>CM035228.1:10978924-12412493 GCA_020226215.1 Sindora glabra | reverse complement strand
AATTCTTGGATCCAAGTGGTGGGAGAGAAAGAAAGGGACTTTATGTAATAATCTAAGTTAAGGCCTCAAAATGGAAAGCAGTTAGGGACCCGTCTCCATTTATCCAATTTTGGCCTAAAGTTATTGGCTACAACCAAAGTGCAATCTCACTGCATCCAACAGTACTTGCTGACTTACTGACTCATTTCCAGAATGAAAGGACAACTCTCCAGCACCAATTACCATATAAATTTCTTTGCCAGAAAAAGGAAAAATTTAAGATTAATTGAAGCTTAAAAAGAATGAAAAGAGGATAATCAGACTGTCAAATTCACCATAAGAAAGTTCTGTTGGCATCATGTTAGGTTTGAAATATATATTTGCATCAATTTAGTATCAAATGGAGAAGAGGTTTTAATTTGATTATTCGTGCAGTATAAAATGATTTTACACAATTACTTATTTATATATTGTTGCATCATAAAAAATTATTAAATTTTTTATTGACAACATATTATATTTTTATTAATTAATAATGTAGAAAATTTTATATTGATGATTGATCAAATTTAAACTTAAAAAAGACTATATCAAATTATTATTGAACAAGAAATTTACATCAAATTAGTGGGGAATTCTATGGCAACTCTAATTATATTTTTAGGTTGCACTACCTCAAATTTATCAACAATAAAATAACATCACTAATTTTAAAAACCAAACCCGTTTTAATAATTAATTAATGAAAGAATTATTTAAAAATAAAAATTAACAATTTTTACTTTAATTTTAAAGTATTTGTACAAAAAAAGCACTTGAGCAAGATCATTACACTATTCTCTCTTGATCGATATATACAACCACAGAATCGATAGTTATATAGTTATCATATTTCAAAGTCAAAAAAGTTCACATGATTTCAAAGTAGAATAAGCTTAATTTTCATTTTTATTAAGTAAATTTAAATTCATTAAATAATTGATGGTATTTATCGCCAAACTAATTAAACATTTCATATTAAATCGTACAGTTCAAATTATTCTAATGGAAATATCGAAAAAGAGGAAAAAATAGAGAAATACATGGTGCATAAGTCGAAGATGAAAGTGATAATCAATTACTCAAAAAATATAATATATACTGATTAAGGTGATTGTCTTAATTGTTATATTTGATCATGTAATTAATATGATGTTTATATAAGGATATTTTGGTAATTAAAATATTAGTGAGGATGATGGTTAAATTTAAAATTAAAACTTGAATTATTAGCAATATAAATAATATGTTAAATTACGTTTACGATAAATATATTTTTAATTCAAATTCAACAAGGCTGATATTGCCACTTTATTAAGGATTTCTATAACTTAAAAGTGAAATCGGGTAGCATACAATTTGTCCAAATTAATTAAAAGTTGATAGTAAATTGACATGGGAAAAAAAATCTGAGAATTAAATACGATATTAACATGACCTTTATGACTAATCTGGTGGTTTCTTCTTTATTTTATGTCTATCAATTACATGATGTCATAATTTGATCTGGATCTTTCTTTCATGTTTGGATTCAATCATATGTATATCATTAATGTTATGCAGCTTGCATTTAAAAAGATAAAAATAAAAACAAAAGAAAGATAAAGAGAAGGTTTGAATTAACTTGATCGCTGAAGTATAATACAATACACGGAACATCTAGATCTTGGAAAGAAAAATGAAAAAAGGAAATAGAATAAAAAGCCTCTACATCCTTGGCTTGGAAAATACCCAAACATCAAAAACCTGGGGCCTTCCTTGGAAGAGGGCTCTGTGTGCTGCCTGTCTCTCTGTCAAATCTGATGTCTGTTTGTGCGTTACTCCCCTAAAAGATGCCTAAATTTGTTTATACAGAAACAAAATTTTCTGACTAAGAGAAACAATAACTACTTGTATCATTGTCTGTAAAGTTATTTAGAACTGCGAAATGCATCTTCTGTGGCAAGCAGTTGTTCTTTGCTTCCTTTGCTTAGTCTCATTCTTCCACACATTACCAATGTCTTGTGCTATTTTCATGGCATCAGATGAAACACCAGAGAGCCCTCTCCTCGTGAACCCAACTGCATAAAGTCCAGATTTTCCTTTCCAGCCATTGGGAAATGGTGTTTTTGGGTATCCATTCTTGGAGAAAAATTCACCTTCCTGTTTACAAATTAACCCAAACATGATCAGCTCACTCTTCATTAGAAACTTCTAAAACAGAGCCAAATTCTTAAAATTAAACAAAAAGTTTATTTATTTAAAAAATTTCGGAGAAAAAGGACAAAATCAATCTGGCCAAAAATGCTTCACCATCAGTTGAGAACCGAGGATCTTCTCTGATGATAAATTTTAAAACTTCACCTTTTTTGGATTGGAAAAATGTGCTAGAGATTGCCCTTTTGAGAACGTTTTTGTAGAAGAAGTTCCAAAAATAGATTTGGAACATTTTCTCACCTGCAGCCAAGAAGGGACATTGGTGCGATATCCTGTAGCAAGAACCACTGCATCAATATCAAGCTTCTCGCCATTCACAAGCTCAACTTCACCATTGGTGAATTTCTTGATTCCTGGTACAACTTTTATGTCACCTGATCTTATTCTCTCCAAGGTACCAATATCCAGAACAGGGGTTTTTCCCTGTGTGTTTTTAAGCTCCAGCGGACCAGTTTTTGGTCTTTGTAGTCCATATTTCTCAATATTACCGAGCACCAACCGAGCCAAGATCAACATAAGTTTGTCAACTAGCCAAAGTGGCAGCCATTTCATCATCAAAACAGCCAATTCAAATGAAGATTTTCCCAACATTTCTCTGGGAAGTACATGAACCTGAATTCAAAAAAACAGAGCATAAAACTCATTTAGATACCACTTTTGAAATGTTTCATTTCAATGAAAAAGAGAATTTTGTTGAGAAGTTTGAAACTTTGTATTAATACTTACCGAGCTTCGGACCACCATTGACGGCGAAGCATTGTGGTTGCAGAGGTCAAGTGAAAGCTCCATGCCGGAATTTCCACAGCCAACGACAAGTACTTTCTTTCCTCTGTAATTCTCTCCCGATTTATACTCACAGGCATGAATCATTTCACCTTTGAATTCGCTTAACCCGTCGATTTCCGGCATCACGCACTCTGCATTTTCTCCGGTGGCCACCACCAGCCACCGACAAATGTACTCCACCTCATTTCGGGTCGACCCGCTCGTTGAAACCGTTTTGACCCTCCACAATCCACAGGTCTCGTCGTGCCAAGCGGACTGAACACACTCATTGAATCGCGGATTGATCTCGAAATGCTTTGCATATGATTCAAGGTATTCGATGAATTGCCTCTTTGTCGGATATTCGGGAAAATGTTCCGGGAACGGAAGTTTGGGAAGCTGGCAGAATTGCTTGGGAAGATGAAGCTTGAGCCTGTCGTAAGTTCGCTTCTGCCACAGTGAAGCGATGCAGTCTGCTCTTTCAAGAACCATGAATGGCACTCCTTGTTCTCTGAGGCAAGCCGCCGTGGCCAGTCCTGACGGCCCGGCGCCGACAATTACAGGGCCGTTCACCCAAATGCAGCGGCGAGAGATGAAGTCTTCGTTATCGACCAGACGAAAAAATTTCTCCATTTTTTTCTTTTGGTACAGATTTTGCGCTGTTTTCTATTTCTGGGTTTGTTGAAAATCTGAGAAAGACAGTGTTTTTTGAATTTCTGAGATTGCTTTTGAAGGAGTATGTGTTGGTTTGAGACTCTGAGGAACTCTGTTGGAGAATGAACGAAGAGAAGTGAGTTTGGTTTGAATGAGGAGGGAAGCAGCAAATGGGGGGTTTTTATAGCGCAAACTGGCATGAGAGCTTTCATGTGATGTTAGTGGGCAGTTAATGCATTTTTTGTTGCTCTTTTTTCTCTGCCAAATCATAGTAAGTCTACGGCTACCAATTTTATTATTTTAATGGATTATTATTATTTTTTTGTACGGGGAATATTTTAAGCAATCATTTTTGTATTATTATTTAATTAGATCCTTCTAAGTTATACTGCATATAAAATTTGCACAGAGATTGACATAATTTGGTGTGATTTATTCTTTCCTTTAAAAATATTCTTTCATCGTCAAAATATATACAAAGGGTTTGATTTCATTATTTTTTATTTTGATTTTTTTGAGAAAAATTGTGAAAATTTTGGAATACACATAATAAATTAGGATAAATTACACCCACTCCCATGAGGTTTAGCTTAATTACAATTTCATCTCCTTAATTTTTAAAACCCTACACACACCTCTTTTGAAATTTAACTTAATTACAATTCTATCTTCCTGATTTTCAAAACCCTACACGCCCTTCTCTCTTAATTTTCAAAACCTTATACATACTTCTTTTGAGGTTTAGCTTAATTACAATCTCATTCCTTAATTTTCAAAACTCTATACACCTTTCTCTTTTATCAATTTTTTCATAATAATTTATCCCTTCTGTTAGTATTCTGTTAATATCGTTTATTTAATGATATCTAAAAATTTAAAATTTCAAACTATTTTTAGATACAAATTAAAATTACTCATTTTAACATCGATAAATTTTTTCACTAGTCATTAATAATTAAATGCAAGGAAATAAATCTTATTTATATTCTTGCATTATTTTATAATTTTATTTTAAAATTAATTAATTAATTATTAATCATAATTTTGATAAAATAGATAATTTATTTTATATTTTTGAAAGAAAACTATATAGTATTTACTTACAGAACAAATACAAATACAAATACATTGTATCACACATTTATTTTACATAATTATCACTTTAAGTAAGTATTGATTCATTATAGTTTTTCTCCAAAAGATCAAATTAAAAGCATATAATAAAAATATATTTTTATTATTTCATATATTTATTTTCATAAACAAAAATCATGAAAGAAAGCATTAAAAATTAAACTACCTTCATTATGGATTCTAAATTATTTTCATAATTTAATTTTCTTTTTCCAATGATGGTGGATTTGTTATTAATTTGATGATTTAGTTTTCAAATAATTGTTCAAAGATAATTATGCAACTTTTTAATGCTTTCTTTCATTATTTTTTATTATGAAAATAAATATATGAAATAATAAAAATGTATTTTTATTATATGCTTGTAATTTGATTTTTTAGAGAAAAACTATAATGAATTAACACCTACTTAAAGTGATAATTGTCCAAAATAAATGTATAATACAATGTATTTGTATTTATTTTCTTTAAAAAATATAAAATAGATTATCTTTTTTATCAAAATTATGATTAGTAATTAATTAATTAATTAATTTTAAAATAAAATTATAAAATAATGCAAGAAAATAAATAAGGCTTACTACCTTGCATTTAATTATTATTAGCTATTGATAAAATTTATCAACGTTAAAATAAGTAATTTTAATTTGTATCTAAAAGTAATTTTAAATTTTAAATTTTAAGATATCATTAAACAGAAGATATTAATAGAATATTAATAGAAGAGGTAAATTATCATGGAAAAACTAATAGAAGGGAAGGGTGCATAGGATTTTGAAAATCAAGGGATGAGACTGTAATTAGGCTAAACCTCAAGGGAGGTATGTGTAGGTTTTTAAAAATTAAGAGAATGAGACTGTAATTAAGTTAAACCTCAAGGGAGGTATGTGTAGGGTTATGAAAATTAATGGGATGAGATTGTAATTATATTAAACATCAAGGAAGGTGAGTTTAATTTACCCAATAAATTATATTAAGCAGCACTAGCAAGACTACAGAAGCATTGGATTTTCATGCACTCAACAATTAGGTATGATATGTCTTCGAGGGGCAACTCAATCAATAATTTGATCTCCCTATATTGCATTTGGTGAAATTCCCTTGAAATGACGGGCAAATGTATAGTAAAGTGCGACGCAATCAAATAAAGATTAAAAGAAGAACTAGGATACAAAGAAAATGATGTGTTAAGGTAACCCTCATTTCACCTTCTTGACTTTTAAGTGAAATTTATGTAAGTCCAAAATTAGCAAATTATAAGATTTTATGGAGTAATATCAAAGTAGTGGCTAATCATAATTCTTTATCGGGGTTAATGATAGGTGATTTTAATAAAATTTTCAATCCATTTGAAAATTTTGGTAGTGCCTTTATTGATTCATATAGAGTTAGTTTGTTTAATGATTGCTTAGACTAATGTAATTTAATTTATATAGGATTTGTAAGTCCTTTTTTCACCTAGACAAATTATATGAAAGGTAGCCAATTAATCATGGAAAGGCTTGATTGTATTATTTACAATGATGCATGGTACTTACTTTATCCAAAAGCTAAAGTATTCCACTTGCCTCCCATTAGTTTTGACCATTATCCTGTCCTTGTTAAGCTTAATTCTAGGATGGATAGCAAGTTAAATAGGCCTTTTTTATTTTGAAACTTATAAGTTATCTCATCCTGACTTCCTTCATATAATTCCATCCTGTTAGTCCTATAATTTATCCCTACATCATGCCACTTAGGATTTTGTTGATTACATTAAGTGGTGAAATATTCATATCTTTGGTAATGTTTTTTTAAAAAAGTAAAGAGTTTTGGCTAAACTTTTAAGTGTTTAGAACCAAAGAACCAATTAAGCATCCATAAGTCTGAATCCCTGTGTAGGCTTGATAAAGCTATAATGTTTTTTTAAAAAAGTAAAGAGTTCTAGTTAAACTTTTAAGTATTTAGAACCAAAGAACCAATTAAGCATCCATAAGCCTGAATCCCTATGTAAGCTTGATAAAGCTCTTTAAAGTGAGTTACTTAAGATTCTTAGATAGGAGGAATAGTTATGAGCTTTGAAATCTAGGCCAAATTAGATCTTATATGAAGATAAAAATACTCGTACTTATCATCTATCCGCTATTGTTAGGAGGAGGAAGAATCGAATTGAAGCCCTGAAAAACCAAGTTGGGAATTGGATATATAATCCTATTGATATTCAGAATTATGTTTTTGAAGCCTTTAATGATATGTTTTAAACATCCTAGGAGCCTTTCTTTGGAGACTTATCCTAACTGGATGGAATACTTTTTTAGATACTTATAATATAGATGATTTGGTTAAGGTTCCAAATGAAAGGGAAATATAGGTGGCCTTAAAAAATCAAAAAGTTACTAAAGCCCCAAGATCTGATGGTTTTCACCTAGGATTTTATCAAAGATTTTGGAATCTAGATAAGTCTTTTGTTATCAGTTGTGTTCAATAAATCTTTCTGTCCTTTTTAGTCCCTAGTTAGTTAAATAAGACTTATATAGTTTTGATTCCTAAAAATTTTTTTCATGAAATTTTGAATAGTTTTCGTCTTATTGGTTTATGTAATACAGTTTTAAAGATAATTTCTAAAATTATTGTAGAAAGAATGAAACATTTTCTTAGTCACTTGGTTTCCCTTTTTCAAGTAGCTTTTATGGCTTCTCATAAGCCAATGGTTAACATCATAATTTTGAGAAAGCTAGTTCATACCATAGATAGATTAAGGCTCAAGTAGGGAATATGATTTTGAAGTTAGATATGGCAAAAGCTTATGATTCAATAGAATAAGATTTTATTAGACATGTTTTAAGGTTTTTTCATTTCTTGGATAACTTTATAAAATTGGTTATGAGTATTGTGTCTAGGGTTTCCTATCAAATTTTGTTTAATGGAGGAAAGTTAAATACTTTGTCCCTTAGTAGGGGTCTTAGACAAAGGAATCCTTTGTCTCCTTATCTTTTCATACTTTGCATGGAATATCTACATGTCTTGATAGAGTAAAGTTATAGTTAGAAGAGATGGCATTCAATTAATTCTAGTAGACATGGTATTAGCTTTTTCCCATTTATTTTATGCTGATGATGTTGTCTTGTGTGCTCGTGCTAATTTGAAAAATTGTCGATCTATTAATCAAGTCTTAACTTATTTTACTTCAGTATCAGGTTTGAAGGTTAATAGAGAAAAGTTTGGATTTTATTTTTCTAGGAATGTTGATTTGTTCCTCAGAGATAGACTTAGTAGAGAGCTGGGAATATAACATCATGGCAGACTGGGTAAATATCTTAGTATGGAAATAAAGAATAATTATAAGCCAGTTGACTTCACCTTTATGGTAGACAAACTTAAATATAAGATCAATGGTTGGAAGGCAAATCATTTATCCTCAGTTGGTAGAGTGATTCTCATTAATTCTACTTTGTCTACCTTCCCCTTGTATCATATGAGTTACTAAAAAATTCTTAGATCAATTCATCATAAAATAGGTTAAGTTTTTAGGAATTTTTTTATGGGGAAACTCTGCTGATTCAAGGAAAATTCCTTTACATAGTTGGAATGTCATTACCTTACCTAAGTTTGAGCGAGGTTTGGGAATTAAGGATCCCTCCATCATGAATTTAGCATGCCCAACTAAGTTGGCCTAGAGTTTTCTTAAGAATGATAATTACTTATAGGTTTTAAGGGCTAAATATCTTCGATATAAATGAGAGGTAGTCTATAATAAGAAAAAAATACTTCTTATAATTGGAAAGCCTTAAGATTAAAAAAAAATTATCTACTAAGGAATTAAATGGGTTATAGGCAATGGTGCCCGAAGAAATTTCTAATATGATGGTGGCTTAATGAAGGACTTATACGATCTCTTATTGCAAGCCCTCTTCCTTGATATTCGTAAAACTTATTTGTTCAAGATCTAATTAGGAATGGTTTTTAAAACCCTAGCATTGTTCTTATGGATTTCCCAATTGATTTAATTTTTGTGATCCTAGGAAGTCCTTTTTGTTTAACTAATAAGAATGATAAAATGATACGGGGACTCTCCAAATCTGGATCTTGCTCTATGAAAAGTGTTTATTATTTTGTTAAAAATTATAGAATAATAGCTCTAGCTAGAACTCTTCTTGAATATGGAAAGTTGATATTTATCTAAAAATTTAGTTTTTCCTTTAGCTCCTATCTTGGAATCGTCTTCCCATTAGGGAATTTTTAATTTATAAAGGTATTAACATTCCTCTCAACTGTGTTCTTTATAATATCGGGATAGATAGTTGTAGTTATATCTTTTGGGAATGTTCTTTTTCTATAAAGTTTTGGCAATCACTCCTCTTGCCTTATTCTTAGTTAAATTCCTTCCACTTGGATTTTTCTTCCTTGGTTGCACATAAACTTAACCTCTAATCAATTAAGTTGCAATAGTTCAATAAAATGGGCTACCATTTTTGCTTTTGTTATCTGGAATTTATAGCTTTTTCAAAATAAAAAATTATTTGCAAATCACAGGGCAATATTAATTTAAAAACCATTACTTTAAGCAAAGCTTATAAATATTGGACTGTTAAAGCAGTCCCAAAGCAACTACTTATTAGACAGGTGATGAATGTTAGCTGGGTTCCTCCTCCTTTCGGCTATTATAAGTTAAACACAAATAGAACATCCAAAGGCAATCTAAGGTTAGTTATTGGTGCCATAATTATAAAAGATAGTTTAGGCAACTGGGTTGTAGGATGCTTAAGGGGGTTGGAGAAATGTTCAAATTTTATGGTAGAATTGATGGGTTTGAGAGATGATTTGTATTTGACCAAGCACCGAAGCCTCCTACCAATTTTGATTAAATTAGATGCTCTTTTAGTTATATTTTCTTTAAGTAATAATGCTACTAATGTTTCTTTTGATTCTATTAGCTTGGTGGAGGAGTGCATGGATTTTTTTTAGCAACTAGGTAATCCACAATTAAGCATGTGTATAGGGAAGTTAACCAAGTTACTGATTTTATTACTAGACATGCTATTTATAGCAATAATATGTTAAGTATTTTGTATTCTCTTCCAACAAAAGCTTTTGTTTTACTTAACTATGATGGAAGGAACATTTCTCTTTTTAGACTTGTGTAGTTTTGCTTTGTTTTAATATATTTCCTTTTTTTACCAAAAAAATGAAAAAAAGAGAAAAAAATATTTATATGTTTTTATCATAAAACGAGTTAGCCTATCAAGAGTTACAGTTATTTTATATTAAATTTATAATTTTTAAAATAAAATAATAATTTAATACTATTAAATTAATTATTTAATGGTAATTATTTATTCCTACTTAATAAATACATAAATAAGCTTTGACTAATTTTATAAGATACTTTTTATAAATTTTTTTATATAAATAAAGAAGTATTATGTGCTTCTATAATTTATTAATAATTAAAAAGTATGATATATAGAAATATATTAGTATAGAAAAATATTTTTTTAAAAAAATATTTTTATTAAATTTTTTATATTTAACATTAAATAATTAAATTATTTTACATTATTTTTATATTTTATAACTATATTATTATGAAAAATATTTTTTATTAAAATAAATGATAAGTCAATTATTAAATTTATTATTCATATATTAGTTTTATAAAATGTATATATATTAAAAATTATATTTTACAATTTTTGAATTATAAAAATTATAATTCACACATTCTTATTAAGTGAGGATAATACAGATGTTACAATCAGACTATCAGAGTACAAGTAATTTTCAAATAAAAGAAAAATCTTATAATGCTGACGAGGCAAGGATGCTGACTAGGATAGGTCCGAGGTGAGCCCACGTGCAGTAGATCAGCCTAGTTGCAATGAGAACCTCATATCACGCGCTATCCTGACATGGCAACCTTGGATGTGCAACTTCAAGGGTGGAGTCGGCCCACAAAGCCCATTCCGCCTACCCGACTTTCACACAGTGCGGGCGCCACGTGTTGATCCCACATATGTCCAATCATACCTTGTTTGTTGACTTCCACACTTGCTTTCCACCAACCAACCAAGTAGAATAAAATCTATTCAAACAAAATTTAGAAAATGCTAAATACGTATTTTTCACGAAATTTTATAATCTGACATGTATGTAGTTTCCTTATTTAATTATTATTAATAATTATAATTCAAAAATTATTAATATGCTAAATATATAATATTTATTTAAAATAATTAATATATATTATAATAGGATTGAAAAATTTTATAACAACCATATAAGAAACTTTTCCTAGATTTCGACCAAACCCTAGCCTGTGCCCATTGTTTCTAGAAAGGAAATTAATCCTCATGCAATTAGTTAATCTTTCCGTTTAAGCGACTCTTGGTAACAAATCAATATTAATATTAATCCATACTAATTAATAACAACATTATTTTGAAAGTGCCTCTCTTCTGGTGATGTCGGGAATGACAATGGACAAAGTGAGAGAGGTCAATCTCATGTTATTCTGTTCTGCAATCCTTATTATATACTCTAAATTTATTCCGTCCTTATTTGCAGGACAATTCAAGGGATTATCCTTGCGATTAATGAGGCAATAATATATAATATGAAAACATAAGCCTAAAAATACATATATTTGGAACAATAATATCAATAATTAAATTATTATTTGATCCTATTTTGCTATATAAAAATATAATACAATATAATAATTAAATTAAAAATAAAAATAAATTATTAAAATATTTTTAATAGTTAAATTACTAAAAATTTATATTTGTATAATATATATATATATATATATATATATATATATATATATATATATATATATATATATATGCATCAATTATATAAGTAAAAATATAGTATTGAAGTTACGAAACTTTGTAGGGTAAATCAAAATAATACTACATCTACTTCAAGTAAAAAACTTGCCCGATCTTGGGGTGCAAACGAGTCAAACTGAATCGAACATCTGCATGCTTAAGCTTAAGTTCGAACTCATCAAGCTTGAGAAAGTTGAGCTTGAGTTCGAACTTAATTCAAATACGAATTTAATTGAACTTATTTAAGTTCAAACGAGTTTTAGATTTTTTATTCTAAATTTCTGATTAATACAAGTATTTGAACTCAAACTTGAACTTAGGTTATATTTGAATCTAAACGATTTTAAACAAGTTTATATGAGCCTAAATGGGCTTGAAAAAACTTAACAGATTTTTTATATTTATATTATATATAATATAAAAAAATAAAAATATACTTTATACTAAGTTTGTTTAGGCTCATGAATAGTTCGAGTCGAACAATAAAAAGTTCAAGCTCAACTCATTTAATAAATGAGCTAAACGAGCTGAACTCATTTAGGCTTGACTCATTAAAATTGGAACTTGAATCGAACTTTTTATGAATTAATTTCAAACTGCTTATGAGTAGTTCAACTTATTTGCAATCCTACTTAGTAGAACAAATTTTCATGCTATACCTATGCACTATGGGGGCAAAGGTTCTGTTTCACATAAATAATTGATAATTTGAGTAATAGTTAATAGTATATAATTAATAACTAATAAGTTAACTGATAGTGTAAGAAGTATTTTTTAAAATTAGTTATTAAATTAGATAAAATTAAAAAATAAAAAAATATTAGTGGAAATAAAGACATATAAATTAAAATAATTCATATGAGTTGTAAATTAATAAAAAGAATAGAGATAGATTTAAAATAAAATTAAAGAGATAGTCATTTATAAGTTATAAGCTACTCAAGATAACTTATTAAATTAGAATTTATTTTTTACATTAAGTTAGTACGTAAAATACATCTAAATGTTAATTTAAAACTTATTAACTAAGTCAATAAATTATAAATTAACTTATTTATTATACAAAATAATGACAAAATTCGCAAGGCAAGTCTCAAACCTAAAATTTTATCATCCTAAATACTTTGTGATCATATTTTAGTAAATTCATATCATCTTTATTTTTGATAAAGTCACACCATATATTAATAAAATTAGATTTCACTGTCGTTAATTTAACTTTTTGAAGATTACAGAACAGAAAATTAAAATATCAAATCTTAATTATTCTATTGTAATCAAGTTACTGAATCGGTTTACAATTTAAACTTAGATTTTATGTTTTTGATTTTTATTTTTTACTTATTCATATCTTTTCTGTTACCTTTTTTAAAATTGAAAGGAAAATTTGTGAGGTAGAAAATAAAAAAATTAATTAATCTTGTAATATTAGGTTTCTACCTTTATAATTATTACAAGTTGTCAATGTAAATTTTAACTTTATCCTTTTTGCTTGTGAGTTCAAAAAATTGAGAGGGAGAAAATTAGAAAAATCAAATCTTGGTTAATCTTAAAAGTTAAGCTATAATTGTCTTTATATCTGATAAAAAGTTTTTATTTTTATTTTTATTTTTTTATTGAGATTCTATTGTTTATTGTTAAAATATTTGTTCCCTTTTACTGGATTTATTAAGTTGTACTTGCTCATAATTAGACAAAATTTTACGTTATTCACAATATCGTAATAAATAAGTATGATTATGATTTTTTTTTTATGATTACATTTACAATAAGCTAACATCCCTTTGAGTTATTTTATAGCCATTATTACAAACATGCAGTAGATTTAAATTTTATTGACCTTTTAATACAATTTGTATGATTTAATCAACAGTTGATATTTGTATTTCACAATTAAACCATGTATTTTATGGGTGTTATTATAGTTATAAATAAATAGATATTTAGTTAGCATTATAGAATATTTTGTCAAAGGGGTAAAGAATTTCTTTCTTCATGCTAACTGCTGAACCTAGAATTGTTTCTTCTCAAAACATCAACAATTTATTCATTTATTTTTACATTGATAGCAAGAATATTTAAATTTAAAAATCCAAATCCAAATCCAAACAAATTAAATCAAAATTCACCACTAAATTATATTTAGTGACTTAGATCCTCAACAATTTATAATATGCCCTAGTTCATTGTTTATTTTCCGAAATGAGGGGGCAAAATAAAGAATAACTATAATATTTAGTTCCTTATTTATAAAAATAATAATTATTACATTCTTAGAATTTCATAACTAGTAGTATTAATTTCTTATTTTTCTTCTTGTTATAACTATTTGTCCCTCCCTTCTATTATAATACTTAAATGAATTGCAAAAAAATTAATATAATAAAAAATTAAGTATATATTTGACATTATTAACATATTTAATAAATTATTTTTATTTATTTTAACATTGTAAGTCAATATAAGGATAAATAATTACAGTAAAAGCAAAAATAAAGAACCAATAATTCTAATTTGAGGGTATAATAATTATCACCCTTATAAATAACAAATTCAGGTTCTATCTATATTAATGAAGAAGTTATATATTACTTATATTAATGATTTAAAAAATAATATTTATATATATGATAGTAAAAAAAACACATTTTAAGAAAGTTATTTTTTTCAAATTTTTTATATTTAATATTAAATAAATAAAATATTTTTCACCTTAATATTTTATAATTATATTTTAAGAAAAATGATCTCCATCCAACCAATTCCAAAATAAATTAAGTAGTTGAGCACCATAATCTAGATGGTTCTATAGTTTAAACAATTAGCTTTTACACCATAATCAAGATATCCTTTTGGCAAATTACACATAGTGTTTAATTTAATATGCCCCAAGTTTATGTAATCTTAGCGATTAAATTGTACTTTATATACTTGCATTGGTACTTTGTAGGGTGAGAAATGATTGGGAATGTCACTTTCGGTGTCATTTAATAAATCCCAATGATTCATTTCAACGCCTATATAGCTAATGAGAATGTAGTAAAGCCGGTCTTCACACTTTTTCTATTACTTGCTAAGACTCTTCGGTGTTAATCAAAGTATCCGCCACTACTTCTTAATTAATGTACGCGTTTTTATTAACACTTTTATATTATGTTCCAACTTTCAACACGTCTGGAATGAAAGGAAAGAACATACGTCATAATTTTTTTAAAATAATTAGTTATAGACAGAAGAAATGGAAGTTTCATCACTAATTCTTTAAATTCATAAATTTTTTTTTACTATTTTCCATTTTACATTCCTCTAATTTTGAAATATTTTCACTATTATAGAATTGTCAATCAACATTGATTATTTGATAAATTTGATATCAATTGAATATATATATATATAAGCATTGTTGTATATTAGATGATTTCTCATTAGTTTCATGACAATAACATTGATTTTTTATATGTATAAGAATTGTAGTTATTTCTTTGTTTAGAAGCCACGTTTTAGAAGTATATTACAGAATTAAACATTGATTGTGCATTAAACAACTAGCACTATATGTCAAAACTAACACCTTCTTGTGAATCCTCTCTATTAGTGCTTTTCTAACATTAACCCCTTCTTATGATTCCTCCTTACCTAATCCTTTTTAGCTTCTTACATCTCCAATGACAATACAAATTTTCAATTTCAATAATTTTAAAGATTATAATAAAAAATAAAAATGATGAAAGTTTCTATTCAACACTTATTAGTCAATGTGTGAGGTTGGTATCACCTAGAAAAGTATACTTAAGTCCAATATTTATAAATGTAATGAACATTCATAAAATATAAAGTGTAAAATATTACATTCATTAAATATAATTTGTAAAATATTACATTCATTAAATAGTAGATAATACCACCAATTTCAATAATTTTAAAGACTATAATAAAAAAATAAAAATGATGAAAGTTTATATGCAATACCTATTAGTCAATGTATGAGGTTAGCATCACCTAAAAAAGTACACTTGATTCCAATATCTACAAATGTAATGAATATTCATTAAATATAATATATAAAGTATTACATATTTTATATAAATAAATAGTAGATAATATTATCAAATTTTAAAAAAGATAAATGAAATCAAATTTTTTATCTGTATAAACCTATATCAAAATGAAAAATAATAAAATATAATCAATTATGAAAATAAAAATTAAGTTATAAGAATAAACAAACACATAAAATTTTTTAAAAAATCTTTACTTTTATGTTTTGCATTTTTTTAGTGTGCACACAACCCTATAAATTGATTAACAGGCTAATAGATCTTCATTATTGCAAAGTTAGTAAGTATAAATATAAAATTAAAGAGAATTATTTACGGTTGGAAATGAGCATACCTCAATAAAAAGAGAATCATTTTAATGTTAAAAAAATTTTACGATAAAATTTGCAAATGATGCCTTCATTTCACTCTTTTTGTTTTCAACTTATGCCTTGATTTAAGTTTCCACAATAGTTAGTTGATAAAAATCCAATGTCTATAATAAAATGATATCATTCTACTATAAAATTTTATATGCTAGTTATCAATAAATAATTTACATAATAAACCAAAATTTTTTATTAACTTTTTCCATTATCTTTTAAGTAATAATTTTATAATTTTAGCATAAATTTTATAAAAATTAAAATTATTTTATGAATTGATGATTTTCTTTTTAATTCTTCTTAATCTAAATGAAGTCGATAGCATCAAAATTATTTTTGCATTATGATGTTTTTTTATGCAATTAAATAAATACAAACAATAATAGATTAAACAACTAAAACAAATTAAAAGTTATAATTTATAATGAATAATAAACTTTAAATGAAAGGAAAAGTGAAATGCCTTTATTCATAATTCTTTTATCTTGTTTGAGAGTTTCTAAGTTAGAGGATGAAGATGTTGCAAATTAATGATAAATTATAGGGAGTAAAAGTAATATAATTATTTTTACAATGAACTTAAGCTTTCTCATACAAAAATAGTTACATTACTTCTTTTGACTATAATTTTTTTTAGTTTGCATATTTTTGTATTTTCTTGACATACTTCTTAAGATGGAACCTAAATACTAGAATTTATAATAAACAATAGAGATGATTTTGAAGGGTATTATAAATGATTGTAAACTAATAACAAATTATAATAAGAAGAGGGAGTATAATTAGTTTTGTATGCAATTAAATAAATACAAACAATAATAGATTAAACAACTAAAACAAATCAAAAGTTATAATTTATAATGAATAATAAACTTTAAATGCAAGGAAAAGTGAAATGCCTTTATTAGTAATTCTTTTATCTTGTTTGAGAGTTTCTGAGTTAGAGGATAAAGATGTTGTAAATTAATGATAAATTATAAGGAGTAAAAGTAATATAATCATTTTTACAATGGACTTAAGCTTTTTCATACAAAAATAGTTACACTACTTCTTTTTGACTATAATTTTTTATTAGTTTGCATATTTTTGTATTTTCTTGACATACTTCTTAAGATGGAATTTAAATACTATAATTTATAATAAACAATAGAGATGATTTTGAAGGGTATTATAAATGATTGTAAACTGATAATAAATTATAATAAGAAGAGGGAGTATAATTAGTTTTGCAATGAACTCAAAAGCTTAAGTTTTCTAATATAAGAATAGTCATACTAATTTTTTTTCCACTATCCTTTCTCATCAATTTGCATATCTTTGCATTTTCTCATATTACTTCTTGAAACGAGACCTAAATTTTGTAATTTACATTAAACAAGAGATAAAACTTTAGAAGGTGTAGATAGTTACAAACTAATGAAAAAATTTAGTTAGAAAAAGTAGCATATCCATTTTTACAATATATTCAAGCCTTCTAATATAAAAATGAATATATTATTATTTTTTTATTATAATTTCTTATTAGTTTTTCTATCATCAAGCGTGTTTCAAATGGAGAGTGTGAATAAAATATATAAGTAATATGCAAGACTTTAGATATTAGTGGTTAACTAAAATTGACTTATTATGTATGTTTTTCTATCATCAAACATGTTTTAAATGGAGAGTGTAAATAAAATTTATAAGTAATATGCAACACTTTGGATATTGGTAATTAACTAAAATTGACTTATTATGTATGTTTTATTTTATATAACTTGATTGTGATATACCATGAACAATCATAAATTTTGGTGGTTTTTTTACGCACTGTACTAATAAATGCTTAATACTTATTACATATTAAATGTGTGCCAATTTTTTTAATCTAACTCTTCATTTCCTAATTCCTTGGAGTACCTTTAAATGTTAGTTCATTAAAAAATTGATGTGTAACTACATCATGTAAATCACATCTATTTTTAATAAATAATCGATGTGATTTTCCTTTAATTTTTTTAAATATAACTTCTACATTGATCTTGACATTTATCTAACAATAGATTTCATTTTCTCAAATAATATTATCAATTTTTTACATCCTAATATTTAATAAAAACTATAAATTAAAATTACTATAGTATATAGCATAATCACTTTGTAACTCTAAATTAAAATCCTTGTTACAACTTCTCATATTTTGAAGTGTTCTACTAGAGATTTTATAGACATTAGTCATCTATTCTTTAAAATACTAGGTAGAATATGAAGACAACTTGCACCTTTTATATTGCATAAGTAGAAATGCTTTGAATTTTATAGTCATAACAATCATACCAAATTATAGATATCTTTTACTCATGACCATCTACTTAAGAGTAGAAGATAACCATAGTTTGATGGAATGCTTATAACTAAAAGATTTAAAACTTTTTTAAATATACAACTGAAATGTATATGTTATCCTCCTATGTCACTTGAATAGAAAATAGAGCGAGAAGGAAATATATAGACAGGAAGTTTTAAATAGACATTGCTTTTTGATTGAAATCTGACATGTAAATGCTTACTATTTATTATAAGTTAGGTGATTAGTGTTATACTTTTATATGTCAATTAGGTTAATAAACTAACATGGTTTATTACTTTTTTATCTTTTTTTAATCAAACTTTTGCATCCTAATATTTTTATAATAATGGATGCTAATTTTCTTAAATAATTATCAACTTTTTACATTTTAATATTTTTCTAATAACAAGTACTAATTATGAATAATTTTTCTAATGATATTATGAACATTAATTAAAAAGCATTATGCATGAATATTACAATTAATTTTTTGATAAAAATTAGAAATCATTATACATTATATGTGTTTCATAAAATAATAACTTATACAAAAATTATAGTACATTATTGATATAGTTTACAGTATAAATACCCATTTCTCATATTAAAGAAATTAAAATTCTTAGTACAAATTCTCATTTGTTAAAGGGATTTACTATGTTTTCATTATGTTGAAGTGATCTACTAAATTCTATAGATATTAGTTATCCATTTCTTGCAATGAATGAATGATATATGAGGATAACTCATTGATATTTAGAAAACTTTTGAATTTATTAGAAGCACTCCATTCATAACTCTAATATCTTCTGCTTTCATCCATCTAGGGCTCTCTGTAATGTCTCATGCTATTTAAAAGTAGGAGATATTAGGGTTATAGATAAGGTACTTCTAATAAACTCAGTATTTTCAATAAATAAATGAGTTGTGCTTAAGTTTAATCTAAACATAAAAAAGAGTGTAAGTGAATTTATAGGTAAAGTAACATCAATATTGATGTTAATTGATATAAACACCAATGTTGTGAGTGATAATACATTTTAAATAAGTAAATTATTGAAATACAAATAATTGTTAGAATATCCAAGAATACTATAAATACAAATATTAATTAACTATAAATAACCTTTAGATATTGGTTTAATGTACAATATTACACATATTCAACATTTGATATTTATTTTGACGATGAGTATTTAAAAATCAATATGTAAGTAACAGTAGATCAATTGTAAATGACAATTGTCATCTTAAGTTTTTCTAGGATGAAACCTTCATCCTCCATTAAAAATTAAATTTTATAGAACTAATTTATTATATTAACTAACATAATAAGTTATACTTATTTTAAAAATGTTACTATATCATTATATATGTTAATTTTCATTTTAATCAATGTCGATATTCTAACGTTAAATGATAAATTTATAGGAATGTTTTAAATAATCAAACATAAAGAAGAGAAGACATCTCTTAATCATTTATATACTTCATTATTTATTTACTTTCCATTCAATTTGTTGTCTTCCATTTTCTCATTATCTTCTATTTCTATTTCTCTAAGTCTCAAACACACTATTAAATTATGTTTTCATGGTAAATTAATATGAAGAAGAGGTGAGGCCTCTTTTTGACTTAGGAGCTAAATTTCTTAATATTTCAATAATTTCCCGTTGTTTAGTGAAAAATTTTAATATTTTTAGTGATGAAGGACTTAATTAGTGTACTAAAAATCTTGAGTTTAAATATTCTCATTATTAATGTTTAAAGAATTTAAAAAATTTATATTTTACGTATTTAATTTGTTCAAAATTCTAAATTTTTATTTAAGTTTTTTTTTATTTAATTAATTCAGCCCTCTTCATTTTTTTTGTGTTCTAGTTTTGCCTCTTACATAAAAAGAGTGTGAACTCAACAATGTGTGAACTATATGAATATAAAATTAATAGATATAACGGGTGCCACTCTAGTTCACTTATTTTTGTACACCAAAGAAAAGTTCTAGATAGATAGATAGCTAGGGCTTTTATTTGAAGGGTTAACTATGGGCTATATACATGCAAGTGCAGCTTTTGTGAATGCATAGCCAGCTTTTGCGTGGGAAATCATGGGTGTGCCCCACATCTCCATTCTGAGAAAGTGGTTGAAATTTCAGGGGGAGGGGAGGGAAGCATGTGCTTAGGAGTCACTCCTTTTCATGAAAAGAGAATGTAAGCTACAAGCATGGCGTTTTCAAAGTTTTTTCTATATTAGTATCTTTTCCCATCGGAACAATGAATGAGTTTCTACACTATATCATCACTCCAACTGTACTCTACCACCGTCCTTTTCGAGAGCACCAAATAACAATCCTCCAAATGCTACACACCAAGGAGATATGCATGAAATTAAGAGAAATATGTATCTTTTCCATTCACTTTATTCATCTTAGTTTTGCATCATTTAAATAGAAAACTTTTTAAGTACAATGAAACTCGAAATCTTATGTTTACACTCGTCATTCATAAAAGTATATTATCGATTCAATTAATTGGTAGAAAGTGGTATGAAAAATTCAATTTTTTTAAAACTAATAAGTAGTTGAATTTTTTGAAACCATTAATTGATGAAGGAAGTAATTTTAGAAAAAAAATTCTACTTCTCATGAAGTGGAAGAAGTAATTTATTTTCCTTTAGATAAAAAGAAATTCTCATAAAAACGTTCCTTTTATAATTAACAAATTTGAACGCATTTAAAATTTATGAGAGAATTTATTTTTAAAAAATTTAATTTTTTGCAAAAACTAATTATTCTATATATGAATCAAATGATTTCTATGTTCATTTGTTTTTCTTATTACATATACAAAGATTTATCGCAAGTTTATAAAATCTTACAATTTTTTATATAATGTTATAAAAGCTATGAATTTTGGGTGTAACAAGTACATAAAAAAGTAAATATCATAATTTTCAATGAAAAAATTATCTAAAAATTGTGCAAAATATAAAATCTTTTCACACATATTTATAATATGTGTATTTACAAATCGAAATATAACCTTTTTTTTTAAATGACACTTAACAAAATTAAAATTAAAAGGAAAAAAAAACCTTTAAAGTTACATCCCATGCATGAAATGATGGGACTATGTATTTGATTTCTTATCCCCAATCCTGAAAAACCAGCCTTGCAGTGCTCCCACAGCCAGCTTGGGAAGCCCCATGTTTCACTCCAACTTTCTGCTTTTAGAATGCCATTCAAAACCATACTTTTTCCTCGTGTTTTATAAATATCGATCACTACAAAGCTCCTAGCTGGGGCTTTGCAATAACTTATTATATTATCTATAATCTATAATCTGCATTCAAGCTTAATTTGATTCTCTCAAGTCGGCTGTGATCTTCCATTTACAACAATTAAATAAACGCGTTTTTATAAAGGATATGACTTTCCCTAAATAATAATGTTTAATGTATCGAAAATAAAATTTAAAATTGAATTTCAAATACAGGTGAAAGACTATCATTAAATATATAAAAATGAAGTAAATTTGTAAAACTCAATTTAATGAATATAAGATTTGAACTCAATTTAATCTTATATTTTATACTTACTACATTTTTGTTGCTTAAAATATATACAATGATTGTATTGTGCGTACTTGGAAAGTAAGAGAAAATTAAACTAATTTCAATTAAAGTAATTTATACTATAATGAATCTTAAGCCACGCGCAAAGAAAAGTTCGAGAAAAACTAATGAGTTAATATTATGATTGGGGTATCAGTGGCTTCTTCGAAGTTGAAGCTGCCATCTCTACAAAGTTAACCCATTTGCATTGGAATGTGGTTAATGGCGGTGCCACATTTTTGTCTTTTATATATGTTTATATATGTACTTCGTTCTTAACAAAAGGCATGAATTTAAAATGTGATTATATATGATAACATTTAAAATGTATAATTATAATCATATAGTTGTAATTTCTAAATCGTGTATTGAAGCAATTACTACTTGAGAAAACGACTTGTGAAGATGGTTTCAAGAAGACTATATCGCAAGGACAATCAGGTCGACAACTAATTGAGCAGAGTAACGATAAAGGAATTAGTAATCATAAAAATGTAACACGTACTAGATTGCTATTTATAATGAGCAATTTATTTAATTGTTGAATCACTTGATCATTGTATATGTTCTAATACAACTAATTGCAATTAGTTCAGATTAATTATCTGGTTAACTCACCTTATAGTTGAAGGTGGATTTCACGTACCTTGAATGTCTACATATAGTATTTAGATCATTCAAATAAACTGATTGTTCCTAACAAAAGATGACCGGTCGTAAATACTCAAAGTAAGAACAATTTATTATTATTATTGCTATTGTTATTATCATCATAATACTAAGACTATAATTCTGACTTTTTATTGCAATTAATTTTAATTTTGTTTTATAATAGTATTTTTTATATAATTTTACTTATCACAGTAAAATCACAACCAATATAGAATTACGCGGGTTGTGCTAAAAAAACATAAGAAATATTATAACAAGACAAAAAAGAAAAATTGATCATGCTAGCTACAACTTCAATAATACAAGATTGTGACAATCTCATATTAAAGTATGCGAAAGGTGTAAAATTATGGTTGGAAAGGAGCATTTGTGAACAAGCAACAATTTGCACCAAAGCTGAATTTTATAGGTATGGTTCGAATATTTTTTGCAGATACAATCTACATTGGATCTTGTCTTTTTCCTCTTGGAAAGTGATACATTAATTAGTGGTTATAGTTATAATTAGGTTTTAAGGAGTTTGTTACCTTAACAATCAAATTAGGATGATGGGTACTTCTGAAGGGGAAAAAAATAAAATAAAGAAATGAAAATGACAAATTTTGAACTACAAATTAAATGATGATAAATTAATAACCTGCGTTTTGATGTCATCGATTTCTTCCAATAATATTACTTACATTGAAAATAGAATTTAAAAATAAATTCTGAATATAAATTGATAGTTATCAATTAATATAGGATAATAAATTAAATTTATAAAGTTTAATTCATTAAATATAAAATATTTAAAATTTAATTTTAAATCTTACCTTTTGTATTTATAATATTGATAATTTCTCTTCGGTATTTGGGTGACAAGGCAATTAAAAAATTTTCACCTTTCTTTGTAGTATTTATTTTATTTCATTTCACTTCATTTAACGCATACTTAGTCATATAAGTTATTGTAAATTTTCAGTCCTCTTACTTTACTTTTCTTTCTTTCATTTTTTACAACTCAAAAATTAAACATACTGAAATTATAATGTGATCATACATCTAAAAAGTGAAAATCACGAGCTAATGGGGGCGAAATGAAAGTTCTGTGACATTGTAACAATATAATTTATTAATCGCAAAATATAAGATTGATATTTATGTAAAATTGTGTCCATGGAATACCTTAAAATTGAATAAGTGCACACACAAACATCGAAAAAGTAATTAGATTAGAACGATGATTGGTGAATCCTCAAAATTTTTGTTCGATTTCAAACCCCTTTAGAATTAGTTAATGAAATAGAAGAGTTGAATTTATGGATTCAGTCTATTTACTGTTTTTAAAAATATAAAAAATTGTTTAACAATTTCTTTTCAAGATATATTTTTAAAAATTATAATTTCAAATGTGTAATTTGAAAAAATAACTTTTATATATTTTTAAATATTATTCTCTTATTTTTTAATCAATTTTATAATTAAATAAAATATTTCCTTATTTGCAACACTAGCATACCATCTTCTATTTTTTATTTTCCTTTAATTAAAAAATAATTTTTAAAAATAAAAAAAATAATTTTCAAAAAAAGTTTTTGTGAACACTTTCTAAAAATACAAAAAATAAAAATATATCCAAATACATTTTATATTTGCGGTGTGATTGTATTTATACCAACGATGTATAAAATATTGTTATGCGTTTTTTATTATTCTTTTACAAATATACAAAATAACATACATAAAAAAATCTTAAAACAAATCAAATTATTTCATGCAGTTTAGATTTGTTGTTTTGTTAATATAAAATATTAGTGAATAGGAAAATAATAAATGATTAAAAAGTAAAAATAATTAATAATTTTTAGCAACAATAAGTGAGTTTTAATAATTTTTTATTAATATAAAAATATAAAAATTGATGATAGTATAAAACTAATTTATATTAATAGTAAATTAAATCTAAATCTTATTTCATATATCATCAATATAAATATATAAAAATTTAAATTTGATCCACTATCACAAAGATAAAATTATATCAAAATTTCTAAGGGGTTGAAATAAAATTTATCAATGATTTATATAAATATTTCTTAATTATTGGAGGGCTATATATAATTTTTTCATAAAAGTAAAGGAAATATTGGAGTAAAATTTTAATTTTCCCCAAGCCACCACAAGCTTCAACGTAGCGTCGCCCCTAACTATCAGTATATTATATTTTACATTTTCAACAAATAAGAAGGTGATACATTATTAAAAATTAATAATTTTTATTAATAATAAAATATTTTAATAATTTTTATTGATATAATAATATAAATAAATAATAATTTAAAATTGAATTACATGAATAATAGATTAAATTTAATTCCTAAATATAATTACATCACCTAAGCATATTTCCTCAAAGGAAAACATAAATTATCATCTATCGTGAATACACATCAAAAGATATTTAGATTAGAAGGATGACAAGTAATCAGAAATATTCCAGCCAATTTTGAGTCAGTTCAATATCTGTCTTCTAGTTTCCTTTCTTTTCTTTATTTATTTTGCCTTTTCTTTTCACTTAAATAAATGCTAGGTAGGGACGTTCTTCTTAATTGGTCAACTATGGAATATTAAATCTATTTTTGCTTATTTTCTTTAGGTCTCGTGTAGGAAAAGGGTTATCATATATTATATATACACACACAGTTTAACCCCAGAAAATATTTAAAAAATTAGGGTTAGATTCAATTCATGATTGATGATTAACAAAGGGCCCCAAAAGATTGCAAGAGGTTTTATGGAACTTTGATCGCTCTCTTTCATATGTAATATAAGACATTATATAAAACAAACAGAAGGTGCATATATACTGATGACACCCA
Organism: Sindora glabra; assembly: GCA_020226215.1. Lineage (NCBI taxonomy): Eukaryota > Viridiplantae > Streptophyta > Magnoliopsida > Fabales > Fabaceae > Sindora > Sindora glabra. Next base: position 12,387,017 of record CM035228.1, on the reverse strand, counting down.
CAACTTCAGTGGCTTTATAATTATTCCCTCCTTAATTAATTATTAATTAGAATAAGATGTATAAATTTGCACTCACCAGCCACTTCCAATCATTTGCGGACAACGTATAAAAGCATGTCGACTAACGCCTTTCTACGATCCTCTGAAAATTTTAATGTTTATATCATGATTTTACATAAAAAAATATTATATGTATGGAAAATATAATTCTAAATTCAGTTTTGAATTTTTTAAGGGGTGTTTGGTTATGAATTTTTAATGGTCCAAAAACGGAAAGAATTTGTAATCTTTATCTAGCATTAAGTGATTCTCTCGATACAAATGAAATCCTTACTTCCTCCAAGGTTTTAGAATCTCTTATCCACCCTAAATAGGAAAAAAAAAAAAAAACACATTCTTCAACTCTTTTGTTTCATACTCAACTTATTTTTAAAAGATATATTATCGAAAAGGTAATTTCTGCTCTATGTTTTCATTTCAAATTCCTTTAATAATAAAATTGAAAACCTTCTGTTTACTTATTTGCTTACGCCATTGACAAAATCTGTTTACTTGTTTTTATATTGATTATTCTTTAAATTTTAATATAATTTTTTCAAAATCTATTATGATTTTTAAAATTTATAACAAATGAAGTGTAACACTTTACTTTTTTAATTTTATTATAATCTTAAAGATTTTATTATGAATTTATTAGTTCAATGACTATTTCTATAAATTTATTATATTTTTTCAATTCTTATTATATTTTATTATAATTTTAAGGACTTTACTATGCTTTTGTTAAATTTATTATAATTTATAAAAAATTATTATAATTTTTAATTTTTATTAAAAAAAATTTTGTGACCGATGAACCAAGTAATGAAAAATGAATCACAAAAGTGTGATTCTATTTTCAATCTAAATCAAATGCTCCTAAAAAAATAATAAATTCATTTTTTTTACTCCCCTTTATTTGATTCCATTCCCTTTCCATTATTGCAGATTGAACCAAATGCTCTCCATATTTATTGGATTGAATTTTATAAATTTATATTACCATTCTATAGTTGATGACAACCTTAATTTGAATTCAAAACCTAATTTTAAATTCCATTTTTTATGCATATGGTATTATTAAATTGATATGATTCATAATTTTAATATTAATGATTTGAGCTATCTTTCCATTATAACTTTTATACTATTCTTTTATTGCAATTATATATATATTTTTACATTCAAAATATTCTCATACCCTTTTTTATCATTAAAAATGATATCAATCCCTATTTGAGTCAGGTAGAATAAAAATCCTTTTTAACAAAGATGTCTTTAAAGATATTGTACTCATAATATTTTACCAGACTAAAAAAGCCTTTACTAACTTGGCTTTATTTTTGTATTTTTAGTTTTGATGATAATAAAGCATTCGAAATTAGTTTATTTCATGAAAAGTTCAATGGTTAATAACAATTTTAAGATTGGAAAATCATTTGGAGATTATTTGAAGATTTTAGAGTAGGATATTAGAATGATATTTGCATGAGTGGTTTTTACTTGTTTTTTTTGCTCAAAAATATTTTTCAAAATGTGTCTCTTTGTTAGAATTAGTTTCAAAAAGGTTGGATTTGAGTATGATTGTTTTGAGATTGAAGACTATCTTAAAGGAAAAAATCAAGTTTCACTTAAAAATCCCTTCATTTAGAACTTCAAATTTTAAAGGGCACTATTCTTTCTCTTTTCCCAATCCTTAAATACTTTACTTTAGGTTTTACTACTTAGGTGGGGTATCTTGAATTATCTAGAGTGAGTTAGATCTAAGAGTGTTCTTTCTTGTGTGAGAAAATATGAAAGCTTTGAAGGCATATTTTTCTCATAGATTGTAAGGTTTTTCTAAAATCTTTAGGATTTAGGGTTTAGGATTTAGGCACAATCTATAAGCAATAGTGCTATAACTGCATAATTAAGTATGTTTGATTTTGAAAAGTAGATGTACACAATGAGCAACTTCTCTTCTTAGTGGAACCACTATACATATTTGTGACTTTTCTACCTTTTCTTACATGTTTCATTTATTTGATTTGAATATTGATTAATGCATTACTACAGAAATGTGAAACAATATTGAATAATTGACATTGATTAAAGAGAAAATTGATGTATATAATAATCAAGTGAGTGGTGACACTTTTCAAAATATGAAGAAATTTTATATGTTGACTCTTAAAAAATTAACATGTTTTCTTGTGAGATTTTAGGCATCAATTTCTAAATAATTGATGTATTAAATCATATGAGCAGTGATATTTTAAAAAAAATATGATAAAATTTTATATATTAATTCTTAAAAAACTATATCTAAAGTCATGTGAGTGGTAACATTTTTTTAAAATATAAGGAAACTTTATATACCAGCTCTTATAAAAACTAATGTGCTTCCTTCTCATGAAATTTTAGACTAATTTTTAAAAAAACCAATGTCCAAAGTCATATAGGTGATGAAATTTTTGAAAAATATGATGAAATTTTAAATATTGATTCTTAAAAAAATTAATATATTTTTTCTTATGAGACTCTAGGTGTTGGTTCTTAAAATTTTCAATATTTAAAGTTATGAAAATGGTAATATTTTTAAAAATATGAAAAAAAATTTATATGTTGATTTTTTAATAAATAATCTGTGTTTTCTTTTTATGAAACTTTAGAAGTTAGTTTATAAAATAATCAATGTGTAAAGTCATAGGAGCATGACATTTTTACATTATAAATAAAAAGGAAAACTGCAAATTACCCTTTCTAACTATGAAGTGTTTAGATTTTATTTCCTTGAGCTATGGAAATAGGTAAATTACCTTTTAAAATTATGCAAAACTTGAATTCTATCCCACTGTTAATAATTTGATGGAAAATATTAGGACAAAGTATAAATTAACCCCTGAGATAGCTACATTTTACTCCTACTAACTTTCAAAATTTATAAATTAATTGCTTAATTACATAAAACTTACGATTAACATCCATTATCTATTTAATTAATTTTTTTATTAAATTAAATGAATTTAAAAAAAAGATTGAATCATAATATTATTATATATTAGATTATCACATTATTTTTATGTTATATAATTAATAAAAATTAAATTAAATATATAAAATTTTAATTAAAAACTTGAAAATGAGTTATGAAATTATGTATAAAAAATAATATAATAAATTAATATATAATAATATTATAATTCATATTATTAGTATTATTCAACATTAATTGTCACTATTCAATTTTTTTATTGAATTAGTTATTTATTCCATAGAACATGGATAAAAAAATATTAAGTAAAAAAGTGAAGTAAATACAAATATTATGTTATATAAAAATACTAAAAAATTAATATTTTCATTAATTTTAACACTATAATAATCATAACAATGATGAATAATACTCTCTACTTTGTCGCCTAAGATTTTTTTTATAATTTAATTTATTTAAAATTTAATAATTATATAGTATATGAGTTATTTTTATTTTATCCTTTTAAAATTTATAATCTATTATAATATTCATATTTAGACTAATATATTTATTTTTAGAAAGAGATTATATTAATTAATAAATTTATTTTATTTATATGTTTTATTTTTTAGTGAAACTTTGGAAGGAAAGTGGAAAGTTTGGAGAAGTAAACTCATAGAGGATGGAAGCATATATTTTGACAGTAAACAGTGGTTAGATAAAATTTGATAGTAAATCAATATAATGTAAAGATTAGGGAGATATCTAATTTTTCTTCAAACAAATGCGTAATTTTGTATAAAACATGGTAATCTAAAACTTTATTCAATCTTTCTTAAAAATTTATACTTATTAGGCTTTTATTTGTGATAAAATTAATTTCAATAAATGTTTGTTTTAATTTTTGGAAAGGGTTTTTATATTTATTTTAGGAAAAATGTAAATAAAGTAAATTTATTAACTAATATAACCCCTTTCAAAAGATAAATGTATTAATTTAAATATGAGTATTACAATGGATTATAAATTTTAAAAGAATAAATAAAGACAACTCATATACTATAATTATTAAATTTTAAATAAAGTAAATTATAAAAAATCTAGGTAACAAAATATAAATTATTGCTCATCACCGTTATTGTGATGTTAAAATTAAATTAAGTATGATTATATGACTTAAAAATATTAAGTTTTTGGTATTTTTTATATAATATAACATTTGTATTTACTTCACTTTTTCACTTATTTTCAACCCATATTCCATGGAATAAGTAAATAATTTAATAAAAAAATCAAATAGTGACAATTGATGTTGAGTAATACTAATAATATGAATTGTAATATTATTATATATTAATTTATTGTATCACTTTTTATAAATAATTTTATCACTCATTTTCAAGTTTAAATTTTTTTTATATATTTAATTTAATTTTAATTAATTATATAACATAAGAATTATGTGTAAAAAAAATAATGTGATAATCTAACATATAGTAATATAATGATTCAAGCTTAATTTTTTAAATTCATGTAATTTAATAAAAAAATTAATTAAATAGATAATGAGTATTAATTGCAAGTTTGATATAATTAAGGAATTAATTTATAAATTTTGAAATTCAATAAGAGTGAAATGTAACTATCTCATAATTGATGGGGGTTAATTTATAATTTTTCATAATAGTTTTTTTTAAATTATTAACAATGGGAGTAGAATCCAAGTTTTGCATAATTTTAAAGAATAATTCGCTTATTTTCATAATTCGATGGGATAAAATCTAAGTACCATATAGTTAAAGGGTAATTTGTAATTTTTCCTAAATAAAAATTTATTATTATTATTATTATTATTCTTTTTCTTATTTATTTCCAAACTTAATTTCTATCTCTGTCTAATTTTCTCTACAAAATACTAGATCTCACTCCATTTTTATTTAATTCCATTTATTGAATACTAGATCTCACTCCATTTAATCTTACTAAGTTACCAATATTATTTTCAATTAATATTGAGCATGAAGTGAGTTCAAAACATAAAATTTATTTTTCTTACTTCTATTTCTCAAATTTGTGCCTTTTATATTTCTCTGATATTTTGTACAAGTTTTTAAGTGATTTTTATTTATGTTTTCTTTGTATAACTTTTGTAGTTATTTCTCAATATGGGATGTCAACTATACCTATGAAAAGATTTTGCAATAGATTTCATTAGTAATACAATAACAAGAAATGATGAAAAAGTGAAAAAAGAAGTTCATAAAAATGGCTTTTTTTAGCAATTTTGAGAGAGCAAATTACCTTTAGGAGTTTAAGGTTAGGGGCAATTTGCAGTTTAGTAAATATTGAAAAGTTACATAAAATAAAAAAAATTCACCTCAAATGGATAATTAAGCAAGAAGTTAAAGTCTTTCAAAATTTTTAATGCAAAATATATGTTGTTGGTGGGACATTAGATTTATTCAATTTTTATTATAAATATTTTAGTAGAGAAGCAAAAAAATAATGTTAAAAAATATTATTTAAACATTAAAAATTGACATGAAATATAAAAAGTTTAAAATAATTTTAAAAGAAAAAACATCAAATTTTTTAGCAAAAAAAATGATGTGGTAATCTTTTGTTCATATCAATTATATAATTGACATAGAATAATCCAACATATAACATCACTTATACATATTTTGATTAAAAACCATCATAAATTCTATGAAATAATTGATGTGGAATTGTATTTTTGTAGTAATAATGAGATATGAATTTTGGTTAGGTAAAAAATATTTGGATTTGTGCTCTTTGTTCCCAAGCTCTTAGTTTTGAATGTCTCTTTTTTTTTTTTTTTTGTAGAGACTAAGACACACTAGAACGTATGGTGCACTATTGTTTAAAATTGTTAAATTTCATTCAGCCTATACAATACTGTATAACCCAAAAAACTTAGGCTTTTAGATGAGCTGGTGCATCATACATAGTGGTGCACCGAAATCCCTCCTTTTTTTTTTTTTTACTTGTAAACTCTAATTTTATTTGGAAAAAACTTTTGAAAAACTAATTCCCCCCTTTTGATATGTTCTTATTTTACAGTTTTGATGTTCAACTTGTTTCGATTAAACCAATCAATTATTGATCACAATTATTTTTTTATTTATTCATGATTTGGTTAATCTTAGTGTCAGTATAATTACTATTGCAATTTGAAACTAATACAAATTGGCCTAATTATGGAAATATAAAAAGTGATTGGTGAGCAAATAAGAGAGATAATTTAGAAAGACAGGTCTGAGCTGCGTGGTATTAACAAAATAGTAACGAGAGCAGTCACATGGTTGAGCCCCATATACAAAAGCTTTAGAAAATTAAATAAATATTAAACTCCAAAATAAAAAAAAATAGAAAATCAGAGCATATCTATAGAAGAAACCTTAATAAGATTTAAAAGATTTTCGTTCTCTCAAACTACGATTTTCTTGCTTTTATCTGATGAGACAAACTCACATTGATATTGATATTAAGGATCATAGAACTATACCGACTTTATTTGGATGGAATATTTGGTAGCATGTGGTTGGATTTGCGACAACTATAATTAGAGAACATAATCTTAGTAAATATGGTCGGTATAAAAGATAAGTTATTAACTCGAGTAGGATTGTTGTCGGGGAAGCCATTATAAGAAGTCATATGGGTCTTAATTTTTTTTTAAATAATAATGGGATTCAAAATTTGATTTTAAATTAAATTAATGATTGTAATTAAATTTGTTAAATTCAATTTAACACATATAAAACATTCAAAAATTAATTTCAAATCTTATTTCCAATAATTATAGTATTTTGTTATTTTTTCTTACAAAATATAATTAATTAATTAATCAAGTAGCAGTCAAATGAATTCAAACTCAAACGCACGACATATTAGAGTGTATACTGTCCTTCGTAACTTCATTTTTAGAAGACAACCTGTACTTAATTACAATGGTGATTTGTAATTTATTTATCTGCATTTATATCAAATAGTGATTATATTATTTATATTGAATATAATAATAAACATGACATAATTTGATCGAAGGCTATGTGACTTCTATTGAAGATTATGTGTACATTTAGTGGTTTCATTACTCGTATAATTATAAAAAAAAATAAAGATTACATAATTTTAATCCTATGTTATTTAATTTTAGGAGTGACAAAAAAATGACAAATAAAATAAATTACTCAAATAAACTCCTTGCAGCAATGAACAAAAAAAAAAAAAAAAAACATATTCAAGCTTCTAGTACAAATTTAATTAATCGCAGAACCAGGGTTCTTACCGCATGAATTTTTTTTAGTACGTACATGAATTTTTTGGTGAATCAGTATGTGGAATGGATAATCAGTCTGTAAATTAGACCATTAATAATTATTTTTTCTGTCAATAAATCTTATTTTTAAAATTTGAATCCCTACTTATAAATAAAATCAGTCTAAAACCTGTAGAAACCAACACCTCATTGCTTGTCGTATGTTGTTATTGCATGACTATATTCACATGTAGAGAACATGGATTAGCAAATTAATTGTTTACCAAACTGATCAATATAGATGGAGAGATTCTTTTACGAAAACTGTAACAAGGTGTTTTAAAAGTTAAAGGCAGCATTGGTGAATTGAACTCGTGATATCATTCCTTCTACACAAATCCCAAAGGCTATATTGGGATGATAAGGTTGTAATGTGGGTAAAACTGATCCACATACCATGTTAGAACCACGGCACCTGGCGCAACCATAGCATCGCATGTGGCATTCCATAATCTTATTTTAAGCAAACTCAAACTACACTTAATTCCTTTTAAATATTAATTAATTGTGTCTTAATTATATTTTAATCAAATTCCCCTTCTCTTCATCCTAGGTGCCGCCCTCAGAGACCATCTTCCATCCTTATAGCAAAAAAGTCATGTTCTGCACATAGATTTCAGATTAGGGTTTCTTTTTTAAATTTGAGATTTGAGCTTCAACGTGATGGTAGTCCTCAATTTGACTTGTTTTTATAAATGGGGTTTTCACTATTTTTTTTCTAGCTTTTACCTCTTGATATACAATTAAATAAAAATATTTCAATAGAAATTGGGGCAATTCGTTAACTATTCTTCCTATATATTGAGGGTAGTAAATCTAAAGCTGCTTATGTACGTGGCTATACATGAAATGAACGAGTAATGAACTTTCTAATATTATAAAATATTGTGTAAACATTATCCTTTGCTTTTCCTAAAAAATGAATGAAAAAATAAACCCTTAAAGAAAGAAAATGGATAAAAAAATACTATATTTTTTTTATTTGATCGTAGAATATAAAAGGAATAAAGGAGAAAATGAACGAAAAAAAAAAAAAGAATGGGACTCATTAAACTTTTTTATCATATATATGCAAAAAAAATGAAATTTTGATCTATTATAATTTTTTTTGATTCGAAATGACTTACTAATTTAATAGATAAAATTGTCATTTAACTAATTTAATTTTCTTTTTACTTAATTTTTTCTTATTTTCTTTGCATTCAAAACATACTTTAATTTTTTTTCTGCCCTTTTATTTTTTTCTCCTTATTTTCTTGTTTTAAAAATTAATCTTTCAATTAGAAAAGAAAATATTGCATGTGCTTGAGACAGGGCAGTGTACCCCCTGCACTGGTTCACAACTTCACATACTTCACATACTTCAATGCCACGAATAGCTAAAGCGGTGAGATTTTTTCTGTTTGGTTCCCGAGAAATTTTAGATCAGAGAGAAAACAGGCATGATAGAAAGTGAATCAGAATCTCAAGGCGTTGGTTTTGGAAGTTGAGAATGACGACGTGGATGTCTAGGGCGCAAGAAGATTCATGCACATTCCACGTATATCCATCATAATTCTCAACTGAGGCATAAATTAAAAACTATTAGCCTTGCAAATTTCCATGCGCTTCGATCCTTCAGCCAGAACACCTCTCGTTGGTAACAAGAAAACTAGTAGTTTACAAATGTTACCATTTTAAAATTAGTTAATTTATCTCTTTTTATTTATTTATCTATCATTTAAAAGTATTTTATGAAAATTGAGAAAATTAATTCATCATTATTTTATTATATTTTCGAATTAAATTACCCTTTAATTTAGTAATTTACATTTATTCAATTAATCATTACTTCATCACGTATTTAAATTTTTATAGAAAGTGAAGAGATAATTATATTATTCGACAATGATATTTTAATCCTAAAATTCAAAGCGTCTAAAAGTGGGGAGGGGGAGATACATCAATAAATTTATGAAGATATTTTGAAATGGATGTATAAAATAATTAAGTATTTATTAGAGATAAAAAATAATAAAATTAAAAGAAAAATAGTTTATTGAATTTCTGAAACAAAAGATAAAAAAGGGGTAAATTTTTTTTTATTAAAGTGATAGATATAATGGAGGGAATAATGAATAGTCCATAACATGGTTATAAATTCTGATCAGGACCAAGGTTAAGAGAAATTTTTAAAGGAACTAAAATATAATTTATTAAATTTTTTATAAAATATAGTTTCAAAAATTGTTTGTGATTGTAATTGTTGTTATGTGTGATTAACAAACGGAAAATGTAAAATAAAAAAAATCGGTTGTTAGAAAATAATATAGTAAAAAATTATAATTATGAAAATTTTTACAAACTGAGTGTGATTTCTAGAATCATTTTTATTGTTTTCCAATAAAAAAATGTAAAATACCATATATTTTTGTGCTTTATTAGTATAAAGCAAAGCTTATTCGGAGGATTCAATTATTTTTATGTATAATATGATATATAATTCAATGTTTATAACGCGTTTGGGTCGTTTTTAGGAGCACATGGGATGAAGGCATCATCCAAAGGTAAGGAACGAGAAAATGAAGCGTAAACGACATTATTACAATATCAACGGTGTCGTCTCCTTCAAACAATCATAACCGTCCTTCTGCTTTTTGAGCCTTGGGATTAACTACACTTTACTTAATGACCCTCAGATGGATATCAAACCATAAATGCTGAACATCTTGGGCACAACAAGCTATTTTATTGCTAGGGTTTACGAGAAAGTCAACCATTGGCTTCAGAACTAGGAGGGGTACTTAACTTGGAAGGCAATGTTATATAAATTAAATAATTTTCCTTAAATCCTTAAATCCCTCTGTCATTCTTATACTTAAGAGAGAGCTACAAAGTGAAAATAGTCTACAATTTTCATCATCTAAGAATAAGGTTATTCACACTTTGATCCTAAAATATGCATTTTGACAATAAGCAGAATTTTTTAGAAGTAGCGTATTGGCCAAAATCATATATTTTTTATAACAGTGTTCATACTTGACTTGCGAGGTTAAATAATGGTAATTAGAAGGTTCCCATAAATACTAATCATTACAAGAGGAGTGATGGAATAAGGTGTTGTGCAATATATATACTTCCATAGTTAGTTTTGAAAATAAAATTAAAATTAATTTTTTTGACGAAATTAGTAGCAAATTTTTTTACTCATTACCAAATAAAAGAAAAAAATTATTTATCAAATTAGTGATGGAATTTAAAAAAAAATTACTAACAAATTTAGTGACAAAACAATTACAAAAAATTTGACAGTCCTTTGACGAAAATTTTAAATTTTTATCCAAAAATACCAATGAATTTAGTAACAAAATAATAATAATCAATTACTAATGTAAATGCATTATATCATTAAAAATAAATTAACAACCGAATAATTCATAACTAATATTCAAATATAATTAGTTCATGACAGATGCTTTTCTTTTCTACAAAGCTGCATTTTTATCCTTTTTGGCATTGCTATCAAGTTGCTGCTACTGTTAGGACTTTCTTTATTGTATCCTCTGTCTTTTGATCAATTATTTTCCTTTGAAAGGTTAGATATAATACTTGGGGTTTATTTGGCTATTTTATAAGGAATTCCTTTAATTTCTCTAATAATTAATATTTATATTATATTTTTTTATATATTATTTAAGTATAATAATGTTTTAGAACTTTTAATATGGGTTAAATTTGTTAATTTGATAATTTAGGATTTGACGAAGAAAAATTAGGATTTACATGTAATTAGGATTTATTTTATTTTAATTCAATTTAAATATAATGATTTATTGTTGATGTTTAGGGTTTGAGGTTTATATGTAATTAGGGAAATTGTAATATCACCAATTTACTGCTCAAATCATTATTTCCAGAAACATAGGATTCAACAAAATCAAGGTCGCCAATTCTTCATTAAGATGGATGGTTAGTTTCAAACTCTTCCTTCTTCTTCATTCTTTTTTTAATCTAATTGCTTGAGCTGTGATTATTTGTTCTGTGATTGCTTTATTTTCCTTTGTTATATTTTGGGATTCATGTTGATGACAGTGGATTCAATCTCTTCCTTTAGTTTTCTTTTTGAATGTTATCTTTTCTTTCTTTACTTCAAGGGAAGCATTGATCAAGGTAAAGTTGTGGTAAGTTATTTTCCACTATATTTGATTTTAAAATTGTGATATTTTCTATCTGTATTATGATGTTATTGTTATCTTAGTTCTTTTGATTTTAATTTGTGGAAAGATTGGTTTAAAGTTTTCTTTTTAATTTTTTACAGCTTTCGATCTTTTTTTTTTCTCATTTTGTTTCGATTTACATGCAAATATACCCAAACAATTATAGATTCTATGATTGTTCGATAATGCAAAATTCATGTTCAAATGCTACAAATATTTAAAACTAAAAGAACGACCATCTCCGGCCCATCGCTTAACTATGATTGGTAAAGTTTCGAATAAAGCTTAATCTTTTTTACCTCTTAAGATTATTGATTTGAGGTACTAGTTTTTCCCAAATTCTTTTTTTTTTTTTTGTCACATTTTAACCTTTTTGCCGAGTAGGAAGTTTATATTTGTATTGAATAAGTTCAAATTTAACTACCAAACTCTGTTTGGTTGTGGTGCAAAGCATGAAATTAATGTGAGAAAATATAATATTGTTGCACGACAGTTTACAATATGCCTTTATTTGGAAAAAAAATATGACCTTTTATTAATATAATTTGTTAGCATTAATATAAGCATAGAATTGAATATTATATTTTTAAAATTTTTAAACACTCTTTTAATATTAGGTTTTAAGAGTATAATATTTAATTCTTGTATTGTATTGTAAGATCTTAAATACTCTTTGGTATAAGATCTTATAATATAATATTGAATGTGGATGTATAGTTTATTTTGAAAAAAAAAACATTAGTATGATTAAATATATACACATGTTAACTAGTTTGTATGTAACAAATTTCTAAAAAGATGCTAGATGAGACTATTGATGAGGACTAGGCTAAATTCTAGAGATTAGTTTTTGTTTTCTTCAAATCTAATGTGGTTAACATGCTATCAAACATGTGTTGACTTGATAGTAGTATGATAATTCATATGACAAATTCTTCATAATGATTGAAAAATCTAAGGAAGCTGAGTGATGATGAACTAATTGTTAGACTTGAAAATGATGAGAAGGCAAGAATAGAATACATTGGAGATGTCACTTTGCAATTGTCTATTAGGTGTGATTAGAATTTAAAAATATAGTATATGAGAAGGAACTTGATCTCAGTAGTAGCATTAGAACTTGAAAGATATTTATGTAGTCTTGGATGTCAGAAAGTGAATTTGCTCCATAGCTTGACGATAATTAGCGTTACCTTTAGTGAATTGATTGATAGGCTATACAAGATTAATCTGAATTCAAATTTTCTTAACATTATTAATACAATCATCGAGAAAGAAAAAGAAGTAAAATATGCAAAAACTCCTCAATACTTTAACACAAGTGTTTGGGGCACATCTCTAAAGACAAAATGCAAATATTTTTTATTTTAACACCTGCATAGACTACATAAAATGGAAGGTCACTACTAAAACTAAAAATGAAATGACAATTAGAAAATAGGATAAACTAAAGTTAATTTATGCAAATATTTGTAGCCCTCTTATGCCTATAGCAATAAGAGGTAATAGGTGCTTCCTTACCTTTATAGACAACTACTTGAGATTTGAGTGGATTAAATTACTTATAGAAAGAATTAATTCTTTAGATGCCTTTAAAACATTGAAGGCTACAATTGAGCTTAAGTTTAGGAAAAAGATCAAATGTGTAAACTTAAACAAAGGAGACAAGTATTATGAAAGATATAATGAGACCAAAAGGAACCCTAGTCCTTTTGCCAAGTATTTGCACAAGTGTGGCATTAAGGCTAACTACACTATACCTAGTACACTTAAGTAGAATGGTAGAATTGAAAGGAGAAATAGAACACTCATAGATATGGTCAAATGCATACTCTTATATTCCATACTGCTAAACTTTTGATAAGGAGAAACATTGAGGATTATTGCCTACATCTTGAATCAAGTGTTGAGTAAGTTAATTCCTAAGGCTCCATATAAGTTATTGAATGGTAAGAAACCTAACTTGAAGCATTTCTATGTTTGGGGTTGTAAAGCAAAGGTGAAACTATATATTCGTACTAGCAAAAAACTTGACTCCAAGATAATTTCTAAATTCTTTATAGGTTATTGCAATAGCTCTAAAGTTAGCAAGTTTTATCGTTTAACTTATACCACTAGAGTTATTAAATTAGACAAAGTGATATATTTTAAAGACATTGGACAGTGAGAGCCAAACACCATGGATTACCTTTTTCAAAGAGGATAGCATTGCTGTTCCTATAGTACATCAATTGTTAAATCTTCTATTTCTATTATTTTGCAATTTGATATGATGTAGCTTATAACAAAAGATGAAGATCCTAATAACGAATTCCTTTAAAGAGGTCACATAAATAGCATAAATTAATGATTTTTAATGACTACCTAGTTTATTTGCAAGAGTATAAATTTTATATTAATAAAGACACTAATCCCATAACATTCTTATAGACAACATTTAGTTGTAACTCTCTTAATGGATTACTATAATGGAAGGCAAATTAGCCTTAATGTACAAAAATAAGGCGTAAGATTTAGTTAAGTTGCTTGAAAAGTATAAGTCAGTTGGCTATAAATAGGTTTTCAAGCCTAGGCAAGATATTCATAGGCATATTAAGAGGTACAAGGTTAAACTTGTGGCAAAAGATTACATTAAAAAAAAATGAATAGATTATAAAGAAACTTTCTCACCGGTGTTAATAAAGGATTCTTTTTACATTATCATGTCAATTTAACCTATCTTGACTTAGAGCTACACCAAATAAATGTAAAAATGGCTTTCTTAAATGGTCATTTGCCAAAAGTCATGTGCATGGAGCTATCAAATAATTTTAAGAGACAAATAAAGAGTGCTTGGTGTACAAACTAAAAAAATCAATATCTAATCTAAAACAAGCATCCAAATAATAGTATCTCAAATTTCATGGGACATAACTTCTTTTAGGTTTAAGTAAAATAATGCATACTAATGTATATATACAAATATATTGATGAAATTAGGAAAATTTGTAATCCTAGTGTTATACATGAATAATATTCTTTTAGCAAGTAATAACTTAAACTTATTGACTAAAACTAAGCAAATGTTGTTGCAACAATTTTAAATGAAAGACCTGAAGAATGCCTTTTTTGTTCTAGGAATTGAAATTCACCATGGTAGATCATAAGGTGTCCTTAGTTTTTCTTAACTTTCATACATTGAGAAAATCCTAAAAATGTTTAACATGACAATATGTTTTCACGCTTCATCACCTATTCAAAATAGCGAAATCTTCTCAAATGCCTAATGTCCTTTAATTGATAAAGAAAGAGAGAAGATGAAAAATGTCTTATATACATTAGTTATAGGTAGCTTAATTTATATTCAAGTATATACATAACCTAATATTGCTTTTCCTATAGGTGGACTTGGGAAATACCTAGGCAATCCTAATTAGAGACATTAAATTGCTGCAAAAAGAGTTCTAAGGCACTTGCAAGGCATAAAAGACTTTATACTTACCTTCAAAAGATTAAAAGATCTCAGTATTACAAGTTATTTAGACTTAGATTATGTTAGTTGTCTAGATGATACATAATTTACATTTGTATATGTCTATATGATGGCTAAAGGTGTTGTGTCATGGAAAAGTATTAAGCAATCTATTGTCACAACCTTCACTATGAAAGTAGAATATTTCATATGTAATGTGGCTCTTTGTCAAACTGTCTAGTTAAGGAAATACAATTCTAAATTTAATATTATTCAAAACATTACATGGGCCTTAACCATTTTTAATGATAACTTTGTTGCTATAAACTTCTTTTTCAATAACAAGAGTTCTACTCATTCAAAGCACTTCAATATAAAATATCATTTTAAGAGAAAAAAATGTGTAGCATGTCACTAGCATTAAGCACATTTTTACAAATTTCATACTCGTAGATTCATTAACTAAAGGCTTAACAATAGATACTTATACTGATCATATAATCTATATAGGTCTGTATAAAACTTTTTAATATTTTAGATTAGTGAGAATTATATGTATTTGATATTATTATGATGTATTTATCTTGAGGTCTACTAACGAAATATTTATATGGAAATATTCATTTTATGTTACCATATTTTGTGCACATTTCAATTATGGCATATTAATGAAGACATTAAATCATGTTTCATTTTGTGTTAACAACTTTAATTCTCATTAGGCATTTTGAATGGATGTCAGAACTCATTGTAAGGAGGTTTATATATAATTACATTAAAGTCATGTAAATCTTATAGTGCACATTTTGAGATTATTGATTATGTTGATTAATAAGGTGTAGGCATTTAATGTGTTTGATGTTAATATCCTTTTAGATATAATATTTTATGTAATTAAATAGCTATAATCTCAATTTATACCTATGGGTCTAATAATACCGTTTTGTATTAACATTAATGTTTTAGTAAGCATTATTTTTAAATTATGTAAGTTCAAGTGAGAGATTATTATTATTTTATTATTGTAGACCTATAACAATTTATTAAATAGAAATTTTAATGTCAATGAGACCATTGGACAACACTTGATTTAAAGGACATTTGATACTTATTTAAAGGTTATGAATTATATGATATATAAGATCTATAACCTAACTTCATTTATTAAAAAAGGTTTTTACCTTATTAAAACCCCATCAGCTATTTTCTATTCCATCATGAAAATAGTTCACATTCTTTCCTAGAAAAATTGTGTTTGAAAGTTTTAGTTGAAGGAGGGTAACTCTTTAATCATATTTTTTTATTTTAATTTCAAGGATTAAAAGAAAAAAATTGCATAATTCTTTATTAGAGGAGGAGTAATTATTAAATGCAATTATAGATGTCACAAATCTAGATATTTATTATAATAATTCCTTATAATATCATTCTATATTCATAAATATTTCATTCCACTCTCATGCCATAATTTAAAGCCATGATTTGGAGTTTTTAACAATTAAATAATGTAAATCCTGCAATTAGTATCGAAGTTAAGTTATGGCTTTTATTTATAGTTGAGTTTAGTAAAATTCTATATGAAGTGTATTATTTCCTCTTTTTGCTAAAATTTTAGTTTTGATGCATGTTTTGCCTAATTGTGCAATTATAGTGGTATGCATCATAGTATGCATAATTTTTTTGCTATAGTTAATTTGGCATTAGTGCATAAGTTATTCTATGAAACATGTATATATACATATTTTGGAACCCAAACCTCATACCATGAAATAACATTATTGGGTATATAAGTGCATATCATGAATTAGTGTTACTAGGAATTTTGTGTGAATATATGTATATATTTGCCAACATGTATGTTTGTATGAATTTTTGTAGTGTATTTTATGTTTGGCTAGGTTTAAATTTTGCCATTTAATACAAGTTTATATGCATGCTTAACTTCTATAAATTATACATGTATAGCTAGATTGGTTTCTAGGTATATGTTGATAAACACAAAACTTTCAACAAAAAAAGGGAGTTGAGGATGGACCTATTTTAGACTTGCATAAAACACCAAATTTGGATGTTATAGGATAAGGTAACTATAACTAAATCAAAACTTGAATGCATAGTGCTAAATAGAATCATTTTAGAGCCAAAAAGTGTAAAGAAAATCCCGAAATCATAGAAGTAGCTTTGAAAAAAAAAAGTGCACTTATTTTTAATACAAGTTTTTGGATGAAATTTATTAAGTTAGTTAGATCTTTGATCATAGGATAAATTTGGGCAAAACTTATGCAAAAATCATGTAAGAAAGGACAAAACCATGTTAACAAACCAATTTTGAATAATCCAAGATTAGGTTTTTCAAATTAGGAAGATGATATGCAATGTTAGCTCACCATTCACATATCTGTGCTTAATATGTATGAGCCACACACCATCATGTTGGTGATTTTTGGTGATGGTGCTAACATTATTGTGATCCACTCACCAAACATTTTCTAATGAACATTTTTTTAAAATTTTTTGAAATAAAAAATTTTGTT
This sequence comes from Sindora glabra, assembly GCA_020226215.1. Classification (NCBI taxonomy): domain Eukaryota; kingdom Viridiplantae; phylum Streptophyta; class Magnoliopsida; order Fabales; family Fabaceae; genus Sindora; species Sindora glabra. The sequence continues at coordinate 12,369,496 of CM035228.1, read as the reverse complement.
AAACTTTTACCTAATTTATTTAAGTGTGTAAAGGGGTTTATTTTGAACCCAAATTTTTTTTAAGTAATTCCTATAATATTAGTCACTGTTAGTAAATTTTATAACAATTTTAAACTTTAGTTGTATAACGTAATCACTTTTTAGAATATTATTGCATTATATAGGAATTACTATTTATTCATATTATGCTATAAAAATTGTGTAGTCACATTTCATAGAATTAGTTGCATAAATTTTATTCAAAAATTTGGAAAGAACAATTATTTTAAACATGATTAAGGGAAAGGCAGTATTGGTAATATTAAATGCCTTTTAATGTTATATTATTAATATAATTTATTGGCAATAATATAAGTATATGTTATATTCTAAATAATTATCAGTTATATTTATGATCCATAATTTTATTTTTTTAATAATTTAAAAAATATCACCATGTTAATATTGACATTGATATTAACTTGGGTTGACATATGTAGTGATGTAATATCCTATTTTTTCAGTAATAAATATTATACAATAATATTACAATTAATCATTTGATGAATTTACAAATCATTATACACTATGTGTTTCTCATAAAAACAATAACCTACAGAAAAATTGTAATACATGATCGATATAGTTTACAATATAGCTACTCATTCCTCGTGTTAAAGAGATTAAAATTCTTGTTAAAGAGATTAAAATTCTTATAACAAATTCTCATTTAGTAAAGAGATTTAATCTATTTTTAGCAAAGTGCTCCACCAAATTCTACAAATATTAGCCATTCATTTGTTGAAATACGAACAAGACACATGATCGATGATGCATAACTAGAAATAATTCAAATCTTATGATCATGACTTTCTCATTAGACTATAAATATCTTATGATCATTAACATCCCATCTCAATAAAAATAATTGTGATGATGCATAATTAGAAATAATTCGAATCTTATGATCATGAGTTTCTTATTAGACAACAAATATTTTATGATCATTAACATCTCATCTCAGTAAAAATAATTATGATTTGATGAGAAACTTATGATCATAAGATTCGAAATATTTCTAAATGTATAGCAAGGATGGTGTATTGTCCTCTTATGCAACTTAAATAAAAAATGGAGTGAAAAATAAATTTATAGATGGTGTAAAAAATTATAAAACTTCATTATTAAATAAAAATTGTCATGTGAACATTTTATATCTTCTAACAAGATGATTTGAATGTCTTTTAAGTGATAGTTATAGGAAACCAATGTTCTAACTTATCAATGTTTGAATTTCAACGTTGATCTTTAATTTTAATTGAAGTGATAAATTACTTTTATTTTTAAAAATGTCATAGTGTTAATTTATCATGTTAGTTTTTTAATAGAGTCGATGTTAGAAGTTACCAAAAATGTTATTGTATTATTATATACATCAATTTTTACTTTAATTAATGTTAATATAACAATGTTGTGTGATAAATATGTAACATTGAATATATATTCAATCAGAATAATAATGATTATACGTAGTAAAGATGACAAAAGATTAAGCATATTATGGCATAAATTTTGGGATGATAATTTATTTCCTTAATGGAATCCAAAGGCTTTAAGATGCAGATTTAGTCCAATTTTTTCTCATCATTACCCGAAAGTTGCTTTGGTCACCTTGCACAAGACATTAATTTCAAACACATACCACAAAGTCATACCATGAATAGCAACAAAGATATGAAAGAAATTGTGTCATATAATTTGACCAAACTTCATTCTTAATTAATACCACAATTCATTATCATTATTTTTTTGGTAGAACTTACTATTTTATTTGCTTCTATTTATTTCAATAAGAAGGATCACATTGTATTAACTCAAGCTAGATTCTTTCGAGGAACGCTACTTAACTAACAACAACTATCATAACGGAAAACATAAAGAAGTAATTAAAAACGTAACAAGAGTTGTATTATGTATTCTAATTAAATATATTAATTATATGTCAGTTAATAATACATATGTCAACAAGAAAAAGGTTAATAAAATATGTTGAGAACATGACCAGCCGTTTACCAAAAGAAAGCAAAGAACATGAACCCAAGATTAGATGCTATCATCAGATGAGGACTTTGCTAAGTAACACATGAAACCACATGGGAATGGCCGTTTAAATTTGGAATATTTAATTAATATTCAAATCAGGCCGTTGGTGAAAGCATTGATTAGCATTAGTCCATATGTTCCTTTACTTGGCAAAAATAAAAATTTCATATGCCAAGCCTAATTAACTAATTAATTACATGTGCGGCAGATATACAGTTCTAGCCAACATCTATAATTTGGCTTTGACCAACTTCGCATATGATGGTTCAATATAAAATTTTATAGGATAGAAAATATTATTTTCTCCTAAACATTGAAATTAGGAATGGTATATGATAGTTGGTTCAAATAGTTGAAAATTTAGTCTCCTTAATTAAAATTTTAAATTTAAATCTTGTGAATAAAAAAATTTATTAAGTAGCAAATGTCTTCTGTAAAAATTTTATATCTTTTTATGCGTTTAAAATTTGATTTCTAATTTCTATGGATGGCATTGGAGTGAAATAGGGGTGGAATAGAAAATTTTCTTTGAAGGGCAAAATTCACACATGAAATTATATTGAAAAGCATTATCAAATAAATTTTATTATATTTATTTTTTGTATCTTTTTAAATTCACATGTACTAATAAAGTTAAATATTTTTAATTAGATAGATACTATTGGATTACGTGTAGAATTAGTTTAAGTGATTAAATAGGGTCAACTTAAAATGAAAATCATAAATTTATATTGTATTACTATTTTTTCTGCCATAAAAATAATTACATATAGTATTAATTTTTTACTATATTATTACTAAAATAATCATCTAATAATTAAAACGTAAGAAGAGATCAATTGTATAGATTTGATAAAATACTTAAGTGAAAATTCTTAAAAAATATTGAAATCAAATTTAGAATTATGAAGTACAAATATGCATTATTCAAAAAAATTGAAAGTGAACGTAAATTTAAGATTTAGTTGAGCATAGTTATACTATAAAAGAGATAATATTTTATATATAATTAAATTAATTTTAGTTAGTTGGATTTTATTTTTTAAGTTTATGCATTATTATAATACTTTTAATTTTCATTCTAAGTTGTTAGTAATTTAAATAGATAAGTTTTTAAAAGAAAAAATGATAAAGAAAGATTAATATGTATAAATAATTGATAATTTAATATATACTCTATCAATTGAAGATAGAAAGTTTGTATAAATTTTATTTGAGGAGCCAATGTCACAATTTAAAGAGGAGGATTTGTGGCAAAATCTTAGCCCCCTCAAGGCAAAGGGTGGTTCCCCACCTCAAGGATAAGAATAGAACAGTCTTTTCTTATTCAATATCCTATTATCGAGGTTAAAAATATTGTTTTGTCCCATATTTAGGGAGAAAATTTATCTCATCCCTATATTTCGAGAAGCAACAAAGCTCTACAAAAATTTGTGGGGAATGATATTGAATTAAATAAATTAAAAAAATATAAATTTTAAAATTAATAATTATAAATTTATTCATAATTTTTCAGGAATATCAAGCACTTACAAAAAAGGAAGTAAAAATTTTCAAAATTTAAATATTACAAATCATATATAATTAATAAAATGTTATAATATAGATGTAAAATGATATATAAATTATTTAAATAATCTCAAACTTAAAAAGAAAGTTGATACATAACTAATAAAATATTATTATTTTTTATCTTCACCATTTCAAGTGAAATCTTAATATATTTTTAATTTTTAAATAAGTAAATTATAAAAATGATTAAAATAATTATATATGTATGTACATACATATGTATATATATTTGTATATAAAATAAAAATATAATAATTTTATAATAATAAAATTCTATAGAATAAGGTGAGGTATTATTGATCTATTTCCATTATTTTTTTGGAGTGAAAACTTAATTCATGCATTGCCCTGCATAATAAAAAATTATACTATCTCAAGCTCCATTAAGGCCATCCCCAAAATCCCTCAAGAAAATTCTTATGAAATATTGTAAATTTGAAATATTTTACTATTTATATCAATTTTTATATATGTATATTTAGTGATCTGAAACCCTACTGCTAAAAAAAATTGACCAATTACATATGATGAAGATACCGGTCCTCTCATAACTTCAATTATGTGGATGAGTTTTTGAAAAATAAATAAAATATTTGGATGAAATAGCAAATGGCAAATCGTAAGTTGGGACTTTTAGTGGCAATAATTGGATTATAGGTAGAGCAAATGCATCGAAAGGAAAGGTGTATGTGGGGAAGGAAAGTAATGAATTTGAGGAGGTACAGTGTATATAGCTTAATTGTGTTTTTTCTTCAGATTCATTTTTACTCAAAACTCTGCGTCGTCAGGTTGTTACTCAAATTAATTAAATAACAAAATCATGCAATTTGGCATATAATAAAATAATTATTATTCGACTTCATTGACAGTGTAATTGGTTCTAATGCACAAAGTATCTGCACTGCTGTTTCTAGAATGCCCAGTTGGAGGACTATTTATTAATTTCTTTCCACCAGAATATATATTTAATTATTATTCATATATTATATTAATTAGGTCGTGATTCAATAGATATATATATATAAGAGTTGGAAAATAAATTGTTATTAGAAAAAATAATTTTCACACATTTTTATTTCTTTTTTTTTTTTGTGAACTGATAGACTTGCTTCATTAATTAATTCCTCAATTGTTTTTTGCAGACAAGAATTATGTGTAAATGAATTTTAAATTTAGAAAAGTAATCTTCTTATGAGAATCTCCTAATCAAAATGCCTATTATATTTACATATGGAGAGTGTTTAGACCCAAAAAAAAAAGTCACAGAAATTTAAAATTGGATTCTGAGTATAAATTAAGAATTGTTAATTGAATAAAAATGATAAAAAATTTATAAAATTTAATTCAATAATATAAATTTCAAAATTAATTTTAAATTTCATTTTCAATGTATATAATATTTTTTAAAATAAAAAAGATAGATTATAAGGAGGAGATTTGAATGCTCGCTGAATCTTTATCAACCAATGCTGCCCTCTTGCACTATTATTGCGTGATCTTTTATTCAAAGCAAATAATAATTTTAGAGGACATTGATTCTCACAAATAATGCTCGAAGTATGCTTATATTTATCATAAATAAAAAAAGATCACTCAATTCTTTTTTATAATTATTCCTTTTATCATAAAGTGTGATGGCCCATCACAATCATTGATATTCTTAATTAATCTACAAAAATGCTGCAGCGAATCAATCAATTAATTTGACATATAACAAGGAAAAAAATAAAATACATACTATAAATTTGATAACAATGTGTATCTACCTTGGAGACGTCCACAAACAGTGACCCAACAAATTGAATATTTTCTCATCATTTCTCACTCAAATAATGAAAAGTAATATGTTTCATTTATGATTTGATTCCTAAACCCTAAACCACAAATTTTGCAGAACAATATACCTTGTATCTACTTTTTGGAAAGTCTTCAAAGGCGTTTTTGGAGGCCTCTGCAGATGAAAATGACTAAAGTTGGAGTTTGCTATCATATATATATATATATATATGGAAATAATAATGTTATATGCATAAAAAATAGTATTCAAAATTAAATTTTAAATTCAAATTAAGACTCATTATTAAATATAAGATAATAAATTAAGTTTATAAAATTTAATATATATAATAAATATAAAAATTTAGAATTTAATTTCAAATTTTATATTATGTATTTATATAGCATTTTTATCCCTAAAAAGACCAAGTAAGAGTACGAAACTGGATACATCACTTTTAATTGTGACAAGGAATTTTGTGAAAGTGATTGCTTCAGCTATCTAGTTGTTCATATCTAGATGGAGGTCCCCTGATTTTGACCACTTCCTATATTAAATATTGATTAATTAACATATGTTCGACCACTAATTAAATTTTGTTTAAACTTATTATTTGGCTGTGATCTAATTATTAAGGGAGGTATGAGAAATTCTAATTAAGAAATATCTTTGATTTAAATTTGTGTATTATTATTATAAAAGAGGAATTAAAATCGATGAGATTTTGAAAGATTCCACGTTAGTATGGATAACTAGAACATTTGAATTTAATTTGTTATCGATATAAATTAATTTTATACTATTACTTACTTATATATTATTGCATAAATAAAATTTGTTAAAATATTCTCATTGTTTGTAATTATTATTAATTTTTTTAATAATATATCATCTCCTTATTTATGAATAATAATAACAATTTTTATAATAATAGTGAATTAAATTTAATTTATAATTAAATGTGGGTTTTAAATTTAATTTGTTGACCTTGGTTTCATTAATTAAATAGATTCAGGGTTGGAATGGGCATTGTCATTTTCTTCTAAGGCATTCCAAAGTCATATTCAATCTCTTACTCCTTTTTCCTTCCCCACCATTTTTATAATTGCTTATCCATTTGGAACTTTCTATTTGTCTGGCGGTCCAAACTGCCCTTCCTAAGTTCATTAATTTGTCTTAATTTGCCGCGACTAGCATTTAGCAACAACTCCCAATTATCAAGTATTGAGAATTAGCGATATATCTTTTTTTCTTAATTACAAGGAAAACAGTAAAAAAAACGACTGAACTTTGAATTTTAAACAGCACTCCGAAGTCAAAAAATTAATAAGAATATAAAGGTGGACCTTATATGAGTGTTTCCCGTGCTAATAGAAGAAAGGAAGATAATTCGATAATTATTTGTGAATTTAAATGAGTGTAACTTCACGGAAAAGCATTTTTAAAATCTAATTTTTATTAAAATTTTAATCTTATCCATTGAATTTTATTATTTAAAATAAATTCATTCTCTAACTTAAAAAAAATGTACAATATTATTCATCTCACTAATGTTATTAATTTTTTAATAGAAGTACTTACATAGCATCTAGTTTAATATCATACATGATACACATAAGTCATATTTTTGTATTTTTATGACAATTGATCCATTCACTTCTATTTAAATTCCAATCCTATCCCTAAGTTTTACCTGAACCAGATTACCCTTTAACTTTTTAAAATTGTGATTACTTCCATCGCAATGTAGGGACAAAATGTCATAGTAATGTGATATCTTTCATTTTCATTGAAATTAATCAATATAGATATTAATTAATCAAATTTAAATAATAATTTGAAAAACTTCAAAGACAATTACATTTATATTTTAAAATTATCTTGCTCTTTAGAATAATGATTCATAACAAGCATGTGATACTGCAAAAATCCATTTTTAGAATTTGAAGTTATATTTATATATTCATTCACATTGACGCTAGTAGATTTAGGATGTGTCTTCTATTTTTATTTTGGTTTAAGAAACAACAAGCTCAATGGCCTGAAGGATTGACTCCATGATTTTGGTCAATGCTGGAGAAAGCTAGAATTTATAAATAGTAATATGAAGAGGTTTAAGTTAAAATATAAATTTAGTTTAAATAAAAATTAGGGAATAAGATTATAACTTTAGCAAAAGTTAGGTTAGGACCGAATATATTTTTTGCCATAAAAATATGAAAATATAATTTATATGTATTATGTAAGATGTCATGTAAGTATTTCTATTTAAAACAACCTAACAATGATAGATTTCTAAACAATATTAAATATTTTTTTAAAAATTTAGAAAATAAATTTATTTCAAATAAAATTTAAAGAATAAAATTAAAATTTCAATAAACTTAAGGGATCAAATATGCCTTTTCACCTTTTATTTTTTACATTATATTTAAATAATTTAAAATTAATATATTAAAAATTTATATTATTAAGATTTAAATAAATATAAATAATATATAATATATGATAAATAGAAAAATTAACCTTGTTTAAGCTTATTTGAATATTTTGAGTTCAATTAAAATTTTGAACTAATTGATTTATTATTTATTTAAATTTGAATAAGTTTGTATTTGATTCAAGTTAGAACTTGAGTTCTATAGCTTGTTTATTACTATTAAGCTTGAATGATGTTCAACTCAACAAGACTTATTGGCAACCCTACTCTGTATAATATTATTGTGCAAATCATTTCATAACTAACTACAATTATAATCACAATATAATCTACTCCACACAATATTTTTATAGTGGATTGTTACATAACTACAATGTTTAATCGCAACATAATTGTAAGGAACAAACTAAGACGTACCAAAAGTATAATGCATTATTGCCTAAAAATCATTAAATTTCATTCGATCTATGCAATTCAAAAAATCTAAACCTTTAGATGGACTGATGCATCATACATTTAGTGCACCAAAATCCCCCCCAATTGTAATTGCAATTTAGGTTTTGTTTGCTTTAAAAAAATTATAAAAAAAATCTCATTTTTTATATATAAATAAAAAGGTACCATGTATTTATAATTTATGATTAAAAAATATATTACCTAAAGATATAGTAGTAGAGGGAAATAATTTCTTTTTTAAAAAAAAATATTTTCTACCAAATTTCTTACATATAATATTAAACATTTAAATTATTTTCTACTATTTTGATATTTTAGAACTATATTTTGTTAGGAAAATATTTTCCACGAAAACAAATATAAAGTTAAAATCATGAAGTAATCTAAACAGTAAAAAAGAAAAATTATGAAATGTTGTCCTTCAATTAAATCTGGTTTTTAACAATATCACGCTGGGATATTCCTAACTTGAATATTAAGATTACTATCGTTCTACTTTCATATTTTCATCACTATCAAACACGTTCTTAAATATTCATGAAACTTTTAGAAAGTGCTAACTAGTAAATCTACCGAAATTTGCAGCCGACACCAGAGAACTAGGAATTAGGATCAAATCACAATCAACACTGCTGCTATCATTAGGATGAACCCAGACAGTGCCAGATTACCCTACATTCCATTCAAACAGCCATTTCCTCAACGCCAGGTGGCAAAGGGAAAGAGAGAGAAAGAGAAAGACAGAGAGAGGCTTTACGTATATACAGCATAGGGGACCCTAAAACCAGTGGGTATGGACCACATTTTAACAACTATTTCAGGTGAGCCTCGAGGAATACTCTCTGCCAGGGACCAAAACGCGAACCCTAGAAGTACCTTTTTCTGGCTTTGGTAGCGACCCGGACTCTATACGCGGATATATCAAAATCCGCGTGTTGATTTTTCGCAAGATCAACAACTGGGAACTCTAGAAGCCTGGTTTGGACGCTGCGATTCAATCGGATTTTGGAGATTAGGGTTGTGATGGTTGGAAACTATAGGGTGGTCCTGTGGGGGTCCACATGGTCCCTAACCCTAACCCTAGTTTGGAGGTTGGGGAAAACACCCTTGTGCCAATGGGTGAAACTGTTGGGCCAGAGCCATGTGAATTCCCAGTGGGATTCATCCAGAGAAGTTCTTAATCCGAAAACTTGATTTTCAAGTGCCTTTCTGATGCAAATTCAATTCCTTTTGTGGTAAAGTCAAAATTATATCCAGGATTCATTAGTGTTGGTGTTGATGTATATACCGTGGACTTGCAGTGTCTTTGCATGAAAAATGAGCTCCTCTGATTAATCAAAAAAAAAAGAGGGGAAAATGATGGATATTTTCCTGTGATGACATCATTCTCTTGAATCCTTGTAAATATTCACTGTTCCTCGTGAGTTTACAAAATGATAAGATTCATCATATCAATCTTGTTACCAGACATTACAGTCCCTCCTTAGCATAACCTGGAATCATATCTGTAATCAAACAAGAAGACTTTCAGGAATCATGTGTTACCTCGGCGGATATTCTCTTCTAATTAACGTCATGAACGAGGATGCATAAAGGAGGAAAATAAAAATCAACATAAATTTTTTTCGAAAATTCATCAACGATATTATTGTTCTAATACTAAATTGCTACTTGCGAAAATCGTATATGGCTTTACTGTAGTGTAGTGTTTTGATGTATAAATAAATAAAAATTCTTGACTTTAGTAAGAGAGAAATAAATGAAAACTGGAAGGAAACAAGCAGGTAGATCCTATGAAAATAAAGTCCACCTTGTGTTTATCTCTTAGCAAAAAGTCTCCTTCTAGCCGTGGCGGGTTAGTTTAATTCATTGTGAGAATTCGGATATCCCTTCACAGCAAGAGCGGAGGGCAAAAAGGTTTTTAGGGGGCTAGAATTATTGTTAAAAAATGCTTTTTGGCAACGTGAAAAATTAGGACGGTAAATAAGTATAATTAAATTAAATATTTATTTATTTAAATTCGAACTCAACAAAAATTAAAAAGTTCGAACTTATTTATTACAAAAATTCAATAGAACTTAAATGATTTTTTACATGTGCTTGTTTAATATGGCAATTACAAACTTCAATTAGCGATTATAAGTATCTTTGTCTTTTTGATATTTTCAGCAAATAATAATAAAAAATTATGACAATAAACCCTTCCCTCCCTCCCTCTCTCTCTCTCTCTCTCTCTCTCTCTCTCTCTCTCCTCTCTCTCTCTCTCTCCCCCTCTAATTTTTTCACGTAATTCTTTTCATTTTTTTCTTTTCTTTGAAAAAAGAAAACATAATGATATTTATGACATGTTTGTTATATTAAAGCATTTGATATTGAATTTTGAATGTTAAATCTATTAGGTGCTAAATTTATAATGTTTAAATAGTTTATTATTTTAGGTATTGAATTTAGTTTGTAATTTAAATTTTTTGTTATAAAATATTAAAATCTTATAAAATTTCAAATTTTTCTTGATTATAAATATAATTATTCTATACACCTGGATCCTTAGATGATGTGATATATATTATATGTTCAATTCTTGTGTAAAAAACAAAGATAATATTAGATAATTTGCCTAACAAAACCTTATCAAAATAAACAAGTTCTGAATATATTGATCCGTTGAATGAATTCAACGAATTTTAATGTGTGTTTGAAAACGTTAATTCAACGTTTAATTGAATGAATTCAGACTTAAAATTTTATTTGTTTGTTTGATTTATTCATGCTAAATATTAAATTAATCAAAATTTCACTTGCAATGCATTTCAAAATATTAATTTAATACTTAATTCAATAAATTCACCCTTAAAATTAAATCTTGTTTTTTGATTTATTAGAATTAAACATTAAATTTAGTTAAAAATCTGCTTAATCTATTTAGTAGCAATTCCCTAGTTGAATACATTTGGGAATTACTTCTATCTTGATGAGATTTTGTTAGATACAACACTTGAAATTCAATGCTTGATTTCAACATTAAGCATTCCAGTGTTATCAAATATATCCTTAGCTTAATTTTATATTTAATATTAACAAATCAAATAAATAAAATTTAATCAATTAAGTACTGAAGTGATGTTTTTAAATACATTCCTACTCATTATATTATTTTTTACAGAAGACCAAAATAATAAATTTTTTCACGAATTTATATATAAACTTCAGAAGCATCGCACCCACCCCAACCTCCTAAACACAACGAAGCTCTGTGTCTGCTCAGCACCCGCGTTCAAGGATCAACAAGACTTGTTAATTGGGAACCACTACTTTCTATCATTTTTGCTTTAAAAAAAATGGAAGTCTCCTTTTACTCCTAGAACCTTTAGTAATTCTCACTTTTTTCTTGACGAATGGGGAAGGAATAGGTCCAAGTTTCGTATGTTTTTAAGAAAAACATTTTTTATAAGAAAATCTCATTTGCTTAGTTATATTCTAGCAAGCTTTCTATATTTAACAATAAAAATATAGAATAATTTCCACTCTCTTAATTATTTATAATTATATTTTTATGAAAATTATTTTAGAATTTACTTGCACACATGGAATATTAGGTAATTTTTCAACTGAATTTATTGAAAGTATGTCTTGCGAAACGGGTAATTAAATATTCAAATAACACACCATTTCTTGTTGTGGTAACATTGTGTTTTTGCTCTATTACCAATCATTTGGGCACAGGCCCGGCACATTTTGTTTATGTTTCCATACTCTGTCTAGCATGGGCCCAGAAAATTTAGGGCACATACTCGAGTAGCCCATACACTTTCACTATAAGCTGTAAGTCTCCCTCTTTCTTTCATTTTGGTGCAAGTCTCTCTTATCACACATTGATGAATATTTGCACGGAAACGGCTATTTAATAAAAGAGAAAATATTTATGAAGAGCGTGCCTCCTCAGATTTGTGCAGAAATATAAAGGGAAAAAAATGATGACGAGCAAAGGGGCAAAAATATGAAAAACCTATATATTCATTACTTTGTATTCATGTTCACATTGATCCCTTTACACAGCAAAAAATTGGGTGGAAAATGAGAGCTTTTAACGACCAGAAATACCAGGACAAAAATACAAAACCTTCAATCAACACCTAAATACCCCTCTGCCCCTCCCGAGAGCCAATAAGAATTTTACAATTGAATGCCAACAAAAGAATGAAAAAATAATTTTAAAGCAGAAGCATGATGCAGGGATTTGCACCAAGAATTGTTGAAAGGAAAATAATAAATATAAAAGATATGTATTTACAACTTCCACCACTACCACCACTGACCACTACAAGACCAGCAACTGGTTTTGTTGCTTGGCTTTGACAAGACACAAATATTACCATGCTGATAAAACTTCTTATTGCCTAGTCATGTAAAAACTGGAAGGCTGGATTATCAAGAAGCTCCTCTGCTGGTTTCACATCTGAGAATTCCTTCTCTTGCAGTGATGTGGAAAGATCATCCACTGAGAAGGGAATGCTGTAAAAGAAGCACAAGTTAGTTGCTAAATTAATCAGTTTAGTTGGAATAGAAAATCTAAATCGGGAGCCAGAAAATATGCTACTTGTAAACATGATCTCCTCACGCTATACCTTGCCACGTGACACAATCTGCATTGAACTAACTTGACTTGTTTACTCATAATGTGTTGTGTGTGCATGTATGTACTAAAAGAATTAATAGACCGTGTAAAAGTTCTCCCCCATCTACCATTAAAGATTTCATCCATCTTCTACAATGGTGAATGATATTTTCACTTATCTAAATGATTCTAGGGCTCACAAAAAAAGAAAAAAAAAAAAGGCAAAAGCACATCCTATGCATTTCATAGACAAGCACTCTGACCTCGAATTGTCATCTAACAAGAATGAATCACTGAGAGCACTGTTGGAGTCCTCGGTCATAAGCACCCTCATACTTGAAACAACCTGAAGTTTTGAAGTACATTAATACATTTATAACTTCTTAAGAATGTCTTCTGCCACTATTGGAGAATATTTTGTGATAACTTACATCTGGAGATACACTTCGAGTATTGTAGCTATCATCCCAGTAAAGTGTACATATTCTATACAGCTGCTGGACACTCAGGATCTGAAGTAGGAACAAAGGAAAAAGATATGAGAAACAGATAGACTCAAAAAGACACGCAGATACATAGTGTCAGTGAAAGTAGGAGATTATGCTCTCATGAATATGCCGAACATGGATCTCCCTAGTCACCTAAAATCATTCTTGGTAACAAAAACTTAAAAAATAAATAAATAAATAAATAAAAACTGGGCAATCACCCTAATTGTTACATACAGAAATATATTAATCCGTGAAATGAAAAACAAGATATAAACTGCATCACTATACAGAGAATTCTGTTCAGGAACTTATCTAGTCAAATTCTGCTTAAAAAATTGCCTAGAATGCTATCAAAGGTACACCACTATGCACCATAGATTAATGAAAGGCATATGCTACACCATTTCTCACAGTTTGAGGCAGAAACAAACTTACAGGGCATAAATCATTGGTAATTTCATCGTAGGAAATTCTGTACTTTTGATGGATAACCTGTGCATCAAAATCGACAACATTTAAATCAGGTAGAAGAAAGGTAACTATCAATTATAGTCATAAAATTCTTTAATTTATACCAAATTAAGGTAAGTACAAGTATTGCATGATGCATAGGAGACCAAACACTAGTTATTATAACAATATAATAAAATTTACAAATGGGACAAGCTATAGCATAAGAAAGATGCCACATTTTCAAACAAGACACTTACCAAGAATCCAACGGCCTGCCTTATGTGTTTAAGCTCATCCCAAGATGACCCTGCATACTGCAAAACCAAGGCAATTAGGTTAGGGCTTTTGTAAAGATGTGGACCCAGTGCCAAGTGTCACAGTCTGTATGTAATCATTATATTTCCTGACAACCTAAATTATATATGTATCAACAGAAACAATTAACTCGTTGGAGTACAAGCAAAAACAAATCACCTCTTCTTTTGCTTGGGCGCACCATAGCTCCAATTCGGCCAGTCCAGCTTTCACATATTCCCCATTGCTGAAGGTGCAACAATCACGACGCAGAAGAAGACTGGTAATCATAAAGAATTAAATATAGTAAACTATTCAGCATTTAAAACAAGTCTTGATCGAAGAAGTGGTCTATGATATAGAATGTAAGTAACTATCTACCTATTGAAAAGTTGCACATTAATATAAGAGAACGTTTGAGTGTAGATCTTCCGGATAAGGACTGGAGGCACCTGAAACCAAAAAAACATATATCAGATTTCAGCAAATAAAAGCAGTGATAGCATAAACAATGTTGATGGGAAGAATTGTTACTCAAGTTTGATAAGCTAACGAGTTAAAAGTTTCTTACAAAGTTCTCCTTCAGTGTACAGAGGAGGGTGTTGAGAGATTCAATAATACTCTGCCAGTGACTCGTTGGAGAATCTTTACCAAAGGATCGGCCAGATCTTAATACTCCCTTTGATGTTCTCGGTGCCTGTCAGCAATAACTTCACATGATGAACAGAACTGGAAGTTATGTGACTAACAACAGAATACAAGACCTGAATCCTAATTTCTTCAAACTAATTTAATACCCTTGACTTGGTACATGACTATTTGCAAGTATATCCATCACCAATGATTGCTTTTAAGATCACTAGTTATATAATTGCCAACTACATTTTAACATACCTGGATACATAATGAAAGAAACGAGGATAACTCCTTCTTCAAGTTGTCCCGAATGATACCATATATTTTTTCCACGTAGGCTGTAAGCTGCTGCTTGAAAAGCAAGGCAGGGTATTTGGCCTCTACCTTGCGTACAACCTCCAATACAGGGGCAGGAAGGTTGGCAGAAGATGGGGATGAACGAAAACCCTGCAGTTAAGCAATCATCAAATATGTTAGTGGAATTTCATAAATAATAGAAAAATAGTCAGATTAACAGAATGCAATTAAGAGTCACTACCATTGCCATTCTGCCAAAGAGAGATGTAGGATTTGGTGGTTTCTTGGCTGGAGTTACATCACTTGCACCACCAGATTTCAGACTTTGTTGAAGTAAAAACAGTAATGCTGATGTATTGGTCAGCCAATAGGCCATAAGGTCATTGTCATCTTGATTCTGAAGGGTGAAAAGGTGGGTAATGGTTTTAATACTTCTCTTACCATACCAAATTAACACAAATATAAGTACAGGATATCACACAAATAATAGGATCCTATAATCTACAACATGAGCCACAATATAATGCATTGTTCTGTACATCACATAAAAATGGGCTTATAATTTCTTTAAAGAAAAGCGGCTCAACTTACAATAAGAATAGTGAAGCAAAATTCTAAACTGAGTCACTGGATCAGCTGCAAGTCAGCTTTCAAACATGCCCACATATTACTTCTAGTACTAACACTCCAAACAGAAGATATATTTTTGGCCAAATGATTAAAAAAAAAATAGAAGATACTGAAAATTCATATACTTATAGGACTACAGACAAATTGAGTCAACAAAAAATATAATGAGAAAATCACTAAAAGGTGAACATTATAACAATTCAACTTGTAGACCTTCATCAGAGTTAATGCATCACATTATGTTCTATAGCTAGAATCCTTTATTTTGCATTGCCATTTTATCTTCACATGACAAAAGGCATAATTCAGAATAAAGTATAAACAAACCTCAATTGCAGAACCAATCATCTGGATGAGGCGATCAAATACGCTAGTCCTCTCAGCCTCAAATGATTTCCATTGGAGAAGACACTTGTAAATGGTAATTGCTGCAACAGGCTTTCCTTGACTGAACCCAATATTCTTAGTAACACAGTTGATAAGTGCATCAACATTCTCCTACAGCAAAACAAGACTAAATTTAAGAAACTGCACTATGCATGAAGAAATACAACCACACAAAACTAAACTCTTTTAAGCACATACATGTTGACGCTCAATGTTGGATCTCCTCAATTTGCTATCAGATTCTGTACCAAATTTTTTCACAGGCGTCACATTTTGTGATTCCTGCAAAGACAGATCATCTCAGATTCCACAAACCAGAAAATAGAACATTAAAAGTTCTATAAAAAGACAGATTCAAAATGGTACTTACCATGGCTTTATGATCTTCTGTCACATAGTGACCGTTTTCCAACTTCACATAGAAACAAAAACATCATGAGATGCACACTCAAAAGGACAGAATGGGAATTTACATAGTTTGGCAAGCACATGTTACCTCAGGTACAGGGGATGAGAGGTGCTCCGACATCTTTTTCACAGATGGATTTAGCAGAGATTGCTGCCGAAGAATCTGGTTTTCAGATTCAACATCAAAGAATTTCTCTTCAAGCCTATCAGTGAAAGTGAAAAATGATTATGATCATGCAGATTTTTTTTCTTTTCTACTTGTTTGAATGGATTATTACAGTTTATAACCAATGGAGGAAGGTAATGATCCAAATGATATGATCAAATATTTATCAAAAACGAAATTAGAACCTTTGCATGGCAGTTTTCAGCTGGATTATTTTTGATTCCGCATCCAAAGCTTGCTTTAACCTTTCTTCACTAATTTTGTTTGCTTCTTCATACCTTTTTTCTGTTTCATCAATTTTCTTTTCCAGTGAACTCACCATGGTCTGTAACAAACTCCAGAAAGCACTTCATTAGTAAATTAAAACCGCCACCTATCTTCTTGTGAAGACTGTTTTCTTTCAATAAGTAGATGTCCATGCCCACAACGGCCTCACCTTGAGCTTCTCATTCTCACTAGCAAGCTTCTCCATCAATGCATTGTCAACCACTGGAACCTCTTGTATCACAGGCTCCCTCTCTGCTACCTTCTTCACAGCCTCACGCTCCTTTTCAAGCTCAGCTTTAGTTTCTTTAAACTGAAGTTGTATCTCTTGAAAAGCAGATTGTAATCTTTCATTTTCTTTTGTTTTGGCTTCCTCCATGTCAACCTACATTGTTATAAATAACATAAATAAAGGACCATTAGTAAGTTTTGGATGTAAATATACTTGTTAGTATCACCAGTTCAAGGCATCTCTTCTTTGTTTACAAAAGCACAGACAATCTTCATAATCATCGATCAACACAATCAAGTTTACTCCCCTAATAGAAGTTTCTTAAAAATTTACCCTTAAGCGTTTCTCCAGCTGCAACCTCAATGTAAGGTCTTCCACTTGCTTTTCAAGCTTATTTTTGGCAGCTTGAAGAGCTCCAGTTTCTCTTGCAGCCTGCAATAGAGAAGAAATCAAACAAGAAAACAAAGAAAAATCACAAAAGTTAACACCTGAGACCAAATGGATTAGATAGAAGAGGGGAATAGCTAGTAGTCAGAAATATATATTAAGATAAAAAATTCTTTCACCCCTATAACTTATACCTCAAGTTTGGCACAAGTACACACATAACCAAGAACATGTCGCATAATAAGAGAAGCAGGGCAGGGGTAATGTCCTTACCATCTTGAGCTTGCGTAACTCTCGTCGAGCAACTTTTCCTCTCCATGCACATTGTGTTGTGATTGCTGCTTTCCTTAACATCTTAAAGTGAAGTTGAGCCAAGTATTTCCGGCAATGGCTCTGCAGTACACAAAATAAGTGAAGCTCTGAGGACCAATTGAATTTCACCAAAGCAGTTTTAAGTCAAGTAAGACAGTGGGCAACTTCATTCTCAGACATTTAAATGACATAAGCTCAAACATTGTCATTGAACTACACTCAAGATATCCAAAAGTTTGACAGTGGGCAACTTTATTGTTGACTTGTATTAAAAATATTCTCTACCTGAATAATAATTGCTGCTCTAGTCTGCCTCCTAAAGCGTAGCTCACAACGAGCAGCCATCCCCCGCATACCAGTCTGAATAGAAACAGCAGAGGTATAGACTTCATTGTAAGCCTTTCTAGCTATATGCATGCGGAAAAACCTCTGAATTATCAGACTGGAAGCCTCTCGCCGCAATCCCTCATAAACTTGCCTAGCAAGTTGCCCTGCAACCACCATTGAAAACTTGTCAAACTTTAGACATTTCACAAGTTTTTAATTTTATCTTAGATTCAACTTCCGAGCCAATTTTTTCCTTTTTCAAGTGAATGAACACAAACCTCTGCATGCAGCTTGAATCTGTATAGCAGACAATTGAAGTGACACAAAACTTTGGCGGGCCAAGTAGGAACGAACTTTCCTTTGAATAATACTTGCTGATTTCCCCAGGACCTCACTCCTAAGGGTATCTAGTTCTGCCATTTGACCAGCCCGAAGAAACACCTTTGTTTTACCAATCTGCAGCAAGAGTAAAAAGCACAGTAAGTCACAAACTAACTATAGCCTAGTATTGTAAATACACAGTTAGCTAGAGCAATGCAAACATCCATAACTGTGACAAGTTGGATTATAGGAGTTTATTACACACTTGACACAGGCATTGGAGATGTGAGAGGGAAGAGAGACAAAAAGGCAACTAGTGGTCACTAGATAAGCCCCTCCAATGGGAGGCTCATCCCAAACTCTACTGATCATATTAAAATGGAGTAAGACTCTCAGCAAAAGTCTGATCACCCATTAATAATTACCTGATAGCCTTTAAGTCCAACCTTCTCAAGAATCCTCTTGGAAACAGTAACCTCATCAGGACTGATGTAATCAAAAAGAAAGAAAGAAAGTAGACAAGGGTTATTAAGAAAGAAGAACGCATCTTAGAAGAAAAATGAACAACTGAGATACCTTCCATCCAAAGCTTCCGGTGCAAGAAGGCTAAATCGATCCACAAATTCATCAAAGGTTTTTCTAGTGGGGTATCCAGCACAACTGATTCTAATTGCCTCCATGACTCCCTAAGATGAAACAAACGACTATAAGCATAAACTCAGAAGCTATACAGTCCAGAACGACCACACAAGTGCTATTGGTCTTACCCCACAGCGTAGTTGCAACAAAACATTTTTATTCTCAAAGATGGCTGGCTTAAGAAGATTATTGGGTTTTACACAACGAATGTAGTGAGGCTCTGTGGAGCTGAGAGTTTCAAGTAATGATTGCAATTGTTGCTGCAGGAAATATGTAAAATGAAATCAAAACCAAATGAGAAACCAAGAAAACCCCATTATATTGCCTTCAACTAGGAAGAAATTTCAACCTTAAACCGGGAACCAATTGAAGAGAACTTTGATTGTTTGGATGATTCCTCAGGTGAAGGGGGAAACAAACCCGATACAAAGGAGCATTTGGAGGCATATAGAAGTGCCTGATGTTCAGCAACAACATAATCCTTGTTCTTGTCAAGGAATAATTCTGTTTGATAAGTGACCTAAAAAGTGACAAAGATTAGGTGTATTTTTCAAAACAGAACAGACCACAACAAGAGTCCTGACCTATATACTTTTATTTAAATGCCAACTTACATCACCAGCATAATGGCAAACTGTGAAGTCACTACGAGCCAATTTCGGTTTGCTGAACCGCTTATGGTTTTTGAATGTCTGATACAGCTTTTGAGCAAAAGTTTCATGTGTTGATCTAGGAAACATACTGTAAAACACAACAACTACCTCAAAAAGAAGCGAATAAATAACATAGAATGAATATAAGCCACAGATCCTGGGACACAGAGACTCACAAATACAAGTACAATGTGCACTTACCAAGCTTCGTCCAGAAGAGCAATGATACCACCAGGTTTCTACAAATAAATACATATATGTATCACAAGAAAAATCAGAGTTTAGAAACCAAAATGTAGAATAATATACAGTAATGGCAAACAACAATCAGTATAACGATTGTACAGTTGGGAACCAAAACCTTTTCAATGAGATCCAAAACATCTTGATTGTCAACAAACTCAATGTAACTCCAATCAATCTCCTCTTTTTTGTATTCTTCTTGCTCCATTTTGAAAACGTGCTGCACAACAAGAGATTTAAGGATTTCAAGAGCAGGAGTTAAACAGGCATAAAGATATGTGTATGTTTGTCTGTGTTCTATACATACAAAGAAAGACATGATATAAGAATTTAATTATAAGAAAAATGAATATCTCTGTCACTGACAAACCTGATTGAAATGTTGCTGAAGCTTTTCATTTGTCAAATTAATACAAAACTGCTCAAAACTGCAAAGTATACAAAATAGACAAGCATTAGAAAAGACCGAAAAACTATTCGGGAACGCAAGCATAATATGCCTGAAGAACATGACAACATGGTCATCAGTTAAACTATTCCCATCCTTTATAATCAACTCTCATATGAATGGTGATGTAGAACTCAAGCCATTTTCACATACGTCTAACTTGATTTGATACAAATAAACTCTTGAGAATACACTAGGCAACCAATTTTAGGAAAGTGGTGCATAAGCTCAGCAGAAAACTTTACCATCTTGTTATAAAAGCATACATATAGACATGATTTCTGGAAGCAAATATAGCATTTACCACAATAAACCAGTTCTTTACCTGTTAGTCTTGAAACTCTCGAAACCATAAATATCCAAAACACCAATTAAGGACTTTGACTCAGGGTCTTGACCAATGGAACTATTAATTTTATCCACCAACCTGCAAAAGCATGACAATTACAAAAAGTAGTATACTTAGAGTAAAAAACCAAGCTAACCAGTAACTCTAATCAATGTATAAACTGATGTCTTTGAGCAATATACAGGCTTACCAGTCAAACAACCTCGAGTACACAATTTTAGCCAAAGCATCTCGGCTTAGTGCAGCAGACTCCGGATCCAGCCATTTTGTGATTGTTTCATCCCGAGTAACAATTACACGTTTGCAAAGAGAATCTTCAAGTGCCTTTGCATCACACCTGAAAAAATAATAAAACAAGGATTTCACTTGAAGAAGTTATGAAATGCAGAGCCAAAGCAAATGTCTAATATTGCTCACATGAAGAGCTCTGCAGCAGTTTGCAAGTGGAACCGAGATTTTTCATCTTTGGGCATGGATGAGTCTATTTCCTTCCCTTTTGCAAATTCAATGTTTCCAAGATGCAAAATAGCAGCCACCACACGAAATATTGCATCCTGAAGAGAGATGAAGGAAATTAAAAAAAATAAATAAATAACATTCAAGGTCATATACCAAAGAACTCCATCATAAACTTGAAGATACTCTCCATAAACTACCTGCTCATCAGAACTTATTCCAACAATGTCCATTGCTCTCCTTGTAGCAAGATATTCTTTAGAATCATCAATTCCATCCAACTCAAAGCAATTTGATTGATTTAGATAATGGAACATTCTTGGGTTTCCCAACTTGTACTTCTTGACATCCTGTGAATAAGTTGCAAACAAGTTGATGCCCAACAAATTAAGCACAAATTTACAAAAACAAAATAATTTCAAGTAATTGCATAAACTAAGTACTAAATTCTATCAAAGAAGGTTCCATTTATGTACATAATAATAATAATAATGACAACAACATAAATTATGTGCAAGTACTAGTATGAGTATCATGCTGAGTACTCTGAGATGGTTTAAAAAAAAAAATTAGGAAATGATATTCTAAAAAAGGAAAGATTGGCAAGATATATTATAAAAATTTAAAATATATGCTTAGGTGTGTAATTAAAACCAACAGTAGATGAAATAATAAAACTCCAAAAATATAATAAGCAATATTGTAAACCAACATAAAAAAATATGATAGAGTTCATACTTCATAAAATATCCATAACCATTAAATCTAAATGCCAAAACAAAGACCTTGTTCAAACCCTAACAACATAAAATAGAAGTAAAAAAACATAAGAACCAAAAATAGAAAGGAAGCATAAAATACCCTTCAAATTCAAAGAGTATCATATTCATTAATTTTCTCGAATCTCCCCATCATTAATGAAATTGTAGAGAACAGTTTCCAAAACTTGTTCATCAAAAGAAATATGTAAGTTTTACATACCATTTGAGGTATCCAATTTGCAATTTAAAATATATATATATATATATATATATATATCCGGTATGTATCTATTAAGTGCCCAGTGTACCAGGATGCTGTACACATCATGTACGGATGATCCTGGAATTTGGAATACCTGTGCTTCATACCATATGCATTCGTACAATCAAGCAAAAACCAGTACACAAAGGAACAAGCAATCTATATACAGTAAATATATAAGAGACCCCTCCTCATTTTCTATGGAACCCCCAGTATGAGTCATTTCTGAAGACAATTTTCTCTAATATTAAGTTCCTTCTATAAGCAATTAAATCCAGAAACACATTCATGTAAGCATAGGAGAGAAAGCTCAGAACTTTATTTGAAGAAAAAGTAATTTACTACCTCTTGAGGTGCACAACAAAGCATGTAGAAACAGTGATAATTCCTCTCTGGATCGGACACTTGGCAGACTCGTGATCTTTCCAGAAGATAAGTTCGGATAGCAGCTCCTGAAATTCTCCCCTGCTTGTCAAACTGAATCTCCACAAACTTACCAAAACGACTGCATAAGTCACAATGAGGGTAAAAATTAAAATAGAATAGAGAATATAGCACAAAGTTTGCAACATAACTACATAAAAATTTTCTTTTTTGCAAAATTCCCACCTTGAATTATTGTTCCTAACTGTCTTTGCATTGCCAAAAGCTTCTAAAACTGGATTGGACTGCAAATCAAGAATACAAACAAGCAAGAAGATGGCGAGGGGACATGCAAGTTAAGATTAAATTTAAAAATTAAGAGTCTAGAAACGGCTTAGAAACTACATAAGAAAATTTATGGAAATCAAATTAGCTTGACTACAAAAATTTTCTTAAGCTATAACTCTCTTACCTCAAGGACTTGCTGCTCAACAGTCCTACCTTCAGCAGCAGCTCTACCTCCCATGTAAGCAAGATAACGCATAAGTAATTTAGTGCTTTCTGTTTTACCAGCCCCACTCTCACCACTAACCAATATTGACTGGCTGATCCCCTCGTTAATCATTAGCCTGAATCCAAAATAATTTATATGGTCAACACTAAACTACAAATAATCAGATACTATTTACATGTTGCACAAAAACTACCTATATGCAGCATCAGCAACAGCAAAGGGATGTGGACTCAGCTCTCCAAAAGCCGCCCCTTTATATTGTGCCATCATATGGCTATCATATAAATGAGGCAGCTTTATGAAAGGATTCACAGCAATCAATATATTCCCAGTGTACGTCTGGAAGCACAAATTTGGGATTAGCATATGTCAAGGAAGATGTCTCCATGGGAAAGAATCAAACACAATAAAAGTCACCAATCCCAAGTTGGGGAAGACAATATTGGATAATTTGAAAATACTTACATAAATCTCATTAATATCATATCTGGATTTCAAATTTGCTAAAACCCCAGGTTCGTGTAGATAAGCTAGCTTTGTCATATCATCTACTCCACATGGCGGTGCTTCAGTATCTTTGAGATAAACAGAGGAAGCTTTGACAACAACCTGAAAATTTCAAGATGGAAAGAGAGTGGGCAAAAGTTCACCATATTAAAGCATCAAACACTTCTAGATTCTAAGTCAATTATAGAAGTTCTAGTCTAGTGCACAAAAGTTTCAACTACACCCATCCTATCTTCATTATGTTATCCTTCAGATCCCCACAAGGCTTTCATGTTTTGAAAAATAAAACACTCATAAAAAAGAAAGGGATTATGTTTTATTTTATTAAGAAGTATACTTACTGTCTTCCCTGAAGTGCAAAGGACTTTGATTTCTTGACCTTTAGCCTCCAAAACTTCACCATCCAGCCAGGCTTCATCAGAATCCTCCACCCAAACATGGGACCCAACCACAAGATTAGTAGCTGCAGCCTGCAATGCAAAGAGTGTAACAACTTCAATGTACCAATGGCACCCCATCACTAATGTAAATGATGAGTGAGAAAAATCAATATGCCCACACTGGAAAAAGCAATAATACATGATGCCGATTGTTTACAACTAAAAGCAATTAGACAAAACAACACATGGAGCAGTGAAACCTATAACTTACCTACAATTGAATTTGCAGAATAGATAACAAATTGGAAAAAAAAAATATCAAAAATGGGGGTGAATTACATAGTAGGCTCATACTGCAGCTCAAAAAGTAAAGAAAAGAAAGATACAGATATTTGCCTTACACTGTAGATCTATCCCTTTGACAAAATTAGGTTTTAGGTTAAGCATTTTCATTATAAGAGTGAGCCCAATGTCAAACCTTAAAACCTCGTTAATTTTGCTTGTCATTTCAGAACAAAATTAACCCTATGTTTCAGACTAAGATGAACCAAATTCAAAAGAAAAAGAAAATTCTTTACTCTTGTACAATTTAATATCTGAAATCTAAATCGATTAGTGCTGCATCAATGTGAATGTGACAAATTTATGGTGCTGGGATCTGCATTCCAAAATCTAAGGGATACTTCTATAAGAAACAGTCCAGTAGAATTGCAGTACATAGTTAAAATTTGTGAACCTACAAAGCATCCATCAAAGAATCCACAAGACAACATTTAATGTTAAATCAGTATACTGAAAAGAAAGAAAAAGAATAGTGCCATTTTTTCAAGACCAAGTCCTTGTAGCTAAAAATGTGGGCATTTAGTTACATGATTCTTCAAAGCTTAGTCACAAAAAATAAAAAAACACTATACACTGACTGGAATTAGTCAGATGAAAATGGATACGTCAATTAAAGCAAATGTACCCCAATCTGAATGAGATCAAAATACTGGCAAATAAAGCAATCCTAAGATCAGAAGAGATCCAATCTTGATCAAAGACAACAACAGATCAATTCATTACTACAGATAAACAAGAGTCCCTCGTCAGCAATTCGTTTACAACAGAAAAAACGGTACAATTGCAAGCAACTGAGACGCGGCAAGACTACAAATTGACTGAAGCTTGACCAGGGAAAAAATTCCAGATAAATGAGAAAAATCATACCATTTTTTGAGATATTGTTCAGATCAAAACCTCAGGCTTCTCCCGGATCTACTTCCAATTCCTCCAACAGAAAGCAACCCAGCTGGAAACAAAAGATTCTTGCACTTTCCCGCTCCGTTTTTCCAGCAAAAACTTAATCGGTATGAACTTAGAACAATTCAAAAGAATGGAGAACTAAAAAATATATATATCAACACAGAAAATATCTATAATATAAGTGATCAAAAAATCCTGAGAAGCCTAAACCCTTCAACAAGTTGAAAACTTCTGAAGAAGAGTTTTGAAGCCCTCAGTTTTCCTTTTCCCGATTTCCTCTACTCCGTATCTGTTTCTTTCTTCTTCCTTTCCACCATTTTTGTTTTACGGTCTAAGTTAAGGACTCAATCAGCAGGACAATTAAGGCCAAAACGAACGAGTTAAGCATCTGGTTGAGTTCCCAAATTGCCCTTGACGTTGGCCTGAATTACGGTCCTTTAAAGAACATAGTCAGACTCGGTCACAATCGTAAGGCGTTGTCTTGTCTAAAATAATAAATCTTACAAAAAATACTAAGACCAAAAGACGTTGTTTGGACACAAATATATGAATCAAACACAACCGTTGAATTTAAAATCCACGACAAACAAAATTATTTTTTTCCCTTTAATCTAATTATTGTAAAATTGATTTATTTGAAGGGAAGATTATAATTGATTTTTTCCCTTTTTTATATATTAACAGTGAAGATGTTTGAATTTAGGACTCCAGATATACTTAAGTCTTTCACCGTTAATCCACCTTCTAAGAATTTTTCATTGTTTTAAGGTTGGTCTGATATTAAAAATTTTATATTTTATTTTATTTTATTTTAATAAAAATTATTTTAATTCATTTATTTATAAATTTTATTAAGAATAATAATTTTAATTCATTTATAAATAAAGTAATTTATTTAAAATATATTAAAAATATATAAAATTTAATTAAAAAGTAAATTTTAATAATATCATCATCGATATAATATCAAAAAGAAAATAATTTTTATATATTTTAGATCAAATGAAATGAATTTTAATAAAAATTTTATTAAATTTAATAGATTTTATAATGATATAAATATAATTAAAATAAGAATTATAAATGAAATAATTTTTTCTTATTTAAAATTAAACACCAATTTTAAAAATTTAAAAATAAAATATTTAAAATTTCTTTATTGTTAGGATTGACCAGCACAATTGTGTATGGATAAATTTCATTTACACACATTTTCTGTATAATGAAATAAGCCATATGCCACATAGTTGTTATATTTTAAAAAAATGATAATGATATTAGCTAATTAATTAGGTTATTTGTAATTACCAAATTGTATGGAACTGATACAATTTATTATTTATTAATTAAACTAAGATCAACTAATCCCGATCTTACAATCTCAAAATGTTAGCCTGAAATGAAAATATCCGATCAATAACCGAATTACAATTAAAAGCTAATTAATAATGGTTTAAATAATCTGCTATGTACAAAAAAAAAAAAAAAACTTTGTCTGTCATTTCACTTGAGTTGAATCGCTTTTATCTCTTATTCATAAACTTCATAACAAGACAAAAAAAAAAAAAAAAGATTAGCCTAACAAAATTAAGGTTCGTTTCTTTTAATTTTTATCTGAAATATGCCAATCAATTGTAATTCCTTGGAACAAAATAAAAGAATGCGTGCATTGATAACAACTTGAATTATAATATTAAATACAAACAAGATATTAGCCACGTTGAAAGCATACTGGATCTAGGCAGAATTTATTTGCCAATAAATAGGGATTGGAACATCTAATATGATATTAGTTGAGAGAAAAAATTTATCAATATTCTAATTCTTAGCTGATGTCTTAAAAAAAATAAAGTTATAACGAAATAGAAATAAATTTCTCCTTGTGGATATTCTGTAGGATAAAAATAAGGATATTTATGTCTTCTAAAAATTTCATTCCCATTTTTTCCTAAGAAAATTCCATTCCCATATATATATATATATATATATATATATATATATATATATATATATATATATATATATATATATTCAATTGAAGAAAAATAAACTACTAATCTTGTATATATCTTAATACAATAATAGTTGTGGTGAGAAAATAATATTTTTTATTTTCATTGAGCATATTTAGTGGGAAGAAGGAATGTTTTAAATATGAATAAGGATAAAAGAATTTATTATATGTAAATCAAACACTGAATATGAAATGCTGCCAGAGAGAAGGGGGCAAGAAGAAGCCCAACCCCAAAAAATTTAGATAATTTTATATTTTTCATGTTTAGATCTACAGTATCCCTAATAATTCATATTTGAGTAGGAGCAGTAATCTTTTAAGAAAAAACATATCCAAAAATTGAATTTAATATTTTTTTATCAGGCTCCAAACATTTTGATATTAGATCTGCTTTAACTATATTATCCAATTAAAAATTTTAAATTATTCAGAAAATTATATATATATATATATTCTACAAAACATTTCATATTTAAGCCGCTCAAAATAAAAAATTCTGATTCTACTCCTAATAAAAAATTAATTTTTATTTCATTTTCAAACCACAACATTTAAAGAAATACGAGAAAAATAACAAAGGAAAGGGCACAAAATAAGAAGTGACTTAGCATAACTACTAACGTCCGAAAGCAGCCACTTGTCATTACACGGAAAGGATTTTCTGAACGCAATCCAACGGTTTGTCTGCTTTCGATTTCGAAAATCGTCAAAACGTGATTCTTAGGAGTATCATGATTATTCCCTCACAAAACGGTGGCTTACTTTGGTAAATTAACCCCTTTCAGATTATGGCTGAAATAATTCATTTTAGCCCCACGCTTAGGGGCATTTCTTGTATTAATACTAAATCCGTTTTATTTTTTTGATCTTTAATAAAAATTTTAATATATATTATTAAATTTTACATACTCAATTTTAAATTTAAATTTTATATAAATATTTGAAAAGACTAATTCATAAGTTTTCAATTCATAATTAGATGTGCAAATAAATTGAATGAAACTGAGTATTTATATATTCAAATTTAAACTTATAAAAAATAAATGAGTGCCAAATTGAATTGAATATTATTAAATTTAAATAATTTAAACTCAAATTCAAACTCAACTCAAATATCAGTTTAATTCAAATTTAAATGAGTTTATATAAACTTATTTAAATAATATGTTTTTGACCTAATTTTTTATAAGACTTGAAATATTTAAATTTCAACTTAATTTTATAATAAAAATAAACCTAATCTTTTTTAATTGATTTATTATTTCACCTCAATTTAATCATATAAAATTTTAGTTTTTATAAATAAATTAAGTATCATATTTATTTATCTCATTTTATTTATCAACATAAATTTTTCTTAACGGTCAAATTTATCAAAAATATATACATAGTTGTCATATAATGCTAATAATTACATTTAGGTTTCATTTATTTCATTAAAAAAATTTGTAGGAAAATATTATTTGTATGTATATTAATGAAGGAATAATTTGTTACTTGTATTAATAATTAAAAAAATTATATCTAGAAGTATAATAGTGGAAGAAAGTAAATTCCCTTTGAAATATAAGAAATTATTTTCCCAAACTTTTCTTATTTAACTTTAAACAAATAAAATATTCTCTCTTATTTTAATTTTTTATAACTATATTTTATAAAAAAAATATTTTTGTTGAAACAAATTTAACCTTAATGGAAAGTAATGTATATTAGAAAATTAATTACTTCAATTAAAGTATCATACTTTTTCACGCAATACTAACAATTAATAGTGAGATTAAAATTTTCATATATTATATTATTTATATATTTTATAAAAAATGAATATTTATTTGTATTATTATGGTTATTTAGACTTACAACTAATTCAAGTTAAATAATATAAAACTCAAAGTCAACTCTTATATTAATCATGCTCAATTTATTTAGACTTGATTATTTAAAATCAAACTCAAATCAATTTTTTTTGTAAATCAATCCCAAGTTATTCGCAAGTATTTTTACATGTTTACACCCCTATTTACAAATATTTATCAACTTGTTATGAGAAATTTCTCCTTTAAAAGATTGAGTATTTTTATTATTAATTGTATTTAATATATTCAAATTTATATTTTTAATTTTAATTTATTTATTTTAAAATTTAAAAAATAATAATTTAATAATAAAATATTCAATCTTTTAGGAAGTGAAATTTTTTAAAATCTTTTCCTTTTGATTTTTTTGTCGATTGAAGCATAATTAATGCATTAGACCCTTGTTTTCTTTTTGGCAGAGGGTAAAATTAGCACCTATAAGTGTCATTTCTTATAACATAATCCAACTAAATTTTATTTTGGCAACACACCACACTGTATAAAGTATATATTTTAAAATTATTCTATCTAATTTTCTAATGAAAGCAAAAGCAAAATCTGTTGAAGGCCAAACTTCTCATTGTTGTTGGTAGATCTAAATATTCTCCCCTTTCCTTCCTGAAAAAAATGATTGCAAGTTGTTGGTCACTAATCACTATGGGATGGGATATTTTGGGCAATGTGTCCCCAAACTTCCCTTCATGATTGTTTTCTTTTGGGTTAAAAGGCAACGGCTTTTTATTAACAGGCCTTTTTGTCCTTTTACTTATTGTGATTCAAAGATTAAAGGGCGCGTCCGCCTTAAACTTACTTAAATTTGCACTTAATTAATAAAATGCGGATTTTTAAAAAAAAAATCATTTAAATAGTTCCTCCAACCCAAGCTACAACAACATTCCCGTGATCTTTTGTCTTTTAACGATAAAAACAAGGATATGAGAATAAGAATAGTAATAAAGTTGCAAATTTCGAGTCATTTTCAAGGCTTGAGAGAGTACTTTAGTATAGAATGACGTTGAGTTCTGGAATGATATATTTTAAATAAAAATTTTGCTTGAATTTTCAGAAATATTTTTTAAAAATATAATTATAAAATATTAAAATAAAAAATTATTTATTTAATATTAAATATAATTTTTTAAAAAAAATTCTCTTTTTGAAAAAAATTATTTTCATTCATTCTTATGACTTTAATTATTATTTCTTAAGCACAAATTATATATTATATATCACTTCTTTATTTGTACATATATAACATTTTCCTATCAAAAATATTTTTTGATGAAACAAATAAAATATAAAATATAAATTTTCAAAATATCATATTATTATATTTTATTAATTTATATGTTTTTAAGAATATTATTAAATTAGAAAATATATTTATTTATAATTAAGTGGTCAATCATATTTATTAATAATGAATGATAGCTAATGAAAATAAATAATTATAAGCAAAAGTTAATGATAATAAATGATGATAAGTGATAATTAATGATAATAAATAGTAATGACGATAACTAATAATAATAAGGAATGATAGACTATAATTATTAACAAATATTAATTAATAATAGTAAATGATAGCTAGCATTAATCAATAATGATAGGTGGATTTACATATAATGTCGTGGGGCAATTGCCCCCCAATCTTGAAATTTTTTTTATTTATATATAAAATATTTTTTCTGCCCTCATTAACTGTTTAAACTTGCCTTCACAACAATTATTTTTACAAAAGGCATTAATTTTTTTAATAAACAAAACCATGTAAAATGAAAAAATATTTAACTTTTATTGAATTTCGCTTACCAATTTATAAATTATTATTTATTGCATATTTAATTTCAATTATTTTATTTTTTACACATAAAAAATAATTGTACCAAGAACTTGTTAATCTTGGATATTATGTATATTTGTGTTAATTGATTTATCACTCCTTCTATTACCAAAAAATAATTTGTTATTTCAAATTAAATTTAAAATATTTAAAGATAAATTTTCTTTATTATCTTTTTCAAATAAATATTTTTAAAATGTAAAACATATTATTATGTTCTTAAATGAAAAGAATCAATCCAAACCATACTAATATTTAAATAAAGAAAATATTGCTTTATTATTATCAACATAATGAAGATTAAATTTAATGAAAATATTATTTTTACTTAAAAATAATTAAATTTAGACTAAAAATTATATATTTAATTTTTATGTTTATATATTGCCTCCACTAGTCAACATTTCTCGTGATGGATTGTAGCAAATGATAATTAATAATGATAAGTTATACCATGCAATAATCAATAATGATAACAATAGTTATAAATTTGAAAGGTGGGCAAAATAAATATTCTCATTATACACATCTCTTTTTATAAGAATATTTTGATAGAATATTAACTTAAAAATATGCTTAAAAATATATACGTTTTTCATTATATATTATCCTTAAATTAAAATACACATAGATAATGATGAGTAGTTTAACTCATCTGTATTATCCAAAGCCATTCATTAAAAAGAATTTAAAAAATTCACAAGTTAAACCTATATTTTAATTCGAGGACAAAATTCGGTTATTATTAGAGAAAACTAGACTCAAATTTCGGCTTTGTTGATTAAAATACTTATTTGTTAATCATAAATTGATAATTTATTTTATATTTTTAAAGTTAAAATAACGATATGATGCCACAAAAGCAACTCTTTAACAATTTTTACTTAATAACATTGTTTTTTTAATGTGAAATGATGGGAAAAAAATATAATACGGATAAAAACCTTGTTAAAAATATAATGTTATATTATGATTGTTTTTTCAAGATATGCATGGGTAATTTAAGATCAGGTCTCGACCAAATATATATATATGTTTGGATATATTTTTGTTTTTGTATTTTTATAAATTATTTTTAAATTATAAAAATAAAAAATAAAGGGTGATAGGTGTTATAAATAATAAAATATTTTATTTAATTATAAAATTGATATAAGAAAAGTTAAGAAAATAATTAAAAGGTGTTTTTCTTTTGTTTTTAAATTATATATTTCGAATTATAGTTTTAAAATATGTATTCTGAAAAAAAAAATTTAAACAGATTCCCTATTTTTAAAAATAAAAAAATATTTTTATTTTTAAAAATAGTAAATAAATCGAGGCAAACTTTGCTGGGTACTATTTTCTCGGCTACGCTCACCAGTTACCAGTGACATACGAAGATAGTAGAATTGTGGTTTCATAAAGTTATAAGGGCTTTAAAGGAAAATCGCACGAAATTTTGTTATTAAGAACATTATCACCAATTTTTTCATTTGCGTAATGGGAAATTTGATAATGAGATTGAGGAGGGAAAAGAAACAACATAACAGCCGCGCACCTGTAAAGCAGGGCGAGAACAGAACGCAAACCAATCACACTAAGCCACGTCGTCAAATTCGTATATTCCTTTAATTGTCCTAGACGCGTTTACTTGCTCAACTGGATGCGGTAGAAAAACCATTAAAAAGGAACATTTTTCTTCGATTCACACTCGACGGGTACTAGCAAAATTTTAATAGCCGAGTTCGTAAAATTATATATATATATATATGAATTTTTTTTGTGAGATGTATATTATTAAGTTAAATTTTTTAAAAATAAATGTATTTTATTAAATTTTATTTATTGAATAAAATTTAATATATAGAAGAATTAGTTATTTAATAAAGCCTTTTTTTATATTTTCTTATGAAAAATTGGAAGCTTTTTTTTTGGGGGTTAAAGTAAAGTTCTAAAAACTTCTTATAACTGTAACTTTTATTGATAAGTTACAGCACTTTACATCCTTATTGCATATAAAATTCATTTAAAATTACAAAATTCTTTAAAAAGCGTTCAAATAACTGGTAACAATAAAATTTCATTAGCATTTAAAAAAATCTGAATAAAAGCAAATAAATGAGATGGGACCCACGCTGTAACGCATGTGGCCCACCAAATATATATATTTTATGGGGTACAACCTGAACACGTTCTCAGGGGATGCATTCAAACGGAGCTTTAGTTTTTCACTTTTAGACTTATTTTTATTTAATTATAATTGGCTTTTGCGGAGGGATGGGTCAACGTTTCTATGTCACCGCCACGACGAACGGAAATGAAACCCTCCATTTCATGGAGCCCAGCCCATTAACACATTCGTAGGCCCCACCTTGTATCAGTAAAAGCAGGAGACCATTGTCGCCCTGATAGATATGTAAAACGGAAGGGGGCGGGGCGGGTTGCAGGCTAAGCCCGCCCCACCCCGCTTGCATAAATCTGTAATTTTAATGTATAAAATTGGACGAGCTTACAAGTCGTATGCATTGTTTTTTTTAATAATTTTAGGAATAATTAAATCATTAAATATATATGTATAAAAATTTGAAATCAAATTTTAGGTGTAATAGAAGATATAAAATTTTTAAAAGAATATTGAATTAGATTGACTTAAAAAAAGAATTTCTTTTCAAGTTGTAATTGGCCAATTATTTTTTTATATTGAGCTAGTTAAACAAAATTAAAAAAATCATATTAAATTAATGAAGATTGGATTAAATTGGACTAAAAATCTCTAAAGGATAAAAAAGGAAAGATCCACAAACAAACCTGCAATTGCATGGAAAACGGGCTTTATAAAAGGTATCCGTGACCATCCTAAATCTGCAAGTTTGAAGACTATTTTGTATGCCCAAACGCTCAACATCAATATATTATTTGACTATTATCTATAATTTTGAGTGTCATTGGACTTGAAGAACTGATATTTCTTTATTCATTTTTATTCCAAATTACTTTATCCTTCTTTGTCTCCACATTCACATCGGTAAAATTTTTACTACTTCTCACTATCCTCATCAAATATCCAAATTCGCATACTCATCTTTATTTCCTCACTTTATTTAGATAGTAGATATTTATTTATATCATGTTATAATTATTTAATAAAAATTAAAAATATCTAACTATTTTTATTCTATTAATTCAATTATAATTTATTTATATCTTCTTATATTTACCTACCTTATTTATATCTTATTATCTTTAATAAAATAATAAAAGTAAAATACAGTGCATACCAAAATTACACAAACTTTCCTAGTATTTGAAATCATACATTGTCCTTTCTTAATTTTTAGAAACGCACCACACATAACTCCTTCTTTTGACTTAAAGGCACTTAAATCCATTTGATCAACAAATTTAATGGTTTGCCAACTTCAAATTGACAATTTTACCCTCTGTAATTGTTTAAAAACAAACTTTGGAAGAAAATAGTATTAGAAATGATGGACTGAAAATTTTGAGGAAAAAATGCGAAAGAATGTAAAAACTAATGCAACCATCACATTTGTTTTTGTTTTTTGGTTCCCCCCACCCCCCCAAAAAAAGAAGGGGGGGGGGGGTTCTGAAAATATGATCACGATGCATCTTCCTTATTGACACGAAGACAAGACAATTATGGCTATATGCTCCGATGAAAGTTCTACTTCTACTATTTAATCTTGGGGTGCTCCATGATCGATATATCTATCAGGAAAAGTCGTTGGTCTCCACTGCGAGAAAATTCCAGAAAAGAATCAGATTTCCAAACTGAAGAAGTGTGGACATTGAAAACAATTGGTAATCTAAAATAAAATCATAACAAAAGAATTGCCTAATGGAGGATGAGTTACCTTCAGTGGTCCATCAAGGATGCCGGATAAGTTTGGGAAGTGTCAGACATGAAATACAAAACCTCCGATAGAACCCGTATCCAGTGAGGAGAATTTCATGCTCCTTATCTAGTTGCCTTATGAGATTGGTATCCAAAGGTTTGCAAAACTCGGCTTCAACAATTGTTTCAAAAATATTTTGCTCTTTGAGCATTTTTGCAGCTTGCAGGCATTGTTGTACTACAGGACCATATCCCATAATAGCAACTTGGCCGCCTTCCATTAGTACTCTGCCCTTTCCAGTCTACATAACCAAAGATGTTTGGATTTGAATCATTCGATTTAACTTGGGTATTCAGTATTTTGATTGGAAATGATCTGCTCATTACTAATGCTTACCTCAGTTGGAATTCCCTTGTTATTAGAGGGAAGAACTGCTTTATTTCCATTACCTCTTGGGAATCTGAAGCAACTTGGTCAGTCATCTATGACTGCTGCTATAGCAACCATCACATTTGTCTTCCTTACATAGCATTGTGGTATCTGCAACAATCACATTTTTCTTCATTTTTCATCCTATATTTTCTTCAAAAATCATTCTTGCAATATGAAATACAACTAATGCAGTACGACAAACCCGAGTTTAGTGAAAAAAAAAATTACACAAACGCAATAAGCTATTACAACCCATATTGTGTGAAATATAACTAATTGAATCAATATTCAAAACCCCAAAATTTTTTTAGCACAACCCAACGGCTTCGAGAACAAAATAACTCAAAATATAGAGTATTAAACTCGTAATATCCAGCCAAATTCGATCTATCCAAACCCATAACAATGATAGAATTAGAGACGAGACAACAAAAAAGCTTACCTTTCACACTTAACATGAACGATTTTTCGAGATTCAACGACCAAAGCGTATGTTTTACCGAGCAGAGAACGTCTTTCGCAGCGAATCACGAAAGCAGTGAAAGATCAGGGATCTACAAAATGAAAGCCCTTTCACCTCTTTTAACATAAGCGGAGGCATCTAAATCATTTCATTAATAAACTTTATTTTCAATTAAACTAGTAGGAATCGGAGAATAAAAGAAAAATATTTCAAACAGCAATTCATTTAATGGAATAACATGTAAGATTTGAAATATCATGGCAGGTCCGCGTAATTTTAATATATTTTAGGAAAGAATAGTATGTTTTATTTAAATAATAATTACTTAAAAATTTTAATAATATTAATGCTATAAAAAATAACATGGATTTTTTATTAAAATTTATCTTTAAAAACTTTTATATTTAAATTGATTGATTATATATGTAATTTTAGTTTTTCTTTTTATTATATAATCAATTTTATATATAAATATATATTATTATATATTATGGGTATTGGGATGGTGGATAATATAGTGTTTATATCCATATCTGCATTTAATAAAATTTCTCTAAAAATTCTTTTACCCATATATTTTTTCTGAAGACCCAGACTCATACTTATATTAATAAAAATTAAGTATTCATTGAATATAGATCAAATTATCGTGCCACATTCACTACCTTTTTAGCTAGGGCCTTCTAAATCAAATTAATAAGCTATTTGAACTATTTCATAAACACTTGATTGATTTTCAATAAATCAATTTAAAAAAATTGAGGAATCTAATATTTTTAAATATTTGATTCATTAAGAATTTATAAAAAATAAATACTTTTTTTGATAGTTAACTGATTAAATTTGTAGTTAGTTAATTTAATAATTATTAATTATATTTTTATTATATATATCTCAAATTCATATATATTAGAATATAATAATTTTTCATAAATAAGAAATAATCATTTAATTTTTTATTAATTAAATTAACATAACAAAATCAATATTTTAACAAAATAAATATTATAATATATTCGATACTTTGTTATATAATTATTTAATAATTTTAAATTATTTTCATATTAAAAATAAAAATTAACAAGACTTATTTGTATACATATATTTGAGAGAATTACTAACCCCCATATCTATACATAAAAGTTAGCAATATTCACTTTTTTATTTAAATAAAAAATTATATTGCTAATTTAATGACAATAAATTAATAAAGGTCATTATTAATTTCTCAATTTAATAAATGAATTTATTATGAAAATGAGACAAAATAAATAAAGTTAATTTATATTTTTTAAATTAATGTTTTATTAAAATTATTTAAATATTATTTATTATTTTATTACTATTAAATTGATAGTATGAGTTTTGAACTAAATGAAAAAAAGTGAATGTTATTAACTTCTACATTCATAATCTCCACATATAAATATGAAAGTTAATAATTTATTGTGTGTGTGTGTATATATATATATATATATATATATATATAGTATGGCCTTATTATTTATAAGGGCCAATGTAGTGTATTATAATCCAGGCTGACTTATAAAGGGCGCGGCTATGTCGTGTGTTCGATGCATGCACGAAGTGAATCTTCCATACCGTCTATAGCTGGCGAGCAGTTCGTCGTTCATGCATCTAGGACCGTTATCATTGAAGATTGAGCCTAGTTATCATGAGGAGTCCATAATAACAGAAGCTTAACCTCTTAAGCATCTGTTTCATCTTTAGTCGTGTATATTAATATTAATTAGAATGCAACAGCTTTTTATTAATTAAATTAATATAATAAAATCAATATTTTAATAAAATAATTATTATAATATGTTATAAATGTTGTTATATAATTATATAATAAATTTAAATTCTTTTCATATTAAAAGTAAAAATTAATAAGGTTAATTAACATACACATATATATATATACAAAATGAAATCCTGAAGTGTTTTGCCAAATTGCAAGTTTCAAATGCTTATCAACCCAAGAATTAAATATTTTATACGGGCCCATTCAATAATCAAAGGTAAATAACTCTAGTTAAGCTTTTGATACCCATTTTGATTCACATGTCTAGGGGCATACAGCAATTTTCATTTAACAAATAAAAATGATAAAGATATAATTTTTAAAAGAAAATTTCATTTGATGAACAATATAGGTTATTCACAATATTAATAAACTAAAAGAATATGGTCAAATAAATTATAAAACAAATTTATATTTTTATGTATAATTTTTTATATAAATAACTAATAATAATTAATTTTATTAAATATATTTATTTAAATAATTAATACTATCATGCGATAAAATTAACTCAAATAATCAGTTATTAACTAATAATTAATTGAGCAAAAAATTAATTAATATCTTTATTTAAATAATTAATATCTTTATTCATTATTACTTTTGTCTTTTGTGAATAGTAACGGGAAAGAATTATTGATTATTTTTATGAGAAAAAATAATAAATTTGTTTGAATACCTTATACGATATATTGTTTCTATCACTACAACAAAAATCAGCAATAACGACGACTCTTTTAGCGGCGACAAAATTTCGGTCGTCGCTAAAAGTATCTCCGACGACGAAGTCGTCGGTAAAAAATGGAAATTTTTTTAGAGGGAAATGGAAACTGGGGCGGGAGAATTAGGCTTTTAGCGACGACAAAAGTCGTCGCTAAAAGCCTAAAAAAAATTTCGGCGGCAAAGTTTGCGGAAGGGCGGGAAGAAATTCACTTTCAGCGACGACATTGTCGTCGCTGAAAACATAAGGCTTTCAGCGACGACATTGTCGTCGCTGAAGGTGGACCAATCAGCGACGACCGAGTCGTCGCTGAAGCCCTAAAACTTTACGGTCAACATTTCACCCTTCAGCGACGACATAGTCGTCGCTGAAAGTGTCCAATATTCAGCGACGACATTGTCGTCGCTGAAGGTTGACACATCAGCGACGACTATATCGTCGCTAAAAGTCCTCCAGTTTTCAGCGACGACAATTTCGACCTTTAGCGACGACATTGTCGCCGGTGAAGGTTCCACTTTCAGCGACGACAATGTCGTCGCTGAAGAAAAATTCGGTCGTCGCTAAAAGCTTCAGTGACGACCGAATTTTTTGTGTCGTCGCTGAAAGCTGGCGCCTATTTATTCGCGGCGCCGCCTCCTCCTCGTCATTTGTGCATTTGAAGTTTCAGGAATTCAGGTAAGTTTCTAAACTTTCTCTCTATTTTAATTTTTTCTAATTTTAGTATATTTATTTTTGTTTTTATGTTTATATGTATTAAATTTGTATGTTGTATTTTTTAATTTGTTAGTTATTATTAGTACTTGACGTAGTTTGCGAGGAGTATTCACAGTTGATCAGTAGATTTTTGCCACTGAGGTACGTAAATAAAAAATTATAATTTTTTTCTGTACTAATATATTTAATTTACTCAAATAATTTAGGGTTTAATAAATAGATTTGATAGTATGTTTAATTTGAATTAATTGAATTGATAGTGTGTTTAATTTAATATGAAATTTTGTATTATTTAATTTTGTATGTTGTAAATTTTAAATTTATTTATGTGAATTTAACTTAGCATTAATTTTATAAATATAAATTTGGTTATTATTATGCATCATTCAATTTGTAATTTTGAAGTATACAATATATGTGTATATTATTCATTTAAACTAATTAAGATAAAATAGTTATGATAATTTATTCATAAAATCTAAAATTTGTGATGCAATTTAGGAAACTTCAAACTTATTAGATTCAATAAAATAATGTAAGATAGATAATTATAATAAATATATAAATCTATCTTAGAAAGTAAGAGATTATAATAATGTAGCTTATTTTTTAATTGAGATTAAAACTTAACAATTCAAATTCTATTATTTACCCCACATACTAAGAAAAATTCAATTAAATTAGAGATTATATAAAAATGAAACCATAACAATTCAATATATGATATTTCAATCTCATAAAATTAAAAAATTTCAAAACACTAGGAAGTTCACATGAAAATTACACCCCTCTTGGATAAAACTACATTTACTTAAATAAAGAAGCTGAGTTTGTGCATCTTATAAATAATATACACCTAATAAAACTAAACTTACTTAAATTTACAATTAGGAAGTCCATTCACAAAATGTATCCATTTGTGATGCAATTTAGGAAACTTCAAACTTATTAGATTCAATGAAATAATGTAAGATAGATAATTATAATAAATATATAAATCTATCTTAGGTTCAGTAAGAGATTACAGTAATATAGTCTATTTTTTAATTGAGATTGAAACTTAACAATTCAAATTCTAGTATTTACCTCACTATACTAAGAAAAATTCAATTAAACTAGAGACTACATAAAAATGAAACCCTAGCCTTTAAATTTTTATGATATTTACGTCTCATAAAAATTAAAAATTTCAAAACATTAGGAAGTTCACCTAAAAATCACACCCCTCTTGGATAAAACTACATTTACTTAAATAAAGAAGTTGAATTGTGCATCTTATAAATAATATACACCTTATAAAATCAAACTTACTTAAATTTACAATTAGAAAGTTCATATTCATAGTATAGACATCTCTATAAAGAAGCTGAATTGTGTACCTCATCAATATAGTCAAGTAGGTTACGTAAATAATAGTACTGACACTTAATGGACCATACTTATAAATTGTTGTATCATTAATTTAAATTATTGTAAATATATTTTTACAATAATTTAAATTAGAACTACATTTACATTTAAATGTTAAGCTTAGACCCGTTCAAGGGTTGATTGTTTTCCGAACATCAGTCAACCCTTGAATTGTCCTGAGAAGTTGGACAGTTTGGGATATTATCATGTAGTTATTATTAACAATTTATCTGGACTCTTGTTTGATATTGTGGAAATATCTTAGCATCCTAACTGTTCTCCGGGTATAAACTATACAAGTGT
The DNA here is from genome assembly GCA_020226215.1 of Sindora glabra. Classification (NCBI taxonomy): domain Eukaryota; kingdom Viridiplantae; phylum Streptophyta; class Magnoliopsida; order Fabales; family Fabaceae; genus Sindora; species Sindora glabra. Next base: position 12,328,727 of record CM035228.1, on the reverse strand, counting down.
ATAGTTTAGGCACTTGGAGAACCATAGGGAGATGCTGCCGAAATTTCTGCACGAGTCAATCGATGAGCGTGGATAAATTGAAAAAAATAATAACTATAGAAATATCTCGAATGGGATAGGATCCTACCCTTCAAAATTGGAGTGATACGGTGCATTTAGGGTGAATGTCAAACATTAATCAACATACTTCATTTCACCTAAAGCAATTTCCTTCCTGTTCAGTGATACAATGTCTGTCGATAAAAGTTGGATACACCTACCAAATCGATTGTCAGATGAGTATTGGAATGGTGCAGTAAGATTTGTTGAAAGAGCAAAAAACTTTACCGACGAAAGGGGTATGGTAAGATGTCCATGCAAAAAGTGTGTGAATTTAATATTCCAGACATTACTGACATTGGAGGCGCACATTATAGATAATGGATTTCATCCATTATACATAAATTGGGTACATCATGGTGAAGTAGATGTTTCGAGTTCTAAAGGAACTAGTGAGATATCCCCTAACAATAGAGATGAGCTGGTAGATATTATACATGATTTCATTAGCCCTGAGACAACTGAAGTTGATTTTCACAATGACGAGTACAGGGGTGAGAATGCGGCTGGCGAAGACATTGGAACAAAATATAGTGACTGTGATAACCTTGTTCGAGCAAGTAGAAACAGAGTTGTATCCAGGTTGCACAACATTTTCAGCATTGAACTTCTTGGTGAAACTTATGCATTTGAAGGTTCTGCATAAGTGGACAAACAAGTCATTTGATGCTCTTCTTCGATTATTAAAAGAGGCACTTCCAAACGATAATAAATTGCCTGAATCGTACTATAGTGCAAGGAAATGGCTCAACAAGTTGGGGTTGGGGTATGAATCAATCCATGTATGCAAACATGATTGCGCACTTTTCTGGAAAGATCATGCTTCCAAAGATAATTGTCCAATTTGTGGGGAGAGTCGATGGGTAAATAAAACTACAAAAGGAAAGAAGGTGCCCCAAAAAGTGGTTCGATATTTTCCTTTAACTCCTCGACTACAGCGTCTATATCGGTCGAGACATACTGCCAAAAACATGATATGGCATCACACTGGAAAATCAAAAGAAGAGGGGGTAATGCGACATCCCGTGGATGGAAAAGCTTGGCAGGAGTTCGATAAGAGGTATCCTAATTTCTCCGCTGACCCACGAAACGTCAGGTTGGGTTTAAGTGCAGATGGATTTAATCCTTTTGGTGATAGGAACCTATCTTATAGCATGTGGCCAGTGGTTATAACTACTTACAACTTGCCACCATGGATATGCATGAACCAATCTTTCTTCATGTTGACCCTATTAATCCCAGGGCCGCAATCGCCAGGTAAAGATATGGATGTGTTCTTGCAGCCGGTCGTAGAAGAGTTGAGGGATCTCTGGGAGAGAGGAGTTGAAACTCGAGATGCAAATACAAATACAGTGTTCAATATGCGGGCAGCATTGCTCTGGACTATTAATGATTTTCCTGCTCGAAGTAGCCTATCTGGATGGAGCGGGCAAGGATACAAAGCATGTCCTACATGTAATTCGGATACTCCATCGATTCGAGTTAGAGGAAAAATAGCTTACGTGGGTCATCGTCGTTGGCTTCCAAGAAGTCACGCATGGAGAAATATGAAGGAATTCAATGGAAGGTCGGAGAGGACACCCCCTCCTCGACCTCTTACCAATAATGTTATCATGGAACAGTTGGGCAAAGTGCCACAGAGACTTCCAGGAAAACATGCTGAATTTGGTGGTGTAAAGCGAAAGAGAGGTGCCGATGAACTTAATTGGAGCAAGAGAAGTATATTTTTTAATCTTCCTTATTGGCCAACAATGAACTTAAGGCATAACATTGATGTCATGCATGTTGAGAAAAATGTATGTGATAGCATCTTAGGTACATTATTGGAGATTGAGCACAAAACAAAGGATACAGACAATGCAAGACGAGATTTGGCAGACATGAAGATAAGGCCTAACTTGCATCTGTACGAGCAGAGGGGTCAACTTTTCAAGCCACATGCTGGATATACGCTTAACCAAGAAGAGCGAAAACGATTTTGCCAGTATATAAAGAATGTGAAATTTCCAGATGGCTTTGCTGGGAGTCTTAGTAAGAATGTCACAGATCGTGACTTGAAGTTAAAGGGGTTGAAATCACATGATTGTCATGTTATCATGCAAAGACTGTTAGGACCAGGTGTTCGGGCTCTTTTGCCAAAGGAATTATCCTATCCACTTGTCGAGTTATGCAATTTCTTCAGTCAAATATGTGCTAGAACTCTCAACAGGGAGGATATTCTGCAAGCCAAACAAGACATCATCATAATTTTGTGCAAGCTTGAGAGGATATACCCCCCAGCATTTTTTGACATAATGGTTCACTTGGTGATGCATCTGCCAGACGAAGCATTGGAAGGAGGACCCGTTCATTTTCGGTGGATGTACCCATATGAGAGGTATATAAAAAAGTTAAAGGATTACATTCGAAATCGTGCTCGACCGGAGGGTTCAATTGCAGAAGGATATATTGTTGATGAGGCGTTAACATTTTTCTCCATGTATTTGGAAGGGGTGGAAACTAGATTCAATCGCTCTGATAGAAATCAAGATGTAACACCGACCCACGAAACAAGAAGGACATTATCGGTGTTCCAGTCCCAATGTCGACCGATAGGGAAGAAGACAATTTCTCATTTTGATAGGAAGGATCGGGATATTGCAGTATGGTACATCTTGAATAATTGTTCTGAGATAGAAAAATATCTCCAGTGAGTATCTTAAAAGTCAGTTATGTTCTTCTCCGTTTTCTAATAACAATAGACTAAGATTGTTATGTTCACCAGTGAGCATCGATTGGAACTCGAACGAAGTGGTGCTGAAGATATTGATAACTTACAGAGAACCAAATTCCCGTCCTGGTTTTACTCGAAGGTAAGGAATTTTTCTTCCTAAATCCATTGAACGGATATCTTAAATATTGTTCATTTGTCTTGTTGATAATTTAATTTAATTCTTGGAATAATTGCTACTTTTGTAGATGTACTATTTACATAGGAACGGTTCCCCGGAGGCCACCGAAGAGTTACTATCATTAGCATCCGGTCCCAGTTTCACTAACATGGTATACTCTGCGTGTGTTATGAATGGAGTACGTTTTGTAGCCAAAGCTCGGGATGAGAAGCATAAAACGCAAAATAGTGGCATTTCTGTCCCGGGGATTGATGGCAACATGTTTTATGGTGTACTGGAAGAAATAATTGAGTTGACTTATTTAAATAAGTACAATGTGACTTTATTTAAATGCAAGTGGTATAACACTGATCCAACAAAGAAGAAACTTTATACTGACAAGAATATCACAAGTATCTCCATCAACGGACAATGGTACAAGGATGATCCTTACATACTTGCTACTCAAGCAAAACAAGTGTTTTACATTGAGGATCTCCTTAATGGACCAAAGTGGAGGGTCGTCCATAATATGGTACATCGCGATATATGGGATCTACCTAGTGATGGAGATAATGCACAAGACCTGTTATTTCTGCAGGATAGTAACTCGTCCAACTTCAACCTCACAGTTAATCTGGGAGATTTCCATCTAGTACATCTAGGTAACGAAAGAAATAGTCCTTCAATCGTTCCAACGCACAGGAATGCTGGACTTGGTGCTCATGGAGAAGACATCTTAATGGATGATGACGAGAGCCTTGAAGACGAAACAATTGATGATTATATGGATGAGGAGCCCACACAATCTGATAATGAAGGAGAATCCGATGACCATCAGTCTGTTAGGTTCACTGACACTGATTCTGACTAGGGAAAATATAACATATTCAAACTACAATTACAACTGTCTAATATGTAAGCATGATTATTAAAATAATAAATGTGATTGTAAGAGATTGAACCATTTCATCCTTCAACTGGACATTGAGTTCTTTTTAATTACTTATATGATGTGTATTATTTTAGATATGGCGGATGTCGAGGCACGATACCACGGAGGTGATGCTGGAGGTGACCCACCGGAGCGACCCAGTCAGATTCCAGCTCAGTGTGAGGGCTCAGGTATTTGACATCAATTGTGCATACCTAAGCTTGATTAAATATTATATTTATTTTGTTAATATTTTTCTTTATTAAATAAAGTAGCACCTGCTAAGAAGAGGGGGCCGAATAGGTCCCTAAGATTGCATGAGAAGATTGGCAGGGGTGGAGGCAGACCGGTGCCTGTACAGTTTGATATGACTGGTACATGGCATGCGGTTGGTGAGAATGCCAGTCATCTCCCTCGTGATATTGGCAGCATGATCCGCGCCCACGTGCCGCCCTATTATAAGTCATGGCGGGCTGTACCTCAGGAGATTCGAGATAGAGTTGTGCAGGAGGTTTGCGTAAGTATCCATTTCCTTTTGAATTAATGTCTTTGAGATTGAAATTTCTAAATATATTACTCATAAATTTATTAAATGTCTTTTAATGCAGTCCCATTTCGAGTTCCAGGGCGTCTCTGAGGGTGATCGGGATAGAGCGCTCTCTGGTTTGATGCGGACTGCTGCCGACCTGTACAGAGATTGGAAGTACAGGTTGAATAAGTATTTCTTAGATCATGGAGGTGATCGATACCAGGAGTATGACCTGGATCGAGCTCGACGTTGTGTGCCTCGGTCTGTCTCACCGCAGACATGGCAGAGGTGTGTGGATTTCTTTGATAGTGACGAGTACAGGGTAAGTATGATATTTTATGGTATTATGACAATATTTCATAATTAGTAGATTATGAACATTAAAATTTAACTTTCTTCTCTTAATTTGCAGGAGTTATCTGCAAGAAATACAAATAATAGAGCACAGAAGGTCGTGAATGACCGGCATGGGTCAAAGTCTATTGCTGCACATCGCTTTGATAAGGTAATTTAAATTTTTTCTATCTTTTTTAAATATATCCATTTGTTAAATAGCATTACAACCCTTCATCCTTTTTTTTTGTTACAAAAATTGAACAGAGAAACAGAGATACTGGTGAGCTGCAGTCGGTGCCCGATAACTTTAGGGACCGACATACATACAGGTCGGGGGAGTGGGTGCATCCGATCCCTCAGGGGCAACATGTAAGTTGTTTGAATTTTATATTTTAAATAAAATTTTACAAATATATCTTCCAAGGTAGATTTCTTATTACTTTTTTCTAATAATTTAAGGCAAGGATGACTGAGCTCATGAATCAGCATGTACAGTCTAGTGTATCATCCACTAGCTTGCCTACGACTCCTGTACAGTTAGATGAGGCTGCCATTGCCGATGAGGTACTTGGCACTCGTCGAGGGTACAGGAAGGCTGTTGGGCGTGTACTTGCTGGTCAGACTTATCGTTCCATGGGGACTTCTAGCACGGCGACGAGCTCACAGACCGTGTCTCAGCTCGGTGAGTTGCAGGAGCAGTTGCACCAGAGTCGGGAGCAGGTTCAGCAGAGCCAGCGATTGATTGAGCAGCAGCAGCAGCGGCTTGATCAGCAGCAGCAGCAGATTATACAGCAGCAGGAGATGATGCAGCAGCAGCAGCAGCAGATGCAGCAGCAGTTTGGGACTTATCTTTCTGAGATGACCTCGATCCTTAGACAGCAGGGTATTGTCCTACCGCCGCCTCCATTTGTTGCTGCTACATCGCCTGGGCCGAGTAGATTTGCGCCTGCACCTACCGCTCAGCCGCCACCGTCATTTTATCAGCCTCGTAGTCAGGATGATGATGATGATGATGACGACGACGACGACGATTATGGTGCACTGTGATATTGACATCTCCCTACTTCCCCGTAGTATATTTTGTTTATGTATCTTTATATTTTTTATATGTGCACATTTATATAGATGATGTATATAGTCTATTAGTTTATTCATATAAAATTTTTTTTTACCATTGTTTTATGAGTGTTAATTTTCTATGTTGGATCAAATTGCTAAACATTATTAATAATACTTTTGATGTGTTATAATTGTATAATTTATATTAAAATAAATTTAAAAAATTATTAAATAATTCAAGTTAATTAAAATAGGTACATTATTTGAAATATATGATAATTTAATTTTAAAAAATTTAAAAAAAAATTAAGAAACTTTTAGCGGCGACAATTGTCGTCGCTGTAGGGTAAAAGTCGTCGCTGAAAGAGGAGACTTTCAGCGACGACAAAAAGTCGTCGCTGAAATTAAGCCCTTCAGCGACGACCTTTGTCGTCGCTGAAGGGCTGACCTTCAGCGACGACCTTTGTCGTCGCTGAAGGGCGGACCTTCAGCGACGACTCTTGTCGTCGCTGAAGGGCGGACCTTCAGCGACGACTCTTGTCGTCGCTGAAGGGCGTACCTTCAGCGACGACTCTTGTCATCGCTGAAAGTCTCCTCTTTCAGCGACGACAAGTTGTCGTCGCTGAAGGTCCGCCCTTCAGCGACGACTTTTACCCTACAGCGACGACAATTGTCGCCGCTAAAAATCAAATTTCAAATTTTTTTGAATTTTGAAATTGTTTTCTGCGACGACAGAGTCGTCGCAAAAGGGGAAACTTTTAGCGACGACAAATTGTCGTCGCTGTTGACCTTTTTACGCACGGACTTTCGCCGACGACATTTTTAACGACGACTTTTTCTTTTGCGACGATCGAGAACTTTTTAGCGACGACAAATGTCGCCGCTAAAAGTCTTTTTTGCTGTAGTGTATTGGTTAGTGAAAATTCTATGAGATAATTTATTCTATTATCTCAAGTGTATAAATAAATTTTTGAATAGAAAGAGGTAAAGTTATGTTTAAGTTATGCAAAAGGTATATTCGACTAATAAGATGATGAGTAACAAGTACTCATTATTTTAAGAATAATGGGTGAAACATTAATTATCTACATTTTTTTATTACAAAATTTACGAGGAATGAATTCCTTGAATATGAAATTGTGCTATTATCATATTATTTCATCGGTTTTATATCATAATATTTATTCTATGAAAATCCTATTTATTTTATAAATTTTTGTGAGAATCCAAAGAATTTGAAATATTTTAATATTTTTAAAGATATGAATGAAAAGAAAAAGGAATTCATTTTTTGATTTATAGGATTAGGGGTAAACAGCATAATTAAATATTTAAATTTGTGGAGGTGTTTACCCAAGTTAATTGAATGAATAATTTAATATAAATAAAGGAGAAAATATGAAAAACTTCCCATTTATATTTATAAAATCTTTGTGAGAGACTCAATTTCTTAAAAAATATTTTCATATATATATATATGACCCACAGTGTATATATTATAAAAGAATTAAATTATTCATTTATTTTTAAGATGAAAGATGAGCACTTGATTTAAATATTTAAAATAATAAGAGTATTTATCAAACAATTATTATTAAGTAAAAGGAAATAATTTTGAGGATATTTTCTCCCATACTTTACAAAATTATTAAGATTTGTTTGTTATTTGTGAATTATATTATTTATGAAAAATATTAATTTATAGATATATTGCACAAATAAAATGTGTGTGTTTTTTAAATGCCTCAATTATGAATATATATATATATATATGCTGAATTCATAACATAAAACTTTTTATGAAAAATATGTAAATTAAATGGCTTGTTTTAAAAAGAGCTCTTTTTGAAATTAAGAATTTTTGAATTCATAAAAGAGGTATGATAATTATACTTTTGATTTGAGGACATTTATTTTTATAAGCTCGATTGCCTTAAAAATATCCTATTTGTGAAAGCAGAATTTTATTTCTTATGACTAATTTATGTGATTTTTATTTGTACTATTTTATATAGTACATGCTATGCTTCCTTAGCTTCAAAATGGAAATTTCTTTTATTATGAAGCTAATAAAAGCTAAGATAATAAAATGTTATAAGTCTTGTCACAAGAATATGTTTGTCAAGAAACTTCTTAAAAAGTTTGCATATCATGAGACAATACTTAAGTATTATTAATTTAATAAAAATTGGGGATTTATATTGCTCAATCTAATTTAGCTCAGATTATTGTCTAATGCAGCTATTAAAATTCTTCGAGATCAAATGTAACATATTCTATATAGATTATGTAATAATAAGGTATTAGAATTCATTAATTATATTAATGAATTTTTATATAGTATTATGATTGACAATATGTTATATAGTAGATTAGAATTCATTAATTATATTAATGAATTTTTATATAGTATCATGATTGACAATATGTTATACAGTAGATTTTTTTGTTGTGTTAAGTATGCATAGACGATAATTAAATCATTGATTTAAATGAGACAAATTTACTATCAATTTTGTGTATATCATTAATGATAATATAAGAACTTGAAAATTATCTAAGAAAATATATATTACTAATTATTAATTATTGTTATTTCCACCATGATTTATGACATTAGCGATAATTAGAAATAAGGTTGAGTGATCAATAAATCTTTTAGTAAATATGTATTATTAGGTACAAAATCAAAGTTCTTAACATATATGTGTTATGATTGTCCTAAGTGATAATAACCATTGTAAAGAATAAAACATTCAATTGTAAAAATTGAATATTCCATGGAAAATGTAGTGAAATAATTGATTAATCAAAATATATTATTTCCTTTGCAATAAATTTGGCTAATTCATTTTTTAGAAGGAAACAAGTAAATAAACATTAAAGGAAGTGGTACACATTAAAGCTAACTTAAAATTAACAATGATAGTAACCTAAACTATGTGATTGCTGATCTTATAAAATAGGTTCATATGGGTAATAATAAGTCATTGTTAGTTTTGGTAGCACTAAATTAATTTTAAGTCCCTCCCAAGGTGCATGATTAATGTTAAACTATAAACTATAAATGAGAATAAGCTTAGCTTTTAATAAATATCACAACCTTTATAGTGGTGTATTTAATTATAGTATACACTTAAAGTATTCATTTATATAAATGTGGAGTGAAGCTTTCCTTATAAGATCTTGGCAAGATCCTTAAAATATTATTGAACTTCCAAGTACGTGTATAGCCTATTAGTACAAAATTGCATTGCACCAAAAAGTATTTTACAAATGTAATTTGATTGATGAAACCATTAATTTACAATAAAAGTTATTAGTTTATGGAAGTTATATACTTCATTGATGATTTTATAGATTATGTTTGTCTCTCTCTAAAGATTTGGTTCATAGTTCACGAAACACCAAATTGATCATTTACATTTAATTGAGAATCTAGCAAAATAATTCTTCTTTCCATTTTGTGTTTTCCTTTTCAGTTTTTTCAAATACGTAAGGGATAATTGTAAATAGCCTAGTATTTCAAAAGCCTTAATCCTATATTAACTAAGTCAGGCTTCTTGTGAATGTTTATATATGAAGCTCATTTTATAACTAAATTGACAAATAAGGAGAGTGGCAAGCTTGTGTGCATAAGGTAGGCTGAATTAAGTGTAATAAGTGGATATATCTACTTGTGTATGCAAATAACACAAGAAGCCTAGCCTAAGTGTGTTTTAAGAAATTAAAAAAAGTATTTCACAATAATTAAGCCTAATATGAAAATAAAAAATTTTTGGTTTGGTGAAATTAAAAACTATATCTTTTAGATTTTTCTAATCTTATTCTCTACCTAATTACAACATCATCATTCTTATCTATCACATAATTCTATCATCATTTTCCTTAACATTAATATTTGGAACCGTCCTTTGGTGGCCTATAAATATAGCTTTTTGCTTTTCATTTCATTACTAGGAGATAAGAAAATTACAAAGTTCTAATTTGTTCTTTACTTCCTCTCAACAAAAACATCTTTATTATTGTTGGTTTATACATTTTTCTTGCTATTTGTTCCTATTTTGATTTTGTAATAAAAATAAAAGAGTCTGTTTAATCTAGAAATTATTATGGTAAATTATGTACGAAAAGGCAAAACAATTCTTAAGGATAATGAATTTACACATTTTAAACTCTAAATTTTACAATAATTTATTAGGCTAAGCTTGAAGGTTCATTACTTGAACCTTAATCAATTATGTCATTGATTAGGCTAATAAAAAAGATGAGCTAATCAATTAGGCTAGGCTTAAAGGATTTCTATCTGGACTTAAGTGATTAGGGTAATAGAAAAAGATAAGCTAATTGATTAGGCTAGACCTGAAGGTTCTCTGCTTAGCCCTAATCAATTAAGTTAATAGAAAAAGAAGTATTAATTAATGTATTAATCTATTAGGTAATTGATTACACCCCGTTCGCCTTTTAATTTTACCTATTTTAAGAATTTTAGAATCATTAATTCATTTCATAATTGCAATATGAATATTTATAACCATATTAAATGATATATAAGTATAATGAGGTCATGCAACAAAGCACAATAATATCGTAACTTATGAATTGACATTATGGATATGCTTTATTGACATTCTTTGTACATGAGAATTCAGATGGGGGCAAATTGATGACTTTTGTGACTTGTATAGTGGATCTAGTAAATGCTTGTGAGAGATAAGGATTACTTAGCGGGATTAAGATGAACTTATGAGCGATAAAAATAGAAGAAGTTAAAAGGAGATTTACTTGCCAATTTTGCATTTATTATTTGATTTTGGATATTATAACTAACTTGTATGAATTATGGAAATGAATGCAATGGAAATGAATGCAATGTACTCAAATGGACGGTGTCATGCTACTAATGATTTTGAATTGTTTAAGTATATGACATATGAATTAGGATTAAAGGAGGAAATATGATCAACAAGATAACTATTATCTAAATGTTTGTTCATTAAACCTTAAACTTATCCTTGCACATTTTATTTTATAAATTCTCCAATTGATGCACCTCCTTCAACACCACAATGAGGATAGATCCCTTGAGATCCTTGCTAGCTTAAAAATAGGCATCAAATGAAGTTCTTGCTTGGAATTATATATGTATATCCTAAACTTTTCCCTACTTGGCCTCAATTATTTGTAGGTAGATAGAAGAGTAAATATCTCAATTGTTAGATATTTTTTTGAGGGTGTTATATAGTTAAACCAACATAATTTTTGGAAAGTGTCACAAATTATAAATAGATGTAACTCTTCATTCGAACCAATCTATGCAATATAATTAAATTTATTTAGTAATGTTATATGTACTAAAAATGAAACTAGAAATTGAATTTCAAAAGGAAAACAAATATTGTCATTAAATGTAGGATAATAAAATAAATTTGTAAAATTTAATTTAATGAATATAAAGAAACTTATTTTTTATACCTATAACATTTTCCTAATCAAATATAAACTATCATTTGAAATTCTTGTTTTTTCTATTTAATTAGTATTTTTAGTTGTGAAAGGTTGGTGAAAATAAATAGATAGAATCTTATGCTGAACACAGCCATGGGAGGACCATGACGCTATAAAATCCATAATTTTTTGAATGGGTATAATACAATGTGTTCCTTAGCTTTCGTTATTAACTTATCACAAATGGCTCAAGCGTTCCTCATCTTATCTATACTAATCAATACGGTTTACATGATCGACTATCTACTTAGTTTTCTTTCGGAAAACATATTTTGTAAAAAAAAATTATTTATGTTTCATAATTGTTAAAAAAAAGTTTAAATTTAATTTATTGTAGTGAAAAACCTTTTATACTACAAATGAAAAAAAAGATTATATGTCATTAAAAATTTAAAAGTATGCTATTAAACAAATAAAAATAACTATAAGTTTTTATTGATGATGAAAAAATTTAGTAGTTATTTAATAATAGCAACACATAAATATATATAATATAAAAATGATTTATCTTATAATAAATCCGAATTAAATTCTATAAAAGTTTAAAATATACTACTTGTATAATATTACATATATAGTAGTCTCACCAAAACATCCAACTTCTACTGTTCCAAAATACAAGTTTTTTTTTTAATATTATGTTAGTATTATTTTCTTAATTCATAAGACACAGACATTAACAGCATTTTTTTTTAAAGAAATTTAGAGTTGTTTGATTCATACAAATAAATTTTTACAAGAAATTAAATTTCTTAAAAAATAAATTTCCTTATAAATTTGATGAGAAATATTTAAATTTCTTTGATTCACAATAAAATCTTAAAGCTTTCTCACCTTCTTTTTGTTTGGATTTGTGTAGCATATACAGTAGTGTCACCAAAACATCCAACTTCTATTGTTCCAAAATACAAGTTATTTTCCTTTAATATTATATTAATATTATTTTCTTAGTACATAAGACACGGATATCTATAGTATTCTTTTAAAAGGAAATTAGAAGGTGTTTGGTTTACACTCAAAGTAAATTTTTACCAAAAATCAAACTCCTTAAAATGCAAATTCCCTTATACATTGTATGAGAAATACCTAAACTTATTTGATGGATAATAGAATCTAAAAGTTTCTTACCTATTTTTGTTTGGATTTGTGTAAAAAAGATAAAAAAATAAAAATAAGTAAAGAGAAAAAAGATTGAAAATAAATTTTATAGTGTTTGAATGTTATGAAAAATTAAGGTGGAAAGAAAATTGTTAAAAAAGCATTTTGAAAGTTAACAAAAACTTATCTCACCGAATGAATGCAGAAAATGAGTAGAAAATTTTGTAATTTCAAAATTACATTTTAATAGAATATATTAGATAACTTTATTTACTTGCAATAGAAGTGTAATTTTTCCCTTTACCATACTTTTTAATTTCTTTTTATTTTTTAATCAAATTAAATAAAAATTAATATTTTTATCATTTTCTTTCTATTTATATTATACATTCAAACAATAAGTTTGAAAATTATTTTTTTATATATTTTCTTTCAACCTCTTTTTTTCTAATATTTTTTCTTATTCGATCCAAACAAAGGGTTACAGAGAAGGAAGTAAGTAATTTTCTAACACTTTAGGAGAAATAGAATTTTTACCAAAATTTTTACTTCTCTTATTTTATAAATTAGTGATGGATTAAATAAGCTACCCATATTCTACTTTAGGTATAGTTACACCCCTTAAATTTTTGTCCCCCAGACCGTCCTCTTACCATGTTTGAATCTTATTTCTCTATTTAACATGGGAAAATACTATCTTATTCTTAAAGTAAAGAAAAATTCTTACCTTAAAGAGAGAGAGAGAGAGAGAGAGAGGTAAAAATAAGGGGTGAAGTACACAGGATCCGCCTTTTCGTTGTTTCTGCTGCAAGTAGGAATACATGATTGTAGTATTAACTATGCTGAAGTGAGGATTTCCTTAATGTCCACAAGTGATTACCTCTACTCACTCAGCAGCATCTCCATCCATCCATATCCTGTGGGAAATTCATTGATGTGCAACACGATTTCTCCTCTCGTGGCCATGTTCCAGTCCTTATTTTGATCTTGTACAGAGGAACTCTAGTGCTTGTGAACATAAAAATGGGCAGCAATTTTCACTTAGAATTTGTCATCAAAAAATCACTTGTCAAACATTGTCTAGAAAAGTTGCCTCTTTTGTATGTATTAATTACTCTATAATTAGTAGAAAATATGCTTCAATCTTGGCAGTCCTGGACCATAATTGATGATCCAATCTCACTTTGATCTTGTACAAAGCAACTCTAGTGCTTGTGAACATAAAAATGAGCAGCAATTTTCACATAGAGCATTAGGGCTCTATTCATGATAAAAAAATCACTAGTCGAACATTGTTTGGAAAAGTTGCCTTCTTTATATGTATTAATTACTTCATGATTAGTAGAAAGCATGCTTAAATCTTGGAAATGACTCTTATTGAAAGAAGTGGAATCTGTTAATGTTTTAATTCTTGGAATGGATGCTTCACTTGATCACTATTTTCTTGGAGTGGGTGCCTCACTTGACCACTATTTTAGTTCTTACCAATAATAACTCCATGATAAGATTTAATGGTGACAAACATTGCACATTAATGGCCAAAATTAAACGGTCAAAAAGATGAAATTGCACAAATGTGACTAACCATTGACTCCTCGATCACGTACGTCTTGCAAAATAATAAGTAGAAAATAAAAGAGATTTGGAGGAAAAATGTGAATTTTCCATGAAAGAATTGTGCATGAACTACAGGGAAAGGAAATTTAGTAAGAGCAGATTAGGTCAGCAAACTCATATTTCCCTGAGCAGTAGATTTTGCCATGTTGCCTGATCTAGTTAGCCCCAGCCACAGCCTCATTATTACTAATTAACTTATCTCAACAAAAAACACATCTCATGTTGCAGTCCGCAGTGTTAAATTCCAGATATTCAGTTGAGGACTTTTTTTTTTTTGTTGGTTTTGGTCATATGAACATTTTAACATAGCCAATGTAAACAAAGCAGACGATGTCAAAACTTCAAATCTTTTCTCAAATATTATCAGGGGAAAACAGTTTCAAATGATGATTGATGCACGGATATTTTTTTTAAAAAAAATTGAGCTCGGAATTGAATTAGAAAATGTTCCTTAACAAGTACAACCGCAATTCCGAAATCTGAGGGGGTTTCGAACACAAGCAGTTATAATACCACAGATTAGGATTCTTCTGGCATATGCAGTGGAAAACTCCAGGATTTATACGTTTCAATGTATACTGGGACTTGGTTTTTTTTTTTTTTTTCCATTTAAATATATATTGGAAATCAAAGCAAACACTTTCGTAGTAGGAGACATGAAATACCTTCAACTTTGAATAAAAACAAAGCGTACAGAGGACAAAATGCAAAAAACTAGCCGTTGAAACAGCGGTCGCTTAAATTATCGTAAAGCAATCAGCCAAAGACAATGGAACCTGGCAACAACATTAACATTGTACATTGTTTACCTGCTAAACCTCTCCCAGCAATCAGCCAAAGATCCAGTTTGATATACTAACTAACAACTAACAGACGCATCGTCTGCTGTCTCAATGTCCAACGTCGGATAATGGCTTCATATCATGTAATTGTCTGGTCCGGTATGACTCCGAAATATATTTGCATGCACCGAAAAATAGAGAAAATGATGCTTTAGAGAAGTTTGCTAGTGAAATTCGAATTGTCATTTTCCTTTTCTTCCCCACAATTTTCCCGACAACCAAACAACACTAGTAAGCTTAAGTAGATGTGCTGAAGAAGCTCACCATGGATATGTTGATTCTGACGTCCTACGTTGGTGACTGAAAGTGAGGGTCCCTTCTTCTGTTTTCGGGTATTCGATGATCCGCCAGTAGCCATTCGTCGGCTACCCGATGAAACGGGTCGGTTTGTCAGTTAGAACTTACAATGGGGGCATCGGGTCAAACTGGCTACAAAATATGGGCCATCTTGAATATATGGGCTTTCTTTTATGGCATTGGGTTAACACGATTGGATTTTAACTAATACATTTATATTGCGCAAAAGAATATTAAAAAAAAATAATAACAAGAAACTCATTTTAACAAGCGTGCTAACTTTTTTGAGTCTCACTGGGAAGACTTCTAGTGAAATGTATCTTTTGTTATTCTAATTAGGGCAAAAGAAATTGTAATTGAAAGGAGTTCTACTCTCCCAAGTGAGTTCTTGCCTCATTAATATGCTTAATAATTGTTAAATATAATCAACATGGGCTCGTTTAACTAATTATAACAATTCAAGTAAAATCACTATAACTCTTAAAGTTTCATTTGTTTCATGGAAAAATATTTTTCATAAAAAATAACTATAAAATATTCTTAATAGCCTCCACCCAACACACTATTAGCGTCCTAGATCGAAAAAACCTTCCCTTACCATAAAATTAAGTGGAAACAGCCCATTCTAAATTTAAGATTGATTTATATATGATTTATGTCAATAAAAATAATTAAGGGACCGATTAAATTAAGGAGCCAGCAACGAAAGCCTGTCCTAACTTACGTCATATCCTTCATGCAAAATGTGAAACCGGAGCCGGGGGGGGGGGGGGGGGGGGCTGGTAAATAGTGGATCCGCTGGCATTTTTTAAAAAATAACGGTTTGATTCGTACAAAATGCTGGCCTTTGCAGTATTTTTGATCAAACAACTGTTTAATCGAAAAATATTATCTGCCGAACACAGGCTAATAGTGCGAGCGCCTTTGGACTCACCTTCAAGTCTCGGAAGAAATCTTACATATCTATTATCATGTAATACACAAAATTAAGTACGCAATATGTAATAAATATTGCTAGTTATTTACTCCATATCAATTTATAATTTTTCATGTAATCCGATATATATCTAAAATTTTTTTTAGTTTAAGACCGATATATAACCATCAAATATAATTGAAATATAGTGATTTGAATTATCTTTAAAAAAATTGTACATTTCTTCTCACTGAATATTTTCAAGAGTAAATTACTTTCATATTCCCTAATGTTTGAAATAATTATATTCTCCTCCTTCTAATTTTCAATTTTCACATTTTACCCTCTAAAATTACTGGACGTGAACGGCATCATTTTATGGACAAAAAGTACTCTTACGAATTATACTAGTGGCAGAAGACACTGTATTTTCTTATTTCATAATTCCAAGCCTCCCTGCCTCCCTCTCCCCGCCCCCATCTCTTCCTCTCTGTCTCTGTGATTTTTGGGGTTCAGGGTTTTCGTATCTTTTTTTTTTTTTCCTCCCTTTTTCCTGATTTTCATTGGGTTGGTTGAACTTGATTATATATTCCTTCTGATTTTTTGAAGGAAAAATAGATCAATTTTTTCTGCTGAAAATAATTTCGAATATTTTGTTGTTTCTTTTGATTAGTTTTACTTCTGTAAATGTTGTTGTTCACCGAGTTACCCTTCTCTTGGCATCTCCTCGTTTCGTTGTCGCCCTCTCTCCTTCTATTTCAGTTTTGTGTTGACGTGTGGCGACAAAAGTTGGAAGGAGGCTTATGGTCTTTGTTTCAAAAGCCTTAAGATCTACCATCGTAAACCATAATCTACTCCAATGAATCTAACTAAATCTGATAGAGAGGAGAGAAAAAAAAAAGTAATAAACATTAGTTAATGAAATAGTAAGGGAAACAATTAATGAGAAGGCAAAAAAAAAAAGGAAAATAAGAGGATAGATACTTAAAATTAAAATTAGAAATAAAAATAGAAATATTTTTTATTTTTATAAATATTTATTTTATTTACTTATTTCTATCTATATCTATAAAAAAATAATGCAAAATAAAATAAGAAATAAGAAAAATATATTTTTTATTTTTCAGCACCTGATTGTTCATATAAGTTTTTGTTGGTATAAAGAATGCACTTTTAGCATATATGTTTTCTTTTTAATGAATTTTTATTAATTAGTTTTTTATTTTAAGAAAAGAAAATTATTTTCTTTAACGTTTTTTAAGCATAACACCTTTTTAAAAAAAATTGATCTTATTTTGTCTACTTCCTTATAATCTTTGATGATTGCTAAGTACTGAAAAAAATGTTTGAAATGAAGAAAAAGGTATTTTTTATCTTGGGCTGTAATTTGATTTTTTTTAAAAAAAATAAGATTATGATGGATTGTTATGTAATTGAAGTGATAATTATGATTTCTATAAATTATCTTATTGACTAGTATAAAATAAATTCACCTAATAATAAAATAATTACATTTGTTTCATATGCATGTGCTATGACTTTCTTTCAAAAATATTAGATGAATATCACCTAATTAAAATTAATGATAATAATAACAACAATAAATAAATTACTTATAAAATAAATTTGAGAAATAACATAACAAATAAATAAGGCTTATTCATCTTAACTTAGTTATTGTTGGCATGAGGAATTGATGGAGGGGATATCTTTAACTTGCTTCTATGAAATTAGGGCTTTAAATTGGTTGATGATATCACCATTTAACGGAAAGTATTAACAGAAAATTAATAAAAGAAGTAGACTGTCACGTAATTGTAAAGATTAATATAAAAGAACAGTACATTAGATTTCAAAATTGAGGGAAAAAGTGTAATCAAATTAAAATTTCAATCATATTAACGTAATTTACCCTGTTTTCTATTGTCAATAGGCTAGAAAACAAAGGCAATGCTTTGAAAACAGCACCTCGAGCAACTTTATAATCTTAATTTGGATACAAGTTGACGGAGAACATCGACGACAATGAATAATAAATATATACGTTGTTAATGGAAACCAAATCAGACAACCTCGGAAGATAGTTCCAAATACACAAGATTGATTGGTTCAAAATAGTTGTCTCGAACATCTCCCTCTAACTCCAAGCATATTATATAGGAAAAGGCAACAGTTGGAAACATCATTTGAAGTGCCGAGTAGGGGAAAAAAAAAATAAGGAGGGAACAAACTTAGTTTGCATCCTTTTCAGTTTTGCTGCAGAGAAACCACATTGGTGCTTTATGGTCTTCACTGTGTCCCTCTGGCGAGACTGATAGGTCCAAGAATTAAAGACAAGACTCCTCCACTTTTTGAAGCCTTCATGCAAATATAGCACCAACACAACCACAACTCAGACATGCTTTTCTGCATTTTTTTTCAAATCCAAGCTTTATGAATCTGCTCCTTTTTATAGCTATACCTTGAAGGTGATCTCGTGTATATAATAAACTTTCCACCCTCTTTCTTCTTGTACAAAGAATTCTTCCTTTCACTAATTGTACGTAAGATGTATACACTAAAGAATCGCTGGAGTATAGTACAAGGGAAAATCTATAAT
This sequence comes from Sindora glabra, assembly GCA_020226215.1. Taxonomy (NCBI): domain Eukaryota; kingdom Viridiplantae; phylum Streptophyta; class Magnoliopsida; order Fabales; family Fabaceae; genus Sindora; species Sindora glabra. Next base: position 12,310,023 of record CM035228.1, on the reverse strand, counting down.
ATAAGAATATATTATTTTGTTTTACTAGATGTTTTATCTAGTTATCTGTTAGATTTTTTTTAATCTCTCTCAATCACAAAAATTAGTTTAAAAATTGAGAATTTCCTTAATTTTTAATCATTACTCAACTTTTTTACAATTTTTTCCCTAAATTTTAAACCCTAAACCCTAAACCCTAATGTTATTAGATAAGGCAAGCTAATCACATCAAACCATTTTATATTGTTCATATAAGATAAAATTACCATCTCCCTTTGAATATGATACAAGCAATATGATATGAATAATAATTTTTTTTACCTATAGTTTTAAATGATGCAATTTGCAAAATAGAGTGTGTAGTTATAAGCTAATGGCAGCTTGCAAACAAGTGGTTATTGCATGGTACTATCCAATATTTGTCAGCATACATCATTATTGACCATAATATTGTATCACATGGTACGGTTAACCTTTGATCCCTATCTATTATTACCTGTCTCCATTAATTGTCTTTTATTTTCACTCACTATCATTGCTACCTTATATCACCCATTGCTACTCACACCATTTGTCATCACAATGCCATCCACTATTATTGTTTGTCAACCATAAATTACTATTATTAATCATTGTTATTTTCAAATATTCGTATGATTCTATGAGCCAAACGTTAACTAAGGCTAACTTTGTTTAAACAATTTTTTTAATATTATCTATGTTATATGTACTTAACAACAAACAACTAATAGTATAATTTTATATTATCATTTTCTTATATTATTTATATCAAACATTCAAATATATTATATTTTATCATTTAATTATCCTATCCTGTACCATTACATTCAAATAAGTACTAAATCAACTAAAAAACACATTATTAAGTGCTTTTAAAGAGGAACTATTAATGTTCATAATTTCAAAATAAATTATTGCTTGAACAAACTATAATACATGCTCTTATTCTAATAATATATTTTTTCAGTTATTAACCAATTAGAGAGCATATTAAGTAAGTAAGAGTATTACTTTTATGTTAGAAATGAAAGGAGTAAATTGTGGTCATAAGATTTTACATTAGTAATCAAAATTAAAATATAATTAAATATCACATGATTACTTAAAAAAATTATGTGATCACTTAAAAAAGGTCCATGTCAATGCCAAATTTAATGATTACATTTTACTTATCTTGCTTTTATAACAAAAAATGATCTTAATTGATGTGCACTTGAGCGTGTATATATATATGTATATGTATATATATATGTATATGTATATATATATATGTATATGTATATGTATATATATATATGTATATATATATGGGGTGCAAGCAAGAATCTCTTCATCCATACAATATAGTACATTAGGTAAATTTTTTATTAATAAACAATGTATAATTACAATTTTTTAAGGTAATGTTCGACTGGTTGAAGATTTCTTACATTCTCAAAAATATTTTTATAGAAAATTTATATCTTTATAATTGGTATTTATGAGAATATTTTTAATTCAACATTGTCTCAAAATGTTCCTATAAAATGATGTATGTTTCTTTCATTCACATATTATAAGAATATTTTAATGTTATTAAACTTTCCATGCCTTACCACATCATTACATGATTATTGTTGACTACTACTTGCCATTTGTTGCTACTAACCACCAGTGCCATCAATTTTTATCGTTAGTCGTTGTCACTACTGCCATTGTTAACTATTGCTCGTTGCTATTGATCATCATTAATTATCATTATTGACCATTGCTCACTACTAATTATCATCATTAATCATAGCTAGCTACTGTCCATTATTATTATTTATTATGTGCCATTGTTTATTGCCATTAATTATTACCTACCACTATCAAATGTGGTTGATTGTCAAATTTGAATTAGGACATTTTTAATAATTTAATAATATTTTAAAAAATATATAGATTAAGGGACATGCTTTATATATTCCTTTTTTAAGAGTGTATCATTCACTCTTTTCTAATAAATAATAGAGTCTAGAAATTTGTTAACTCCATTGTCTATTAGAGGAGAACAAGCTAGAACTGCAAATAATATTTTTCATTGATTAATTAAAATATTATATTATAATATTTTTTAGAATATTTTTAGTTAAATCAAATATAATTATATAACATTTTTAAGAATTACATTCCTAAAAATATTATAATTCTCAAAAATATTTGATTTATAAATTAAATGTCACCTAAGAGTCATTCTTTATTGAGTCAACCACTTGCAACATTTTATAAAAACCTTGGAACTTTTTTCATATAGTTTTCAAGCTTTTCATAAAGCTATCAAATATTTTTGTATTGCAAGTATAATTATTTATGTTGTAATATTTATTTAAAAAAGTTATAAAATGTTATTAAAAAGTTGCACCTCATACCTTAAACACTTGTGTAATATATGAAAAAATTATAAGTTTAATAAAAACGTTTTGTAAGCTAATGCAACTTTTTTTGAATTTGTACCAAATCAAAACCCTTAATTTTTCTTTTTTTGGTGGCCAAAATGATAGGAATGAGAGATTTCTGCAATTCTATAGGTAGGGTGTCAATGATATGTTAAGACTGTTAGTACTTAAAGCCTACTCAAATATTATTATTAAGTTTAATTAAATCAAAAAACAACTATTTAACTAATCTTTGAGCACTAAATAATCTCATTGAACTGGATTGTCTATCTAACAAAATGAAATGCATTTAAGAGAAATTTAAACCCACATGACCTAGCAGGAGAATCAAAATAATTTTATCCGAATATTCATAATTATTTATACCAATTGTGTTGGCTAACCCTTGAATTTACACTACCATTTTTTTGAGAAAGGATGAGAGGCGCAAATTCTGAAGACATAATGCATACAAGAACTTGCCATACATCTATCGATGTGATGTAGAAGTTACACAAAAAATGAAAAAATGGTTATCGACACGCTAATTAATGAAGCAAAAAGCAACTTGATTCATCAAATCAAACAATGAGCAAGACAACAAGGACAAAGAAAGGTGACGATTCACCCTGAGCCGTGTGATGACTTGCCAGTTTCTGATGATCACCACAAGACCATCGGTAACTTACATATCTGTATCTGTAAAACCAGGCAAGGCCAGGCCTGAGGCCTCTCAGAGCAATGTAGATAAGCCAATGCTGCCAGAGGACAGTACCAACAAACTACGAATATCCAAAAGCAAAGCTCGAAAGGGCAAAAATAGGACAAATATCTACGTTCGGGATATAATAATTATAACACATTCTTAGATTAGTAGACGAAAATCAGTCATAAATCTTGTTATTATTTACATATTAAAAATTATATTCTTTATTAAATGAAAATAAAGATAATTTAAAAAATGGGGCCCACATAACTGCGTATTATCTGCTTTTGTGGCGAACACTGTTTGCCCTTGGACAGGGGACGCCCCAATCACTGTCTTTCTTTATTGACAAAACATTCTGGCTCTCCCTCAGTTACAGTGCCCTAAGAATATAATACAAGGGGGAGGAAAAAAAAGAAAAAAGAGATAGCAGAGGTTGGAGTTCGAGACGATGGTCTGAACTTGTCGGATTCTCAGCAGATGCTAGCATGCTCGCTCACTTACCCCCATTTCCTTAGCTCTTTTGTTTCACGCTCTCCCTTTGCGTGACTTGCCGGCCCTTCGTAATTTACAAATTTTATAGAATAAATTTAATTTTTCAAATTGTTGATTATTTTATTGACGTTTATTTTTAACGTTGATGTTGGTTGACTTTTATTACACAAGAGTTAATTACAATACCTTTTTATAGAATTTCGTATATTAACTTTGACATTTTTTTTTGTTATTCGTTCAGTATTTATCGTGAATAATCATGCTAGCTAACTAAATCTTCATGTATGTTTTAAATTGAATAAATTTTATTTTTAAAAAACAATCATGATTATGATAACAAGTTATAAAAATTAGTAATTTTTAATTATTCACTTGCTTTTTAAATATATTTCATACTCAATCGAATGCTTAACCAAATATTTGACATTGTGAATAAATTTTATAATTAAGTTAATATTTTCAATTTTCTTAAAGTCATTCTTCACTATGAGAATATAAATAATTGATAGCACAATCAAATATGTAATAATTAACAATTCCTTGTTTACAATTATTCATTTGTAAAGTGAGTGTAATTGTAATCTTATCTAAAATAATCACACATTTGAATGATACAACGAGTAATAACACCATGATAACAGTTAGGTGTAAACTAAAATACACTATCTAATCATGCACAATTACTTTCAAATTATTAAAATTTATCCATATTGCATAAATTAATAAATCCAAGCTCTTGAATTCATTAGTGCACCATTATTGAGGTGCATTGAAGTATCTCCCTAATAATTAATGTTTGCATTGTTCGATTATAGTATATTATAATGTATTGCTAATTGATTAAACATGCCTCTATTGAACTTAGGATCCTTAATGATGAGATATTAATTTACATTATTCTTTTTATTTAGTCTAAATTATATTTTTACATTTTTTTCATAGAAAGTTGCATAAATTATGCTTAAAATTAATTTTGTCATATATATTTTCTATTTAAATGTCCACCGTTCAAATAACTATGCCAATAAATTTGGTTCGAAGGTTTAAAAATATTTTAACTGGAATGAGTATCTATATTATATCGAAATTTTGGATTGGTATTGTTAACAAAAAAAAAAAAAAAAAGTATAGTTCATGGGGATTAATGCCTCTTAAATTTCAAATAAAATAATTTTGGTTGCTAGATTTGATGATAACAATATTCTTCTTCATAAATTCAAATTAATACCTTGCAAATATGTCATGTGTACAAATGAGAATGAGACATTTTTCTTCATATGCAATGAAAAATAATATATTATATTATTTTACTTATTTTATATATTTTTTAATATTTTTTTGTTCTTCCTTTATTATTATTATTATTATTATTATTATTATTATTATTATTATTATTATTATTATATTGTCGATATAATTGGCTATGTCGATTCCATGGATTTGTTGAAAATAATATGAGAGGTCCTGCTTCATCCTATAGAGTGTCTTGAATTAATAATTATGGTATCATTTTGGACAGCTTTGTTTTTGGTGGTTTGGAATCATAAGTTGCAACATTTTCTAAATTGCGTTGTATTTTATGTGAGCATAAGAACTAAATACATAATTTATTATTTTACCTTTCTTTCAGACGTAGTCCTTAATTATACCCGTCTATATCCATTGACCCAAACCATCGGATGTATATCAAAGGGCCAGTGCATGTATGATCACATATTAATAAATTTATTTTATCCTCATTTAAATATTCCATCAAGACAATTTTTAAAAATATGTATTTTATAGAAGGCAATTATATTTTTACCAAAGAAAATAATTTGAACAGTGTTGGCACGTGATTCCTCAGTCCATGCAACAAATTAGAATATAATTTGTGCGGTGCATGAGTTATAATATTTTATAATTTTAAATTAAAAATTTAGTTAGTTTAACAATTTTATTTATAATTTTAAATTAAAAAACCTTCTTAAAAAAGATAATTTAGTTAATTAACGATATTTTTAAGAAATATGCTATATATATTGAGATTTAGTTCCAAAATTTTATTCCGAATTCAATGTGAGATATTGAAGAAGTGAATAAATGAATGTTAAGGTATTCATGTAATTTAGTTATTTAATAATAAGAAGAAAAAAATTAGAATATGAATTAGGTGCACTTTTTTGGGTTATTTAAAATTTTTCCAGGAATATCTTATAATTCTATCTTAATTACAATATATGTGTTTCAATTTATTTTTAATAATATATAAAAAATTTAATATTATTATTCAATTTATTTTGTTTCATCTTTTTTTAAAAAAAATTGAATACAAGATGGAATGAAAATGAATATAATCTATTAAAAACACCTGCCTAATTGTATGGTTAACAACTACTCTTTTTTAAATGAGACTAATATAATAAATATTATTTTTTTAATGATAATAAATTTGGATTTAATATGATATAATAACTTAAATAAATTATTAAAAATTTGAAAAAGAATCAAATTTTTAATGAATCTAATTTTTTTATTCATTTTTTTAAATTGAATATGTTAGTATTGTTCTAATTCTAGATAAATATAAATAAAATTTTGTATTATTATATATGCTAAAGAAAGATGCAAAAATTTAATAATTATCTCTTAAAAAATAAAATTAACTTGATCTAAGAAATCCAAATATATGATTACATTCTAGTATAAAATAAGTGATACATTTTTTCTTAATTCATAAGCAAAATGGTACTTCTATTTTAGATGGCTAGACACGTTTATTCAAATTAAAATAAAGTGGATTAAAATTAGTAGATATCAAATATAATCAATTTATGAAAAGGTAATCTATTTAATAAAAAAGTATAATTTTATCATATCAAATAAGATAAAAAATAATTTTGATAATAGCAAATAAAAGAGGACATATATAAAAATTACATAACCATTAAAAAGGATAAAAATATCAAAAGGAAACAAAAGAAAAATGTTTAATGTCACTTGAATTAGACTCTTTACACATGAAACTATATGTTTCATAACTATATAATATAGGAATTATTAACATGTAATGAATGTAACTCCTCCCTTACATATTTGAAGCAAGCATTGCATTTATTGAAAAATTATATTACTTTAATATTTTAACAATTTTTTTAACTCTACTTAATGCCACTTCAAGAGTCACTTGTATTAACAATATAAAGCATCTTACTTCATATCTCATTTATCAAACAACATACTCTAACCAAAGTTATTTGAGGCTAATTATTGGACTTTTTTACCCAAATGCTAGCATTGGAAAATGAAACTACCAAATACTTGCACCACAAATTTTATTTACCGAAATGCTTAAAATTTTTTATTTTAAAAAAAACTGCCTATCACGGGAAGGGAAAATCGTGATCAGGCAATCTGGTCACGACCCCTTCCCCCGTAATCAGTTTTATTTATTTATTTTGTTGATCATTTATTTTATTTCATTTCTATGTTTTTATCAATTTTTTTATTTTTTTATCATTTTTTTACTTTAATTCTGTGTTTTTATTAGTTTTTTTATCTACTTTATTTCTATTTTTTTTATTAGTTTTATTTACTTTATTTTTTTATCATTTTTTTACTTTTTATGTTTTTATCAATTTTTTATTTACTTTATTTCTTTTTTATATTTTTTTTACCGTATCTCTATTTTTTTATTAGTTTTTTTACTTTATTTCTATTTTTTTATCATGTGATAATATTTTTTTAATTAATTTTTTTTCATTTTTGACCTTATTTGCATTAAATTTATTTTATTTCAACTTGGATTCAATTTTTTAAAATTTTGTTATAATTTTTAATCTGTGACCCTTTTATTTTTTTATTTTTAGTTTTTACTTAACTTTGATTTGATTTAGTTTATTAAATTTTAAATATTTATTTAATACTAATTAATTAATGTTCTAAATAATAATTAATAATATTATTAATTCTTATAAAATTATATAATATATATAATGTAATAAAAATAGTAGGTATTGTAAGATTGTTAGGATAATTATTATCTCAATAAATATAAATATTTATATTTTCTTTTGTAAACTTATTATTTGAAAGATTTATCTCATTAAAAATAGTGGATGTACGTAAATTTTGAAGCAGTTATAATTAATCCAATGAATTCAAAGAAAAAATAAATTATAAGAGAAAATATAAATATTTATATTTATTAAGATAATAATTATCCCAATAATCTTATGATACCTACTATTTTTATTACATTATATATATTGTATAATTTTATGAGAATTAATAATATTATTGATTATTATTTAGAATATTAATTAATTAGTATCAAATAAATATTTAAAATTTAATAAACTAAATCAAATTAAATTTAAGTAAAAATTAAAAATAAATAAATAAAAGGATCACAGATTAAAAATTATAACAAAATTTTTAAAAAATTAAATCCAAGTTGAAATAAAAAAAATTTAATGCAAATAAGGTCAAAAATAAGAAAAAAATTAATAAAAAAATAGAAATAAAGTAAAAAAACTAATAAAAAATAGAGATAAAGTAAAAAAAGTTAAAAAAAGAAATAATGTAAATAAAAAATTGATAAAAACATAGAAATAAGGTAAAAAATGATAAAGAAAAGTAAAAAATGATAAAAACATAGAAATAAAGTAAAAAAATAAAGTAAATAAAATTGATAAAAAATAGAAATAAAATAAAAAAATGATAAAAAAAATAAAGTAAATAAAATTGATAAAAAATATAAATAATGTAAATAAAAAATTGATAAAAACATAGAATTAAAGTAAAAAAATGATAAATTTTTTTGATAAAAACATAGAAATAAAGTAAATTAAAATTTGATAAAATCATAGAATTAAAGTAAAAAAATAATAAAAAATAGATTAAGATATAGAAATAAAATAAAAAAATTATCAACAAAAAAAATAAATAAAACTGATCATAAAAAGAGGGGCTGTGACTAGACTGCCTGAACACGAGCTTCCCCTTCTTGTGATAGACAGTTTTTGTAAAAAAAAAAGTTTTAAACATTTCAATAAATAAGATTTGCGTCGTAGTTATTTGATAGTTTCATTTTCCAATGCCAACATTTAGGTAAAAAAGCCCTAATTGTTGCCACTACTTTGTTATTAAAGCAAATATATGGAAGATTTCTCAACATATAAAAAGTTCAAGCAAAATAGAAAGAAAAAGAAAGAGTTTAGACACAATTCAATTTTTCTAATTTTATAAGATTATATATAGCTTGATTGATTGTTAAAAATACAAGTTCAACTATTTAGAAAATACAATAAATAAGGGAAACATCAAAGAGATTATTCCAATTAAGAAGAAAATGTACAAAAATTAAAAAATTTAGTAAATTAGAAAATAAATTAAAGAGATTACAAAAATATAATAAATGAGAAAAAAATCATGGAGCTTTTTCTTAATTTAATATAAATTATATATAAATAAGAAATTCAATGTTAGAAAATGCAATAAGTTAGAAAAATAAATTAAAGAGATTACAAAAATGTAATAAATAAGAAAAAAATCATTTTGAGATTACTCATAAGAATAAAAAATATATGAAAATTAAAAAATAATAAATTAGAGAAAATAAATATTATAAAAATACAATAAATGAGAAAAAATTAAATTTTTCTTAATTTAATATAAATTATTATATATAAACGAGAGATTCAATTTTCTGTACTGATTGCATATGTATAACTTATTATAATACAATATTTATTGAGAAAAGATTGAGTATATGCATGTAACTGATAACAGCATAATATTTACTAAGAAGAAATGATAAATTAATTTGTGATGAATTATAAAAATAATACTTATAATAATAAGAGGTAAGCATTTATCATAACAAGAAATATGAAATACCATAACTAATATATAATATAGAGATTATAACAAGAAAGTGAAGCTGAATTTTATGATACAAAGGGGTTAAAATTTAGTGTTATAGATTTTAGATAATAACAAGTGTTTTACCTATTTATTTATTTGTTATATCTTTAAAATGATATAATTTGGTTTAGTTGATGATAGTGATTATTCTATAAATTATAAGTTAACTTTTAACTAAATAGATATTTGGAAATTATGCATTTATTTTTATATTTTTAGTGATTCTATATTTTTATTTAGTTCACTTTTAATATTAATTATTAATTACATTATATTATGACAAGAAAATTATTATGACTTTTCTATAATTTCTCATTTAAGATCACAATTAATTTGATAATTCACGGTATTTTCACAAATAAATAGTAATTAATAATAAATCTCTCTCAAATAAGATATTAAAAAATTAAGTAATTAACAATATATATATAGCATGCATATAATATAACATTTGGTAGGAGATATCAAATTAATATTTACTAATTAAGACGTTTTCGGTAAACCTTAAAGATTTTCCACATATTTTGGTAAAAATTCTCCACAACCATAATTACGTTTTAAATCTGCCAATGTAATCAATATATTTATCATAAAATTTTGTTACTAATTTATTATGCAAAATGTTATTACTAAATTAAAATGCAAATTCAAGCTTTTGGTATAATTAGTCTATTATAATTAATAGAATTAAGTGTAAAATTAATTTAAAATTCAAAATTTTACAATTATTATTTTGATCAATTATATTTAATTTAAGTTATCTTTAGTCCTGATGTTAAATGGATAAATACTTAATAACAGTCTCAATTACTTTTAATTATGTCAATAATTTCCTTAAATTATCAAAATAACTTTGACAATTTTTTTATTGCTAGTTAATTTATTTTAAAAAATTCTAAAATGAAATCATTTCATTTTTTATGAGATTAATTTTCTAATTAAATGAAGTGAGTGCAATGTTAAGTCAAGCAATTCAAGTATTTCAAAATTCATAAGTTATAGCAACCGATAGATGTTAGTTGAATGCTATCTGATTTCTTAATAAAGTACTAGTATCTTGCCATACTATATACAATAATTCAAATTTCAAAATTTATATTAATATATTGTTGTATAGATATATTAATTAATTCAAGATATAATCTGCTTTTTAATCTTAATAAACAATATATATTAATAACATAAATATATAAATTAACAATAAGAAAATTATATGACCAGAGATATATAATTAATATTTAGTAGTAAGTACATAATAATTTTTCACATTATGAATTTTAAAAAGCATTATATTTGTCATACATTGCAAGCTACTTAACATTGTTTTACTCCTTTTTTTTCCTCAAAAAGAGAGAGAGTATGGAACATTATTTTATTTTTGCTTAATGAAAAAATGATAAGTGATGAGTTCTTATTTATATTAATTTCATTTTTAATATATAAACATATGGAGGATATTATTATGAATCGGTTGATATATAATTTAATAAAATTTTTATTTTTCCTTTAGTTTTAGAGGTGATTATAAATTATTTCATTAAATTTTGATGTTATAATAAATCGTAACATACTAAAATATTTATAATTAGATAATTATATTATTTTATCCAGGATCCCTGACATGACCCCTGCTAGTTTTAAAGTAATTTTAAGAGAACCTTGAGCATTTGATAGATTAAATATTTTTTCATCGTTGGATAACTTATTGTCAAATTTTAAAATAAATAATTAAAATGAAAAACACAAATACGAAAACAAAATTATCCAATTTCAAAATAAATAAGTGAAATAAAGACATAATAAAATTAGTCATCCATGGTGAAATCCTTCCATCCCTAGAGTTAGGACTTTTTGCAAAGAAATTCTTCTACAAACTAGTCGACAACGATTGTGTTAGACTCACTCAGTCACTTCATTGTTGAATTCACGGTAGAGTTATGCTATTTTTCTTATATAATCTTATTTTTTAAGTTGTAAGTGTGAATGTTGTAATTTTAATTTTTTAATGACAATTTATAAAATTTTATAAAAAATATGATTTTATATTCACATAAGTTAATGTGATTTGGCAGTTGGGTAGGCCAAAGGCCCAATAAACCTTTTATAGGAATGATTATTAGGGTTTTATAAATAAAAATTATAGTTAGATTTCCTTTTCACTTCTCACATATATGATTTCTATCCATTAAGAGATACCACCGAGGAGAAAAGTAAATGAGAATATCCAGTTAAAAAGAATTCAATTATTGATCTTACTAATGTAACTCAAGCTTAAAAGAATAAAGTTAAGGTACCTTTGAGAAAATCTACCAAACAAGGAAAATTTGCATTCTCTAATGATTACTTAATTTTTCTTAGAGAGAGTGACTATAATATTAGTCATGTTGTTCCTTTGACTTTCGAAGATGTAATAACTAGTCCACAATTTGAAATATAGATGGATGTAATGAAAGATGAAATGAATGCTATGACTCACAATGGTATTTGGGAGCTTGTTAAGCTTTCAAAAATATGTAAATCTATTAGTTGTAAATGGGTGTACAAAACCAAGAAAGACTTTAAGGGAAATGTTAAAAGGCTTAAAGTTAAATTGGTGGTAAAAAGATTTACTCAGAAAGAAGGAGTAGACTACAATGAAACCTTTTCACCAGTATCATTTAAAGATTCTTTTAGAATTATCATAGCCTTAACAACACACTATGACCTAAAACTTCATTAGATGGATGTGAAGATAGTTTTTTTAATAGGGATATAAAAGAATAAGTTTATATGGTACAACTCAAATGTTTTCAAGAACTTAGAAAAGAACACTCAGTGTGTTAGTTTAAGAAGTCCATTTATAGGCTTAAAGAAGCTTTTAGGAAATGATATTTTAAATTTGATGAGATGATCACTTCCATAACTTTTGAGAAAAATAAAGTTGATCAATATATATACTTTAAGATCAATAGAAGTAAGTACATTTTTCTTATCTTTTATGTGGATGATATCTTATTAGTTAGTAATGATAATTGTTTGTTGTATGAGACTAAACAATTATTGTCTAAGACTTTTGACATGAAAGATCTTGGTAATGCTTCTTTTATTCTTAGGATAGAGACTCACAAAGATTGATCTAGAGGTTTGTTGGCACTTTCACAAAGGTTTTATATTAATCGTGTACTTACTAAATTTAACATGCAAAAATATAAAGTTGGAGATGCACCTATTATAAAAAGTGATAAATTTAACCTTAGTTAGTATCCCAATAATGATTTTAAAAAGAGAATCAATGAAAAATATGCCTTATTCTAGTGTAGTTGAGAGTCTTATGTATGCACAAGTCTACATTAGACTAAACATTATATTTGTAGTGGGAGTTCTTAGTAGGTATCTTTCTAACCTTGGTACAGATCATTAGGTTGCTGTCAAGAAATAATTGAGGTACTTACATAAGATAAAAGATGAAGAATAAAAGATTATATACTAATTTATAAAAAAATTAACAATCTTGAGATTGTTGAATACATAAATTTTAACTTTATTGGCTATCGAGATGATATGAAATTCACTTTATGATACATTTTTATGTTAGCTGGAGGAGCTATATCTTAGAAAAGTGTGAAACAAATACTCTTGACTTCTTCCACTATGCAGGCTGATTTTGGTGCATGTTATAGAGCAGCCTCACAAGTTATTTGGCTGAAGAATCTTATCTCTAGTTTTTGAATTATTGATTCTATCTCTAATCCATTAAGGATTTACTATGATAACAAACTTGTTGTGTTATTTTCCAAAAACAACAAAACTACATGTGGTTATAAGCATTTAGAAATAAAGTATCTTAAAGTCGGAGATTTTTGTAAAAAAATGGTAACATTACTGTAAAGCACATTAATATAAACAATATAATTATTGATCCTATGACTAAAGGATTATAACCTATTGTCTTTAGTAAATATGTTGAGAGCATGAGTGTTTTAGGATCTTTTGATGTATTTAATTAATGGGAGCATATTTCCTGTATTTGATACTTTTATGTTATAATTTGTTATGTTAGACCCTTTTTTCTATTAGATACTTAATTTTATTAATGATCATTTTAAAGTGGATATTCTATGTTATTATATACTTTTACTTATGCATGTACTTTGAAATTTTATTTCTTAAGACTGATGTCTATCTTAAGTATGATTTTGACGTCAAAAAAATATATCTTATGGAATGAAATCATTGAATGATCTTGAGAATATGAATGAGATTTATATATAGCATATAAATTTCTCATCAAGTTTAGAGAAATCATGGAGGACCAATAATGAAAAAATAACACATTAGATCACATTTTGTGCTATTTTTTTGCTATATAGCCACACTAAAATTCATTGTTAATAAAGTTACTAGCACTTGTAATCATGGATCGATCTTATATCAATAAAGGGCATAAAGGCCACTATGATTTAGTATTAGTTGGTTATAATAGATAAGATTATTAAGATTTTATCTTAAAGGGCTAGATTATTTTTAATTATGGTCATATAAAAGTTTTTTATTAATCTGTCATAGTCTTATTTTCAAAATATATTTTATTAAAACTTATATAAAACTTAATTAATATTACTCAAATGAAAGAATGTTGAAATTTGTCATAAAGTAAGCTACTATTAATTAGTAAGTTTTAATTTAATAAAATTAAAGTTTAGCCCAATTGTGAGATATGCATGAGGCATATTTTAAAATTATGATATTAAAAATATGGGCTTAACACATCCATATAAGTTAGTATGATTTGACAGTTGTGTAGGTCAAAGACCTAGTAAATCTTTTATAGGGAGAATTATTAGAATTTTATAAATAAGGATTATAATTAAATACCCTCTTCACCTCTTACATACACAACTTTTATTCATTGAGAGCCACTGGTAAAGAGAAGAGCAAAGAGGAAGATCGAGTTGAGATGAATTTATTAACTTTCACTGAATTCAACTATGATTGTTGATCCATTGAGTAAGTGAATTTAAATTTTATATTTATATTGCTCTAATTATCATACACCAGATTTTAACAATTAAAATTCTTACATTGTTAAGTTTGAACTCAAACATTAAACAAACAAATACTTGATTCAAGTCATTTATAAGCTTAATTGTATTAAAAAAACATCAATTACTCTTATTTAGCGAGTAACTACTTAATCACACTATGTTAATTACATAACAAAATAATATTTAGCTCCATACAATCATAATAAACTCGGTTTGCCATATTCTACTATTATAATTTATTTCGTATATAATCTTTTTCTATTCAGATGGGATAATTACACTAAGAATATATATATCTTACAAAATTAAACATATGTGAACATAAAAAATTCTATTACGAAAAAGTAGTTTCATTTATTTATTTTTCATGTACATATTATAATAATTTTTATGTTTCATATCATGTTTAATTATAAAAATTATCTTTAAATAAAAACATAAATAACTACAATTCTCATTTTCAAAATAACTAATCAAAGTTATTGAATTATTAAATAATGTTATATATAGTTTACTAGTAATATATGAATAATAAAATGTTAATGATTATTATTTCAATATTATTTATTATTTGTATTTCAAAGACATTTAACTTATTTTCAAAAGAGAATTAATTTGATAGATAATATATCAAAATATGAAATATAGTAAAAAAATACTTAAATAAATAATAAAATATATTTATATTCTTATATGTTATTCTGTATATAAATAACTAATAATAAATAATTAATTTTATTAAATATCTTTACATAAGCAATTAATATTATCCAAAGATCAAATCAATTAAACTAATTAACTATAAACAAATTGTTAATTCAATCATGTTACATTTAGTATGATTGAATGGAATAGAAAGAAAAAAAATGAAATCGGATGACCATTTTATAGTCATGTGTAGTAAAGGTAGGAATAGAATAACAATTCAATTTCATAATTATATTTGATACAATAAATATTGTAGGAAAGAAATGAAAAAAAAGATATAATACGTTTAAAAATAAAAAAGTGCAAAATTAAAGGTATATTTATATAACAAGATGGTATTGTCTTTCTTTCTCTTTTATAATTGAACGTATATTAAATAATAAAATCATAATATATATTAAATAAAAAAATATATGATATGATCAATAAATGATTATTATGCTTTAAATTTAATTATCAAAATTATAATTAACAAAAATTTATTTTATCAATTTTTTACATTAAATAATTTTATGATAAATATATAATTATTTTATTTCTAAATTTATTATTAAAAATATAATTATCAAAATATTTAAATTTAAAAATATTAAAAATTAATGTTACTTTATTATTTATTAATAAAAGATAATGTTAAAATATATGAAAAATGTGAGAGCTAAAAATGTAAAAAATTATTTCATAAATAATAAAATAACTATTTCAATACTTTTATTATAAAATAAATATTTTTTTTATTTAATACAATAATTATTTTTTAAAAAATAAATATTTTCATTATATATTATCTATCAAATAAATTTTTTATTTATTTTCATTTATTTTATTTTTTTCATTATACCAAATATATTATTAAGTTACTGCTATTATGATCATCTGCTGAACTAATTACAATTTCATAATATCAGTTCCACTAACCCAAACATGTATACAGTAACGCTAAATACGTTATTGCATGCAGATTACAGCCGTTGACCATTTTCATTTACTAATCCAGCATATGTCATCAATGCATTGTCTGCAAAATTAGTACTTTGGTAGTTTAAACGTTCGTTTTTAAGGATGTTTGCGGGTCCCGCCATATCCACTTTGTCCACTCTGGCAATTCGCGCGTATTTCACACCCTCCCAGAACCAAAAAATAGAAAAAATAAACGTATGCTTTGACTGTCTTCTTCATCTCTCCGCCCTCTCTCTCCCTCTCTCTCTCTCTCTTTCTTTCTCTCTCAATATACCGTCTCCCCAACTCAAATCCGTAACTCCCTCTCCTTCTCTCTCTAACTTTTCTCTGCAAAAACAACTCCGTTTCTGGCTTTCTGCTGCACGCTCTCCGGTTTTACTGATTTTTAAAGCATACCAATTTGTCCCCATTTTCTATCCCAAATCTCCTTCCTTCTCTCTTTATTCAGTCCTCGTTTCTATACTCTTTCTCTTCTTTTCTACATCCTCCCTGTCTCTCTGGAGCTGTCTTCCATTTTCTTGTTTCAGGGACATTTCACAAAAAAAAAGAAAGGGGAAAACGGCGCCATGAACAACGGCTTCAGCAAAGAGAAGCTGGTAGTGGAGGTGGTGGAGGCCCACAACCTCATGCCCAAAGACGGCGAAGGTTCCTCATCGCCATTTGTCGAGGTTGAGTTCGAAAACCAGAGACAAAGAACCCAGGTGAAATACAAGGATTTAAACCCTGTTTGGAGCGAAAAGCTTGTTTTTCACCTCAAAGACGCTTTAGACCTTCCTTACAGGACCATTGAAGTCAATGTCTTCAACGAGAGAAGGTCTGGGAGTAGCAGAAATTTTCTCGGGAAGGTGAGGGTTTCGGGGACCAACATTGCCAGAGAAGGTGAAGAAGTCGTTCAGAGATATACGCTTGATAAAAGAAGCCTTTTTTCTCATATAAGAGGGGAAATAGGCTTGAAGCTGTATATTACTACCAGAGAGGATTTCAAAGCTGTGGGGGGTGACAATGGAATAATATCCTCTATTTCTTCATCTTCTGCAACTAATTCTGGGTTCCAAAAGAAGAAGAAGCTGCAGGGAGGTAGCTTAGCCATGGCGGCTGCACAACAGCAAGCAGTGCAAGAAAACAAACCAACACAGCAGGTTCAGAACTACACAAAAAGTAACATGGAGTTAAACCAGGCCGAAAATAAGCCTGTCGTCATTACAACAGGGCTTGGTCCGGGCATTTCCGCCGCCGGAGGTGGTCCTGGCGTCGGAGTCATCGGTGGCGGAGGTGTTGGCGGCGGGGGGCTGGGCATTTACTCACAACACGGCTCCAGTGAGTTTTCTCTCAAAGAAACAAGGCCTCAACTTGGAGGCGAATCCTTGAAGAAGGACAAAACCAGTTCTACGTATGATCTTGTTGAGCAAATGCAGTATCTCTACGTTAGGGTTTCAAAAGCAAAAGACATTTCCCTGTTTGGTGGTGGTGAGTTAGTTGCAGAAGTGAAGCTGGGAAATTACAGAGGAATCACAAAGAGGGCAAATTTAAGCAACCTTGAGTGGGACCAAGTATTTGCATTCTCCAAAGACTGCATACAGTCATCGATGGTGGAAATCTTTGTGAAAGAGAGCAACAAAGATGATTATTTGGGTCGGGTTTGGTTCGATTTGAACGAGGTTCCGAGGCGGGTGCCGCCGGACAGCCAGCTGGCGCCGCAGTGGTACAGAATGGAGGACAAGAAAGGTGACAAGGCCAAAACTGGCGAGATTATGGTTTCCATATGGTTTGGAACGCAGGCAGATGAAGCATTTGCAGAGGCATGGCATTCCAAGGCAGCAAATGTGCATTTCGATGGGCTGAGTTCTATTAAATCAAAGGTTTATCTTTCACCAAAGCTATGGTACTTGCGGGTTTCAATCATTGAAGCACAGGATATCATTCCGGCTCATAAAGGGTCTTTAATGGCGAGATTTCCAGAACTTTCAGCCAAAATCCAAGTGGGAAATCAGGTTTTAAGGACTAGAATTGCAGCCCCAAGTGCCACCAGGAGTTTCTCCAATCCTTACTGGAATGAAGAATTGCTGTTTGTAGTGGCAGAGCCTTTTGAAGATTACTTGGTGATTTCGGTTGAGGATCGAGTTGGCCCGGGAAGGGATGAGGTTGTGGGCAGGATGCTTCTACCAGTGATTGCCATAGAGAAGCGGGCCGACGAAAAGCCGGTGATCTCGAGATGGTTCAACGTTGACAACCAATTTGGCAGTGCAGCTGATAATAGTAAATTAATGGCAAGGTTTGGGTCCCGGATTCATCTGAGAGTTTCTCTTGATGGAGGTTACCATGTTCTTGATGAGGCCACAATGTACAGCAGTGATGTTCGGCCAACTGATAAGAGGCTCTGGAAGCCCCACAGTGGTGTGCTAGAAATGGGGATTCTGGGTGCCACTGGGCTTATGCCAGTGAAGATAAAAGATGGAAAAGGAGGGGCAACTGATGCATATTGTGTTGCCAAATATGGCCAGAAATGGGTAAGAACTAGAACTGTTGTGGACAGCCTGTCACCAAAGTGGAATGAGCAGTACACCTGGGAAGTTTATGATCCTTCCACTGTTGTCACCATTGGGGTTTTTGACAATTCACGGATTGACAAGAATGCCTCTGCCATGGCTGGAATCCGCGATTCCCGGATAGGGAAGGTTAGAATCAGATTGTCTACTCTTGAAACAGATAGGGTTTACACTCATTCATACCCATTGTTGATGCTTCATTCTTCTGGTGTCAAGAAAATGGGGGAACTCCATTTGGCTGTGAGGTTTTCATGTGCCAATGTGGCTAACATGCTTCACATGTACACAATGCCTTTGCTGCCAAAGATGCATTACGTGAATCCCATGAGTGTGAACCAGTTAGCCAGCTTGAGGCATCAGGCTATGAATGTTGTGGCTTCCCGGCTGAGCCGGGCGGAGCCGCCATTGGGTAGAGAGGTTGTGGAGTACATGCTTGATCATGATTCTCACATGTGGAGCATGAGAAGGAGCAAGGCAAACTTCTTCAGGCTGATGAATGTTCTCTCAGGCCTAGTTGCCATCGGAAGGTGGCTGGAATCAATACGAAATTGGCAGAAGTCCGTATACTCAGCATTGTTTCTGGTGGTTTTTCTCACACTGGTGATGCTTCCAGAGCTCATTATCCCCATCATATTGCTTCACATGGCTTTTATCGGACTCTGGCGTTACCGGTCACGCCCTCGTCACCCACCTCACATGGACACCAGGCTTTCACATGCTGAGAGTGTCTATCCTGATGAGCTTGATGAAGAATTTGATTCATTCCCCACCAGTCGGAGTGCGGATATTGTCCGGATGAGGTATGATAGACTGAGGAGCGTGGCAGGGAGAATTCAAACGGTAGTGGGAGATATGGCAACACAAGGGGAGAGGTTTCAGGCATTGCTAAGTTGGAGAGATTCGAGGGCAACATTTCTGTTTGTGCTGTTTTGTTTGGTCGCTGCTGTTGGGTTTTATGCTGTGCCGATTAGGGTTGTGGTGGCTCTGTGGGGACTGTATTCGTTGAGGCCACCAAGGTTCAGAAGCAAATTGCCGTCCAGAGCTTTGAGCTTCTTCAGGAGGCTGCCAACAAAGGCTGATAGCTTGTTGTAGATGGTTTTGAATTTAGGATTGTTAGGGAATCGGTGCTGGACAGACTAGTCAGGTCTTTGTATTTTGGAAATTCTCTGGCAATGTATTTTAATTGGGTGTTATTTGTCTAGGAAAACTATTATGAATCGATGACCATCTCATGTTTAGTTGTCCATGGAGTAAACTTATTCCCTAGGATGAAGGACCAAAAGTATTAAGATGCAAGATTTAAAATTCTTAACTAAAAGACCCACATATTTTTCTCACGCTCCAATTCTATGGTGTAAATTCTTGTTCTTGACCATCCAAGAACGTATAAAAATAGATTATTATATACATTGAAAATAAATTTCAAAATTAAACTAAATTTTGAATAAAAATGAAAAATTATTATTAGATATAAAATAATAAAACAAATATATAAAATTTGTTTTAATAAATATAAAAATTTAAAACTTAAATTTGAAATTCATTTTTGGTACCTATGGTATTTTCCATAAAAAATTCTATATTGTTAGTAAGTCATGCAATTCAATATTTTAAAGACTCAAACACCTAATTTATAAACAACTTTTCTTTTTATTCGCAAACAACTTTATATCTTATGGGAATTTTCTCATATAAATATAAGGCAGCATCAATCCTTTCGAAGCAATATCTGTACTTTACTATCTATTACAATTAACTGATTTTATATATATTAAGAGAGTAATTTAATTTAAAATTATTTTATGCAAAAAATCAAAGATAATTAAAAATAAAAAATATAATAAAATAAATATAAGTAGATTAAAAGAGTAAAACAATCAAGTATTTATTAATAAAAAAAGAATGGCAAAATTGAAAAAAAAATGCAATACTTCGTTAAATTTCTTGAATAATAAATAAGAAGAAACAAAAAAAGATTCAAAATACAATAAATACTGTCTAACACAGAAATTATGACTATACACTCCACTTTTCCACCAAGCTTGTCCAATGTAACATGTACTTTTACTGAACTCATAATTCTGTAGAGAGAGAGAGAGAGAGAGAGAGGGGTATGTCATGCAAAGGCATTGAAATTAATGAGAAGGCCAATTGTCCTTAGCGCAAGAAGGGTGCCAAGCGTGGATCTGTGCGATGCGGGAGACCACTTCTCGCCCCCAAAGCTCTACAATTAGCAGCTGCCTGCAGCATAAGCATCACCACCAAATTATTGACAAAAGAACAAAATAAAAATCATTTCTTCACGCAGCTAGATTTTGCCTTCATAATTGTCCTGCCTTAAAATTGAGGGGTTATGCTCTAGTATATATTCGAAAAAATATGCAAAGGAGCACATTTTTACAAATTTGTAAAGATATTCCAAAAAAAAATAAAATTGTGATGCTATTTTTATAGATATACACAAAATTGCAACTTCTGAGTTTAATAAAATGCAAAATATCAAGAGTACATTTGTCACCCTAAAATATTATGGGTAAAATTTGAGAGGCAACTTACCACTTGAGCAGCGAATGGCAGCATTTTTCCTGGTGCCATGTTCGCGCATATAGCTACAAAATAAACCAGAGAGCGGAAGTATCTTCAACCATTTAACAAATGGAAACAATACAAATATGTAGTTGGTCAATAAATTTTAAAGATGGATGGAAGGTTGCCGGCAAAACATGAAGTATGAAGACCATCAAGTCTGTCATGGAAATTTCAACTATTGTTATTCTCAGTGGCAAATATGGAACTCTACTTTGGACTCGCTCCATAATTTCCATTTTACTTTTCTTCTTAAAACAATATAATAAAAACCTAACAGAAAAGCTAAATTAGGTTGACACTTGCAATACGTACCATCCATAGTCTATATATCCACACATCAAAAGATGGACGTATTGAAAAAGGCCAGGGGAGATATAGTTTAGAGAGACAGGCACAGATAGAATTTAAAGCCTAAGTTTGGATGTGAGAGGATGAAGGGGAAGGAGAGAGAAGGAAATGTAATGCTATAGCATTCTCTTTATTTGTGAGTTTTGATTAAGAAACGGAAGAGATTTGATGGTTTATGACTAATATCATCCAATATTAGCCATTTTCTATTACTCCAATTTAAGATGTTTTGGGGGATTTTCTAAATGTCCAAGCAAGGGGAAGGAAAAATCCTCTTTAAACCATAATCCTTATCCTTTTCATTTTTTCTCATTGTCTACCCTTCGCTTTCTCTTCCAAATACCAAACATACCACGAAGGTTAAAAAATTCTCATCAGGTCAAGGTTACCCGTACCATAAAGAACGGCCCCAATAAATGCATCCCCAGCACCGGTTGTATCAATCAGTTCTGAAAGTGGTATCTTCTCAGCTGTGCCAATAAATAATCTTCCACAAATTGTCCCAACTTCATCTGCTCTCCATTTTGTCAATTCCTGGGTAATCATTGGGGAACAACAACAAAATAAAAAATGCACACTTTTGTTAAAACAGGACAACGTTATTTATTTTAATGTAGTTGGACTAGGATCCACAATATATGCGCAAAGCATAGATAAGGTACTTACACTCTGGTTCATCACGAGAAACGGATTTTAAGTTGGATAACATT
This sequence comes from Sindora glabra, assembly GCA_020226215.1. NCBI lineage: Eukaryota > Viridiplantae > Streptophyta > Magnoliopsida > Fabales > Fabaceae > Sindora > Sindora glabra. Next base: position 12,287,634 of record CM035228.1, on the reverse strand, counting down.
GTATATGATAAGATCCAACTATTAAGTAACATCCAAATGATGGATGATTGACCACACCATGCATGGAGCGAGAAATTGTTTTGCTAATTTAAAAATGAATAGCCCATTTTTATCCAATCATGAAGTATTGGTCAAAGAGCATTTAGTTATTAGAAATCAGATACATCCTTCTCTTGTAGAAAAAGTGCTTCTTGCCAAACCAAAAAAATTTCATATATAGACCTATATATTATAGCGTATACTTTTACTTCCATAAATGAATGTCACCTTTCAATCATGATGGGATCTAGAATCTTAATCCAACAAACCTATATTTTCCCCTTGATTGGATCGGATTAGACACTGTATGCTAAACAACAAAATGATGATGCTAAGTAATAATTTAACAATATGAAAAGGTGCTTCCACATCAGGCACAATGCTACGACTCTATTTACATTCCCATAAGCTATGTCAATATGATAATAAAAAAAGTTTTACATTCAACAATAAATTACCGATGAAATACAGGTTGGGATTGCCAGGGTATGATCCTTTACTTTATTCAGTGATTCCACCAAACTGTTTACATCCTTTTCTTCTAATTGGGCACCACCTGCCAGAAAGAGCATTAAAAGAAAAAAGTTCATTATTTTCCCAAATGAAAAAAATGCAGTTCGCAACACCAATTTATTATATGTGGATGACTCTCAAATATAAAAGATAAACTGAAGATCCGTGCATTCACCATTTACACTTCTTTCAAGCATCAGACATCCATCTTTGCCCAAAGTTACAATCACAAATTTGATATTTGGCAATATTGAAAGCATGGAAACTAGTGCACTTGGGATAGATCCTGCCTGCGTCCATGCCTGAAACAAGGGAAAAAAAATTGTATCCAAGCAGACTACAGCACAAAGAACTAACTTAAAAAGCATATGGACATATGAATGTAATTAATGGAGCAGTGCATTTTTTATTAACATGATTTGCAAGTAAATGCAGATGGATCAATAGCAGACGAGGAAATTCTTTATAAAACATAAAGTAAATCTCAAAATCATGAGTTGCAACCAGATGTATTTCAAAGGTCGCAAACCAAGACTAAAAAACTGTAGTACTGTACTACAGCTATATCTTCCACATAAATATCAATCCAAATAAATTCAAAATGCATTTATAACAAAAGATAAGATGGACGAAAAGTTGTAGCTCCTTATGTTTAATTGTATTGTATGAAAAATGTATTTCAGTACCTGTGGAAACTTTGCAGAGCATACAACATAATCTGCAAGCTTCAAAAGATCATCCAATCCTTCCCTCAGCGACTCTGCCTCAACTAAAATAGGTATATTATTGCGAGCTGCCTGTACTTTGAAACTCAATTACTACAAATACCAATTGCAGGAAACAACTCCCACCCTATACCCATCCCTTCCTAGGCACACAAGACAGGCCACAATATGCATGCTACATGAAGTATTTCCATCCGAAAATTCCACTTTGGTTGCTTTCTTACATATAAATATATAATCTTCTGGAAATGTGAAAAAATAAAACTACAAGCAAAAGTAAGATAGGGACTACCTCTTGTGCAACAAATAGAGCAGTTTCAGTTGATATTCCATCAAAATAAGCTAATCTTGCTCCATCAAATGCAGATGACAAAGTTGATTGGGACAGGTCATTTGACATCATGGAAGGTTCTGCAGGAGTGTAAATTGCGGTACGAGATTTTCTGATAGCATCACTTTAATTAGTTGATTCACAATTCAAGTCCAGCAAAGCCTTGGTAAAATGCCTCAGGTAAATATTAATTCAAGCATAAGTTTATGATTTCAATGCACAAACTTGGCCAGCAAGGATCATATTTGATATTACCAGAATGTATAGATGCAGAAGCATTGCAAATGGAAATATGCAAGTCCTGCTGCATTTCTAAAATTAGCAGCCATTAATAAGGGCAGAACTATAGCAACAAGAGCATTCAAAAACATCACATAAGAAAGCTTCCCCATCCATATTTTAAAACATTAAAGGTGGTTCTTTTTCTTGAACATCAAGATAATTAGTGGAACTTTATACATGGCTTCAATTTAAAATATGAAAAAGTGCGATAAGATGTTGCCTTAGCTGAAATGCCCTATATATGAGTGAGAAATTACTGATAAATATAAGTGGGAATGAGGGTTGAAACAGCCTTACGTTTGGTTGTCAACAACAACATATGAAAATGTTGAACTACCGCCCTTGGAGACCTGGAAAGGGCGGACTTTCAACTTAGTGAGAGTTAAGAAGCAAGATGTGGAAAAAACAATAATACTGGTCACCAAGTAATGTACAAATTCACAAAATAGCAACAAGAAAGGAAAAGGCAAGTAAAGGAGTATTAATCACCCGAAATTTATTTCAGGACTAATTTATTTTAGATACATAATACATATCCAAAGCAGCATTCAAAACGATTATATTTGGTTTTGGGTAAGCCTATGAATCGAACAATGGCAGTTCAGATCTAGCCTATCTGAGTTGAGCAATGGCAGTGCATATCTAGCTTTATTTGACATGCACCTCAAAGATGCATGCAGTTCAGTGGAGCCTATCAAATCAACTGTGATATAAATATTAATGAAAAGAGGTCAAAACACATTGGATGATGATAAAAAAATACTGTCTGCATTTATACATTTTTATATTTGTATTTGCTCCCAAGATATTCTAGGTTCTGCATGTTGAATTGCAGCAAAAAGTTTTCCAAACATTCACCTAATATCTTGAATATCACATCTGAAATGATTTATATTTTCTTTTGAAAAAAAGAAGTTATAATATGCATGATGGGACAAATACTTCTACTAAAATAGTGATATGGAATCCAGTAGAATCACATTAATGCAACATATTCTAACAGATTTGAAATTAAAAAAAAAAAAAATACGTTTCCACTCATATCTTTGTACCATGCTTCCACAAGTTATCAATCCAATAACCCAATCACAGAAAGAAAAAGGTGAAGTAAAACTTGCAAAGTCATTGAACACAAAAAGTCACGTTTTTCTAAGGATCTCTGCACAGGGAGCGAAGAGTTCGAAGCTTACCACAAAAAAGGAAGTATCAACACCATCAGCTTCTAGCTCATTCAAAATAACCCTGCCTTGGGCATCATCTCCAACCTAGGAATGCCGAAATATGATTGTCAGACACAAATAACAATTAAGAATTAACTGAAAAAAATAGATATATTGAGAAATAGAAAGGTATAGTACAGTACGAAACCTTAGAGATCAACTTTGGTTTTAAGCCCAGACGAGCAGCACAAGTTAAAGCATTACCTGCATTGCCACCTCCTTCAACCTAGAAAACCAATAATGCATTGAAACACATAAAATTATGCATAATCGACTTCCACGATCATGAATTAAAAAGGAAAAATCTCTACTTTGCTCTTATTGTGGAGTTTACCTTGAAGCTGGTGGTTCTAACCTTATCGTCAGGCTTAGGAAAACTATCAACGGTAACCATGAAATCCACAGCCGCCATTCCATACCCGACCTGCTCATTTTAATATCTATGAGACCAATAAACCTTGATATCATAGAAAAAAGAAAGATAGAGAGGGCATTCGTACAACGGTGCGGCTTTCAGGAAGAGGAGGCAGGTTATCGGAAGACATTTTCGTCCTGAAATTCCAGCAACGGAACCTCATTGACTGAAAGAGCAGAGACAATTGTATCAAACATAATCATCAATAAAGAATGCAATGAATTAAAACGCAGAAGACTAGCGTGATTTGAGAAGATCACACATTAAAGAGAGGTTGAATTCGCATGGAATTGGTGAGGCTACGCAGAAACGGATTGGTGGAAGAACAAGAAGAGGGTGAGTTAACAGAATTGAGCGAGTTCAAGGCCATAGCATTGGGTGCTGCCGCAAATGGTTTCAACATTGTAGCCTTTGCCTTTCAGATCAGACTTCTGTTCTGAGTGAAACGCTTCTTGCTGCTGCCGCTTCAAGTTTGAAGTCTGTAGCTTGCTGCTGGACAGTGACCAACAAGAAGATGGTGGTGACGCCTAACCCACTGGAATACAACTAATAAAATATATTTGCTCAACCTGTCGCCGAGTCGTTGTAGTATAGTGGTGAGTATTCCCGCCTGTCACGCGGGGGACCCGGGTTCGATCTCCGGCAACGGCGAAATGGTATGCTCAGCTTTTCTTTTTAAACTGGGATTGCTACATTCTTCCAAACTGTTTGTACAAGGAAAAAATAAGATTTTGTTCACTTCCTATCAGATGAATTTTTCTGCTCTCACCAAGGGAAATAATTTATTTTAAATAAGGACTGAAAAGCCTCAATGAAACAAGCAAAGCAAAAACTTCACGTATGTGGTTTTAATATTATAAATGAATAAGAGGCCAGCGATATTTTCTTTTATTTCTTTTCTTTGAGGGAAGGAACACTGGAATGATTAGAAGCTAAGCCAAAAACATTAAATATGGTTCTCCACAATGATATAGGAAATACATAAGATTTGTAATGAACTATTCATAATTCATATCCTTGTGCTTCAAAATCAAAATAATGCAAATCCAGATTATATAGACAGCAGAGAAAATAAATTGAGATTACCACAAAGTATTGCTTGTGACTGGCAACCTAGGGGGGGTCTCGACCACATTAACAACAAATAATCAAACTCAAAATTATTGTGTACGGAACTAAGGCATTGGGAAATGGATGAGGAAAAAGAAAGAATGCCTTTGGAGATGAGGCTGGAAATACACAGGTCACCGTGGCCAGGAAATATAGCCTGTGCCTTGTGCAATTTGCCCCTGCCTTGAGTGTCACTGGCTTACTAGTGGTGTCTCAACAACATTAAGACAAATAATTAAACTCAAACTCTTGTGTATGGAATTTATGTGTCAGGACATGGACAAATAGAAAGAAAGAAAGAGTGCCTTTGGAGATGAGCCTGCGAATGCACGAATTACCATGGCCAAGAAATCCAGCGACCCCATTTTACATTAACATTCCGTATTAAAGATCAGACTTCCCGGGGCCGTGGCATTGGATGATGATGCAAATGGTTTTCAACATTTTAGCCTTTACCTAATAGATCAGACTTCTGAGTGAAACGCTACTTTCTCCTGTCGCAAGACAACCACCAAGTAAAATAGCAAAATAAATGTTGTAGTAATAGCGTAAGTATTTTCACTTGTTACGTGGGCGACCGGGTTCGATTCCTGGCAATGGCGTTTGTATAATTTTTTGGATGACCTTACCTTGTTCCGTTCTATTGATATGTTTGGTGCCATTTCTCCAAAACTTGGAGCAAATTTTTTATGATAAAAGCAAGCAAATGAAAATTAAAATAAATTCACAATATACAATTATAATTTTTGGATGGCCTCGCTTATTTCTTTCCACTGATAGTTTGTGTCATTTCTCCGAAACTTGGGGCAAATTTTCTACAATAAAGGCAAGAAATGAAAATTAGAATAAATTCAAAATGCACAATATTATCTCTATGATTCTTTCACATGACTATTTTAAGTCACTTAATTTTTTCACATCACAAATATAATGGTTGAGAATTCCTATATGTGGAAAATATTCTACTCAACATTTCTCTAAAATTAGCTTACAGTAATCCGTAGAATGGTTCTTTTTTTTTTTTTTTCTTTGAATCTATCCTCCAAAAGTGTCAAACCAATTGAAGGCCACCGGTAAAAATTTACTGCAGTGATGACTTGTGTTGGTCTGCATTGTAAGGAAGACTACTTTTTGTTCGAAAAGCTCTCCATTTGCCAGCTGCCTGCAATTAGCAACACAATGTATATAGCCTCTACCATCCTGATTCAAGAATTGAAATAAGACATGTTGCATGCAAACCCTCATTTTTTTCCCATTGTTTTTTTTTTTTTTTTGATAAATTTTTTTTCCCATTGTTATCAAAGTGGGGCACTTACCACATTAGCAGAAAAGGACAACATATTCTCCGGTGAAAAGTTGGCACAGAAAGCCTAAAGTTAATTTAAGAGAGAATAAATATCTTCCGTATAGGTCCACAGGCTAAACAATAAAGAAGATAAGGGGTCATCATCACATCAAAATTTAGACATACATCTTAAATTGTAAAGAAACTATGAAATGTGGTATCCTTAGAAAAACGTAGATCGATCAGACTGTAAGATTTGAAGACTTCAAAACAAATTCATAATTTTCATTTTAAGTTTTTGACAGTGAAAACATATGGGAAGAGGAATAAGAATAACTTGGAATAGTTTAATCTCTTTTCGAAGGAAAATAAAAAATATATTGAACTTTAGGAAAAATTTAGGTAAAAATAAGAGAACAACTGAGATCTACAGGCCCTTGTTCAGCATATATGGAAGTACCAAAATCCTTGCATAGTGAAAATCAAAACTGTAATAAAATTGAAAATAACAAATGCCTATTAGAAAATGAACCTTGCTAGATATGCCATCTGACTAATCGATAGGGTAGGGAGGTTGGTAGACTCTCAAAATCAATGCAACATGCATTTTAAAAACAAGGCTAATGAGAGAACTCAGATATTGACATTTTCTAAGATAATAGTACTACTGGAGAGATACATATACTTGCCTGCCAGAAAATTTATCCAGCATGCATCATGATCAATTAATGGCAGGAGATCACTCAATTCCATTCCCCAGCTTTTCTTCTCCGACTAAGGTAGCTAAATTCTTCAGAACTGCCAGTTCGGAAATAATTGATTTTGTCAATTCTCATCATATGAAGAGCTTTCTGCTCTCACCAAAGGAGATAACTGATTTTAAGTAACAAGCTGAGCATAAACCCCATGTTAGGTGATTATAGTATTATAAATGAAAATATGGCCAGCAATATATTTTTCCTTTTTCTTTAGGGAAGGGACGTTGGAAGGAGTATAAGCCAAGCCAGAAAAAAAAAAATCGAAAAGTTTACGTATGGTTCTCCACAGTGACATAACCAATGCTCAGCTAACTTAGGAATGACAGTACATCTGATTTGTCCTGAACTGTTCATAATTCATATTCTTGTGATTCAAAATCAAAATAGTACAAAATCAGATTATATCGAAAGCAAAGAAAAATATATAGAAATTAACACAAAATATAGCTTGTGCCTTGTGCGATATGCCCCTGCCTTGAATGTCACTCGCAACTTTGTGGGTGTCTCAACCACATTAACAACTAATCAAAGTCAAAACTGCTGTGTATGGAATTTAAGCATCAGCAAATGGATAAATAGAAAGAATGTTACTACAAAGAAAGAATACCTTGGGAGATGAGCCCGGGAGTACACGAATCGCCGCAACCAAGAAAACCATAGACACCATTTTACATTAACATACCGTAGCCCCTATTCTCTATCAACGCGAGATGATTCGGAAGGAATAATATCAATAGGAAGATTAAGCAGAACATACATAAAACGACGATCTTTGAGGAAGGAAATCGGGAGACATCTTCGCCTTCAAATTTTTGCACCGCGACCTCCTATCGTCTTCATCTTCAGATGAACTCTGATCTCGAATTTTTTTCATTTGTCCTTCGCCTAAGGACTGAGTGTTTCAGGCTCTGGCGCCGCTCGACAGTTATGTAGCTTTGGGCAAGGCGGCAGTGAGCGCGTTGTAAGTACCCTGGCGCGCAAGTTTTTTTAAAAAAATAAGAAAAATGAAATAGATTGGCGTGTTTTTTTATTTTTTCTAAAACCCCTTTTTCATTGTTTTTACAGGTATTATCGTTCAAAAACAACCAATGTCATATTTTGTTAAATCAGTCTAAAATTGCTCTTGACATATTGAGGTCGAATGATTTTTTCCCCTAAAAAGTGATCACATTATGTGGAAAAATGATGATACATATTATGATAAAGTGAATTTCAATAATTTTTCAAATTATTATATATTATTATCTTACAGTTTTAAATTTTTATGCCAGCGTTTAATTGATATTTCAATTAGATTTGTACATTATAATTGGTACTAAAAAATCAAATTAATATAGTCTTAATTAAGCAACAAGATATTTATGGAAAAAAAATCTCATAATATCAAAGCTTCAATGCCTTATCACGCAGTCTTACCCTTTACTTGCTTGTACCTGAAAAAAAAAAATTATAGGAAAGAAACACGAGTAAAAAAAATAAAGATTTTCCTTTATTTTGCTACCGGATAGAAAGTCGGTAGAAGAAAACATGAGTTAAGAAAAAAATCCACAAAATATTTTCTCAATATATTTACCTTTTGTTTGGAGGCAAAGGAAAAAATGAAAGAAAGAAAATAGTAAAAAAAGAGTTTTATCTTTCTATTTGGATGTAAAAAAAATAATGAAAATTTTTTAACATATATTTAACGAGTAAAAATAAAAAATATTATTAATTAAATATTCATAACAAATTTTAGCTATTGTAAATATCAACTTAAAAAAATTAAAATGTTTAATTGCACTAATTATAATCGAAAAGAACTCCCATCACCCAAGGATACTTATACCTAACTCCAAACCTCAGGCCTAGGTTCATTTGATATTATAATTTTTTTAAATTTATTTTAATTTATTTCAATAGAAGTAGAAATAATTTCAATTTATTTATAAATAAATTTTATTATTTAAAATTTTTATTTAAAATAGTAATTTTGATTTATTTATAAATAAATTATTTTATCTAAAATATATTTTGATAGTATTATAATAAAAAAAAATAAGAAATGTGGCAAATTTTTTATATAATATGCGTCTTAGGCTAAGTGAAATAAATTTTAATAAAATTTTTATTAAATTTAATGGACTTCACAATAGTGTAAATATAATTAAAATAGAAATCATAAATGAAGTAATTTTTTTTACATAGAATTAAGTACTATTTTAAAAAATATTTAAAAATAAAAATAAAATTTTATTTTAATTATTTCAAACAAGAAGTAGAAGTGAAAGTTAGTGTAGCCAAGTAAAAATGAAAATCAATTAATATTCATATATATCTAGTATATGTGTCTTTTTCCTTTTTCCCCTATCAAAGACGTGAGTAGGTTGTTTGCCTCATGTTAAAATTTATTCATGGATGTCATAAAAATTAAAAAAATGGATGAAAAGTAGGGTTGGCACTGGAACTGATTTATTTGACTATTTGATGAGTTCAATTTAAGAATAGTTTAATTCAGTTAAGCTTGTAGCTTATTTTTATCAAAATTGAGCAAAAAAAATTAGCTCATTTAACAATTCAGGCTAAATACAGTTATTTTTATTTAACTCGTTTAACTTGTGAATAACTTATTTATTATATATATAGTCCTATTTTTATTAAGTATTAATACTAATAGGATTATAATTTTATTTTTAACCATTTTGTAAGTATTGATAGGATTTTAATTTGATTTTTAATTGATTTATATTTTAAGTTTGTGTGTTTATTAAAAATTTATATTTTACACTAAAATTATTAATTTACCAATAAATTAAACTCAAATCAAGCACGGAGCTCATTTATATATTGACAAGAATTTTTATCATTATCAAGTTAATTGAACTAACTGTTCAACTTTATTGTTTCAAATGAACTTGAGTACAAACTAATTTTTTATTATAATTTGAACTTGAGTTGAGTTTGAATTTTTATAGTTTTTTATTGAATTATATTCGATTAAATTAAAACTCAATTCAACTCAATTTAATTCCACCCTTAATGTAAAGCAACATAATGTTATTATAAGAAAATTTCTAGATGGTCATTAATGCCGCATAAAATGAATTAAGTCAAAACTCAATTCCACTCAACAAATGAAAAAATTAATCTAAAAATTAACATGTTAAATAAAAATTAAAAATAAAATTATAATAAGTCAATTTTTCACTCTTTTTCCACTTATATGTGCCAAGAAAATTTTTTGGTGGACTATATCATCTCTTTTTTTTTCCTTTTCTTTTCCATTCCTATTTTAACCAACAATAAGCAACAAAAAATATTGTTAAGAAAAAAATATTATTTTCTACTCCTTTTCTTTCCTTAAGTTTTATTTTCATTCATTTTCTAGAAAATCAAGCACAGGATCAAATAGAAAAGGAGTGGAAAACTATTTTGTTATAATTTTGTCATTTCCAATTTAGAATTTAATTCAAATAAATAAAATTATTATTTAACTTAATTTATTTTTATTTTGTCATCTTTTTTATCAAAATAAGAAAGAAAACTTATTTTATCATCCTTTTCTTTCTACCTTTTTTTTTTTGCATCCAAACAAAAAAGGAAAAAATTATTCTCTTTTTATATTCTATCTCCTCATTTTCTTTCTTTTCAATCAAGGCATGGGATTAATAGTACATTGATATTTTTTAAATTTTGCTATCCCATATCTTGGTTTCAAATTCAATTTTTTTAGGATACATGATCTCAAATTTAATTTTAGTATAAGATATAAATGAACGTACAAAAATGGCATGGCAAAGAAATGATATTTTTAAGTAAATAGATTATAAGAATCAATGTTGGATTATCCTAAAATTCAATAAATCAAATCAAGAAGCAAATATATATTTACACCACTTTTTATAAGACAATACACGCCACAAATTATAAAAATCCTCTTATTAGTAAAGATAGATGCCGTAAAAGTTGAATTCATTTAATAAGTCACAAGTTTATTAAAAAATTCATGAGAAAATCACACTCTCACGAAGAAAAGGCAATTATAGACATTCACTAAAAGTGTCAAATCTCAATTGTCTTTATTCATAAAGATCAAATCTCCTTATGTAGCTTAATAAAATCCTAATTAAAAATGTGTTTAAATAACATAAATAGGCTCAAAAGTAATAGATTAATATAAACCTAATAAAAGAACTTTTTAAATGATTTAAAGTAATATAACAAATGACTCAAAGTAAAATAGTAAATATTTTAAAACAAAATAAGCTAAAACATATTTTGTCTAAACTAAATAAAAAAATGCTCCAAATAGACTCAACATAAAATAAACAAAAACTAAAGATTCAAATACTAAATTAAAGTCCTAAACATTAAATAATGATAAAATAGGTTGAAGTGGCATTAATGTGGATTATGATTAATGTAACACCATTTCCTTGATGATGTGATGAAACTCTAATGCATTTAACCATGCTTTCATCCAAGTTCACTTCTTTGTGATTAATTACTTTTAGAACCACATCATTCCTCTTTTCTTAAAAATTATTCATCTATAATTTTCGAAACCCATATCAAAAGGAAGAAGGTTATAAACATTAAAAGAAGCAATCAAATTATACCCACCATGAGAATTCAAGTTGGAGGCACTATTATTGATTCTTGCAAATACTCAAAATAGAATCAGCACTTTCAATGCAAGTAGCAGTTGAGTGGGAAGTAGCATTTGAAATGGTTCATCTTTTCTTGAATCCTCCTTTTGACTCTTTCTTTTCTTGCAACCAGGATTAATTACCCAATTTAAACATAAAGCATGTTTCAACAATCTCATTTAAATACATAAACTTACTAATAGTAATAAGCTTTTAAAAAAAAGCATGTAAAAACTTATTAATCACCTAATTTTCTTATATGCAACCAGGATTAATCACCTAATTTAAACATAAAGTATGATTCAATAATCTCATTTAAGTACATAAACTTACTAATAGTAATAAGCTTATCAAAAAAGCACGTAAAATATTTTTCCTTAAAAACTTCCTATAAAAGTTAGTCACACCATGTAAGCTCTTCACCTCACTAATAATCTTAAGTGAAGGCCATTCTTTAATTACCTTAAGTTTCTTTTCATCCACCTTTAAACTTATGCTACTTAATTATAATATAAGAATGCGGTTCTTTTCGTGTAAAAAAAAAACTTAAAATTGGCACTCAACTTTTTATTTCTCAAAAATTGTAAAACATATTTCAAATGCTTAACATATTTATCTATGTTTTTATTATATACAAGAATATCCTCAATATGTGACAAGTAATCTTTCCACTTCTCTAAATCTTGAAACAACATCAAGACCTACCATTTGATATTATGAAAATAATAAAAGCAAAGACCAATAAATTTATTCTTAAAAATCCATAAAACATGATTTATGAAAGTATTTGATATATTAAACAAACTAAGTAGCAAAACTAATCACTCATATAAATTACGTTTTGTTTTGAAAATAATTTTCCGCTCGACACTTGTTCTAATGCAAATTCGATAGTTTTTTTTTAATCAATCTTAAAAGACATACAAAATTTATATAACTCATCAAGCATTTTATTTAAAGTTTTTTAACACCAAAATATTTTATCAAATCACAATTATAGACTTCATTAACAAATAACTTCCTTACAAAACTTTTAGTCATACATAATTTATTTTTCTTATATAAAAATTCATTATTCCTAAAAAAATTTCAAAGACTCTTCCTCACAAATATTAATATTTGAAGCAGAATTAACATGTAGAGGAATAATAAAATCATGTAAAAATGTCATAGAATTATAATAATTCGTATACAAAATCTAAATGTACTTAAAACCTAATAATTTTATATGTAAAATATCCTTATTATGTTCAAAACCTAATAATTTAGCATACAAAGTAAGGATCAGAGTATATTTTTGAGAAAAAAACATCATCTATCTTATTACATTTACCTTTCTCGTGTTGTAAGGCATATGAAAATGTTATAGTGAAGCTCATTAACTTGGCATATCTATTATTCAACTTTATTTGATTCTTTAAGTGCTTAAAAAAATTAAAAGCACTTAGCAAAACAAATTTAAAGTTGTTAATTTTCTCATAAACTTCCTTATACAATATAATTAGCATTGAAGCATGTAAAACACTTTTCATAACAATCACTTTTTATTTTTCTTGTACTTATTTTTCTCTAATAACTAATTTTATCTCTCTTCCTCTTAATTATTTTCTCTTCTTCTTTATAAGCAGTCTCTTTTTTTTTCATAACTTTTACTTTTTTTCACTTTATATTCCTTATCTTTTCTTTTGTTCTTCTTTATTTTCTCATTCTCTTTTTCTTTTCCCCTTCTTCTCTTTTCTTTCACATTATTAATTAATTTTCATACACTTGTTGTAATGATAAAAGGTTAAAGGTCACCTTTCTTTCATTCATTTCAAAACTATATTTATTAAGAACTCTATCACAAGTTACTTTTCTATTAAATTGCCAAAGTCATCTCAAGTAATAAATGGCAAGCATATATAAAAGCAACATTACCTAGCACCTCATCATAGTGTCTACCAATAAAAAATGAAATTAACACTTATTTTGTTACATTGACTTCACTACTATTATTCGACCATTGCAATTTGTATGAATTAAGGTAGGGCAAAATGGGTATGTTTAATGTCTCTACTATATTAATATTAATAATATTGACACAACTACTACTATCAATAATGACAATACAAACTTTTTTCTTTACCTAGCATTTTTTTTACTTTGCTTTTATTTTTTAATTTCTTATTTTTTCAATATATTGCTTCAGCATTATTTCTTCTATTTAGCTATCACTTTTTTTCTCATTATTTTCTATTATGTATCATTTTTCAACACTAACACTATTCACATTCACTAAAGCACAAAGCCTAATTGACATATACTTTAGGGGACACCACATACACATTAGAATCAATACTAAATTGTAAATAGCAATAGAGTTTATATAGCAATGAATTAATAATAATGGAACTTAATTTGCATAGCCAAAATGAAATTAAAATATAATGATCACTAACATTAATTGCAACAATGAAACATCATAATATAATTATGCAAAAATAGTAGTAATATATGAGTTTTAAACAACAAATGGAAACTTAAAATATAAATAGTAAGAATGTAGTAAACTTGGATGCAACAACAAGCTTTAGACAAATTGAAAATATAATTGCATGGAAAGACAAGATGTAAAGACAATAAAAATGACATACTTCTCTTGACATAAAATGCCAATGTAGAATAAAAACACCGATAACAAATATAGATAGTCAAGAAGGTGATTTAAAGGAAATAGATTGACAAAATACAAATGAATTAAGGACAATAGAGAGCAACACACTTAGAAGAAACATTGAACCATGAAACAAAATAACAAATGAACAAAACAAGATGAAAAAATATAAAGAAAGGATAGAAGGATCGATCAATATAAAGGATGCAATTAGCGGATGTATATTTTCATATGGATTGATACAAATAGGAAAGATAAAATTAAAATGACAAACAAATTTGCAAACAAAATGATGTATATTTTCATATGGATTGATACAAATAGAAAAGACGAAATTAAAATAACAAACAAATTTGCAAACAAAATGATGCACTAAAATAGCAAAAAAAATTGAACAATACTTTGATATAAAAGATAAAAACTAGTAAGTTTCAAAAAGATAGAAATAATTGAGAAAGTAGCACCGATTAACACTTTTAATTATAAGACGTAAATGACACCAAGGCTTAACATAATTGAGTTTAGATAGAAACAATACAATTGAAATAGTAATGTGAGTCACAAATTCAAAAATTGACACAAAATAATTAACTACAAATAAAAATTACCACAATGTGAGTAAAATAACTCAAAACAGCACATTGAAGTGAATTAGCAATAAGTGATGCAAAACAAACATAATTACATAAATGCAAGACAAAATGCAATTGCACGAATATAGATACAAAGTGAGTAAAATTGAATAATGAAATGGTAATGATTAAACAATGAAGACAAATAGAAAAAATGTATTCAAATAGAACTAAAATTGAAAAAATGAGAATTAAAAAAAATAAAATAGCAAAGAAATGAAGAATATAGATATAAAGTGAACAAAATTGAATAATGAAATAACAATGATTTAACAATGAGGATAAATAGAAAAAAATGAATTCAAATAGAACCAAAATTGCAAAAATGAGAATTAAACAAAACCAAATAGCAAAGAAATGAAGAATATAATGTGAATAATGAAAAATTTTATTTTGAATGCCAAATGATAAGAATTGAAATTAGATCATCATAAAATTTAACAAATTAGATTAAAAAATAAAAGGATATTCACACCATGCTTTACAAGAGGAAAAACGAAAGTGATAAATGATGAAAAATACACTACAAAGGATGAAAATCTTCTAATAAGTATAAAAAAATTACACTATAAAAGATGAATCCTTTGATAAGCAAAAAAAAACATCATAAATTTTGAATCATTTTTATAAGTCACAAGTTGATTCAAAAACACTCAAGAAAAAATCATGTTCTCATAAAAAAAAAGTAATTATAGCCATTCATTCAAAGTGTTAAATCTCAATTATCTTTGTTCATAAGGAACAAGTCTCCTTGTACTTCTTATCAATGTTTTCAGACCCAGACCAGTCATTAACCCGTAAAGGTGAATGGGTGAAGGTTGGATCGATTCAACCTGTTGAATTGAGTGGTTGAACTGGTTAATATATTTTTTATATGTATAAATTATAATATTATATTTATGCATAAAAAGATTAAATTAATTTAACTTGTATAAATATATTTATGAAATACAAAATAATAAACAGTAATCTTACTTTAATTATAAGTATTTATTATAATTTTAATATTATTTTATAATATTAAAATTATATTTCACTTTGACTAATAAAAATTTAAAACTAAAATTAGCTACACAAAAATAGTTTAATTATATAATATATAATATGAATATATATAATATATAAGATAAATACATATAATATATTATATAAATATATATAATATATATTATTTATAAAAAATTCAAATGAAGTTATATGTGGAAAACAGAAAATATACATTATATATAAAATTTGTCATTATATAAACGAAGCATGCTGTGGTTCGAGTGGTAGAGACGCACGCATCATCCTCAGAGATGCTGGTTCGAGGCCTCTGGAGTGTAGGTTTGTGTTTTTTTAAATTGAAGTGATAATTGACCTACTCAAATCAGGTTGCACCGGTTTGGTGAGTTTCATATGACTACCGGGTCAAGCCGGTTCAAATCGATTTGACTGATTGTCCGGGTCTATAGTGGAACTTGAACTGAACTAGGGTTTAGTTCCTGGTTGAACTGGCTGGTCTAATCCGAATTTTAAAACATTGCTTCTTATATAACTTACTAAAATTCTAATTAAATACGGGCTCAAATGATATAAATTTGCCCAAAACTAACACACCATTTAAACCTAATAAAAGGGGTTTTAAGTGACCCAAAGTAAAATATTAAATGTTTTAGGTGGCATTTGGTTCATGAAATATTTTTAACATTCTCAGGAAAGTTTTAAGGGAATATTATATTTCCATGTTTGGTTCAAAGTTTTAAAAAAAAATACCCGAAAATGTCATATTCCTATTTTTAACTTAACATTTTCCTAAAATATTTTCATGGGAGAGGTGAGTATCTCAAATTCCCATGTAATGGGAATGTAATATTAAAATATTCTTAAGAAAGTTTATAGTGAATCAAACATAGGAATGTTACATTCCCATTAATTAAATTCTCAATAATCACATTCCCGAGAATGTATATTTTCCTAGGAATGTAAGATCCCATGAACCAAACGCTAAAGTAAAATGGGTCAAAATACATTCAACTTAAACTAAAGCCTAAAATACTTTAAATTGATCCAATACAAAATAAACACAAATTAAAAGCCTAAATTAAAATTCAAAATATTAGAATGATGATAAAATAAGCTAAAGTAACATCAATTAGAATTATAATTGATGTGGTACCATCTTAGTAACATCAATTAGAATTATAATTCTCAATAATCACATTCCCGGGAAATGTATATTTTCTTGGGAATGTAAGATCCCATAAACCAAACGGTAAAATAAAATAGGTCAAAATACATTCAACTTAAACTAAAGCCTAAAATACTTTACATTGACCTAATACAAAATAAATACAAATTAAAATCCTAAATGCTAAATTAAAATTCAAAATATTAAAATGATGATAAAGTAAGCTAAAGTAACATCAATTAGAATTATAATTGATGTGGTACCATCTTATTAATAATGTGGCGGTAATATAACACTAACTCTTTAATAATGTGGTAGTGATGTTATTCCAACTTGGTAATAATATGGTGTAACTTTAATTTACTTAATCAAGCTCTCTTTTTAAGTATACTTTCTTATGATTGACCACTCTTGAAATCATATTAGTAAGGATGATAATTTAACTTATACTCATTGAGTAACCTTAAATTTTACCTATTGGTATCCATTAAGTGCAGGTATAGAATCTTAAAAATGGATGTAAGTATGAGTAAGGAAATTATTATAAAGATTTTATTGCATGCAAGCATAGGTACTAGAACTATTCTACTCAATGCTTCCCATACTCATATTATAATATATATAATTAAATAATATATATTTATACATAAATTTGATTATATAATAAAAAATAGCTAAAACTATATATATATATATTTAGTTAATTTAAATGTAAAAAAATTTTAAATATAAACTTTAATAAAAGAAATCATATTATTTTTTATTATGTGAGTTTTTTTACAATTTTCAAGTAATTATTATTTTATAAAAAATAATAAGATATAGTAAGTACAATATATATAATAAGATATAGATAAATTGTAAATAGATATATAGGATAAAAATAATTGAATATCTTTAATTTTAATTAAAAATTATAATAGGATATAGATAAATATATATTATTTAAATAAAATTGAGAAATAAGGATAGGTTAGGGGATTCAAATATTTGATGGGGGCAAAAATATATATTGAAAATTCTAATAACAAAATATTTAACCTTTTAAGAAATAGAATCCCCCATAGCACTATCCTTAATTATATGAATGTCATTAGTGATAATTTATTGCAATCAATTTATTATATAGGTATCATTGTTTTATTGGATATAAAAGCTTCTAGCACTAAATACTTTAAAGTTTATCCAAAGTATGGTGGAAATCTCCATAAAATAAATAATCAAATACAATCAATTAAGTACACTAGTTTGGATTCTAACCTAACTATAAAAGAAAAAAAATAAAAATATCTAATACCCATTTTAAAATCAATCCAAAATAGTTTTTTGATGTATATACATAGTTCTAATACTGCCTTTCAAGTTGGAGTATATTTATCATATGCATTAAGATTATTAGGTAGCTTAGTTTTGAACATCTAAGGGACTTTGAGCATATCAACCAATTAATCAATGGAATGCATAAAAATAATGTTAATTTTTCTTGTAACAACTTTCTCTTTTATGAAATGACAATTAATTTTAGTGTTTGGTTTTTTTCATGAAAAACAAGACTAAATACAATGTGTAAGGCTATTTGATTGTCACAAATAAGTTTTATAAGCCTAGGTGTATAGAGTTTTAACTCCTCTATTAACTTTTTCAATCATTCAAATTCACATGTAGGTAATGTTATAACTCAATACTCATATTTTGAACTTAATTTTACAACTTCTTATTTTTTTGAGAAATATAATTTCCTCTAAAAAGAATAAAATAGCCTAAAGTTGAGCAATGAACCTACCTAATCAATATTAGAATAGCTAATAATACGAGTATGCCCATTATTCTCATTTAATAAACCTTTTCTAAGTTTCCTTTGATGTATTGAAGAATTTGAATTACTACAACCTAATAAACATCACATAGCGAGTTAAGAAACAATTATAATACCCATACAAAGTTAGTCAAATTGGAACTCAAATTAGGTTTAATAAGGTGTATGAAGTATGAAATGACCATGTCCTAGAGGTGAATCAACCAATCAATTAGTTAGAACACCATCAGTCAACTAATTCCAATATATCTGATCTTTACTTAAATTTTCAATTGAAATTAATTTATCAAAAATTAAAACAAAATCTATACATAATTGAAATTCAAATGATTTACTATTTTCAATGCATTTATTTTCATTTGAATATTTAAAAATTTTATTAAAAATTTGGCATAAATTTTGATGCAAAAACATGGCTATTTCTAATAAAATTTTATTGCATGCATAATGGACATTTTTGTTGAAAATTTGAAACAGTATGAGGAGTGCAGAAAAGCTCTTCCTCTCCCATTTCTTCTTTTTAGCACACATTTGAATTCTTAAAGTATCTTGAACTCTAATTTTACAATTTTGAATTGATTAAATTATTTCCAATACTTTACTACTAAAATAAATTTTGAAACTCTTAATTTCTGTTCACTATTTTGTCCTTTAGCAAAAAGGAAAGGTATCTCACTAGGTGAAAGAACAATTTGTTATTTCGACCAAAATGCAAAACAGAAAAACATGGCCAACTTGTATTCCCTATAATACACTCAACAAAATAAGTTTATGAAACAAGCCAAAACAACTTAGGGAGTAAGTATACTTAGACATCATGTAGCTTGCATCAAATCTTATCTATAAAAAGTTTCAATTCTAAAAAAAGAACACACCTTCACGAGCATATCATCTTGCAAAATCTCTTTTAAATTCCTCAAAGTTCTAAAGTCTCTCTTCAAATATATTGTACGTACACTTGCAAATCTATATTTTGAAGTGTTTGAATATTGTTGTAAAATCTTTAAGCAAAATTATAAGAAATTATTTTTATATTTGTGAGCTAGAAATTAAGAGAATGGGAGATTCTTTCTTTGGAAGACATTGATAAACCTTAGCATTAAACTTGGAGAAGGGTTCTTGTGAAAAAAAAGTGTAATTGATGTAAAAATAAAAAATAAAACATTATGAGAACAATTAATTATAACTTATTAACAAGTAAAATACCTCAAGTGATCTATAGGAATTTAAAAAATGAAAAGTAAACTCAAACAATGTTCCTTTTAAACTATCAAATCTCTAGTAAAAAAAAAAAAATACTTTGCATCTCTCCTGATTCCGTACTTTTTTATAGTTCAAATATCGTTTTATGCAAGTACTTTAAATTTCATGCAACTTTAACCACTTTGTTCTTAACAAAGAGGATACACCGTGTTTATACAAAGATTCAAAGAAATAGTTTTGTATTTTAGCAAAATTGCTCTGTTTCTTAAAGCAATTAAATATAATTTTTATTTTCTAAAATTACTACAAAAGTTTTAATAGCCAGTTCACCCTGGGCTTTTGATCGGCGAGTTCTATCAATTAGTACTTCTCCCTCAACTCGTAAAGCAAGAATTTTATTTTTTTTTCTTTCTTTTTTTTTGTGTGTAAAATGCTTATAGCCAATGTTTTGGCTAGAATTTAAATTCATCCATAAATTGTTCAAGTTGTACGCCGAAGACCACGCCAGATATCACGGACCACTGATTTGGAGCACTAGTGTCAAAATAAGAAGGAAAAAAATGATGCCAAGCATGGATCAGTGCGGTATGGGAGAACCCTTCAAGCACCTAAAGCTCTACACTTGGCAGCAGCCTGCAATTAGCACCAAACCAAAGAAGTATAACTCAACGGAAATCCCATGTCTCTAGTGATATGATCATCGTTTGGGGGGAAAAACAATAGAATTCAATTCATTTGCAAATGCAATCATGAATAAAATTGTACATGAGTTCATCTTCAAATGAACTGGGCAGGGATATTCTGTTGCCAAATACTGGTTATAAAACAAATGCCTCCATTTTGTAATTTAGTAGCTGGATTTCACGGCTGCTTACCACACAAAAAAAGCAAATGGCAACATTTTCTCAGGTGAAAAGTCGGCACAGATCGCTAAAAGTAAAACAAAGGCTCGTCAGTTTCTTTAATTTATCATGAACAACACAAAGGGGGTAGGGAACTGATCAAATTTAAACAAAGCCTGGCAATTTTTGTCAATATGTTCGGTAGTGGAGCGATACTGATGTTTATTTTAGAACTTCTTTTTCTTTATATTCTAAATTCAATTTTGTATGCATATTAAATGAGTTATCATTTAGGGAGGGAGTACTTGCAATGTTTGTAGGAAGAAATATTTTATTTCACAAAATTTATATTTTATGCAAGGACTCATTAATTTTTTTTATTTTTCTTAAATTTGTGCCAAAAAAAAACTTTAAAATTGAATATTCGAAATATTTGAAAATAATTTTTCATTTTGGAAACAATTATGCTTCAATTATATACTTGACAATATTAGTGTGAGGAAACCACAAACTGCCACAATACTCCTTGGGTGATTTTATCCATCATAATTATCCCATAAACTTCCAAACCCCACCTAAGATTCACTACTTTACGTAATAACGTAACATCATTGCTCACACAAGTTGTGTGCAAGAATTCTCTCTCTCTCTCTCTCTCTAAGAAGAAAACAAGAGAGAGAAAAGTCATATTAATGATAATAAAATAGTTTCATTTCATACAACATCCACACGTTAGAATGACCTCAATATTACGAATTAATAATTAAAGAAGCAAAAAGAAAAGAAACACGTTTATTACTAATTAATTAATTAAAAAAGCAAAAAAGAAAACAAACAGGTTAAAAGAAGGTCAGCGTTTGTTGTAAAAAGCAGGCACTTTGTTAATTTTGTTGAGAAATATACTGCAAACACGAAAATAAAATATTCTTTTGCCAGACATAGCAAAGCAGGTGGCAGCTGCTGAAAAACCAGCACACAGAAAGATAGAGGACCTGCTCACCAAAAGATTAAAAAAAAAATACTGAAATAAATAAATAACATATAAGAAAAATAAATTTACACTGTTTACCTCCCACAAAACTCTCACACTTACCTAATCATCAATAAGGAACACCAATGAATTTAAACATAGAACACTAGAGTTATCATAGAATATCACACATTAAAGCGAGATTGAATTCGCATGGATTTGGTGAGGCTATACAGAAATGGATTGATGGAAGAACAAGAAGAGGGTAAGTTCACGGAGTTGAGCGAGTTCAAGGCCATGGCATTGGATGCTGCTGCAAATGGTTTCGGCATCGTAGCCTTTGCCTACTTCTGTTCTGAGGGAAACCCTTCTTGCTGCTGCCGCACAAAATCTGAAGTTTGTAGCTTGCTGACTTACAGTGACACAGAACAAGAAGTGGTAGTCCACCAAGCAGTTATTAATAAAATAAATTTGCCCTATTAAATATCAAAGTCGTTGTAGTATAGTGGTAAGTATTCCCGCCTGTCACGCGGGTGACCCGGGTTCGATCCCCGGCAACGGCGCCATGTATTTTTGGATGGCCTCACTCATTACTTCTTACTAGTAGTATCGGTCTCATTTTCTCTACTTTATTGGATAATTTAACTTAGATGCATCTTTCAAATAGATTTCATTTCTCTAAAACTTGGCACTATATTTTTGGATGGCTTCACTTATTATTTCCTACCAAGAGTTCTCAATGATTTATTACTTCCTATTGGTAGTTCTGGATAACCACACTCATTTCTTCCCATTGGCCATTGGTAATTTTGGTTCCATTTCTTTACTTTATTTGATCATTTAACTTAGATGTATACTTCAAGAAGATAAGAAAAACAATATAAAGCCACACTTCATTTCTCTAAAACTTTGCGCTATATATTTTTGGATGGCCTCACTTATCATTTCTTACTGGTAGTTTTCGTGCCATTTTTTCTACTTTATTTGATAATTCAACTTAGATGCATCCTTCAAAAAGGTAAAAAAACGAAATAGTTACCCTTCATTTCTCTAAACTGGGGCAAATTTTCTACATTAAAGGCAAGCAAATGAAAATTAGGATAAATTCAAAATACAATGGTTGAGAAATACCGATTATGTGAAAAAAAAAATATAAGAAATTAACATTCCTCTAAAATTAGTTTACAGTAATCTGTAAAATAGTTCTTGCCTTTGTCCAAAAATCTACCTGTAATAGTGTCAACTCAATAGAAGGCCACTGGTAAATCCAGTGCAGAAATGACGTGTGTAGGTCTGCATTGTAAGGAAGACCACCTTGTGTCCCAAAAGCTCTTCTCAATTGCCAGCTGCCTGCAATTAGCACACAATGTATAAGCATCCAGTATACTGATTCAACAATAACATAAAGCATGTTATATACCCTCATTTTTTTTTCCATTGTTATCAAAGTGGGGCACTTCCCACAGTAGCAGAAAAGGACAACACATTTTCTCGTCAAAAGTTGGCACAAAGAGCTTAGAGTAAATTGAAGAGAAAATAATTATCTTCCATATAAATCCACAGAGTAAACAAAAAGGAAGATAATGGGTCATCACATAAAAAATTACAGATGCATCTTAAATTGTAAAGGAATTATGAAATATGGAATCCTGAGAAAAACGTAGAAAGTCTAATTTGAGGACTTAAAAAACAGATTTCTAATCTTCATTTTAAGTTTTTGACAGTGAAAACACGTGGAAAGAGTAAAAAGAACTCGTACTAGTTTAATAATTTTTTGAGTGATAATAAAAAAATATTGAATTTTGAGGAACGGAAACAATTAAGATTCACAGGCCCTTGTTCAGCATATATGGAAGCATGGGAAGCCTTGGGAATATGAAAATCCAAATTGTAATAAATTTTGAAAATACAAAATGCCAATTGGAAAAGCAACCATGTCATATATGCCATCCGACTAACCGATTGGGAAGGAGGCTGGTAGACTGTTAAAAATTAATGCAACATGTATGCATCCTAAAAACCAGGCTGATGAGAGAACTGAAGCATTGACATTTCCTAAGATAATAGTATTTCTAAAGAGATACATGTACTTTCCTGCAGATAATTTAACCAGGATGCAACATGATCAGTTAATTTTGGGATATCATCCAACCCAATTCCTCAGCTTTTCTTCTTAAACTAAGATTGCTATATTCTTCCAAACTGTCTTTACAAGGAAAATAAAAGATTATGTTCACTTCCCATCAGATGGAGCTTTCTGCTCTCACCAAAGGAAATAATTGATTATTAAAGACTGAAAAGCTTCAATGGAAGAAGCGGAGCATAAACTTCATGGTATGTGATTTTAATATTACAATGAAAATAAGGCCAGCACTACTTTCTTTTATTTCTTCTCTTTGAGGGAAGGGACATTGGAAGGATTACAAGCTAAGCCAATATGTTCTTCACAATGATATAGGCAATACATCGATTTGTAATGAACTATTCATAATTCATATCGTTGTGTTTCAAAATCAAAATAATGCAAAATCAGATTATATAGACAGCAAAAAAAATATATAGAGATTACCACAGAGCATAGCTTGTGCCATGTTCAATATGCCTCTGCCCTGAGTACCACTGGCAACCTTGTCTCGACCACGTTAACAACAAATAATCAGACTTAAAACTGTCGTGTATTTAATTTATGCATCAGAAATTAAAAAATAGAAAGAAAGAAGGAAACAATACCTTTGGAGATGAGCCAGGGAATACACAAGTCACCGGGGCCAAGAAATACAGCTTGTGTCTTGTGCAACATGTACTTACGGCCTACCTTGAATGCCCCTGGCAATCTAGTGGGAGTCTCAATCACATCAGAACAAATAATCAAACTCAAATCTGTTGTGTATGGAATTTATGCATCAGGAAATGGATAAATAGAAAGAAAGAAAGAAAGAATGCCTTTGGAGATGAGTCTGGGAACGCACAAGTTACCATGGCCAAGAAAACCGGCGACACCATTTGACATTAACATGCCGTATTAAAGTCTCTATTCTACATCATAGCAAGCTGATTCGAAACGAATAATATCAAACAAAAAGATTATGCAGAACTTACAAAAATGGTCGTGAGGAAGGAAATCGGAAGACATCTTCGCCCTCAAATTTTTGCTACGCGACCTCCTTCCGCATTCTATCGTTTCACCCCCACCTGCTATCATCTTCACCTTCAGATGAACCGTAATCTCCAATTTTTTCATTCTTCCTCCAACTAAGGACTGAAATACTTTTTTCGGGCTTTGGCGCGCTGGTTGGCATTTATATCCAACTTTGGGCGAGGTGGCAATGAGAGCGTTGTAAGTACGCCAGGCGCGCATTTGAAAAAAGAGAAGGAGAAGGAAAAATAAATTGGCGTATTTGAATATCATTTTAAACCTTTTTTCATTGTTTTCACTAGAATTATCATTCAAAAATAACCAATGTCATATTTTTTAAAATCGTTTTAAAATTACCCTCGATATTTTCAGGTCAATTTTTTTAAATATATAATCATATTATATAAAAAGATGATAATACATATTTTTACAGTTAAATAAATCATGAGAATTATGAGATGAAAGTGAGTTTTAAACATTTTTCAAATTATTATATATTTTAATTATAATTTTACAGTTTTAAATTTATGATAGCATTTAATTGTAAATTCAATTAGATTTCTTACTAAACAAATCAAAATATTTTGTTGGTGAAAAAATTAAATAGTTTTGATTAAACAACAAGACGTTTATAGAAAAAGAATCCCATAATATCAAAGTTTATATTTATTAAAACAGCAGTAAGAAATGATGTTAACAGCGAAATTTTAATATAAGATATAAATGTGTGTATGAAAGTGACATGACAAAGAAAGAACTTTTTTATGCGAACTCAATCTAATCAAGCATGGAGATGTTTGAATTGTAATGGAGATGAACAAAGGATGACTGATATGTGGAAAGCATACAAACTTCACTATCTTGTATAACATGGAAAGTTATAAAAAAAAATTTTAAAAAATAAGTAAGAAAAATTCGAACCATAAATATTTACTGCAAGAAAATATCAGGTCTGAATAATTCCTGTAATTAATCAGACTAGGTGTAGTAAGCAATGGACACTACAGAATAAGCAGTTACATGTTCACTAATGATTTTGTTCTATTAGTACATCACGTCTCTTCCAACTCCCAAAGCCACGAGTTTAATAACGCATGTCTCATTTGAGAATTCTTGTACACTCCAGTGACTTTATTCTTAGCTAACAGAAAAAATTAATTACAATTTTTAATACATTATGTTATAGCATGGAAGAACTTCTCGTGTCTCACGTATACCGGGCTACAGATAGCTGAATTGGAGCTCTGGTATCAGAAAAATGATGCCAAGCATGGATCAGTGCGGTGTGGAAGGCCACTTCGAGCTCCTAAAGCTTTGCACTTGGCAGCCGCCTGTCATTAGCACCAAACCAAAGAAATATAACGGTTACCCATATCTGAATCTCCAATGATCTGGTTATTGACCATGGTTAGGAGTAAAAAAATATAGAATTCAATTCGTTTGCAAATGAAATTATGTAAAAATTTGTACATGAGCTCATCTTCAAATGAAATGAATCCTAATTTTTTTAGGGGAGGTAAGAGTACACATTATATTTACATGAAACTAATTATAAATGGACGTGTAGATTGGTTCACGATAGTACTAAGAGGAATTACATCAGTTAATTTATAATTAATATCATGTAATATACAATATGCATGCAAGGATTTCCCACTCTGAAGGGACAAAGGAAGGGAAAAGGGAGAGAGTGAACCACCCACTTCCTACTTTTAGTAAGATATTGTGAAGCTTATTTCTCGTTCTTGTCTTTTTTATTTTTTCTTGCATTTTCTTGACTCTAAAACAAGCTAAAAGAGTGGAAAATTAGTCAGCTACGATTTGCTAAGAGATCTCCCTCCCCCCACAAAATTCACAAACAAAATGATGTGCTTTCTTAATGATGTTGTGAAGTCACAAAATAAATGTGGGGAAATTTCAAGGATCAATTCTCATGTACCATCTCATAGATGATCGCTAGCCAGTACGTTGGTTCTATATGTTGGTTACAGGAAAACGAAATGGGTAGTGACATTCTGTGCGCCAAATACTAGTTATGAAACTAATACTTTCAACTTTGTAATTTAGGCTTGGTTTATCTTTCAAAAGATGAAAAATCTCATTTTTATATTGCGCGCGCACACCACACACACATCTATGAAGGAATATCATGTACTTCTAGAATTGTAATTAAAAAAATATAATAACTAGAGTCATGGTAGTGAAGAAAAACTTCTTTTTTTCTCATTGAACATTTAACATTTTTTTAAAAGGAAATTGTATTCCACCAAATTCTTTACATTTAATATTGAATATTTAAGACATTTTCCACCATTTTAATATTTTATAACTATATTTCTACAATAAAATATTTTCCCCCGAAACAAACAGAACCTTACTAATTGGATTTTTTGGCTACTTACCACACAAGAAGCAAATGGCAACATTTTCTCTGGTGAAAAGTTGGCACAGATCGCTGCAAGTAAAACCAAGGCTCGGTCAATTTCTTTTAATTTATCATGGACTACACAAAAAGGGTAGTTATTCAGGGAACTGATCAAATAAACAATAATATATTCAAAAACATTCGATTAACGACAATGGAATTTTAGGTATATTTTTAAGTATTATCTCTGATGGAGAGAATCGAGAGACTGATTTACATTATGAGGTTGTTCTCAAATATAAAAGTAGAGCACAGGGAATGTAAAATTGAAAACAATTGGCTTTGAAATGCATAAGTCGATACAACTCTTAATATTGTTCATATAGAATGCAGGATAGTACATACCATACAAAACAGCTCCAACAAATGCATCTCCTGCACCAGTCGTGTCAATAAGCTCCGATGGTGGAATCTTCTCAGCTGTTGCAATGTATAACTTCCCACAAACTGTTCCTATCCCTTCTGCTCTAAATTTCATCAAAGGCTGAAAGGATTCAACAAAAAGATATATAAATCTAAGTAGATCTTAACCAGAGTTCTTATACATTGTTGTTTTTCAACTGGGATTCATCTCAATTTGATCAATAGTGGTGATGGGAATGTAAAGATTTTCTAGCATCAAAATTATAAAGCAATCTTATGGAAAAACACGCAAGCCACCATGCTTAATCAATGCAACACCCTTCTTCCAAGTTGTGTGAATGCAAGGGTTTGAGAGATTTATGATTTAATCAAACTGGCTTCAGAAGAAGCATGTTTTCAATGACACCCATTAAGATTGTCCAAGATTAGACTTAATTTGAAATTATTTGAATAATTAAATCATGTAATCAAGTATTCAGCTTGCATGATCTGGGCTTAAGCTAATGTTAAACCCAATAGAAGAAATCACACCAGCAATTACCGAGGGTATGCAGATTGGTGTGGCTATGGTGTCATTCTTTCCCATTGCTATTGATTCCAAAGAGCTTTCTACGTCCATTTCCTTTATCGGATGACCCTCTGCCAGAAATTGCATCCCAACTTACTTTATAAAAGACAACTCTACCAAAAAAGGTTGTTTAACAATAAGATACATTCTCTGCCTCTGTTTCTGCACTTGGCAGTGAAAATAATATCCAAAAAAAGGCAATACTCACCATTGACACATCTCTCAAGCATTATGCAGCCATTTTTCCCCAAAGTTATGATCACAAATTTAATTTTTGGCAGCCTCAAAAGAATTGAAACAAGTGCTCTTGAAATAGATGATGCTTCTGTCCAGGCCTGTCATTATGCATCAAATTAAAGAACTTACAAATCTCAAGCGGCAGCTTGAAGATATCATGTTGATCAATTAGCGCAGGCACAGTTTAACCACAAAAGAAAGAGAAATAGACTAGGCTGAGAAGTACATGGCATATATATTTAAAAATCAATTAAGCTTCATAACTTGATTGACACCCGTGAAGAGAGAAAGTGGATTATAATCTCCCCACCCGACCCAAAAAGATGCACTTACACACTTTTTATGGGAGAAATTCGTGATTACACATCTTCATTTCAGTGTTAGGCTGTAAATTCTTTAACCAGATCACTCTTCTGGCTACAAGAATGAGCTCAGTTTTTGGTTCAGAGACACATTCAGCAATTCATTATGAAATGTTGTAAAACAAAAACTAATAATAAGTGCTTGCCAACAAAGGAAGTGCAATGCATCATGACTTTGTTCTTCATAGAGTGTGACTTGCCTGTGGAAATTTTTCTGAGCATATAACATAATCAGCCAATTTAAGGAGATCGTCCAATCCTTCCCTTGGCCTTTCTGCATCAACTAAGATAGGGATATTCTTCTGAGATGCCTGTGACAGTAAAATACTTCGCATCAGATGATCCTCTCACTTAAATGAAATGAATATTAAAATCCACTCACATTAACGTCGTGTGCACATAATCAGTTGACAATGCATAACCATAAAGTATGCTTCTTCAGAAATAGGACAAAATTTCTAGAATATCTGAACTCCTTATTCAAGTTATATTCCTTTGAACAGGACAAAGCTCCATACTACTTTTGTTGACTATACATGAGGCTCGTGCTCCACAAAATTAAACAATGGGTCTGATGAACTTGTAATTTGCATTGACAGCAGGAAGAAAAACACAATGACATTAAAAGGCTTAGCATGACTCAACCCCCGTCACAACCAGCCCTTCTAGTTAAATACCTTAAAGTTTGACTTTGCATCAAAACCATGAGCAAATTATATATGATATTACCTCTTGAGCAATGACTAGAGCAGTTTCATGCATCCTTCCATCAAAATAAACCAATCTTGCTCCATCCAATGCAGATAACAAACTTGCTCGTGAAAGATCCTCTGGGATCATGGGAGGATATCCTGAAGTGTGTATACAAGTGCGGGTTTTCCTAAAGTCTCAGACCACAGATTAATCAACTTGCAGTTTATATTCCTAACATCAAATGTTTCAGGATTCATCTAAACCAATTAAGTTAGACATGATGGATTAACAGGGAAAACACCACCTTATATGAAAGTATGTTATATAGACAACTGTGATGCAAATTCTTGTTCACTTTTTGGTTTGACATTCCTCTATAATGTATGTGTTTATTTCACTGATAAACACACTCGACATGGATTACTAAGAAACTTTCAGCTTTAATTTGGTTTTAGTTTTGCTTCTAACGGAACTTTTATAAATGAAATCATGAGCTCTTCTATTTTCAAGAGTCACTAAGTGAGCAATTGAGTAGAACCTTGAGAAAATCATCAATCATCATATATGTATAAATCATTTTAGTTGCAACCCTTACGTCTGGCTATCAACAATGACATAGGTAAATGGTGAACTTCCCCCCTTGGAAACCTGGAGACAAAATCAACAATGATTATGCAATAAAGTGAGAGTGGACACGCATTGTAGCCACAAGCAAAAGCAAAAGAAAAAAAAAATTTACAAAATAGCAGCATTCCAGAGTGAAGAAGCAAAGCTAAGGAACAAGCTTGTCATACTCTTTAATGGTGTTTGACATACCACAAAAAAAGAGGTATCCACCCCATCAGCTTCTAGCTCATCAAGTACAGCCCTGCCCTGAGTGTCATTTGCAACCTAGTATTTTAATTGGACATTTATTAGAAATCAGAATAACTAACCATCAGGTTGTGTACAATAAAGCATACATATTATATGCTAGTTCGGGAACTGACATGCCAAATGCCAACATGAAGAAGGATCAGACATAAACCTTAGATATTATCCTTGGCTTTAAGCCCAACCGAGCAGCGCAAGTTAAAGCATTCCCCACATTTCCGCCACCTTGTACCTAGCAAACCAAAGAATTCAAGCATTGATCACACTCCCTGTTCGTGTACATTCTATTAACATGGCTGCCAACCATTGCTACTGAGTGCCATCTTTCCATGTACATAATTGTCCGTCTATTTAAGGGAGGAAAAATAAAAAAAAGAAGAAAAGAACAACTAAAAAATCAGTTTAAGGAAAAGGATGTGATTTCACTGCTGAACAATTGCAACAGAGAAAGCAGCAAGAAATCCCAATTTGAATTTTGTGCTTCGGGGACTTGATGACTTTCGCAAAACAAAGTGACAATGTCATTATGAGATCTTTGGAAAAGAATTTTAGCAAAGAGCTCACTTTTTTGCACGACTTCGACGAGTATTAGGTGGGACGGTGACAAAATCCCATATAACGTTTATTAAATAATACTGTTGACACAGTAAACAAGCATTAGCAAAACAAAAGCAACTTTCTTGACCCACATCACACGACCAAAGTCGAGCTCAGTCAACTTCCTTCGGACGTAGACTCAACCAGAAATTCCCCAGAGGCCAAAAATTGAGATCATTGGCTGGCTGTACTGGGAGAAGGAGCAGAACTTGCAGCATATTATTTTCTTATCAACGCAACAATTGCGGGCAATAATTGCATATACATCCTGCAAATCTTGTAACGCAATTTAATCATGAAAGCAATTTTTTAAAAAGAAAACCTTGAGGTCAGTGCTTCTGATTTTCTGGTCCGGCAACGGGAACGCCGCAACGGCTGCCAAGAAATCCACCGCTGCCCCGCCAAATCCAACCTGCCAAACACGCCTTCAATTCAGCCTTAGACGAATAACTGCGAGGCTTTCTGCCCTATCAATGAAATTTTAAGAACGAAAGAAACTCACAACGATTCGACTTTCAGGGGGAGGAAGGGAATCAGAAGACATTTTGGTGCCGAAGCTTCTGCCATAACAATTGAAATGCTTTCGATTTAATAAAACTACTAAAAAGAAAACTCCGCTAAATAGCAATGACTAGAAGGAACTAATAGCTGTAGGCAAAATTCAAACCATATGCCACGATCACATTTTCAGCAAAAATTTGTACAAGCACCACACATCCCGCAGAAAAATCAGCAAAAAGACGTACGAATTCAATACTAGAGTTAAGCACATACAGTGCTTGCTATTATGCCCGAGAGATGGAACAGAAATGGTAAGCGAAAAACCTGATAGATGTGGTCTTCGTCAGTGAGGCTAAGCTTTGAAGGCTCCGCCTCTGGTTGAGAAGAAGAAACCGACGCGAAGGAAAAGAGCTTAAATTGGAGGCATTGGGATACATAGGGTCACAAAGTCGCAAGCCGTGATTTTAGAGTTCGTTGACTTGGAGAATTCGATAAAGCTGAAGTCAGATTGTCAATTATTTTGTTCCTTGGGAAGGGCCGTCGTGGGGTTTCGGCCAATGTAATTCGAGGTCGTTGTCGTTGATTGCGGAAATTTACGTGGCCTATCGTTTTCAAGGTGCAGGACGTAGCATTACGAAATAATTGAGGAAAGGAAAGAATTTTACACCAACTCGTTTAAATAAATCCAGTAAATTATACTAACCAATACTCCTATTTTGATTTGATGTAGTAAATAATTATTTTTGGTGTTTAGTTTTATAATTATGTGTGATTCGTGACCTAGAGAGGTCTTACCCTAGGTATGAATTTTAATGATGGCAAGGGACAAACAAAGGTATTTCCTTAACGGGATCAAGGTACATTCATGCTATGACGCGCATCTAGACTAGACGCCTCCGTTATTACTTATCTTTCAATTTCTTTTAATTGAAGAGAAATGAAAATATAATTTTTTATTACAAGGTGCACATTTTCTTTTTCTAGAACTTACAAATGAGAGTTTTAAATTGAATTATAAGGTGATTTATTTTTTACAATAAAATAATATCATTCGAATAAATAATATAAATACAAAAAATTATTTAAGTAATATATACTAGGTGATGGGTGGTAATGATTTAGAACCAGTAAGATAAAAATAATTCACATATATAAATTGAAGTCTACGTAACAAAAAATGTGATCGAGGGTGCTGGTGCTTTAAATCTTGAGACATAGTCCCAATTTCATAATTCTTTGTTAATGATGTAAAGACATATGTCTAAACAATTATTAATCTTAAGGATTTATTTCTTGTGGTGTGTTCTAAAAGGTTAGAGAAAGTAAGTTATATTTGAGCATATTATGGTCAACATGTCCAATCAATGCTATGATTTAGATCATTATTATGATGGGCCTAATCCTAACAAGATGATTGATCATCTTTAATTTAATGCATCATTGTCACTTGGTCTCTTTCTTTGTTTAATCATAATATGTTTAATTGATTATTTGTTGTCAATCTCTTTTAATATTAAAATATACTACTTACTCTTCTACACTTATTTAATAGTTCATATGACATATTTGAACAAACTCAATGTATATTTTCATGTAATTCAATTTCTCTCCAAAATTAAAAGAAAATCAATTTTAAAAAGGAAAATTTTATGACATAGTAATGTACTAATATATTATCAAATTTGATCATTGATATATCATCATGTGACCTATTAATGCAAGGTAAAAGCATGAACATAGGAACTAGTCAACAACCTACAATCTACTAAGTTGTCACAACCCGAATCCAATCATAACCAATGTAAGTCCTACTATTCAATTTCGCTAATCTCAATACTATCTACTCTAATTCTTCCAAATGAAAATTTTCTCATTTCATATTGGCTAAATTTTATAATAAATTTTTATAAAAAAATAAATAAATTTTTTCTATTTTTTGAACACTTCCTAAGAGTCACAAGTGCCAAATTATAAAATCTGAAATTTTTTACAAATACGATAGCAACACAAAATACACAACCCTAACATGCATATTTATTTATACATATACTAGTAACTTTACTCCTAATCCAATTATTACAATTTCCTAGTAAAGCGATTTTTGATACTCCATAGATACGAAAAAGTTCAAATACGCTCAATTCGACTTGAAAACATTGAAAATAAAAGGAATGAATATGTAACAACCATGTTTAAAATTAATTACATAAATAATCAAATGCTAGTTACATATTAAAATAGAAAACAATTATAAACCTAATTCTTGGATTGTGTAACAAGTGATACTAACTCTTAAGTTGACATATTTACCTATATATAGCTCAAACTTTCTATTTCACATCACAATTCATAATAGTCTCAACCATTCTATTTTATACCATACAATTATAATTTCGCACGCAACCCATTCTAGGTGGTTATCAAATTTTCAATTATCCAACAATGCTTAATCGTCATCATATCGAATGGAAGGATTCAAATCAGTCAAATTTCAAAGTCACAACACAATATATCATAGTTCATGATAAATATACATGTATCTACCTTTTAACTCTCAAATGATCCTTATACCCTTCACAAGCTTTCTATCCTTATTCCTTTAAGCTCTACCTTATACAACTCATAAACTTTTTATCAGAAAATTTTCATTCAATTTTCATATCATCGCCCCCATCATATTTCTCATCTCAAATGCTGCACATGACATAATTCATAATATAATCTATACACTAAAGTTCAAGCTCTACATATTACAATTATAATACATTTTCAATGTGAAGTAAATGGTTCATCATTATGAGGTAATATTAAAGCATATAACAGTATATATATAATAACATCACCATACTCTTTTGTATGGCCATTATGTTCATTCATATCTTAATACAGTTTCCACTATATTTTCTAATATATAAGTAATAATGAAAACTAAATTATAATCAATTGACAATTAATAATAGCATTATCATGCTCTTTAAGTCAGGTTAATCCAAATTCATTCAATATACATATACATTTTCAACCTATTGTCCTATCAAGCATGAATGTCATAAAAAAAATACTAAGTAACAATGGTACATTACTTTTATCTCAAGGTCTTAAAACGAGAAACAATTACATCTTACGAGATAACGATATGAATATATATATATATAAACATGTAACAAACCAATTATCTTGATAACATATTGATTAAGTAAACAATCACAATTATTGAGATTTAAGCTTTCTAATTATATATAGATTTGATTCCATGTTTAAATGTACTTATGATTCATATAGTTGATAAGAAAATAAAAAATTATAAAAAATAACATTCAACTAACATAAATAATATATAAATTTTAAGGTAAAATATATAATCACTTAGCAAGGTCTATCTATTTTATCCACTCCAAAGTATGTAGGTTCAATTTTTTCTTATCTTTCTACTCATAATTTACAAAGATAACTTATAAGTATATGAGTATTCTTTTTCTTCTTCTTAAATATTACATTTCCCAATTCACTTCATGATATACTAACATTTTTTGTCATTGGCTACTTATATTCTTTAGTATTGGCATTTAAAATCAAGATATACCATAATATAGAGATTTTCGAATCAAGATCATTTAAGACTTGATATTATAAAAGATTTTACTAGTTCCACTCTTATTATTTTACATTATCACTTTTTTATATTTTTAAAATTATCATAAGAAAATTGGAGATTTTCTTCCAAATTAATTATAAAACAATCAAAATATTAAGACATTATGCTTTATGGATGCCTTAGTCATATTATTTTATGAAACTATACACTTAATTTCTAATATTCCTAACTTTGTCTGGAGTAATCATAAATTATATGTATTCTAAAGATTTTTTAAAAAATATTAAGGTTAATAATATAAAAATCTCCAATCATGCTATTTCAACATTCAATAGCATAAAAATGATATTTTTCCCAAGCTATTATTATTTATTCAAAGTCTATATAAATGGGATTTCATAAACTAAGCTTAAATCTTCACAAATATTATTGTTTAACGATACAAAGTAACCTACTTTTCATTATGGCAGTTGACCTGAGCTCTAATGATGACAAAATGATCTCAAAACTTTGATAAAGTAAGAATTGCTGAAAGGCCCCATACAATTATTATTCAACAAGATCCTTGTAACTTCACTTACAATGGAACACAAATGGTGGTTTATAAGGAAACTTTTATGCATGAAGGTGACAATAGCATCGACAATCGAAAATGGGGTTTCATGTTAGAGAAATGGGCAAAATCCAGCACCCAAAGTGTTGCCACCTAACTCTGATCAAGCTCTTCCTATAGCATCGGTGAATAGCTGTCCAATAAGGAGGAGCAGGTATAAGAGAGGAAGCTTTCAACAATAGTATTACTACGAATAAGGATGAAGACTGTGATCTGCCATAGTACAGTTGAAATCTATAACCCCATTTGCTACTGGGAGCTACGGTCATGAGACTATGGTGGCATGTCAAAGAATAAGATAGCTAATGGCAACCAAAAAGGCGAATAAAGAAAAAGTAAGCTATTAGAAATCCTAAAGGTTCTAGTACTCCTTTATTATTATGATCCACCCTAATCCATGACTCTCTCAATACCATCAGCAAGTGATAATCCAATGAAAAAGCATATACAACAAAGGTGCTTTACAATGTTAGCACCATAGCTAGAAGAAAACAAAGAAATAACAATAGGGGAGGGAAATAAGAGAAAGAGATCTAGGTTAAAGAAAGGAAAGAGAAATTTAAGTGAAAAAAAGTCATCTATTATTATATGGTATTTCTCAATGCAAGGTAAACCTATCTCCTTTAAATCTTATTCATCTATTTATTTAAGCATTTCATCCTCTTTTAAATCTTAACCATTCAACCTGATTACCGAATTCATTATTCTTGTTTACCAACTAATCCTCACACTTATTTTAATGAATTAGGAGTTTAAAAGTGGTTATCTTAAATTTAGATAATGTTCTCGTTAAATAAAATTATAATAATACTTATTTAGTTAAAATTGAAATATACATATCTCATCTTAGCATTATAAATATAATTTAATTATCCTCATTGATTAAAATATATATTTTAGGATATTTAAAATAATAAAACTTTAAATATTACCCCGAGGTACTACATAGGTATATAACTCTAGAATCTAACTCATATAGTATCCTACTAAGACTTTAATTCTATATTATTTATCCTAAAACTACTTTAAATAATTAAATAAAATCCTTAAAGATGATAACTATAAAAATTACAAGATAATTATAAAAATCTAAATGTGGTTATGATTAGGCCTATATCAAACTCCTTTATCTTACCTCAAGTTTACAGGTTGATTTTGACATCTACCATTCCATTTGAAAAAGATATTTTGAATATCAAGACTCTTTAAATTCTTTGGAAATAATCTTTTCGTGAACTAGAATAAATAATCTAGTCTTCTGCATATTTATTTAGTTTGCTTAAACAATTAAATGCTGAATAGAATTTTAGAAATCTTCCTTGAAGAAATTTGTTAAGAATTGTACGATTTCCATGTCTTAATCATGTACATCATTTTCTAATGGTTGAACTACTTCTTAGTTGATAAGTTAGGAGTAATCATCTTCTTTTTTTAATTTTTTCATGACTTAAAAATTGAAAACCATTATTGATCTACTCGTTAATAGGCGAAAAATATACAACTTGAATTTATGGAATTTGATGGCTTTTTATCTTTCTTGTGTAGATTTATATTGGATTAATTTCCTTTGAATTATTAATTCTTATGTGACATTTTCTTCTTGTGTATGGTATAATCAGGAAACTTCAATATTACTTGTAGTTACAATTCTTTTAACTCAAGAACCTTAACCTTTGGATAGATATAACTAAATGAAGGCTAAGCATAATTCTCAAAAAAATAATTAACTCATTTTTACACTCTGTATAAAATTTTATCATAATAATTGAAAAAAAAGCAATTAATTGCCTTTTCATCTTTAATCAAGAAGAAATTTTCTTTATACTTTCTCGAGTTTTATATTTCTTCAATTATCTTCATCAATATTGGGCATTACTAATCAATTTGTAAGATACAAGATGGACTCGATTAAGATCCAAAATTTCTTTAATCTAAAAGTAACATTCAAGATTCATCAACTAGTTAATAAATTCCTTTTTAAAGGAATATCTATCAAAACAAGGAATTTTTTTAGAAATCAAGTGTAAAAACACCATCCGTCAATTGCTGCTAATAGGATTGCTTCATACACAATCAATGCCATAAAACATTAAGCAAGGCACATCCTTATTGCAATATCACTTGATGCAGGACAAAAGCATTAACATAGGAACCAGATAATGTTCTAGTTAATGACTAAGATTTTACTAGGTATGTAACTTTAAAATCCACTAGAAATAAGGAAAACTTCTTGGATGTTATTAAAATAAGAAATATATAGTGTGTCACATTTTACATATTGATGCCTTATTTATAAATATGATAAAACTCCCTCAAAAAATAGATATCCTTCTAAAACATTCCTTACTTATAGGTGGCATTTGATTCACGGGATCTTACATTCCCAGGAAAGTGTACATTCATGGGAATGTGATTCTTGAGAATTTAATTAACAGGAATGTAATATTCCCATGTTTGGTTCACTATAAATTTTTTTGGGAATGTTTTAATATTACATTCCCATTCTATGATTCTATGATTCTATGAGAATCTGAGATACCCACCTCCCCTCATGAGAATATTTTAGGAGAATGTTGGGTTAAAAAGATTCCCAAGAATGTGACATTCTTAGGCCATTTTTTTTTCAAACTTTGAACCAAACATGGAAATGTGATATTCCCTTAAAATATTTCCAGGAATGTCATATTCTCGGGAATGTTAAAAATATTCTACTAACCAAATGCCAACATATAGTATCCTATTAAGACTTTGATTCTATATTATTTATCCTAAAATTAATTTAAATAATTAAATAAAATCCTTAAAGATAATAATTATGAAAGTTACAAGATAATGATGAAAATTGAAAGGTGGTTGTCATTGATTCATATCTTTTGTCTTACATTACGTATCCTAAAAGATTGTCAACCTATTATGTGATCAGATTGGATAGTATATCAGTGCACCACTATACTACTTTGTTAGTGGTGCACCATATATTCTTCCTTTTAAAAATGTCTCTTAACATTCTTTCCTTTTATAATATTGAAAAATTAAAATTATGATTTATAAACAAGTTAAACAATCACAAACTCTATTTTGACCTAGTTATTCTTCTCTAATAAAATAAATATTAATGAGGTGTTTCATTTGAAACATTTTTGGTCCAAAGAGAATTTTTTCATCATTTATCTCTAGTACTGTACAATTACTCTATCAATTATACATCTATGGTCAACTTGTTATTCAATTATAGTTTACAATGGGTAATAATAAAATAGGAAGAATTATTATATTACATAACATCATATAAAAATGGTCCCTTGATGTTTATATATCAAAATCCTTAAACCATATCGTATATGACAACATATATTTGATTTATCCCTAATAAATAAGGTCCTATAGTTTTAGCTTAACTTTATATTTGAAACAATAGAAATTAACCAACTTGCATTTCCTATGAGTTAAAACATTTGCAATGAAAAAAAGCTAAATTGTTACATTAGGAAAATAACCAAAATCATAATATCCAAGGATGAAAAACTCACATTAAAATTCCTTCTTGTTGATTTCAAATAAAGTAATTAAAGTTTACAATTTTACTTCAATGAAAGGAAAGATTCAGAATGCAATTAAAATGAAGGATAAACTAAAGGGAAAATGCTAAAAGATTTTTTTTAAAATTAGCGTAAATCTCTTTTAGTATTTGAGGGAAACTGAATCATGCAAGAACCATATATTGATTTCATTAGAATATTAAATAGAGAATTAATGAATAAAGGTTTTATGCATCATTAAATAAATAATCGAAGGTAAGCAATACATGTTAATACTCTAAGGGTCAGTGACACATTATAAAAAGGTTATGTGTAATTTATCCAAAAATTTTGTGTTTATCTCTATCTTAATTTTGCATCCTTAATTCTTTAACCTTTTGTTTGAATTCTAAATAAAAAAAAAAGAATTTCCCTTTTTCTTATTTTGATAAGGAGAAAATAATAAGAAATAAAATGAAACAAAATAATTTTTTTATTTGTTTAGATTAAAAAGCAAGATAAAAGGAAACTAAGTTCAATTAAATAATAACTTTACCTTTAAAGTCAAACTTTAAACTAAATAATTAAAGGTTAAATTATAACAAATCAATCTTTCATTCCTTTTCTATCCATATGTGCTAAGAAAATATTTTAATAGGTCCTATTCTCTTTTTTTTTTACCTTTTCTTTTCTATCCTTTTTTTATCATGCAGTAAAGTAAAGAAAAATCTTACTTTCTACTTATTTTATTTCCTTTAATTCTCTTCTTACTTATTTTCTACATAAACAATCAAAAGGTTAAAAAATAGAAATTCGTATTCTTTTTTTTTTGTTTGTACCGATGTATCTCTACACCAAGTGTAAAACTAATCTTTATTTGGGTGGGAATAATAGACATATCACGACCTAACTCTAGTCATGACCGATATAGAACCTGAAAAATTAATTTTCACTAGCCTAACCTACCTTCTAAGTCATTAGACATGTGCATGTATAATAAAAGGAAGTAACATAGAAAACAACATTCAAAGATGTTAGAATTATATACATTGAAATAATTTTATAATAAGAGAAGTTAAATTTACTTATAATCCATTCTAGTTTAAGGGTAATTCAACCTAAGTAACCCTAGCTAGGAATACTTTCTATTCTTCTACTCTTTACTTGTATAGTCTAAGGCCCAAAACATCTATTTACAATAAAATGTCTATTGCTGCCTAAGCCACATTAGAGAACTCCTAAAAAGCCTATCCTTAAGGTGATGGTGAATGCAAATATAAAATTATTATTTACACTACTCAATGACTTATTCATATTTAAATATAAAATTATTGTAAGTACAACATATTGTATAATGAAAATTTAAAAAGAAGTCACAGCTATGAATATAGGTATGTTAATCACATATATTTATTTTTAAAAGCAAAAATCTTCGTATAAATAATACTAATAAAAGAGAAAACGAGTACACATTAATTGTCCAATATACTATCAGAAAGATAATATTGATAAAAAATAAGTATATAAATTTGATTTTATTTTTTTAAATATTTTTATTAAAAATAGAATATGTAATTAATTAATTATATTTATACTACTCAATAGTATTAGTGTTAAAGCTATAAATAATAGGATCGAGAGGAAACAAAAGGGAAAATATGCAATTAAATAAATAAAAAGAAGAGAAATATTTTAGATGAGCTATAAAACCTTGAGAAAGTCTAAATTGATATACATTTAATTTGAAATATAACATGCAAAAATTGATATAAAAATATTGATAAAATTAAAATTGATAAATTTGATTTTAATTTATAAATATTTTTATTAAAAAAATATAATATCCAATTTATTAATTCAATTATTACTTTTTATAACAATTTTTTT
Source organism: Sindora glabra (assembly GCA_020226215.1). Classification (NCBI taxonomy): domain Eukaryota; kingdom Viridiplantae; phylum Streptophyta; class Magnoliopsida; order Fabales; family Fabaceae; genus Sindora; species Sindora glabra. The sequence continues at coordinate 12,246,677 of CM035228.1, read as the reverse complement.
GATAATTTTATATCAAAATTTTAATTTCATTAAAATATTTGATGATAAACATAAATATATCATATTATATTTATAATATTTAATGACATTAGTAACACAATTATAAACGACATGAATATGAAAAAAAAAGAAAAACACGTAATTGAGTAAATAAAAAGAATAAAAATATTACATTAATTAGAAAATAAAAAGAGTTAAAAATATAATACGTAGTCAATAAATACTATTAAATAAAATTATTAAATAATTTAAAATATTTTAATAAAAATATATTATATTATATCAATATAATTGAATAGTGTCTGAGCTATAAATCATAGAATTTGACGAAAAAAATGGGAAAAACTTGTAATGGAGTATATTAGAGGAAAAGAGATAGTGTATTAACTATAAAATCATGATAAAATATCAGATGTATATTTAATTTAAAGTATAACACATGAAAATTGATATGAAAATGTTAAAAATTTTAAATATGTAAATTTAATTTAAATTTTCAAATATTTTTATTCAAAATAAAATACTAATTATATCATTATATTTTTAATTTCTACATTAATATTTTAATTTATTTAAAATATCTTTAATAAAAATAAATATATAATATTATATATATTATTTAGTGATATTAACATTTGAGTTGTAAATTACAAAAATGAACATGAAAAAGTAAAAAAAGAAAAAGTATGCAAGGTAGCAAATAGAAGGAAGAGACAATGTGTCACATATAAAGAAATAAAAATAAAAAATAAAATATTTAATTAAATAAAAAATTTAAATTATTTAAAATATCTTTATATTAAATATATATTATGTTATATTTACATAAATATTTTTATTAACAAGTGAAATATATAATTAATTAATTCAACCAATATATATATATATATTCTATATTAAACTTTTAACTTAATTAAAATATTTTTATAATAAATGAATGATCTATTGAAGGAATATTTTTAAAGAATGATTTGATAATGTTAAAGGGAGTGAATTAAGGCGAGGAATTGTATCATTCTCTCTTTCTTTTTGTATAAGCGAGTGTATACAAGTTTGTTTTAAGAATAATTTAATCTAAAAATTGTAATACTATGGTTATTATAAATATCAGAAAGATATGTAATAAAGTGAATAAAAAAGAGAAATATTGTGTGCGTTATAAAGTAATATAAAAATAAATAAATACAAACGATTAAAAGCAAAAAAAATTAAAATTAATAAGATAGAAGTGTTGGAAAAAAAATAATAGAAATAGAAATGAGTTTGAAAAAGCAGGTGCACAGGGCGGGGGAATCTATCAATATATCAATCCTGGATTTGTACTGCTTTATTGATGTGTCATGCCTAGGTCGTATGTTTTTATTATTTTATTTCATTTCACTATTTCCTTTTTTTTTTCTCATTTTAGATTTATCTATCGTAGGTTTGTACGAAATCTATGCCATGTTTATGGCTGCGTTTTTTATCTTATTTATTTTACTCTTCTTCCTTTGTACTTTTCTTTTCATTCTGCCCACTTCATTCAATTTATTCTATTTTTCTTACTTTTCACTACCATTTTTATTTTGCATCACTTACCTTTTTCATTCCTTTGTTTACCTTCATTTATATAAACAAATATATAAATAATAATATTTATAAAAATATAAATAATATAATATAATAATAATTTATACAAAATAATAAAAATAAATAATAATATATATTTTTAATATCAAATGAATTTTCATATTATATATATTGTTACATTATATTTCTTTATTCATCTATATTTATATAGTAATATGTCTCTCCATTCTTGCTTTATTTGATTATTTTATTTTATTTTATTTTTATTTTTTTAATTTTAATTTTTTTTATTACAACATACTTCTACTTTAAGCAAGAACTTTACATTTGTACGCTATAACTACACATGGCACCTGTCAAATTGATGTCCCACCCGTTACTATTTTTAAATTTTTTTACTTACTTTTCAATATATATTAACCATAGTGTTAGGTGGTTCTACTGTTTGTACTTGGTAAAAAAAAATACACATTGACCAAACATGTTTTGAAAATATGTACGAAAATTAATATATTTTTAATTTAATATATATTTAAACATTAGCATCAAAATTGCTTATTTAAATTTTATTAATATTAATTCTTAAGTATTATATTACAAATTAAATATATACCAACTAAAATTTTGTAAAAAATGTAATATAAAATATATTAATTTATTTTTAACTAATATATTTAAAAAAATAAAAATTTTAATATAAAAGTATCTTATTACATTTTTTTACAAAATTATTTAAAATTGACATCAAATTTCTTTGTATAATTTTAAAATTGAAATTAATTTTTTCTCATTTTATGGACATTTTTCCTGAATTGTCAAATCACGAGCATGCTTTTTTCATTTTTTTAAAAAAATTTTATTACATTTTACATCACAAGCACTTACTTTTTTTTTTTATAATTTTTTAAATTCTTAATGGTTTGCAGCCCGTAAACTATTTCTCTTTCTTTTATTTATTTTGATATTGTGAATATTTTTTATATTAATTTTTAAATGCTATATCACAAATCAAATATATATTAAATAATTATAATTTTATCAATATCTTAATATAAATACAAAAAATATTAAACTATTTTTATTAATATTTTTAAATAATAAGACAAATATTTTATACAAAATTATAAAATAATTATATATTTCATTCTTTTGATAAATGTATCCTAAAGTTGATATTTTTTATTTTGAAATATATAAAAAATATTAATAAACATTTTTATAAAATTATATTAAACTAAAGTTTAAATTTATTTATGGTGATAAATCTCATTAAAATTAAATGAATAGGCATATAGAACATTATTTCTACTTTCATATCTCCTATAAGCTTAATATATTAATAATGAAAGTATATTCCTCTCTAACACTATTTACGACAAAAATTAATACATTTGCATTTATTAATGATATGGATGTATATATAAAAATAAAAGTAACTAATTAATAATTTGATTATTTGAAAGATTTAAAGGGTCTTAATTTAATATTAAAATTTTTTATTTTAATTAAATTTATCTATCTATATAGTAATTTTTGAATTGTACTATCATTTCTATCACATCCACATTAAGTATATAAAACAGGTGGAGTGGGCTTATATAGGCCTAGCCCGTATGGACTTACTCATATCAGCTTGCATTAAATGCAGGTTTCATACTTGCATATTTGCACTGTCTTACATGTGGTGCAAGTTTGCCCATGGACATTATTAGGGTAAGAAAAATTAAATTGAATATGTTAGGAAATAATTAGGTGATTTTTTTTATATATTAAGTCTAAATGTAAGGAAAAATAATTAAAAAAATTAAATTTTTTACCCGCACTCAAGCTTATGACTGTGCAGGTTTTTGTTCATGTGGACTTACTCAAATAAGCCGGTATTAAATGCGAGCTTTATACTAGGTTGCCCACCACTTTAGCTTATGACCACAGGTTAGCCGTATTGCTTACGGTCACGGGTCCCGTTTACAGGTCTAATCCACATATATTATTGTTACTGCTCCATTCCCATTTTTATTATTTTGTTTTTAACTTTTTATTATCAATATGGCCAATTGTCTTTTTGGTGTATTGGACAATTTCTGATTACATATACATGTACTTACTTAGCTATACAACATTGGAATTGTAGGGTATTATTGTTACATTCTATGTAACAAGTTGTTAAGTGTTTTTTTTTTAAATTATAATTTCCATTTCTTTTTAAAGTCATCTATTATTATTATTATTATGATTATTATTATTATTAGAAATCATTTGATCGGAAGACATTTATATGAGAGGTGTAACTTTTTAAAAAGTATAAATTTTTGAATTGTTTGATTGGTCACGTTCATCTTAGTAAGAAATTTTTTTATGTCATTTATATATAAAAATAAAAAATTATTCATATTCAATTTAATTAATAACCATTATAGTAAATTAAAAATAAGAAATCATAAGTTTAAAAAAATTATCTTAATTGAAGTTCATTATATATATATATATATACAAGCCACTTTAATTTTTATATAAGTTAATTTTATATTTTTTTGAAACAAAATAAGAAATTACAAACTTAAAAATGTTATCTTAATTGAAGTTCATTAATATTTCTAATTTTTTGTATTATAATTTCTAAAGAGCTTTATAGTCATTTTAATAATACTTTTTGAGAAGTTTAAAATTAAATTAAATAAAATATAAAAAATTAATTCATAAAAATTATTGATTTCTTGCTATCAACAAATAATTTTAAGTATTTCTTATTCTTACTCCTTTTGAAAGTTACTTAATTGGGCTTTACCATTTACTTTTACACTATTATTATTATTATTATTAATAAAAATACTTTGATCTCTCACCATTTAACATCTTGAAATAAAGTTTTTTTCTATGATACTCTAAAACTTTCATTTCATTTGTGTCAAGGTTATAATTAATTATTTATTCTTTAATTTTATATAGTTGCATGCTCACTACTTGAATTATAATTTTTTAACTTTCTATTATAATATGTAATCAGAAATAAATTTACATAAATAATTATTATTTTTACATAATGTTACATTTATTCATTAACATTAATATAAATAACATAAATTTAAATCTTAGGTAAATAAATAAATAATTAAATCTCAATCATATTTTAATAAATAAATAAATAATAAAATAACATGCTTGAAAATACTAAAATTTGTTGTAATAAATGTTAGATTTAAAGTCAATTTATATAGTTTTATACTAATTGCAGGTTTGTTAATGATAAATACATCAATAAATTTACACATTAAAAATTAAAGAAGAGCAAATAATATAAATAGACAAAAAAGATTAGTTAGAAATAATATTATTTTTTATTATAATTACTTCATTATTTAATGAAATTTATAATTTTTAAATTTAGAACATTTAAAATAAAAATAATAAAATCAAATTTCAAGATTCAAATCAATTCCTATTTTATAGTTAAGTTTAACTTTCCATGGATACATATCTCTCATCTCCCCTCCAAAAAAGTCTTTATTTTCTAGAAGATATTTTTGTGATTTAACTTTTATATTTATAAGAAAATAAAATAAAATGATCATATTTGTTAAATTTTTATTTTTTTCATTTTACTCAAGTTTCCTTTAAAAAAATTATTGATAGGAGGTAATTTCACTATAATTGTATTTAGCAAAAAAAAATGAAAAATGTTTACTTCGACTTAAAAGTGGTTAGATTTTGTCCACTTCAACTTTAAACATAAAAAAAATAAAATAAAATAAAATTTAGAATTAAAATTCATCATTCACTTATTATTTTAAACAAAAATTACAATATTAATGTATGTTAGTTTATCTTGCCCATTTTTTCATAATATAATTGTAATTCTTATATAAAAAGTTCATATTATGATGCCTATATAAAATTATTTTATTTATGTTTTATAATAAATCATATATTTCAATTATAATTTTTAAGTTCTTTCTGTTTCTCTCATTATTTTTACCTTCTTTTCATATAAATAATACAATAGTAATTTATATAAAATAATAAAAGTAAATGATAACGTATATTTTATATTTATTTATATATTATTTATTCTTATATTTTATTTTATGTTTTATATGTATATAAAATAACAAAAATTTAAAAGAATTTAAATTTTTATTTTTTTTTGTAATTCTTCTATTTATTTTTCTCTACTAATTTTCTTTCTTTATCTAATCTGATGTCAGTTATACAATGAGCATGAAATGTTTGTCATAAACGTATTTTTCTAATTTTTTATTTTGATATTTTTGAAATTTTTCTTAAATTTATCATTCAATTTGAACATAAGTATTTTTCTAAGGTTAATATGAGACTTTTAGATTCGTTTTATATTTTTATCCTTAATAATAATTTACATATGATGATAATAATAACCAATAACTATAATAATATACTATATTAATAAGTTAAAGATTTATAATATAATTAATTAATTACATATTATATTTTAAACTCTCATCATATTCTTTATATTTCACATATCTCTTCACTTTTTTTTATTTGCGTAATTGCTTATTTTCTCTTTTTTCTTGTTTACTACAATTATTTAATGTTAAAATAGTAATATTACTAAGTAGTATAAATATAACATAATATATTTTATTTATATTTTAATAATATTTTGAATAATATAAAATTTTAATAAAAATATTAATTAATTACAAATTCTATTGTTATAGCATATTTTTTATATTTACTTCTATTATTAATAATGAAAATACTAATATTACTAAGTAGTATGAATATAATATAATATAATAAATTTTGTTGGTATAAAATTATTTTAAATAAATTAAATATTAAAATTTAAAATTAAATTAAATTACTTAAATATATATTCTATTTTTAACCAGTTACATTCTTTAACATTAAAGTTACATTTTTTTCTTGACATTTATTCTATTAAATATTCTTCTTCTTCTTTTTCTCTTACCATATTCACTTCTATTATCTATAACTTAAAATATTAATATTATTAAAAAGTATATAAATAATATAATATATGTTATTTTTTATTATTTTTATTTTAAATAAATTGATGGTTTAATTTAATTGAATTAGTTAATTACATTTTTTAACTCTTATGTCATTTTACACTTTGATCATTATTTTTATTTCCTTTTTATTTGTTTTATTGTACAATTCTCTTTTTCTTTATTTTTTATATCTATTGCTATTATTTATAAATTAGATGCCTAATCATTAAATAATTTAAATATAACATGATATATTCAATTTGATTTTGTAAATGTTTTGAATAAATTAAAATTTTAATATAGATTATATAAATTGAACTATATAATTACATATTTTTTAATTGAAATTATATGAATATTAAAATCAAATTTTATTTAAATTTTGTCATTGATTGCATATTTATCTTTTCCCCCTCTATTCACTCTTATAATTTATAATTTAAATTCTAATATTAATAAGTTGTACAAATGTAGCATAAAATATTCTCTTATTAAAAATTATTTTAAGTAAATCAAACATCAAATTTAATTATATATTTTATTTTAAAATTTAATTATTCATAAATATAAACATATAATTTTAATAATCATGATAAAATAAATTTTAATACTTTATAAACTTTTTATTATAAATATAAAATTTTTAATTATATATTTTATTTTGAAATACCCGTTCTACGCACGGGTTTGAAAAATATAAAAGAATATATTAATATAAATAGATATATAAATTAAATTATTTAATATTTATTTAGAGATAAAATTATATTAATACAATCAAGGCATTAAAAAAATAATTACTTAAATTTTAATTAATTATATTTTATGATATCATATATTTACTTATTTACTTACTTATTTTTAATAAATTAATTATACTAAAATTTTGATGTTACATATATATATTTATTTAATTTTTATTATTTATTATTTAAAATAAGAATATAATTATTTATTCAAGATATGAGTTGTAAATTATAAAAAGGAAAGATGATAAATTTGACATTTTTTTGAAAATTTACTAACTTATTAATTATAAAGTACTCAAAATAATTTAGAGCCATAATCTCTTTTGGTTTGGATAATGCAAAAATAATCACTTTTAATATTAAATTAAAAAATAATAATAAAATACACATAATTATATCAAAATCACTAATTTTTTAATCTTTGTGATATTATTATTTGTAAAAGAAAAAATAAAATATTATTTAATTTTTTATATTTATATTTAACATATGCATTCTCATATATTTAAATTATTTTTCATAAATAAAAAAGTCTATTTTTATAATCAAAATAAAATTTATATTTATTTTAATATTTACTAACTTAAAAAATTAAAAATAATTAAATTATAAAATTTTGCAAGTCGTTACCAATTTTAAAATATTAGGTGAAGGCAATAAAGGTAAAAAATAAATAAATTTAGTATGCCTAATAAAATTTAAACTTTTCTTTCTATAGTTACAATTAGAAAATAAACTATTTTAAATAATTTACTTTCTAATCAAGATAATTAATTACTGAAAACTTTCAAAAGTACAATTAAATATCAAATATTTTTAAAAAGAAAACAATTAATATCCTTAGTTTCAAATTGCTATGTCAAATAATCATATGTATACTTATAAGAAAAAATTATCATACACCATTGACGAATTGTGTATTTATACTTCACTTAATTTGATCATCGATATACTTTCATGTGACATATGAAATTTATCTCAAAAAAATTAATATATGATTAAATTTAATAATATACTAATAAATTACTAAGGTGAAAGGCGATAAATAATTTGCTTTCCCTAACCCTAATACTTCAAGGGGTTGTTGGCATGAAAAAGGCATGTTAGAAAAATATTGACATTTAGAATTCCAGGCTTGAAACCAAATTTATAAAAGTATTTAATTGGATAGAATGAGAGGAAATGACTAAAAAATATGTTTGGTATGTGTTATAGAATAGAAATCCTTATTCTCTAAGAAATGGAGTGGGAAATGGTCATTCTATTAAATGATAGAATATTCATTCCCCAGCAAAAGTAATAGAATGACTGATTTCCTTGTTTTTGAATTAAATTTTTGGTAGTATTATTTTTATTAAATTTTTAAAATTTCAAAACTATCTTTTTTTATATAATAATGTACTTGAAACTTTACACATTTTTCAAAATTTTTCATTACTTTTATTATAAGTGTAAAAATACTTTAAATTAAAAAATATTTTAAACTTCTTGTAAAATACATTATATTTAATTATTTTAACAATGTACAATATCAATCAATATAAAATAAATATCAAATTATCCCCATTTTCTTTTGATAATGTATATTTTTTTAATAATGTTGCAATTATAGTATAAATAAATATAGCATATTCATTAATATCTTTTAATTAAATATAATATAATTTTAAATTTAATTTAATAATTTAATAATATAAAGTAATCAATTTAATAATTTTTTTGTATGTTTAATCATGAAAAATTATAAATAAGTGAAAATAACATCATTAATTTTTTATATAAAATGTACTAATTTTTATATTTTATTTTTAAATTAAAGTTATTATTATTATTGACATTTTCTCTCCATTCTATTCCATCAAAATTTGTTATACTAAATATAAATATGAAATGGAATTTTCATTATATTCCTTACTGTAACAAATATAATTATAAAACAATTATTTCTATTCTCATTTCAATTCCATTCAATTAAATATACTGTAAATTTCCGATTTAACACACTAGATTTGAAGCCAGTGCACTACGCGGGCATACAAAAAATATTTGTTTATATATTTATAGATAATTTTTTATAATTTTAAATGAATATTATCAAATAAAAAAATTAATATTTAAAAAATTAATTAATAATATCATTATAAATAAATAAATTACAATTATAATTAATCAATATTAAAAGAATAAAATCATAATAACTAAAGCTACAATTAAATTACAATCGTAATATACTTTGATTACTCTTAAGACGTTTTAAAAGTTAAATTTTAATATATAAATTGAAACTATAATCAAGTTAAATCATAGTATTAAAATTATGCAAAAGTAAAATCTATTTAAAATATAATTAAAAAAAATAGAAAAATGAAGTTTTATTAGGTGCAAGATTTTCTCTACTACTTTTAATCGAGTATTTTTATTTAATTTTAAAATTCAAAATGTTTAGTCAAACACTAATAATATATATATAATAAATTATTTAAGTAGTTTTAGAGAGCTACATGAAAGAAGCATACTATGAGAAAAATTAAAAAATACTTATAAAACTAACCGCTAACAATAATTATGAGTACAAAATTTAAGTAAATTATTTTTATATTTTTGTCATAAAGTTTTTTTATTGTGATATATGCATTAATTATCTTATTTGAAGAAAATAATTAACACATTAATAGTTATATAATTATCAAATTGTAATTATTATTAGTAATTAAATAAAACAATTAACACATGTTTCATGATTTGATTGAAGAACCATAGCAAACACTTAAAGGAATTTTATATAAGTTTTATCCTAATTATGAATATTTATACTTTACGTAATTAAGAGAAAGAAAATATAAATAGGATATTTCATGCGATTAGTTAATATGATATTTAATTATAACTAAATTTGAAGCATAATGTATATTTGGAGAAGAAGTAAATACTTGCCAGAAAATGAAAAAAAAAAAAAAAGGAAGTAGATGGGTAAAGTAAATAATACATAAATTCTAAGATGATAATGTGAATAAATAAAGTTCTACCATAATTGAATAGTGGATTTCAAGTCTAAATTAATTTGAATTGCTAATTTTAAAAATTTTAAATGTTTAGTTAAATATAAAAAAATAAATTATTCCAATAATTTAGGAAAGCTACCTAAATTAATTAAGATGAAAAATTATGGACAAAATAAAGAACTATTTGTAAATTAGTGGTCAATAATAATTATGATAAAAAATAAAATATCCCTAACTTGTATAATTAGAAAGATATAAATAAAATATTTTATATAATTAGAGAGAAAAATTTTGCATAAAACATTTAATATAATTAAAATATATTATTTATAAAAATAAAATGAAATACAAAAATTTTATAAAGTTAACTTTCAAGTAAAATTTTATTATAATGAAAGTAAAAGTCAAAGTAAAAAAAGAGGGGAAGCAATAAGTAAAAAATTGATAATGTAAGGGATTATTAGGAAGATGATAGATAGAAGATAGTAAAATCTTCCTTTAATAGGGATACATAATTATTATGTAAGTAATAAAATTATAAGAGGATAGAAAAAATATATGTGAATTATAAAATAATATAAAATTTAAAAAATAAAGAATTAAAAGTAAAAAGTAAAAAAAAATTAATAGAAAGACGAAATTTCGATGTACAACTTATTATTATATCTAAAATTTATATTTATTAATTTACATAATAATATATAAATTTAATAAAATCTAATGGTTTAGAATCAACAATGCAACAGTATACTTCAGTTATTGCGAATAAGGACGCGAGAGGGCATGCTTTGTTACATAGGGAAGAGTGTAAACCCGTGCTTTGCACGGCTGTTTATTATTTTTTGGCATTAATATGATATAATATACGTAAAAGTATAAAAAAATTTTAATTTATTATATTTATTTTAAAATTATATTTTTAATATAAGATGAAATTTAAAGATAAAATATATAATTAAATATTTTAATTAAATTAGATGCTTGATTAATTTAAAAAAATTTTAATAAAAAAATTTTTATTGTATTCATAAAACTTAATGATATTAGTATTTAAGTTATAAATAAGGTAATTAAACCAAAAAAAACTAAAAAAATATGTACAATGAAATAGAAACAATATGAGATATGTAAAGCATTCATAAGATATTGATTAATATATATATATATATATTTAATTTAGAATATAATATTTTAAAATAAATTTTAAAAATATATTGAAAAATTTAAATATAATTTGATTTTAAAATTCAAATATTTTTTTCAAACAATAGAATATGTAATTATATAATTCAATTAATATGATCTATATTAAAATTTTTTATTTTTTAAATATTTTTTATAATTCAATTAAATATATCATATAATTTAATAAGATTAGTATTTAAGTTATAAATAATATTAATATATATGAAAAAAATAAAATATTATGTAATGATACAAATTAAAAAATGTTGGGTGAGTTGTATAGTAACGTAAGAATTAAAAAACTTTAATTAATTAATTCAATTCAATTTTTAAAATGACATTACTAACAAAAATAAAATATATTATATTGCATCTTAATAATAATAGTATTTAAAACATAAATAACAAAAATGAACTAAAAAAATGATAAAAATATATAATGGAACAAATAAAAAGAAAAGAATATATTTCTTATAGCAACCGTTAAAAATAGAATATGTATTTAAATAATTTAATTTAATATAATTATTTAAAATAATTTTATACTAAATAAAATATTATATCTATATTATTTAATGATATTAATATTTTAGTTATAAATAATGAAAATAAATATAAAAATTTATAATAAAATAGATTGGAAGAAGTAAGAATTATAAATTAATATAAAATAGTTGATATTGAACTAATAAAAATGAATATAAAAGATAATAAAATAGTGAAATGGTTAATATTTAAATAATAAGAATAGATATAAAAAATAAACAATAAAATTGAAATAGAATCAAAAGAATAAGTAAAGTTATGCATGAATTATAAATTAATATAAAAATTAGAAAAAGAGTTAAAAGTAAAAAAGATTAAAGATGAAGAAAATGTTGAATGGAGAAGAAGGGTTCGGTGGACACGTGGATGGACACGGCCATTTAGAGATAAGAGTGGATGGACTGCTGACTGCTGACTAGCCGCCTTCACTTTTCGAAGTGGGCCTCAGTGCCTGCATCTAAAATCTAACTTCATTTTTCTAAGTCTAGAGCGTAGTTGACAGGGCACATGCATTCCCTACGCATTATTGGAATCCAAATCTCTTCCACACGCATCTGCATCAAGTGCTGATCCGGTTAACGAGGATATTGGATGATGTGATAGAAAAATCTTAGGCTCCGGATAACTATGTATCGAAAAAATTAAATCAAAAACCGATAATAGGATTATATTAAATAACATATGAATTTAGAATTTAAATTTGATTTATCAATGTACATGTGAGAGGAGTTTTCTCTCGTCAAGGAGGGTGGTTTCTGTCATCAGCGAGGATTTGTAACTACTTTGTGGTGTTTTCCGGTGATGCAGTATAGTTGAACAGTGAGTTGAATAGATCATTTGAATCTCACCATAGAATTACTGTACTGTCATAGACAGTTCATTATGGGCGGAAACAGCCCAGCCCACCACACTGTGCAGTGGATGCGGAGGAGGATTTGGTGATCCATCTTCAGCCTAATGAAGGAGTTCAGAGAAAAATAGCAAATGCGATGGTGGCAAGCATCGTTGGCGACAAAACGCTAAATCGTAATTTGGTAAAGAACATGCTGAGAAAGGCGCGGACATATGAACATCACGGAGGTAGGGAATAACAGGTATCTCATCTCAGCGATCACTAGCGAGAATATTGACAGAATAATGGCTGAAGGACCTTGGAATGTGTCAGGGAAATTGATAGTTGTGCAGCGTTGGAATGTCAGCTTAAATTTGGATGAATTATCTTTTACTGGTATTCCTGTTTGGGTACAAATTCATGGTCTGCCATTGGAATTTTTCTCCGAGCAGAATGCTCGATTCATAAGGAGTAAACTAGGTCAGGTACTACAAACAGAAAATCCAATCAAGGATGGAGGCATTTTGTGTGGTTTTCTGCGATTACAGATTGAATGGGATCTCGAGAAACCGTTAGTGCCAGGGATTTGGATTCCGTGAAAAGGAATGCCCAAAATCTGGACAAAAATAAAGCATGAAAAACTATTTCAATTTTGTTATGGCTATGGTACAATTGGACATGAAGCGCGAGAATGTAAAATGCCAAGGGAAGGATTTAATGAAAACGCTGAGCACAAAAAATGGGACCCTTGGCTTGCTACGACAGGTATAAGAACTATTCTTAGTCCTCTATCACCTATTAACAATAACTAAACAGTGGAGATACGAAAGCCTGGCGTGCAGGATAGTTTGGAGATGCAAAGCCCAATAAATAAAGACTGTCTTCTGCTATAGGGGCAGGTTAAAGAGGTGGCTAAGGACTTGAGAGGTAAAGTGCGTGTACAAGATGAAGAGGCAAGCGAACAAGATAACTTAAAACACATCAGTAATAGTACCGAATACTTGCATAGCTGTTGCTGATACAAAAAACCCCCGAACTTTACTTTCCTCTGTGGATAAAAGGAGTTGTGAAGAAAATGTTATAACTGAATCCAACGAGGATACCATTAAGTGTTCATCTGGAAACCACGTAGAAGAAACAAAGGTGGTGGAACATCGAAGCAAAAGGGAAGGGTCAGTGCTCATGTTGGGCTTGACTGAAGGTACAATCAAACACCATGCTCATGAGCATACAATGGAAGAATTACCATCTTCCTTTTTGGTTGGATGTATTGATACAGGTAAGCATAAGGCAAGAGTTCGGATATCTGCCTGGAAAAATAGGGCCAAAAGTGTGCCATATGAGGAGGATATGAAGCAAAGTGAGGTACCCTAAGATTCTAAGGAACTGATGATTGAGGAGGCGAGTCTTATCAAGCCCCCCAACCGAGCCATGAAAATCCTATCCTGGAACTGTTCGGGCTTGAATAATACCCTGACCATAAGAGCCTTCAAGGCTCTTAAGAGGAGATACTCTCCCAATTGTATTTTTCTTTGTGAAACAAAGGAAGACGAAGTTAGGATTCAAGTTATTGCCACGAAGCTGGGTCTACCGAATTACTTTGAAGTTGCACCTACTGGTAGAGGAGGCAGACTAGATCTATTTTGGGATGCATCTTTTAGTCTTGAGATTATAGCTCAAACGTAACATATGATCCATGCACGAATGCATGATGATATTCACCAACTATATTAGTATTTCATAGCTATTTATGGACCATCTTTTCAATCTTAAAAACAAAATTTTTGGAATCAATTATATGTGGTAGGATCCAGAATAGGCCTCCCGTGGCTTTTGATGGGTAATTTCAATGCTATACTATATGAGAGTGATAAACAGGGAGGGAGGGTGGTTGGTACTTCCCATGACATTGCATTTACAGAATTTGTGAATCATATAGGGGGCATTGAGGTTTATGGTCAAGGCCAAGATTTTACATGGTATAACAGAAGAATTGGTTTTGATAGTATTTGAGAGATTTTAGATAGAGCCATTTGTTGTCCAACTTAGAGAACTCATTACTCAAAGGGCATTGTATGTGTATTGGAAAGTGGCCAATCAAATGACAATCCTATCCTATTAGACACAATGGGTGATACTAATAACCTACCAAGGCCATTTAGGTTTATAATTGCCTGGCTATGAGAATAATCTTGCAAGGACGTTATCCAGTAGGCTTGGGTAGTTCCAATAGGGGGATCATCTCCTTTTCCAAATGGTACAAAAAATGAAGGAAGTTAAGAAAGAATTGAAAACATGGAATAGAGAGGTGTTTGCCTTTTGTGATACGAAACTGAAAGAGCTATATGCACAGCTATCTCAGTTAAAAAGATCTATGCCAACAAGGGAGACTATGATAGAAATTAAATAGACTGAGTGGCATACTGGTGAATAATTGCAATGTCAAGAGAGTATTTGGAGGCAAAAATCTAGAGAACTTTGGTTAAAGGATGGAGACACCAATTCAAGTTTTTATCATGCCTCAACCATAATCAGACATCGGAGGAATAATATAGAACGCATTTGCACTTTCGATGGTACATGGTTACAATCAAAGGAGGAAATTGGGAATTATTTAATCAATACTTTTCAAACATTATTTCGATCATCCCATCCACCACACTCTGTAATGCTGGAACAGCTGATCCAACTAGTTATAACTTTGGAAGAAAAGGAAATGATATGTGCAGTTCCTACTAAAGATGAAGTATGGCAAATAATTAAGTAGATGCATCCATTAAAGGCACCTTGACCAAACGACATGCCTAGACTTCTTTAGAAAGAATGCTAGAAAGTAATTAGTGACAAGGTATATGAAGTTATTTAGAATTTTTTCACAACAGGATATTTACTTAAGAAGTTAAAATTTTCTTATATTGTATTGATTCCAAAGACTGATCACCCCAAACTTATAATGGTTATAGGCCAATTAGTTTATGTAACTTATTTATAAAGTCATCTCGAATTATTAGCTTCATGGATGAGGAATATCTTAGGCAAGATAATCTCACCTATACAATCTGCTTTTGTACCAGGTAAAAGGATTGTAGAAAATGGGTTGATGACACAAGAACTAATTCATACTATCAAAAGGAAAAAAGACAAAGGCGGATTGTTGGGATTGAAATTGGATATGTCCAAAGCATATGATAAAGTAAAATAAGGCTTCATTATCAAAATCCTTCAATTATATGGGTTTCATGACAAATTTATCCACTAGATTCATCAATGTATATCAACAGTGAGATTCTTAGTACTATTAAATGGCAACCTATTTGATAACTTTCAACCCTCAAGAGGACTAAAATAAGGGGATCCAATCTCTCTTTATCTCTTTATCTTAATATCTGAAATCCTTTCTAGATTATTAATGAAAACAAAACAGGAAGGACGCATCTATGGAGTCCAAGTGGCTAGAGGTAGCAACAAAGTAACACACCCCATGATTGCTAATGACATTATTCTTTTCATTCGAACTAGTGTGATAAAGGTACAAAATCTTAAAAATTATCTTAGTGTATATGAACAATGGTCAGGTTAGCTAGTTAATATTTAAAAATTTAGGGTATTCTTCTCCCCTAATGTCTAAAGGGTTACCTGTGGACACATACTAAATATGTTGGGAATGGAATGAATTAAGCCAGATGCCAAATACCTTGATATTCCAATATTTTTAACAAAATACAAGATAAGGGATTTCATATTTCTGATCAATAGAGTGCAACAAAGACTTCAAGGGTGGAAACACAAAACACATTCATGGGCTGGAAGAGCTATTTTAATCAATCCTGTGATACAAACTTTGCCCATTTATACAATGTTAACTTTAAAAGTACCACAGAAAGTATACTTAAGGATGGATAGTTTAGCTAGAAAATTCTGGTGGAATGTTTAAGAAGATAAGTTCCGCTACTTTACCCCAATAGCATGTATTGACCTCTGTTCACCAAAGAAATATAAGGGATGGGATTTAAATTATTTCAAGAGATAAATATCTCGTTACTGACTAAATTAGCTTGGAAATTGGAGAAAAAGGAGGATAAACTTTAGGTTAACCTATTCCAAGCCAACTATGTGAGAGGTCAGAGTTTGTTGAATCCAATCCCACATATTAAGGGATCATGGGCCTAGAACAGTATACAATATAGAGCCATTGCTTTGCCGTTAGGAGCTTGTTACATTATTCGAAGTGGGAAATTACTAATCCAAGACTACTTGCCATGGCTGCCTCATCAACCATCGTATACCTCTACATTCAAAAGAGAAGCTCATTTCCCTATTTATATTTGTATCAAGGACCTCTAGATACCAGGAACAAAGACTTGGGATATGGTGAAATTATAGAGCATTTTCATTGAAGAAGATGTTGATCGTCTAATTGAACTTCGTATCCCTTCTAGCGGAGAAGACGAACTTAAATGGATATTAGAGAGCTTTGGCAATTTTACTATCTGCTTAATCTACCATGCAAGAAACCACATAAGATATAATGAAAGGGAGACTGCAGTGTGGCAACGATTATGGAAGCCAAAGATACATTATAAACTGCAAGTGTGGCTGTGGCGATTTACTAGAAGAGTGATTCCAACATAAGTTTGACTGCACCGATTCTCTAACTTACAAGACTTGGCTTGTCCACTCTGTCATATGGAAGATGAGGATGACCTTCATCTAATGGCACGCTGTAATATTACGCGAAAGCTCTAGTTTCGTATATTAGGCATTCAGATTCAGTTCTTACATTTTTTAACCCCATTAAATGCGTTAGAATCACTCTTGCAGATAGATGCCAAGTTTATTCCTCCATGTGCACCATCTGAGGTAGGAATTAATTTGATAGTAGGAGCACCCATCATTGGCCAACGCCTATGGGAGGCAAGGAACGATGTGATTTTTTAAGGACAGGAGATTAATGTGTAAGCACTATCTGTACATATTGAAAATGATTTGATGATGGAACTGATTCGAATTCATGGAACTCAGTCGGAGGAAGCCCACAGCTACTAAGTAAGTGGTTTCCTTCACCCATGAATTGTTTGAAGGTGAATGTCGACGCGGCGTGGAAAGAAGGTGCTGCTACATTAGCTGTGATTGCAAGAGATGATGTCATGGAGGTAAAAGGGTTTTGGTTTGAGTGCATTTCAATTTGCTCAGTTGAAAAAGCTGAGGCATTGGCAATTCTCAAAGCTTGCAAGGTAGCCCAAAGGATAGGTTAATCAAAGATTATTATTGAAAGTGACAGTAAAATTGTAGTGGATGCAATACTTGGATTCAACCAATGTCCTTGAAAAATTTCAACCATAGTGGAGGATGTTAAATTTTACTTACTTGATTCTACTTGTTTTTCAATAATTTGGGTAGGACGCAATGCTAATAGGGCAGCTCAGAAAGGTACGAAATGAATTTTTTTGTAATAGGGAGTGGTTCTAACTCTGTTCGTGATATTCCTCCCTTGGTTGAGAACGCATATACTCATGATCTTGCCATTGCTTATGATGAATGAATTTCCTTTTCTTAGCAAAAAAAAAATTGATTTATTAATAATATATAAAGTATTTCACACTATTAATAAATATAAAGAAAACACACATTTGAAAAATAAAAAGTAATTAAAAATTTTTAATAAATTTTTAATTTTTTTTATTAACATAAATTGACAACACATTGATGTATGATATTGTAAAGATAATTTACATAAATAGATTAAATTTAAATCCATAAATTTGTAGAAATCAACCTATCAAAAAATAAATTATGATGAAAAACATTACTTGATTATCAATTTGATAGTTTGATAATAAATCTGAAGTGTTTGAATGTCAATCTGCGTTCTTGATAGTGAATCTAAATATCCCACATATAAGAATTACCCTCGAATTCTGACTTCTCTAGAATATTATGGTAAATACCCTAATATACATTATACATTACAAGCCTTTCATCAGGACATTTACATATTAACACCAATTATAATCCACAGAATAATCCTTACAGTATGTAACCATGGTCTCCTCGATTACCTTCCCTTCTGGATGTCACATTGGCCGTTGTACATGACCTAGAAAGAACTCAATTACGAAAAACATCATCTCTCATAATGAATCTCTACTCTCTCTCTACTATAAATGAAATGGTTATATATTGTGAATATACGTGATATGTGATGGATGTAGATGTCGCATTATTCATTCGGTTAATGCACACAGGCATATATGCCGTGGCAACATGGGGCATTTACAATGCAGTTTTTCAAGTTAAATTTCCCATTTCCCTCCGGTATAATGAATTAATATTTCAAAATTACAAGTCAATATTCTTTCCCTCAGATATTTAACATGAAAACCGGACAAATTTCTGAGATACCTAAACTAAATCAGTCACTCAATCAAATAGTTGGGATGCTATGGGAACTGTACATTTCAAAATCAACAAGTGACCTCAAACCTTAAACCCAGTAATTATCATTCCAAGGACGCTTGGATGGAAGTCCTGCATGTTCACTTCGGCTTCCTGAAAATCTATTTATCGATTGTTTGTTTCGGGCTGTTCTCAAGGGACCTGATCTATTTCCATGCCTAATTGGTAGAGATACTTCGCCTCCAATCAAGCTTGAAGTTGAAAACGGTCTGTTTTCTGTTTCCTCAAGTGGACCAGAACTATAATCCATTGTGATGAAGGAAGACGCTTGCCCGTATGTTAATCGCGGGGTTAGCCCTCCAGCATTCCACCAACTGCTATCAGAAGGGGCAAGATCACCTCTAAATTCAGATTCGTGAGCAGAAGACTCCTTCCGACTACAGCAATCCCCACATGTCTCATCCGTGTCATTGTATATCAGCTTTAAAGCCTGCACCACTTCACCCATAAAAGGCCTTTGAGTAACCTCAGAGTGGACACACATTGAAGCAATGGCAGCCACCTTGGCCATGTCATCAAAGTCATAACTCCCAGCCAACGATCGATCCACTAACTGCTCTAAACCTTCTCTACTTGTCAATAGTGGCCGTGCCCAGGTTACTAGATTCTGTTGTCCAGGACGTTGAGACATGTCCACTGGCTTTCTGCCAGTAAGAAGCTCAAGCAGCACAACACCATAACTGTAAACATCACTTTTAACAAGTAAATGACCTGTCATCGCATATTCTGGGGCAACATACCTGCAAATTGAATAGCATTAAATTAAAGCTTGGAAATTTTCAGTGGTAGGAAAAACAAATTACGTCCATGCTTTGATTATGCAAGAAGAAAGTTAAAATATACCAGCACTTTAAAAAAATTCTAGAAGATATTGGAGAACAATTAGATCGTTCTGGTCCAAAATGAAGTATGAGAGATATTCGACCAAAATGAAGCAGCAAAGCATACAATACTTACCCAAAAGTTCCCATCACCCGTGTAGAAATAGGATTACTTCCTTCAGTTGCCTCTCTTGCCAACCCAAAATCAGAAACCTTGGGGGTAAAATCGTCCTCCAATAACACATTACTAGCTTTAAAGTCTCGGTGAATTACACGAGGATTAGAATCTTCATGAAGATAGGCCAATCCTCTGGCAGCTCCCAGAGCAATTTTCATCCGTGCTTCCCAGTCTAGCGGTCCCTTTTTCTTGTCAACACCTGCAGAATCAAAAGCAAAATCGATTGAATTAATTCTGTAATGAAAAAAGCATTGGTCAAAATGCCCTGGTAGTTATGGGAGCTTAGTTAAGACAATGAAATAAAAACTGAAGAGGTGCCATGTCCAGAGATGTAGGCACAATACCATGTAAATGCGAATCAACACTGCCGTTGCAAACAAGCTCATATACCAAGCAACGTCGGCGCCCTTCAATACATATACCGAGTAGTTTCACAAGATTACAGTGATGCAACCGACTTAGCATCTCAACTTCTGCAATAAATTCACGGTCTCCATTGTGATTATCCCTTGTTAATAACTTAACTGCAACTTCAGTTCCATTTTCCAATGTCCCACGGTAAACCCGCCCAAATCCTCCTTCTCCTAAAACTCTCTTTGAACTGAATTTATCTGTCGCTTTTTCAAGCTCAGAAAGAGCAAATGATTTAACAGAGAGAATAGAAGTAGCCATGGTGGACATAAGGGACACAGATGTCGAGCTCCTGACGCTGCTTGACAACACAGACCCCATGCCTGCATAACATGCTTCAGCCTTTCACATTCACTTCAACTATAATGCAAATTGACAGAATAAAATAGATAACCAAGACATCATGAAAACCACTAATAGACACATATGGAGCACATGTAATTGCAGATTGGACGCATACCAATCTAAAATAGGAACACGCAATACTAGAGTAAAAGCAATTTGCCAACTCCAAATGATAGTGTGTATTATCACAACTCGATTCATGTTGCATGTATATCTCATCTATAACCTAGATGTATGTAACAAACCAGAGGTGATAAGAGTCTCATTTATTTATTAATATTAATAGTGGACATACATAGAAAAACTAGAATGTATTTGTCAGAACTTCTTGAATTTAGAGCAGTCACACAGACATCAGTGATTTTATCATCATACACATATATGTAAATCAAAGGGAACATAAAACAAACATGGCTAAAAATTCATATCAATGGCATCAAAAGAACCTCCATAGTGTAACATGTCAGTTTATCAAAGTGCGCAACATCTTTAAATTTCACAAGAATTTAAAAAAGAACAAAACACTGCAGAAAAATGCTCTGCATTTGACAAGAAAAGCATTACTGCAAGAAAAGTAATCACTAATCATCACTCGGAGAAGCATGAAGCAATGACAAAGTTGAGTATCATCTATAAAGAAATGTTTAATCAGTGTAGATTCCTCTGTATCAGACTAAGCATCATTAAATGATAAAACACTAATAACAAGGTCAAATTATTTTACCAAATCTCTTGTTCAAAGATGATGTAAGTGTGGCACCAACTGCACTTGATGGTCTTCTGGTTTTCCCCCATTTCAGAAGAACAGAAAATGCTCCAGTTAAAACCAATAATAGAAGAAAAGAAGATAGAGCAATGATTATAATGGTCCGGAGATTCATTTTCTGGCTCTTGTTGACAAAATTGGCGGTGACTGGAAGGCTACCAGAATTTCCACTGGGGCCCTGCCCAATGTAACTATAATATGGTGGTGATGATGGAATCCCTGATAAACATTAGCTTCAGTCTTAGCCAAGAAAATGTTAACACAAAAAAAAGAGGGGGGGGAAGAAACTACTAGGAGAAACAACATATCTACCTGGATAACTAACGTTCACTACTGTGTAATCACCAAAAAGGCTTCTGTTTAGAGGGACTTTCTTATGCCAAAACCTATAATATGTTAGAGATGCAGTGGTCTTGTCAAACTTCTCTCCGAGTGGAACCAAATTAATATCCACTACAGTTCTCATTTGATTTTGAGAATCAGCACTTGCCCCCATTATTTTCACTTGACTCTGTGCCAGATAAGTGCCTGATGCAACCTCAATCTCTAACTCATTCATGACTGGAAAAAGAGAAAAAGGAGCTACATCCAATATAAGTTTAACTTTCATGGGAAACACACATCCACAAGGTGAACCAAAGGGAGTTGCTGTAAATGGCTCCATACACTTTTGGTCACAGGCTGCCAGAAATTTCATGTCCAAGTGAGTATATGGTAAGAGAAAAGGGAATGGATTGAAAATGGTTAGTTTCACAAATCAATGTCATTCAATCAGATTCTCTCACAAATCATAACCTAGAGTTGCCATCAAGATGAACATGTAAGTCATTGGATTAGCCCGAATTATTATGGAGATATCCTCTACTATGGTTTTGCCAGACAAGCATGTTTATCTCCTAAAATTAATGTGAATCCATGAGAAACTTTACTGTGATAAAGAACAGCTTAAATAAAAAACAAAGTTTGTTATGTTAACCATGCAGTGTTACAAAAAAATTCGGATAAAGTAATCATAAAATTTAGATTAGCCGCTTATGAAAAAAAAATCAACTTATATTTCCTTGATGATCAATCATGGTATGCGTGGTGGAGAATGGAGAGAAGAGAGGGTTATCCATCTTTTAGGAAAAAAAAAAAAAAGGAAGGAAAAAATAACCCTCCATTTCTTTTCCTTCCCCTCCATGTCCCTTACTTCCTAAGGGACCATTAGAAATGCACAGAAATAAATCGAACAAGAGGGCTTGTAACCAGAAATTTGCAAGATCCTAAAGCTATTTAGACAATAGGACCTTTGCTGCCCTTGGGATAAGGAGGAAGGAGAGAGTGTAACTCACAGAAATTACCTTGGTCATTAGATGGAGACAAAGCAACCACAGGAGGCCTCACATGTTGATGATGGCGATGATGCTGTCTTGGTTTTGCAGTCACATTAGGACCTAGATAACATTAAAACTTAGGATCGTACTCAAAGCAAACATTAATTTTAATAGCAAATTGTTGTCTATGGATACATATATACCTTGGTTAGATGGAGAAGGTGTAGGGGCAGGAGATGGTAGTGACGAAGGCTTGACTAACCACGTTTTTGTTGGATTTGATGAAGCAAAAGACACACACAAAGAAACTGACCTCACTGCAGTAGAAATCGTAATTTGTCATGCATAGTGTTTAGGAAGTAGACAACTTAAGTGTACTGTGACGCTGCATAAAAAATGAGGTGAGAAGGACAAATACAATCTGATGACTTTCACCTCGGGCAAATCATGTGGTGAAACAAAAATAAGATGGTTCTCCTTGACATGATTAAAATCATTAATAATTTAGCAAGAAATCTCCTAGTTGGCATCTATCTTTTGGAAGACCCCACTGTCATTATCACTCTCTATGAATTAAATAGTCTCAAGATACAGAACATGCACCATAGAGTTTCTGAAACTTACGACCTTTTAAAATTTCCTTCTATAATTCTACATATTGTTTGATACACACAAGAGAACCCACATTCTTAATCAAAACTAAAATAAATGTCAAATTCTGACCTACACATACTAACTTTCAAGAGTCCGCCAAGATGTTAAACTGCTACTGTGCTCACATTCATTAAAGCACACATCACTTGACAGATGAGCATTTCCGAACAGTTACAACGACACACTAAGAAAACGACATCGGCAACTTCTATTATTAGACTTGCCATAAAATGAATGGGTAGAAAAGGAAGTAAAAGTTGCTACCTGAGCAGGCGGAATGCAAGTTAAGAAGAGCGATAAAGACGACAACCAATGCTGTCATTTTCTCTCGGCAGACCAAAATTCACAAAAACCATCGTAAAAAACGAACAGTTTCGAGCTTAGCAACCTCCCCGTAGAACACCGAGCAACTCTTACAATTCTGACACAGCCGTCGCCAGCAAACAACTTCTGCGTAGTAGCATTGAGAGCTCGGGGATAAAGAAAGCATAGCTACCTAGTACACTAGCAGTGAACATCAACCAAACGGAAGAAAACCCTAGGAGAGAGATTACCAAGAAAGAGAAGATATATATGCAACAATGCTGGAGGGTTATCTGGTAGATCCACGAAAAGCGGTAGAAGATCTAGGAAATGGTATATAGATACACACTCACGAACTCGTAACCGCAAATGTCGAGAGAGAAATAGAGAGAGCTTTAGAGAGGAACAAAAATGGAGGACAAATCTCTTGATGAAGCGTTCGAGAGACCAGCGGGAAGGACCAGAGAGAGAGAGACAGAGGGAGGTGAGAAACTTTATTGCTGGTGTGTAGAACAGTATATAGTTTGGCGCAATGGATGCCGACTGTCTAGTGCACGCTAGTGTTGGGAGCGTGAGTAGAACGGATCCACAAAACGACAACTCAGAGGCCGTTTAATGTCGTAGCCGACCGGATCAAAAACTAGGCAACCAACGGTGGTTTTTTTTTTAACCCGAACCAGTAATCCACGTAACGTATATTTATTCTGAGATTTGAATCCTCCTTCCATTTTTTAATTATTTTTTTTATTAATTTTATAAAGATAAAAATATATTTTTTCCTTTAAATTTTATTTTTTATTAAATTATATAATTTCAAATAAATAATTTTGTATTCATATTTATTTGAAATTCATCCAATGATATTTGTTTTTCCTTAAATATAATAGGAAGTATAATTCTCAAGGTAGGAGCAGATATTATTGTATCATCAAAGTATTAATTTTTTTGTTTCTTATTTTGATAAAAAAATAATCTATAAAATAATCAAACAAATACCAGAAATTGCTAGTAGTAATAATTTTTTAAAAAAATTCTAACTCTTGATTATGATTTATGTCTAGAGATTTTTTCGTAAACCAGCAATTTGCTGCAGAAGATTTAGTGGTTAGTAAGTGGTGGAAATATTCAAAAACATAATCCAATTTCAAGCAGCAAAAGGATTAAACGAATCCTATCATATTTTGAAACTTCAAGTTTATGTTTGCAAGATAAATACATTGAATTTATGAAGATACGACGATTTAAAGGAAAATTATAAATAAAAATGTAAAAATCTAAGAAGTTTTTTAGTTGCAAGACATTGTGCACCATTATTAACCAGTGGTCAAAGGAGACGAATGTAGTTGTGCGGAAAGATTTATCATTTTATTTTTATTTAATAAATGAGTAATTAAATTATTAGATATATGCACCTAAAATTAAAATCGGAATCTTCATACATTAAAAAATATAAATTTTTTTATCAATATCAAATATTATTTGAATTAAATTAAATATTCTTTGCTGCACAATAATGTATTTGATACATTCATGGAATCATGGAATACCATTTTAACTACTTTATAAATTTAAATTTAAATTTAAATGTATAAAAAATTGCATTCTATTCCCCCTATCATTGGATGAATTTTTTTTCTTACCCCGCTATAATATATGGTTTCTGAATGAAAGGAATAAAATCTAAACTCATGAAATCTCTGGATCCATTCAGTTTAAAACTCTTGATGGTATTTAATAGTATAGCCACATTTAATATAATCTTGGAATCTTTCCATTCTTCAGCATTTTGAATTAGTGAAATTTTTGTATGCTCCAATTTCAAGATTTGTTTTTAATTATATCTAACAAATAAAGAATAATTATTAATTTTTATAATTTTTAATATCTAAAAAATTAAAAATCAAAATTTTAATACTTTACATATATATTAAGTGACTTTTCATTCTTATGTCATATTTAGTATGATAAAATGAAATAAAAATAAAATAATAATTTCATAATTATATTTGATATGATAAGGAATTGAATAAATATTCTATTTTTATATTTGATACAATAAAATTTTAATGGAATAAAATGGAAAAATATCAATAATAGTAATACCTTAAATTAAAAATAAAAGAAAGTGTAAAATGGTACATTTTTATATGAAAGATTATACTAATATTTTTAGTTATTTATAAATTTTTATTTTTAATATATAAATAATTTGTATTAAGTTGATTAATATATATATATATATGTTAAATGATTAAAATAAATTTAAGTTAAGATTAAAATATATTCAATAAAAAATATATTGCTGATGAATGCATGATAATACTTTTCTATATTAATTTGACTTGAAGTATTGTATGCATTTAATTCAAAAAAATTATATTGTAACATTGCTGATACGTATTATGTACAAAAAGATATTGCTGGTGTATGATTTTTATTCCACACGTTGTTATATTCATTCATAGCGTAAGGTTGCTAAAAAAATTATATGTTATTAAAAAAAATATGAATGACTTGAAATGTATGTTAT
Organism: Sindora glabra; assembly: GCA_020226215.1. Taxonomy (NCBI): domain Eukaryota; kingdom Viridiplantae; phylum Streptophyta; class Magnoliopsida; order Fabales; family Fabaceae; genus Sindora; species Sindora glabra. Next base: position 12,220,020 of record CM035228.1, on the reverse strand, counting down.
ACTCATTAATATTACTGTACATTATTAAAAAAGTCAAATCTAATATATATAATAAGAATTTTAAAATATTTTCATATTTATTATAAAAATAATAAAATACGTGCAACTTCTTTGTCATGGCCAATGTAAAAGGGTAGGAGAAAAAATCCGCGGGATAACTTGGTTCCCAAAAGAAAATTTAGTGCTACTTGCGGAGGTGTATGCTTATGTTATTGTATGACTAATTAAGTTGGCTTTATTCTATCGAAAAAATTTATAAGAAAATATTACATATATTAATAAAAAAGTGATATATTATTTATAATTATGATTAAAAGTGATACATAGATCCTTAGTAATAGTAAAAAAACTAAATTCTCTTTAAAAATATGTATTTTTTATATATTTAATATTAAATAAATAAAATATTTTTCTCATTTTAATATCTTGTAACTATATTTTATAAAAAATATTTTTTCAAGGAAAAAATGAAGCTAAAATTTCAAACTTAATGAATTCACATTCTCCAAATTTGGAATATTCACAACCAACTTTAAGGTTTATAATTGAATTTTGTTCTCCTTCTTGTGTTTGGTTAAGTTTATAAATATATCTTAAAATTAGGTTTTTCCTTTTTAATGATTTTTTACAAGCTTTAAGAGATTCAAGTATTAATTGAGAAAGTTGTAAAATAAAAGGGGCATCAATCATAATTGGTGGTGAAAAGCACCATTAAATATACTCTGATACTTAAATTGTAAAAAGTAAGAGAAAGTAAGGATAGAAGAGTATTGAATAGCATAAAGTTATGAGTAGTAGATTAAGAATAATGTATGAGTGCACCACATGGATATCATGCAGGTAACTAGTAGCTATCCCAAAAAAATATGTAGTTACTCCTTAGGTAATAACTGCATGAACCTTGTGGTGTAAATAATGGGAGATGGAAGGATTCATTTTGCTAAATTTACTATAAAAAGCATATGTGCACTTTACATCTTGAAATTATAGCAATTTGCTAACAACTTCGCAAAATTTGGTTGTCATTTTCTATTTCAAAGCAACTTTACTATAACTCTTTCACATATTGTTCTTAGAGGCAAGGACTTGAAATTTTTAACAATCAAATTCTATATTTTGCAATGTTGATACAATATTTGTCCTAACCTTTGTAAACAATGGTAAATATATTGCACTTAGTTGATTTATCTTAATATTGTAAAGCATTTAATGTTTAATTATTAATTATTCTAGCTTTTAATGTTTTCTCTACACTTGTTAATTTTGTATTGCTTCTTTATTTGCTAATTAAACAATCATTCAAACACACCCTACCTTTTTCATAGACCTATTTTTCAAATATTAAATGAAGTTGCAAAACAACATTGACCATTAAGGGCATTGAACATGAAGATGAATATTTGACAGATATTTATGTTGTAATAGTAGTAGTATATTATTGGAAATTATAATTTAATAGTTAGGTATAATTATATATAACTAAACTCCCCTTTCATGAATATTATATTTTTTGAATCCAACATAAGTAGAGATTGATTTGTGTCATCATGAAATAAATTTTAAGTCAACAGATTTGGTTAGTAGAACTAACTTAAATTTAGTTTCATGTTAATCATGATTTAAATTCGAGCCATCACAATTATGTTAGAAGTTTCATAAACTGTAAGTTTGATATTTAAAAGGTTGGCAATGAGTTAATTTGATTTTAACTTATGACCAATCTATTTTAAATATTTTCAGCTCATAATTAGGCTTAACCACAACTTAAGCCAAAATTATATTTATCAAGCTTGACCTAAGTTATATTCATAAGTGCCTTAGTTCAAGAAACTTAAATCAATCATAACATTCAAGGAAATATTTATAATTCTATAGTAGTATTGAGGGCTTCAATACATCTAGCTTATCAAATACAAGTGGAAGTAATATTAATATCTTATTATTATAATGGGATTCAAAGTATTTATAAACAATAAAGTATTTTATTAACAACTTAATAACTTAAAATTTTATGAAAGGAAATATATTTGACAAGTTAAATGCATGGAATTAGTAAAAATGTCGATGATTAAATATAGTATTATAATAGTATTATTGATACTAATATAAAAAAGTACTCAATGTGGTATAAATAACAATTTATCTTAAAATGTAAAGCTACATTATGATGATAAGTAAATAAAATTAGGTCTTATTATTTGCTAGATGATATAAGACTTAACAATATAGAATAAGTTCTATATATATTTGGCATGTATGTTATGATCTTATACGATCTCTCTATTACATATAAAATAAAATGTTGTATAACATTATGCACCCTATTTAGTAAAAGATAAGACCTAATTAGAAAAAATTATCTAAAAAAGAGAAAATTTAACCCATTAATTCTTTTTCTATTTTTATAATTTGCTACCATTACCAATGCGGTGATAGCTTATTGCCATTTTCAAAGAATAATAAAATAAAATAATTTTTTTACTTTATAAGTTAGGATAAAGTTAAGGAAAAATAATCATGGAATTAAACAAGAATTTATATAATTTTTTGATATTTTAAGGAGGTTAAATATAAATTTTTCATAAAGAAATATAAAAAAAAATTTAAACTTTTTCCTTTAAGGTGACTTAGCCACCTTACACCTACGTGTAATTTTGCCACATTTATTAATTTTTTCACTATTCATTATTATTTGGCATCCACTAATTATCATCATTAATATAGTGAGGTCACTATTGCCACCAATGTGAAAATGGTTGCTACTACCATTGGCACTAATATAGTGGTGATGGTTACTATTGTCACTAACCTTTATAATCCTATTATTAGCAATTATTTTTACCACTAAACATTATTATTGTTGCATCATTCTCACTCTCACCATTAAACTATAGTACCACCATTATTATGCACTTTTCATCGTCTCAAACCACCATTACAAATACTATCCATTATTATGATTCTTCATTAACACACTTTTCTTTATTATCATAAGTATTGGATAGAAAAAAAATTATTTTAATTTAATATTTAATATTATATATTGTCTTCTATTTTGAAATGAAAAATATATAATATATAATCATATATGTTATACAATGATGCAATCAAATATAAAATAAAAATATTTATACTATACTTTCTTATGATTTTTTTACGATAATCACTTATTCTATATAATATGCTAAATGGAGCCATAATAATAAATAATTAAATTAAAATAAATATATTATTTATTAAAATTTTCTTTTTTAATGATTAATCTTGCGATATCATAAAATATGTTGTTACACCCCATATTATTGATATTTAGTAAATTATCAACTAAGTTTTTAATTAAAAAGTTTCAATGTGATAATAATTAAAATTATGTTACATTTATGTGAATGAATTTGGTTACTATAATTTATTGGTTATATTATGGCTTGTATCCTATGATAAGTTAATTATGTTGTGTTTGAATTTAGAAATTGAAGTTAGTGATTCAATTATCAAGGAATTTAAGTTTTATATGCTAAAATATTTTGTATAGCAGTAATTAGATAAAACTTATGAAATATTCAAGCTTTCTAAGTGAAAGATTTAAATTATCAAATTTGTCATTTGAAATTCAACTAAAATAGATATTATTTTACAAATTTTAAATTTGCTCTTGAAATATCATATTGACTATCATCTTCATTCGTGAGAACTAAATAAAGTTATCATTTTTTTTAAGTGTAAAACTTTAAAATTCCTAATTTTTTGTAATAGTTTTTTTCCAAAAACAATATTAGAAATATGGAAGAGTTATTGTAAGAAATTCTTAAATTGCCCCAGTTGACACCATTTTATCCTAAAAAATTATATCCCTTTTTTATCTTTTCCTATAATTATCCTTACTTATTCTTTTAACTATTTATCTTCATCTTACTCTCTCAAATCCCTATCTCTCTCTTCAATAGTCAATTTCACAAGATCAAAGATTTTAAATCCCTTCATCTTAATGATTCATACATCAATTAATATTGGTTTGGTTGATTTGGAATGAGGATGAATATCTATAGGAAGTTTTTCCTTAACTTAAGAATCCTGACTTTTAATGTATGGTAGCCTAATTTAACTTAAAATCTATTTTAATCACTCATTATCTGACTAGCAAGTAGCATTTTATTTGAATAATTGTTTATTTTTCATGAAATTTCTCCTATATTAGCTATGATTGGATCTTTAAAGATTATTAGTTTAATTTGTTGTTTGTAGCTTAAGAATGGTGAATATTATTATGGATTCGAGTAATTCTACTTGATTTTTGTGAGTTTTGATAGTTTGGTTGAGCAAAATGTTATGGTTGAGATTTGTGGTGAATGAAGGTAGGTGAACAATGGTTGTTCGTAGGCAAATCAATTCCTTAATCGATTTTTCGAGCTTAAGAATTGTTTCTAAAAGGCTTGAATTGATTTGGCTAGAACTCACTTAGGGAATTAATTCCCTAATCAATTCAACAAACTTGAAAGAGTTTCTTGGATAGTAAAAATTGATTCCTTAATTAATTCACTATTCATAAAAAGTTTTTATAAAGGCCAAATTAATTTAGTCTTAACAAAATGTTCTTATAAGGCATGAATCGATTATTTGAATTCCTTTAGAATTTCACATTTTTTAAGAATTTTAATCACATCACACTTTATATATGTGCTGTATGATAGTAAATGCTATTATCATGAATTGAATGGTGGTAGATAGGTTTAGTAGCTCACTTATGATAAAAAAATTTTGTGCTTTACTTATGTATATGCTATAATTGTGTAATAATGATAAATAGAAGAATCCTATAAATAACGACACTTATGCATTAGATCTGGGTGTCCATTTTATGAGATTCTGGGAAGACAGTATTGAATTTATGAAAGGATGAGAATGATAAGGAGTCACAAAAAGGATTATTTATTTGAATAACTTTATTTATGCTATCTATGATATATTTTGTACAAACTTTTTCATGGTAGGTTAACTTGGGTTCAATAAGTGACCATATATTCTATTATATTGCTATGCATGTAATTTATTTATTCATACCTAGTAAGTCTAAGTCCACAGAAGAGACTCTTTATTCTAATATGGAATATATGTTATTGCCTAATAGTTAATTTATTATTTAACTATTAGGTAAAATGTCAACTCATTAAGTTCTCGAATTTACTTCTTCATATATTATTTTTCAAATACTTAAACTGATAAGTCATCACCATTTCTATAGTAATAGATGAGATTGCTCATTCTTGAAGCCTTCTATTATTTCGAGGGCATGGTAGCAATTGATTTGTAAATCACATTTGAAATATTTGAAGTAAATTTGTATATTTACTAATCAAGGCCATGATTATAGTTAATAGGACTTAAAATTATGATGACCTAGTGCTTATATGAACATTTGTTATAGGGTTTAATTAGACTAACTTATTCCTTGTGTTATGAGAATGCATAAGTTAGCCTAACTTTTTTTTTTGAGTAGCCATCTTTTACGGCAAGTTATTTCAAAATCAAATGGAATTGCTACCTTATATGCTATTATATTCATTGGTGTTAAGTCTTAGTGGGTTGTACTTGATAATTTTGTGTTGGCCATGATTGTAAGTGGGTCATGACATGTGCCCGCAAAGAGTCCAAAATTATAAAGTTTTTTTTATGAAATAATAAGCAAGATAATCACTCTAAAATTAAAACATTAATAGATTTTTTCGTTTCTACCAAGATGATGTTTGGTTTGTAGAATCAAACATTTCCAATGATGTAATTCCTTGGAATTTAATTATCAAACACGTGATATTACCATATCTAATTCAATAAAAAATATTCCTAAAAATGTTACAATGCTGTGTTTTGATTATTTTGTATCTTTTTTAAAATATTATTATATTACAAAAATATTTTTATTGAAAATTAATTAGTCAATGGTGATAGATACTGGTTGATAATGGTTACCTATGGTGGATAGTGATTGACAATGATCACTAATAGTAAGGTGATAGCAATAATAGTCAATGATAATGGGTAATAGCGGTGGCAGTGGCGATTATGGTCAATAGTAGTGGATAGTATTGGATGATGATCATTGGTGATAGGTAATGAATAATATTTGTTGGCAATAGGTAGTAGTTGATGGTAATGCATAATGATGAACAATGGTTATAAGCGATGAGTAGTAACTAATAGTATTCATTAATAATGAGTGATGGCCAATAATGATGGTAAAATAAGATGTTAGTATGACTTTAACGGATGAGTAGATTAAACAATATATTTATATCATTAAAATATTCTCATATCATGAGAATGTAGGATATTTATCTCCACCTATAGTAATATTTTAGTGAATACTAAGTTAAAAATGTTTTTAAAAATATTCATATTCTCAATATATATAATTAAATTTGAATTAAATATGAGAATTTTTCATTCCCTTAAAATATTAATGAAAAAAGTTTTGTGAATTAAACACCGCTTAAAGATTATTTGCAGGATTTGAATCCAAAAATGTAATATATAAAACACTTTTAAAATTTGTATTAACAGTAAATTAAATTATTAACTTATTAGTAAAAGTTTAATGTATTTACGAGATAAGCTAAATAATTTAATTGATACATTACTCATTTATTTCATAAAATCAACTTATTGAAGTAAATTTTGAATAAGCTTATGGGTCGCTTAGATGTTGAATGAAGAGGATTATTTTAATTTGTTTTCCTAAAATCTAAGGACCAAATTTAATAATAAAATTTTTTCAAGGATTTAATCAAGACAATGTATATATTTCAAGTACTAAATATGAATTTACTTTCAATAATTATCATAAAACCAAGTATAAATTATTTCGTTTTGTTTTCGTTTTAATAATATAAAAAGTTTTATTTTCTAACAAAATATAAAAGAAATAAATTATTTTATTGGTAAGATAATTATTAAGATATTGAGTGAAATAAAAATTCTCGGGAAGTACTATGAGATATTTAAATTTAATTAATGATAACTAAAATTTATTAATTTATATCATAATAATATTGAAGATATAATAATTATTTTATTAATATTTTATAAAATATTTAAAATTGAACAAAATAAATTATTTTTTAAGAAGTGTTATTTTTTATATGATATTTAAATTATTTTAAATACTTTTGAAATAATTTACACAAAAAATTATTTTTTTAAAAATTTAATTTTCCATGTCAAGTTACTCTCTTTATGAATATAATAACTCATAAGAACACAACCGGGAAATAACGAAGTAACGAACGGCGGCGTCTGGTATATGTGCCTTCCGAATCTTCAACCTTCAATCCAAACACAGCAGCCATTTCTCTCGCCACCATTACAGTTTTGCTCAGTCTGCATCATAACAGAGCTTGGCCTTCGCCGAGAACTATTGCTTCACTATCACTCCTTCCATGTTCAGCCTCGAGGATAGACTCCAACCTCTGTTTTGGCTTACATGCTTGCTATTACTCTTTTGTTCGTGGCTGGAATCGTTCATTGCTTTTTCTTTTATAGGGTTCGGCTGCCGCAGTTAGTTTGATGTATTCAATAATCGTAAATTCTTCGCTCAAAATTTCCATTCGTCGCTGTCCACAGAGGCTTGATCCATTCCATGAAGTTCTGCTGATTATGAGTTTTCAATACTTGTAATTATTGCTTATGAGTATCCTTTGGCTCTATTTGATGTTCACGTGATAGTGTGAATTAAGAGCTGTTTGGTCTGTATTTGGCCTAGTTCTTTGTTTTTCTAGATGCTAGGGTTAGTTTATCAAGCGTTTCAGATCTTCTGAATTCTGAGTTTTTGGGGTCCGCGGAAATTCCTGGTCGCGCGAATTTTTGAGCTCATATATCTGTGCTATAATCAGAATTAGGTTTCGGTTTTTTGCTTCCATTTGCCACCTTCCTTTACAAGGTTCTGGCTATTTTGGGAGGTCCGAAATTTAATGTCTCCTGCCAATTTTTTTAAGCTGTGTTATTAATGGTGAGAACTGTGGCTTTGATCAGCTATCAGAAGTAGCTTGCTCATTGCTGAAGGAAAATTTGGTGTAGAAGGCAAAAATAGGTTGGCAGAGCTTGTGGCGAGGGTCGGGATTATTTTTTTGCATGGAGAATTCATCTGAGGTACTTGGCTTAAAAGGGCTGATTAGGAAACACGAATTTGTGAGGATCATAATTCAGTGCTTATATTCATTAGGGTACAGTAAATCTGCATCGAGTTTGGAATTGGAATCTGGTATTTCATACAAGTCCTTAGAATTTAGGTGTCTTGAATCACAGATATTAAATGGAGATTGGGATGGCTGCATCCAGACTATTAATGTTATAAATGATTTGTTGGATGAAACAAGGGCATCGGCTCTGTTTCTTGTCATCAGACAGTGTCTTTTGGAGTATTTGAATCGTGGTGAGGATACTTTAGCTTTGGATATATTAAGGAAAAAGGTCTCTGCATTACATGTTGACAAATACAAGGTTCATAGCCTGGCTAATATCATGCTTTCCTTGAAGGATATGGAACTGGGTAAAATAGAGGGTGCCGTACTTTATGATTTGCGAATGAAATTATTAACTGATTTGGATAAGTTGCTTCCTCCTCCAATTACAGTACCCGAAAGAAGATTGGAACACTTGGTTGAAACTACTGTGACAGCTTGGATTGATTCCTGTATGTATCACAATTCATTAAATGCAATCTCACTTTATGAAGACCATTGTTGTAGTAGAGATGAGATTCCTACAATAACCACTCAGGTGAGTTGGCTATAGGTGACTGCTTGTAAAATAATGAGATCATATTTCCAGATAGATTCATGCAGAAGTTCAACATGCTAATTGATGATCCAGAAGGATTCACTTTATTTTATTATTTTGGCAGTGTCTAAAAATGATTAATTTACTAGTTTAGTTGTTTTATATATATTATCTGAAAGCATTCTATCATTTTGATCTGACTTTGTATTATGCAATCTTCGGTTTAGTTCAATGTGTTTGTCATATTCATAAATTACTTATTTCCCTATGCTTGTTTCTCTCATTTAAGAATTATTTTGAAATGTGATATCATAGGCTCCTAATGAAACCCATTTGGTCTGCACACTGCTTGACTATCAAGATTAAGTATCTGCTTAAGTTGTCTTTAAAATATGATCTGAAACATAAATATATAATTTATTCCATTGGTTTATCAGTGCTTTGTCTTTGGTCTCTTATAGAATCATTTGTTTTGGATGTATCTCTTGAAAGATATTTTTGTTGTCTTTCACACACTTTCTGCTTGTGGCCTTATATATTGTCTTCATTTTTTTTTTTGGGTGAATGAGCCTTCTCCTTTTGGCTAGCGCTTCATTTCTCTTTTGATTAAAAAAAAATTATAATAAAGATTGGATTTGCCATTAATCATCAACAGAAGATAGAAACAGAGGCAATGCTTCCGTTTTCCTTCTGTCTCCTGACCTAAATGATACCAGATGGAAAATTAATGGATTTGACTTTTTTGAAATAGTGATATGATGTAGTTAGTCAAGTGAAGCGAGTAAACTTGTTGGTTTCAGTTTTTTGAGTCTAACTTACATGTTAAATAACACTTCTTTCTTGTTGCATGCAGATCCTAACTGAACATAAAAATGAAGTCTGGTTTGTGCAATTTTCTTATAATGGGGTGTTCCTAGCTTCTTCATCCTGTGATTGTACAGCAATTATATGGAAGGTATTGTGTTATAGGTATTTTAAGAAGTATCAAGTTATGCATTTGATTTATCTTTCAAATTTAAAATTGGTTGGCAAATTCATGTATGTTATTTTTATATCCATAATTGTGGTGTCCAGTGCATGATCTTTCAACCAATTAAGCTGTTTAATTAGCCATACTAACATTGCTTGGAAATGCTGAACTGTGTATTCTCATGGATTTGAGGGGACATGCAAAGATCATTATCTAAAAATGGATGGATATATGATAGGGTTGGGGGTGTTATTTATCTTGGAGATTTGATAGTATCCATATTGGAAATTTATGTATTTTGTATCTTGGAGATTTAACTAGATGAATAGTTGACCTACAAATGTGAGTAGAAATGTAGGATCCATAACTCTTTGTCTTAATTCCCTCAATTTTGGCCTTATTTGACAATTAACTAATTATATTAGTGGTTAATTAATTTAATTAACTATTAGTTGATTTAACCAATTGATTGCATTAGTTATTTGAATAAGAATGTTTGATAAAATCAACTGTTTATGATTAGTTATTTGTATATAAAATGACATATAAGTATATAAATATATTTTATAAGTTATTTGAATATTCTTTTATGTTAATAATATTTTAATATTTTAGATTTTATATATTATTTAATAGATTAAATTTTCTTGTAAATAACATATCGTTATAAATTATTATATATTAAATATTTCTTTAAAATTAAATTAATATAATTTTTATAGTTATTAAATTTCTTTTTAAGAAATCAATAATTATAATTATTTAATTTTTATGTAAAAATAAATATAATGATTTTCTATAAGTTGATAGTGGGAGAAATGAGAAAATTGATTAATTAATATGCTTCATGTATATGAATCAATTAGAAAATGGCGTTTGATTAGTTGGAAAAATTTTCTATTCATTTGATAATTTGGAAAAATTTTAAATATTGAAAAGTTGTCAACAATTGAAATATCTCTTCTTAGACCTTCTTAGCTTACTGATGTTGAGGTCGAAGAATGCAATTCTATGCAACAAATTGTGATGGCAAAAAATGTGACATACCAACACTTGATGGTAATTAAGTCTTTTCAAACTATTTTGTGGAACCGCTGGTTGCAAATTGCTGGCTCTAGCAGCATTTTAAAAATGGTGTTTTTTAATACAATTAACTGATTGCCAAACATAAAAATAGCTTATTTAATAAGTCAATCAACTATTTTTGATCAAACAGCTAAAAGCCATTTCAAAAGTTGTTTACCAAACAAGGGTCATATATAAGTAGGTCACATGATTTCATGTGCATAATGAACTTACACTTAAATTCTTCAATTAAAAAAAATTGTTGTTTCCATATTATTCATCTCAAGTTGGTATTTTGTTCTCTTTATTAGCATTCCATTTAGTTAGATTTTGTTGGTTCAGTTGTTCAACAAGGCTTTTCTTTTTTTCCATTAATTTCTTTAGAATATTTCGTTGTCATACTGTACAGTTTTTTTCAATTGAAGAAAGAGGTTTTTTTTTTGTTTTTTGGGTTAAGCTTTATTACTTTAGGAAACTTTTTATCCTACTCTTCTGTAACATACTATGATAAATTTGTTATGTGTGAAACTCTGTTGAAATTGACACTTGTACGCCCATCCCCTTAATGATAGCTTTGGATATCTGCAGTTTTATAGGGTGATACACCTGAGTTCATAAAAAGTTAGTTTGTTCTTTGGGGAACAGGCTTATGTTCAAGGGAATTTATAAACTGGGCACATTTATTAGAGATATCAGATACTTGCTATTTAATAATAATAATAATAATCATCATCATCATCTAGTCTTTTGAAATAATTTTACATTCATTATGATTATTGATATGTTGTTAAAAATACTGATTTGTTCAGCTGTCATGGAAGGTGCAAGTCATTGTATGGCCTGCTACATTGACAACAAGGCATATTCTGCTTACTTGATTAAAAATTCAATTTCTGCTATATATGTCGATTTGCTGATTTTAGAGTCTGTTTGGTGTTTACGACATCCCCTAATCCTCTCAATGTTTTCTCCCCCCTGCCTTTGGAAGTTCGTACATTGAATGTTTACAACAGTCACTTGAGTCCATGTTTAGAAGCAGAAAGACATTAATTTCTGATGTTCTGAAATACATGAGCCAGGTGCTGGAAGATGGGGAATTGACATTGAAACATACACTATGTGGTCATCAAAATCCTGTGTCATTTGTGGCATGGAGTCCGGATGATACCAAGTTGCTAACATGTGGAAATACAGAAGTTTTGAAACTGTGGGATGTTGAAACAGGTACTTGCAAGCACACATTTGGAAGTCATGGCTTCAAGGTCAGCGCATGTGCTTGGTTTCCCAACTCAGAGGAGTTTGTGAGTGGCAGTTCTGACCCTGAAAGAGGCATCTGCATGTGGGATTGTGATGGAAATGAGATAAAAACATGGAGAGGGATGAGGATGCCCAAAGTTCTAGATCTTGCTGTGACACCTGATGGGGAGCATCTTATCAGTATATTTTCGGACAAAGAGATCCGAATTTTTAATATGGGAACCAGTGCCGAGTGGGTCATTTCAGAGGAGCACCCCATAACATCCCTCTCAATCTCAGGAGACAGCAAGTTCTTCATTGTCAACCTGAATAGCCAGGAGATTCATATGTGGGATGTGGGTGGGAAATGGGATAAGCCATTGAAATATATGGGCCATAAGCAACACAAATATGTCATAAGGTCGTGCTTTGGTGGATTGAACAGCACCTTTATTGCCAGTGGTAGTGAGGATTCACAGGTTAGTTCCTTGTTCTCAATTTATTAAATCTACTCATCTACCAACATGTAATTACAAAAACAAACAATCTATTTTCTGATTAACTGGATAATCTCATTACAAGACATGATTAGAGATGCATGGAAATTTATAAGTGGAACACAGACAAATTATATCTCCATCCCTGCAGAAGCCAACTGGAGTATGAGTACCTGTATAAAGTTGTGTCCTTTTGCTGAAATTTAGGGAAATTGACACTGCAAAAAATTGAGGTTATCTTTGACGCATATTCAAAGATCCACCATTGATCAAAGCAAGTCAAACTTCAATTGCAGGTATATATTTGGAACCGGAAGAACCCAAGGCCAATAGAGATTTTATCCGGGCACTCAATGACTGTGAATTGCGTGAGCTGGAATCCTAAGCGACCACAAATGTTGGCATCTGCAAGTGATGATCACACCGTCCGTGTATGGGGCTCCAGCTTATCAAATAAGAATGCAACTTGTGTAGATTAGTTGAGCACATCAGATAATTAAGTTTTTAAAAATTAATGTACATTAAGTTCTATTCCACCCCCTCTTCCTTCTTTAGTTGGTTCAGCATGAGATTGTAAAGTTTTGGCTTATAGTTCTATTTGTACATCTCTTTACCTTCATTTATTGTTATTCATAGCATTTGTCGGTTTCTTTCTTTCTTTCTTTTTTTTTTCCTTTTTAATTGTGCAGAAACAGATGAGATGTAGTCGGATTTATTCCTTTTTTCATTTTATATGCCATAAAATGCTGGCGGCATATTCCTTTTCTCATGACTGTACTTGGTACTTTCAGAAACTAGTTGTCGGATCTGGGTGCGATTTATTAATTCATTCCTGCGGATGAGTGCTCGGGGGTTAGTCATGCTGGATTTAAGAAATTTACAAATTCCCTGCTGCATAGATTGATAGAGTTAGAGGTGACATTTGGTGACGTCTATTTGATTGAACTTGTAAAAATAGGATGAACTTAATTTTCATTAAGCAGTTTGCCCAACGCAGACTATTTCTTTTCTAAATTTCAGCAAGCATTACATTGAGATCCGTTGGCTCGATTTTTCTATAATTCCGTCGACCTCGTTAAGAAAAGGATAAGGGCAAATGAAGTGGCTCCTAAAAATGAAGAAGTTAGGGTACTTAACAGTCTTTCAATTTTTTCCCGGTTAGGTTCTTTGCCGTTTTTAAGGTTTTGTTGACTATTGACTAGACTCTCAGAACTTGCCTCCTTTCTATGTTTCGCAAATTCCAATGTTCTTGATCGGACGGTCCTCAAGGAAACACCGTCATTTCCAATGATCGAGATCTTTCCTTTGCTATAGCCTATAGCTGCCTTACTAAAGCCCTTTTCTAATTTCGCCCCAAAATTCTAATTCTTCTCGTTTGTTACCCTCGAGTGGATTAAGCCGTGTACCCGTCGTCCCTCTAGGTTTCGCCCTTTGAAATCAAACAAGGGGAGCGAATAAAGAGCGCACCACGCGCCTGCGGGGAGAGGAGAGAGAGAGGTTTTGTGTTCTTGGATTCGAAGCTGCGATTTCCAGCAATCAGAAGATGAATTGCGCTTTCAGATATTGGAAACAATAATCTCTCACCGTCCTCTAACTCTCTCAGATTGGATCCTCGTTTTAGCCTCGAACTTCTATGAATTTTGTAAATAGAAATGATGGGATTTCCTCGGCTTCATGATCAGACCTTACTTGCATCGTCTTCCTCCTGTAATTCCAACAGCAGGTCAGAATTGTTGTTTCATATGATCCATTCTATTTTTAAACCGATGCGATTTGATCCCTTCTGTCAATCTGAAGTTCAAGTTTTCTATTTTGCTTTATTTCGGAGGAAAGCCGGGACTTATATAGGAAATTTGAATTCTGGGTTAATGGAAATTTTCAATATTGGGCATTAACGTCTCAATTCTACTTGCATAATCTGGGCTTTCTATTATTCTTTCTCTGTTGCGTGACGATATTCTCCTCCACCTGATTATCAATATTGTTTAGTAGCTGAAATTTTGAAGTAGAAGTGCTGCTCTACCATTTATGCGTTATTTTCAACTTTTTTTTTTTTAGCTACTTAAATTTCAAGTTGGATCTTTACAATTTTCTATCTAAGTCATATTCAGATGTTTACGATCCTCAATTCACATTTTCCGACTCAAAATTAGGCCCTATTTGTGATTCATTGGCTGGTAGCCGAGATCAAATTAATTTGTTATCTAAATATCCATTGCCTAATCAATTAGGAGTATACTGTCTATCTACTTTTTGTGTGATTGGTTAGAATGCACGCGGATTTAATGACCAATTCATCATATATACATTACAGCATAGGATTTGTAGGAGAGATTCTATGCAAACTTTAATTTTGTTCCTTACACCAAGAATGATTATCTAGTTTATTGTGGTCAGCTTTGTCTCTATTGCCCTTTTTCCCTCTGCTATAATAGAAAATTTATAGTTTAACTCTGTCTATGCGATCTTATCTCATTGGATGTACCCATTTTGCCCAGTGGTAGAAATGTATTTAGCTTGATTGCACAGAGGGAGATTTCACCTAGAACAAAACATGTGCGAAAATGGCATTGGGGAGAAGCTTCTAAATCAAAATCTAATTGTTCATCTCATCCTAAAAATGAAGCATTGAGAGATCCAAGGCGCGGTCTCCTTTCATGGTATGGACCCATTTTTAGATTGTTATATATATTAATATTGTATTGAGGGAAAAAGAAGCTACTTCAGGATGTGGCTTCTTTCATTTCTAAAAATAATAATAATAATTAGGAATATCCGTAATAATGATTTTCAGGGTTGAGGCCGAGTCATTTCGGCATTTGTCAGCTAAATATTGCCCTCTATTGCCTCCCCCACGGTCTACTATTGCAGCAGCATTTAGTCCAGATGGAAAAGTGCTTGCATCTACACAGTAAGTTAATTCGTTGCTGCCCTGTTTGCTGATTAAACTAAGGAATCTCTTAGAGTTTTTAATTTTTGTTTTACATGTGCAGTGGCGACCACACTGTGAAGATAATTGATTGTGAAACTGGAAGTTGTTTAAAGGTTTTGGTTGGCCATAGGAGGACGCCTTGGGTGGTAAGCTTGTGTCATTTTTTTTTTGGCTAAATGTAGTTTATAGAATGAACCCTTTTTGCATCAGGTTTGATGAGATATATTGCCTCTCTATAGTTTCCAAGTTTAATCATGTACTACTGGGATGCAGGTTAGGTTCCATCCATTGCATCCACAGATACTTGCTAGTGGAAGCTTGGATCAAGAAGTTCGTTTATGGGATGCTAACACATCAGAGTGCATAGTAGCTCACCACTTCTGTAATTTCTCTTTCATTTTTTTCTTAAATTATTTTACAGCTGTTACAGGTTCTGTTTGTTGTTCTTTTACCTCCATTGGTGCTCTAAGTTAGTGCATTTGTTTGGCATATTGTTGCAGACCGCCCCATTGCATCCATTGCTTTCCATGCCAAAGGGGAAATACTTGCTGTTGCATCAGGTCACAAGGTATTCATTTCTGAGAAGCTATCATGTTGTTTTCCCTTCATTTTCTTATTGTTGTTTCATGTTTTGCTGAGATTATTTTCTGGAATACTTTCAGTTGTACATATGGAACTACAGCAAAAGTGGCGAGACATCCACACCAATATTTGTGTTGAAGACGAGGCGCTCACTTCGGGCTGTGCATTTTCACCCGCATGGTGGGCCATTTCTTCTAACTGCTGAGGTAAATTAGCTACATGCTTTTCATTGACTGTCTGTCTATGCTATTCTGAATATTACATTGTTGAATTGATATACAGGTCAATGATCTTGATTCTTCAGACTCCTCAATGACACAAGCAACATCCCATGGTTACTTACAATATCCTCCACCTGCAGTTTTTGTCAAAAATGTAAATCCTAGAGAGCATAGTAGCCTATCTAGTGAAGTGCCCTTTATGTCTCCTTTCTTCTTCATGCCATCGTATACTGGGGATGATTCAAAATCAGAACTACAGTCAAATAGCATGCAAGTTGAATCTTCTGCCTCAATGCAGTTTCAAATAGACACAAATGCAACAGTGCAATATAATACCACTGCTCCTCCTACGGAAACATTGTCTGAAAATGGTGTGGCATATACTGCTCACACTTCCTTTCCAAATGGTATGGGATTTAACCTTTCAGTGGATGGTATGGAGATTGATGAAGCAGAAACAGCTGGAGGGAGCCACCATGGAAACTCTATTAATGTTCATACTTACAGTGGTGCACCACACAGATTACCTCAGCAAACTGTAAACCATGAGATTTTCTCTGATTTAAGTCAGTTTCACCAGCTTCTTCCTTCAAGAGATCCTAGTGGATGGGAGTTGCCCTTTTGGCAAGGATGGTTGATGGGTCAAAGCCAAGCCAACATCCCCTCAATGCTTCCTCACATGAGTGTTACCCGTGACAGCCTATCTCAACAGGTTGCTTTTGCCACTGCATTGTCTACTCTTTCCTCACCTAATGTTGAGACAGCAGTGCCATCTTCAACGGTGTCTGGCAGCATCAACATATCTGGAGCTTCTGTCAGATCAGGTTTACGGCATCATTTTCCACAATCCCGTGTGTCTATATCTGATTCTGGCAATCTTAATGCTTCAATTAATATGCCACGTGATGGGACTGATGTCCAAACCATTATAGGTAGGATCCAATCAGAACTTGCCACTTCAGTGGCTGCTGCAGCTGCAGCTGAGCTTCCTTGCACTGTGAAGCTAAGGGTATGGTCACATGACATTAAAAATCCATGTGCCCCACTAAGCACTGAAAGGTGCCGGCTGACCATACCACATGCAGTTCTCTGCAGGTATCTTCTAAAACTACAGTATATGTTCTCATTGTGTGACTGGCATGGTGACATTGTTGTAAAAAAGAAATGGTTGTTTTCTGTTGGTTTTGCATGCAGTTTGACTAAAGCCTTTTATGCTCTTTCCGCTCTAATGACCTAATCTACTTCTGTACAATATTTTGTATTTTTTTCCCATACATGTGTGAAATGGCCTTGCCAAGCTATATATTTCTTACTTTGTTTGTCATTGTGTTTGCAGTGAAATGGGTGCCCATTTTTCGCCATGTGGTAGATTTTTAGCTGCCTGTGTTGCATGCATGCTTCCTCATATTGAAGCAGATTCTGGATTACATACACTAGTTCACCATGAGCCTGGAGCTGCAACATCCCCAACTCGGCATCCAATCTCAGCACATCAAGTCATGTATGAGCTACGGATATATTCACTCGAAGAGGCAACGTAAGGCTTCACTTGAATAACTGATGCCCTGCTAGTGCCCACCTTTCACTCTCTCTCTCTCTCTCTCTCTCTCTCTCTCTCTCTCTCTCTCTCTCTCTCTCTCTCTCTCTAGATGTTTAACAGACACCCTTGAATTTAATGAAATTTCTTATGTACTTGAACAGATTTGGTACAGTGCTTGCATCACGGGCAATCAGAGCAGCTCATTGTCTGACTTCAATCCAGGTTGGGTAATTATTTAACCAATAATCATTAGTTTCATATAATTTATTTTTCCATTAAAAAAATTCAACTAATTTATTAGTTATTATCATCCATCTCGGCATAAACTTCTGTACTGGTGTAATGTGCATGCCTATTTAAATATATTACAGGTATATATATATATATTGAGCTGTGAAGGCTGGATCTTTTGTGGCTTTTTATTTATTTATTCTCTTCTTCCTATTAAGCAACTTCAACTCACCACTTGCCTTTTAGTTATTGCAACTGTCTTTTGGCTTCTCCACTAATGTGCATGCCGTGTGTCTGTATCTCCTACTGCATACTTATTTTTTATGATTCATTTGCTTTGTCACCCTATAAACATATACAGCTAACTTCCTTTTTCTCGTATCTCTTTTTCCCCCTCAAAATAAAATACTAAGCACCGTAATATATGAGATTAATATAATTTATATTATTAGCTAAGAGTGAATTTCTGATTTGATATGCTGCAAAGTTTTATTCAAACTTTCATACTCATTTGTGTCATTTTTTTATATTCACTATTTTTTAAGATAGTTCTTCTTTAGTCAATTGAATTCTGCAACTGCTATTTGTTTGGCAGTTTTCACCAACATCAGAGCATATACTGCTTGCCTATGGTCGACGCCACGGTTCTCTTCTTAAAAGCATCGTCATCGATGGAGAAATGACCTCACCTATATATACAGTGTTAGAGGTAAGCATGCTTCTCTTTCTCAATCTCAAAATTAGTTCCTGAGTTGAGTTGTTCCTCATTTTTACGTAAGTACATAATTAAACATATTTGGACACATCAATTCTAATTTTTATTGTTGATTGGTCATCAACCATTTCTGTGCTTCTGTAAAGGTGGACATCACATTCATCTCTCCATTGAAATTTAAGTATAAGAATTTTTGTGTCACCTGATTTCCTTTTTGTCTGTCAGGTATATAGAGTGTCAGATATGGAACTTGTCAGGGTGCTACCAAGTGCCGAAGATGAAGTCAATGTAGCATGCTTTCATCCTTTTCCTGGGGGAGGGCTTGTTTATGGAACAAAGGCATGTATTTGTATTCTTTGGGTGGAAAAAGGGAATGTTTTTAATGTCTTCTGAAAAACTTCATTTACATTCCTTGATTAATAATCTATTGATTTTGGTTGTAGGAAGGAAAGCTTAGAGTTCTCCAATATGATTGTTCTCAAGCTAATGGCAATGGTCCTAGTTATTTTCCTGAAGAAAACATCATTGGAGTCGATCAATGAGCAAGGTTCCATTATTTGTTTATGAATTTTCTAATTTTTACTAAATAACCATGAAAGTGAAGTTCTTTTCATTGATTTCTAATGCATTTGTGAGGTGAGTGGACAGTGAACATTGAAAAGAAAGAAGGGTTTGGGATAAGCTAAATTGATTATAGGTTGTTCACCAAAACTTTCTGCTGGATTTGACATAATCTGCACAAAAAAAGGCTGTTAGATGGGTCAGATAGAAGTGTGACTGTTGACCTTGATTTATTTAGAGGACAAATTGGAAGAAACTAAAGTAAATACTTTTTACCCACCATCAGTCTCCCATGGCAGAATTAAAAAATCTTGGAATGGTCTTAGTACAGTCAACTTTCAAATATAAGGTTTTATTCTGTCCTTGCCATATTCTGCCTGTGTATTTGGATGATATTACTTGATTTGTAGTTTGTTTATCTTTATAAAGTTACTGGTTGCTTGTAGGTTTAGATGCATAATTGGAGGGAGCATTCAATGATCTGCTTCGTCATATCTATACTGCTAAGATGGTAGGTAGAAGACCCCCATGCCTCTCTCTTTGGTTGCATAAGTTGCATGAAACACAAAACACAGGACTTGCCTTAAGCATTCTTATACTTATGGTGAATATTGTATGTTTCTATCGCAAGAATTTTGAAATGCCCATTGATGCCAAATTGCCAATGCAGCTGTCTCCGCTGACTGTACCTGACGATGCTTGGCTCGCCTGTGTAACAATTGCTGGGGGTTGATTGTTCACTAAACCAGCTGATGTACATTTCTGTATTATTCTTGTATGAAATGTACTTATCTTTGGTTTCTTTCCATCACTTGCATTCCTTCTCCTATTGCTCTATCCCGAAAGCGGGTTTCTTCTTTTTCATATCCTGTGTAACAAGATTTTCAATGCTTAAGGGATTAAAAAAAAAAATTGAAATTGTTCTCTTTTCTCCTCCCCAAAAGAAGCTGAAGTGGCAAGACTGGTTCCATGCTGTATTGATAGTTTTGGATTATGAAGTCTGGTTGATCGAATCTGATCTTTGAGAATGAATGATCTCAAAACTTCAAGGGATAACAACATATACTATGGTTTTATTTGTTTTGACCGAAAGCATTGGTTTTAAAAAAATGACACGTTGATGGTAGAAAAAGTGATTTTTTTTTTGAAATTTTTATATTTAATATTAAATTAATAAAATATTTTTTACTTTAATATTTTAAAATTTTTATTGAAACTTCTTTTCTTTAAAACAAATACAAGTCACACGTGTTAATGTGGTGGGTCCTGTGTGAGCCTTGTTGTGTATCTGGCATTATTAATCAATCATTTTGTTTTGCTTCTGGTTGAAAATATATTTAACTTATTGACAAGATGAAAAATGAACAGAAGAAAGATGCATTACCAAAGAAAATGCTTTCTTTTGTTTTTTTCCACATAGGTCAAAGGAAGGAAAATGGTTTGGCTAATGATAAATTGTGCTAAATTGCCATGAGTAATTTACAATTCAATCAACTGGAAACTAATAGTGAGAGAACAAATTCCTGGTAAGCTAGCTTTTTATCAATGGAAAATAAATAAATAGAGACATGTATCTAGTTATTGGTTTCCATCTTGTCGTTAGCCTTTTCGGATTGGAATGGTATATTGCGCGAAGATTCTTTTGTACCCTTCATTAACTTATTTGTGACTGGGTTGTGCAACACAGCAGAATTTCAAGCTTGGTTTATTTCAAGTATAAAAATATTGCAAGGATCGAAAGGAAGATAATTTTTTTCAAAGAGAAAATTATTTTTTATTATTATAATTCTGATATTTTTTAATAAAAAGTATAGATATATATGATATTCGTTCATTTTGTTTACATATAAGTAAGTGAAATATTTCCAAAACAAATATCTTTTAAAAAAACTAAAGAAAAGAGATGATCGGATGCTTTCGCATTCTACTTTTCAATGCATGAATGCAAGAATGGCTTCGCATTTCGGGACAGTTGCACGATTTGGAATCTTATGACTCGTGCAATTCAAAAAACACGACAGAATTCTGTCCCTCTGGCCTGGCCAGATGCATGGTCGCTGGTGCCGGGGCAATTTAGCTTCAAATTGCTTGGATTCTTGTTTGATTAATAAGATATTTAACAAAGAAATATTTCAATATACAAGATGAATAAATAAAAATTTGCTCAAAATTTTAAAAAGATAATTTAGAAAAAGATATAAATTTTTTCTATAATAATAAAAATAATTAAATTACTAGATGTATATATATAAATTAGATATCTAATTCTAATCATAAAATATCAGATACGATTGGAACTAATAAGTCTCCGTAAAAGATGAGAATTGTTTTAAAAATGTAACTTCTAAATATTCTTGAATTCATTTATCTTTCAATGAAAGAATTTTAATTATTTTTTGAATGAAATAAGAATCTTTATTTACACATCGTAACCTGTTATAATTTGTAACTGAACATAGCAGCCACTAGTGCCTTGTTTAGGATTTTAATTCTCTTGCCAAAATTAGAAATTGCGTGCTATTTTTCCCTGTTCCTAAATTAGAAATCATGTACTTGCGAGATGGCTTGTTAGACCATCATTCAATTGTCGCATCGTACGTTCTGGAATCTAGATCTTGGACAATAGTTTAATGTTACTTTATTTTGAGAATATATGTTATATTAGATTTGATACAAAACTTTTTAATGAGGTTAAAATTTTCTTTCTCGTAATATAGAAAATTTTAGTTTATTAACAATATTATAAATTATAGCAATATACCAAATTTTAAATTTAAAATGAGTTTAATGAATCGTTATCTTTAACTTTAGTTTCCCCGGGCGCACGGAAATAGGGGGAAAAAAAACTTATTAGTTTTTTTTATTTAAACGAATTATTTTCTAAACCTCCTAAATATATGATGAGTCCTATTAATCAATTCTGGCACTAATCAGGAAGTACATAATTAAATTGAAAACGCAAAATTTTAAAAAATTATGTGCTTTTACTTAGTTTATTTTAAAATTTTTAATAAATAAATTTTAAAAATTTAATATTTTCAACGCAATCAAATATTCCTTAAACTTAAGGACACCGGTCAACAAATGCCTATATTATTATTCGAAGAGATTAGTGAAGATGAAGTAGAGCACAAAATTTTCTGCTCCAAAGGCTATTAAAAATTCAGATCGTTGACCAGTCAAAGGAGCGTTAAAAGCTGTAATTTAACAGATTGGTTCGAAAGTTTGAACAGGAGATACATTGACCGATAAATTGCTCTCTCCTTCTTTGACTAAAATTATCTGAAAACCTAACAACAACAAAGACAAAACAAATCAACAAAAGCTACCCAGATTGTGGGATCGATTCAAAAGAATAAAATAACTATAACTTGTTGATCAATCAATATATCAAAACTGGGAAGAACAATTAGTTGATGAAGAAGAAGAAGAAGAATCAGAAGACTCAAATTTGTAATATTTATCAACAGCAACAGAAACATCCCAAGTGCAACTAAGTCCTTTGGGAATAATAACAAGATCTCCAGCTCCAAACTCCACAAACTCATCAGAAGATGATGAATTACTCTTTGGATATGCCTTCACTTTCCCTTTTAGCAAGTAGCATGTCTCTTCTGCATCGAACTTCAACTGGTATTTTCCAGGCGAGCAACCCCATCTTTATCAACACAAAAAAGAC
Organism: Sindora glabra; assembly: GCA_020226215.1. Lineage (NCBI taxonomy): Eukaryota > Viridiplantae > Streptophyta > Magnoliopsida > Fabales > Fabaceae > Sindora > Sindora glabra. The sequence goes on along the minus strand of CM035228.1, from coordinate 12,197,022 downwards.
CAAATTTTAATCATAATATCCCACAATCTGCAGTAATAGAGAAAGAAATTGAAGAAGAAACAAAAGGGTAGTTTCAGAAAGAGCCATCTTCAGCAGAAATTAAGCTTTTTCACTGTAAATTTTCTTGCCTGTGTTGAGATTCAGAGAAAAGTAATATGAATCTCGAAACATAATTCTACCGTTAAAAGACTTAACCTCTGTGAGAGGTGAAACTCTTTGCAGGATTAGACGAAGAAGAAGGGGGCTTACTTGGGCCAGCACTTGATGTTCAATTCGGCTAAGCGTGAATCAGAAGGGTTTCTCTCAACGATGATTTTAGGGTTTGAATTGGAATCTGCAGCCATTGATGGATGAGTTAGTTGGAAGAGAATGACAGATATGAAGTTGATCGCAGCTTCAAAGTTCAAAGTTTGATGAGAAGAAACTTGGGTGGTTGCTTGGCTTGGTATGATTTTGGCCACTTCTACAGTGGGATTTTTGGGAAGAAAATAGATGGAATCTTTTTCTTGTTTGGGAGTGGAAGAAGTTGATAGAGAATAAAAGAGCTTCAAACATCAAATTCTTATTAACTTTTTTTTTCGAAAAAAGAAGAAAATTTGCAAGGTTTTCGGCTCTCTTTATTTTTTTTCCAAAAAATATTTTTATAAAAAATATTTTTTATATATAAATAAATATTATGTATTTTTTAATTTATAATTAAAAATATAATACTTAATGATAAGTTATCGGAAAAAATTAATTTTTTATTGAAAAAGAAGAAGTTATTTTTTTTAAATTTTTTATATTTAATATTGGATATTTAATTTATTTTTATTATTTTAATATTTTATAATTATATTTTATAAAAAATTCATTAAAACAAAGGAAGCACTAAAAATTTTAAGTCCTTTTCATTTTTTGTTAATTTTCTAGTAATTTTAGAAAAATAAAAATACAATTTTTATAATAAGATTCACTATTTTTTATTTAAATTTATAATTTTAAATAAAAATAATTATGTATCCATTTCTTTTTAAAAATAGAGGATCATTCTCCTTCCCTAATTACACGTATGGTTATAATTTTATGAATTTAAATTTTACTAATGGACATTTAATTTTAAATTTATGTGCAAATTCAAGTATGAATAACATTTTGCAATTATGTCCACCAAAACAGAGGGAAAAAGGATATAGACCGGTATTACTGTTAAGTATATTTAATTTATTTTGTAAATTATTATTTAATTGAATATATGAGAACATATTTTAAATTAATCTTAAATATTTATCCATGTATTTAAGTTGAAATTTAATGATCTCGTGAGATATTACTTTTATTTCATGTAATAAATAAGTTAGTCTATAATTTATTAATTTAATTAATAAGTTATAAATTATCTTGTAAAAATATTCCATACACTAATTCATTAAAAAAATAAGCTTTTATTTAATAAATTAACTTGAATAATATATAACTTTGAAATTATTATCTCTTCAATTTTTTTAAATTTATCATTATTTTTTTATTAATTTACAACATATTCATAACATAAATATAAATATTATTGTTATAAAAAATAATTAATTAAATATAATTATATATAAAAATATGTATGCATGTAAATTTTTTTAATATAATTATATCTTAATTTTAAAATATATATAAAAATATGTATGTAAATAAATATGTAATGTTATAAAATATAATTAATTAACTACAATTTTGTTATAAATAATAAAATAAAAATTATGTAAGTAAATAAATATATAAATTTATAAAATATAATTGATTAAATATTAGATATTATATCTTTATTTTTAAATATATTAATTATCTTAATATAATTTATTTTTTAGATAAATATAAATTATTTTAATTATATATTTATATTATTTTATAATTTTAGTTAATTGAATAATTAATTTTATGAAATACATTTTATGAAATACTTCTTAGACAATTAATTAATTTATCAATTATCAATTATTAGTTATAAATTATCAGTTAACTTATTAAATATTTATATATTTATGTAAAATAGAACCATTGTAATAAATTCTTCCATAATGCAATTAAACAAAAGTTCTTAATTTTCCTAATCGTGATATGAAGTATTGCAACATACCAGATTATTTTAGTATATATTATCAAAACCTAATTTTTAATCGATTCATCTAAGCAAGACTTACCTTTTGGTGCCTTGGAAAAAATGAAAAAACTGAATATATAAAGGCATGATCGGACATTTTCCTATATTTTGGCTGACTAAACATTATTTAACCCAAGTGGATAATTAATTCTCAAGATTAAGAATATTCCCTTTTTTCTACAGTTATTTTGAGAACTAAATAAATAATTAGATGAGAATTTTTGCCTTTTCATATATTGTTTAAATAAAAGATTGCTAATTATTTATTCGTACTTAGGCATTGTCACAATTAAAAATGGTTGTCCTTGAATCCTCGGCGCCAATTTTACGAAATGTGAATGGCAAGTTCCTCTTGCAGCTAGAAGGACGACGGTGAGGAGTGATATGTCGACGTAATTTTCTACAGGGACGGAGTCATGTGCATATTAGGGGTATCAAAAAAACGAAGGAAATTAAAAAAATTACAATTTTAAATATCACCCTATCTTAACTTTTATATTAGGAAATGAGAAAATTTATAATAAATTATAAATCGGATTATGAAGAATGACATATCTGTATTGTATAAATCTATTTCTTAGTGTTAGTACTATAGAAAATAAAATAAAAGATTAACTCTTTCAATAATTTTATACAAATCTATTTCTTAGTGTTAGTACTATAGAAAATAAAATAAAAGATTAACTCTTTCAATAATTTTTTGTATTTACACAGTAAGTTAAATTAATAGAGTACTCAAAACTCTATGCTACAAAAATGTGAGATAGAAATACTTTATTTATAAACTAATTTGAATTGTAGATCTCGTTCATTATGAAATCCTGTGTTATCAATATTAGGTTGAGCACCAAACTATTCATTAGTTAAGCCACGTAGGGTCAAATTAACAATAATTCTATTTTATTAATATAGCCACAAATGAATTAATGTTAATATAGAAATGATACTTTTATACCCACTAATCTAATTGAGATCATAAATGTTTGATAATATAAATGCTATATTTGAAAGGATATTAGCAATAACACATACCTGGCACTCACCTCATTAACTAGTGCCATTAAAATGTACAGAATAAAACTTATACAACTTTATGTGACAATATACAAATCCACTCATGATGCTTAACACATATGATTACAATAATGAGATAGGGTCTAAATGTCTCTAATTATATGTTATACCCCAAGATGTGCGTAAATTATATGGTAGCAGCATGAATAAATCATTATGAGTATTTCCTTTAAATGTGTCATAAGACATTAATGAGCTCACATTATTAAAACTCATACTAATCCAAGATATCAAAAAAGACTTAGGTGAATTCACATTTTTTACATAATTATACTTTCATAGTTAACATTGAGCCCTTTTGATTAGTAGATATATAAGTATATAATTTGTAATATACTTGTATATTTTCTCTCTCACAAATAGATACTTCAATTTGAAGTACTTTTCACTAGTAAATTCGTCATTATTGAGAGAAAATCCTTCACAGCTACATTATCATGATATAAATCTAGTTAAAGTTAGGAACTACTTAACTTGTTAACTTGATAAAGGAAATTATAACATGTGACATACCCCTTTTATAAAGGTTATTGTAGTTGACTATACAATAATTTCATAACACAGTACTTTTTGATATGTCTCATCACAATTTCATTATTACCTGGACGACTAATAAAGTAAGTCTAAGTAACTTGTACATATTAATTGTATTACGCAGATATAAGATAGTTTGTAATCCAGAATCACTTTTTATAAACAATAGATTATATACGATTGATGCATATTACGTATCACTTAATAAAGTACTTAGGCTTTATAAATTTTAATTTTATCAAATCGGCAAACATGAGAGCAAATTAATGTATTGAATTCTTTTAATGCTTGGGACCTGTTGTTAGGAATTCAAATTATCATATGCAGCGAAAATTCAAAATTTGATCCGAATTCTACCTAGGATCCATGCAATAAAACATAAATCAATTATTAGGGTTTTACCTATTGGGCACTCGTGTTTCTACTGATCAAAACTTGAGAGTGGATGAATCAAACGCCGGCCGGAAGGTACAGCGTCTCTACGGTATCCACACGGAGTGAATAACGACCTCTCACCCTCCACGAATCTACTAGGATGCGTTTTTCTCTCTAGGAATTAGGATTGAATATTTTCTGAGTGATTTAGGGTTTGTATGGAAGTTTTGAGCGTGTTGTTAAAGTGTTGCCCTCAAGTCCCTTTTTATAGAACTTAGGCAAGCCATAATCTTAGTCCAACTAGGATAATACTTCCAAAATCCTAATCACACTTAACAACTCATCTTATCCTTATCCTAGAGATAATGGGGAGAGATAGGACTTATCTATTAATTATCTAATATTAGATAATAATATTACCTCATAATATAAATATCTTAATATTAGATAATTGCATATAGTTATCAAATATTAAAATAATATTATCTCATAATATTTTATTTAATATCTGATAAGATAATTATTTGATATTATTTTAATATCAAATAATATCACATAATATATATATATTACGTGAATTTATTATTCTTAATAATATATATATATACACGAAAATAAGTCTAATTAATTGGATATTAATATAATTAAAGTTCAATTAATTATTACCTTATTCCTACTCCTTTTGTGTGACCATGTAGGTTCTTACTACGTTGACAATGACTTATTATTGAGCCATAGACAGTAAGCAGTATCTAGCAATACATCATTGCCACTCAAGTAGTAAGAATGTTTGTGATTCGACATCCATCTAATACATTATCAACGTTTTGCATCATAACCCTTTTGTAATAATATCCAAATTGAAGTAGAGGCATGGAATGTGTCATCCTCGTTAATGTTCAATTTATATTTCTTGATACTGAGTAGACTTAAAATAAATGATTAATATCACATATTAATTTAATTAAGCATGGCCATGCATTTCTAAATCTCACTCAATCAAGGGGCCCAAGGATATTTCTCTTTTATACAAGAGTAACAAAATTCTATCTACATCACTCACTTCCCTCTGCACGATTTATGACACACCCAATCAATGCTCTACTTGTCATCTTGATTAAAGGTGACATAGGACAATATTAAAGTGAGTAATTCCTCATATAGGGAACCATAGTGACTTCAGGTCAAAGGTTTATGTGTATTTGTGATCATATGAGAATAACTTATGATACGTCTATCCATGCAATATTCTTATAGTGGGTCAGTCCAGTACATTGTTCACTAGCAATATACTCATGTATTGACTTGATATCACATATCTATGATTCGTAATCATCAGTCACTATACATGCTAGTTTTGATGTATTATTACTATCCTTTTCGTAATAATACTTAACTAGGGGCATTTTAGGAATAGCGAAACTATTCCAAGGATAATTATTATATTAAGTTATAAATTGTGCATAATAATAATAAAATTATAAAAATAAAATATAATAATTAAATTACTTAAAATAAAACATAATACATTGTGTATAACTTCAATCATCTATATGATTGGTTCTAGGACACACACCAACACCTATGTATAATGGGCCCACCATATAAATAATATTAGGCTTATCATACTTTATTCCTAGGTTTTTAATTAAATTTGTACAAACTATTTGTCTCAATTAACATATATATCCATGACACATACATCCAAAATTACAAAAATGCTTATGTATTTTGATTTGTTTTGCTTTTCTAATTTCAATATTTCTCACATATCTTATCAAGTTATAAGATTGCACTTTCTCCTTAGTTAACATCACTCCCACTAAAACAAATTGTTTTAGACCATAAGTGAGTTTTAAACACTTTCAAAAAGGAAAGTTTTTACAATTTATATATTTCAATTAAATGTAGTTCTTTACTACCAACCTAACCCAAAACCTATAACTCTATTTAATATCCCTTTTGTAGTCAAAATTATATGTTCACACTGGATCAAACCATAGAAAGTAATTAATAAATTAGTTAATAATATAGTTGATATATATTATCTTTCACTCCTATTATTTGAGTATTTTGATAGCTCCCACTCTAAAAAAATATCTTAAAATAATTTAAAATTTATAGATGGTTTCAAAATTTGATAAATATGAAAATAATTAAGCTATGTACTAAATTAAGTGCATTTTTTAATTTCATAAAACAAGATAAAACATCCTTCAAACATAAACAAGATAAGTTCATAATTGAAAAACAAGATAAAAGATCTAGAAAGTCTTTTGAGTACAAGCTATATAAAAACAATCATATTTAACTAGCGAGCTTTTCCTTTGGATTTATTTAATTTTTTCTTTTTATTCTCCATCTATTTAGCAATCCACTTTCTTGTGCCCAAATTTCCTACAAAATCAACACTTGGCCTTTTTGGTTTCAAATGATTATCAGCCTACTCTTCCTTCCCATTGTTTAAAGATTTTTCACAATTATCTTTAAAGTGCTCTCTCACTCCTTACCTAAAAAAGAATTATAAGCCACAAAATTAACCGCATAAGTTTTCCCTTTTCTTGTGTTCTCTTCTATTTGGCTTAAAATGACTATCATGTCATTCACTATCCATTTACCCTTTTGAACTTGATAAGTAGCCTTTTAAACATTAAACTCCAAAGGCAATAACTCTGAAAGTCTCAAACAAAGAAATCGTCATCCAGATGAAATCCTAAGGTCTTCAATTTGTTATGGTAATTATTGAGTTTTAAAATGTGTTCTCAAACTCCACTAACGTTGTTATAAAAGGCCTTTTTAAGCAGTGAAAAATAGTAGCCCTTTTGTGCTATGTTAAATTTTTTGAATTTTTTTGCCATAGATTCTAAAAAAAAATTGCATCTGTGATATCACTCACGGGGATGCCTTCTCTAATGGTTAGGTTAATTGAATACTTTAAGATCATTAGATAAATCTTATTGGATTCCTTCCATTTTTTGTGTCTTACCTTCACATCTACAGGTGAATTCGATTTAAGTTTAGATTCTAGTTTATTGATTGCCATGTCCAACCTAACAATCGTTAGGTGCAATCTTATAGATTCAACCCACTTATCATAATTTGCCCTAAGCAGTGTCTTTATGCAGGCCAATTATGTGTGTAAAGTAATTAAAGAAAATGTGTCAAACTATTAATGTATGTAAATACTTCATCATACTTTCATTTTCCTCTCAATCATGCAATTTTATATAGTATTGTATTCTAAAATTCAATACCGAAGGCTATTTAAGAATTTTACATTACAATACAATACAATAGTTAAATATCATGCTTGTAAAATACTAATATCGAAGGGCATTTAAGTAATTTAAATATATAATACTTAACTTTACACTTATACTATAACCAATCAATTCCATCAACAACATAATGCTAAAGGGCATTTATGTTATTACTGCAACTTCTCCCTCTTTAAATAATTTTTCTTATTAAAATCAAACCAAAATTTATGCTGGCCCTATGAAGTCAGATATACAATTGCATAAATTTTTTATGATATAGTGCAAGTTAATAGTAATTTTTTAATGAATATAATTTTAAAAATTTATTAAAATGTATAAATAATATCCAAAATTTCACAAAAAATTCCAAAAGGTGGAAAATATGTTAAAAAAAAATCTAGTAAAAATTTTAGTTTGAAATAAGCTTGTTTAAATATTCAAATAAAATAGATAAAATATAATTAAAATTAATTTTATTCTAAAAAATTATAAAAAATGCATATAAGAAAAAGCTTAGAGAATGGAGCTCGTCGGTATGTGCACCATAGTCAGCCGCCATTGATGGGGTGGTGTATAGCCCCTATGCATTAGCTGGTGGCTAGGCATAATACATAGCGCATTGTGGATTATTTTCTTTAGCAGATTTAGATCCCCAATGCCACCACCAGCCCAATTTTAACCTAGGAATTTTCTAGCCTATTTTATGCATGATTTTCAAAATTTCATTGCCTAAAATTTTCTCCTTTTAACCTTTCACTATGTAACCAATTTATTTTTAACCTAAAAACACTTAAAAAATGCCATTTCAAATGTTAAAATATTGAAGTTTTGTGGCCATGGTGGTGTTAATTTTTAAGGGGTAATAGTTTAAGTCTAATGTTTTACACAATACCATAAGGCCCTTAAATATACCCAGTTCTTTCTACCCCTCATTCCTTCTTCTTAATTCCTTGCTAAATTATGAATATAATTTGAGGTTTTTTAATGGAGACTTACAACTACATACTTCCTTTAGTTAAGATTCCTTCTTTTTTTTTATACAGTTTCTCTGCCAAATTTCGTGGTTTCACAATTATTATAGCAATGTCCATATACACAAAACCATAAAAGTAAATCCTCATGGCAGGAAAATCATGATACATAAACACATATAATAGCAATTCTCTAAAATTATTCACAAATACAATATGAATAAGGTTTGTTAAGGTTTTGCTCGTAAGTATTTTGTGTAATATTTTCTTAAAGATTATGAATCTAATTTTTTTATGTAACTTTTGTATTCTTGAGTTTTCATGTAAAAAATCATAAGGAAAAAATAACCTAGAACTTCCTCAACAAAATTTGTAATATCACCCAAAACTAATTTTCAACATTTACCAAAATTTATATTATGATATAGGCAACTATACTCATCAAAATATATAAAGAGCTAAACACATTGTAATTTGCAATATTTAAGAATGGCAAAAAAGATATATCCATGTATTCATTCAAAAAAAGGTGCAAATTTTATAGAAAAACTTTATTAAAGAGAGAATATATCACTCAATTCCAAAATTATATTAAAATTATATTAAAATTATATATAAAATTCTCAACCATAATTAGAAGCCTAACCAAGCTTTAGTACCAATTGAAGAAAATTAAAAAAATTACAATTTTAAATGTTACCTGACCTTAACTTCTACATTATGGCATGAGAAAACTTATAATAAATTATAAATTCGATTATGAAGGATGACATACCTATATTGTGTAAATCTATCTCTTAGTGTTAGACTACAGGAAATAAAACAAGGGATTAACTTTCTTAATAATCTTTGTATCTGTGCAATAAGGTAAATTTAAGAACACTCAAAACCTTATAAAGATGTAAGATAGGAATCCCTTATTTATAAATTAATTTGGGTTTTGGATCTTGTTCATCATGGGATTTATACCCATGTTATCAACATTGGGCTAAATACCAAATTACCTATTACTTAAGTCACACAGGATCTAATCAACAATAATCCTATTTCATTAATAAATTATATATTGTTCACAAATTATTTAACAAAATATTGTCATCAATATTCTTTTAAACTATGATTTATTAATAGTATAATATATTTATATTATTAAAAGAAAGTAAATTATTTATATCTTTTTTAAAAAAATAACTTTTTAATTTTTAGAGTAAATTATATTTTATTCCCTTGAAATTTCATTTTTTTTATTTTATTCATCTATAATTTTAAAAGTTACAAGTTATTTCCCTATAATTTCAATTGTTAGCACTTTACTTACTCGATAGAGATCAAAACAATGCCATTTTGGGTGTTATAACATGAGTAAAATTTAATACATCTAATCAAGTAAATTTTATTTTATTTTCTTTAACTTTCAATTTATGTTTGGCTAAAGTTATTATATACTTATGGTAATCATAGGTTTGGAGGGTTAGAAAGAATATTAATACAAATTATTAGTAATTGTGATACATTATGCAACAGAGGTGAAGCAGAGGAGCAAAAATCACTCTAATTATCTATCTAGCCTTTTGTTATTATTGTAGTTCAACTTAGAACCTCCTTTAATTCATCTAATATAAATAATGTTTTAAAGAATAATATATTTTTTTTAAGAGACTAGTTAGACTGATATAATTTTAACAAATTCTCCATCTGATTTCATGAAAAAATAATTTGTTGTAATTTCCATATTTTAATAATACTATTACTCAAATATAAATTCACAGTTAAAAGAAAAATAAAATTCACTTGATTGTATATATTAAATTTAATTTTCTTTCATTTATTTTCATGTTATGATATTCAAAATGATGTTATTTTAATTTCCATTACTTTTTTTAGATGAAAAACAATTCAAATGAATAAAATGTTAAAAGTTGAAAGTATAGGTAGACAACTTACAACTTTTAAAATCATCAGTGAGTAAAGTGAAAAACGATAAAATTTCAATTAGTTTTACCACTCTTTTATGTAATTTAACACAATAACAACTATATTTTTTATTTTTTATCTAATAAAATGAGAGGAAAATTCATATTTTCATTTTGTTACCCGTATTATTATATCTATGTCAAAAAATTTGGCTCGAGAAACTAATTTTTCAAGTTCCAACATTTATTTTCAATGCTTGAGTAGGCAAACTAAGAAAAACTTACAAATTTGGATTCATACTTATTGGCCTTATGTATAAAATGAAAAGTAGACATGTTATAGAGAAATGGATTTTAATATTGTAGAGTGGCACAATAATTAATGATACGGACTCTAGATAGTATTATATAGGTTTAGTTATAATCTTAGTTTCTTTTATATTTGATTTTATAGCATTTGATCCCCTAAATATTTAAAATTTATTTTAATCCCTCTATTTATCAAAATAAATCAAATCAAGTCCAATTATGTCGTTCCATAAATCATTAATGAAAAATTTGACATGGTTAATTTTAATTTTACATGGCATTCCATTTTAGACCAAATTATTTCATTTTATAAGTTAGAACAATTAAAATAACATATTTTAATACAAATTATCCTTAATTTCATTCTAAAATTCCCTTCCTTTCTGTTTAATTCCTTAATTAATTGGAAAATGACAACCTAATAAATTTTCCTTAAACAAAAAATGGTAATTAAGGTGCAAAGAGATAAAAAAATTAAATGAATGAGTGGGTCTATTTTAAGGTCATCAAACATTTCACAAAATCATTGAAAATCTAAATTGCTTAGATGGCAAATAATTAAAAATATAAATCTAACTAAGATATAACAAATAATTGAGAAATTAAAAAAAATTTGACTAGCATTGAATTAAAGGAGGAAATAAATGCTATCATTACTCCAAGAAAGGAAGGTCGAATAGCTCTAAAGCCAAGATAATTAGATGCGAGGATATCAATTCGTCGAAGGAAGTTTCCTTTCCAAAATTTTAGTCTTTTTCTCTTTATATGCTTAATTTTGTAGCTATAGAAGTAAGAGATGATTATCCATTTGCTTTATGATTGAGCATTAGGGAACCTAGGGAGAGGCAGGACAATAATGCTTGAAGGTTGATGATAGTGTTTAGAAAAGGACAAATGAAGAAGAAGGAGTTCAAAATCCAAAAGCAAGCATTTAAAAATTGCATTAACGGATTTTGGGAGAAGATAGACATAAAAGGAAGAAGAAAAAAAAGTTAACAAACATGTATTATCAAGTTGGATTTTTATTTATTGTGTACACATTTTCATCCATAAATTGATTGCAAACATCTAACAAGGACTTAATTTGTCCTATTTTGATAATTAGAGGGAACAAAATAGAATTTTAATATTTAAAAGAATTAAATGCAATCAAATAAAAATAATTAAGCATATTATATATAGTTGCGGGGAGGAGGAGTATTTGCACTAAACTAAGCCGTATGGGAATGAGCAAAATGAAAAAATTAAGAATTTTATAATATTATATTTTAATAAATTTATATATTTTCAAAAATAACATTAGATTATAAAAAATATTTTTATTAAAAATTAAATGGGTAATAGTAAAAGCGAATAGTGGAAGGTAATTAACGATAATATGTAATAGTTGAGGATAAATGGTAATAAATTATAATTATCATAGGAGGAGACTAATGGTGATAATTGGTAAAGGATAGTTGTAGTAATAGTCACTAGTGATAGGTGATGGTTGGTGGTATCATATGTCATGGGTAATGGTGATCAATTATAGGTAGCGATGGCAACAACTATTAATTATAGATGATGATCAATGGTAAGAACTGATAGATAGTGATCATTAGTAATGGTAGTGGCAGGCAATATTCAAAAGCGGTAAATGATGATAATCAATGGTGATCAAGTGTAGCAAATTGTGATGAAATGAAGTATTAATAATAATATTTTAATATAAGAGGCAAAGTAATCTATTTAAATCATTAAAATATTTTTATATTAGGAAAATATAAAATATCTACCTTCTTCTATAGAAATATTTTAAGAAAATTTTAGATTAAAATCATTTGATGAAATATAAATATTTGTGATAATTTGTCATGATCTAAACTTGATTGTGATCGATATGGATCTCGTTATTCATATTCTACTAGCCTTGATACTATTCTTTCTAATTCCATTCAATGGAAATATCCATATTCTCGTGATGACTTAAAATTTATATAAAAATTTATGGATAAATAGAAAGAGTTTTCTCTATTTTTGAACACTTGTCCCGAGCCACACGCTTTAAATCTTGTAACTTGTATTTCTCACAAATTCGACAACAATTTAAAATACATATAGAGTTCACAACCCATCAATACACCTATTATTTATACAAACATAAGTAACTTTATTTCTAATCTTGATCCAATTCTTAAGAAAATCACAACTATTAAATCTTTCAATCAGACGCTATTTGATTCTCCACAATGGATCTCCATGCTTAAGGTAAAATTGAAATAAATTGAATCTTAATTCATTTATATTAATTAATCATATGTTGATTATGTATTTGATTAAAGAAGTAAATACAATCTAAACTCCTTGAGTTTCTAAAATATACAAAGCAAAATGTCGGATTGAATATTTATCTACACATAACTTAGATTTCATACGACAAGTCTTAATAAACATCAGCTATTCATTGGCACACATTATTATAATTATATCATATACAACTTATTCTGGATGATAATCACATTCACAAACATCCACTAAAACTTAATTACAATCATATCAATCAAAGATATCCAATCATAAACAAGCTTCAATGTCATATCATGATTAAATAACAGTTATAATAGAAACATATGAAACCACATTTTTTCTCTCGAGTTAACCTTATACCTTTTATAAGTTATCCATCTTTATTCCTCCAAGGTTTGTTTTATATCTTTCATAAATTATTGCCTGGAATCAATCTTTTCATAAACTGTTGTTAGGAATTAATCTTTATCCCTCCGAGATTTACCTTATTTTTAATTTTGGTCCTATTCTTAAAAAAACCCTAACTATCAAATCTTTTAACCAATTAATTGATCATATGTTGATTATGTATTTAATTAAAGAAGTAAATACAATCCAAACTCTTTGAGTTTCTAAAATATATGAAGCAAAATGTCGGATTGATTATTCATTTACACACAACTTAGATTTTATAATTTACATCATAAGTTGTAATAACATCAATTATTCACTGGCACACATTATCATTATTATATCATACACAACCTACTTTGGGTGATCATTATATTCACAAATAGCCACTAAGGCTTAATCACAATCATATCAAGTCCTTACAATCGTATTAATCAGAGATATCCAATCACAAACAAGCTTCAATGTCATATTATGATTAAATAATAGTTATAATGAAAATACATGAATCCATTTTTTATCTCTCATGTTAATTTTTATACCCTTTATAAGCAATCTATCTTTATCACTTGAAGATTTGCCTTATACCCTTCAAAACTGTTGCCTCCCATTTAACTTTTATATCATGGCCCCATCACATGTCTCATTTTAAATGTCACTTATGGTATATTTCACATTATAATATATACAATAAAGCTCAACTCTATTAATAAGAATTTTACTATGATTTCAACACACATCAGTTATTCATCAACACAGGGCAAATTAAACATATAACAGTATATATACATAAACAACAACATTATCATACCATCTCGTATGGCTACAACAATCAATCTATATTCACTTAATATTATACACTTTCATAATCTATTGTTCCATTAACCACTAGTAAGTAACAATGTAAATCCAATCATAATACAATTATCATTCACTATTATAATTCTTATCAATCATAAATACTATTTAGTAAGGTTAAACAACAATGATACCTTATTTTCACCTTAAGGTCTCAAGATAACAAACATCTATCTCTTATGAAATGATTATATGAATACATATTTATATGATAATGAACTAGTTATCTTAACTACATATTTTTTACTCAACCATCGCAACTATTAAGATTTAACTCTCCAATTATGGTTGTATTAAATCCCATGTATGAACATATTTACTATCCATAAGTTTGATGAAGAAATGATAAAATATACCATTTATTCAAGATAAATAATTTATATAAGTTTTGATGGTAAGATATAAACTCACCTGTAGGATCCATCTATTTTGTTTACTCTAAGGCATCTAGGTTTAACTTTTTCTCATCTTTCTATTCATGATTCACAAGAATAAGTTATAAATAAATAGTATTGTTTGTTCTTTTTCCAATAATCTTAATTTCAATATCATATCATAGTATACTAACAACCAAGATCATTAACTTCTTTACTTTTCTAATATTATCTTATGAAATCAAAATATGCTATTATATAGTAATTTGAAACCAAACTTAAACAAATGAAAATATTGAAATTTAAAGCTCTAGAAAAGCTTTTTTAATTATTCTAAATCATCCTAGATTATGTCATCTTTTATTTTCACACTCACTATCAGAAAATTAGAAATTCTTGTATATAACCATTATTCTAATCCAAAGTAATCAAAATATTAGATTTGAATAATATAAGTATATTATGTTTATACTAGTCTAATACTTTTAAGCATATAATTCTAGTTTTATCCATGCTACACCAAGTATACAAAGTAAGGTGATAAAGCATGGGTTTTCTAAATCTAATTTAAGTTTTCCATAATATTGAAATATAACACTTTAAAGGGGCTTTACTTGTACTGTTCTAATACTCTATAACATGAAAATATTATTTTTTAGAAGAATTATTAGAAATTCATAATACATATAAAATCAGTTTCTTGGTCTATAAATTTGCCGTAATAATAGAATAAATATTCAATTTATATTTTAATAATTCTATTTTATCATTTCACACCATAAAAAATTATATTTTTTATATATATCATCATATGTACTATACATATAAATGAAAATTTTTCCTTAATTAACGCCAAACACTTATAACAATAAAGTTGATAATGTAAAAAGATCATATTCAAGTTGTTTAAAACTCTATACTGAGATCTAAAATTTTAAAAAAATTATTTTTCATATTTATTTCTCTTCAAAAACCATCTCATCTTTCTTTAGAAAAAGTTGAAGATCTCATTTACAAGCAACAAAATTGATGATTATTTCTTATATTGTCACATTTAACGAGATGTTATAGGTTGGTAGTTCTTTAATTACAATAGTATAACATATGCTTGTTGCTCCTAGAAAATATATCAATTTTTCCAATTCTCTCATGGCATGTTAGGAATAAATAGTGAAATTTCACAAAAGTTTACAGGTCACGTTTGAATGTTATCAAAACTATAACATTAAATAAGAAATTTATTTAATTAGAATTACCTAAGATAATTGAAAGAATGATTAATGGCAAATGAGTAAAAGAAATGTTTGATAGAAAAATTAGAAGAAAGCCTAATAAAACTATTGGGAAAAATTTTTAGAGCCTAATTAAAAGTTTATTTAAGAAATAGCTAGTAATATATAAAAATAGCCAATAAACTTTTTGGCGATTTTGGGGCCAATGGTTTGCCAATTGTGGCAACAATAAATAGTGAGAAAAGTCACTGAATTATTATTGTGAATAGTTGGATTATAATTTATATTACATTTTAGACTCTTTAATTTTTCTAAAATTATAGAAGCATAAAAAATTAAAAAAAAACATATTTTGGAAAGTAAAGTTTAAGGGAAAAATTTTAATATCAAAATCATAATTTTCTAACTTCATTTCATAAATAATATTCAAAATTGTGATACAAATTTATGATTAAAATTAGTGAATTTCATAGAATTAAAAATAATTCTGAGATCATTGAATTTTGCTTGTTTTATCCAAATGAAAGTTTTACATGAGGAATATTATTTTTATTATACACAGTACAAATTTATCTCATCTTCTTCGCCATTTTCCAAATTGACCAGCTGCTTGTCTTTTTCAATTTTTCCAACAACATTTATTTTTTAAATCTTACAAAATATTGAAGTAATAAATGTTCTGTCTTGTATTTTGGCCATAAAAATTGAAATACTCTTAAAGATCAACACCTTACTTTTTGCTTTCCTTTAGCATTTTTACAACTTGTTTCTATCACTTAGAAGTGTTTCTGTCACTTACAAGTGTTAAGTCCTAATTTCTTCACTATTTTTAACTTTTTTGGTAAAAATGTTTAACTTGTTTCTATCACTTACAAGTGTTAAATGTTCTTTCTTGTATTTTGGCCATAAAGATTGAATTGCTTTCAAAGGTCAACACCTCACTTTTTGCTTTCTATTAGTATTTTTACAATTTATTTTTGTCATTTACAAGTGTTAAGTCCTCATTTCCTTACTATTTTCAACTTTTTTGGTAGAAATCACTATTTTCAATTATACTAATCCATTTTTTCATTCTCAAAATCTGTCTTTCTTACTTAAGATGAAACTAACTTACAACCTCACTTTGTAGCATTCCAATTTCTTAGTTTTCTTAATTTGGAAAAAATTCTTTTTTTATTCATATTAAAATATTATATTAAAAATATGTATTTACTTATTTAAATAAAAATAGTATGATTTTTTGATATTTTTAGGTGCTTTTCAAAGACTTCTTTGAAATCTTTAGGAGTGAAAATTTTTCTTTTTTGGTTTTTTTGGAAAAAGTATATATTTGAAATATATATTATTATATTTTTTAAAAATGATATTGTTGTAATAAATTTATATTCATATAATATTTAAAATAAAATAAAGGCACCAAAAGGTGGCATAAGTCACAACTCTAAACTCTTGTATGTTCTCTAGAGTGGAAAATTAAAGAGAAGGTGATAGGTGGCTCATAATTTTGTGAGCCATCCCATCAACCTTCAATTTTATTAATCATATATATGTGTGTATATATATATTTATAAGAGTAAATTTAAATTTAATAAATATAATAATTAATAAAAGTTGAAAAAATAAATAGTAAAGAAGCTTATGTGCTTCAAGTATATTAGCCTCAGTTAAGAAATATTATTTTATTTTTATAAAAATAGCAATTTTTAATTTTGGAGAAATTATTTTTTCTCCTAAAAAATTTTACTTTGGTTACACTTAAATTACTATATTCAAATAGAATGTGTTAAAAAAACTCAAAGGAATAATTAGATCTAGGGGTATCAACTATGCCTTCTTGCATTACTTTAACTTTTTGGAAGTCATATGATCCTATAAAGAAAAAGATAATGCTTGATACTCATATATATATATACGCGTGTGCATACACATTTGTAAGGTTATTAGACGTTAAAATGTGTTAATAAGGATTTTACTATGCTTAAAATGCATTTTTATATGCATATTTGTCTAGCTAAAATTCATCAAAATGAGGGTTAAGTAATCATTTATTGAGTATTTATACTTATTACTTGTTACTTGATATTTTCAAGATACATGACTAGTCTAATGGATGCTTTTATTTTTACTAATTGTTACTAGAAGCTAACTTTCACTCAATTTGGTTATGTATAACTACTAAAGGTTTGTAATCAAGTCCAATATTTTATGAACTTGAATTATAATAGGCCATAAGGCCATAATATGCATGCACTTTGTTCCTAATATTTGTATATTTTATTTCTAACATATTTAAAGTGTTAGCCATACATGAATTCTATTAGTAGTTATTTCACACAAGATTATATTTTTGATATTTTTATACCTTTATGAACAATAAAAATATATTTTTATATATCACATGAAGTCGGAAAGAATTTTATGTGAAAATTCATATTTTTAGAAAGTTTTTTTAGTTTCTTCTTATGAAATCCATTTTGGAAGATTGATAATTTTTCTTGATAGTATTTTTCAAATGAAAATTTTGGAGAAATCATGACCCTTTGCTTTAAAAATAATAATCAAATTTCAAATAATCATTTATAATTTTTTGGTTTTTATTGATCAAATCTTATTCTATTATATTTGTCTTATAGTAAGGTTAATTTTCAAGGAAGTCTATATCGTTCTTCCTTTTAAGTTTTATCATAAATTTATATTAAAATTGCTTGTCCTAAAGATTTTAAAAATTAGTAATATCTTTCTCTAGATTATCTAAGCCCATTGTTTTCTTCGAAGAAGAAGTAGAAAATTCATAATATTTATTTTCACTTATTTTATTCTATCAATAGTTCTTATTATTACATTTTTCAAGAAAGAGATTTTTCACTTTTAACCTCAGAAATATTTTCAATGTCAGATCAATCTTCATTAGAAAGATAAAAATCTCACAAGTTTTCTATAAAATAGTGCTCTTATAAAGTTTTCAACCACTACAATATCTTATAGAAAATATTTTTAAAAAATATAATTGTCTATATGGTTTTCAACTATATTTCTAAAATTTCAATAGTATACATCCATAATTTTATTTGATCACTTAT
Organism: Sindora glabra; assembly: GCA_020226215.1. Lineage (NCBI taxonomy): Eukaryota > Viridiplantae > Streptophyta > Magnoliopsida > Fabales > Fabaceae > Sindora > Sindora glabra. The sequence continues at coordinate 12,178,235 of CM035228.1, read as the reverse complement.
AAAATATTAAAGTTTTAAAAAGTATTAGTTTACTAATCAAGAGTAATATAAGAGTTTGCACTTTATAAAAATAACAAGTATTTTGAAAAAAGAAAAGAGAAAGGTTGGTGAGAGTATTTATAAAACGTCTTTTTGTTGCTCATGATGAATCAAGAAATGGTTGGTAATAGTACTTGAGTTGTAGGAATGTCTCACTGTGAGAGCTTTTAACAAAATGGGCCAAAAATGAATAACGAGAATGACAATTTTATTTATTTAATATATACTTTATTATATAATTTTGAGTATACAGAGTACAACCACAAATTAACACAATCGAAAACTAAGTTCAATGTTAAGTTGTCTTGTTAGGGTGCTAATACTCCATCACCAATAAAGAACATTTTAAATTAAATTTTATTTGTCGTGGATATATATTTTTGAATCGACATAAAACTTTTTTTTTTTTGCTCTGGATCTCTAATTGACAATATGTCATTACCAAAACAAAAATAAAAATATCATGATCACAATCATAAATTATTTTCTTTAAACCTCTTTGCATTCTCAAATCATGTAAAAATTATCAAAATATTTCAGATTTGAAGAAAATCATACACAAATTGGATGCCTTCCCACTTCAGTCATAAAATCGATAAAATATATTTAATTTTTTCACCAAATTTCATTCAAAACTAAACATATTTACATGTCAAAATTGTCACCGTCGCCAATTTGCCTATGCATGCTCTAAAGTACACACCCTCCGGGTAAGTCCACGGTCAGGAACAATCAACAAATATACAAGCGACTTGGATATTCTTCTTCCTTTTTTTTCCCGTCATTTTTTTTAAAATATAATTTTTACTTTAAAAATCGTCATTTATTATTTACAATTATACTAAAAATTATAATTTTAAATAAAAAATTTATATCTACCTTCTCCTAAAATTATACCCGTCATTTCCTAGGAAAAGTCGAGAATGCCATTTACAGGCCATAAAATTGAGGATATGCTGTCACACGTAGCTGGGGCACGTGCCCATGCTTGCTCAACGTACATCCATTTCTTAATATCAGCGTCGCCATCTTACTTTCTCTCACTGCATTTATCAGTCTCTACAAGTTGTGCCATTCCATGGCTACGCGGGGCCAAGTCATTACTTGCAAAGGTACTTTATCTTTCTCTCGTAGTTTCTTATTTGTATGCATCCAATTTGAATTGACCAGGTTGTGATTGTGATCTTTTTGGATCAAACTCGACTGTAAAGCTGCGGTGGCTTGGGAAGCCAACAAACCTCTCACCATCCAAGATGTTCAGGTGGCTCCGCCACAGGCCGGTGAGGTCCGAGTCCAAATTCTCTACACCGCTCTCTGTCACACCGATGCTTATACTTGGAGCGGCAAGGTATAAACTTTTTTCATCACTCTTTCTAACAACTGTCGATTGGGGTAAAATTGCTATGTAGAGCCAAAAAAATCCCTACCAATGCCATTACACGGAAAGTTTATCCGCCCATTTGATCGTGGGCATTTTCTTTGCTGCTAACCAGAGATACGAGGAGCTTTACTTTAGCACAGCATTTGGAATAAAATGATGTTATTTTCGGCCTTGATTTTGTACTGCAAGAGTTGTCCTTTTTTTTTTTGGGGGGGGGGTGCATGACATTCTTTCTTATTTGAGGTCGCCTATATTGCTGTGCAGGATCCAGAGGGTCTCTTCCCATGTATTCTTGGTCATGAAGCTGCTGGGTATGTGGAGAATAAATTATTAATCATGAGCTGAAGATATGAGCATATGAATTGGCAGACTTGATTGTAATAGGAGTTCGAATCTTTTCACAGGATTGTAGAAAGTGTTGGAGAGGGTGTTGTTGAAGTTCAGCCTGGGGATCATGTCATACCCTGCTACCAGGCCGAATGTAGAGAATGCAAGTTTTGCAAATCAGGCAAAACAAACCTATGTGGCAAAGTTCGTGCTGCCACTGGAGTTGGGGTCATGATGAGTGATCGCAAGAGCCGATTCTCTGTCAATGGAAAGCCCATCTATCATTTTATGGGAACATCAACATTTAGTCAATACACTGTTGTTCATGATGTTAGTGTAGCTAAGATTGATCCAAAAGCTCCTTTGGAGAAAGTGTGTCTTCTCGGTTGTGGTGTTCCAACTGGTAAGTATTACTATTATATAACGTATATAATTATAGTGGAATTGAGCAAATTACATGGAAGGTAGCTTATTGTTTCTGCGTATCATTCTTCCTGTTAATTGACTGTTTGGTAAGTCATGAAATGCATCGGCCATGATATGGTTTCTTGTAATAAGAAAAACCTTGCCTCGCTAGTAGATGAAACAAAGAAGAAAGCGAATATGACTCATTAGTAAATTTGTAAATAATTATTTTTACTGGTAACCTCTTTAATGAAAATACAAGTGTAAAACTAATCAAAACTGCATCTATTCTGCATGGGAGTTCTGAATAATGTTCTTACTGTTGTAAGTTGTTATTACTTGTTCATTAATATGTCATTTTATATCCTTTTATGCCAAAATTCAGTTATTATGTCAATTATGACAATAATTGTTAAATTTAGGCCTTGGAGCTGTCTGGAACACTGCAAAGGTAGAACCAGGGTCAATTGTTGCTGTTTTTGGCCTTGGAACTGTTGGGCTTGCTGTAAGTTTCTCAAAACGCAATCTAGATATTTGTTTGGTTTTGTTCTGAGCAGCTTTAAAAATTGATAATACTCACTTAACGACAGGTTGCTGAAGGTGCAAAAGCGGCTGGTGCATCACGGATCATTGGCGTAGATATTGACTCCAGAAAGTTTGATAGAGGTACATCATGTCAACTTGACAATGTGTCGCTTATCTTGTGGATTGATCACATTTCAAATTTCTAGATCATGTTTGCTAAGTACTTTTCCATATTGACTTTCCTAATATCTGTCAATCCAGTGTTCAAATTTTTGTTTAACCATCTGAGAAGAAAGAAGATAAAGCCCTTTGCAAAATAATAATAATAATAATAATAAATAAATAAATAAATAAAAATTAAAATAAAATTAAAAAAATTAAGAAATAGTCACACAAGTGGAATAGTATTGTTTGCTATATTTTCTTAATATTATTTTATTTCTATTTATTCGTTTTTTTAAACATTTTTCTTCGTTCATGGTTGCTCTAGTTTTTAAGAACACGGGAGGTCCTTCATGTTAAAAGTGATTTCTTTTTGCTCTTTCAATGTACTTTTGTTGTTTTACCTTGCAGCAAAAAATTTTGGTGTCACTGAATTTATCAATCCAAAGGACCATGATAAGCCAATTGAGCAGGTCATAGTTGATCAAACAGATGGTGGAGTTGATTATAGTTTTGAGTGCATTGGAAATGTCTCAGTCATGAGGGCTGCTTTGGAATGCTGCCACAAGGTGAGTGCTACCTCATTGTTGGCTCAAACATTACACTACAGTGGCCGTAAACATAAAATGAACTGACTGTAAAAAAATTTCCAGGGCTGGGGCACATCAGTTATTGTGGGTGTTGCAGCATCGGGGCAGGAAATCTCAACTCGCCCTTTCCAGTTGGTGACTGGTCGTGTCTGGAAAGGAACTGCTTTTGGAGGCTTCAAGAGCCGCTCACAAGTGCCTTGGCTCGTAGACAAGTACTTAATGAAGGTAAAGGCTTTCTTTATATGTTCTATGTATTAACGTCTACTTGATGCAATAGTGATAGTCTTTATATTGGTACTTTACAATTTTCCAGGAAATCAAGGTTGATGAGTACATCACCCACAGTTTGACACTTGCGGAGATCAACAAGGCATTTGATCTGATGCATGAAGGAGGATGTCTCCGATGCGTGCTTGAAATGAATGTTCATACTAGCCTTTTGTGAGTTTCTGATGGAATGGAGGTGTACCTTTATTGGCTATAATCCTATGATGGCTTGTTAGTTGACGATGTTTTAGTTCAGTCTCTTCACAAACTGGTCAGTTTTTGGCTTCCACTACATGAAAGTTATGATCAGAAAGCCTTTGCGGTGGCCTTATGGGCATCCTAGTGAGATATGTCTTTGGCAGGAGTCTTCTATTTTATTTTCTAAAGAATCAATGCACACGACTCTCTCATCCATAGAGTAGCTGTTACTGCTGCAAAGAAGATGCTGCATTCTGCCATTATCTGCCCATCATTACGAGGTTTAGACAGTCTATGACTGCAAATACGCGGATACTAGGTTAAGACTTACCTTTGGAATGAAATCAGTAGTCTGGTATTTTAAATTGAGAGTTTTAAGAGATAAATTTGGGGAGATTATAGTGCGTCATTAACATAGAAATACATTAGTATATTATTAAATCTGAACGTATATCAAGTTGACAATCTCTTTGGCATGTCATATATTAATATATCAACATTCAGAATTAGTGGTATGTCCAGTTGCGGAACTTCTAAGGAGTCCCCAAAATTTTTTCAAACCATGTGTTAGAATCATATAATTATGCAAAAAAAAATGTGAAAAATATTTTTTACGTAAATCATTTGACTCCTCCCAAAATTTTTGGCCCTTTCAAAATATCCAGTCAAGAACCACCATTGGGTATATCAATACACTACCATTACTACCATAGATTTTTCTTTAATGAACTGATGTCTACATTTATAGGCTATTTGGAACGGGTGTAAAGTGGAGGGGAGGAAATGTTTAGGTGAAATGTGGGGTGAAATTTGAATTTCTCCCTGTTTGGATAACTGGTGAAATTAGAGAGTAGCGTAATTGGAAGTAAGATTTTTTGTGGGACTCAACGGTAAAAAATTTCCCCCCAGAAATGAGGGGTAAACCAAGTGAAATGTGCCATTTTTGTTTTTGTCCCCGTAGTGCCCCTCTGCTCTTTTGTTCTCTCCCACTTTCTCCATCGCAAATTACCTTAGCCTTCTCCTAAATCATCTGCTACAGCACCTCCGTTAGGAGCCAGCTAACGTCGCCATTGTCCTCTTCTTCCTCACAGGTATTGATATTTCACTTTCATCCCTTTTTTGTTGTGCTAGCGTTACTATTAACTGTACGATGATTTGAAGAACTTGGTTGGGGGATGTCGAACGGAGAATGATCAAAGACCTCTTTCGGTTCTGGGCGGAATTTAGTGGCTGATCTGCTTCTGATCGGACTGAAGGCTTGAAGATCGACAACAGAGTGCACTCCCAAGTTAGGTAGTTGTGTATCTGGGTTGGCTATGTTGGGTCTGATCATGGATAAAACATAGATTGTAGAATAGATCCGACCCATGGACTAATTTTTTTTTTATTTTTGGATTCCAATTTTTTTCATTTCAATTTTTTTTCTCGAATTCTGGATTCCAAATTTTTTCCTTATATGTTCTTTCATCTCCCTACTATCCAGTGTAGATAAGAATTTCTTATGATATTGTGTATATATAGTTAATTAAATTTTATCATTGTTAATTTAAATAACATTACTATTGCAAGATGTTAATATTTTTCTAATTCAGTGAGTTCAAAAAAAAATTGTCATGCATTAGTTGACCTATTATAATATTTATTTATTTTTTTAATAAGGTTAACAATTTTCTATCTCACATTTATCACTAATACGGACTGTAGTAAAAATGAATATACATATGTTAAAATGAGGATAAATTTGTATGAATAAATATCATATGATGTATAATTAATATCAAGATTAATTAGTATGAAAAGAAAGTTTCTATAGTAATTCAATATATCTCAAATCCAATATATTGTTATTCCATGCAAAATACTTTTAAAGATACTTTTTTCCATATAAAATAATTTTTAATAAATTGTATGATTCATTTCACAACAAAAAAGAAAAGCAATAAAAATGGCATACAATAAATTATAAAGTTAACACTCATGAATTGACATGAGTACGAAAATGTAATGAAATTAATGAAAGGTACTACAAGGCAACTAGACTATTTATGCTCCGTTCTTGGTAATCATTTGCATAAAGAAATAATTTATTAGTATAAGAGGTGACATAATTTGTAATAATAATATGAAACATTTTATTTTTTAAAAAATTAAAAATAAATTATTTAACTAATTACTATGTAATAATGTAAGGATATAAAAATATAGAAATATGACTTATACTAATATATAAAATGTCAAATTAAATATTATAGGCTATATTATTAGTACTATACTGTTGTCAAGCCTTGCAATTTAATTGATGAACTAGCTGAGAATAATATTGAAAAAGAGGAAGTGTAATTATGGATATTGAAAAGGTTCCAATGCATGATTGAAAGTAAATTATTTGAAGGGTTTATAATGATATTTTACACCAATTTTTGGTACATCCATTTTTTATTAAGAGTTGAAAACTCTGTGAAGGCCATATATAGGTAGTGCTGATCTATGTTTGAAAATAAAGTGGGTTTGATATATAATAGAAAATATATTTTCAATTAAATTGAATAATAAATTTGTAGGTTTATATTCTGTATTATTTATACTATATTGTTCAAATCAATTTATTTATTAAATATATAAAAATAAATTAATTCATTTAATTTATTCCATAAATTTATGTAATAAAAATTACATTATAGAAGGCCAACCCAACTCGATTTGCCAAATAATTAAAAAAAAATATTCCATACAAAATTTTTTACTACATTAAATATTTTATTATCTGTATCATTATAAATATAAAATTATTATTTATTATTATTTTATTATTAAAATTATTTTCACTATTATTAAATATATTAAGTTTGAAATTTTAAATACAAATATAGAAATAATAAGTCTAAAATTTGATGTAAATTATTTTATCCGTATATTATTAAAAATAAATTTAAAATAAATTTGTGTTTCTCCTTTAAAACAAATTTAATACAGAGTAAAGCTCTATGTGTTTCTCCTTTAAAAATAAATTTAAAATATATAATTATTCTTTATATATAAAATTTAAAATAATTAAAAATAAAAAAATATAATGGAATAAATGTAGATGGATTGAAAATATAAAATAATAAAATATTTATTAATTAAAATAAAATTAGAAAATATATTTAATATTTTAATAAAATCTAAAGTAAGAAAATAAAAATTTATTTAAAATATGACAAATAAAAAAATTGAAAGTAATATAAAATAACGAATTTTCACATTTATCGGATTCTACAAGTTGGAATATAATAAGCAAACGTACGTCATTAAAATGTTAATATTTGAAAATATTTAAATCCAACAATATATAATATTAATGCTAGAAGTAGATAGAAAAATAAAAATTACTATTATTATTTAAATTATTTAAAAAAATTACCTATTATTAAAAGTATAGCATTTTATTAATATATTACAAATCTTCCAATTGAGTTTGTTGAATTAATATTATAACAAAAATTAATAATATATTATAAAGGTATTATAGTAATTTGACTCAATTTCATTTCCTCTCCCTAATTTTCACGCATTCTAAATAAAAGAAATTAATTTCACTCTTATTTCCTCTCCCTCCCATTTTTACCCACTCCAAACAATTTAGGTGAAAAGTTTTTTACCTCCAATTACTTCCCTCTCTATTTTCTCTCCCCTCCATTTTCACCTCTACCCAAATAAAGCATTAGTAACGTTAACCGCCAAGAAGTTCCCTTTTTTTTTTTCCCTAATAATGATTTTTTGCTTCATATACCCATATTCCATGGCCAAAATGCATGCACACCCGCATACTCGTGTTCCCTTCTTACATTCTTTTCTCTGAAGAGGCTAAATACTTGGAGAATATGTTGTAAGATTTGCAGTGGTGGCAATTGCGAATCCCCTCAATTTTCATTTTCTACATAAAAAGAGACGTCCATCTTTATATGCGGTTCAACTTCTGATTTAAGGAATTTCCTGGAAATAAAAATGAGTCTCCATGAAAAATTCATATCATGATTAAATTGATATGATGTATACCCTATCTAGATAAGGTGATGAAAAGGCCGGGATTTCGCAAAATTCTTATATTTTATCTATCTAATTTTTTAACAGATGTGTTCAAATAATTTTAACAATTTTTAAAATTGTTATGTCACCTCAATTTTAAAACCTTAGGGATAGCATAGAAAAGTAATAGTTAAAATAGAAGCCCTTGATGGCAAAAATGGCTCCATTGCAGCTGGTCTCACTCATACCTCACCAAGTTATTTTCCAAAAGGCCTCTATGGTTTTAGCTATCGTACCCAAATATATATATATATATATAAGGTAACAGGCAAATGATCTTTGTTCACCTTTATGTTTCAGAACTAAGAATAATATACATTCAAGTTGTATTCCTCGCACTCTGGCGAAATCTGTCCCACTAGAATAACCTGAAATCCTGATTCATGAAGAAACAGCAGTAATTAGCAATCTCAAGTGCCCTTATCGTGATGGCGCAACCAATCTTTCGGACTTGCAGTATCCACACGAATCTAAGTAATATGAAACAACTTTAATTTCGGTCTCTCAGAAGCCATAATCAGCTACCCTTCAAGCTATGCCGGTTGCCGCCTTCATATACTTGGAGGAGCCCATTTTCCAGCTTTGAATGTGCCGTAGAAGCTGGATCGCTTTGAAACTACATAGAAAACTGCAAAATGCAAAATACATAGTTCATTCGTGCTTTAGATGAAATTCTGGAAGGAAAAAAAAATTCTTAAGATACAAACTGAGTGAGATTTTGTGCATCATATGACACCTGGGATTCCGGGGATGATAAAGTTGGAATCTTTCAGAACATCATCGAGGGTCCTCTTTTCATTTACTCTGATCCACTTGGGAGAGCCTGAAGCATATTGAAGATTACATCACGAAAGAATCAAACTTGTGGTCAAAATTAGTTCGCCATAAATTAAAAGTAACACATGCCTTCTTCAATGTTCTCATCCTGAGCTCCCACGTTATCACACTAGAAACCACTAGCCCATATACTAGGGCAATGGGCCATACAAAATAAGGAGACATCAATTCATACAAAAGTCAAACAACATACCTGTGGCACAGTTCCTACTCTCAACTGCATCCTTTTCTACATCGACAACACTTTCTGCACAAGAAGCTGCAGTACCCTCTAATAGATTATGAAGAAGTTTGGCCTTTGATAGACAAACTCCAGAACCAGCCTGCTAAAAGAAGGACAAAGGGATAAGGGAAAAAGGATAATTATTAAAAGATTATCATAGATCTGCTACAAGCTTGTCCAACTTGGACTAGCAAAAATACATTATTAATAAAAATTAAATCTTAGCACATTAAAAAAGGGTACCCAATCCTCAGTCAGAAAACAAACCATAGATGAGTGGAGGAAAGAACTAACATGGCCTCACACCTTGTGAAGTTCAACATTATAAATTAGACAATGACTACAATACACCATCTTGTGGTGTAATACTAATTTTAAACTGTTAGATTTCATTCAACCTGCAAAATATTGTGCAGATCAATAAATCCAAGACTTTAGATCTAGTGATGCACTATAATAATGGTGTGTCAAAATCTCTCTCTATAAATTATGCAGAAGCAGAATAATCCCGAGTCAATATATCTTCAGAAAAAATAGACAATTCCATAATAAGAAAGCAAAGAAACCCAAAATACAGAAGGTTTCAAGTGAGAGCTGACCTCGTAGTACAGTTCAATGAATTCACGTTTGTAATTGTTTTCATTGTCCCATGGCAATGACTGATCTTCTGCAAATATGTTTGATAATTAAGGGTGTAACAAGTATGCATGCATAAAATTCATGCATAAAAAGCATACCAGATAAAAGGATATCATATCAAGGTGTACTGAAAACATGTCAGTCTCACAGAAATCCTCAATGAAATCACTGGACATAACCTCTGCATATAGAAGAAGAACGGGCCAATGAAGAATATTATTTTTATCTAATACTGGCCTTTTCAATCCAGTAAGTTCTTGAAACATTGCCTTCCCAATCTTCAAGCCTCTATTTTCTATTGCAGATAGAAGTTCCTGAATAATTTTGTTTAAAGAATGACATAAGCCTCCGAATAATAAAAAAATAAAGAGAGAATAAATCACTGAAGAAAAGAATTGAAACCTTTGCTTCTGCTAGAGCTTTGGATACTTCAGCCTCGTGCTGCTCAATCTCTGATTTCTTGAGATCAATCTGCCGAGCAAGTTTCTTCATATCTTCATTATTGGGGTCCAATGGAAGACCATTTTGACAATGGGATTGTGCTTCGACCAACAAATTTAGCAAAAAGGATGCTTTGGCAGCTCGATAAATTGCCTAATCAAAGTTGCTAGACACATTAAACTCAGGAAATGCAAGAAACAGATGGAACTATGACACACAATTCCAATTCATGTATATAAATGAATAAAAAAAGAAAAAACTACCTTTACATTAGAAGGGCTCAACTTAATCGCCTCCTCAGCATCTGTCAAAGCACGTCTATAATTTCCCAGCAGCAAATTTACATGGGCTCTATTTGCAAAAAGAATTGAGTTCTCAAAATCACTCAAGACTTTCTGATTAATTGCCCTTGTGTAACAATCAATAGCATCAGCATAATGCTTTTTACCCATCTTAACATATTGGTTGCCCTTTTCCTGAAAAGAAATTTGAAGGTGAAGAACACCAAAAAGAAACATAAGAGCCTAAGACAAGAATACCATTAGTATTCCTCGGTTTATAACTTCCCATTCCATTATATTATTCCAGCATTTCTGCTTCAAAAGTTGTCATGACTTCATTCAGCTGTATAAATAAATGATACAAAAACGTAAAATTTAAACTACCCCTGCCAAATTCTAGCATTATCACGCTTCAAAATTACATGAATTAACACACAGCCACTATAGAAAGTAGTTGAAAAGGCTAGCCACTACTACGTTTAACAACACAAAAAAGGAGCTACTGTAATGCTAAGCATAGCTTTTCTTTTATTGTCATTGTTGTTGAAACGTAACAAAGGAATGAGCTTTTGAGAATAATTACGCCCAATAATATGAGAAAAGCATATATATAGCTGTAGATACATGAAAAGATAGAAAAGGGAAGATGGGTTACAGAAGGAGACCTTAAGCTCAGTGGCAGCAGACTCCTTAAGAGCAGCAATAGCATCAAGGTCGGCTTTTTCGCTTTCGGTCAAGGGCTCCGAACCCTTTTCCATCCATAACGCCATTCTTAATTCGTATTTGTGCTTATCGCTCTCTGGCTCACAAGTTCGTCCCAAACGCCAGACTTCGGCTGATGAAAGATGACACCAAAAACAGGTATTCAGTTCAGGCACGCTCGCAATCCCGTTGGCCCGCGCCTCTGCTTCAGCACATTAGCCTCTTTCTACCCTTTTTTTTAAATGGACGAAGACTTTTAAAACAAAAAAACTCCTTTTAATTCACATTGCTGATTACTGATAACAATTTTTTTTTGAGTAAAATACAAATAACTGCCTCATATTTTGAGTAAAAACCCTTGTAACTTTTGAAAAACGAGTGTGTTAGGATGTATTTGAATATATTTTTTTATTTTTAAATACAGTTTTGAAAGTTATTTTAAAATTATTTTTAAATTCAAAAAAATAAAGAATAAAAAAATTCAATCTAACAAATAAGTAAAAAATTTATTTAATTATAAAATTCCTATTAAAAATAAAAGAATAAGATAAGAAAATATTTGAAATTTGTTCTTTTCCTTGTTTTTAAAACAAAAATTCCAAGAACAGGTTTTAAAAATAAAATTTGGGAATATATTACCAAATAAGTATTTTGGTATTTTTGGATTTGTTTGGATATATTCTTATTTTTTTATTTTGATAAATGTTCTAAAAAATATTTTTAAATTTCAAGAAAATAAAAAAATAGAAGGTGTTTAAATGAATATATAGGAAAAATTTTCAATTAATTACAAAATTGATATAAAATAAGTTAAAAAATAAAAAAAATATTTTTTATTTTAAATTATACATTTGGAGTTATAAATTTTAAAAAAAAATTATGAAAATAATTTATTAAACTGAATCTTCTATTTTAAAAATTAATAAATAAACATACCTTTTTTTTTTCAAAGACATATTCCACCACCCAAATCTTTCTAATTTTTGTTTTGGAGGGGGAATAGTGCTGTAAGGGTTTTGAACCCACGCCATTTCATACCATTCTCGTTGAAGGCCCAATCTACTAACCATTTGGTTGCGTCCAAATCCTAACCGAGAGTACTTATATTTCTGATTTCATCCCCTTCCAAGAAAGGCAACGTATGCCCAAAAAGATTCTGAAAATTAAAGGGTCTCACAGTGAATGAATGAATTAAATAAATAAATAAATAAATAAATAAATAAATAAATAAAAGCTTCTTGCCATAGTCGAGAGTATATGCAAAAAAACTAATCCTAAAAAAATGGTAATCCTAAAGAAAATAATCATTCTAATTATTTATAATAATTGGAATAAATATTTACAATAATTAGAATACAATTTTAAATACTAGTTTAAAAACAATTTTAAATGAGAATACAATTTTAAATATTATTTTTATATAAGAATAAGATAAGCAAATAGTATATATTATATTTGCAACTCTAGTCTTAACATCCGACCCCTTGTTATATTTTTGTACATTATCAAATCTCAATTGTTCTTTAAAAAAGTTACTTTCAATTGTATACATATCTTATCACCTAGTGCTTATTACGGTTTTACTGTTTATTCTCAATTAAAAAAAAAAAAATTACATAATGGGACCGTTTAGAAAATCGAAACGAAAACAGGTTGGAAAGGAGTGCCAATAAAAAACTGCGAATACCGTCTAGAACTCACCATCTTATGTTCTCAATTCTCAGACATCACCCAAATTGACTGTTTCAAGGTTTACAAGCCTTCCATCAACCGAATAGTAGAAATTTGTAGATAACATGCTCTATAGGAAGCCAATCATCAATTGACATGTATAAATGCAATTAAATGTTATGGCTAGTAGACATACTTCCTCTTTTAATTAATGTGCCTAAAATACAGGTTCCACGTGGAACTCAGCGCCGGGATAGTTATACTAAAAATCATTGATACAACTAAAATAAAAGACACCAGCAGGTGCAACATTCTTCAACTGGCAGCAAGTTTTCTACACTTCCACTTACATCAACTATACAACGGGACAGAGCTGAGAGCACCTCAGCTTAGTTTGTCATCCTGTCATACAATAGGGAGTTTTTAGATGGATTTGATTCCTTCATGACTAACTGAGAGAACATTACTATGCTATACACGTGCCAACCCATTCAAGTAGTTTAGAAGTCATATACAAGCATACCCGCATCAATTGGGTAGCGATCAGGAGATGGGATGTTACTCAGTTCAGATGGCACAGCAGCATCAGCTACCCCTGGCACAGTATTTTTTTCGGGAAACCAGGTTGAGAATTCATCAAGTGTACTGGCATTAATGTTTCCAGCATGCTGCATATCAGACTCCTCGATGTTGAGTGGTTGGTGTATAGACCCTGAATAGGCTAGATGAGAACTTGCAACAAGAGGTTCACTGCTCTGATTTGCATTCTCTGACCAACCTAAGTCAAAAAGTGAAAACTCTCCCTTCCTAGCAATTTCACTTTGATTTTCCTGTAGGGTTTTCTGTTGGCAGGCATCTTGATTTGTATTTCCACAGTGAGTGACACTTTCTGTGGGATATTCATTTTGCATTCCAATCTGATGTTCATTCCCCGGCTGACTGCTACTTAGGCATGATTCATAATTAGGATAAGCTTCATTACCTTGAATACAAGACTGATAGAAGTTCTGACTATTATTTGGTTGGGACAATGGTAGATCAAATGTTTGGATTTCAGAGGGCACAACATTTTCATTGACACAACCTGGATTGGGCTGTGAAGAGTTCTGATGTGAGTACGATGAAAAATCTGGGTTGGCCCATGCATCCCATTCATAGCAATTTCTGTCATTTGATATTCCTATAGCAGTATGGTATCTGTCATTCTGTTCAACTGGAGACGTCAAATTTGGGCTTATGAAGGTATCCCATGCACTTCTATTTGTGCCATTTGACAATCCCCTTGCACCATAAATTCTATCATTCTGCACTGCTGGATTCACATGATTGTCATAGCCAGATGAAACATGAGCAGAATGGTCCAATGTTAGGGCATCCCCAACACTGCCTGCCTGTTTGGCCACCATATGAGAACGAATGAAGTGATGACCTACATTACGTCCTCGGTCCCTTCGGATGATATTATTACGCACACCCAACGACTGGCTTGGAACATGAGAATGGTATCTGTTTCTGGCTAAAGGTGATCCCAGCTCTTGACTTCTACCATGGTTTGTGCCAATTGGGATTGTGAAGTTGGAGTTTGAGGATGATACAGGAAATGTATTAGACCTGGACACATGATTCTGCATGGTGTAATTTTGTGATGAGAGATCACTTTGAGCATGCATTATAGCTGGGCCACAGACCTGGTTTTGTATGGGAACATGTGTGGAGCATGGACGAATTGTAATGGGTCTTGATGCTTGATTCTGAGACATAGAATTTGGATACAACCGAATAATATCAAGTTGTGCAGCTTGATTTTTTGGAGGATATGCCACAGAGGGAGAAGTATCATAATTAGTTGAAGCTGGTAATGGAGAACTCATTCTTAACTTGGCGTTTTTCCTCTGAATTTTCCACGTCTCAACTTTATCAGTTGCATGACAATGATCACCACTGGAACTGCCAGTTCCCCACTTCAGACAAGGAGCCAATGAGTCACAGACATAACAGTGGCACTGAATGAATGAGCAAACATAGAAAATCAGAGTGGTAGAAGGATAACAATAAGATGACAAATAACACAAGAATCAAGATAAACAGAATACCAGAATCACAAGCAACGGTCTTTACCTGGTCACAATGTTCCTGATGGGGGGTGGAAGAGAAGGGAAATGTGGCACAAAGATGCCGGGCATGTGGATAGTCTCTACAAGCAAGCTGCAAGCCAAAATAAAAAACAATCCACAGATTAGAAACTTAGCAATACTACAGCTACATCTCCCACCATTAGCAATGAAATGTAAATAATCCAAAAGTTTGAGCATAGAAGTACATGCGTAAAAACAGAAGAAACTGCAGTGCAGAAAATGATGTAATTACATGAGTAAATAGAAACTGATAGTTGCAGCACCATAAATAAATGCCCAAATAAGGCCCACACACATCAAAGCCAGGTTGGTGTATAAATTATAAAATATACTTCTTAAAACTATAAAACTTATCAAACAGAACAAAACAGCAAAATTACAACAAACCATGAAATAGCATAGGGTACTAAATGACTGAGGATGTTCTCCAGTTCTGCTTTCTTTCATATGCTCTGGATTAAATCAGCAACATGTACCCATCCATACCTTCTAGATCTCAATCAGAAAAGCAACTCTAATTCCACTCCTTGAATATCCCAATTCAAATAATAGATTTTTAAATGCAAGTGCAACATCCAAGGCAGCTAACCCAGGATCCATTTCTTTGGCCAACTCTTAACTTTTCCCACGTGGCAATTCAAGTCCTGCAAGAATTTGCCATAAGGCTAAACCTGGCAGTGGTGTCTTCACCAGATATCTAACTTATATAATCAATTGGCACAATACGAGAAAGTACCATCTTGAGAGCCACTAACAATGAAACCATATGATATGATAGATCAAAGGTACAATTGCAATTTGCCATCCCAGCCAACACATGTTTGAATTCACAAACATGCCCATCAGATTACCTTATCACTCCACAGTTCATAGAACCCATCTAATTCAAGCTTAAAGAACTAAACACTTAAAGAGGTAGCTGTATATAGAAGTATAACTGGATAAAGATAAAGATATCTTATCAATATTTACCCTTGGTTGAAAATAAAAAAAGCATGCTCAAGAACGGAGCTGAAAAATTGCCATGCATCATTACCATTAGGGAGTTTAATAAATGCCATGATTCCAAATGAAAAAAAGGGGATAGGGCAGAGGACACAGCAACATCATGCATTTCAAAAGGTAATGTCCTTGTTGAAACCTAGCATGCGACTAGGCAATCCAACATTATAAGCACAAGATTGCACCTAGTTCCCAGAACTAAATAACAGCATAGAACCTAGTTCTGCATCTCCAACTTCATGTAAGAATGAAACTCCTCAGGATAACTATATTCTCAAATGAAGTTTACAATAGTTATCTAAACATGTTAATTTACTATCATATTTTATTTTTCCCGCAGCCAAAGTTCAGGTATAAGGATCAAGTGTCAAGAATGAATTATATCTTCTTTTCTATTTCTTTTTTCATCAACAATTTCAAAAGTACAGAATAAAAAATCACAGAAGTAATACCACAGTAAATTCAACAACATACCTGACCCTTCTCCCCAATTATCTGTAACTCGTCGGATTCAGTTTCTTCCTCATTCACGGAATCGACACCATTTTCTGGGTGACCGTCCAAAACCACGCAATCATCATCATCATCAACATCTTTCACAATCGGCTTCGAACACTTAGACCTTCGTTTGGGTATGAACTCACCGACTACCTCAACCTCGTCAGAATCATCTGATTCTTGATCGGACATGCCCAGAAACTCCTTTATCCAATCAAAGTTCGATTGTTCCTCCAAACCCGGTTCTTCATCTGAGCTTATATCCAACACGAGCGGCATAGGATTCATAGTAAATAACAAAAGTTAGGGTTCCCAGAAACAGTAAAAAGCTCAAATTTCGCACACAAAATTTCGTGTTTGAGAAAAATTTCCCAGAAAAATTCACAATACAAAAATTGAAATGAATTTAATTTCATATCGGAAACTACGCTCTGAAATAAATGATAGATGATGAACTCAGAAAACGATTCATAAACCCTTTCAGATTATATAGATGCTATCAAAGGAAAAAAAAAGCTAAAGTAAAAGGCCTACAGGGCCAGCAATTTCAAACAACCAAATGCTCTGAGGAAAATTTTCTAATTAGAAAGTTGAAACTCTGGAGGATAATGTATTGCATAGACGTAGTTGAAGAAATGGAAGGACAAGCACCACAAGGGGAGACTGGTCTCTAGCAGTCTAGCAGTTCACAGCAGGGAAAAAGATTAAAATTATATACACATATTAAAATTTTTAGTTTATATATATATATATATTAAAAAAACCTAGGTCTGGAAGGGCATTTGAGAGGTTGTTCAAGGACAGTTTTGATATTTCAATCGTGTTCGTGGTTTGAGTAAGGAAAGTACGTGAAATAATACAGGTTGGATATATTTTTATTCAGATATTTTTAAAAATTATTTTTAAATTAAAAAAATTAAGATTAGAGAAAGATTAATATTGTAAATGAAGAAATATTTTATAAATAAATTTTATTTTCAAAAATAAAAAGTTATTTTTAGAAAAAGAAACAAACCACTCCTGTCGCGGAAAATTGGAAGATGGACTTTACTGTACGGAGGAACCAATTATGCACGCGCTTTATTTTACAAAATTTTAATTATTATTATCATTATTATTTTAATAATATATTTCCTTTTAAATCAAATTTAAATTTTATTAAAAAATAATTTAATTTTAATTTATTATTAATATAAATTAATTTTACATTATCACTCTAATTCATATATTATCATATTAATAAAAATATTATTTTTTTATTAAAATTTTTTAATTATTATTATTTTTTTAATAATATGTATTTTTTATTCCTTAATAATATAAAATATTTTATATTAATAGTAAATTAAATTTAAATTCTTAATAATATAATTGAATGTTGTATGAAATAATATTATTAAAAAATATTAATTTTATTAATAAAACTATTTATATAATTTACCATAAATTTTAATATTTATAAGATTATTTTTTTTAAACAAACTATCATGATATAACATTCTTATATATGTTAGAATTTATTCTCTTATGAAAAATAGGTTAAATCTAACCACTTTTATCCATTTTCACTTAATATTATATAAAGTTTATTTTTATTAAATATTTGTATAAATCTTATAAATTGAAATAAAAATATATAATTTATTTTATATACAAGAAATAAATTATATATATTTTAAAAATTAAATATTTAGAAATTAATCATCCATTTGTAAATGTTTATCAATTTATATATTTAATATTAATTTATCTTATCATTATATTTTGTGATTATTTTTTTTTATAAAAATTAAGCTTTCCTAGTACTAATTATTAAACTTGAATTTTTGTTATTTATTATGTACACTAGTGTAATACCATGTGTTAAGACCCAAATCTTAAGCATGTAACTACTATAAAAAAGTATTTACAAGTGACTTCTCACAAGTTAAATATAATAGCCATTTATATTTTGACTGAATAAAACTTATCACATAAATTTCATTTATCATTTAAAAATATATGAACATAATTTTTCTTATTTCTAGGTAATTCTTGAAGGCCATATGTCTTAAGATTTTAAAACTTATAACTTAAACAAATCAAGAGTCATAGAACATATATAATAGTAAACAAATTTGACATAATGACTACATAGACACAAATATACTCAAATTTTAATTTAATTATTAAATTGTTTGACAATATTATTTTTTGATCTCTACAAGGATAGCAAGGCCTTATTAGATTAACTTTAACCTAAAAATGTTAACAATAAAATGAGTGAGTTATAAGAACTCAGTGCATATATATCTATTAAAATTTACAATTAGAGTCAATTAAGAGTAAACAAAATAATTGATTTGGTTAATGAATGATTAGCTTAACAAGTTCAATGCTGAAACTCCTTAGCTTATAAAAATAGATTTATTTATCTCACATCCCTGCTTGTACTTAACTTCAATTTTTCCATTCTATTCAAAAGTAACAATGCAAAAGAAATTTTGTTAGTTTAACAATTAATATCCTATATCATATATAAAGAAAACGGGTAGAGTGCTCCAGATTTAGTAAAATCCTACATTGATACACATATAAAATATAAAATAATAAAACATCTAGACAAGTTCATACCTCCCAAATTCATATTACAAATTTCAATAGCCTTTGTACATCAACAATGCAATTATGTGAACATATTTATATTATCACATGATAATATCCAAAATACAATTGCAACACACAAGTTATGTAGATAATAAAAATAGATAAATTTCTTTATGACTCACAAGTTAGTCTCATTCCTTCACAAATGGGCATGTGGTACCGGTGCATAATATTATATCGTAATATAGTTTATTCCTTTAACTCATTATTCGCAATCAATTTTCAATATCAAGGTAATAAATTCATCACAATGCATTACTTTATTCATCATCATAATTCATATTTAACTAACTAATAATAGTTACTAGCATTACCATGTCTTCATTGTATGGCCATAGATATCTATTCCATAACAATAATCCAATTTACATAAATAAGGTATAAAGATGCATCATAAATCAAACAATATTTTCTCTATCTCACTATGATTAGTAGTTAAATAACTAAGAATAGACTGATGGAAACCAGATAATGGATTCTATGTCAATCACAATTAGGTTAGGTTATGACATTTGAAAATTCTTTATGTTAATCTAATAGTGCCTTATTAAAATGATGGGTTGGTTAGCTTGTTGTGCACATTGGAAATATAAATGTAAACTGTAAATTATTGTTGAGTAACTCTTTGTGGCAATACAACAAAAGTATCTTGGAAGAAATACAATATTCCATTCATCATTAAAAAATAGTATTCGTAAAATAAAGGAAAGTTAAGTTTGCTTACAATCTTCTCAAATTAAGAATAAACCCATCTAACTAATTCTAGAGGATTCAATTCATGTATCCACTACCTAATACCTATATAGAACAAGGTCTTAAAATGATTTTATATACAAATGCCTATGCTACCAAACCATTATGGAGAATCTTCCAATGGATCTAGCTTTGAGAAAATGGTGGTGAAGGATTGACTTATGTATCTGCAAAATAAATGCGAAGAATGAGTTTAGGGCTCAATAAATAAATATTTCAAAATAAACAAACATAATAATGTATTTGCTTACTAACTGGACTATCCTCTTGTAATACTCTCATACAATACATTCAAATCAATTAAATTTCAAATGGCCTTGAGAAACTTAATCATAACCATATCATTTTAATCATACACATGAGAGTAGCTAATGACATTAAATTCCAATATCATAATACAATGCACAATAATAAATAATAAAATACATGCATCCTTTTTGTTATTCTCTAGTTAGTTTTATACTCTCTATAAGCCTATCTTTATCTCTATGAGGTTAGCTTTATACCTCTCTCAAGCATATTATCGAGAATTAAGCATCCAATATTCACATTATCTCCTCCATTACATTTCTTATATTACATCTCAAGACATTTTCATCATAATCCTAACTCCTAGGAGATCAACCATAGAGTTTCCAGCATAATTAAAGGTATTGGAGCTAAAACATAATTCTAATTTAAATTTATTTATAGTAAACCCTGACTAACTTTCAAAGTCTTCAGGAATCTGATTTATATGCAAGTACGACTCAAAAGTAACTTTGAATAATAAGACCAAGTTAACTGCATAAAAAATATGACTTATAATAGGAGCTTTTTTGCCAACTCTAATTCCTGTAATCTTATGATCCCATTCCACCTTACAAATCATGGTTGATAGGATATTAATATAAAGAATGTACAGATAAGGGGAGATGTGATCTCCTTGTTTAAGACCTTTGCCTAGCTTAGACATCCTTGTTTGTTCCCTATTTTTAAGAACTTGATAAGTGATTGTTGTAACACACTTCATGATCATCTGAATCCATGTCCGAGGGAAGGACATCGGTTTCAGGACCTATCTTAGAAAGTCTCAACTAATTGAGTCATAGCTCCATGAAAATCTATCTTTAGAGCTTGTCAAAATTGTCTACTCCTTTTTGCTTGTTTTCATGTAATGAATGAGCTCTGTACCCAAGAATATATTATTAGTTATAAGCCTACCTCTAATATAAAGGCATTCTATTGAGAAAGAATGACAACATCCATGAATTTCTAAAGTCTCTAAGCTAAAAGCTTAGAGATGAACTTAAAATTGACGTTACATAAACAAATGGGCGTGTAATCTGCAAAGGTTTCTTAGTTATTATCTTTGGGGATTAAATATATATGTTAGTCTGGTTTAGTTGCTTTAACAAATATCCATGGTCTAGAAATGATAAGATCATATGTTAAACATTAGGCCCCACAATATCGCAAAATTGTTGGTAAAATCTAACTTGGAGTCCTAGAGCCTCGTCAGGGCGAAGTTTAAAAACCAAATCTTTAATTTCCCAAGTAGTAAATCTAGCATTAAGGATGTCAACATGTGACTGAGATAGCTTAGGCTCCTAAACATAGTCAAATCTCTAGGATAAAGGACATGTTGGATAGGTTGAAATAAAGATTGAAAATACAGCACCACTATGTCTTTAATAACCTGTTGATCTTGCTGCTAATGCCTGAATTGGTCTTTAGTTTGCTCAATTAACCATTTAGTTCTCCGATAGGACATTAATAAATGAAAATATTTAGTGTATGTATCCCTATTCAGCATCCATAATTGCCTAGCTCTTTGTGCACATTTAATTTGTTGGTATTCAAGATAAAACTCAACTTGATCCTTGATTTGCCTGATATGCTCAACATTTGAATGATCAGGTTGGCGTTGCAGAGATTCTAGCTCTTTTTCCAAATCAGTGATTTTAGTTTGTAGGTAGACAAAACAAATCTTATCCCATTTGTTTAGTTCCCTCCTAGTTTCGTTAAGCCTATTTATTAATTAATAGGCCAGGGACACCTGCCGAGGTTGATTCCAACCCTTAATGATTACATCTTTACCGTTATAGACAAATTGGAGACATGAGAGTAAGGAAAAGCTAGCAGCCATTTTTCATTGCAAATGCACCTATCCAAATTCTCACATATACAAGATGGACCTAACCTATTGTTAGACCAAGCATACCAAACCCCAAAAGCCTTTAGATCAAACAAACCACTACTGTTGATAGTGTCAAGGAACTCTTGGGTCCCATCTGAACAAAAACTGCTACATTTATCTTCCAAGTACAGAACTTGGTTGAAGTCTCCTGTGAGAGTCCAAGGGTGCTGCATCTGAATACTGGTAGTCTTGATAAAATCCCAGAGCACAAACTGATCAGCTCTCTTCGGAGGACCATATATGCCTGTAATATAGAGAGGTTCTGCAGTTGATTGATCCACTTTCAAGTAAATCCGATTTGCAGTCACTTGAGTTAGATCAACATTGTAACCATCTATCCATCCCAAAATTAGTTTGCCACTATGTCCAATAACATCAACTTCAGTAGATTATGATAGCCAAAAGACCTCCGTATAATACTTCGCTTTTTCTACCATTAGGAGTGTCTCTGATAGAGAAATAAAGTCCGGGTTGTACTGAGCAATAAGTTATTAGCATCTTTGAGATGTAGAGGAATAATTCAAACCTCTATAATTCCAGGCTAAAAATCCAATGGCTCTGGAGGAAACTATTCTGGGACAGCTTCCTGAAACCCAGCTGATAAATGAGGGGTAGCAGACATAACTTGTATCATCTCATCTACCATTTCTCGTTCCTAGAAATCAGTGTGAGTGTTGAGTCCTAATTCAAAAATCTCTGTGGACTTAGACATGTCGAGTTGATTCTTCATAAAGTAATTGTCCTGTTCCTACTGCAAGGAACTCCTATAGCATACATATGTCTTCTTCACTAGGTCACCTCCTTTTGTTTCTTAACCTGTGCTAATTGCAGTCTTCAATTGTAAGAGTTGTAGAAGAGTCTCTAACAGAAGCATCAACATATGAAGGTTGTAGTTATCTACTATGAGTAGCACCTTGAAAGCTCGTGCTGCTACTATTTTGATTCATAGGAAAGTAGGAGGCCATCTTTCTCCCCTTACAACAAGCCTTCTCGAATTCTTTAGTAATAGCCTAGAATTAGGATTTTGCAGCTCCAAGCAGCTACCCTGTTCAAATAATGTCACCTCCATGGCCTGATCATCTTCATTGTTCTCTTATAGTATTTCACCAATAGTAAGCTTATGTTGAGATTGTACTCAACTTTATGTGAGTTATTATTTGGATCATGATACAATTGACTTAGTAAAAATATATATAATCTTATATATAAATATATATCATATGATTATGTATGATTTATATTATATAATATGCATTATTTTAATAAAAAATATATACTCTTCTTAGAAAATATATTGTTACATACTTTATGAAAAATTAAAATTTGTTAACTTTCTTCTTAGAAAAAAAAATAAAAAAGGTTTGATTGAATATATGAAACTAATAAACTAATATTATAATTATAATTACAGATATTAATGCATGAAGCTACTCAGTATTATTTTTATAATAATAAGTTTTTATTGTTTTGAAAATTTTAAATCATAAATACATAATTTAAGAAGTGCCGAGTATACGTAAGTGCAAGAGTCCCGTAATAATTGTTGGAAGTCGAATGCTGTTACGGCACATGAAATTTTCCGAATATGGATACGGACTTCACATGTGTTGTCCTTGCTTTGTTGTTCAAGGTTCAACGTCTATGTTTGGCACCTTTCTCCATCCATTCTCTCTTTGTCCCTTTCTCTCAAGGACGATCCAGAAAACAGGTACAATTATGTAATGATTTTTTTTCCTATGATGTTATCATTTTCGGTTTTGGTTCCTCTTCCAAATCCTGGCCTTTAAGTTTCCTGCATTTATTTTGTTTCGTTTCAGTTACAAGTTATTCATAATGAATTCTGGGGATGTTTGGGAGCATTGTTGATTGATTTGGCTGTCTCTGTTCTCGCCGTTGTTTTACCACTGATATATACCATTCCATTTTTGTTATCTTTGTCGCAGAATCAGGTGGTGTCGATTATTTGTGCGCATGAAGTTTGAAACCTTGAAAAGATTAGGGATATCCGTGTCGACCAGGCCAGAATTACAATTTTTGCTCGTTAGTGCATATCAAATGTTCGAGATTTGGCTGCTGCAGGCCAGAGGATCATCAATGATTTAAAGGATCCAAGTTGTATTGTTTTGGCGATAACTTTCATATGAGTCCCACGTATTCGAATCAGTACTAGGTGGAATCATCATTTCAGCGGAATGATATATACTTGTGCTGGTTTTAATGAAGTTAGGGAATGGAGTGGAAGCTGCAATTAATTAATGAATTGAAACCTTAAAACATGAGCTAGTTGTATGAATATGGACGCAAAAGAAGATGCTGAACCTCATGCTGATAGGCCTTCATCACCAATAGCGGTCTTGCAGCACTTGTCTGGGGAAGCTGTCAGAGTTGCCGGTGAAGCATTCCATAGTGTGTGCGCTGGTAGTCCTCGTTCTATCGGCCAGCCAAGTTCGATTGCACATAGACGTACTCAAAGCGAAGTTGTAACTGAATTTCAACGTAGTCATAGCTTTCAAAAGTTGAAAAATCATGTGCAGAAGGCTTGTCGGTGGGTTGGCGGATCCCATGAAGGTGGTTTCCCATCGAGTTTCAACCCTGAGGTATTGGCAAACCAAAAACGTCAGTGGTATCAGCTTCATTCCAAGACCACGGTATTAGATTCTGTTTTGCATTGTTCTACCTATTGAACTCCATTAATGTTATTTCTGATAATTGTATCTGCTTGGTTGATTGTAGCATTTCTGTTTGCAATTATTAAATTCATATTATAACCGGTATAGTACTACCATGATAATAAATTGCATGTGCACGTCTTTTGGCCGGAATTGCATTGCGGTGATATTGAACTGTTGCACAGTTTTATAAATAGAACACTAAGCATGGGGATTCAAAGATTTCAACTACTCAAGTTGATCTTGTATTTTGAATTTATTATGCTGATGTTGTAATAACAGGTGTATTAGTTATGGTAGAATTTCTATAAAAAAAAATTAAAATAGTAATTCTAAAATTAATGAAGAATCTGCTTTATCTTCTGGTGTCTTATAAATGTTTTCCAAAAATGTAAATACATCTATCTCTTCGGTAAGAAACCATGAATATTACTGCAGGCTCATGTGAATTCTAAGGATCCAACTTCGCTCTTTGAACATTTTGTGATCGTGGGGCTGCATCCAGATGCTGATTTGGAAGTTGTGGAGGATGCATTTGCAAAAAGGAAAAAGTGGGAAAGGAAAGAGATGGAAAAATATGATTTTGTAGACTACAAAAAGCTAAAGCAACAAGGGCCTCCCGTGCCAACACTGGAACCTCAGGTTTGTTAGATTGCAAATCTATTCTATCTATAGAACTGTTACCAATAATATCCAATGTGCTCTTATCATGTTTGCACAAAGCTGATAGAGTTTGACACACTATCCACGTAAAACTCTTTAAATTATTTGTGACCAGGAAACTATCTCACCATTTTCGGTAAACTGTAACAGTGTTTAGCAAATTGTTTTATACATAACAGTGTATGACTCTCTCTCTCTCTTTTTTTTTTTTTGGAAAAGAGCTTTCATTACATTAAGGATCTCTTTGTTAAGATACCTACTATTATTGGTAAAGAGCGTCTAATTGGAAGAGAAGAGGGAGGGAAAATGGTAAAGAGAAATTTTGAATTCCCACTTTCATACTTACCAATTGATAAGTATATCAATAGAATGTTATTCCATTATTGCAATACATAGCTCTTTATCAGTGTAGAACTCTTTCCCATGAACAGCGGATCAACATTAAACCCAGAAAAATTGTCCATGATGCTTTTTGTGAATTTTCATTGGTGTGCTATCAAGTATATGTGGTTCTCTAAGTAAGGTGTGTTTTATGCATTAGTGTGCATGTCGAGTGTTTGTGATTCTTCTTTGATGTATTCTGAAGCTTACTTTTACAAGTTTCTTATATGTATGAGTTTTACATGTTTACTTTGATGGTTAATGGAAATTAATCGATCACACAGTTTGCTGCTGCTATATGTTTGGATCTTCCAAACAATCTATATGATAACAAATTTTCTTAGCATTATTGATTTTAATTTCTTCCTATATATGATTTAATTTAGTCTACGATTATTGATAAAATAGTTCTTTATTTTATTGGCTGACACTTATTTGCATGTATGCAGATACTTTTTAAATATCCCCCTGGAAAGAAGCTAACGATGGGCAGGAAAGATCTAGCCTCTTTTTGCTTTCCTGCTGGCGTCAAGGTCTGATTGATGTATTTCTCATTACCTGAATCTGACGTGTACTTTATCTCTCCTCATTGCGGCTCTGTATTACTAAAAACTAGCTATTTATTATTATTTTTATTAATATAAGAATAATGTGTATAAATAAGATGCGAAGTTGAAAAATATTTAAATATATAAATAATAATGTTTTTCAAATGCAACATAAAAATTTAAAATAAAATATTTAATTAATTTATATCTTCAACTTATTTAAAATAATTTATAAAAAATATTTTTTGTTATATTCATGATGCTGGTGTTTAAGTTGTAAATAATATAAGTAAAAAAAAATGCAATGAAATAAATAAAAAGAATAAAAATAGTATGTGAATTGTAAAATCTTAACAAAATCTCAAAAATATATATATAAAATTAGTAAATAAATTTAATTTTAATTTTAAAATATTTTTATTAAAAAATAAAATATATAATTATATAATTCTATTAATATTTGCTGTAATATATTTCTATGTGATGTTAGCGCTCAACTCATAAACATCATGAATAAATATCAAAAAGGAAAAAAATAAAAAACATACATCAAAGTGAATAAAAGAGGAGGGTGTGACTCTAATGTTATGTAATATAGAAGTTAAAAAAATATGAAATTAAGTAATTTAGCTAAATGAAATCTTTACTTAAATAAAACATTTTATAAAACATATGTTGTATTATATTTATATTAATTAGTGGTATTAGTGTTTGAGCTGCAAAGATCAAAAGTGGATATAAAAAAATATGCAATAAAGTAAATAAAAGAAAATGAAATAATGCATGAACTATACCTTAATAAAATCTCAATTGATATAGATTTTATTTGAAATATCATATTTAAAAATTAATATTCAAAATATTAAAAAATTTAAATAAATAAATATATGTTAATTTTCAAATATTTCAATTAAATGATGAAATATTTAATTGATTATTTTAGTTAATAATTTCTGTATTAATTTTTAAAATATTTAAAATATTTTTAAAATAAAATTAAATATCACTTGTTATATTTATATTATTTGATGACATATTTAAAATATTATTTGTAATTATATGATATTAACATTTGAGTTGTAAATAATCATGGTGGACATAAAATGAAAAAGAAGAAAAAAAAGCATGCAATTGATCCAATAAAAAGAAGAGAAGCAACAGATAAATAATAAAGTATTATAAAATTTTAAAGAATATAACCTGTAGTTAAGTAATTTAATGAAATTTAATTTTTTAAATAATTTAAAATATTTATAGTAAATAGAATATATATATAGCTTGCTGATATTAACTTTTGAATTATAAATAATATGAATAAAACATAAAGAAGGAATAAAAAATAAAAAGTTGCAATGAAATAAATAAAATAAAGTAAAAATAGCGTGTGAATTGTACAATCTTGACAAAATTTCAATATATATATATATATATATATATATTTAATTTGATATATGGCATTCAAAAATTGATATAAAAATATTTAAAATAAATAAATAAATAAATAAATTCATTCTTAATTTTAATTTTTTATTGAATAATATAATGAGAGTGAATATAAAAAATTAAAAGAAGAAAAGTATTTTATAAAGCAAATAAAAAAGAGAGTTAAGAATAGAATACGAAGTTAAGTAATTCAGTTAAATTAACTTATTAATAAATTTTTTATAAAAATAAAAATTGTAATGAAATAAATAAAATGAGATAAAATAGTGTGTAAGTTGTAAAATTTTGACAAAATTTCAATATATGTATATTTAATTTGGTATATGGCATTTAAAAATTGATATAAAAATTACATAAATAAATTTAATTTTAATTTTAATTTTTAAACATTTTTACTGAATAATATAATGTGTAACCACGTATTTTAATTAATAATAATAGTAATGGAAAATTGTAATGAAATAAATAAAATGAAGTAAAATAGTGTGTGAGTTGTAAAATTTTGACAAAATTTTGTATATTTAATTTGATACATGGCATTTAAAAATTGATATAAAAATTACATAAATAAATTTAATTTTAATTTTTAAACATTTTTACTGAATAATATAATGTGTAACCACGTATTTTAATTAATAATAATAGTAATGGAAAATTGTAATGAAATAAATAAAATGAAGTAAAATAGTGTGTGAGTTGTAAAATTTTGACAAAATTTTGTATATTTAATTTGATACATGGCATTTAAAAATTGATATAAAAATTACATAAATAAATTTAATTTTAATTTTTAAACATTTTTACTGAATAATATAATGTGTAACCACTTATTTTAATTAATAATAATAATAGTAATGGATAGAAAAGAAAGAAAAACATGTAATGAAACAAATAAAAAGAAGAAAAATAATAGATGAGTTGCAAAGTAAGAGCTAAAAATAATATATATAATTAAATAATTTAATTAAGTAAAATCCATTAATATGTTTAATATTTTTAGAAACAAAATAAAGTGTGGTGCATATATTTCTTAATTATATTAGCATTTAAATTGTAACAGCAGAAACGAACATTAAAAAATAAAAAAAAAAGAAAAACACACTATGGTGCAAAGGAAGGGAGAAAAATTTAAATTAACTTATTAATAAACTTTTTATAAAAAAAATTAAAACATACCATGTTATATTTATTTTATTCAATTATATTAGTGTCCAAGTTATGATTAATAGGAATGAACATGAAAAAATTTTCGGAAGAAAGTAGGCATTAAAACAGTGCATAAGTTGTAAAGCATTAATATAATTTCAATTAATGTATATTCAATTTTAAATATAGCATTTAAAAATTGATATTAGTATAAAAATATTGATAAAATTCAATAATTTTAATTTGGGTAAAATTAAATATATTATTTTATATTTATATTTCTTTTTGACATTATAAAGAAGAAAAATATATATCAGAGCAAATAAAAAAAGGAGCAAAAGTTGAGTTATAAAGTAATGTAAGAGTTAAAAATAGAAAATGTAATTAAATAATTCAATGAAATTAAGTCTTTTAACTTATTTAAATTATTTTTATAATAAAATGCTTCTTATAATGTATGAATTATAAATAATAAGGGTGAATATTAAAAAAAGAGAAGAAAAGCATGTTAGGTAGCAAATAAAAATAGTGATATAGTGGCTAAGTTGTAAAGTAATATGAAAATTAAAATAGAATATCAAATTAAGTAATTCAATTAAATTAAAATTTTAATTTATTCAAAATATTTTTGTTATAAAAAATAAAATATATTGTGTTATATCCATATTATTAAATAATATTGGTATTTGAATTATAAATAACTTGATTGAGGATGATAAAAAAATGCAGTTTTAAGATAGAAAAAAAAATATACGCATATAATTTAATGGTGTTATAGAGCAAATAAAAAAAAGAAAAATTGTATAATAATTTTAAAATAATAAAAATATAGAAAATAATTTAATTAAATTAAAATTTTAATTTATTTAATATATTTTTATGATAAAAAATATATTATGTTATATTTATGTTCCTATGTGATAATGACATTTGATATATAATTAATATGAGTGAAGATAAAAAAATAAAATAAATAAAAAATAATATGTATATAATGTAATGTAGTAAAAAGAAGTAGAATATTTGAAGAGAAATTGTGGAAGAATTTGAAATTAATAAGATGAAAATAAATATATGTAAAAATGAAAATAAAGAAAAAGGAAGATTTAGTTTTGGCGGGAAAATGAAATTGTAGAGAAATGAGTGTGTGTGTGTTATGTTATCGTTGCTTGGTGGTGATGTTAGCTTCTCTTCCCCAAACTGTTTCATTTATTAAATGCTGATTTCTAGGCAGAGTTGTTGGAGAGGACTCCATCTCTAAGTGATCTTAATAAACTTGTCTATGGGCAGGTATGTTTCATCAGTTTCAAGCATTTTCTCCATAAAGCATGTATTCCTGCTCTCTCGAGATTTGATTTGTGAGACATAAGGTTTTGGTGGTGCATTAATATGATATAATTGTGCTGTGCATTTTTATACTCGGTCCAAGTACCAAGGCATGCATATGTAAAGAAATATTCTGATCTCTCTGTCTCTCTCTTTTTCATCTCATAATTGTATCTTTTACACTTTTTTCTTCCACATTCTATCCCTTGTAGGCACAGAAAACATGTTCCAGAGATGAGAAAATAATGATAGCATATTTTTTTCCCCCTTTTTTAAAGGAACCTTTCATTTGGCTTTGAGATGGTCAAATGGATCTTGGTTAATTAAGTCATTAACCCGTGTCTTATTTGGACCTTACAGTTTTAAGTTCCTGTAAAGATAGATAAACATTCACTACGTCCAGCCCATAATTTTCCTTCTGTTGATCATTTGCAGGAGCATTTAGGCAGAGATGATGTATCATTTCTATTCTCACTCAAGGTAACTTGTTTTTTGATGCCATCTATGAAGTTTAGTGTGTTAGCTTTTTATATTATGTGACCCTTGTTTTAATTTTCTGGAAATATTTGACTTATTTGTATCTTGGTTCAGACATGCAAGCACATCCAATTCAAGATTGTGTATATCTACAAAATCTGCACATAATTTTGTTGCAAATTTCATTTTTCTTGGCATTTTGGAGGGGATGTGAGCTTGCGGGTTGATAACAATTTATGTTAGAGGTACATTCTTGGCAACTTGGTGGTTTGATGGAAAAAACTTCAGAAGTATTTGCCTACAGATAGTCCCTCAAGTTCTGAACATTTGAGCTTTCAAGGAACATCGTAATTTGACAGCAGTAATGTAAAAGCCTAGGCATTAACACCAGCGATATTTACTCTTAAGTTTTGATCTGTTGCTCGTGTATAAGTGTACTAGTTGGTTAAGTGTTGGGTTGTGTCCAAACCTGGGGAGCATGCCTAATTTCATTCAGTTGTTATTCTTTTATTTTTAGTAGTGTGATAAGTAGACTGTGAAGCAAAGATATGTGGTTACTGAAACATATTGCACATGCTTTTTTATTTCTTGAGCAGGCAGCAGATAATGGAACACTTTATGGAGTTTGCTTGCACGTTCATGAAATTGTTCAGCGACCCCCTGGTATCCTGGGCTCATCATTACCTCATCCTGCCTCCTCTGGGTTATGCAGCCGTTTTCTGGTTTCTGCACCTCGATGTTACTGTCTGCTGACTAGACTTCCCTTCTTTGAGTTACACTATGCAATGTTAAATAGGTTAGCATATTATTTATTACTTATTGGTATATACAAGCTGATTTTGGTTTTGCCAAGTTCCAATTGAATTCACCGTGCCTTACTTGGATGCAGTCTCATTGCACAGGAGCGTCTGAATCGGATAACCCAGGTTGTAACTGAGATGACTCTCACAAATTGCACTGCATCAGTACCCAAGCTAGATGATGAAATGAGTGCAAATGTAGACTCCCCTGAGAAGGATTGGATGGCTTGTGCAATTCCCCTAGATGATGCAGTAGCCTTTACTGCTGCTGCTGCAGGAATTATATGTGATGATAAAATGCCACAGGTATCGCCTGGGGCATGTGATATTCAGTCCCCTGAAAGTGTGGCTGGCAGTGATGCTTCTTCAGATCATTACCAAGTTAGGGATCAAGATGAGGAAGACATGAAGAACCATGAGGAAGACGGGAAGCATCTTCAATGTCATGGTGATTGTGCTTTTGAGGAGACAGAATCGTATCGGGAATCTGGGAAAAGAATGTATGGGAATTATGAAGATGATCATGCTTCTCCAGAGGCCAGAACACCTCTCTCTTCTCGAAATTCTGTATTGGATGGCTGATTCTATTTTCAGGTGCTAGATTCATTACCAGAATAATAATTACAATATTTACTTCTGCCTGGACTTAATCACTTGGTTTTTATTTCCTGTATGTTACTCATTTATGTTTTCCTATTATAGTTTTTCTCATACTATAGAAATGCTTCTTCTAATGCATAATTTTATGAATTCTATTTTAGTTTTGGGGTAGCCTTTATTTGGACAGGACAGTTTATTATATTTGATCGTCGTTAACATTTTGTGCACATTGGCCTCTGTTTCAATTTCAGTAATATATTGTGCTATTGTTGGCAGTCCAGTTAGAAGCATGGCTTTGGAAGATGAAGATGATCTTTTTGCAAATAATGAAAGAGAATATGGGGATGAAAGGTTGATGAAATGGGCTAGGGTTAGTGTATGATGGTTGTGCATTAATTTGTCATTGATTCAATTGATGTAATGATTAATTGTCAGTTAATATAATTTCTTTGTTGTGAATGTTCTGATAGGAGAATAAGAATGATTTGCTACAGATTGTGTGTGGATATCATGCTCTACCCCTTCCACCCTATGGAAGTGAATTAGTTTTCCAACCTCTTGATCATCTACAGGCTATTGAGTTCAGTAGACCTTCAGTTGCTGCTCTTGGCTTTGATGAAAATTATTTACATTGCTTTGATCCTGCTCAGGTAATTTTTTTTTTATATATATTTTTGGTGACACAAAAACTTCTCCATGATTAGGCTCACTCATTACAAAATGTAAATTTTAAAAGGTCGGTGCAAAGTTGGCTTCTTCTGAGGAAGCTCATGCATTATCATTGTGGGCAACTGCAACTATCTGTCGGTTTCTGTCACTTGGAAGTGTAAGCACCGATCCCTGGCAGCGTTCAACAGCGTTCATGTCTGTAAGAAGTGTTCCCCGAAACCATTGCATGCACCATATAAAAAACTTATAAAACTGGTCTCTTGGTGTTACTAGTTTCTTTCTCTCTCAATAATGATATTGATCACTGGTCTTTACAACTGTTAGGTGATTATCTAGCATAGTTAATCCAAATAAGGAAATTTTGTTACTCCTCTGACATGTAAGGGCCATCTTTAGTTTGCCAATTTATACTTTTTTTCCCCCTGATTGTTATGGTGTGAATCTGTTAAACCTGCGCTGCTTTACCGTTTGTTCTCTAATTCTACTTAAATATCTTCCGCACCTATCTTGATAGCATATTCACTGGCTTGTATTTTGACACATGATGTTACTAGCAGGTTTTGGCATTAGTTGCAGGTGTGCTGTTGGAAAAACAAGTGGTACTGATGTGTCCAAATCTGGTAAGTCATTGGGACAATCATATGACTTGATGGTCCCTGACTTGCTTGACAATGTTTTTGACTCGTGTGCTGAAAATTTGCTGCTGTTGACAATTCAGATTGCAACACAGGAGTTATATAATTTTGCCTCTTATTTTGATCCATTTTGAAACAATGCAGGGTGTTCTGTCTGCTTCTGTGCTATCTCTTGTTCCCATGATCCGTCCATTCCAGTGGCAGAGTTTATTACTTCCTGTGAGTTCATTAGCAGTTAAGAATCCTTGGTTTTGGAAATTCCAGGTGGTTTGTCTAACACTTTGTTGTGCCTGTTCTTAGGTTTTACCAGAACGTATGATTGATTTTATTGATGCACCAGTCCCATATATTGTGAGTTTTCAATATATTTAAAGCTTTTTTGGCCATCATTTTTAATGTTTTATGACATATATTGCCTTGTGCCATATCAGTTTTCTGAACATTCCTCTAGTATTCCCTATCCTTTCATCCGAAATATTCTCCTACCATTAGGTTTTTGGCTTGGAATATTTGTTTATATATATATATATACATATAGATATAGAGTGATATATGTTAATATCTAGTATTTGTTATATTCAACTGTATATTGTTCTAAAAATATCAGTTACCTCATAAATGGTTGTTGCTTGGAACTGAATATCTGTTGGCCCATTTCGCCCTGTTTATTTCATGAAGAATTCTAGGTACTTGAGCGGAAAATATGTGAAATTTATACGCTTAATTCATGTGTTCAACAATGTTCTTGTGTCTTAATCCATGCTTTGAATGATTTCGCAGGTTGGCATTCAACATAATCCTGTGGATATGAAGATGAAAGCTCCAAATCTAATTCATGTTAATGTATTAAGAAATCAGGTTTGTTGGTTTCATTGAATTTTGAATAATAATCACACATCATTTTTTGTTTCAATTTGAAGTCCGTGGTTTATCAATCCGGGATACGGTATGTTGTACCATGCAAAGGCTTTTTACTCTATTTTTCTTCCATTTGATTTTCTTTTCTTGAGACATGTTGGAAGAATGCTACAGGCTGATGAGGTTTGGTGGTGAAGGATGTCTTAATTCAGATCAGATTACCACTGACAAATGATATTTGATTCAACTAGATTTCAAATAAAATAATGCAGTTCTTTGTAATATTCTCCAAATCATGTGCCATCATGTAGAAAAATTTCATAATGGTTGCATACTTTTCCTATTTCACAGGCTTAACTTTTTGAAACAAATTTCATAGGTTTCTAACATCCCATCTTTATTTATGAAGGTGAAACTATGTCACTTGCCCGGCCTACCTAAACACAGAGAGCTTTTCTGTCAGTTAGGTCCAATTCATGCTAGACTTCAATCTGAAGGCTCTGCTGCGAAAAGGCAACCTGTATATAGGTGCAGCGAAGCGCAGGTTTTTTAAGATCTCACGCTGAAAGATTTAGTTTTTCTACTTGCCAGTTCCTTTTTGAGAATGCACCAGCAGATTTTCAGTCTTCTAGCTTCTTGTGCTTTTTCTTACAGCACAAGTGGTAATGTGTACATGTTTACAGGCTGAAGCTGCAATGGATTTTTTAGATGTCATAAGGAACTACTTCGAATCACTTTGCTCCGATCTAAGATCACATTCAATCACTAGCGTACAATCAAACAGTGACAGGGTCAGGCGTTTGTTTATCCTTTTCCTGAAAAATTACCTTACTCCGTTTGTTTTTTAGAAGATACTTTCTATAGGAAAATCTCTATATATAAATGAAGAAGTACCATGTGCATTTATAGTTAGCTTAAAAAAAATTGATATTTAGATTTCTCTTTGGAAAATATCTTCCACCAAACTCTTTACGTCTAACATTAAATATATAAATTATTTTTTTACCATATTGATAATTTATAACATGATTTCCTTAAAACAAACA
Organism: Sindora glabra; assembly: GCA_020226215.1. Lineage (NCBI taxonomy): Eukaryota > Viridiplantae > Streptophyta > Magnoliopsida > Fabales > Fabaceae > Sindora > Sindora glabra. Next base: position 12,143,005 of record CM035228.1, on the reverse strand, counting down.
AGATTGAAAGGCAATTTTACCATGTATTTCTGATTCATCTTTGATCATCTTTTCAGGTTTCATTGCTCCTTAAAGATAGCTTTGTCGGTTCCTTTCCCGTTTGCGATCAGCCATTCATCAAGGTGATATAAGAAATTTTACAAGAAAATATTTATTCTACATGAGCATCCTAATCATTCCAATAGATAATTTGCACCATTTTCTGCTATAGAGGAAAATCTTTGAGTGTTTCATTGTTTGGCATTCCTCTTAAAAGTGAACAAAAATTGGCCATTTCTAGCATGATACATTGTTTTATAATTCCCAAATGCCACTTAAAGTGATGAACTTTTCAATACTTATTTACAGTGTCAAGAATTTTTGCACTCTCACTAAACTATAGGCTGACATGTTTTCCACCATTGATAGAAGTTCTTAAGTACTGTAATTGCTTATTATTATTATTATTATTATTATTATTAAGTAGCTCTTTTCTATTCACTGATATTGGAGTGTTTTGTACTGCAAGTTTAAACTCGGTCGTTCCTGCAAAACCCCATTTTCAGATTGTACAAGAAGCGGGGAGTACTAACAAATACTTTTGTTGATTATGCATATATTTATCCATGGCTTTTGCAGCTATTTGTAGACACACAGATGTTCACAATTCTATCAGACTCTCGTCTAGCAAGCATTGAGCATGACTACCCGTAGTCCATTGATTCAGGAGACAAAAGGAAAATTTGTCTTACATAATTCGTTTTTACAGTGAGGAAGACAAGTTCTTGCAGCATTTTCTCCCAACACCGCAGCCCTACTTGAAATTGTATCAATTAATGGTTTAGAAAGACACAAACACAATGAATTGTTACCTGGGTGAAATTTTGTCTCATGTTCATAGCAACGGACTGGTAATGCACCACTTACTCTCTCTCTCTCTATATATATAGAGAGAGAGGGAGGGAGGGAGATCAGTTTGCTCCGAACCAAGGGGAAGAATCACCACCCGTCTTATTGTCAAGGGATATGCTCTTTGTAGGAGGAAAGTTAAAAAGGACAAACTTTTGAATGGTGTAATTACAAATTATTGGAGACCTTTAAGACACCAATTTTAATGTTGGATGGAATAAATAAACACAAGATTTGTGCTAAAGGTTGCACGATTTTCTTCTTCTTCTTCTTCTTTTTAATGAACGGGACCTAATTTTAGAAAAGAAAAAGATTATATCCTAATAATCTAATGAATAGATACTCTAAAAACATCATCAAATAATAGCTTATTCAAATTTGCAAGAGGATTCTCGAGAATATGTAAGCTCAAATCATATTGAAGACTATGTAAAACTACTTAGTTTGCGCACTTATTTTCTTCTCAGAACACATGCCAAATTGAGACTTGTCAACTTCTCTGAAAAAGGTTCCTATATTAGAATTTTTATATGCGTTATTATTAATTGTAAGTATTTTATTTCATTTTTTTGGATAAAATTAGTTAAATAATAATCCAACAAATTTTTATTTTCTAAAGTCTAATTATAAAATGATTTATTATTTGAACTTATAAATATTTGATCTTGGATTAATGTATTTACTAGTTAAAGTATAGGCCAATACCTTTTTTGGCTGATAAAGAATTTTATTTATATTGGTAAGGTCTCTTCTCCACTTTTAACTTAATTCAATTATTAGTTTGTCTCATTGAGAACCTTACACTCTAGAAGAAGAAGAAAATTTATACTCATGGTATTTATCTAAATATTATCTTGTTTGTAAGAATTAAATTCACGATAAAAGTACACTTCCACATTAATTTTATTTTCATGGTATCTTAAATTTTATACAAGTTTTAGTTTAAATTCTTATATGTAATATGAGAGCCTTCTTACATAAATTTAGGATTTAATTGTATGTCATCATATATATATAAAATACATAACAATAATTACTATTTATTTTTAACTTTAAATTATTTATAAATAATAAATTGGTTATAATGAGGGCTTTTGATTCATGAATTTTTATTTTGATAAAGGACAAAAACATTTGCCCTTTGAATATGTTTGGCAAATAGGATAATGATTCAACATTCTTTATTTTACTTGAATTCAATTTTCATAATTGGATAGTAGTATAAATAAAATTTAGAAAGGATGGTGAAAATCTTGTAAGTTATATAATTCTCAAACGTTATATGCCTATATAATTAAAACAATAATATCATCATATATTCTAAAAGGAACAATAATTATTAGTATTTTAAATTAATTATATATGTAATGTATATAATTTAAAAAAATAAATCTAATTAATTTGATATGAGTAACTCCTATTTTATGTGTTTATTTTATCATTTATTTTGATTTGATTAATTTTTTCAAATAGTTTAAAAGTATCTTCTATTTTGATTTAATTATTCTACTAGTTTTGATATGATCAATTTTTTTAGGAACTTTTGGATAATTTCATAATTGTAAAATTATAATAATTTAATATTGCTATTATTATTTTTTGAAATTAATTGAGTGATGAATAAATCCTAATCTTATGATTCTATAAATTTGTTTGATTTCATTGGATAACTTAAAAAAATATTTTTAAATTATTTTATAATAAATTTAGATTTGGTGTATGTTAGTTTCATCAATTATCACTTTTATTTTATTATAATCACTTTATTTTAATTTTGTGATTTTTATGAGATTTATTAATCATAATTCATCTATTAATAATCTAAAATGAATTGAATGAATCAAATTCTTATGTGTGTATATATATATGACTATTTTTTATTTTAATACATTATTTGCTGTTGAAAATTACATTTTGAATTGGACATTGTCAATTTTTTTTGGTTAAGCTTGATTTATGCTTAAATAGTAGGAAGTAGAAAGGAAATACGAGGTCATATATCAAAATTAATCTTGTCTTTCTCTTTTTTTATTAATGCATTATTCTTAATATTAGTTATAAGTTGTCTATTTTGAAAGTAATATAAAAGGTTTTTTAATTAGTTAAGAGATATGAAATTCAACCTTTATGATTTATAACTTATGTGATATATATATATATATATATTTTAAACTATTCATAATAATTCTTTAAATATTTTATATTGAATGAAGCTTAAAATTATGAAATTTGATGCAATTTAGGGTGATCAATATAAGTGCAATTTGTACAACATCCTATTATGGAATGATAACATTTTATTTGTTATTAATTTTAAAAATTATTATCATTGTATTAATTTATAAGGTTATCGAGTTATTGATATTTATAGAATTAATTTTTAATTATTTAATATAATTACCTATCCAAAGGGGATAATTATGTATTTTAATTTGAAATTGATTTATTAAAATACTTTTAAATATATTTTATTATTAAAAATTTATCTACCCAAAGGGAGATAAATTATCAATATATTAGTATTGTCTTCATTGACTTCAGTGATAGGAAGATTTTCATACACTATATTTTCTATCCAAAAAGGAAAGAATATAATTTTTTTTATATACTCCTACATACTTTTATTATCTACTTGCCTACGAACTACCACATTGTATTTTTTAATATTATGTACAATATTTTTTTTATTTTGTTAATTTTTTATTATTTAAATTATCTTGAATAATGACTATTTCAAAGAAAATTTTATCAATAAAAATAAAATAAAAATTATTATATTTTTAATAATTATTTGTTAAGATTCTTATTTGCTATTTTTGAAATTTAATATTAAGATAATTATTATATAAAGCATAAGGTGAAGAAAATATTATATCTTAAGTATCTTACTTGATAATAATTTGTCATTAGTTGGTTTGATATATCATTGATTTCTATTTCATCCTTATCTTGACAAGATGATAAAATTTTATAAAAATTCTTATTTAAAATAATTTTAGTGATGTAGCATTAATAATTAAGTAATATTTTCTTTTATTAAAGTGAAAAAAAAGTGTTGAGATTGTATTGCAATGTAATATGATTTTGATGATCAATATTAGTGGATATTATTTAACATTTTTTAATAGACTAATCATGTTATTATTATATCCAATAATTTAATTTTATAATTTTGGGCATAATTTTAATATCCTAATTTTTTTGGAAAAACTTATGGGTTAATAATAAATACATACGGGATTGATTTTTAATTATTTCATATATTGAGTTACCTAAAGAGGTAAGTGTGTATTATAATTAAAAATAAGTTTAATAAAATAATTTTTAATTATTTCACACAATAACTTACCTAAAAAGGTTATTGTATGTCATAATTAAAATTACTTTAGTGAAATAATTTTATTTTTAAATTTATTTTATTACCATATATTTTATCTGCCAAAGAGGATAAATTTGTAATAATAATATATTATTCTGATTGGTTTTAATTTTAGGAAGTTTTTATATACTACATTCTTCACCTAAAAGAGAAAATGTAATGACATTTATATACTTTTAAGTATAATTATTTTGCCCAGAAGAATTATTGTATGCTGTAATTAAAAATTACTTTAGTGAAATAATTTTATTTTTGAATTTAATTTTTTATTATATATTTTATTTGTTCAAAGAGAATAAATTTGTAATAATAATATATTATCCTGATTAACTTCAATTTTAAGAAGGTTTTATGTATTACATTTTTTATCCAAAAGAGAGAATGTATTAATATTTATATACTTTTAAGTATAATTATTTTACCCAAAACTAACATATTATATTTTATTTTTTTTATATAATCTCTTTTATTGTAAATATATATTATTGAACACATGATATTTGTCAAATTTTTTACATTATTTTCATACTTTATTTTTATATTTATAAATATTTTTATTTTATCATGAGTTTTACATAGACCAAGTAAGATGTATTATTAAATTATATAATATTATTTTAAATATTTTTATTTTTATTTTAAAAATAAAATTAATTTATATTTCTAAAAGAAACATATAAAAGAATCTAGTTAAAATTACAAATTTATCTCCTCATTAATCTTGATTTAGTGATAGCTTTAATTTTCAAAATAAACTTATATTTTAATCTTCATTTTTTTTAATTATACAGATTTAAGATATGTTTATGTGCAAAGGATTAAAATTAAGATAATTTGGATATAATAATATTTTTTTATTTTGTAATCATTTATTATTTTATATTAGAATCAATCACATATTATGTATATTTAAAAGATTATTATTTTAAATAATTTTTTATATCCCAAATCTTTTGAAAAATTGATGATTTATCATGAATAATTATTATCAAAGTGAGATTATTCATATTAATCATAAGATCTTTGAGTTATATATATGAGATTAATTTGTGATTATTGTATGTAATTACTTGCCTAAAAGGGTTGTTGCATATCTTAGTCAGGGATATTTTACAAAGCATATAAATTTTTAGAGTTGTTTTGATTTTAAAAGTAGGACATGTTTTCAATGTTAAGGTATTCTCTCAGTTAGTTTCATGATTAAGAAGATCTTTTATATGCTACATTTTTTGCCCAAAAGGAAGACTATAATAATATACATTACTCTTATATCCATAAATTGAAAGTTACATTCTTACTTTCAATATTATTTATTTTACTTTTATAGCAGAAGTGTTAGCTCTTTAATTAATCATTTTCTTTCAAGGCACAATCAAAACATGTTATTTTACTTTAGTTATAAGAGTAAACTAATCTAAAAGGTTTATTTGCCCAAAGAAGATAATTTTTCAAATATTATATTATCTTTTATGTAACTGAGTTAATATATATTAAAAGAAAATTTAATACATATTATACGTTCTGCTTAAAAAAAATTTACAACTATATATTGGGAACTCTTATATAGACTTTGTTAATGTATAAAATTTTTTTCTTTTATTTATTTTGTGCTATTACATAAGTTATGCTACTAAATTTAACCCTCTTATATTTTAAAGAATTATTAGATGAATTAATTTTGAAAATGGTATATATTATTATGTAATTTTAGTTACATGATGATAAATTAAATTTTATATTATTTATAGTATTACAGCACATTAGTTATCAAATATAATTTTTTCCTTCTTTAGGGGTGGGATTATGTATAACTTTCTTTAAAAAAATTATATTTGATAAATAAATTATTAATCAATTAATGTAAATAATTATATTTTAAATAATGTATAGTTTTTTGGGAGTTACACTAAATCTTCGCATCAATGGGATTTTAATTTAATATTATGAAATTTTATTCATATGATACTTATATTAAAGAGCTTATTTGATGATATTTGAAATTGTTTCACTTTGTAAAAGCGTATTTAAATATTTAAATTTATTTATATAATTTACTTTGCAATAACTTATATATTATTATATATGTTTGTTTGTCAGCAAAATATGTATAATAAAGAAATGAAAATCTCATTGAATCCTCTTTTATGTACATAATATTTGAAGTAATTTTATCAAATAAATTTTTATTAATAGTAATGAATTTATTATATAAGTTGTTGTGTATTTTTTTAGCATAGTATAAAGTTCTTAACATATGCATTTTGAATATTTTTTTTAATTTTTATGAGATGTCTTTTTTACTCAATAGTATATGTTGCTATCATGAGAATTTTCTAAATAATTTAAGTCAAATTTAAAATTGTTATTTATATTTTATTCAGGTAACCTCTAGAAATATATTTTGAAAATTCTCTTGTTACATTAACTTAGTATTAATTTTAGCATATAATTTTAATAGTCATATAAATGACTTGCTTGAAACACTAAAGTTAATTATGTAATTGATTTCTTTTAATTATTAATTTGTCTTATTATATCAAAATGAAAATTTAAGAAATCATAATTTTACATACTGCTAAAATATGCATGTGAAATTTAAACATTTTTTCCTAAACTAAGGGTTTTATGTTTATAAGATGTTTAAAAGCCTGTTGAGATATGGGTGTTCAATTTTTTTATAATATGCTTGGTTAGTGAAAGCTTTATATTATATAGAACATTTAATCTCAATTGATAATTATAATATGTTTATTGGTACACAAGATGCATATGTCATGTACATTATTACATAATTTACTAATTTTTATCATATTTGATCTTAATCATATTGGTGCATTATTGTGTTATGGATTCTTTATCAATATATGTATCTTCATACTATAAAATATACCAATTATTGCCATTATAAGGATTAAGACTTGGTACTAGTCGTTAGCTCTTAAGCTTGTATATATATGATTTTTATGTGCACTATGTTGGAATAATGAAAATTACCTTGATAAAAACTAGGTATCAAGTCTAATTTGTTATTTTATATGACACCTTATTAAGATTAAGATTTGTCATTTATTAATTAGTTCTTGATATATATCTTTATTTCTTAATTGACACCATTTTTAAACTGAGGCATTCTAATAATAGATTTATTAAGACTAAGATTTGATTTCAATCATTAGTTCTTGAGTTATATATTTGTTTCTTAATTAATATCATTTTGAAATTTAGAGACGTTTTGAGTAAAAGATTTATGAGGACTAAGACTCAGTGTCAGTTGTTAACTCCTGTAATTGATATTTGTCTCTTAATTGATATTATTTTAAAATTTTAAAATAATTAAATTTATTATTGGCAGAAGATTTTTCTATCTTATTATTGAGCTTGTTATAGAGAAATCATTAAGGACTGGCTAGAAAAATAGCATGTTTGTTAGATCACACTTTTGATACTATTTTTCTTACTATACCTTTACATCAATGACTTATATTTAAATAATTGATGATATATGTAATCATGGAAGATCTTGCATCGATAATAATGCAATTACTACTATGATTTGATATTATTAGTTGTTTAAGTATAAGTTATGTTTCACATATCATCTCTTGAATAACATGTTTTTAAAATCATGTTCACGTGTTCTAAATTTTGTATTCAGCTTGAGAGTCATTTCATATAAAATGTTTTATGAAATAAATTCTTTACAATTAATGTTATTGTTAGAATTTCTATATGGGTTACCATTAATTGTAAGTATTTTATTTTATTTTATAAAACTAATTGAACAATGATTTAAGAGATTTTTATTTTCTAAAATCTAATTATTAAAGTGATATACTTCTTGGGATTATAAAAATCTAATTTTGGATTGATGTATTTGAAGATTAAAGTATAGGCCTATACCTTTTTTGACTTGTAATGGGACAACTTGATAATGTTTTATTTATATTAGTTAGATCTCCTCTTCACTTTTAATCTAATTCAATTATTGGCTTGTCTCATTGAGAGCTGTATATTTTTGGAGAAGAAAAAAAGATCTATACCTATAGTATTCATTTAAATACTACTTTATACAAGGGAATTAAATCTACGATAAATGTACACTTTTATATCAATTTTATTTTTATGGTGTCTTAAATCCTATACAAATTTTATTTTAAATTCCACATTGTAAAATTAAGGAATTGATATTTGAAGCAGCTTGCATATCACTAGATAGTATACAAAAGTTAGGGAATCAGATTCCAAAACAACTAATCTATACCCCGAATTCCAGGAGTCTTAGTCCATGAATAGAATTTCAAACATCCACTGCGAAGGACAAGCATATATGATATACCCAAGTTACAAACAAAACACCTGGCCATCCTCCATCCCCATTTCTGAGAATGCCACCGCACCCCGCAATTTCCGGGTTTTTTTTAATGAGAATTCTAGGCGAGTTAGCCCATGAACAAGGTTGCATGATTTTCTGAGAATTGTTTAACACAAGATGTGGACCAATACCGCACTAACCAAGAAAAGAACCCAATAAAGTCAGGAACTTCTGTGGCGTTTTAGTGGTTGAAAGTGCTCCCCGTTATGGTTTATCAGTTTATTTTTGGAAGTGCTGGGTGAACCGTGAAATCACTGCTTACGATTGTCGCTAAAGTGGATCTTTTTTAAATTACTATCCGTCACTCAATACTTTTCAAAGTAGTGTGCACTATTTGTGCATTTAACTTTGTTCGATGCCTTATGTTTATAAGAAGAGTTAAATTTAATAAAAATATTTTTTAAAAATATCAAATTAAGTTATGCTTCAACACGTATTTTAAAATTTTTTTATAGATCTACGAACTTTTGTAAATTTTTTGAAGAAATGTTATACTTTTTACAATTTTTTTATTAATTTTAATATGCAATTGAATTTTTTTGGGAGAATTCTATTTATGTACTTTTTGTATATTTAATATAAATAAAATTTAATAAAAATTATAATTATTATTTTTTATATTAAATTCTCGTAAAGTTTGCAAATGACTGAACTGTCCAATTATAGCCCGTGAGATTATCATAGTGTTCTTGACCTCACCATCAATAGTAACCATTTTTTGTCGTCATTGCAAATGTTGGAGTCCATCCTTATTTCTTCTTCTTCTTCTTTTGACATAATTGATGCTAACATTGAAGATGGATGTTAAAGTCATCGATCACATTGCGGATTAGAAAAGGCATAACTATAAAAAATGTTCAAGTAAAGTGGTTATCATCCTGCCCTTGTGATGATTACTCTTTGTATTCTTCATTAGCACTTATTAGTGTGATAATATTATTTTTAAGCACGCTCCTCAGTCACTTTGAGTAATCAACCATTATTGTTAAAAAGATTTTATGGTGGATTACTAAATCTAATTATTGACTTATTATTATACATTTTATCAAATTTAACTTTAAAAAAATAACTCTAATGTGTAATAAAGATCTAACAATGCACTAGTACATCATAGTATCAGTAGTATATTGTAATTTTTTCTTTATTATTAAGCTTTTAACTTTCATATTGTATTATGTATTCCCATAAAAAATTTCATCTTATTTTTAAGCCTAGTTTGTTTGGGCAGAAAATATATTTCAAAAAAATATGATTATAAAATATTAAAATAAAAAATATTTTATTTATTTAATATTAAATATAAAAAATTTTCAAAAAAAAATAACATTGTTTATTATAAAAAATTATTTCCTTTCATTATTGTTCTTCTAACTATCATTCTTTTAATGACAAAGTATATAAGTGGTATGTTACTCATTTGTCAATATATATACCAATAATATTTTTCATAGAGAAAATATTTTTTAATAAAATAAATAGAGCCCTAACTTGCATAAAATTTTCCTCTTTTAAAATAATAAATTAAGTAAAAATATTCATTATCTAAATTTGTGATGGAATTACATATATTTTAGTGAAATAGTGTGCTTTTGTTAACTTTTTTAAAATTAGACATAATATTATGTATGTAATATAAAATAACTCAATTAATTTTCACATTTAACTATAAATATTTTTTTAATTCACACATAAAATTATACCTCAATTTGTAAATTATACTACCATCAAAATATTAAAACACATTTATTTTTACTAATTTTCTAATTCTAACTTTGTAATAAAAAGTTTGAGGGTAGGATAAGTTGTTTCATATTAAGGTCATGTCATCAACCACTTTGAAAACTTATAATAATATTTATAGGAGTTGTTTGGTTAATATGGAAAATAAGTTTCTGTGGAAAATTGAACTTATCAAGAAGCAAATTCCCTTATGAACTTCTTAATTTCTTGAGAAGTAAACTTCCTGAAAGGTATTCAAAATTATTTAGTTGATAATTAGGAAGTGGCATTCCCTAAGAATTAGTTTACTATATTTTGTTTAGTTCAATTTTAAACTTATTAGAATGTATTAATAAAATTACTACTATACTCTTTATAATTATAATAGAAATATTAATGAATTTCAATTATTTTTAATTTTTTTAAAAGTGATGTGTCTTGTATCTTATGTATCATAATTTTTTTATACTCGTATTTTTTTTATAAAAAGTTAAAATTAATTTAATAAATTATATATAAAATATTAAAATGAGTCATCTTTATATTTTTCTTTTGAAATTTATGACATTTATGTAAAACATATATAATTATAAAAATACCAACTTACCAAGGATCTATTATATAATTATAAGTATAAAAATGTTCCATAATAGAAAATATGTTTAGTGAATCTTTATGCAAACTTTATATTATATGATCTTCATTTTCATAATCATTGTAAAAGTATTGGTTGAACATACAAGTTGAATATATATTTGAAAAACAAAGAGTAAAAGATCAATAACATGTCCATCATAGAAATATTGATGGGAATAGTCTAATACAATGATATAATAGATTGGTTGCATGCTTAGTGTAGGGGGATGGACAATCAATGCCTTTACCTAACTTGATTTAAAAACTTAGTTAAAATTAATAAATAAAAGTTTCAAGTTATTATTAATTAAAATTAGTAAGGGCATTTTTATATTTGTCTTCATTAAGAATATGCAAAAAGTTCAACTTATTAAGGGAGAGTGGGCATATTTTATAGGAAGTAAAATTTCTTAACAAATCCTACTTTCTCCATTTTGGCACTTGGTGGTTAACCAAATAATTCACTCAATCTTTACTTTTCAGAATTTCATACTTTTCATAAGAAAGTCTTACTTCTCTTATTTTAACATTTGATGGTTAATCAAAAAGTTGTACTTTTTATAAAGAAGTCCTATTTCTCTTATTTTGACATTTGGTGACCAACTAAAAAATTATACTTTTTATAGGGAAGTCTTACTTACATCTTCCATTTTGATACGTAATGACTAAACAAATAACTCATTCAATCTCTACTTATCAAAAAGTTATACTTTTTACATAACTTTTTGTTAATTAAATGACTCCATAGACCTCCTAACCTCTTGAAATAATTGACAATGAGAATCGAACATTAGATATAAGTGGTCGAAGATAATAAATTTTACGAATTAAGCCAACTCAAGGGGTTTGATTATATACATATGTTGTAAGAATATTTTGTATCTAAAGATTTTTCTTCATATGTCAAATGTTCACATGACCCTCGTATAATAAAAAAAAAATGAAACCCAAAGTTGACAATTTTTTTTTCATATACATATGCATGATATGAATACCTAATCTAAGTCTTCTAAATAATATTTCTCTTGTGAATAATATTAATAATGCGCATTCTAAGTGGCTGCTCAAAGGACATGCCACCACCAAATCCGGTCACCCTCAAGTAATATCAATGTCACATTCTATGCGGCTGCTCACAAGACATGCCCACGGTCCCGCACAAAATAATATAACTTGCATCAATTTAGTGGATCACTTACTTTCAATTATAGATATTAATTTAAAAATATATATTTGCATAAAATTAGAAATAAATTAGGTCATCTATAAATATTATTCGAGCACTCAAAGAAATTGATAACGTATTTTGAATTTAGAGTAAAGCAAAATATATCATAATCCTAAATTTTTATTTAAGAAAAACGTTTACACTAATAAGCTAGCACAAATTAGTTGTTTTATATTTTTTTAAAAAACATAATGAAATAACATAAACATAAAAGAACATAAAATATGTAATAATATTTTATACATTGTTAATGTATAATCATTGAAATATAATCCCTTTATTTTATATAGATTCAATTCAACAAAACCAATGCAAATGTTAGCACTCGTCTTGTAATTCACATCAACAAAATAACAAAAAGGAGGTGGCTGCGTATCTTTTCATGCATTGTTAAGGTAAGTAAAAACCGCAAGAGTCCATTGTTTTAATGGTTAAGGTTGATTTCCTTTCACTACCCCTATTTTATGTTTCATTTTCGGTGCTAATAATTTCAAAGATTACATAATCTATAAATATTATTGTAAGTCTTTAAAAGAGATCGATAACATATTTTCACCTTAGAATAAAATAACTTATCCGACTCCCAGACATCTTTATAGCATCTGTAACTGTAATGCTCAAATGTGGGCTCCAATGAGGAGGGTGAAGTGGCATTACCCTATAGGTACGCACTCCAATGTAGCAACTTTTTCGCTGGCTCCAAATGCCCGTCACTCCTGACGAGACACAATTCTGAAAGCCACCCGCATTCTCCTATTTATTCTCACTATTAGATTTTGCAGTTGAATTATGTGTATGTGTGTGGGGTGATAAGGAGTTAAGGGATTAGCTCAAAAAATGTGGGAATGCAGTCAGAAGGAGAGAAAAGCATTACGAGAGTGATGGCCAAGCTTGCAATCTGATTCTCTTCTCTTCATCCTTCGTCATAGTTAATCTATTCTAAAGCTTTTTCTTTCATCTAATACAGATACCAAGTCCATTTTCATTGCTGCTCAGTGGACATGCTGGCGGCTCTGCATGACTGTACTTTTTTCTTCTAGCCTACTGATTGCAATAATCACTTGTAACATCAACTTGCAACCTTTTTTTCTGACTTTCTGGTGATTTTCTGGATTAGATATTTTCAACACTCAGCAATCTTTCATCGTCTCTCTCAAGTAGAGAATGAGCAAATAGCAAAATGAGTGAAGTATAGAGAGTAGAAAGACAACAATTCTCGTTAGTGTTTTCCCATGTTCTGTGCAAAAAAAGTCCAGAAATTTGGGATTGTTTCTGGGAATTTTTTACTGCGTTTAAGTGGGTTTTAGCTGGTTTTACTTAAGCTTGCTTTTCTGGGCGCAATGGAGGGAGTTGATGAAAGTAGTTTCAGAATAGGGAGTACGAGTAACTTCTTCAGGTTAGGCAGTTCAACGCTCTGGAGGAGCAGTGATGTGGAGATTTTCTCTAACTCTATGCATCAGGAGGATGATGAAGAAGCTCTAAAATGGGCCGCCATTCAGAAACTTCCTACCGTTTCGCGTTTGAAGAAAGGCTTGCTGACAACACCAGAAGGTGAGGCCAATGAGATTGATGTGCAGAAACTTGGGTCACAAGAAAGGAAAAATTTGATTGAAAGGCTTGTGGGAGTTGCTGATGAGGACAATGAGAAGTTCTTGCTTAAGCTCAAGGGTAGAATTGATAGGTGAAGATCCCACTCTCACTTCTTCTCCACCTTCGATTTTGTTAAGCTTTTTCTAAGGAGCAGTACCGCTTAACACACACTGTCCTACTCACAATACATCCCAATCTCTCATACTTGCACATATAACACCTTTGTAAGTAAAATTTGTCCCAATTTAAATAGATAAGGCTAATTTAACTTAGATTAAGAGCAAGTTATATCCTGACAGTGTTACTAGCACATGATTTTTATTACTATGGCCCACTTGCACAAATGACGCCATCAGTGTGCAAGTGGCATTTTACTTCTTTGCAAGACTCTGATGGCTTCTTTTGTGTATCAGAGTTGGGATTGATATTCCTACAATAGAAGTCCGATTTGAGCACTTGAATGTTGAAGCAGAAGCTCATGTAGGAAGCAGGGCTTTGCCCACTTTCCCTAACTTCATGGTCAATATAGTGGAGGTAAGTGACAACAACATTCAGCAAAAATATTGGAACTTACTATTTTTTCTATTGATGATAAATATTTTCTCACACACCAATTTGGTTTTAAAGGGCCTGCTGCACTTCCTTCATGTGATGCCAAGTAAAAGACAACATTTAAATATCCTTCAAGATGTTTGTGGAATCATCAAACCTGCCAGGTAAGAATTTAGGTTTTGCTCTGAATATTGCTATTCATTTCTTAGTGTTAGTGTTCTAATAATTAAAGATCCTATCTCGTCTCTTTCATCTCCAGAATGACATTGCTTTTGGGCCCTCCAAGTTCTGGAAAAACCACACTCTTGTTGGCTTTGGCTGGAGAGCTTGATTCAAACATAAAGGCAATGATAAAAGAAAAACCAATTTTAAATTACTATTAAGGTTTTTCACATTTTACTATTCATTTTCGTTTTCAATCTACCTAATAAAGAATATGGTTTCTTGATCAGCTTTCTGGAACGGTGACGTATAATGGTCATGGATTGAATGAATTTGTACCACAGAGAACTGCTGCTTATGTTAGTCAAAATGATCTTCATATAGGAGAAATGACAGTCAGAGAAACCTTGGCCTTCTCGGCAAGATGCCAAGGAGTTGGACCTCGTTATGGTTAGTATACAGGACTGAATTTTTTATAGATAGTTTTGTCAAATGATTGAAGCATAGGTATGCCTAGATACAATGTACGCATTGAGTACTGGTATGCCAGGTAGGTACTCCATAGATAATTACTGGGTGTTCTAGAAAAATTAAAAATTGGATGCTCAGAGTATGCACTAATCACCAAATAGCATTTCTTTTAATCAGCCAAGTTCTTTCCATTGATGATGAAGAGAGAATAATTAAATCAATACTCTAAGAACTTGTGGAATGTTCTTTTCTTTACCTTTCTGTTCTTTGCTGTGTTTTATTAACTTCATAATCGCACTGCTAGTTTTTGAACAAGTTCTTCATTTTATCTTTTATATTATTGGTGTTTTATCTATCTATTTTTATGTTGGTTTACAGTTATTGTACTTGATATAATGTAGAAGGTCATTATTTCTTTCTATTGTTCATTTTAGTTACATATTCAAATTTTTTATATAATATATCTTACCTTGCCTGCATCATAAATTTTCAAATATATACTGGATCGTACCAGGTACAACACTCGTACATACGAAAATTGGATAATTAAGTTTTGAATGTACAGTATTTGACATTCTGCAGACCTGCTGTCTGAGTTGTTAAGAAGAGAAAAAGAGGCACATGTTAAGCCTGATCCTGATATTGATGTCTACATGAAGGTGAGAATAAGGAGAAATTCTTATATACTCTAATTATGCTATATGTTTTTAGTCATAATTAATAAATAAAAGATAGTTGTCAACTTATCTTTTCATTTGTCAGTTTTGTGGGATTTATGTGTATTAAAAATTTTATTTTTTAATTTCCAAGACATTGAGAATTGTAGAAATTGATAAATGTCCTTCATTTGTTAGTTATGATTAAAGGCACGTAATACAATTGAAACATACAAGAATTTCTCAAGAACAAGATAAAGATTGCTGTTTGTCTTAAACATGCCGAGAAACTAGTGATTTTCCAATTGATCTCATTTGCATCTTGTTATTTGTCATCACACTGGAAGTAAGTGCTATTCTCTCTAAAAATGGATTTACAAGTGTTGGTCTATTGGCTTGTAATGTGCAGGCAGTAGCAACAGAAGGCCAGAAGGTTAATTTGATTACAGATTATATTCTAAAGGTAAAGTCAACACATTCAAACTTTTCTCTAATAATCATAATTATTGCAAGTTGTGTTAATTTTTTTATGCTTTCTTGCTTTGTATCTACAGGTTTTAGGATTGGATGTATGTGCTGATACCTTTGTAGGAAATGCAATGCTGAGAGGGGTCTCTGGTGGACAAAGGAAACGTGTTACAACAGGTAAACAATCTTATTTCAGAAATTGAAGTGAAAAACATCTTTGATTTCCTCCGGAAATCATTTATGTAAGATTAGTAGTTACAAACATGTAATCACAGGGGAGATGCTGGTTGGACCTGCGAAAGCTTTATTCATGGATGAAATATCTACTGGTTTGGATAGCTCAACAACTTTCCAAATTGTGAACTCACTCGGGCAATATATTCACATTCTCAAAGGAACCGCTGTTGTCTCACTTCTGCAGCCACCACCAGAGACTTACAATCTTTTTGATGATATTATTCTACTCTCTGATGGCCTCATAGTGTACCAGGGTCCTCGTGAATATGTGCTCGAGTTTTTTGAATTAATGGGTTTTAAATGTCCTGAAAGGAAAGGTGTAGCAGACTTTCTGCAAGAGGTAAGCGTCGATTCATAGTGTTTTCTTTCTGCCTGACACTGGTAAAGCTGTGTTATTGTAGTAACAATATAATTTTGACTACGCAATTAACATGTTTATAGGTGACATCAAAGAAAGATCAGGAGCAGTACTGGGCACACAAAGATCAGCCATACACATTTGTCACAGCCACGGAATTTTCCGAGGCATTTAAATCATTTCATGTTGGAAGAACCCTTAGTAATGAACTTGCAACTAAATTTGACAAAGCCAAGAGCCACCCAGCTGCATTAGCAATGAAAAAGTATGGAGTGGGGAAAATGGAACTGTTGAAAGCTTGCTTATCAAGAGAATATTTGCTTATGAAGAGAAATTCATTTGTTTATGTCTTCAAGTCCCTGCAAGTAGGTTTGGAATCCAAAATTTTCATTCTAATGTTGCATGCTGCGTGCACATTATTTCAAATCCATCTCCTGACATTTCTCTGCATCCTTTTAGCTTGCTGTACTGGCATTTATTGCTATGACCATTTTCCTCCGAACTAAGATGCACCGGGATACAGTGACTGATGGAGGTGTATATATGGGTGCATTGTTCTTTGCTGTTGTGGCCATCATGTTCCATGGTTTGGCCGAGATTTCCATGACTGTTGCAAAGCTTCCTGTGTTTTATAAGCAAAGAGACTTTCTTTTCTTCCCTGCTTGGGCGTATGCTCTTCCAGCATGGATTCTCAAAATCCCCATGACATTTGTAGAAGTGGGTATTTGGGTATTCCTCACATATTATGTCATTGGATTCGATCCAAATGTTGGAAGGTGAAAGAGCAATACTTTCAACGGACTCTCGGAAAATTTGTGCAGTTTTATTCTATAAAAAATAAAAATTATGTTTCACATATTTCCAATCAGGTGAAATCCTGACAAGTATAAATTTACTTGTCTTTGTGCGAAAACAAAAATGCAGGTTGTTCAGGCAATTCCTTCTTCTTGTACATGTCAATCAGATGGCTTCTGCATTATTCCGATTTATGGCAGCATTTGGAAGAGATTTGAATGTGGCACTCACATTTGGGTCATTGGCATTGGCTGTCCTGTTAGCTATGAGTGGTTTTGTCCTGTCAAAAGGTAACAAATACAAAACAAAAGAAGCCTAATTTAGTCTTTCACTATGTATGAACTTTCACCGGTCGCCTGTTTTTTAACTTCTTTTTCCACTGCAGATAATATAAAAAAATGGTGGTTATGGGGGTACTGGGCATCACCCATGATGTATGCACAGAATGCCATAGTAATTAATGAGTTCTTGGGGAAGAAATGGAGACATGTAAGTTTATTCAATATCCATGCATTTTTAGACTTTCGTCTTATCGCATAAGTAATCTGATTATTTGGATGATTTTGGTTGTCACTTCAGGTTCTCTCTAATTCAACAGAACCACTGGGAGTTGAGACTATGAAGTCCCGTGGATTCCCTACTCAAGCATATTGGTATTGGATAGGTGTTGGGGCACTGGTTGCTTACACATTACTCTTCAACATTGGCAGCATTCTAGCTCTCACTTACCTGAACCGTAGGTTTCTTCTCCTTACATGATTCTTTATCAATTAGGAAGATTCTATGTACTGATTCAAAGTCTTATTCATGCAGCACTCGGGAAGCATCCGGCTGTTAAAGCAAATCAATCTCAAAGTGATCAGCAGGATGAGAAGTACAGTTTGAGTCAGCATTCAAAGAGAGGTAACTTAAAAATATATTTTTGGTTTGAGAAAGTATTTATTTTCAATCCAAATTAGAGGGTATTGGGATTGAAAAGAAAAAAAAACACTCCTGTGCAGTGGGAAGTGATGAAATTAGAAGTGAAAGCATTTCTTCTAGGCCTTCATCTACAAGGCAAGAAGCTTCTGAGGAGACCAACAATAGCAGGAAAAGAGGAATGGTCCTTCCTTTCGAGCCACATTCCATCACTTTTGAGGAAGTAACATACTCTGTTGACATGCCACAGGTAATTCAAAAGATATATTTGGAAAAAAGCTTGTATTCAGAACTTAGGATTGCTGACGGCCTGCGTTAAACCTGCAGGCAATGAAAGACCAAGGTGTTCTTGAGGATAAGTTGGTTCTTCTGAAGGGTGTTGGTGGAACTTTCAGGCCAGGTGTTCTCACTGCACTAATGGGTGTTACTGGTGCTGGTAAAACTACTCTGATGGATGTACTTGCTGGCAGAAAAACTGGGGGATACATTGGAGGGAACATCAGCATTTCTGGGTATCCGAAACGACAAGAAACCTTTGCACGAATTTCTGGATACTGTGAGCAAAATGATATCCACTCTCCTCATGTTACAGTATATGAGTCTTTAGTTTACTCAGCATGGCTCCGTTTGCCCTCAGAAGTCAATGCTGAAACCAGTAAGGTGGGCATCTGAGTTCCAAACCTGTTCTTAGCTTCCAAGTTTCATTTTTTTTTCCTTTCCAGTTAAGCATAAGCTGTAAACAGGCTTTGTCAGTTGATATTGCTTCATATCCAGTTCTTCCTTGTTTAAAATTCGGAAAAATTGAAGTAGAGTTCACATCACTTTAGTTAGCTTACAGTGCTATACCTGTTGCTACTTATCATTTAATCATTATTGCTAATCTTGGAATTGACGAATGACCTGCAGATGTTCATTGAGGAAGTGATGGAACTTGTGGAGCTGAACCCGCTAAGGGATGCATTAGTTGGCTTACCTGGTGTAAATGGTCTCTCAACTGAGCAGCGGAAAAGGCTAACAATAGCAGTTGAGCTTGTGGCAAACCCTTCTATAATATTCATGGACGAGCCAACATCTGGGCTAGATGCAAGGGCTGCTGCCATTGTAATGAGAGCCGTTAGGAACACTGTAGACACTGGGAGAACAGTTGTGTGCACCATTCATCAGCCTAGCATTGATATATTTGAATCTTTTGATGAGGTGAAATAAGCAATTTGCAAAAGCAACAATTAGTTTCTTCTCTTCCAAAACCAAATATATAATTCTTTTCAATGAAATGCAGCTGCTTCTGATGAAGCGAGGAGGGCAAGAGACATATGTGGGGCCACTTGGACACCATTCTTCCCATTTGATCAGTTACTTTGAGGTAAGCATTTATGGTGATAGGGAATATTGAAGTGAATATTTTATTATACTTGTTGGAGTTTCACTGATGTCTTTCCTTGTTACATGAAGGGAATCCAAGGTGTCAGCAAGATAAAAGATAGCTATAATCCAGCAACATGGATGATGGAAGTCTCCAATTCAGCAAAAGAAATGGAACTGGGGATTGATTTTGCTGAAGTGTACAAAAATTCTGAATTATACAGGTATATAATTTGTGTGGTGCCAAATCATCTGCGAGAGTACAGTTGAAGAAAGAGCTCACTCACTGTTATGAAACTATTTCTGGATTAAAACTAGTGTGTCAAATGTGTTTCAGGAGAAACAAAGCACTTATTAAAGAATTAAGCACTCCAGCTGCTGGTTCAAAGGACCTTTACTTCCCCTCACAGTACGCACAATCCTTTTTGACCCAATTCATGGCTTGCTTGTGGAAACAACATTGGTCTTACTGGCGCAATCCGTTGTACACTGCCATAAGATTTCTGTACTCAACCGCCGTTTCTGTAATATTTGGAAGCATGTTTTGGAACCTCGGCTCCAAAATGTAAGACCAAACTACAAGCCAAGAAATGTCAATGACTTAAGGTTGTTATATGCTCTATCTTCTAAAGTGAAACTTCTACATTGCAGGGGAAAGCAACAGGATCTTTTCAATGCCATGGGCTCCATGTATGCTGCAGTTCTCTTCCTTGGTATTAAGAACTCCAATTCAGCTCAGCCAGTGGTGGCTGTTGAAAGAACAGTTTTTTATAGGGAAAAGGCTGCTGGAATGTACTCACCTATGCCATATGCCTTTGCTCAGGCAAGCAACTTCTCATTCAAAAATTTTTATTGGTTTGCATCTCACATGTATATACCACACAATAAATTTAGCTGACAATAGTCTCACTCTGTGAAAAGATAAGCCTCAAAATTGTTTGTGGAGCCCACATTGTGTCTAACAAAGTTAGGTGATTACGAGTCGGTCTTGTTGCACAAGTAGCTTTTTCTAGTATTGTTTATCCTCTTTCTTTTTTTTTTTTATTTCCTTTCCTTTTCCTGATCTTGATCTACTTTTACAGGTTGTGATCGAGGTCCCCTATGTGCTTTTACAGGCAGTGGTGTATGGCTTTATAGTTTATGCAATGATTGGTTTTGAATGGACTGTAACTAAGGTTTTGTGGTACTTGTTCTTCATGTACTTCACCTTTCTCTACTTCACCTACTATGGGATGATGTCCTCAGCAATGACCCCAAACCAGCACATAGCCTCCATAGTTGCCTCTGCATTCTATGCAATATGGAATCTCTTCTCAGGATTCATAATCCCAAGACCAGTAAGCCTTAATTTTTCTCAATATTTGCTGCAAGTTCAAACCCATGCTTATCTGTTTACTCCAATCCATAACTTATTTAAAATGCCTTTTTCTTCAATCCAACCGATAGATTATAAGTTGCTATTGTATCTCATGCAAAATTCTAAAACAAAATTGAATACCGATAAACATGAAGTTTTATAATGATAAAATTATCAAATCCATCTTTAAAATTAAAAGGAACAAATAAGATAGTATTTAAATTATATAAAGTTGTAATTTTATTCCTAAATAATTATTTGTACATAAAATTTTATCCCCCGTACAGATTTGTACAAATAATTTTGTCCTTAAATAGCATAATTGAGGACTGAAATTATGTATACGGACTTTTATTTAGAGATAAAATTATAAATTTATATCATTTGGAGATTAAGATCACTATTTTATAATGCTTTATAATTTTAAGGATGAAATTAATAATTTTATATTTTTATTATTGATATTTTATTTATTGTTAAAAGAGTATGTTTTAGATCAAATTTGAAATTTTATAATTGGATAGAAAATCATTTCATATTACTCATATCATTTATGAAATATCAACGTTAAGTCCAAATCTCTCTCTCTTTCTCTCTCTGTATACATGTAAGATTCACTGTTTTCTAATGTTAGCTTCCTTCATGGTAAAATAGAGAATCCCAGTATGGTGGAGGTGGTACTACTGGGTAAACCCAGTGGCTTGGACTTTGTATGGATTGGTGGCATCACAGTTTGGAGATGTTAAGGACCAAATGGAGACAGGTTCAACAGTGCAGGATTTTGTGAGAGACTACTTTGGTTTCAGACGTGATTTTCTGGGAGTGGTTGCTGCTGTTAATGTTGGATTTACATTACTGTTTGCATTCATCTTTGCCGTATGCATTAAGGTTTTCAACTTCCAACGTCGCTAAAAGTGCCATTCAACTCATGGTGTCAGCTAAATTTGTTAGAGATTGTAATATTTTGCACTCCAAAGAAGGAACCACATATACAGCCTTCTCTGTCTATGTACTAAGTTCATGTCAACCAAATACATTTGAACCATATGTAACTCGTAAAAATATATAGCTCGTTCCTATTTTTCCAATAATTTTATTCCATGGATAACAAAATAGTCAACATAAATAGTAATATCCCCTTTTTTTAATAACCCAGAACATGAGAGGAAAATTTCCCAAAAAAAATATTATTGGATATTATAACATTAAGGATGACAACAACAAGATTTTGTCTGCTTGTTTGGTTGGTTCTTTTTTTTCTTTTAATGGCAGAAGTAGCAAATTATCTATGCATACAAAGTATTCGATTTGAACTAGAATTCAAAGAGAAAAATTTTTAAAATAACATTAGATGTCAATATATTATTAACAACGTCGATAATAAGACTTTGTTTTAACTTTTGAGGAATGAATTAGATCACATAATTCAAAAGGGTTTTTTTTTTAGAGTAGATTGTTGAGAAATTTCTTTTATTTTATTCTATTATGGATTTAAATTTAATCTATAGTTATTGTAAACTATTTTTACACTATCACACATCAATATATTACTATATCAATAAAAAATTATTAAAATTATAATTAAGATTTTTTAATTACTTTTATTTTTTAAATGATATGTCTTCCTCTTCTATTTATTGATAATGTAAAATATTTTAATTATTAGTAAATCAAATTTAAACTATTTTATTATATTACAAGTATGAAAATCTTATTTGTAAATTATAAAGAATTTTTAGGATGTCATATCCTATTATAAAATTGTCCCGTGCTTTGTTGGAAGACAACTCGATTAATTATTATCAATTTCCCCCCTGACAGGGGAAGCAGCCATTTCTTTCTTTATTTTTTCAACAATTTTTTTTTTTTTTTTGAAATGCGGTTGATTCTCTATGAAGGTGAAGATTAGAAAATAGCTGGCTTTGTTGAAGTTTATTAAAAATGAATTGTTTTATAGGATGTTTAATATATGTAGCAAAAAACGTGGCTATATAAAATTTTATTTTTTATATTAGTATTTATTATGCAAGCCTTAAATTTTTTATTATCATTAAAGTATTAATTCAGTAAAAAAAAATATTAATTTCAAATGAAATTTATTTATTAATCAATAAGGATTCAAATTTCGAAATTAATCTTATAGAAATAATGCTCTAATTTCAAAAGTGATTCTCCCATGTGATATCTCACAAAAAGCGTTAGGATTTTTTTTTTTTTTCAGAGGAAAAAGAGAGTATGGGCAATCGGAAATAAAGGGTCTTTTGTTTTCTATTTTTAAAAATTATTTTTCAAATGTGTAACTTAAAAATAAAAAAATAATTTTTAATTATTTTTTAAACTAATTTTCTTATTCTGCATATCAATTTTATAATTAAATAAAATATTTTCTTATTTATAATATTAATCACTCTCTAATCCTAATTTTTATTCAATCCAAAATAATTTTTAAAAATATATCCTTTTTTTTTTGGAAATTAAAATGGTGCTAAAGCCGAAATACAAAGCTACGCTAATTTTATAGCTCGGGATCTAAAACTCCCTTTAATATCAGACAGCAACAATACACATAATTTGAGAGGGTAGGGTTTGCAATACCCGGGTTCCAGAGAAAAAAGACAAATTACAATTAGTCATCTAATCGCATTCCCTTCTTTATGATACATGCATCTGATGTATTTTAAAAATTTTATATTTTTATTATATTTAAAATATTGTTTTTAAATTTTATATATGCATCTACAGTAATTTAATTATATCTTCCATTTTAATCTAACATATATATATGATTTATGCTAACTTCCCAATTTCTGTCTAATAATATTTGAATCCTCAAGAATAAGGGCTTTGACTCACATTAAACATGAATCTTGCAGAATTTCGCTAAACTCCTCTCCTATTGAATTTATGCATCCTTTTAAGATAAAAGCGAATCACTGTTTTTCTGTAAACAAGTAGGCCTAAGACAAGAAGTGAATCACTTTGATTATGGGAAAGTGGTTAGGATAGCGCTTGCAATCAATTGTATTGAGGTAAGTTACACAACTTAGACTAAATTTAAGTTGATTTAATGTCATGATTCAGTTTAAATTTGATTTGAGCCAAACTTTTTAATTTGAACCCAATTCAAATTGAGCTTATTATTAGCTTAGTTCAGTTTAACTCAACTTGACTCAATAAATTTGAATTAATATTTAAAAAATTAAATTAAATTAAATGACTCAATAAAAAAAATTCTTAAATTAAACATATGTGCAACTTAACTTATCACTAAAATCAAAAGTTTTTAAAATTATATTAAAATAATATTGAATTGATATTAAACTAATTAATAAGTACAAATTGATTGCTATCTCATGATTCTTATAATTTTAAAATTTTCTATTATCACACCTATTTTATAACAACAATATTTGCATCTATCCTTGATAATATTTGACGTGAGCTTTCATTTAAAGAATTTTCACACTTTTTTACTTCTTTTTAAATTATATTCATAAATTATATTTACCTTAATTATACAACTAATTTCAAAATAAGAATGACATTAATAATATTCATCATTAACTTTATTTATTATTTTATTTTAATTATAATTCAAATTTAAATGTAAACATGAAATTACAATTATTATGGTTATTATTTTTTTTCTTTGTAACAAGTACTTAATTTGGAATATAGATAACAAATGACTTTCTAATTAATATATATAAATGTACTAATTAATTTTAAATTATATATATTATTTAAATTAACTCATAATATAATAAAATTAAACATATCTAATCTCAAATTTGACTCATTTAATATATAAGTCAAATTATTCAACTTGTATATCATTCATTTAACTTATAAACTCAAGTTATCGAGTTAAAAGTTGAATTAAATTTTAAGTGTCTTGCAATCTAACTTGACTTATTATTAACCTTCAGTTAGACAATGACTACATTGATATATTAGTATTTTAAATTATTGAATTTTATTCATTCTATGCAATAAAATAAAATAATTTTATTAGTATAAAACTCAGCACATGTGACATATGAAAGGATCTAAATTTAATTTATGTTTATCGTAAGTTAATTGATAATTAACAAATTAACTTATAAATATAATTTATAAATAATTAATTAGTTAATTTTATTATAAGTATTTAATAAAATTAACTATTAAATTAATTTAAAAATATAAAATGAAAAAAATTAATATATTAATATAAATATAGATTAATTAAATTAATTTATATTAATTTTAAGATCAAGTAATATTGATATCATAAATATATTAAAAATAGAATTATAATTGCTTAAAATTTAATTAATTATATTTTTTGTATCACATATTTATTTATCATCCAAAATGAGAATATAATTATTTAAATATATTTAAGGTTATACATAATTAATGAAAAAATTATAAATTTAGAAAAAAAAGTTATAACCTATTAACTGTAAGTTATTAATAGTAACTTATTGAATTAAAACTTATTTTTAATAAAATATTTCACTAAACACTTTTAGAAAATACCTTATGATTTAACTTATGTTTTGTTTTATACAAGTAATTGATAAATTAGTTAATAATTAATAAGTTAATTATTAATTAATAAATTATAACTGATAGTTAATAAATTAGTTAATAATTAATAAATGATAAGTTAGTTAATAATTAATAAGTTATAACTGATAATTAATAATTAATAAATTAACTGATTATATAAAAAGTATTTTATAAAATTAACTATTAAACTAGTTAAGATTACAAAACAATATAAAAGAATATATTTATAGAAATAGATATATAATTAAAATAATTTTTATTTATTTAAAAATTAAATTATATTAAAATAATTAATATATTTAAAAATAAAAATATAATATCTAATTTTTAATTAATTATATTTTATAAATTTATATATTTATTTACTTACATATCTTTTATTTTATTTTTTATAAAATAATTATAATTATTTATAATTATAATTACTTAATTTATAATAGAATTATAGTTGCTTAATCATATTTTATGACATTATATATTTTTATCTATGTATAAATGTTAAAATTAAATTAATTATATTCTATAAAAATAATATTTAAAATTATATTATGAAGAATATAAGTTGTAAGTTAATTAATAAAAAGAATGAGGATAGATTTAAAAAAATTGAAGAAGTAAAAATTTATAAGTTATAAACTATTCAAGATAACTTACCAAATTAATTTTTTTTCTAATAAACTAGTGTACAAAATACTTTCAAAGATTAATTTATAATTTATTGATCAGATTAATAAATTATAAATTTATTTATTTATTACGTAAAATATAAATTTATTGATTATATTAATAAGTTATAAACTAATTTATTTATTATGTTAAATACAATCTTGATCCATTATTAGTGTATTTATATTATTACTCACTCTTTTATTGTCAAAAATTATTATAAGTCTCTTGATAAAAAATTTTAATTATTCTTTTAATAATATATTTTTTATTCATTAGTAATATAAAATATTTTATATAAATAATGCATCAAGTTTAGACTCATATTAGATAAGCAAAATAAAAATAATTGTGGGGCATTAAACAGGTAGATAATTTCAAACAAATGGTTGAACTGAATTATGAATACCGAGTCAAAAGTCAACATTCTCGTGTGGCGACTGGTTTGTTTGACCCCAATACCAATTGCAGTCTTCGCGCGGCAATCTTCGTCAATCGTCAACTCAAATACGAACTTTCTTCCTCAGAGTGGACAGGCTATCTTACAGTTACGGGTGAAAAAATAATGCTAATATTTAAATAAAAATAATATTTTTTATTATTAGCAAAATAATAAAGATTAATTTTACATTTTATTTAAATATTAATTAAATAATGATAATAAAAAATTATATACTTAATTTTTAAAATTTATATATTATTCTGCTGCATAAAATTCTTGGATTCCCCGGGTTACATGGGAGAAAAATGTAATTATAATTTTAGGTATCAGTTGTTTAAGTCATACAACTGAATTACATATCACTCCTTTGTTCACATAGATATACATATATATAATATTTTTGTAAGAAAATATTTTTTGATGAAACAAACAAAACTTAACACACTTAACTTTTCCAATTATTTTTATATGTATACATATCTTGCAATTGCATCAAACAAATTTGAAATAAAATATAAATATTCTCTGTAATTTTAAGTGGTTGCACTTCCTCCCAACTAATTTGGGAATTCACAAATCAAATTTTTTAAATATAAAATATTCATAGTATATTTTATTAAGTTATGTCAATTTTTTATTAACATTTTAAACATCAATCATAATACTATTATATATTAATCAGTGATATCCTCTTTACTCATAATTTTGAAATTTATTTTCAATTATTTAATTAAAATCTTACTTATCAAATTTAGTTTTTATTAATTATGTAATATAAAATTTATGGGAAAATGATGTTTTCAAATAATACACAATGTTATTATAATTTTTATTAAAAAAATTACTCAAAAATTTATGTGATTTAATAAAATAATTAATTAAATTAATTAAACTAAAATTGTAACATATACGTAAGCATAAGCTGATATCCCTCCGATAAGCACGCCGCGCATATTCTGACATGGCAAATGCATATCCGCAATTGCCGGCACGTAGTAAGAACTTCGTGGTGACAATCGGCAGTAACTACTTAAATAGGCCAATTCTACAGCATCCCGAGGGGTTCAAACCCGGGGTGATATGGTGCATTGTGAACCATTAGATGAGATTATCAAAATTCTTAGTAATCTCATCCAATGGCTTGCATTGTGCCATGTCACCCCGGATTTGAAACCCCTCGAGATACCGTAGCAAGCACCACTTAAATAAGCTCATCATTTTATAAAAGGAAAAATACACATAACACCCTTTATAACCTTTTATCAAATAATCTTTTTAAACTTTTAAATGTAACAAACAACCTCCTGAAGTTTGAAAAAAAATGAAAAGTACAATAAAATGGATAAAAAAATTCAGCAACAGTTCCACTTAAATAAGTTCATAATTTTATAAAGGAGAAAATACACATAATACCTTTAAAGTATGACCTTTTATCAAATAACCTCTTTAAACTTTCAAACGTAACAAACAACCTCCTGAAATTTGAAAAAAAATGAAAAGTACAATAAAATGGATAAAAACATATAGCAACAGTTCTATTTAATTTTAGCGGTAGTTTAAATAGCTGTCATTCATTTAGCGGCAATTTAAAATTGCTGATAAGTTAAAAAATTACAACGATTTTGAACCATCGGTAAACGAAACATGATAACTGTGGTTTTTGAAATTTTTAATTTTTTCCAAACTTCGGGGGAGTTATTTGTTACGTTTGAAAGTTTATGGAGGTTATTTGATAAAAGACCATGCTTAAGGGGGTTATGTGTATTTTCTTCTTTTATAAAAATTCTTTTTTAACACGATATGATAATCTAATAAGAGCATAATATACTTTACACAAATTCATATTAAACTTATATGGATTCAAGAATCATTTCGTATAACATAAATAATAATTAAATTAAATTATAATTAAATTAGAATCAAATAGGTTAAAATAGATTATGACTCATACAAATATTTTAAAAAAATTAAATGAATTAATATGTCAATTATTTAAAAATTTATATTAAATTTTAAAAATATTATTTAATAATAATTAATAATTAATTTATAAATAATTATATACAATTAAAAGATAAAAATTATTTTATAATAAATAATAATAAAACTTTAATAAAGTATTTAATTAATGATTAAAAATATTTTTAGTAATAAATAATAAATAATTAAATTTAACAAATGAATTTATAGTATAAATTTTATTAGTTAAAATTATTAAATGAATTAAATAGGTTAAGTCTTAACATATTAAAAGAATTTAATAAACAAGTTGATATGATAAAATTATTTAGGTCAAATTCAGGTTAAATTTATTGGGATTATTACTATCGTCTAATATGGTACAAATTTAATGTCTCAACATAAATTGTCACCTTTATTATAAACTATTTTAATTAAAAGTTGTAATTTTTTTCATTTTTTTAAATTTTCTTATAAAATTTAAATTAAAAAATTACAACCTTAATTAAATGATGAAATTATTCATTTTTTATATTTATTGTATATAAAATACGCACGTATTTATATTTTTTTGTTAATACTTCTAAGATTTTGTATACAAGCATACAAATGTCATGTCTTTCATGTTAAACTTTTGTCAAGTATAATCCAATTTCTTTTAGGACATTAGTCATATAATCTAAGTAAAAAAATATTTATTAACACACTTAAAACCAACTTAATTTTGAAACGGCTTCTTATTGGAAATGGCGTTTTATTGGAAGATTTTAAGACGTTGAAAACAGATAAAAAATCGACTCCATCGTGTAATGAAATATGTAAAACTGACCTCCTTTTGACAAATTCTCATCGTTTGATTCTCTTTCTCTTCTAAAAGGGTTCAGAGTACATTATGTAATGTAAATAGAAAATATCTTTTTATTACCACTACCTATGCCCACACTTATTATTATCATTAGTGTTATTATCATCATTATCATTTTTATCATTAACGCTAATCTTCTCACTCTTATCATTTTTATCATTATCACCATCACCATCATCATCGCTATCATTGCTATTATTGTCACTCATTCTTTGATTAATAAATTAAATAATAAAAAATAAAATTACAAATAAGGTCATTCCATCCGCTCAATAAATTAACAAATTCTAAAAGATAATATATTTCATTCTCTTACATCCTTTTATTTGATTCTTTTTCGTATTTATTCACACACATATAGATTGAATCAAACACTACTTAAATGCATGAAACCAATTAAAAAAGAAATAGTGAAAAGAGATAGTATATTAATATAAAATGAAAGATTTTTTTTTTGAAAAGTACAATTCATACACAATATGATTCTATTTGTAATTTATTCACCTATAATTTAAAGGATCAAAGAGGGAAAACATGTGGTTTGCATTGTTAACATTTTATCGACCCTTGTTATGTTTTTGTTCAACTCTAATAAAAATTATTATGTATAAGTTACATATTTCCTTATTAATCCTAATTGGACTCAATTGCACTTTAATTTATTCTTAATTTCATATATTGTTCCCAAATTACTTTCCTAAAGTTAAAGTATTAAAATTGGAAATTTAAAAAAAAATGGATGAATAGATGATATAAATTAAATTTTTAAAATTTCACTTCAATTAATAGATGAAAAAGAAGGGTGTGCGGGAGGCATGTTTCAAATTTCACTACAGTTGGTGGAAAAACAAATATAAGTAAATAAAATGTTAATGGTGCAAATTATATGTAATTTATTTTTGATATTTTAAACCACAAATAGATAAATTACAAATAAGGTTATAACACAAGTGAATGAGGTATATTTTTCCTTATTCTTTTACATATGCAAGCATGTGGACTACAATCAAATCTTCCTCCATAATGCTTTAATAAGAAGTCATTTGATTTATATAAGAAATAAGTTTCTATGCAAGATTAAATTTTTTAAGAAGTAACTTCCTATATGAATTTCTTGAAAAATTTTTAAAATTATTTGACTAGTACTAAAGAAGTAACACTAATGATAATGTTTTAATAAGAAGTCATTTGATTTACGTAAAAAATAAATTTTTATGAAAAAATAATTTTTTTAAATAATAAATTTTTATATGAACTTCTTAAAAAAATTTTAAAGTTATTTGGCCAATAGTGAGGAAGTAAAATGATTACCATACACTTAATATTATTATAATACATGTTAATAAATTTCAATAGTTATTATTTAAATTTAATGAGAATAATTTTATTTTTATATTCATAAAGAATATAAGAAATAGGACTTAACTAGAGAAATATAAGTTAATAAATTATTTTTAAAGTTATTTGGCCAGTAGTGAGCAAGTAAAATGATTACCATACACTTAATATTATTATAATACATGTTAATAAATTTCAATAATTATTATTTAAATTTAATGAGAATAATTTTATTTTTATATTCATAAAGAATATAAGAAATAAGACTTAACTAGAGAAATACAAGTAAACAACTTTGCATATTATATAAGAAATAAAATTTTTAGAAAAAAATTATTTTTCTCAATTTATTAGATAATAATTAATTAAATTATCTATCATTTTTATATTTTTTTAAAAAAATAATTTTTTTATATTATTATTACAAAGCACACAGCCCCTAATTTTTTTTTCTAGACACAATTGACGATTTTAATATGTGCTGTTGAGAGCTGCCATTTTGACCCCACTCTGAACCCACGCCATTGGATTAGACTTGTTGTCCTTTTATGTACAACTTTGTGTTTTTTAAATTGATATCATCTATAAATATTATTTAACAAGACAAATTGTTATCACTAATATAATCAGACATACAAATAAATCAAATTAAGTGAAATATATATATATATATATATATATTTCAACTCTGACAGTAATAAATGAATTCAAATTTTAACTCAAATTTATTGAATTTAAAAAATTCAAATTCAAATTAAACAAGATTGAATTTATTTGAATTTAAAAGATTCACATATTATTTAATTTAAAATTTTAATCAAGTTTGAGGTGTCAAATTACAGTTATTTTATTTAATATATATTACATATTATTTATATTTATTTACATATTAATAAGGTAAAATTGAAATATTATATTATTCACATATTATATTTATATTAATTAAATGTAAGATAAAAATAAAAGATATATTAATAAGTTTGCAAATAGTTTAAATCAAATAATAAAAAATTGAAGTTTAATTATGTATTAACTGAACTTAACTCGATTAACTTCAACTCCTTTACAATTACAAACCAACGTTTTTTATAAACTGATCTTAAGTTATTCATGAATAGTTATATTTATTTGCACTTTTAAATATAATAATAAATGTGTTAATTTTAAAATTTTTAAAAAGTATAAAAATAATAAAAAATACATACTACTTAAAATCATATCACAATTAATTACAATGGATAATTGATAATAGTTTTTTGATGGATTAACATATTCGCCCATTAAAATTACATTAAGTTCATGTGATGTGTTAGTAAGTAAGTAATATATATATATATATTTGATAAAAGAAAAGTCTATTCATAAATAAATATATAAATTAGAGGTAGCTGCCTATAAACAAACCCTTAAACCAATCTACAATTATAAAATATTTCCGTCATTCTTTTTTATCTATCATATTTTGAAAAAAAATTTATTTTTTTTATCTATCATTTTATAATTTTAACAAAGCATTAAATATTTTTTTACAAATTTATATTTCTCTTTCATTAATAAATATTTTATTATTTTACACTATTAATCAACTTACATTTATTTCTTTATATTTTTTCTCTATTTTCAACTATATTAAATTTTGTGCATAAAGAATAATCTTGTAAAGTTCATTAAAAATAAATAAATTTAATTACTTTCTTAATATGTGTAAAATTGATTAATGATGATATATAAATAGAAATGGAGTAAGTATTTATTATGTATTACATATGTAGAATAAAGTTCCAGAAGTAAGTTTTATTGGACAATCTTTTTATACTTATGTTGCCGCAAACAAAATTAACCAATGATTTATATTTGAATGAGAAATGAGGACGAAGGAATAAAGAAATATAAAATATTAAATTTTAATTGAAAAATAATTTCTGAGCTATTTTTTATCTAATTTCTTAATCTATTTATGTTATATATAGCAATTTTTTTAAACACATTTTGAGCCCGTATTACACATGGATTTATAAAACAAAGATAACTTAATTAATTCAATTTTTTTCATAAATTATAGGAAGACCTTTGGATAATATATATAAATTTTTTTACAAATCGTTTTTATAAATTCAAATTTTAGCCCAATTATTTCTTCATCTTAAATGAACAACTAGACTAACAATGTATAGAGCGTAAAAGATTAAATTGTGAAAATGATTATTGGCAAAAAGCATGAGAAAAATAAGGGCATAAGACAAATTGAACGCGCCCAATTCCAAATTCTAGAAATAAGGGACTGGCCTTCGTTAATAAGATCAAATTGGCTCTTTTGTTTTTTGTTTTTAATTATATAAGTGATAATTGATTTAATACGTATACAAAATTAAAAATTTAAACTCAAAATATAAAAGAAATAATACTCTTAAAATAATATACAAAATTAAAAATTTAAATCTAAAATATAAAAAAATAATACCCTTAAAATAATATCAAATATGTTACTTTTGCCAATGGGAAAAAAGTATATTGTAGGCATACTTATAATATCATCAATAATGAGGCCGCATTTTAGTTGTGATAATGCATAATTCTAATTTTCAATTAT
This sequence comes from Sindora glabra, assembly GCA_020226215.1. Classification (NCBI taxonomy): domain Eukaryota; kingdom Viridiplantae; phylum Streptophyta; class Magnoliopsida; order Fabales; family Fabaceae; genus Sindora; species Sindora glabra. The sequence continues at coordinate 12,109,440 of CM035228.1, read as the reverse complement.
TACACTTAATATCATAAGGATATCATCCTGAACTATAGGCCAACAATATTTATACATGCTTGAAATCGGAGAGTATGCAATAAAAATAGGTAAGAAATTGAAGACTATTAAAATTAATGTGTTCATTAACAATCATCATTAAAGGATATTTAAATAAAACATTATAAAAGTTTGTTTCAAATAACTACAGTAATAATTATTCTTTATCAAATGGACATTATTAATATTATTTTTATTTTGATGTGTAATTTTGTGTTTGCAAAAGTTAAAGATAAATATAATTTAAGAATATTATTTAAGAGAGAGAGTCGGAAGGTAAGAAAATTCTATAAATAAAAACTCACATTAAATATTATAACAAATGGGTGCAGTGACGAAAGCAGGATTTTATTTTTGTGGGATCAAATATATGGACAAAAAATTTTTAACTTCACACCATTTTCTTCGTAAAAATATTAATAAAATAATTCCAATTCATAAATAAATATTAAATTGATGATGTTTGATTTTTGAGTTTCCTTTTATAATTTAACAAAAATACTTAACTCATTATTTGGATAATATCTTAAGCTTTATTTTTAAAAATTTTATTTTGCTAGTTTTTAATAGTGCATTGAAAATATATAATATACTTTTCGTTTTATTTGTACATTGAATATTTAAGTAAAATTTTAGATTTATAATAGTAAATACATTAATATTTAATGGATAAAATGAATAGAAATTAGATAGTTATAGAAAAATAAATCTCTATTTACTTTACAAAGAGAGATGTACATAAATATAAATGTACAAAATATACAGGACTAATCTTTAAATATTTTTAGGACTTGCATATTAAATTTTGTATTTGTCTTTGTTTCTCTTTCTCCTTGACAAGTAAATAGACAACTTATCTAATTAAAGCATCAAAATTTCTTCAAATTTGGCCAAGGTAGTGGGGTAAATACTTTCAAAATTATTACATATTTATCAAAATAATATTAATTGACCCCATTCACTCCCACAAGCAGGCCTATGTTATTGGATGTGTGTAAATATTCTCATTACAAAATAAAAATAATAATACAAAATTTTAAAATTATAATAATCATAAAATAATAGCCAATTTATACCTATTAATCAAAGTAATATGAATTAAGTAGTTTTATTATATAGTTTTAAATACTTGTATTTTTAGTGATAAGTTAGGCCAGTTATATATTTAGGAGTTGTTTGATTCAATTAGAGAAAGAGAAAGGAATCAACAAATAAATTCTTTAAACATTAGTTTGTCCAATTTAATTTTTGGTTCACAGCATTTTTGGTTGAACAAGTTAGTCCAATTTAATTTTTTAAACATTAGTTAGAATTAATCAAATTAAACTAAACTAATTATGAGTTCAATCCATATTGTGATAAAATTAATTTGAATCAAATTCAAGCTCAATTATAAATTAAACAAAATTAGATTAAACGAGGCTAGTTTAATTCAACTCAACTTTATTGTAAATCAAAATAACAAAACGGGAAAAGAGAGAATCCAAATTCAACTTACAGTGGTAACATTTCTGCACACTGCAAGTAACTTTCTTAAGTAACAAATGAAAATGTGGTGTGTGTTGTGTGTACTTAGGTGAGTAAGCATCCTTAATATTTTAACACAATAATAATATGCACACCTAGAGTTTGTGTTTGGACCGATTATCCTTTAAAGCCTAGAACCGGACATTTCGCCCCTTGAACTACTATGCAAAGTAAGACAGTCAAGTTAGATGTAAAATTAAATAGACCAACCTTAGGAATGTAATATGTTTGGATATATTTTTATTTTAAAAATATTCTAAATTAAAAGAAAATAAAAAGTAGATGATGGTCGATTTTGCAAATAAAAAATATTTTATTTAATTAGAAAATAAGTTAAGAAAATATTTCAAAATTATTTTTATTTTTCTATTTTTAAGTTTTACATCTAAAATTATAATTTTTAAAAATAATAAATTAACAAACTTGAAGATAAAGTCTATTTCTTTCAATTTTTTATCATGTTTTTGTGGTTCAATTAGAATCATTTTAATGATTTTGAACCCCTTTGATGATTCTTTACTAGCTAACTTCCTTAAACAGGGATGGACTTAGGTCTAATGTTTCGAGTGCAATTGCCGCCCTCCTCCCCCAGCACGCTCACAATTTTGAAAATTTTCTTAATATAATAGTACAAAATAGATATTTTGCTCAAAGAAAAAAAAATTTGAATTTGCTCCATAACAATCAGAGAAGATTTGGGTTTTTTTTTAATAAACAAAAGTTATTTATAGTAAAAAAAATAATACTATTTTTCATTAATTTATTTTAAAAATTATTACTCATTTTATATTTGGTAAGATTTGATTAAATTTTTTCTCATTTTTTAATTAATTTCAGTGAATTATATTTTTTATAAGTAAAATTAAGCGTAGTTAAACACACACAGTTAAGCATCTATGATTATTAAATAAAAAGTTGTTAATTTAAAACAGGCACATGTTTGTGTTGAGCCATATGTCACTTCTATTAATATCAAATACAATTTGTTTCATCAAATAAGACTTAAAATTTTAAAAAATAATATCCTTTATTACTCTTTTAAAAAATAATATTTTTTAAAAATTAAAATATATTAATAGATTCATAAAAATAATTTAAGATTTAATCCAAACTTTGCTGCTTAATCTTTAAATAAAAAATGATTCCAATATAAATAATTAAGACTATATCTAATTAAAATATTTTTATTTAAAAATAGCTAAATTTAAAAAAATAATTTAAGATTTAATCCAAACTTTGCTGCTTAATCTTTAAATAAAAAATGATTCCAATATAAATAATTAAGACTATATCTAATTAAAATATTTTTATTTAAAAATAGCTAAATTTAAAATCATAAAAGTCATATATTTATTTATTTTAATTCATATGTATATTACTCCTACTATTTAAAACTTTTAGACCCGCCCCTAACTCTAAACAACCCTTAGCTTAATAAGTTTCCAAGAGGCAAAGTTTATTTTCCCTTTATAAAAATATAAAATGATTGAAATGGATCTATTCTTTTTTTGTAATAATAGATATTCCAAATAAAATTATTTGTATTTGGATTTAATATTTTCATGTAACACAATTAAATATATTTCTTCACATGTATTTTTTCTAATCATTCTTTTATTTTAATATTTATTGTATGATATATGTGAACTTTAATTTTCATAATTTTTTCAAAGCTTTGTAACGTCAATATAATAGAAGGATATATACATAAAAATTATAAATTACTTTTCTTTACATAAACCATGAATTTGAATTAATTGAATTAAAATATTGAATAATATCTTGAATAAAACTAGCTTAAACTGATATTAATCATTGAGGTAATATTTCCATTTAAACTTTCTATCTCCTACAAAAAATATTAATAGTTATGAAAAATTTTCATTTTCACACTTCTCAATTTTTTTAAAATGATCTCTTTACAAATTTGCGTTCGGGAAAAACCACCTCTAAAGTCTGTATTTGGAACAAATTATTATTTTCCATTAAAACTAACATCCAATTTAAGTGTCTCACTTTTTTTAATTTAATAATTTACAAGATGAAATGGCTGATTTTAAATTTTATGGGATAATTTATTTTATCTTTCTAGAAAAGAAAAGGATTTATGGGATAATTTATCTCAGACCCAAATTTGGAAGGTAATGTGTATTTAAAAATTAGCAATAACGACTTTTCACCCTTCCAACATTGTTTTTCCACAGCATATGGGGGGCTGCTATTTGATTCTTTTGGTCTATTCAAGGCATAATTTTTGACAACTGCGAGCCAGCACCAACCTCCAATCGAATAGTTGAAAAAAACCATAATTTATCACAGCCTCTGGCTCTTTCTACTTGGGTTTTTGGTCCTTCTCTCTTGTTTCTACGTGGGAAAAATTATTCTGAGCTGAAGTGGTGAGGTTTTGGCCTCTGTTGCATGAAAATTAATCTCCTTTATATGGTGCAATGGAAGAGGGGACCAGTTTCAGAATAGGCAGTTCGTCAATTTGGAGAAGCAATGACATGGAGGTTTTCTCTAACTCTTTCCAACAAGAGGACGATGAAGAAGCTCTGAAATGGGCTGCTATTGAGAAGCTTGAGTCACGAGAAAGCGGGAATTGGGTTGAAGGGCCTGTGATAATTGACCAGAAGGATAATGAGAAGTTTTTGCAGAAGTTCAGGAGCCGCATTGATAGGTAATAGAAGTCCCACCTTTTTACTGTATACTGATCTGTAATTACGTTTTCAATAAATGTAATCTATCAGTTCTTTTTCTTCTTTATATTATCCAAATTTTGTTTCAATTTTAGAAGTCATTCGTGGGATTTTCTCTTTTATTTTTTGTGATGATACATCAGAGTTGGGATTGATATTCCTACAGTAGAAGTTAGATTTGAGCACTTGAATCTTGAAGCAGAAGCTCGTGTAGGAAGCAGAGCTTTGCCCACGTTCTCTAACTTCATACTTGATAAACTGGAGGCAAGTTGCAACAACATTAATATAACTCCCAACATAAGGATGATAGAAATTTACAATGTAATGCTATTAAAATTTGGTGCTTTTTTTCCTTTTAAAGGGCCTTTTGAGCTTCCTTCGTATAATTTCGAGAGGAAGACAACGTATAAAAATTCTCCAGGATGTTAGTGGAATAGTCAAGCCAGGCCGGTAAGATTGTACCACAGATTATGTTCTTATTCCTGATATTTCTGTTTTTAATTCTTCTAAAGTACAGATTCTATTTATCCAGCTATTAGTCCATTTAGCTAAGATTATAGTTAGCCGGCTTGACCTTTTCCTCTGCAGAATGACACTGCTTTTGGGTCCTCCAAGTTCTGGGAAGACCAGCCTCTTGTTGGCTTTGGCTGGAAAGCTTGATTTGAACCTGAAGGTAAAAACCCATAGTTAAGAGAATAGAATAAAATTGATGGTTGATTAAGGGAAGCAGTTTTTTAAGCTCCGTTTTCTCTCTCTCTGAATCTCTAACTTATTAAATATGACTGTGATTAGCTATCTGGAAAGGTGACTTATAATGGTCATGAGATGAATGAGTTTGTGCCTCAGAGAACTGCTGCTTATGTCAGTCAACATGATCTCCATATTGGAGAATTGACAGTCAGGGAAACCTTGGCCTTCTCTGCAAGATGCCAAGGAGTTGGTTCTCGTTTTGGTTAGTTTCCAGCATTCTTTTTGGCTTTTGTTTCCATTAAATATAGTCTATAACAGTTAGGCTGGTATTTCAGATTATGAACAACCATTGATATACATTATTTGACATTCTTCAGACTTGCTAGCCGAGTTGTTTAAAAGAGAAAAAGAAGCAAATATTGAGCCTGAACCAGATGTTGATGTCCTCATGAAGGTGAGAATGGACTACAACCTTTGGCTGCCTTTCATGCAGAAGAAAAAGAAGACAGGACGATAGCTTTACAATTAGAAAACAGAGTAGTTGAAATCTCTGTATTCTGGTTCTCTTCCAATTTTCATAGTTACTACCCAGAATATTTTATCATTCCACTTTGGAAGAAAATATGCTATAAAGAAACTTTAGTAATTCAGGTCGTAAATAGCACATCTTAATTGATCTAAATTGCATTATATTTTCCGTGCTCTAGAATTGGTTTCAGAATGACTGGCAACTACTTGGTTGTCCTTTTGATTGATTATGTTTAGGAAGCAGTGACAGATGCTCAGAAGGCTAATCTAATAACAGAGTACATTCTAAAGGTAATATCAATTTATTCAAATTGCACATGACTTAAACCAGTTTGGCTTCAAGTCCGAGTGATTTTCTTGGTCTGTATTTGCAGGTCTTGGGACTGGAGATCTGTGCAGATACTTTTGTAGGAAATGAGATGTTGAGGGGTATCTCAGGTGGTCAAAGGAAGCGGGTTACAACGGGTAAAAGAGAAAAAAATATTGGATGTTTTGAAGTGAAATCACATTGGATGATCCTAATGAATTAATTGTGTGATAATCAAATTTACAGGGGAGATGCTAGTTGGACCTGCTAAAGCACTTTTCATGGATGAAATATCCAATGGTTTGGACAGCTCAACAACTTACCAACTTGTGAATTTACTGAAGCAATTTGTCCACATGCTCAACGAAACCGTTGTCATCTCACTTCTGCAGCCAGCACCAGAGACCTTCAATCTTTTTGATGACGTTATTCTACTTTCCGATGGCCACATCGTGTACCAGGGTCCTCGTGAACTTGTGCTTGAGTTTTTTGAGTCAAAAGGTTTTAAATGTCCTGAGAGGAAAAGTGTGGCTGACTTTTTGCAAGAAGTGTGTAAATTTGTCATACTTTCTAAGTTGGTCTACTTAGATAAAATACACTAATTTTTTTGGCTAGCGTTATATGTAGTTATATTTAGTCTTGACGACAAGTAAGTTTGTTACAGGTGACATCAAGAAAAGATCAGGAGCAGTATTGGGCATGCAAAGATCAGCCTTACAGATTTGTCACAGTCAAGCAATTTGCAGAGGAATTTCAATTATTCCATGTTGGAAAAATGCTTGCTGATGAACTTGCAATTCAATTTGACAAGCCTAACAGCCACCAAGGGGCTTTGACAACCAAAAAGTATGGAGTTAGAAAGAGGGAACTGTTGAAAGCTTGCACTTCAAGAGAGCTTTTACTTATGAAGCGAAACGCTTTTGTCTACATCTTTGAGCTTATACAAGTAGGTTATGGACTTGAGAAAATTTCACTTTATATTTAATACCCAGTGCACATTTCTAAAATCTATTACTGGTGTTTCCCCTCCTTTTAGCTTGCTGTGGTCAGCATAGTTGCCATGACTGTTTTCCTGCGAACTGAGATGCACCGAAATACAGTGGCTGGTGATGGAGGTACTTATGCAGGTGCTTTGTTCTATGCCCTTGCTGCCGTTATGTTAAATGTAACACCCGAGCTTGTCATGGTTGCTGCAAAGCTTCCTGTCTATTACAAGCAGAGGGACTTTCTCTTCTTCCCTTCATGGGCATATGCTCTTCCTGCATGGATCCTCAAAGTTCCAATAGCATTTGTGGAAGTGGGTATATGGGTATTTCTCACCTACTACGTCATTGGATTTGACCCAGAGGTTGGAAGGTAAAAGAAATATACCTCCACTAGATTTTCAGCAAAATTGTGGATTGCTTAGTACTTTTAAGTTTTGCCATTGTGAACCCCTTGGTTCTCATTCTGCCTATAATTACATAGTATGCTTTCCATGTAATGCAGATTGTTTAGGCAGTACCTTCTTCTCATACTTGTTAACCAAATGGCATCTGGATTATATCGATTTATTGCAGCAGTTGGTAGAGACCTGACTCTGGTTTCTACATTTGGATCTTTTGCATTGGCTGTCCTTTTTGCTATGAGTGGTTTTCTCTTGTCGAAAGGTACACAGTCAGAAACAAAACTCGTCCAATCCTTCTTTCATGATATTCTGCGTTCACATTGCTTCTCCATTATCTTTGCCTTTTGGCCCAGATGATATTAAAAATTGGTGGATATGGGGCTACTGGATATCACCTATGATGTATGCACAGAATGCTATTGTAAATAATGAGTTCCACGGAAAGAGTTGGAGACATGTAAGGATTTTTTTCTTAAATATAATATATTGTTTCATTTTGTGTTCTTGCCATATCACTTACGTAACCTGATGTCAATATAATTTCTTATGGAAGGTTCCCTCCAATTCAGTGGAACCGCTGGGAGTTGAAGTTTTGAAATCTCGCGGGTTTTTTTCTCAATCATATTGGTATTGGATAGGTGTTGGAGCAATGATTGGATACACACTATTGTTTAACATTGGTTTCATTCTGGCTCTCACATACCTGAACCGTGTGTTTCTTCACCTCATCTGCCTATTTAACTAATAAACACCAGGGTGTTGTACTAATATGGAAAAAAAATTGATTACACAGCACTTGTTAAGCATCAAGCAATTAAATCAGTACAATCTCAAAGCAATGAACATGAAGGTGACCGTAAGGAAACTGTGTCGAACAGCATGAAATGTAGCTCTGGTCAGCACACAAATATAGGTAATTTAATTCATAACGCTGATGTTTAGTTGAGAAATTTAATTTTCAATGCACATTATACTCTATTGGTTAATAACTTTAAGTTACTATATAGTGGGAAATTCAGAAAGTCACTGGGAAAGCACACTTCCTAGGTCTTCATCTACAGGACAAGAAACTCTTGTGGCGATCAACCATAAAAGAAAAAGAGGAATGGTTCTTCCATTTGAACCACGTTCTATCACTTTTGATGAAGTAACATACTCTGTTGACATGCCACAGGTATTTAGTACTAATATATACATATATGTATGGAAGAAGCTTATGTTCTTGGGAAATGATTGCTTGAGGATTAGTTGTGTTCTATCAGATCATATATATGAGTGTTTGAGCTACACTTTCAGGAAATGAAAAACCGAGGTGTTGTTGAGAATAAGTTGGTTCTTCTGAGAGGTGTCTGTGGAGCTTTCAGGCCAGGTGTTCTCACTGCACTTATGGGTGTTACTGGTGCTGGTAAAACAACTCTAATGGATGTACTTTCCGGTAGGAAAACTGGAGGATATATCACAGGGAGCATCAAAATTTCTGGGTACCCTAAGAAGCAAGAAACATTTGTACGAATTGCAGGATACTGTGAGCAAAATGATATCCACTCTCCTCATGTTACTATATATGAATCATTGCTCTATTCAGCATGGCTCCGATTGTCACCAGAAGTTGATGCTGAAACCAGAAAGGTGGGTAATTACATCCCCAAACATTATTTTTGTTTGGCATTTGCTGTTAGCAAGGTTCGCTAGTAGAGCTTGCATAGCTGCATTCATTTCCAACTTCCAAGTGTCTTAATTATGTTGCACTTGTCTTCTCCAGTGTTTTTTGAGTACAAAGGTGGGAAAGTTAGTTATAATTGCCATTTATGTTTCGGAAAAGGATGAATTTGACAGCTACAAACAGTTAACTGTTTCCCTATGATACCGACCTTTGGAACTGATATATGGTTGCAGATGTTCATTGAGGAGGTCATGGAACTTGTGGAGCTAAGCCTGCTAAGGGATGCCTTAGTTGGATTACCTGGTATAAATGGTCTCTCGATAGAACAGCGCAAAAGGTTGACTATTGCAGTTGAATTAGTGGCAAATCCTTCTATAATATTTATGGATGAGCCGACATCAGGACTGGATGCAAGAGCTGCTGCTATAGTTATGAGAACAGTTAGGAACACTGTAGACACTGGAAGAACAGTTGTGTGCACCATCCATCAGCCTAGCATTGATATATTTGAATCTTTTGATGAGGTGAGATTGGCAATTCTCAGAAAGTAGTAGTTAGCTTTCTCTTCTGCCACTGAGTAGCTTCTTAATTATTTCGTTGAAATGCAGCTTTTCCTAATGAAGCAAGGAGGGCAAGAGATATATGTGGGCCCCCTGGGACACCATTCTTCGCGCTTAATTAGTTACTTTGAGGTAAGTAGTGAATATCAAAGTGAATGTTTCACTTCAGGTCTTTATCCTTGTAACGTTCCACTCATCCGCACACATTACTCTTGAAGGGGATTCAAGGTGTTGATAAGATTAAAGAAGGCTATAATCCAGCAGCATGGATGTTGGAAATCACTTCTTCAGCAAAGGAACAGCAATTGGGGATCGATTTTACTGAGATTTACCAAAATTCAGAACTATACAGGTATTATGAATTGTACAAAATCTGATCTGACTGTAGAGGGGGGGGGGAGCGACATGCTGCTGCCTAACTCATGAAGGAAGAAATGAGAAATTGTTAAAAAAGCCTGTTACACAATGGAATATTTCTTGATGAGAACTTGTCATGTGTTTTAGGAGAACTAGAGCTCTTAGTGCAGAATTGAGCACTCCGGCTCCTGACTCAGAGGACCTCTATTTTCCTTCACAATTCTCACAGCCCTTTTTCAGCCAATACATGGCTTGCTTATGGAAACAGCACTGGTCCTATTGGCGCAATCCTCTGTACACTGCCATAGTATTTTTCTACTCAACCTGCATGGCCTTATTGTTTGGGACTATGTTTTGGAAGATTGGCTCCAAAATGTGAGTTCAAATGAAAAACTGGGAGATCCGACTCCGACAGCTTCGAACTATTGTTTTCTTGCTCTGAAACCAAAATTTCAAATTAATTGCAGAGAAAAGGAACAAGATATTTTTAATGCCATCGGTTCCATGTGTGCTGCTATTCTCTTTATCGGTATCAGAAATGCTAATTCAGTTCAGCCAGTGGTGGCTGTTGAGCGAACAGTCTCTTATAGGGAAAGAGCTGCTGGAATGTATTCAGCTTTGCCATATGCTATTGCACAGGCAAGCAACTTTCTGTTTACAGACAACGCTATGCATGTTTATCTTTGTTCACAATCTTTCACTCAACTGCACAAATGTCACTGTCTGATTTAAACTGGCCACATCTGTTCAACTTCTACCATATCAACAAAGAGTGCACTCAAGTGTAGGCATCATTTTCCTTTGCCTTCAATGTTTATCTGTTTGAATCTTCATTTTCTCTTGCAGGTTACAATTGAGCTGCCATATGTCCTTACAGAAGCTGTAGTCTTTTGCATTATAGTTTATCCCACGATTGGTTTTGAGTGGTCTGTGAACAAATTTTTCTGGTATCTGTTCTTCATGTTCTTCACCTTCCTGTACTTCACCTTCTCTGGCATGATGTTCATAGCCATGACACCGAACGAGCACATCTCCTCCGTAATTTCATTTGCATTTTATTTGTTATGGATTCTCTTTTCTGGCTTCATAATCCCACAACCAGTAAGTCTGTGGCACTTTCTGTGCATTTTCAAGCATATTCATATCCAATTAATTGATGTTAATTATTTTTTCAATTCGTTGGCAAACAGAGGATCCCAATATGGTGGAAATGGTATTACTGGGCAAATCCGGTAGCTTGGAGTTTGTATGGATTGGTGGCATCACAGTTCGGAGATGTCAAGAAAACCATTAATACAGGTGCAACAGTGGAAGATTTTGTGAGAGATTACTTTGGTTTCAGACATGATTTTCTGGGAGTTGTTGCAGGTGGTGTTGTTGGATTTGCAGTGGTTTTTATCTTGATCTTTACCATATCTATCAAGATTTTTAACTTCCAACGGCGCTAACAATGCCTATCAACTTTTTTTTTTAAATAATAATAAGAGTGATTAAATTACTGAATAAAATGTTAATCTACTTTTTAGTACAAGTTGTTCTTGATAGGGAAATCATCGGGTCTTTATGTATCATAGCAAATGACAGTAGTTATAACTTTTTTTTTTTGCCCCCATATTTGATACTCTATCTAAAACCATTACTGCCTCCATGTATTTGTCATTTTTATACTACAAGATGACACATTTATTATGTAAACAGAAAAATTCAGTATATATATATATATATATATATATATATATATATATATAGTTTACCATGGTTGATATTAAATCCATTTTCTTAATAGGGTTTGTTGTACTGTTTTTTCTATACTAAGACGTGTGAAATAAAATGTTTTGCCAACAACCATAAGATTGTCCTCTTGAAAGAGGTTATCCCGCAGGTGGGAGACAAAATCTAGTTTGTTGAGGGAGGAAGTCAAAGAAATCATTTATGTTTTATATGCATGGGAATGAGGCTCAGCTTCACTTGGTGGTCCTTGTGCTGCAAATCCTATCAAATACTCGTTATTTTGGTCCTGAGCTCTAGGATTCAAACGATGACTTGACGTTTTCCTACTATCAGATTGAGTCAATGATAGTATTGGATTTGGAAGAAGTCTCTCTTGCATGCTTCAGATCATTTGTCTCTTCATTTTCTTTTTCACACATAGTAGTTGGAATCACCAATGAGTTAGTTTGAGCCAAAGAATTTGGTATCTTTCTCTCCCTTGTTTAAAGAATCACAATTGATTTTATCTCCATTTTTTTTCTAGGTATTAGTTTAGTTAATTTCTTTCTCTTTTTCATTTTTGCTTTTTAACGGTGGAAATAGTTAAATTATTAAATGCACAAATATAAAATCTTGAAATTAAATTCAAGATACAAAAAAAGACAAGACTTTAGGAAAATATCATATGTTACCTAAACATTAAAATTTTATAAAAATTTAAGACTTGGATATTAGTAAAAGGCATGATTAAATAATAAATTATGTGAAATGAAATGGTCTATTTTTCATAATTTTTTTAATTATTTTTACTAAAAAATACTTTCTGTGTCAATTTTCTCTCTCCCTCTCAATTCTCAAATAAGCTAACACAAAGAATTTGTCTCAAAATAAAATCAAACTACATACTTAATTTATTAGTAATCAATTATTATAAATTTAATCATTTCATTATTATATCAAACAAGTCCGGCTTAATTATTTGAAAATAAATAAATTAATCAAAGCAATTGCAAACTCAACCACCACTTCTTATTCGATAGAACTATATAACAAGTCAAGCACAATATTTCCCAAGAAGAAATTTTTTACTGCACTGAGTGCACATATATTATGTACACTAAATCAATATTTAGAAGAGAAATATATCATTAAATACACACAACATAACTACCCTAAGTGCGACAGAGCACACGCTAAAAAATGGTTGTTAACATATGACTCGTCACCTTAAAATTGCTTCATAATTGCTTTTGTTTCCAGCATGAGTACTAATAATTTCTGATAATATTATATGCATTAAAATTAGAATTCGAAATTAAATTTCAAAAGACTTCTATTAAATACAAGATAGAAAGATAAATTTATAAAACTTAATCTAATATATATAAATGATTTAGAAATCAATTTTAAATCACATTTTTAATAATTATAGTATTTTTGAATTATACCCCCTTAAAATGTGGAAGGCAGCCATTTCTTCCTTCCTTTTTCTTTTCATTTGTTTGGTTTTCTAACATAAAATAAGAGAAAAAGAATAAAAAATAGCTGCTTCGTACTATTCAGTGTTTAATGTATAGTAACAACGTGGCCAGAGGAACACTCAATTGTTTCAAAATTATTGAAATTCATTGAGATTCATCAGGATCCGTAATACTTGATATATGAACACAATATTATAACATGTCATTATACTTAAAAAAGATTCAATATCTAATTGCACACATTAAATTGTTCCATTTAAGATTAATTTTTTTTTTAATTTTTATTTGTAAGAGTGGTAATCCATTGAACAGGTATACACAAGGTTGAAAATTTAAACCCATGACATGAGGTTAATAAAGTTTGTAAGGTAACACTAAATGTTACTATATCACTAAAGATGCTAGCTAAGATTAATTTGTTTTATATAACTTTTGAGTTGGTTTAACCAATAAAACTTCTCTATCTTTCATCGCTTATATTTTAAGTTTAAGCCTGTTATTAGTAATATTAAAATATTAGATATTATAAACTTTTAAAGGGATCGATAATATATCCTAACTTTACAATAGAACAACTTATCTTATTTCTATCTCTCCACATATGTATTATTTGTTTTGTCAAAAAATAATTTATTTAGAAAGTTTTCATTTATTTATATTGAGCAATGGAATTTCATATTATTTGTATACTTTTGATTAGAAAAAATACATACTTCATGGTTTTTGGAAGACAACAACTACTTAGAGAATTTTTATTTTATTTTTTCCCCACTTCTAATATTTAACATTGGATAAATAAAATGTTTATACTTATCTTGATATTTTATAATTATAAATGTAAACGAACTGAATTTTTCTTATAGAAGATATTTTTCATCAAAATAAAGGAATTCTAAAGTATATTCATTGTTACAAAAAACTAGCTTAATAATTCAAGACTAGATCCAATTACAAGTTTGATGTTAATGTGATTTAAATATATCTCATATCAATTATTATCAAATTCATTTTTTCATAAGTGTGTTTTCGATGATGACTACATTTATAGTAGTTGTGTATAATCCACATAATTTAAAAACATAAGAACAACTAAAATGTGCAATGAGTAATCATTAATTTGTGAATAAGCGTAACATCACCAGTTTATATATAAATTGAAGCATGATTCATGAACATACTAATTTTATCATCAAGTCAAGCTTTTATAACAATTATATTAAGTGGGTCATTGAGTTTTATATAATTCTATAAGCAACAACCATTGGCTCTATGGTTTCATATAAATACTATACTAGGTTGAAGTGAATCTAAGCAAGCAGGCTTTGCATGAAAATTAATGTCCTTTGTTTGGAGAAATGGGAGAAAGCAGTAGTTTCAGAGTAGCAAGTTCATCAATCTGGAAAAGCAATGACATGGAGGTTTTCTCTAACTCCTTCCACCAAGAGGACGATGAGGAAGCTCTCAAATGGGCTGCTGTTCAGAAACTTCCTTCATTTGAACGTCTTAGGAATGTTCTGCTGACAACATCGGAAAATGAGGCCGGGGAGGATGTTACACGGAAGTTTGGGTCACAAGAAAGAAGAAATTGGCTTGAAGGGTCGATGAGAATTGATAAGGGTGAAAATGAGATTTTATTGCAGAAATTGAGAAGCCGCATTCGTAGGTGAAAAATCTACTTTTCTTGCTGTATACCGTACATACTATCGAGCTCTTGTTTCAATCTTAGAACTCATTCATGGGATTTTGTCTTTTATATTTTGTCAGATTCGGGGTTGATATCCCGACAATTGAAGTTAGATTTGAGCACCTGAACGTTGTAGCTGAAGCTCGTGTAGGAAACAGAGCTCTGCCTATATTCTCTAACTTCATACTTGATAAACTGGAGGTAAGTTGAAACAACATTAATTCAATTTCCAACTTAAGAGAGAGATTCTTACATGAACCGTGATCACTGGATATGCCCAAGAAATAGGAAGGTGATTTATATCTCTTCCCAGGTTCACGGTAAACCCGTTTGTTCCACGTAAAGATATTGAAAATTGAAATATCTCTATGCAATCTTACTAAATTTGGTATCTTTTTTCTTCAAAGGGCCTATTGAGCTTCTTTCATATAGTTTCACGAAGAAGACAGCATTTGAATATCCTCCAGGATCTTAGCGGAATAATCAAGCCTGGCAGGTGTGACTGCAGCACAAATTTTGTTCTTATTAATGATGTTTCTATGATTGTGGTTTTAAGATAAGACTATTTAGCTGAAGGCTTTTTGTTACTCTGTAAATTTTCTCCAGAATGACATCGCCGGGTCCTCCAAGTTCTGGGAAGACTAGCCTCTTGTTGGCTTTGGCTGGAAAGCTTGATTCAAACCTAAAGGTTAGAACCCTGTATTAAAAGATAAAAGAAATTGATTGCTAACTGAGGTTTTCAATTGTTTTAGCTGAAATCTATTTCTTTCTGGACCTCTAAATTACTGAATGTTGCTTTTTAATTAGTTCACTGGAAAGGTGACTTGTAATGGTTACCAGATGAATGAGTTTGTGCCTCAGAGAACTGCTGCTTATGTCAGTCAACATGATCTTCATATTGGAGAATTGACGGTCAGAGAAACATTGGCCTTCTCGGCAAGATGCCAAGGAGTTGGCACTTGTTATGGTTTGTTGTTTTTGCTTGCTTTTTGTTACAGTTTCATAAAATGAAATATTCGACACTTAGGCTGAAATTCCAGATGGTAACCAATGTTGATTTATTATTTGTCATTATGCAGACGTGCTAGCTGAGTTGTTTGAAAGAGAAAAGGAGGAAAATATTAAGGCTGATCCAGATGCAGATGACTTCATGAAGGTGAAATTGGAGTGTGGACTTACATTCTCTGTGTGCCTTTAAAGGAAATAAATAAAAGCCAATACCTTAGTAGTTTAGTGGCATCTGATGTTGCATTAAGAGTTTTACTCCCTATCATATATAGAGTTCAAACCCAGGACTTTGCTTATACAAATTAAGTGGATTATTACTTCCACGATTATTTAAAAAAAAAATACGTGGAAGAATGATAGCTTTACAACAGACACCATCCTAAAGAAGTCACTTTTTAAGAAACTGTCTTATACGATCTCATTACATCCCAACTTCGCTATGGCATTGAAATTGACATCTTTTTCTATACCATATAAATGGCTTTCAGAATGATTAACAACTAGTCAACCACTTAGTTGCCCTTTATTTTGTAAGTCTAGGAAGCAACAACAGAAGAACAGAAGGTAAATTTGGCAACAGACTACGTTCTGAAGGTAGGATCCATTCATTCAAAATGTTTCTCTCATTATCCCAAGTGTCTACAGACTTTTGTATTAGTTTCAATTGCTATTCTCGGCCTATATTTACAGGTTTTGGGATTGGAGACATGTGCAGATACCATCGTAGGAAATGCAATGTTAAGAGGTATCTCAGGTGGGCAAAGGAAACGCATCACAACGGGTAATAGGGGGGAAAAAAAATAATAATAACATGATTAAAATTTGAGGCATGCTCTCTTTGATTATCCCAATGAACTGATTAGGATACAATCAAATTTATAGGGGAGATGCTGGTAGGGCCTGCCAAGGAACTTTTCATGGATGAAATATCCAATGGTTTGGATAGCTCAACAACTTATCAAATTGTGAATTCACTGAAGCAATTTGTCCACATTCTCAAAGAAACCGCTGTCATCTCACTGCTGCAGCCAGCACCAGAGACTTACAGTCTTTTTGATGACATAATTCTACTTTCTGACGGCCACATTGTGTAACAGGGTCCTCGTGATCATGTGCTTGAATTTTTTTATTCAACGGGGTTTAAATGTCCAGAGAGGAAAGGTGTGGCTGACTTTCTGCAAGAAGTGAGTATAAATTTATTTTGTAAAGCTCCACATTGGTTAGATTTGAGACTTGAGTATAGTTTATCATGCATCAAGTTTGACTACTTAAACGACCTGGACAAATCTGGGGAGTGTCATATATAGATCATATTTAGTCATGACCCCTCCAAGAAACCTGTTACAGGTGACATCAAGAAATGATCAGGAGCAATATCGGGCAGACAAAGATCAGCCGTATAGATTTGTTACAAGCGAGGAGTTTGCAGAGGCATTTCAGTCATTTTATATTGGAAAAAACCTTGGTGATGAACTGGCAACTCCATTTGACAAGTCTAAGAGCCACCCAGCAGCTTTGACAACAAAGAAGTATGGAGTCAATGTGAAGCAACTGTTAAAAGCTTGTTCTTCAAGAGAATTTCGACTTATGAGGCGAAACTCAGTTGTCTACATCTTTAGGATAATCCAAGTAAGTTAAGGGCTATGTACCTTTTGCTTCAGTAATTAATGCTCACTTAGCTTGCTGTGATGGCAATCATAACCATGACCACTTTCTGCGGACTGGGATGCACCGCAACACAGTGACCGATGGGGGTATATATACAGGTGCATTGTTTTATGCTGTTGCTGCCAATATGTTAAACCAGTCAACTGAGCTTGCCATGACTGCCGTAAAACTTCCTGTATTTTACAAGCAAAGGGACTTTCTCTTTCTCCCTCCATGGGCCTATGCCATTCCTGCATGGATCCTGAAAATCCCCATAACATTTGTGGAAGTGGGACTTTGGGTATTCGTTACCTACTATGTCATTGGATTTGATCCGGATGTTGGAAGGTAAAACAAACATCAATACCTTCATCGGCTTTTCAGCAAAATGTTAGCGTGATTCTTGTTTGATGCACATTTCCTTCTTTCTGAGTCCTATGTAGCATATAATGACCTATTGATATTTGCTGTGTAACGCAGATTGTTTAGGCAATACCTTCTTCTCATACTTGTTAACCAAATGGCTTCTGCATTACATCGATTTATTGCAGCAGTCGGTAGAGACTTGACTGCGGTTGCCACCCTTGGGTCATTTTCTTTGGCCATCCTTTTCGTTATGAGTGGCTTCCTCTTGTCAAAAGGTCTGTCAGAAAAAATCAAAGCAAGCCTATACTAATATTCTGATGTTCTCCACTCACAGTTAAATGATTTCTTTTCTGAGTTCTGCAGATGACATAAAAAATTGGTGGATATGGGGCTACTGGATATCTCCTATGATGTATGGACAGAATGCTATAGTAAATAATGAGTTTCATGGGTAGAATTGGAGACGTGTAAGTTTTTGAACAATCTATTGATATATTTTTCTTTCCTTGCTTTATCGCATTAATAATCTTATCCCTAAATATGCCGTGGTATGTAACGTTCTCCAAAACTCAATGGAACCGCTGGGAGTTGAAGTTTTAAAATTCCGCGGATTCTTTCCTCAGTCATATTGGTACTGGATAGGTATTGGAGCATTGATTGGAGACACATTACTTTTGAACATTGGCTTCATTCTGGCTCTCAATTACCTGAACCGTGTGTTTTTTCACTCTCTGCTCTTTTTTTTTTTTCCCCTTCTAACTAACAAATGTGAGGGCTCATACTAATATCACAAATTGATAATACAGCACCTGGGAAGCATCAAAGTGTTCTACCACTAAAATATCAGGGCAACAAATGTGATCATGACATTAAAGAAAATAATGAATCGGAGCTCAGAAATTTAACTCTAGTCAGCACAGAAATAGAGGTGATTTAACTCATAATACTGATTTATATTGGATTTTCAATCAATATTGTACTTACATGTTAATAACTTCTGACTGCCATGCAGTGGGAAATGAAGAAAGCAGCAGTGGAAGCGCCTTTCCCTGGTCTTCATCCTCAAGGCAAGAAGCTGCTATGGTGGCCAATCACAAAAGAAAAAGAGGAATGGCTCTTCCCTTTGAACCACATTCTATCACTTTCGATGAAGTGACATACTCTATTGACATGCTGCAGGTAATGCAAAAGATATATATGGAAAAAGCTTGTGTTCACTGCTAGGAGAGAATTATGTTGGGAAGTCATGCTTCTTAACGATGGCTAGCCTATTTATATGCAACATAATGAGTGTAGTACAATGCGTAGAGCATTAATTGCAATCACAGATGTAAAATTTAATGACTTGCTGACAACTCATAACACAAATCTAACATGTGCTCTATTTCCTAACATTCCCAGTATGGAGTTACTGTAGACTTGTGCTAAACTTGCAGGCAATGAGGAACCAAGGTATTCAAGAGGATAAGTTGGTTCTTCTGAGGGGTGTCAGTGGAGCTTTCAGGCCAGGCGTTCTTACTGCAATGATGGGTGTTACCGGTGCCGGTAAAACTACTCTAATGGATGTCCTTGCTGGTTGGAAAACAGGAGGATATATTGGAGGGAGCATCAAATTTTCTGGGTACCCTGAGAAGCAAGAAAACTTTGTGAGAATTTTCGGATACTGTGAGCAAAATGATATCCACTCTCCTCACGTTACTGTATATGAATCCTTGCTCTACTCAGCATGGCTCCGATTGTCCCCAGAAGTCGATGCTGAAACCAGGAAGGTTGGCAACAGAATCCCAACCTTTTTTTGGATTGTAATTTTTTTTTTCTTTTTCTTTTGGAGTTTGATGTCAGTTATTGAAAAGCTTGGGCAGCTGGGATTACATGGTTAATTAATTATAGTCAATTAATTAAGTTAAGCTGCAATCATGTCTAAGTTTGACTTGTTTGAATTCTTGGATTTTCCTTCAGGCTTCGTCGAAACACTTCCTTAGATAACAAGTAATCCTTACATTGATGTATAAGTCAAAATGAACTGATATCGAGATGAATTTAGGTTAAAACTTACACTTAAGGTTTCTTCATAGCTGAGTGCAAAAGCGCAAATGCGAGCATTACATCAGAAATTAATCGCAGAGACAAAAAAACTGAATATTGCATCTTAAACACTGAATGTTTTACCTATGTTGTTAAGCTTTTGACTGACCAATGGTTTCAGATGTTCACTGAGGAAGTCATGGAACTTGTGGAGCTAAACCAACTCCAGTATGCCTTAGTAGGACTGCCTGGAATAAATGGTCTCTCAGCAGAGCAGCGCAAAAGGTTGACTATAGCAGTTGAGTTAGTAGCAAACCCTTCAATAATATCCATGGATGAGCCAATGTCCGGGCTAGATGCAAGAGCTGCGGCTATTGTTATGAGAACAGTGAGAAGCACAGTAGACACCGGAAGAATAGTTGTTTGCACCATCCATCAGCCTAGCATTGCTATATTTGAATCATTTGATGAGGTGAAATATACAATTTTCAGGAAAAGAAAATGTTGCTATTTAATGTGTACTCCCTATTTAACTGAGCAATTTATGTTTTTCACTGAAATACAGCTTTTCCTCATGAAGCAAGGAGGCCAAGAAATATATGTGGGGCCACTGGGACATAATTCTAGCCATTTAATTGGCTACTTTGAGGTAAAAACACTAGAAAATGAATGCTTCAACTTGAGATCTGTCTTTCTTAAAGTTTCATCCGTGCTCCCATGAAGGGAATTCAAGGTGTTAGTGAGATTAAAGATGGATACAATCCAGCAACATGGATGTTAGAAGTAACCACTGCAGCAAAAGAAGCGGAACAGGGTGTTGATTTTTCTGAGCTGTACAAAAAGTCAGAGCTGTACAGGTAGGTTCAATTATATGAAGCCTGATTTAAATATGAGAGTAGAAGGAAAAAGAAACAGAATCTGCTTGAACCCAATTCATCCAACCAATTAAATAAGCTGAATTATGGTTTTTTGTTTAACGAAAGCTGGTCTGTGCATGTGTTTCAGGAGAAACAAAGAACTAATCAGAGAATTGAGCACTCCAGCTTCTGGTTCGAAGGATCTTTATTTTCCTTCACAGTATTCTCAGTCCTTTTTAACTCAAGGCATGGCTTGCTTATGGAAACGACACTGGTCTTATTGGCGCAATCCTCTATACACTGCCTCACAATTTCTGTATTCAATCATCATGGCTGTGTTGTTTGGGAGTATGTTTTGGAACATTGGCTCAAAAATATAAGTTCAAAGTTCAGACTAGAAACCAGGGCATGTCATTATTAGCTTCAGATTCTTGCTTCCTTCTTGTTCTAGAAGTAAAATTTCGCATGAAAATTGCAGCCAAAAGCAACAAGATGTTTTTAATGTCACGGGCTCCATGTATGCTGCTGTTCTCTTTCTTGGCATTAGGAATGCAAATGCAGTACAGCCGTTGGTGGCTATTGAGAGAACCGTACAGGGAAAGAGCTGCTGGAATGTATTCGGCTTTGCCATATGCTTTTTCTCAGGCAAGCAACTTCCTCATATGAGAATAATAAGCTAATGAAAATGGATCTTCTCCTTTTCTTCAGGAAAAGAATGGTGATTTTCAAAGAGAGATAGATACAAAATTTTGTTCTATTTGAAATTAAGGGTCCCAAAGTAAAAAACTGTATCTTTATCTATCTGAAAATGATAGAAAAATGACAGAAAGAAAAGGAGAAAATCTAATTTCCTCTCACCGGTGGCATTAATAAATTAATGTCTTTCATATTTTTGTATAGTAATTTTGCATTAGCCCTTGAAAAATTGTAAAATCATATATTTTTCTTCTTTATGCCACTTGCTCCTCTATGCTTTTTTGGCTGCTCAACTGTTGCCTCCGAGTGGTGAAGTCATTGTGAGCAATCTCATTTTGTGTGTTTCTCTTTTTCCGAGAATAATATATCTCATTTTTCATTGCTTTTTGCAGGTTATGATTGAGCTCCCATATGTTCTTTTACAAGCAGGGATCTTTGGGATTCTAGTTTATGCAATGATTGGTTTTGAGTGGAGTGTCTCCAAGGTTTTTTGGTACCTGTTCTTCATGTACTTCACCTTCCTCTACTTCACTTTCTCTGGCATGTCATTGCATTGACACCAAACCAGCACCTTTCCTCTATAATTTCGCCTGCATTGTATTCAATATGGAATCTCTTCTCAGGATTCATGATCCCCAATCCAGTAAGTCTGGGCTTCCTCTTATGTTTAGTTTAGGTTCCAGGAAAATTGCTAATTGCTTTTCTTATCGTATACAATCTATTTACATCTACATATACAGCATAAGTTGTCTTGAATTGCCCTTTCACAAGTGGGTCCACTTCTATTCAGATTGTGCCGGTACAGATGTGAAGAGTTGTGAACAATGGAAATACAAGTAGCAATATTCTATTTATATGCACGAACATATAGATCTAAATGTTCTTCCCCCCCCCCCCCCTTCAAAAACACTGTTTTTATTTTGATTTTTTTTTTCCTTTTACCCGGACCTACCATTTTAATAAAAAAAAGTTTGAGGTTCTCTTTTCTGCAGGTATATATGCACACATAATAATATATGTTAAATAGTTTCTAAGTTTTATTTTCTTTTGGTGGGCAAACAGGGGATACCAATATGGTGGAGATGGTATTATTGGGCAAATCCAGTGGCATGGAGTTTGTATGGTTTGGTTGCATCACAGTATGGAGATGTAAAGGACAGCCTCAACACAGGTGCAACGGTGGAAGATTTCTTGGGAGAGTACTTTGGTTTCAGACATGATTTTGTGGGAGTGGTTGCGGCTGTGGTTGTAGGGTTCACTGTAGTTTTTGCTTTGATCTTTGCCATGTCCATTAAGATCTTTAATTTCCAAAGGCGCTGATGAGTTTCTACACTTGACTCACATTTAATGTAGGGAAAATTTTATGTTACATTAGTGATATAATAATGTATTAGTACACCATCAAATTTAATTATTGATATATTTTTATATAATGGAAGAGATTTAACTTAAAAAAATTAATATATAATTAAGTTTGGTGATATATTAATATACCAATATATTAATAGTATACTAAAATCTCTTCACATGCTAATATTTGTGTGCAAGTGTGAGTGGTGCCCCTCATGACTACATCCACTCCTCAATTTTCTGCTTATTGGAATTTTTTTTTTTTTTTGGTTAGGAATTCTATTTTGCAGAAAAATGTACCAACTTTGTGTACCACATTATATGTATCACATTTTATTTAAATAATAATAAATACTAATGTTGATAATTTCTTCCATTTTCCTCTAATAATTGGTTATTCGAATTTCCCCCCGTCATCACAAATCTCTCTGCTGGCAGAAATTATAAAATTTAAATTTAATGCAATGAAGATATAAAAGTTTCAAACAATAAAAAATGGGAATATCTTATGTTACTAAAATAATTCAAATAAATAGGATTTTTTGCTGTACGGTATCAATATTCTTTCATATTCACCAAAAAAAATTCTTATTATATTATAATAATAATTTATTTTCCATCTGTCTTACGCTAAACAATGCTGCCTTCCAAGTTTAAAATGCAAGGTAGTAAAAACTTTTTCACTAAACAATATTCTTTCCTTTTATAAGCTTCTTACTACAAATATTTTTACTGTTGTTACAAACTTTCTTTATAATTATATTATAATTATACTATTAAAGAAGCTAAATTAACAGCCTGCACCAGATAGATTGGGCCACATAATCATCAGGTAAATAAGTGTCTGTTTGGATTTGCTATGAATAGAAATAATTTTCAGGGTAATGATCTGGAGTTACAAGTTTATAATTTGTATGTAATAATAAATTTTATAAAAAGCTACAACTTCTTTTAAGAAAGAAATGTAAACCATTATATGTATATATAAGAAAATAGTGGATCGAATTTAGAGGTAATGGAAGGTAAAAATGACATGACTTAAATTAAAGGCCTTCTGATAAATTATTATAACTTTATTTATCAAAGTTGCGTTGAAACCGTTTCTGAAAATCTTCTTTTTACGTAAATATGACAAATTTTATAAAAGAAACCGAAAAAATATAAACATTATGGGCTGCAACAAATCATTTTGAAGTGATGACAATCGCAAAAATCACCACGCACACTATTCCATATCGTGAACTAAAGATTGCATGTTTTGTTAAAAAAAAAATTACATTTGTAATCCATATATGATTTTATTAATTTTTATTTAATTTATTTTTTTTAAGTATCATAATTTATCTGTTTGTATTTTCTAATATTAACACTTTATTTATTTAAAATTTATCTAATATTTAACAAAATATTTCATAAAAAATGAATTAATTGAATTCAGAACAATCACAAAGAAGTAAATTATAATTTTTTTATATTTATATGAATTTTTTTTAGAATTTTCAATTGGTACTAGAAACATATATTAGTCTTATCTCTTTAATTATTTCTATAAATTATACGTTATTGTTATATACTTTACAAAATTATTAGTAATAAAATATACAAAAAAAATTATTTACAAGCATGAACAGTTTCATTTTTTCTTTTAATTTTGTCATATATTGTAATAAATTTTTTTCTTTATTTAAGACGTTATTAAAATAAAGAGATAAAATTAATTTATTTTAATTTCTATTAAAAATCTTGATATTAATTCAAATAAATATAAAAAATCACACTTTATTTCCATATAGTTTCATCATATTTTACTTAATTCATTTGTTATAAAATTTTTCATTAAAAATTGAATAAAAATTTAGATAAATAAAATATTGACAATAAAAAATAAAAAATAGATGGATAAAATATAATGCTTAAAAATACATATTAATTAAATAAAAATTAGAAAAACTATACCCGTATAAAATGTAATTTTCTAATAAAAATTATCATTTCCAAAATTTATTGATCATTTGCTAAAAAATACCATCATTTTTTTTTGAAGTTAAGAACAAATCTTAATAAAGTTACTGCTCGTTGCGATGAGGTGAGCAGGTGGGCGTCACTGGTAAACTGGGAGTATCCTCCTCTATCTTTTAAAGGCTCAACAGGCTCAGCTTTTGTCCCTTTTCCTCTACAAATAACTGGACGTAGTAGCTCAGCCTGTAGCATTGCCCTCTCCGCCAAGCCTCTTCATTTCCAAGTTCCCAATTTGTTCCCTAAGAAGATGTGAGTTACAATTCTCAAATTTGCATCTATAGTACAGAGTGAGATTGGATAGCACAAATTCTTCGCTTTCTTGTTCTAAACAAAATATCCCCGACTTCTTATATTGATTTTTTTCAGAAAGTCATGTATTGTGATCAATTTCTCCGTAGAACGACTCCTCAAGTTTAGAACTTTAGTTACCAATGAGGGGTTTGTGTTATCTGTCGTGCTATTTTCTATTTCATTGCAATGTTTAGTGCATAGTGGTTGTTTGTGATTTGAGTCTCAATGTTGAACTTTGGGTTTCACATTTTTATGTGTGCAGGGAAAGTGGGTCGAGGCCAATGGACGCTGAGCAACTAAGAGAGCAAGCTCACAAAATGGTGGATTTTATTGCTGATTACTACAAAACCATTGAGAATTTCCCAGTCCTCAGTCAAGTTGAGGTTGCAATTTCTCCCACATTCTTTACTTGCGTGTCACATCGTCCTTTTCCAGTTTTGTTTTCAGTAGTAATTTTTTAAAGCTTTCAATGTGAAAGATAAGAATATGTTCATTATTCAATTATGTAATTCGTTTCTGATAATGTCCTGTCTTCCCTTTCTAACCTTTTGTTCTACTGTTAATTATAGTCTGGCATTATTGTGAATCTACTATTTACTTTTTCTAAAAATCTTCCTCCCTTTTTGCAGCCCGGTTACCTTCAGAAGCTTTTGCCAGATTGTGCGCCTGATTGTCCTGAGCCATTACAACATGTTCTGAATGGTGAAATTTCTCAATAAGGGTTTTGATTATCTTTTCTCTTTCAATTAAAAAAAAATTTACTCAGATTATACATGTCATTTTTATTGTATTTGTTTGACATAGGCTTGTAGCATTAAAAAAACCTTCCTGATTCTTTGTTTAACCAACAATCATCTGTTTTTGCATTGTGATATGGCTTGAGAGCTTTGGACTGAATTATTTTCTTTATCTGATGTTACTTGGGTATGCCCCTCAAATCTGGGTTGTTTTCATCTATTAATTACAGGAATTTTATGGGAATAAGGATAAGAAGGCCCTTTGGGATTGGGCGCATTTTGCAATTATCTGGTGCATTTGGTTGAAAAGAAATGCTAGAATATTCAGAAATCAGACTCAGTCAAATGTTCCTTTATGGGATAGAATTCTGTTAGTTGCTTCTCTTTGGTTAAAGCTAAAGATTTTTCTAGAGGGTTGAGCTTGTCTGATTTGCAATTAAATGGGGCATTAATTTATTTTAATTTTTCAGGATTACTTATCCTCTCATTTTGTATTCTTTCTCCTATCTAAAAAAGTTTCCTTTTCTATTAAAAAAAAAAAAAAATAGTGTGATGCATACAGATTTGAGATTTCCCTTCAAAGTTGGCTGAAACATTGTTATGTTGCAGATGTTCAGGAAAAGATACTACCGGGGGTGACACATTGGCAAAGCCCCAATTATTTTGCATATTTTCCTTCCAATAGTAGCATTGCTGGCTTTCTAGGAGAAATGCTCAGTGCTGGTCTTAACATTGTCGGTTTCAGCTGGATAACTTCTCCTGCGGCAACTGAACTTGAAATGATTGTTCTGGATTGGGTTGCTAAGGCACTTAAGCTGCCTGAGGATTTTTATTCTACTGGTAAGGCCATAACGGCTTAGACTACAGTGTCCCTTTGAGTTGCTGTTGTGGGCAACCAATTGGCTGTCATTTGTTTGCAAGAGTCAATAACAATGGAATAGGCTGCAATAGTTTCAAATTTATCAATATTTCTTTTTAAATGAAACTCACTCTTTACGTGAGCCACTTCTTCTAATCCTAATCTTGCTGTATAATTATATACCTGACCTACACTATTAATATGAATTTGTTTAGTTAAAAAAATGTCCTCATTTTATGAGGTAAGTAGACATGAATAGTTCATGTATTTTTGGATGACATATGTACACAATCTCAAATGAGTTTGGATAAGATTGTAAACTCAAGCTTCAGAATCAGTTATACTGCATATTAATTGAATTTTTTTGATGAGGCATACTAATATATATATTTTTTTCAATAAAAACTGGAATACCTATATAAGTACACTAATAAAACATGGGAAATGATTTTATTGCAGGAAAAGGTGGTGGTGTAATACAGGGTACAGCAAGTGAAGCCGTACTAATTGTACTGTTGGCTGCTCGTGACAGGGTCTTAAGGAGGGCTGGAAGGAGTCCCCTTTCTAAGCTTGTGATCTATGCATCTGATCAAACACACTCTTCT
The DNA here is from genome assembly GCA_020226215.1 of Sindora glabra. Classification (NCBI taxonomy): domain Eukaryota; kingdom Viridiplantae; phylum Streptophyta; class Magnoliopsida; order Fabales; family Fabaceae; genus Sindora; species Sindora glabra. The sequence goes on along the minus strand of CM035228.1, from coordinate 12,082,351 downwards.
TTACAGAAAGCCTGCCAGGTACTGTTGACAACAAAAAGAATAACATTAGTTATTCTCATAGATGTTCTAAAGCATCTGGCTGGCCCTATGGCTCACTCTCAAAGTTTGCTGCCAACTCTTTGGTAACTCTAACTCCAGTTGACAGTCACTCATTGCTTTCCTACTTCTACAAAGACCCATATGCCCTTTTTTTCCCTTTTCCATGTAGACCTGTTCTTCAAGTTTCTTTGAATCTACATCTTGGTCTTTTATACCTGTGGCTGTAATGATATCTGGCAGAAGTGACTATATTTATTTGTGAAATTGAGCTATAGACTGTGTTTTAAGTAGTTTACAAAATGGAAAAAAGTAGATATGCCAGTATTTCCACATGATTGTTGGGCTTTTGATGGCCACTAAGACCACAAAGTTTAAACTTTCTTGTCTGTTGCAATGTAATAGATATATCTGATTCAAGCCATCCTATTTTTCTGCAATCAGCAGTTCTACTAAGTACAACTATAGAGTCTTTAATATTATATGATCACTTTAAAAAGTAGAAAAAACCTTATTAATCTATTTACTGTTCATCGGCAGATCGGAGGATTCAATCCAGAGCTCTGCAGGTTGCTTAAAACAGACTCCTCTACAAATTATGCGCTTTCTCCTGATGTATTATGTGAAGCAATTTCAAATGATATTGCCAGTGGTTTAATCCCATTTTTCTTATGTGCAACTGTAAGAATTAAAGGCTTTGGGCGTTACTTGCCCAAATCTGTTTTCCCTGTCATATGCAGCAACTCTTTCTGTTTTGTACAGTAATTTTTTTTTTTAGTTAATCAGTTCCCCCCTGCTTTGTACTTCATCTTGTTAGTGGAAACTCAAGTTCTAGGCCATTAGCTGTTGAAAACAGATTGCCTTAGTTTAAATCTATTTTTCTCTTTGGTTTGTGTATAGTTAATACCACATGGAATATAATGCTCTTAAAAGGATTTCGAATCTCAGTCTGGTTTTAGATGGCAAATAAACTTGGTAAGACTATATTAGAATATAATATGCTAAAACACTTCCACCTGCAAAGTCTACTTGAACAGGTGTCACTTTGTGGTGAAAGTTTCTCTCCCACAACAAAAACAGCAGTTCTTGACTTGCAAATTTACAAAAAAAAAAAATTTGCATGCTCCCAGGTCTAGCTAACACCAGCCAATGATCATTCAATGCATAATGCCAACTAAATTTCTATGGAAGCCTTATTTAGCGTCAAAGTTATTACCCTGACTTTATTTCAATCCTATTTTTCTTCCATTTCCAAGACAGATTTTGACAACAATCCCCATTTTCTTATGTTTAATTTTTTTATTTTACAGTATTATTATAAGTTTCTTATTAATGTCTAGTAATTATTAGTTTCACAGTAAGTAATAAAAATTTGAATATAAATTATTATAAAAAATAATTCTTGTGCAATGCATGATAGTGTATCTAGTTAACTACTAAAACTCTAGAGTTGACACTAACAATGATTTTGTTCTCTTTACTTATGAATGGTTCAATTTGAAATAACATATATAATTTCTCTAAAATTTCACTTTAGTTGGATATTAGATGTCTGATGTTGACCACATACATGCTGCACCTATATTTGCAGGTTGGTACCACTTCATCAACAGCTGTTGACCCTCTGCCTGCACTGGCAAAAATTGCCAAGGTGATAAATTGGACTAAATCAGAGATAAGCTAGTTTAATTGCTGACGGATTGCTGTGAGGGTGTCAATCACCTGAAAAGCTGTCTGTTATTACCAAAGAATTTATAACCATTTAGATTTATAATTTTTTTCTTTTTTCTGTTGACTGATATCTTTTAAGAATTATTGTGACATGACCTGCACAAAACTTTGCCTTATAGGATTTGGATAGTTGTAAATCTAATAATGCTGTCTATAAAATATCTAATTCTAATAATAGTGGCAATATGTGTATTCATTGCAGACCAATCAAATCTGGCTTCATGTGGATGCTGCTTATGCTGGAAGTGCTTGTGTATGTCCAGAATACCGCCACCATATTGATGGTGTTGAAGAAGTTGACTCATTTAACATGAATGCTCATAAATGGTTTCTAACAAACTTTGACTGTTCACTGCTCTGGGTTAAGGTATCTGCATCCTATACTTGCCTATCTCTCATGTGCACCTATGATTGTACTAAAAAAAATGTATATATTTGACAAGCAATGATGATGATAGGATAGGAGTGCTCTGATTCAGTCCTTGTCAACATATCCAGAATTTCTCAGAAACAAAGTAAGTTTATGATCATATGCTTTCAGTTGTAACATAATAAATGTTGTTTGTCTAGTCATCTGCTTATACTAATGATTTTTTAGGCCTCTGAAGCAAACTCAGTCATAGATTACAGAGATTGGCAAATTCCTCTTGGACGCCGCTTTAGGTGTGTCTTTGGGACTTTGCCTATGGACCTGTTATTTGCCTTTCACTGACAGATTTGCGTGCTCTGATTATGTGTGGTACTTCTGAAACAGTGAAACCTATCTGTCTGGTGCTATCTTTTTTCGGTTACAACCTGAACTGTCTTATTGGGAGAAAATTTACATGCTTATAATATGAGTGTGTAAATAGACTAGGATTATACCAACATAAGAGTAACCTACTTGATGTACATTTTATTGATGATGTATATATGACCTCGGTTCATGATGTTCCTTGGAGCTTACGACTTACTCTACTGTCTGGTCTCTCTCTTTTGTGCTTTATTTTTCTCCTCTCTCCTGTAAGGGTTAGGAGAAGTATGAAAGTTGATAGTCCCAAATTTACCATTACCGGTTTCTAATAAAATTTATTCTTTTATAAACCTCAAAATCTTAAAGAAACTTGTAACATTGCTGTCCGATTTTTGCTGGGCTCCAGATCATTAAAACTATGGATGGTGTTACGATTGTATGGTCTGCAAGGTCTACGAAGTCACATAAGAAACCACATTGGGTTGGCTGCTTATTTTGAGGGGCTTGTTGCTCAAGATGCAAGATTTGAGGTATTCTTCCTTTGAGCGAAAGCAAAGCTCCTTTTTTTTTCTTTTTTCCTTCATTTCCTAACTCATCTATGTGATCTATGGGATTTACGACAGTGCAAGAAGGATTAGTTCAAGACATTACATGATTGCCATGAAATAGTATCTCATTGAGATTTAGTTTGTGTGAAGCGTTGAGCTGACAAGAACTGTTCTTAAATTTTAGTAACAATAATATTCTGTGTGTAAAGTTTCCATTTATTCCTTTATTTGTTTCTTTAGTTCTCTATGTTCATTGCCATTGATAATTTGCAACAAATTAAACATGCAGGTTGTCATGCCCCGTGTATTTTCTTTAGTTTGTTTTCGGCTTATACCTCCTTGCAACTGTGAAGATCAAGGCAACAAACTCAATCATGATCTACTTGACTCAGTAAATTCAACTGGGAGTATTTTCATCTCTCATACGGTATGCACAAATTTTTTCCAGTTATAGCAATGTTCTTATGCAATTTTTTCCCCCACTTTATTGTCGAGAGTATATTACTCACTAATAAGCGTATTGTGCAGGTTCTGTCTGGTAAATACATTCTGCGTCTTGCAGTGGGAGCACCATTAACCGAAGAAAGGCATGTCAAGGAGGCATGGAAGCTTCTGCAAGAGAAAGCCTCTGCCCTGCTTGGATCTTTGTAGGATCTCAGTATGAACCATTACTTGAAAGCATCCAAGGCATCACTTATGGCAATAATTGAAGACTTTCTGCCTTCTATATATATTTATTAAAGGTACGTTTGGATGAGACTTGTGAGGGACACCGGAAGGAAAGAAAAGGAAAGGATAGGCTCTCTCTCACAAAAATAAACTAAAACTCTGTTTATTTCGTTGAAAAATATTTCATATGAAAAATATCATTCACATGTAAATTGATAAAGAGGTAATATGCTATTTGTATTTATGATTCAAAAAGAATGATGTCATGGTAATAGAAGCAAACAAATTCCTTTTTAAAATAGAGGAAATTATTCTTTCAAAATTTTATATATTTAGTATTAAATAAATAAAATATTTTCTTTCGTTTTAATATTATATAACTATATTTTATAAAAAATACTTTCCATCAAAATAAATAACCTAAAAATGGAAAGATAACCATTAATTTCTTTTTCAAATCGTCCATTTTCTTAACTCTTAAACAACCATAAATAAATTTATATTTGTAAGAGAGATTTCTTGAATAATGCCACACTCATTTGTTTTCACGAGCTGTCAATCACTATAAACATATCAGGATCTGATTTAAAGGATCCTATCTATTTAAATTTTGCCATCCGTACATTTAAGCACACAAAATGAAGTCTATTTATCATTTTTCTCTCAGGAGATTCCTATATATTTCAGTCATAATGCAATTTTCATCTAATAGAAAGATGATAATTATAATATTCAATGTTTTGAAAATTGAAAAGTACAATTTTTAGCACGTGAGTTTCATGAACTGACATATGAACAAGAAAATAGACACTTAACTTACTCTCATTAGTAAAAATACGGAATACAATTGAAGTATACAAATATTCCTCATCTCTTTGAGAAAGAACAAAAGATCAAGAAGGGCGTGGAGCTTAGCAAAAAGATGAGTACACGCAAGACCCGGGGAATGATTCCAAGATCCTTTGGGTGCTTTTTGCATGTGTGATGGCAAAACATCACCAAGGTTGGAAGAAATAGAAAGTAAAGCAAGCAGTCCTTGTACCTTACATGGTGCTTTAGTGGTCATCAGTTGTCGTCATGCACATTATTGTCGGCAAGTTATAGAGATAATAATAATCTTGGTGAACAATTCAACGTATTCCTTAGTGGCTGTCCGGCTGGCCATTTCCATTTTCTTCGTGTCAGAATCCATGAAGAAAAAGGACCTTGTAGTTGAAAACTTCCGCATAATGTGATAACTTTCAAGGAACAGTAACTTTCCTTTTTTGTATTGTTTCCAGCTGTTCTCTTCTTTCACGTTATTAAGAAGAATCATTGTTAGAAAAATAGACCGAGAGCGAATCCTCTGTCGTTGATTCTTGCAGTGTCTGGCTACAATAATTGCAACCCAGAATTATTCTGTCTGTTTTTATAGCAGCAGAACTATTATATTCTCAGCATCAATTACAAACAACTGCATATTCCTTTCAAACTCCAAATGCTGAGAATAATCAGATTCTTATTCATACTTTTTGGGTGGCTCATTAATTTTGCAGGAGGGAGCACTCTTAGATAGTACCCAAAGTATACATGGTTGATTGCATGATTACCTAGTGGTGAGAAGTCTGGATAGCATGATGGATGTTATATAATTCGCAGCTACAATGAACATGGAATGCTTCAAACTTAAGTTGCCAAAATTTTAATATTATTGGTCAAGCAAGAGAAAATTAAAATCAACTTGCTTTCATGTCAAAGAGGAGTGAGGTAATTCTATCACCCACATCGTATCACTTTGCTTGAAATTGATTTGTCATATAAAATCAAACTTGATTTTAAGTACAAGAGAGAGAAAATGAGGTAATTCTTTCACTAAAAACTATCTATTTACATGATCATCATGGCATTTTTCACGTTTGAAATTCCTTCATATAGTCTTGTTATAATCCACATATCTCATGTGGTTGGCTTTCAATGAACCACAGATATCTAAGCACCAACCAAAATCGTTTTTTACTACCCAAATATCCTTGAAATCATTATTCCGTTGAAGCCTTGTAGTACACTATATTATCATACTTTGTTTGGAAAAAATAGGTAATGTTGGTCTCACAAACTCATGATTTATCCACTGATTCATAATTGCATATTGGAATAACTTTTTTTTACGTCCTTTGGAGTATAATGGCATCTAAAGTTGTTTCAGGATAATTTTTTTTAAACGCAGTGTGGTATGATCAAATTCAATATATATATATATATATATTAAACGAATTATCATTTCTATTATTAGAAAATTATATAGAGTTTGGCAATATATACGTACAATCATCCATTTACAACAAGACAAACTATACAATCAGCATTAGGAAAGAAAATTTATCTCATAAGCATAAAGTCCTAAGAAACCCTAATTTCACAAAAAGAATAAAAAACTATTGTCTTTGGAGAACATTGTACTGATTCAAGCTCTAGCATTTTATAGGATTTATCCGATATGTCCGACTAGGATAGAGAGATGGGTTTCAAATTATAATATAATATAGCTGTTTGGTCTCACGCTTCATGTTCTTTTCAGTTGATGGTTCAAACTAGAAATTAAACCTACTTTTGTTGTTAGGTTTTGCGCACTCGACCTTCTAAAGTTGTTTCAGCAAGGAGATAGAGAGGTGATTACACACGCGCGCGAGGTTATCTAACATTACACGGCATATTAGAAATAATATTAATATTTCTTTTTATCTGAACATTTAAAGTTATTTCCACTCTACAAATCTCTATCGAAATGCCTATTATTATTAGGGGCCACTTAAATAATAGAAATGGCAAATAAGGAATTTAAACTTCATTCTCATATACTTTTAATTGATAAGAATAATAATAAAACTACAAGCATTGGCGGGGTTTTCTTGGAATATGGAGGGACTTTGACTTTTCAAAAATTTTAAAATTATATATTAATATGTAAAAAAATTAAAAATATTTTCACATAAATCATTTAGCCTTCAAAAAAAATTTTATCCCAAAATATTATGTCAAGATCTTGATTACGATTACAAGTGATATAAATCTTGTTTTTTATAGACATTGCATTTTGACCTCCTTTCCCTCTTCATATTTCTGGCTGGTGTATATTTTTTGGACTTAACCAACTGGCCCATCTTTGAGATCCAATAAAAATGGATGATATTGCACGCATAAAATAATTTAATAAATGACTAGACTTGTGTGTAACTTGCCTAATTTGGAGGCCTTAGTTTCAAGACTTTTCACTATCGGTCTCTCTCCGTGTATGGATAATACACGAGCTTGCAACCTATCCGATACATAAATTTAATTAATTTTAATCAATAATAATTTATGATATAAATTTAAGTTTTTATATTTTAAATTATAACGTATTCATACAATTAATATAAAATATGTTGTGATATTTATATCAATTAAATATCTATAAAATTGATATATTTATATCCAAATTAAGTAAGAAGATCTATTTTTTTTAATTCATTGGTAATTGATAAAGTTATTATATTAATGTAATATTACATTAATAGTTATCATTACTACAATTAAAAGGATATATGCAAGTCTAAATATTAAAACAAATCAAATTAAAAAAATAATATAAAATTATATATATAAAAGAAATAACATTTATTTCTATTAAATTTGAATGTATATATATATCCTTAATTCTATACAAATGCAAATCATGATACAAAAAAAATAAATATTATTTAATTTACTAAATAATCTTTTCAAATAAAGAATATCTAATTGATCAAGTGCATTAGTCTCTTCAAAATTTATATATTGTAATGCAAAATGTATGAATGTTAAATATAACTAAAGATTGAAATTCAACTTATAATGAAAAAATGAATGCACATCAGCATTTGACAAATATTCAAGTGTACATATATTTCAATCCTTTTTCTAGGTAAGAATATATTTCAATCTTTGATAGAACAATTATATTACACATCTTCTCAATGCTGAACATATAAAACTTTTTCATCTTATCAATCTTCAATAGAAAGATGAATGTACATTAACTTCATGCAACATCTAGATTTATAAAAAAATAGTTTGCTTTACATAATGAGGTAAGTCACACGTAATAAATTTATTATACATAAAAGACTTAGTACATATTGTAAAACTTGCTTATGGGTTCAAAATGGTTGTTTGCTAGAATGAAATTCTCGTTTACTTACTTCTTTAGTTGGAGAATATCATTATTTAAACTTACTATCTAAATCCATTTTCACTCATATAACTATTCTAAACAAAATATTGCAAGTGTGATATTTTTAAATAAAATAATATCTAATTTTATCATAATATTAAAAATTTAATGTCATTGTATATTATATTGAAGTTAAGATTGATTATAGGTTTTAGGATTTGGGATTGAAAGATATGAGAGAGAGGTCTAATAAAAAAAGATCAGCTAATAAGAAAAATATGAGGTAAAGAGATTATTAGCATTCATTTGAAAAGAAAAACCAATGACAATGCATATAGATAGTAAGGGTTATGTAAATAGAGACATAGAAATAGAAATGGAAATGGAAATCAATTAGAGATGAAGATGCGATTTTTATCAGAATAAATGAATTAATTGCTAATAGTGAATTATTGCTCATGGAACTGAACTAGTGCTATACAAGAGAAAGAAATCAATGAAATTATTCTAAAAAGGAAGAAAATATATGAAAATTAAAAAATTCAATAAATCAAGAAAAAAAATCAAAGAGATTATGAAAATGCAATAAATGAGGAAAAGAAATTAAAAAAATTTTCATCTCAATTTAATATAAATTATTATATATAAATGAGAGATTTAGTCTTAATAAAAAGATTATGAAAATGTAATAAATAAGAAAAAAATCAAGGAAATTATTCTACAGAGGAAGAAAATATATGAAAAATTAGAAAATTTAATAAATTAGGGAAGGAAAATAGAAAGATTATGAAAATGCAATGAATGAGGAAAAGAAATTAGGAAGATTTTTTGTCAATTTAATATAAAATATTATATATAAAAGAGCAACTCAATATTTTGCACTAACTCACTGCAACATATTATTTATTAGGAAGAAATTAATTGTATAAGTGTGACTCATGGTGACACAATATTCATTGAGAAGGAATGACAAATTGACACCTGGTGAGTATTAAGAATGATACTTTATATAAAAAAAGATAAGGAGTATCATAACTAATATATAATATATAAATAGATATAAATTGGTAATGAAATGAAAATTACCAGCATTTTAGATTAGCTTAACCGGTAGTGTTTGGTATATCTTCAATTATTAATGTCTTAAAGAAAATTTTCACTATCAACAATTTTAAAATATTATACAATTTATAAATGTTTCTCTAATTTCTAAAAAGAAAAGTGTCAATGCCCTATATTTGAAATGAAGCATTGAACTCCTTTCTTTTTGCATTTTGCTTAAATAAGAGAGATACCAAACCAAATAATCCTTTCCTTCTGCTTACGAAAATTCCATATGTGGCATTGTAAATTTAGTAAGTCTACACGCACATGCAAAGTTTGCTTTAAATAATAATAAGTAAAAATAGCTAGTTTCTTGAAAGCATCAAATTAACTAAAAAAAAGGGGGAGCATCGCTTTATGACGTATTAGTGAACATAAATTATTAAATTTTATTTAATTTATATAATATTATGGAGATCCATAAACTTAAATTATTAAATCCAATGATGCAATTAGATTAATTAAGTCATAGTGTGATGCATTAGATCAATTTTAAAAACAGAAATTTGTGATGCGCCACTCTTATATCTATCCACCATTAGTTCTTGCAGTACATTAGACTGGTTAAGTCATATTGGACATCATATGTTAACATACTATTTTTTGATTTGGCCGTATGCCAATTTATCATTGCATCAACAATGCACTGCACTCTTCTATCGTGAGAAAGATGCTTTTAGGTTTACTTAACTTATGTTCAAAAGTGGCTCCATCATTGGATATACAAATTCATTTATATAGTTAGTGAATGCTCGACTCATATCATCTTGTACCTTAGTTTGCGAAAGAATGTTGCATAGGAATTAAGCAACTTTACTTAATTAATTCACTCCATGTCCTTTGATTTAATTATTGCTGATGGCCTTGGAAAGGCCAAAGTTAGGACATAACAATTAGCAAAAGTTCAATTTTTTGACAAGATTAGGATGCTTATTGAATTAAAAATTAATGGTAATTTAAATAAGATCAATTTGAATTTGATTTGAATAATAATTGTATCTTATTGAATAAATTCATTTATTACATGTATTAAAATGGGTTAATCCATTTAATTTATTTAATAGTTTCTATTAGCAAAATTTATATTATATAACAAATTTTATATTATAAACTTATTTATTAAATTTAATTACTTATCATTAATAAAATATTTTTATTGTCATTTTATTAAAGCATAAATTTTATGTTTTATTATAGATAATTATTTATAATTTAATTATTAATTATTTTTTAAATAATATTTTTAAAATTTTAATATGAATTTTTAAATAAGTTGGTATATCAATTTATTTATAATCTTAATCCAATACATTTATTATTCATATTAAATAAATTAATTCATTTAATTCCAAACCTGTATGAACTTAATTTGAAATCGTATAAAGACTTTTTGTTCATATTAAATTGTCATATTGTGTCAGAAATTATTATCCATAGATAGATTATCCATATATAATTTCTCATTTTCCATAAAGCTTTAATCATGCCAACATCCCATGACATAGGTTCAAATATAAGATTGGTATAAGGATATAAATTTGATTCATTAGTGTAAATTAGTTTTGTATTTTTACTTACTTTTTTGTTGTTATGTTATTAACAAATTGTTATAATTTTCTTATTGTTGATAAAAATCGTTAGTTATTATTTTTTTTAGTAACATATCATTTTCACATTTATTAATAGTGTAAAATGTTTAATATTGATAGTATATCAAATTTAAATTATTAATATTTTTTATCCATAAAAATAGATGTTTTAATCCTCGTAACTTTATTTTATTAAATCTATAATTTCATTTTTATAATTTTAATTTGTATGATTAAATATTAAATTTTAAATAATTTATAATTAACTCCTCCATTTTAATTAGTATCAAATCTAATTAATGGAATTTTAGGTATTAATTAAAATTTTATGATAATATTTTTTTATTGGTCATAAAAATTTATTTATTTATATTAAAATTATTCCCAAAAAAATTAAAATACATATTTATATCCTCAAAATAAAATAAAATAATAATATTAAAAGTATAGCACAAGATGAATTTAATTAGTGGTGCAATTTTGTTCCTTTCTAGACAGGATATATGCGTTCCGCCTTGTGCACCCATACCGAGTATTTCTTTAACAAATAATAGATACTTTAATACACCGGGAAGCAGTGCTTTTTTAAAAGCATAATCTTGTATTTGAGTTTTAAAAATTAATTTTATTTTATTTTAATAGAAATAATTTTAATTTATTTATAAATAAATTTCATTTTTTTGAAAACTTTTATAAAAAATAATGATCTTGATTTATTTATAAATGAATTATTTTCTTTAGAATGTATTGAAATTTTATTTGGAATTCAATTAAAATATGAATTTTAATATTATCATGGTTAATATAATGCTAGAAAGTGGATAAATCTTTTATATAAAATATATTTGAGTTAAATGAAATAAATTTTAGTAAAATTCTTGATAAATCAAATGAATTTTATAATGATATAAATATAATTAAAATAAAAATTATAAATAAAATGATATAAAATCCTTTTAGTTATGCTAAATAAAAGGTAATAAAATTTTATCCTCTAAAAAAATTCAACCTACTCTAATTTGAGTTAATAAAGATCCAACATAACTATTAATACCGAGATCTCAGGGGGAAAATATTTGTTACAATGTCACATACAAAATAAATAAGAATGAAATGATAGCATGGATTAATCATTCAGAATTTGTATTTATGGACTTACCATATATGATAATGTCACAAGTTAATAGTTGTGATAATTTGATAAGTAAATGTGCTTAATTTTAGATGAGACATAATGAAAAAAATTAAGCATGTTGTAGAGGTTATGTAGTTAAAATTTGCAATTAATTCAACTTGTGTATTATTTTTCTCAATTTTCTTAAATTTTGAGGTATTTTGATAATTTTGGTATTGTTGAAGAATTTAAAGGAGTTCGAAAAAGCTCGCATTTGTGATTCTCACATTTTTTTCTTTATGCCAATGTATTTTGATGCCGATTGGACATTTATAACATAACAAAAAAGATTTATTATGACTTGAAAAAAAGTATGCTTATCTATTTTAAGTGAGCTTATATATTTTGTATGAGTTTTTGTTCAAAATATTCTTTAAAGAAGTAAAATATCATGAAAGCCCAACTAGGCATTTTGGTATTTGAGTTAAGAATTCAACTAGATTCAAAATTATGAAATGAGGTATAAATTCAGTGAATGAAATATCCTTCTCCTTATTTAAATTTGTTCCTTTTGAGTGTTTGAATGCTCCCAATATATGACACTGCTTAATATATGTGACTGTTGTGACAATATTTGATTGTGATTTACAAACTTGTGAATTTTCTTATTTATTCTAAATGTATTATGTGTGTTTAATGAAAAAGTTGATATGTTCACTAAAAGTAATAAATTTACAGTTATACAATTTTGATTAAATAGTTATTGGCTTGTATCATGTAAGTATTTGTATGTAAGCATTTCCAAATACAACTAGACAATATAAATTGTCAACTATTATTAGGATAATTCTATGAAGGATTGAATATTTTTTATTAAGATTTATATGTTTATTTAATTTATTTATTTTTAAATTTATATTTTTATCAAATTTATTTATTTGCATTGATTTGTTTTTAAATTATAAATGATATTATTATGATTCACTTGATACATAACTTAATAAGGTTTTTGTTTTTCTTTATTTTTTTTTCAATAATTCTAAAGATGAATCTTATATTTTTATAGAGTTTATAACAACAAATGATTATGGAAGCAATTGCAACTATAAGAGATGATCAAGATTCGACGAATCGATAGTCAAGAGCAAAATTTTCTTATTGTGGAAAAGAGTTGGATAAAAAGGGACAGTGAATTTCTGTTTAAAATCAATTTTGTAAGGAGAGTGGATGATGAAATTATTATTTGGGAGAAAAGGAAAGCTCTAGGAGATAGGTGAAATCCGTCCTGAACCGTCCATATTGGAAGCCGCCTATCGCGCATGTCACGGTGATGGTGACCCAATCTCAACGTGACTTATTTTTCCACTCGCTTTGGGTATAAAATATTTTTTTTTTATAAAATATAATTATAAATATTATAAAATAAAAATATTTTATTATTTAATATTGAATATAAAAAAAATTTTAAAAATGTTTTTTATTTTTAAAAAACTATTTCCATTGATTTTTATAGTTTTAAACATTTTTTTAAATTATTAATATAAATAATATATCATATTTATTAATATACATAAATAATTTTTTTCATGAAACCCACTGCTAACTGAGATTGTTTGTTTTATTAAAAATATTATTTATTAAAAAATTTATTTATTTTTATAAAATAAAGATTAATATGTTAATTGTTTATGTTAATTAAAAAATTATGATATAATGACATAATTGGGGACAATATTAATTTTTTAAGTAAAAATATTATTTTTTTACTACATTCTTCACAGTCTAATGTTGAATAAATAGATTATTTTTTTATTATCTTAATATTTATAATTATATTTATATTAAAAATATTTTCTATTAAAATAGCAGACGTAATACTACGTTGCACATTTAAATTGAGTGTCAACTTAAGAAGAAAAATATCATTTTAATTATAAATCATCATGTTTATTGTACTATTTTTGTAATTTTTTAAAAAATTATGCAAATGCAACAATAATCATAATTATACTATAAAATATTTAAAAATTTTATAAAAAATTTAAAATTTTTTATAACATATAATAAAAAATACACGAAATCACATGAATACTACATTTTTTTAATGAAATTCTAAAGTGACTCTTTTAAGATAATTAATATAGTTAATATTTAACCATCAAAATATTCCGATGAAGTCAAAATAATTATTGTTTTGACTGAAGGTCAACAGCGCAGTATTGATGTGGATGGAGGGCAATTGGAAATTATTTTGTTGCTTCAATTCAGACTTCAAAGAAGCAAAGCATTGTAGTTTCCATTCCGTCCACATCTCATGAGCTTACCAGTTTGTCTTTGTCATGAAATTAATTAATCCAATAATTCAATTCGACTTTATCAAATTTTGCTTTATATATATATATATATATATATATATATATATATATATATATATATATATATTTCAACTTGTTTATCTTGTATGAATGTCGATATCGGCGTGCGAATGGCTTTTTCTGTGTCCTGCCTTGGGGTGAATTTTCGGTATTAAATTAATGGAAAAAACTATTATGCGCCACTGACAAACTGGTGCAGCGATGCTTCAGTGGATGACCGGTGAGGATTGCATCGTACAGTAGCAAGGGTGGCTTGGCAAAGGGATGCTCCGGAGTAAGGAAAATTTAACTATAGCCCTATGAAAATATGAAATTTTATTTTGACTTGGGCCAAATTTGTGTCAAACCCAATTCTTCTGAAAATGAGTGCACACTGTGGAGGCTTAATTCCTCAATTGTATAGTGCATGCACTTTTACGAACAAATTAGTGTTGCCACCACCATATTTCATTCTATTAATATAAAAATATATATAATGAGAAAAATTATAATGACAATGTTATGTATATCAAAATTTAATTTGTTACAACTATTTTATAACTATATAATGACAATGTTATGTATATTTCAATGTGAGTATGCATCTTCGCTGACTTTTTAAATTTTTGTGCAAAAATTATATATATCATTTAAAATATTTTACTAATATTCAAAATTTTACCTCTATTGAAACATAGTTGCCCCCTTGTCCATGGGATCTAGCTTTGTTATTATAATTATTTGTCAATAAAAAATATTTTAAATATAATATAAATGTCAATAATAGAGTATGTAAGTGTTCAAATTCAATATATTTGACTTATTTAAAATAAAAATATTTTGTATAATATTCATACAATTTAATGAAATAGGAATAATATTTGAGTTACAATGCTTTGAAAAAATTTTAATTGATATATATTTAATTATAAATACAATATTTAAAAACTAATATGTAAAAAATATTGGTAAATTTTAAATACATAAATTTGATTTAAATTTTTTTAATATTATTATTAAGAAATATAATATATAATCATTATAATTTAGTTGAAACTTTCTATATTAAATTTTAATTGATTTAAAATATTTTTATAATCAATTAAATATATTATGTTATGTGTATACTAATTAGTGATATTAAGATTTAAATTATAAACAATAATGATGGACATTAAAAAAATAAAAAATATATAATTAAGTAAAAAAAAGAGGTCATGGCTAATGTTAATTAATATAAGAGTTAAAAAATTATGTATTAGGTAATTGAAAATTTAAATTATTTAGTTTATTTCTATAATAAAAATAAACTATATCATGTAATATCTATAATAGTTAGTGAAATTAATATAAAAGCCATAAATATTAGTCGTAAACATAAAAAAATACAATGAAGTACATAAAAAGAAATAATATGTGAATTATAAAATCTTAATAAAATTTCAATTGATGAATATTTTATATAAAATATAGTAGTAAAAATTAATATTTTAAAATATTAACAAGATTTAAAAATAAATTTTAATTTAATTTTAAAATATTTTTATTAAATAATAAAATATATAATTAATTATTTTTATCAATATTTTTATAATTTATTTAAAAAAATTTTATAACAAATTTAGCATGTTATATCTATATTTTTTGTGATATTAGTGTCTAAATTGTAAATAATAGCAATGAACATAAAAAAAGAGAAAAATATACAAAGAAACAAACGAAAAAAAAGAGAAATATTAAATGAGTTTTAAAGTAATATAAAATTTAAATATAGAATATATATGATTATAATATAAATTTTAATTAAACTAAATCTTTTAACTTATTCAAAATAGTTTTAACAAGAATAAAATATATCATATAATACATATATTTCTTAATTATATTAATTTATGAGTTGTAGACGATAGAAATGAATATAACAATGAATAAAAATTAAATTAAATGATATAAGAGTCAACTATAAAATAATATAAAAGTTAAAAATATAATACTTAGTTAAATAAATAGGGAATTAGTGTGTCAATTATGAAACCTCGACAAAATCCTAAGTAATTTATATTTAATGTTAAACATAACACTTAAAATTGATATTGATAAATAAAATATATTGATAAAATTTAAATAAATAAACAAACAAATTTACCAACAAATTAAATAAATAAATTTTATCTTCCATAATTTTTTAGTAAATGATATAAATAAAGTTGAATTTGCATGTTATGAATTAAGTGCATAATTAATTGCAGGTAAATAATTAAGATTAATTTTTAAGAAATAATTAAATAAATTATTTTCAGATCTAAATGTACCTCATTTTTGGACTATATCCATTGCCACAACGTGGCTCAGTAGGCGATGTCCATGAGTTGCCAGCTCAATCCATATGGCCCAGTTGATTTTGTCCACAACATTTTTCGATGTTCAAATTTGAGGGGTCATTGCATAATTTCACAAATCTAAACAGATATAGGTGACAACCAGTGAAATAAAGCAATACGATCACATCCCGACCGTTGATACGGTAGTGCATCGCTGCATCAGAATTCTGGTGGTGCGTCTTAGACGCTCCTTTAAATTAATACTAAAAATTTAATATTATTTATACATATTTTTAATAAGTATATTAATTTTTTTAATGTACTAAAAAATTTAGACCAAAAATTAGTAATTTATTTCTTCTTTATTGTATGTGTATGACTCAAGTATTACAAGAATCCGGAGGTAGAATTTTATAAGTAAAAAAAAATCAAGAAATACCATATATGGTTTAAGTTATAATTATCAATACTCAGCATCACTTAATTACAATAAATATAACTTTTTAAAGATATAAGATGCATTTTAAAGAATAAAATACATTATTACTATAATTATTGATACAATTAAGAAAATAAATGTTGATGAAACATTATTTATGGAAGAAAAATATAGAGAAAATATAAAATCAAGTCTAAAATTATTGAATAGAAATAAAAAATTAATTAAAAAATATGATATATTTAATACATATTTTAAAAAATATTATTCTTTAAACAATTTTACCCCATTATTTGCTGCGGGATTTGCGAGAATATTACCCCGATAATTTATTTAAGCATTTATAAGATTGAACTACCACCAATATCGCAATCTCTCTTTGAAGAATTCTTTTAAACAGTAAAAATATTTATTTTTTTTTAAAGTGGAGGTTCTTGCCATTTCTTTAATTATTAAATCATCACATCAACTAAAATGGACTATTTAATGCCACGCGTCACATAATTCCTAGTATTTCATATTATTTTCCTTTTTTTAATTTTTTTTATAGCAACTTTGCTTCCTACCTTTCGTAGAACTTTGACAATCAGATAGACGTACGGATGTACACATGGCCATATATGAATTGAATTCTTACCCAACAAAGTCAAGGAAACCCTTGGAGCCACATGTTATGTTCCCCCGTGTATAGAAAAATCACAACATGTGTTATCTCTGTTTGTTTTAATAAAAAATATTTTTTTGAATATAATTATAAAATAAGATAATAAAATTATTAATATATTTAATATTAAATATAATAAATTTCATAAAAAATAAGTTATTATTTTTAAAAAATTATTTGTTATTAACATAATTTTAAATATCATTTTTAATAATATACAAATTTAAGAATATTTTATTTAGAGGAATTTGTATTTTGATAGAATAATTAATTATTGATAGATTTGAATATATAATGTAATTTTATGTTTAGCATAACATTTAGTAATAATCATATTTTTTTCGAGAGAATTGATGTTTAAGATTTTTATCAATTTTTTTAAGAAAATCAATTATAATTCAAACTCATACCAAAAATAAAATTAATTTACATGATATAATAAATCAAAATTACTTATTTTCACCCCTATATAAACAAGTACTTACACAATGAAATTAATAAAAAAAATTAGCTTCTCTTGCATAGGAGGAAGTAAATTGAGGGATAGAGTTATATTTTTTTAATGAATTAAAATATAATTTATGAAGTACTTCTACAGTAGCATTTTAATTTGAGTGGGTTATATGATTATAGAATTAAGGGTAGGAATTGGAATTTTCAAAATGTGAAAATTAAATACTTTCCAAAACAAAATATTCGCCTCTGCTTTGTTATTAATTTTGCATTGAAATAATACATAATTTATTTTTTAGGATACAATAGAAATTAAAAAATATAAAAATAAATTACAAATTTCTTATATCCTCCTTTGAAATGTTTTTTTTTTAAATAATTACAAGTATTTGAGAGAAATAAAAACTAAATAGTAAAAATTTCATTCCATTTATTTCATAGAAAAGAATTTTTTATAAGAAAATATTATTTATATATATGTTAATGAAGGAGTAATATATTATTTATATTAATAGTTACAAAAATGATACTTATAGATATAGTAATGAAGAAAAATAATTTTTTCAAAATATAAAAATTTATTATTTAAATTCTTCATATTCAATATTAAATAAATAAAATAATGTTTAAAGCACCTCATTTGTTAGTTGCAACAATAGAATTTAAAAAGACATAATTTTTTTATGTTCAAATATTATAACTTTATACAGTATCCTAGAAATGATAAATATATAATTCAAATATATGTATCTTTTTTAAAAAAAATAACTTTTCTTTTCAATAATTTTTTTTAATTTTTTATATCTGATAATCATATTAAGTCCCTCAATGCAAGGAATTTTTTTTTCATATTTATTTTATTTACAAAATTTCAATCCAAAATTTTAAACGATACCAAACTTTAATCACACAAACCAATAAAGTTTTCTTCTCAACATTTACATTTCAAATTTTCATCTTAAACAAATCCCCCACTAAGTACAGCTCATTCATCCAGCCTAACTCACTTTTCCAGCTAAGAGTTAGACTAGCATCCACCATTTACTTCATCTAGGCACAGATAGAAAAAGGCGATAAGTGGGCAAGCGGATGCATCCAACACAAAAGGCATAGAACCAATTGACTTTGGCAATGTCACCCTCCATTTTTTCTTCAATTTGTTGCTTACTCTCTCTTCCTAGGGTTGACACGTGTCGCTATCTTTTCTTCCGGCCAAAGCAGGAAATAGCAAACTACCATGGTACAACAACATAGAGTTTTACTCGATCGCTACTTGTCCTTGATAAAGATATGTGGCTCTCAAATTCTCAATGCTCCAATTCCAAAGAAAAATCATGTTGGGATTGCTGAAATTCTCAAACAAGACATCATTGTGGCATCATACTCATGAAGTCTCTAATATGAATTCCACTACCACCCACTTTGTGAGCCAACCCCATTTGCCAACAAATTGTAAAGTGTAAACAGACAAAAGACCTCACTTTCTAGCCATCTTTTTGCAAAACATTGATTAATGGTCAGTCCGCTCATAATCACCATCTTTTTCTTCGAGGTAAGCGAAAGTAAAATTCTCATATTATGACCTCATCATCTGCCAACTACAACGTCAAATGTTAAGAATAGTAAATACATTATTCTTATGAAGTTTATGAAGTTTGTAAAGCTTATGAAGTTTAATTTTTACAAAATAATAGTAAATGAAAATTATACCATTTTGAAAGAACTCTCATAATTCATACATTATTTAAAGAGGATCCTACACATTCAAGCAATCTAATGACCCTGTTATTTTGTGAGAGGTGTGTGTTCTAAGCATGGCCATGAGGTCCAAACTTTTATAAAATAAGCATACCATTTTGAAAAATGCTTTCATATTCCGTATCATGATTCCATCAGTCATCAATCAGCATATGCAAACATCAGCAAAAAAATGTTAACTGGAAGAAAAGTTCTGTTCTTTTTCGTTTGTCCTTGCCATCTTCCTCCACCTGTTTCTTTCGCATACACGGTTTTGGAGGGCTGTACATAATGGTAAATCAAAGCTACTGATAATACCAAACTAAAAAGACTCAATTTTTTTTCCCATCTTTCTTCGATTCACCAAAAGCATCCATTTTTGAGCTGCAGCAACAGGGTTTTCTCATCCCAGCACGGAACCACCAACAAAAATACACACCAAGGCAGCTAGGAAAGTTAAAAAACGAGAATATTAAAGAGAGCAGATGAGAGGGATTTAGCTCTCTCTCTCTCTCTCATTCTCTCGAGATATTCTCTCTCTACATTCTACATTGTTAGAGGCAAGCCTAGCCTACTCATCTCACCCCTATCGTCTTGTTCTTTGGATTGGTGAATCCGCTTTTGCTTCTTCTTCCTCTTCTTTGTTTCTCTCCTTATCAGCTGGTGAAGCTTGTTGGGATACTGCATCTGTATATCAGAGGCTCGCCTCGACAATCTGCACCAGCTCTGCAAGCGATTTCTGGATTGATTCAGGTCAGTTTTTTTGTATTTTCCTTCCTTGGATTTCTTTATTCGGCACCCAGATTTCGATTTCCACTCATGCCTTTGTCACCTTCTGTTTTTAGATAACAACATAAAAACAAGTGCTGGCGACTCTCTTTTTTCTCTGCCCTTTTTGTCTTCATAATAATCTTTGTTTTGATGTGCAATGTGGTCGCAGAATTTGTCTCCAAATGCCCATTCGCTTCCTTTCATCTTTCAGATTATGAAATGCTCGATCTTCTTGCGTGCTGCTTAGTTTCACGCCGACTCACTGTTCTCAATCTGTATCTTGATCAATTTAACCTATTCAATAATGGGAATATCTGAATCTCTCAATAAAATCTCAGCTTCGTCTTCAGCATCAGTATCGCCGAATACCCTTTTGAACTCGATCCGAGGACTGCCATTTTTGGAACTTGCTGCAATCTGTATAAACTTGACTCTTCTCCTCGTATTTCTCTTTATTGTCTCTGCGAGGAGGATATTTGTTTACGTTGGAAGAGTTCGAATCGGTAAGGACAATACGGCCGGGAATGCAAGCCCAATTCGCCGTAGAATTGACGGAGAAATACAAGATGTTAGAATCGGTGCAAGTTTCAAATTTTCAGTGTTGTGTTGCATCTACGTGCTTTTTGTGCAAGTTTTGGTGTTAGGATTTGATGGGACTGCTTTAATCAGAGGAGCGGCTGACGGGAAGAACGTAAACTGGTCTGTTCTTTCTTTGCCAGCTGCACAGGCTTTAGCTTGGTTTGTATTGAGCTCCTCCGCTGTGCACTGCAAATTCAATGTGTCCGAGAAGTTTCCATTTTTGTTGAGAGTTTGGTGGATTGTGTCCTTTTTTATTTGTTTGTGTACCTTATATGTTGATGGTAGAGAAATTTTGGTGGAAGGTTGGAGACAGCTTAGTTCTCATGCTGTGGCAAATTTTGCTGTCACTCCGGCTCTGGCCTTCCTATTTTCCGTTGCTATCAGGGGTGTTACTGGTATTCAAGCTTTTAGAAACTCTGATCTTCAAGAACCGTTGCTTGAAGAAGAACCAGGGTGTCTCAAGGTTACTCCTTACAGCGATGCTGGGCTTTTTAGCTTGGTTACACTCTCCTGGCTTAACTCCCTCCTTTCTATTGGCGCGAAGAGACCTCTTGAGCTTAAGGACATACCTCTTCTTGCACCAAAGGATCGAGCTAAGACCAATTATAAAGTTTTGAATTCTAACTGGGAGAGACTGAAGGCTGAAAATCCTTCTAAGCAGCCCTCGTTGGCTTGGGCAATTCTCAAGTCATTCTGGAAGGAGGCAGCTTGTAATGCCATCTTTGCTGGAGTGAATACCCTTGTCTCATATGTCGGTCCATACATGATTAGTTACTTTGTCGATTACTTGGGTGGTAAAGTGACTTTCCCTCACGAGGGTTATGTCCTCGCCGGGACGTTCTTTGCAGCAAAGCTTGTGGAGACCTTGACAACTCGGCAATGGTATCTCGGGGTGGACATTTTGGGTATGCATGTTAGATCAGCTCTAACAGCAATGGTATATCGAAAGGGACTCAGACTCTCAAGCTTGGCCAAGCAAAACCACACCAGTGGGGAGATTGTCAACTACATGGCTGTTGATGTTCAGAGAGTTGGGGACTACTCATGGTATCTTCATGACATTTGGATGCTTCCTCTGCAAATTATTCTTGCCCTTGTAATTTTGTATAAGAACGTTGGAATTGCTGCGGCTGCAACACTGATTGCGACCATTATTTCCATTGTTGCCACTGTTCCTCTGGCTAGGGTACAAGAAGGTTATCAAGACAATTTAATGACTGCTAAGGATGAAAGGATGAGAAAAACGTCTGAGTGCCTGAGAAATATGAGGATTCTCAAGCTGCAAGCCTGGGAGGATAGATATAGAATAAAATTGGAGGAAATGCGTGGAGTAGAGTTCAGGTGGCTTCGGAAAGCCCTCTATTCTCAGGCCTTCATTACTTTTATCTTCTGGAGCTCTCCTATATTTGTTTCAGCTGTCACTTTCGGTACTTCCATATTGTTAGGTGGTCAGCTGACTGCCGGTGGTGTTCTTTCTGCTCTAGCCACTTTCAGGATTCTCCAAGAACCTCTTCGGAATTTTCCTGACTTGGTATCAATGATGGCTCAGACAAAAGTTTCCCTTGATCGGATATCTGGTTTCCTACAGGAGGAAGAATTGCAGGAAGATGCAACTATCGTCTTGCCAAGAGGCATTTCTAACATTGCCATAGAGATTAAGGATGGAGTGTTCTGTTGGGACCCTTCATCTTATAGGCCTACACTGACAGGAATACTTATGAAAGTGGAAAGAGGGATGCGTGTGGCTGTTTGTGGCATGGTTGGCTCTGGGAAATCAAGTTTTCTTTCTAGCATTCTTGGAGAGATTCCTAAGCTTTCTGGTGAAGTATGTTAGTTTACTTAACATTTGAATTCCATTTGTATTGGTATTTGACAACCCTCGTCTGATAAGCATTGTAATATTTTGCAGGTAAGAATCTGTGGCACTGCTGCATATGTCTCCCAATCAGCATGGATACAGTCAGGAAATATAGAAGAAAATATCCTTTTTGGAAGCCCAATGGATAAAGCAAAGTACAAGAATGTTCTCCATGCTTGTTCACTGAAAAAGGACCTGGAACTTTTCTCACACGGAGACCAGACAATTATTGGTGATAGAGGTATCAACTTGAGTGGTGGCCAGAAGCAGCGGGTGCAGCTTGCACGCGCACTCTACCAAGATGCTGATATCTATCTCCTTGATGATCCCTTCAGTGCAGTTGATGCTCACACTGGATCAGAATTGTTTAGGGTTAGTTTCTCTAGAACCAATGTTGCCTTTTAAATTAATCAGATTTGATTTAATTTATAATTTGGAACTGCAGGAGTATATATTGACTGCACTAGCAGATAAAACAGTCGTCTTTGTCACACATCAAGTTGAATTTCTTCCTGCTGCTGATATGATACTGGTATGCCTATCAGGATTTGTGTTGCACATTATGTTTTATATTATGGAATGGGTTGCCAACATTGATGTCTACATTTTGTACTGGGCTTTTCCCGATTTTTATTTTTGAGATTATACTAAAATGTCATATGAATATGTTACGCAGTTAAAGTGTTTTACTGTTGAGAATTATATATTCACTGCATGATCAGAGGTTGAGATGAGCGCTGCTATTTCATTAAGATGTGCTTTTCCTCTTCTCATATCCTTCGGGTTCCTAGTTCTTTCTTCTATTTCACAATCTTAAGTTCAAGATCATTAGCTTCATCAAGTCTCAAGTCAAGTTTGGAGTCAAACTTGTCTTCAAAACTTAAAGATTTGTTTCACAGAATTCAATGTAAGAGCCTTTCCTCATATGAAAATTGTCAGGTTAGTTAAGACTGTAGGCTGACTTTTTAAAAACGCTGGAGTGATGTATACACGATCTAAAATTCACTTCACTATCTGACAGATATGATGAGAAAGCATTATGAAAATGACACAACTGTCAATTGATGATTGACTTAATGACTATGTTGAACTAAAGTTCTTATTTAGCCTATTTATTGCGAGAGATGTTTCCAATCATAAAATTCCAGGGGACTCATCAGGGGTGAAATTTGACAACTTCTGGGTACATTTGAGATTGGTTGGTGCACTGCAAGGGTCGGTGTTTTTCAACCTCTCTTTGTTGTTATGTTATAACTCAATTGACATTGATGATAGTTTTTATTAGTTTTCTAGTTATTATCTTGTTTACTTATGGAAAAATTTTCTTTGTGCATATTTTTCTGTTTTGCAACAGCTTTGTCATGCGAGTGAAACTTTTTTCTACTGTTAGATAAATCTGTCTTTATCAAAATATTGATTCGCAGTCCTTAATTGCTATTATATCTGAAATACATGGTTTGCTATCTAGATATTTATTTTCTTAGTATTAGGAAGCATCTTCTTTGTAATATGGAAATTTGATTGCAGTGAAAGAAAAATAATTTCTCTGACATTTATCTTCCATCATTGAAGGTTCTTAGAGAAGGTTGCATCATACAGGCAGGAAAATATGATGATCTTTTACAGGCAGGAACAGATTTTAACGCACTAGTTTCAGCTCACCATGAAGCAATCGAGGCTATGGATATTCCCAATCACTCCTCAGAAGATTCAGACGAAAATGTATCCTTGGAAGCATCTGTTATGTCTAGTAAAAAATCCATTATATCTGAAAACGACATCGACAGTTTGGCCAAGGAAATGCAAGAGGGTACATCAACTTCAGATCAGAAACAAATAAAGGAGAAGAAAGCAAAACGCTCAAGAAAAAAACAACTTGTTCAGGAAGAGGAGAGGGTTAGAGGTAGAGTGAGCATGAAGGTGTACTTGACGTATATGGCTGCAGCATATAAAGGCTTATTGATTCCACTGATAATTATTGCACAAGCATTATTTCAGTTCCTTCAAATTGCTAGTAATTGGTGGATGGCTTGGGCAAACCCTCAAACCGAAGGAGATCAACCCAAAACGACCCCTATGGTTCTTCTCGTTGTATATATGGCCCTTGCTTTTGGAAGCTCTTGGTTTATATTTGTAAGGGCTGTTCTGGTATCTACATTTGGTCTAGCGGCTGCACAGAAGCTATTTTTGAATATGCTTAGAAGTGTTTTCCGTGCTCCCATGTCTTTCTTTGACTCTACTCCGGCTGGAAGGATCTTGAATCGTGTAAGTTTTCTTTCTCTTTTTATGCCTTTTTGGAGGGCCAAACTCTAAGTGTGGTCTACGCAATTAACATGGGCAATTTTTATCCTCCCAGGTGTCTATTGATCAAAGTGTTGTGGATCTCGACATCCCTTTTAGACTTGGTGGTTTTGCTTCAACAACAATACAGCTTATTGGCATTGTTGGTGTAATGACTAAAGTTACTTGGCAAGTTTTGCTTCTCGTAATCCCAATGGCTGTTGCCTGTTTGTGGATGCAGGTAATTTGAGGACTTTTGTATTTTTACATAATTCAAACTGCTTTCATGGAATATTTAAACACAATTTTAATTTTTGTGTGCGCGCGTGTTTACATGCCTTTCTATATTTGCATGTTGTGTATGTGTATATATGTAGATGTCTTTAGCTGGTTCTTGATCCATAACTTTCTATTTTTGCCTACTTTTTTTTTTCCCTATAACAAACTGATAATCATTTTATAAAAGAAGGAAAAGAAGATAGAGTAATGAAGGATAAAAAATCAGCCAATCATATCATGTATTTCTATTCAATTTTGTTTGCCTACACCCATGTAATCCTATAATAAACCATTCCAACCAACAATAATTTATTGCAGAAATATTATATGGCTTCCTCAAGGGAACTGGTTCGCATTGTAAGCATCCAGAAATCTCCCATTATACATCTTTTTGGTGAGTCAATTGCTGGAGCAGCAACCATCAGAGGATTTGGACAAGAAAAAAGATTCATGAAGAGGAACCTGTATCTTCTAGATTGTTTTGCACGGCCATTCTTCTGCAGTCTTGCAGCTATTGAGTGGCTCTGTCTGCGCATGGAGTTACTGTCAACCTTTGTGTTTGCTTTCTGCATGATTTTACTAGTGAGCTTTCCACGTGGAAGTATTGATCCAAGTGAGTCTTCGTATTTCTGCTACAAATATGCTAAATCCTGGAGGCATAGATTATATGATTTCAATATAAGTTATTGCCGAAAATTGAAGTCCACTAATACTATGAAATTCAATTCAACAGCACAAATAGAAGTTCACTAATACATAAAGCTTTGTGCTGTTGAAATAAAGTTCTGTTGCATTAAATTCCCATTGATTTTTATTGACTAATTGTCCGAGATTGGAGTGTTAGGAAAGGGCTTAATAAACGGTGATTGTTGTTTCACCGGAATATGCTAGAACCAGCATACTTTGCCATATGAAATGACATTCTGCTGCTAATTAGTTATCACTTGCCCTCTTCTGTATAGCCATGGCTGGACTTGCTGTGACATATGGCCTGAATTTAAATGCACGCTTATCGCGGTGGATACTCAGCTTTTGCAAACTTGAAAACAAAATAATTTCTATTGAAAGGATTTATCAGTACAGCCAAATTTCTAGCGAAGCTCCGGCAGTTATTGAAGATTCTCGCCCTCCTTACACATGGCCTGAAAATGGGATGATAAGAATAATTGATCTAAAGGTACTTTATTCAGTTTCCTATTTTTTGTTTTGCGTTCAGATGCTTAAGCCTTCTCTTTTTGCTTTTCATGGGCAATTTACTAGTATTTGATTTCAATGTTTTGTTCTTAGGTGTTAAATCTCTATCCATTAATCATCAATTGTTTACTCTCTCTATTTTTCCGTGTTGGGACTGAGGGAAAATTTTCTGTTAAATCTTTTCCGTGCACAGCCACACAGCATTTAGGTGTCTAGATCAAGCTTTTCTATGTGTTGTGCATTATTATATTAACTGCAATTGTCCTGTTACCATTGGCTCTTTCATGTTAATATACTTCCTCTTAACCCTTGCTCAATAACTCTTAAAGGTTCGTTACAAGGAGAATCTTCCATTGGTTCTTCATGGAATTTCCTGTACATTTCCTGGTGGGAAGAAGATCGGAATAGTTGGGCGTACCGGAAGTGGCAAATCTACTTTGATTCAGGCATTATTTCGATTAATCGAACCATCAGAAGGGAGTATTCTGATAGACAACATCAATATATCTACCATTGGTCTTCATGACCTTCGAAGCCGTCTGAGTATCATACCACAGGATCCAACATTATTTGAAGGGACCATACGAGGCAACCTTGATCCCCTTGAAGAGCACTCAGATCAAGAGATTTGGGAGGTTAGTATTACTTGCATTCCTCCATTCATTCAACAGTCACGATTTGTCTGATTTGTAAGTGGCCACAATTTAGGACTTGAATATCTGTTTACAAAGGAATTCTTTTCGTATTCAGGACTGGAATATCAGTGTACGGTAAAACAAAAGTCAGTGTTTTGCCTATAATCCAAAAAATTAATTGGAGTCACTGATTAATTAAGAATGGCACTGATTACCTGTCTCTGAGAAAATGTTTCACTCCCTATTTTGAGATATTGCTTACTCTGACAAATGATGGATGGTATTTTATTATAAGATTAACCATTGCCAACAACTCCTTTAATTATACATGGATGGTTCTGTTTGATTATTTCCCTGATCAATAGTTACAACATATGAGGATATTCAGTGAACTTAAATTTTTTAAATATGGTGCTTAATGAGGAGGATTCTTTCTTCAATTGATCATTGGGTTTGAATTTTTTTCCAGGCATTAGACAAGTCTCAGCTTGGAGACATTATCCGAGAGAAAGAGCTGAAGCTTGAGACACCAGGTATATAGCCCGATACTTTGGAATCTACCCTTCATATTTCTGTGTACCCTCTTTCAAAAGTTCAATTAAAAACAAATGTGAAAAGGATTTTGGTTACGAGTAGCTATTCTATTATCAATCCTTCAGTGCTAGAAAATGGAGATAACTGGAGTGTGGGGCAGCGGCAACTTGTTTCCCTTGGCCGAGCTTTACTCAAACAGTCAGGGATACTTGTACTTGATGAAGCAACAGCATCGGTTGATACAGCCACTGACAATCTCATCCAGAAGATTATTCGAACAGAATTTAGAGACTGTACTGTTTGCACTATTGCACATCGTATCCCTACTGTTATTGACAGTGATCTGGTTCTAGTACTTAACGATGGTGCGTAATTCAGTCTTCTGTCTTGTTTATTTTCCCAGCTTACATGCCCACAGGTTTTGCATACAATCTGGCAGTGCTAGATTGGAACTGTCTTTAGAATGTTACTAAACCTTGCACTTTTCATTTGAGTTTGCCAAAATATTTTGTTTTATTGTTTGTTAAGGTTTCATTCTGAGAGATTTAAAGGCAGAGTGCTACTGTGCTAGTGAACAAATGTGAGCGTATATGCTGACATATAAATCTGATGAAGTCATGTCATGAACTTTTTCCCTTTAATCTTTTTTTCCCCCCTTCTATCCTCATAAAATTGAGTGCAACTCTGAGGTTTTGTTCCAATCAATTTTCTTGGTAGTATGAACCCTAACACTCATCGTCTAGCAAATTCTTGGTTTATATCCTAGTTTCTAGTGATCAAGAATGATAGATCATGTTATCTAGTTAGTTTCTAGTGATCAAGAATGATAGATCATGTTATCTAGTTATTTATAAATAAGAAGTATTGTCCTCGAAGAAAGAAAAGATCATTCCTCATGATCAAAAGGAAATAGTGTCAGATGCTGATGTTCATCGGTATGTTGGGCCCAATTCTCCTTCAAGCTCACTAATGCTATGCTCATTAATACATTTGACATCCTGCAGGTCGAGTGGCTGAGTTTGACACTCCATCACGACTATTGGAGGATAAGTCATCAATGTTTCTGAAATTGGTGACCGAGTATTCATCGCGGTCAAGTGGCATGCCAGATATTTAGTTCAATGGCATGCCCAGAAACCTCCGATACAAGGGCCGGGCCTTAGAGCACAGCAGCTCAAAAGTTTAATCAGCAAATGCTGCCTCAGTTGGTGCTGCTGCTGCAGGCGGTGCAGCCAGAGACAAGGAGGGACGGAACTAGGATTCATGCTTCTTTATCCATAAAGCAACCCAGCGGAAGGAAATTAATTTCTTGCTCGAAATCATTGTCAGTTGTTCATCCCCTGGAATAAAACTGGGGAATTCATGCATAGTTAGCATGCTGTGTAACAAAAAATAAGGTTATTCCAAAGTCATTACGGGAAAGGAAACATAGGCATCAGAATTGGGTTCAATTATGTGAAATAAATTAGTTTTGAATGAGGCAGTAATAGGCTTTCGCTAGTTAGGAGAGTTTAGAACTGAACCAGTCACGTGGACTCAACAATTTCTTGTAGCAGAGCTCAGAATTAGGTTATTATAGACTAAAAGAATTTCAATCACTTTGCAACTTCCTCCTGCAGAAAAAAGAAGAAAGATATTACTTTTCTCTCTTGCTTCTTAGGCTTTCTATTTTCTTCTTTTTCATGTCACCATGTGATTTACTGTTTTGTACAGAATCATGAATTCTGAGCAAATATCCTCTGCGGTGTAATGCGATTTGCTGTCCTAAATAATACCATGAATACAATATAATTGTCTAATCATTTTAAAACTCCTCACTGTCCTGGATGGATTGTTTTTTATGCTATGTACGGTATTCACTACAGTTGCATATATAATACATGTAAATAGCAATACTTGATGTTTTCCTGTATTTATGATGCCAGCAACCTATAGTGTGACGAAGTGTGTGCATAAATAACACTGCTTGATATTTTTCAATGTAACATGATGTTGGGAGTCATATTCACTTACTATTTACTATCTGCTCATTCTCTCCTTACAAGTTAAGTTCATAATTCTGTGGATCTGAAGAAATTGAATGATCTTCTTTAAAAAGTACAAGTGGTATTTTCTTTTTTGACCTCCTCACTTGGAGGTTGGATAACTTTCAATTGAATAATTATATATTTAAGTAATTAATATCATCAATTAGTCCAATTAATTAATATAATTAGCTAACAATTAATTAAATCAATTAATTGCTAATGTAATTAATTAATTACTAAATAGAATCATAATTTAATTAACCTAAAAACACAAGTTGAATTTGTGATCAAATCCAATCCAAATGTTGTTTATTTCTGGATTGAGAAACTTCCATAATCTTACAAAATTTTTTAAATAAATAAAAGTTTAAAATTAGATTTTAGTTTATCCATACTCAGAAATTATGTTAATTTTCTTTGCATCATTCTAATTTTATCAGATGTGAGGCCAAATAAGGTTACCGTTAAGCTATAGGTGTTTCTAGATTATAAAATTTCACTACTAATTGCAATAATAGGAGGGCATATAATTTTTCCCATATAATTTTAAAACCAGGCGTTGAACAATCCACTTGACTACTTCCATAGTCAAAGTCAAATTTCAGCTTTTTAAAAACACCTTCTAGTGGCGCTCTCCCAAATCCTTATGGTTGTGAATGCTTTAAAGAGGTTTATAAGTATTTCTTGTGGGCCTCGTTGGACTTCTAAAGGATGGGCTAATGATCCATTCGGCCCAAATTTCTTGGACAATCACAATCCAGAGGCCCAAAAAAATGGGTAGTCCAAAACGTTGTCGCGTGCGCTCTCCACCATCTACATTCATCGTCGTGTTCCCATTCCTCTCTCCGCCTATCCCTTTCTCTCTCTGCTGTGACTTTAGGCCGTAGCTGAGCACGATGCAGGTCATTGCGAGGCGCTTAGGACACCCATCTCTGACGCCGTCTGCTTCTATTTCATCGTTGAAGTCCATCTATCCCATTTCGGATCAGTGTAATTTTTCATTTCCGATTGAAATTCCCTATTTCGGTCCGAATTTTGAGCAATGTGCTTAGCTTTCAGCGTGTCGTTGATGCAGTCTATGGAGGAGCGGATCAGGAACGTTACGTATCCACCCTCGCCACCAAGGGTGTGGGCCACCTTGTTCGCAAGGGTACAGGTGGAAGATCATCCGTTAGGTACTTATGTTTGTTGCTGATCATTGAGTTATGAGTATTGTAGATTTGCAGTTCTAAGGCTTGGGGTTATTGTTTTGTTCGAGAGAGAGAAAACTCTCTATTACTCGGTTCTTATGATTGAATTAGAAACAGCCGAGGGTTTAAGAGTTTGTTTAGTTATCATAATTGCAACTTTGGCGAGTACATGGCATGGAAGATTATTTATATATTTATTTATAATGTTGAAGGCGTAATGTTTGAAAGCAATTGTGTTTTGCAGTGGCATCATCGCTACAGTATTTGGGGCAACTGGTTTCCTAGGTCGTTATCTTGTGCAACAGCTTGGTATGAAAAGTTTACAAGACTCTTGAAAAAAAAATTCATTTGAAGTGGCAGTTAAGTTTTCCTTTTCTAATTTCATGATTTTGGTGAAATCATTCCCCTGTTCCAGCTAAAATGGGATCTCAAGTGCTGGTTCCCTTCCGGGGTTCTGAAGATTCTCCTCGACATCTCAAACTAATGGGGGATTTAGGACAGGTGAAACGTGAGCTGTTGTGTGTAAAGAGTGCAATTATTTTTCCTGAATGGAAAAGCAATAGTGTTATATGCTTGCATTATTTCCATGTGCTGTACTGCTAATTTTCCCCTGCTTGAAATTTTCAGATTGTGCCAATGCAATACAACCCAAGAGATGAAAATTCAATAAAAGCTGTAATGGCAAAGGCTAACGTTGTTATCAATCTTATTGGTATGCTTAATTATTCACCTTTAAGGTTTCTAGAGTTGATAAATTTTAAATTTTGGTCACAAACTGACCTTGGCTGACTATGGTGGCTTCCAGGAAGGGAGTATGAAACAAGAAACTACAGCTTTGAGGAAGTGAACCATCACATGGCTGAGCAACTTGCTTTGGTATATAGATATATATTTTAACATATAGTCTAATCATAAATCAACATGTTAGAATCCATGCTACTTGAGTTTCTTATGGAACCATCATCTTAGACATTTTTTCCCCCTTCTTTTTTCCTCATATTTGTTTAATAATATTCTACAAGTTTACGAGTCAAAGGTGTCTTTATAGACATCTGGGCATTAAATCGTGTACTTTAGCTAACTTGATTCCATTTCTTTCTTTCATTATTCTTCATTTTTTTAGTCAAGTTACGACTATTCATTTAATTATCCAAAGTGATGCAGATTGCGAAAGAACATGGTGGTATAATGAGATTCATTCAAGTTTCTTGTTTGGGGGCATCTGCTTCATCTCCATCCAAGATGTTAAGAGCCAAAGCTGCTGCTGAGGAAGCAATTTTGAGGGAGATTCCTGAGGTAAATATTGTTTCTCACTTTTTGAGCTGACAAATGTTGCATCTAATTCCTTGATTATATTTTTATGGAGCATTTTATGACCTTTAGTTAAAACAAACTTGTGAATGTTATAAATGATTGATAGAAACTGAGCAATTTTTCTTTTGTGGGTTTTTAGGTTTATTTTGCATTTTTAAATGTTTTCTTTTGACCTTTTAAGACACTAGCAATATCAAGATCATTGCTGAATAAAGAAAAAAATTCTCATATTATTAAGTGGCAATTTATTCATAAAATACCTTTTCCCCAAGTTTTGGCAGATGGCATGTTGGATGATCAATTACTGGTATCATTTTAGTCTGATTTGGATGATTTTTCGTTTCTTACATACAGTTGAAAAATTGGTGGTAATTCTATAGTAAAATGAGGCTTATGTGCTTTGCTAATATGCAAGAGCATTAGAATCAGAGTTTCTAACATGTACCTCTACAGGCCACCATCATGAAGCCTGCTGTTATGATTGGTACAGAGGATCGGATTTTGAATCGATGGGCTCAATTTGCTAAGAAATATGGCTTTCTTCCATTGATTGGTGATGGGAATACGAAGTATGTAGTAAATGTTTTTCCACTGAGTAAAACTATAATGTGTAGTTCTTCCTATTGGCTTTGATCCGCATGTTTCTGCATATCTTCTGATAAAGTGCAACCATTGCAGAATCCAACCTGCATATGTTGTTGATGTCGCTGGTGCAGTTGTTTCAGCCTTGAAGGATGATGGCACTAGCATGGGGAAGATTTATGAACTGGGTGGTCCAGAGGTCTTTACAGTGCATGAATTGGTAATCATTTTCTTCATTTTTTTTATTGAATATTGTCAAAATGAGATTACAGATTGTTGAAAAGTATGAAAGAAAAAATTGTTGAAATGATGTAGATTCCTTTTGTGAATGTAGGCAGAGCTAATGTTTGACACAATCCGAGAATATCCTCGATATGTGAAGGTGCCTTTCCCCATTGCAAAGGTGTGTTCTTGTTGACCATTTGCTACCTTCTGTATATCATGGAATGCTAGCCATGACATCTTCCTGGTCTTGTTATTAATTCCATTTCATGTATTTGTTTGATTTCTTTCACTGTTATATTGGAGTTTATAAATTAATTGGGTCAGATACTAATAATCTCACATTCATATACTTTCATGGATAACTTAACTCGGAATTTTAGGTATCTGCTGATCTACAATTGGATATGTGTGTTGGAAATCATTTTGAGCAAGAAGGAAGTATTGTTAAGGTTGAAAATCAAAACTCAAAAATGTGAAAAGCTTGTACAAATGTATGAGACTGTTGTGAATTCATGTTCTGTAAAGTATTGAGTTGATAACTGCTGTTGCAATTTATGAGTCAATTACCACTTGAACTTTTTTGTAGTTTTAGCCGGTGATGTGAAAGTTGCTATTGTTTCTAATATAAAATGAAAGTTGATATTTTGCTGATGGGAGACGAAGGCTGAGTCAAGTTAACCGAATATCTGGTGTCATTTTAGTTGGTGAGAAACTTTATATTTTGTGTGCCTGACTCGTTTCAGGCATTGGCAACCCCACGGGAAATATTCCTGAAGAAGGTGCCATTTCCACTACCCAATCCTGACGTTTTCAATCTGGATCAGATCCTTGCTTTGACTTGTGATGCCGTTGTTCCAGAAAATGGTAATTTCAGTAATTCTATCAAGATGTTTTCATTCTATATTCGAACATTTTAGTTGCCGTAGATTATTATTCTATATCTCACCTTACATAATGTCGGATGGGATTTGCAGCCTTGACTTTCAATGACCTCGGAATTGTACCTCATAAGCTGAAAGGATACCCCATTGAGTTTCTTGTCTCATATCGGAAAGGAGGCCCACAATTTGGCTCTACAATCAGCGAAAGAGTCTCTCCAGACGCTGGGCCATAATTTTTTTTTTTTTTGGAAAATTTTGTCTTGAATTATTTTTTTAACCTGTTTTGTTTGTAACACAACCATCTTGTGTTACAAGTTGAAAAAGATCCGAAAAGATCAACTTCTGTAACTTTGCTCATGTTTCATTGTGAAAATAAATTCCAGATACTTGTTGAATACCCCTTCCCATACCCTTCGCTGCTTTCAATATCCATAAAAAAAAGGGTCATTTGTATGCATTTATTCTAACCTATTCTAAATATTGTGCGAAAATCTGGAAGGTATTTATTCTTTGTTTTTCAACCATGGTTTATTCAAAATGTCAAGGAATTCAAGAATAGAGCGCCAAAATCAGTAGTTAGTAAGATCAAGACGAACATTTTCAGTTATTACCTTGCAATATTGTCGGGAGGAATCAGTTATGCTTGATTGATCCATGTATTTCATTGCTGGTATTCATCGAAGAGGAAAAA
This sequence comes from Sindora glabra, assembly GCA_020226215.1. Lineage (NCBI taxonomy): Eukaryota > Viridiplantae > Streptophyta > Magnoliopsida > Fabales > Fabaceae > Sindora > Sindora glabra. Next base: position 12,047,648 of record CM035228.1, on the reverse strand, counting down.
ATGGGGAGGAAAAAAAGTGTTAAAAAAAAATGTATCTGCAGTCTGACTAGAACGGTGTGAGCTAGATTTGCCTTTCCTTGTTGAGTGTCATGGAAGTCATTCCAAAAGCACATTAGCTTCCTTTAGCAGGAGGCAACCAGTAAGTCTAAACCAAATATTAGCTGGAAAAGCAAAGAAATCACAATGAAACGAATATGCCATGAACTTCAAATAGCAAGAAAAGCTGGCTTGTTCTTGCGCTCTGCAGCAACAACTCTCTCATGTCATGGATTCAAACCTCAAACATGGGCATGGCTCGTCTGAATACATCAAATTGGACGGAAATAACATTGGCGCAACGATGCGGTTGAACCAGAGAAGCATCAAAAGTGAGCCGCCAAAAGATTGTTGCTGCATCAACGTTTATGTGAACAACAATGTTCAGGGTGTTTCCAATTCTGTGATGCATGGGAGTAAGGTTGAAATGAGAGATCCAGGAGTTAGCTTATACTTCGAAGACTTCAAGTTTGCTAAAAGATCTCTCAGAAGTGACATGAGGGCATCCATGGAGGATTTGTTGGGGTTAGGGTTTTACTTTTGCGTATTAATCTTATTTGCTTTCATGTTTCTCATTGTGTTCCTAGCCTTCACTAAAATCTTGATATTGCTCATCTGAAATTCAATTGCTATAACATTTTGCTCCAAAACCTAAGTTATGCAAAAATCATGTAGGTTTTACTTTTCATTGCAGGCTACTGCACAAGTAGCCTATATCACCTTTTCATATACAAATCTCAACTCAATGAAATTTAAACTTAAGATCAAAGAATACTAGGTAGTTACTATGATATATTCTTAGAAACATCTATGGGTCAAATACAGAATATAAGAATGAAATTTAAACTTAAGATCAAAGATTAGGATGTTGCTATATGCTAATTAATTTTAATAGTGGGAATAGCAAATCACTTAAATACATTTGTACAAAATCTATGGGTCAAATTCAGAATATAAGAATGATAATATATTAGATTCTATTGCACCACTAAAGTATATATGCTAATTTTGAATATTATCTTCAATCATTCAAATAAATTATTAGTGTAATACATGTTTCAATATAAATATAGGCTTATGTAATCCAAGTGACTCATCAAATTATTGTTAATCAATATAAATATAGGCTTATGCTAATTATGACAGCCTAATTTAGATGGTTAATTATGTATTGTGGGGACGAGGAATATGATATTGATCTATTATTAATCAATAAAGACATTTGCATTGTCCGAATGGTCCGAATGATAATGAAGTGTGAAGGAGAGATTGGTAGCCCAGTCTCCCTCTGCTCTTTTGATGCCCAACCACAAGACAGCGTTCCAGGACAGCCTTTGGTAATTTCATTTTTCGCAATTCAATGCTCACGATCGCGACTTTGCAATGCCCAACATGTTCATGCACTTACTTTTCAATATCGTTTTAAAGCTAATCCGGTCGTTCAATCATGAAAAGTCTTTTTTTTTTAATAGAATGTATACTTTCCATTTTATAAAAAATGAATAAGAAAAATTTCGATAGAGATAAATATAAATTTTTTATTTAAAATTATTGATTCCATAAAATAAATAAATTTCAGAGTAAAAATTATATTTTTTATTCCTCTGAAATTAATAAAAAAAAATTGCAAAGGAAAATGTAGAAAATTCAGATACCTTTATTTGGAAAAAAAAAAAAGTGTCTTCATTTTGCCGTTGTCTCAAATTAATTATAAAATTATATAAAAGAAATTTTTGCACACAGAATTTTTTTTAAAGTGCGTTGACAAAAAAATCTAAATCTTTTAGAATGAGATTAGATTGTCATTATTATGAGTTTTTTTTAAAATAAGATTAAGAGTTTTGCTTCGTAGCGGTAAATGTATGCATATGTATTTTATAAACTTCCTAACAAAATTTTATTAGTTTCTACAATTACTTCAAAAAAAAAAATGGGCTCTTTAAAATATGTACGAAAATACATATAATTTTTAAAAAATGAAATTTAAAATCACGAAAGCATATCAATTTTAGAAATTTATCATAACTTTTTTTTTTCTAAAAATATACTTGCAAATTTCACAAAATAGGCAGAGTCCCTCGATCTCTGTGGAAAAGTAAGCAGCCTTGAGTTGACTGTAATAGTAGTGGAATGAGCACTTTGGATCGTGTGAAGGAAATTTAGTATTTCTAGTGGCGTGGGGCGTTTGCTTTTGAGTTTTGACAAATGGTCGCCAACGCTCATTTGTCGGAATTCAATGCTCACGACAAAATCTGGTTGCTTGCTCATTGGTGAGCAAGCCAATTAAAGCTAGTTAATCTCCGTAGTTAATGCTACTTATGAGCATTAAAATAAGGAAAAAAAGTTTCGGTACACTTGCTACATCACTGAATTTAATAATATTAATTTTTATTTATTCTATATAATACTACATAAATAAATAAAATTTAACAATTTAAAGTAATAATGTATTGATATATTTGGTATATCATTATTATCACTTTAAAATATACATGAGGAGATTATGTATACTATTCACACAATAATATTATTGATATATCAATATATTATTAGATTTAATTAAATATTAAATTTATTTTTAAATTAAATTTAATATATTACACAATAATATATTAATAATTAGATCAGATAGTGTATCAATATACCATTATATTAATGATGTATTATTTCCAAATTAAAATTGATTATGCAATTTACCAATTTGATTACTTATTGATGGATTTGTTTAGTATAACCATGAAAATAATTAATTATATATAATTTGTTATATGTTTAACAATATCAGTTAATAATATACTTTAGAATAAAAGTCTTGTAATTAACATTGTTTCCGGCCTTAAAACAATGCACCGGGGCGAGTTGTTCTGTCCCTTCCTTTCACAGTCGCACATTGGCAATTTTCATGCTCTCAATGTTCTATTTCTCAACAAAAATTCATGAAATTTATAGTTATTTAATGGTTAAGGATGCAGCTCCGTACACATGATTTTGTCATTTTGGCCTTTAAAATAACCTAATTGCATAATTTATGTAAGTTTTTTCCCCAAGTGTGAAAACAAGCATGGAAAGCCCACTTAAACCCTAATTTCATGTTTAGAGTAAAGGTGATTTGGATGCCTCTTCTGATTGTGATTTCTTTTCCCTCTTCTCCATATCTCTCTTCCCTTTTTCATTCAATTTCAAAATTTATTAGATTATCAAAGAAATTATTTTTCAATTTCTAAATGATTGTTTTCCTTAAACTTCAACTCTTATCTGAAATTAATGTCTTAATATTCAAAGGCTCGTGACTCCCAATACGATAATAACCTCAACTCTCATATAAAATCAATACTTTAATCACTTAATTTTTACCTTCTATCTGTTTTTTTGTGTATTTTTCTTCCAAAGGTTTTTTTGACTTCTAAGTGAATATTTATAGGTTTGTATTTTTTTTTATTATATGGATTTTGATTATAAGTAATCCATTTTTATTCTAAGATAATATTGCAGTTTGATTTTTATGTGCACATATCTTAATTGTTCCCCACTCCTCAAGCCCCCATTGGTTCAGCTAATTCTCCAGATTTGTGCATTTTGCTTCCAGAGTTTATTGGACTAGTACAACATTTACAGGCATGAATTTTATTCAGAAAGCAAATAGGATAATCATAAATTTTATTGTTGGATAGTTTATATTTCGAGAGGGAATGAGATTTTATTTCCAAATTTATTGACTGTCGAGCTTTTTTCTAATTAATTGGATTTTGATTTGATGTACTACTCAGCTTATGTTAGTGTCTTTCTATAATTTCTGCTTCTATATTGGAGTGAATCCATTGATTTTGTTCCTTTATTTGGATTACTAATCTTAGTTGACTTTTTTTTTTCCCCAAAAAATTATCTGGTTTGATTTCCTATGTTAGTTTCTCCCATTTCACTTGAAATTGTTTTCTCTTGAATCCACTAATTTTGTTTTACTTTTCCGAATTAAATGGGATTGGCTGAACTAAGATAATGTTTCCATAACTTTGTGCATAAACTGTGAATAAGAGTTTTTATTTTGTATGAGAAGGGTTTAACTAAAATAATTTAATTTACAAATTAATCAAGTTGTCATTTAAATATAATAAATGGTTGAAATAATTTCTACATGTTAATATTAGATAAAACTTTGATACATGATTTATAATATTGCATGCTTTGTTTCTATCGTAGTACTAAGCAATGTGAAACGAGTTCCAAACTCGCAAACTTGGCAAGTTACCTATGCGGAGAATATAGGATAAGTTAAATTTTTAATTTTTTTTCCTATTTTTAAATGCGGGTTCAAATGAATTAACCTCATGAGTTAGGATCCATGTTATATTACTTGCAGGTCTATGAACTATTTTTTAGGTTAATTATTTTTTAAATTCTTCAAAAATTTGAAATTTTTTTAATTTAGTCCAACTCAATGTCAAATATTTTAATATAATTTCTTTAATCTTACTTAATTGATCTATTACACAAGATGGAAAAAAACCTAACTAGCCTATTAAAATTTAGAAAACAAACAAAGTTGTTTCTATTATGGACCACTCACAAGTTTGTTAACCTGTACATAGTGAGATAAGCTTACCCTCCTTACTTTGTTTTTAATACAAGCTTATGTGGTCTAATCCATGTAACCTTAGGCCTATATTAGTTTAACATATGCATTTTACACTTCTACTAGTATAATATAACTATATATGTTTAAAATATAAAAATGACCAACTTAAATTGGCTTAATTGACTATCCAAATAAGAACATTATAAAGTACTTAGCGCTCAGTGACACATGTAGGTCACAAGCTCAACATTAGAGGATATTGCTTACACCTAAGCACTACAAAAGCTTTGCTATTACACCCCCAAAAATTTAAAATTTTGTATTTATATAATTAATTATCTTCATATAAGTTAAATGTAATTGATTTGTTTGAATAGAGTGTTTCAAACTATGAATCATATATTTGAATTTTATGGATGAATTGAATTAAATAAATGTGATGGGAATAGAATATGAAAGGCAAATAATAGAATTTATGTGAAAAATAGGATAGTAGTCAACCATATTTATGCCAATTCATGCTGCTATTTAGGTAGACATAATGGACTATAGCCCAACTAGATCAATTGATGAATTAAAACCATATTTTACCCTCTATTTTTAAAAATACCCATTAACTACCTTAAGATTAAAATATCTTAAGCCACTTTCCTCTACCATTATTTTCATTTTCTATTATCTTCCCTAAGCCTTCAAATAGAATTTTAGAAGCTCTAAGAAGAATTTTTTAATCTTTCTTCAATTTTTACTTCCTTAAGCTAAGCTACTTGTCAACGAATGATTCCTTATCATTTAACCTTCTCTATATTCATCTAATTTCCCCCTAAACTCTTGATTTCAAAACTATAATTGTGTCACGATCCAAATTTTCAAGTTGGAAATCATGACCAGTGTGAATATATCATAATCCTATGATATATCGACAAGCTTTTTTTAGATTTTATTTCATTTCTGACCAAACACAATAATATTAATAAACTGATATATATATATATATATAAAGATCAATCATATTTACAAATTAAAATAAAAGTACTGTCTCATAATTCATACAAATATCAGGAAGTACTCCACTACTAAAATACTATACTTTAAACATCTAACAATTCAAATTACATAGTATATCAACGATTACATACGATCTGGGGATCCACCGGTAAAGAAATTTAAAACAACAACAGAATAAGTATTTTAAATATTCAGTAAGCTTATTTACATTCCAATTTCTAAAATAATCCTATAAAGAATTTACCATTTTTTTATGAATATTTAACTAATAGTAATTGTTTATTAGCATAATCTAACTTTATCAATTTATTGAATTCAAACTTAATATGCTTCTAATGTTTATTACGCTAGTAGGAATGATAGGAAGGTATAAGTTCCACCTTATACCTCCAATACAACCTTATCCTTCACGCCCCAACCTTATCCCTCTATTTCAACCTTATCCCACCCTCCAATGGCACTAGGCTAAAACTAGCCCCCATACGAATAAGATCTGCCCCTTTTTATAAGGTTACCCCTTTGAGGGGTTAGAGTATAATTAATATACCTCCTACCATAATTTTCGTATATTTCAAATATAAGAATAGTCTATAATTTTAAAGACATCCACAATTTCCTACGTATAAGTACAAAATAATCATATACATAATTTTAACCATAAATCATTTATTTATCATGTTTAATAATTAAATTAGCAATTATATTACTAATTCTTTTGTTTACAACACTACTAATAATATTAAATGAAAATTATAAAATTACAATCTTCAATTTGTAATTTTCAAAATTTTTCTAAGCAAAATTTAGGCCTAATTGGAAATATTTAAATTTAAACATAATTATTATAAATTATTGCATAAAATTAAATTAAATTAGAAATTGATTAAATAGAACTTACCTCAACTCTCCCAAAGATAACTCTTATTTTTCTCTCTCTCTCTCTCTTCTTTCTTTTTCCTTTTTCTTTTTTCTTCTTTCTTCTTTTTTTTCTTGCTTCTTCTCTTTCTTTCTTCTAGCGTGAAGCCATTATACCCCCTCCCCCTTTTTATATTGGTTAAATGGCAGTGACAGCACTGTCATTCATTAATATTTTTTTATTTTTTTACTTTTTATTTTTTGAAAAAAATTATTTTTATTTTTCAATTTTACCCTTTCTCTTTTAAAAAATTTACATACTTGTTCTCATAAATTATATTTCAATTTTGCCCTTCTACTTTATAAAAATTTATACATTTATCAATATAATTCCTTTTCGATTTTGCCTTTTTTTATGAAAAATTTTGAATGTGTCCAAATATTTTCTAAAAATTTATTTATTTAATTTCTTTAAAAAAATTTATATTACAATACATTTGTAATATTTTTATATTTTTATCTAATGGTTTTATTTATTTAATAAATTAAAATATTTAATTATTACAAATTGTCAATGGAAGATGAACCACTTATAATCCTAACTTATAAATTCCTCCTTGTTTGATGAATATAGGTTTTAATCATCATTCTCTATACTTCAAGTTACCATCCTACGTATAATGAGTAATATCCAACCAAATCTCTTACGTAAATTGTTATTCTAATGAGTTTTGAGGTTTTTCTAGCAAAAATGATTACCACACATAAAAATGATGTTTTATGCATTAAATGTTAGGTTATGATATTTAAGAATGGCATTAAATGATATTAATAGCTTGGTTAAAGTTTGGAACGCATTAAATGATATTTAAGGGATATTTTATACAAATAAATTGTGTTCAAGTAGAGAAATCTATAGAACACCTACTAATAGTCAACTATATAGTTAACTATATAGGTTTGAATTACTTTTTTAGGAGTTTATAGTTAACTACATAGTCATATCAAGCCTAAGATTTGTCCTTAGACAATAATAGTTAATTATAATTATCTAGAATTATCTCCAGAACATTATAATTGACTATAAGTACGAAGTTCATCTTTGGACACTGATAGTCAATTATATAGTCAACTATGACTTTGTTACTTGTAAAAATGCAAGGTATTGAGCTATCACATGTATGTTATATAAGAATAAATAACTTAAACACATATAATGATAAGTAATCTGAGTGGTAATCTAATTAAATTACTTTTTATGGTTCAAGAATACTTGCATATGATATTAATAATTCATGCATCCCGATAAAATGATTATTTGACATCGATTGATTGTGATAGGCCATGTATGGCCTAATTGTGATTAATTTTCATAATCTTATTGTAAATATAATAAGATGAGTTTATATTTTCAAGAATGATAAATGACTTGATTGTGAATAGTGCCATGAATGGCAATGATGATGTAAGACAAGGGTGCATATTAAAGCATTGGGATTTATATACTAATTGTGTGAGATAACGTTAATTCGAGAGCTCCAAGGTTGGAGATTGTGAGACAAGGCTAACCAAAAGACATCGGGAGAAAATTTGCTTGATTTATATATATGTATTGCCATTGTTCTTAATATGTTATGGAATTTTATATTGTTTGAATTTACAAATGATATCTTTTTAGATAATTGACTTTGCAAATGTTTTTAGTGATGGAAATGATTAAGTATCCAATGTTTGAAGCTTCATTTGTCATGAAAGCTTGAAATGTTTATTGTACCTTTTCCATTCTTAATTAATTTTCTAAATTAATTTATGTAAATTGATAGGTAGAATATTCCATACCTTCAATATTTTGGAATTTTATTACAAGCATTTATTTTGGTAAATTCCAATAGATGTTGGTAATTAAGGGAAAAAGTTATGAAAAGGTTTAGGGTGAATAATTAACTAGGAAAAATGAAATTTTATTATGAAATTGCATGAAATTAAGTTAAACATAAGTTAATGCAGAATTAGAATTGAAATAGAGTGTGTGAAGAAGATTTAGGAAAACATTCTCCAAAAATACCTTTAATAACTTACTTAAATTACATAAATACCCTAGCCCATTTAAACTACCAAGAGCTTTAAAATTTTTCCAAAAGTTCCTTGGTATTTCCACCAACCCTCACTCCCTTTTTCTTTTCATCTTCAATTTTTTCCAAACTTAACAAGATTTAGCATTCAAGCCATCAACAAACTGTTAAAAACCTTGAAGTAAACAAAGATAATCTAGGATATTCTCAAATTTAGAAGAGTAAATTGTTGAAAATTTAAGTTGTAAAAAGAAACAAAGTATTTGAGTAAACCCTTTTAACTTAACTTGGATTATTATTATTTAGGGCAAGTTTCATCATCAATCTACCTCTCATTATCTCCTTTAATACCATATATAGCTAAATAATATATTTAAGTTAATGTTTTATAGGATTTGTTTTTATTTAAGCTTGTATGTTAATTTTCATAAAAGAAGTTTGATGATTTAGGATGTATAATTATTGTTAGTTAGAATTTGGGTTGCTTTTATGATAAATGCTTATGAATGATGTTTGGCTGTAAATTCTTGTTAATGATGTTGTATGATGCTAAATGTGGATTAAATACCAAAGTGATTTGGTGAAAAACTAGAAAATTGTCACGACTTGAGCTTAATCGTGACCGGCGTAGATCCTATTACCCGATTCCACCGACCTTAATATTATTTATCATAATTCTAGTCAACAAAAATCTTCTTATTGCTGTATAACTCGCATCCATTTTAATTTTTTATAGGAAAACAAACAAGGTTTTCCTCTATTTTTATATGCTTTCTGAGTGTTACATGTCCTAAATCATCAAAAACTTGTATTCTATATGGATACGACTACATGATCAATATACAAGATACTACATAACTTTAATATATATACACGAATAAACAATTCAACACAGTAAGTGTTGAATTAACTTAATCTCTATATGCATACTCCAATCCTATTCCAACCGTTAAAATCCTTTAATTAGGCCGTCTTTGATTCTCCATGAATGTAACAAAGCTCAGATATTCTTATCTTAACTTGAAAATATTGAAAATAGAATGGAATGAGTTATGAGAATGCAATAAGCATGTATCTATCCTTTCTAAATCTATTTTCAATTATATTAAATGGTCATGTGCAAATTAGATATTTAATTAAAGAAATAATTACAATCTAAACTTTCTGAATTTCTGAGATATATAGAACCAAGCCTTAGGTTAAGTATTCACCTACACACAACTTTGCTTTCATATTATATATTATTGATTACGGTAATCTTAACTATTCATTGACACATAACATTATCATTATATCATACGTACTCACTTTGGGTGGTTATCACATTCACAAATAATTATTAAGGCTTAATCATATCCAATCATCACAATTACCTCAATTAGAGATATTAAGTCATAAACAAGTTTTCATGTCATATCATAATGCATATTAATCAAAATAAAATATATGCATCTACCTTTTGACTCCAGGTCAACCTTATACTCTCCACAAGCTGTTCATCCTTATTCCTCTTGAGTTTGCCTTATACTCTCCACAAGCTATTGCTGAAGATTTCCCATCCACCTTTCACATTGTCACCCTATCATATTTCTCATTTCAAATGCCACTCATAACATATTCCACATTATAATATATACAATAGAGTTCAGCTTTATGAATCACAATTTCAATATAATTCAATTATTCATCATCATGAGGCACACAAAACATATAACACAACATATATATAGTAGCATTATGTTCTCTTACATAGCCACAATATTCATTCACTTTTCCAATGTAAGTTGCACTACATTTTTCAGCATCTCAGTAATGACATAAGTTCAATCATATTACAATCATCATTTTTCCCTCGTATTTCAATCATGATTAAGTGACAATCAATAGTAATCATCATTATACCTCGCAAGGCAAATAATATTCTCTCAAACCAGTAATCACTAACTCATCACAAGCATCATTTTCCAAATTCCCTCATATATAACCATACGATTAATTTCATAGTATATAGTATGATTCACAATTACATTGCTAAAGTTTCATAAATAAGTAAATACATGATCTATATCACTTATAAAAGGATTTCAGTTTATAGCACTTAAATACTTCAATATTGAAGCATTAAAATAGAATAGGATATATATACTCACCTAATGAAATCTAGTTACCTTTTGACATTTTAGGACATTTATGATTATTTTCACTTTTTTCCTTTTTTTTCACCACTTATAATTATAAACTATAAATGTAAAAGCATTACTTATCTTATCTTTACATATTCTAATTTTAAGTTCAAATCATAATATAATAAATTATTCTAGGTTATCGACTTCTTACATTTCTCTAATGTTAAACTTAAATCCAAATTTTATCTTTACATAATAATTTATTTAGAATCGAGTTTATACATGTAAAATATTAAAATACGATGTTCTTAATCAAACTTTATTTGTATCGCTCCACCATCTTGTAATATCAATCTCTTATATCTTTAAAGAAATTATCATAAAGAAAATTGGAGATTTTTGTAAAACGAGAAATTTTTGAATCAAGTGCAAAATAATTAAAATTTTAAAGCTTTATAGTCTTAGAAGACCTAAGTTATATCATATTATAAAATCAGACACTTAGTCCTAAATAATCTAAACATCATTTTAAAGAAATTAAATAATACATTTTAAGCATTTTTTTTTAATCAAACCTTGAGTACTGAAAATTGTTAAGTTTCGGATCAACATACGCAACAAAAAATTAAAATTTTTTATTCGAATTCTACAAAGGATCTATGCAAAAAGGCATAAATAAATATTAGGATTTTACCTTTTGTGTGCTCATGTTCTTTCTAAACAAAATTTTAAGAGACCGAGATGAATCACAAATTAAACATTTGTCAAAAGGTACAATATCTCTATAGTATCCATACGGAGTGACCAATAACTTCTCACCCTCCACGAATTTGCTAGGACACATCTCTCTCATTATGATTAGGATTAATACATTTTTCTTGAGTGATTTAGACCCTCCATGAATTTACTAGGATACATCTCTTTCACTAGGATTAGGATTAGTGCATTTTTCTTGAGTGATTTAGGGTTTAATGATAGTTAATGTATATCTTTTAAAGTGTTCCCTTCAAATTTATTTTATAAAATTAAGGCATACCACATTCCTAGTCCTACTAGGATAATGCTTTTAAAATTCTAATCTTACGTAATAACTATCATCTTTCCTTATCCTTATCGTAGAGAAAGTGAGGAAAGATAAGAATTTTTCATTAATTATCTAATATTAGATAATAATATTATCTCATAATATAATTATCTAATATTAAATGGCATATAATTATCTTATATTAAAAAATAATATTATCTCATAATATAATTATCTAATATGTAATAACATAATTATTTGATATTATTTTAATATCACATAATATATCATATATTATATGAAAATATATTATTATTTTAATAATATTTATATGCATAAAAATAAATTCAATTAATTAAATTTTAGTTCAATTAAAGCCCAATTAATTATTATCTCATTTCTACTCTTTTTGTATAACCTTATATATTCTTACTACATTGATAATAACCCACTTGTGGACCATAGATAGTGAATAATATCTAACAATACATCACTGCTACCCAAGTAGTAAAAATATCTATGAGTCAATATTTACTTAATGTGTGAACAACACTTTGCAACACAGTCCCTTTTGTAATGATATCCAAATCGACTTAATGTATGAACAACACTTTGTAACATAGTCCCTTTTGTAATGATATCCAAATCAAACTAGAGATATGGAATATATCATCCTTATTGATGTTTAATTTATGTTTCTTGATACCGAGTAGACTAACTTAAACAAATAATCAATATATCATATTGATCCATTTGAGTATGGTCATACATTTCTTAATCTCACTCAATCAAGGAGCCCAAGGATATCACTTCTATTATGTAATAGGAATAAAATTCCTATCTACATGATTTACATCTCTCTGCATGATTCATGACATACCCAATTAACATCCTACAACACATCCCAATTGAAAGTGATACAAGACGGTATTAAAGTATGTGACTCCTTATGTAGGGAACTATAGTAACATCAAGTCAAATAACTACGTGTATTATGATCTCGTGAGAATAACTAATGACATATGATAATTCATGTAGTTTTCTCATTGTAAGTCAGTCCAATACATCTGTTCATTAAAAATGTACTCATGTATTAACTTAATATTATATATCTATAATTCATAATTATCAGTCACTATATATGTTAGTCTTGATAACTAAAGGCATTTTAGGAATAGTAAGACCATTCCAGAGATAATTATTATATTAAGTTATATATTACGCAGATGTATAAAAAAATGAAAAGAAAATATAATAATTGCATTACTTTAAATAAAATATAATAGATTATATATTATTATAATCATTTTTATAATTGACTCCTAGGACATATACCAACAAAAATATTAAGCTTTTAAGATACTGATTTACTTTAAGGACAGTAGTATATCATTCTAGAGCACCCATTTCTTGTCTTATTGATTCTATATCAAGTAAAAAGAATATAATAATAACATAGAATTCTTTCTTTTTAAATACATCATAAGACAATTGAATTATTAGAACTTTATGCTAATAAAACAATCTATTCACATTATTTTACAAAGTTATACATTTAGTTTATAATATTTTAATTTATACCTTAATAAGGTCACCTAATCACAATTCTCATATTCGATTTCCAAACCATTTTTATCACAATAGTATTATGTGTATACTAGCAGTATGAACTGGAGCACATTATTATATTTATATATATACATATTACACAAGTTTTATATATTATAGTATCTCGATCTCAATTTAGTCACAATACAAGGTAATCAATTCACCATCTCTGTCATCCTCATTGACAATACCATAATTTCAAATACATTCATATTTAGATAGTAGAACACCCAGTTGTCAAGCAGTAGTTTCACACTTTTCATGTGTGGTCACAAGCCAAGTACAATCATAATCGCAATCACACTCTTAATCAAAGCATACATTCATTGGGATCAAGTAATAACCCACACGATGCCCTTCATTGCATCATTTTTAAAAAGTCAATCAATAGTAATTAACGAGAAACAAATGGTACTTTAGAAGCACCATTACACATCTCAATCTTCATCATAACAAGAAGCAACCAGATTATAAATAATATACATCTACATATATTCAGTCTCTTAATTTTATAACATATTATTCTAGTAAATAGAACAAATAAAGCATAAGAAAATTAAGTAGAGATGTTTCTCAAATAGATATATGCTTACTTGGGAGTATCCATTTCCTTTTTCCTACTTTACAATTCATAAGGATAATTTATAAACATTAATATTACTCATTTCATGGTTATCCTATAAATATCATAAACAACTTATCATTGATGTTTAGAGATCAAATATCCCATGTTAGTGTTAGGAATTCGGATTATCACATGCAGCGGAATTTTAATCTTTTGATCCGAATTCTACCTAGGATCCATGCAAAAAGCATAAGTCAATGATTAGGGTTTTACCTATTGGGCACTCGTATTTCTACTGATCAAAACTTGAGAGCGGATGAATCAAACGCCGGCCGGAAGGTACAGCGTCTCTACGGTATCCACACGGAGTGAACAACGACCTCTCACCCTCCACGCGTCTGCTAGGATGCGTTTTTCTCTCTAAAAATTAGGATTGGATGTTTTTTGAGTGATTTAGGGTTTATATGGAAGCTTAACACGTGATTATTAAGTGCTGCCCTCAAGTCCCTTTTTATAGAACTTAGGCAAGCCATAATCCTAGTCCTACTAGGATAATGCTTCCAAAATCCTAATCACACTTAACAACTCATCTTATCCTTATCCTAGAGATAATGGGAAGAGATAAGACTTATCTATTAATTATCTAATATTAGATAATGATATTATCTCATAATATAAATATCTTAATATTAGATAATTGCATATAGTTATCAAATATCAAAATAATATTATCTCATAATATATTTATCTAATATCTGATAAGATAATTACTTGATATTACTTTAATATCACATAATATATATATATATATATATATATAAAACGTGAATTTATTATTCTTAATAATATATATGCATGAAAATAAGTCCAATTAATTGGATATTAATATAATTAAAGTCCAATTAATTATTGTCTTATTCCTACTCCTTTTGTGTGACCCTGTAGGTTCTTACTACGTTGACAATGACTTATTATTGAGCCATAGACAGCGAGCGGTATCTAGCAATACATCACTGCCACTCAAGTAGTAAGAATGTCTGTGATTCGACATTCATCTAATACATGATCAACGTTTTACATCATAACCCTTTTGTAATAATATCCAAATTGAACTGGAGGCATAGAATGTGTCATCCTCGTCAATGTTCAATTTATATTTCTTGATACTGAGTAGACTTAAAATAAATAATTAATATCACATATTAATTCAACTGAGCATGGCCATGCATTTCTAAGTCTCACTCAATCAAGGGGCCCAAGGATATTTCTCTTTTATACAAGAGTAACAAAATTCCATTTACATCACTCACTTCCCTCTGCATGATTTATGACACACCCAATTAATGCCCTACTTGTCACCTGATTAAAGGTGACATAGGACAATATTAAAGTGAGTAATTCCTCATGTAGGGAACCGTAGTGACTTCAGGTCAAAGGTTTATGCGTAGTTATGATCATATGAGAATAACTTATGACACGTTTATCCATGCAATATTCTCATAGTGGGTCAGTCCAGTACATTGTTCACTAGCAATGTACTCATGTATTGACTCGATATCACATATCCATGATTCGTAATCATCAGTCACTATACATGCTAGTCTCGATGTATTATTATTATCCTTTTTCATAATAATACTTGACCAGGGGCATTTTAGGAATAGCAAAGCTATTCCAAGGATAATTATTATATTAAGTTATAAATTATGCATAATAATAATAAAAATAAAATATAATAATTAAATTGCCTAAAATAAAATATAATACATTGTGTATAACTCTAATCATCTTATATGATTAGTTTTAGGACACACACCAACAGTTAGGCCCTTATAAATTATGAAAACATAAAATAGGATGTGTATGATTGACTATAGGATCACCATAATTGTGACCTTTGAATAATGTATGAATAATTCAAAAATTATGAATAGATTATTTATAAAACTTATTTTATGTGAAAGTACATTTAATTAGCTTTTCATAGACTACTTACTCACACAAATTAATTAAAATTTGAAGAGGTTATGCCTTTTAGAAGATAAGCATGAAAAATTCATTTTTTGAAATTCAAAGTTTTTTACCTCTATTAATTTTAATTTGAAATCAATTCCATTTGAAAGTAGACTCAATTACCTTTAAATCAATAGGTGATTGTTTAAAATATACATAAGATGAAAAATTTATGCCTCTTTAAAGTCAGTATAAAATTTTGCAGTCAATGAATCAATTGGTGAATTAATTCATCCACCCCTAAATGCTTAGAATTGATTGGTTACTTGATTCTGAAGCCTAATTTCGCCTCTGGACCCCTAGAATCGATTAGTGAATCAATTTACACATGAAAAACTCAAATTTTTATGAAATTTTCACTATATAACCAATCTAAAACACCTCATAAATATATATAATGCATATCAAACCCAAGTATAATCATCAATATATTTATCTAATATCTTATATCATCTCTTTCCATCATTTATTACTTCTAAATATTAAAATAAATCATAATCAAGCAAAATCACAAACTAACCTATATTTCATCTATATCATCATATAACATTAAAATTTATAGATTTAGCTAAATTATCCACTCACTTTATATAGAAAAGGATGTTAGAAGACTAGTTTGAAGATCTTTCAACCCTAACCATATCAAAATCCATGGATTCAAGAGTTAAGGTTTGAAATTCCTAACAAAACTAAATAATCTCAAATCTCTTCATCAATTAAGAAGAAATAGTAATGATTCTTGATAAAAGCAATGTCCTTACCTTTATTAGATGAAGAAATGAAGAAGAATAAAAGTTTTTCTTACTTGATTGAAGGAGTACAGTAGAAAGAAAAAGTTAAAAGAAGTTAAGAAATGAGGAAATGAGATAGGGTATTGGGGCTAAAATAAAGAAAATAAGGCTCCAGGGGCATTTTTGAAAAAGTACTCCTAAATCTTTTCCATATTTATACACTCACTCATATTAGTATATAACTTTATACTTTATGATTCCTATAAATTTTTTCCATTAAAATTTTATCTAAATTATATTCCCACATCTTTAATTTTATTAATTCTATTTTATTCCATACTTTACATATGAAATTCTGAATCCACTCAAATTTATTGACCACCTTAAGTATTCTTTCTCACAAAATAAATTTTAAATTTACTATAATTTAAGAAGGGTGTAACAAAAATAAGATCATATTCAAGTATGATATTCAAATATAAGCCTTTAAAGCTATTAGGATACTAATAATTGACTATAATAGTGGAGTATAGTACCAAAATTACTTTTTGGACTCTTATATTCAGACACAATATTCAAGTATACTGGAATAACACTATTTAGTCAATTTCAAAAGGTTATAACTTACCTATTCTTCATCCATTTTCAGTAAATTAAATATCATTAAAAAGATAATTAAGTCTACTTTCCAATAAAGTTAGCTTTATGTTCAAATCTTATGTAACTGTTGATATATCATTAAATTAGTTAGCAAAGGTTATAAAGAAATTTTTGATATTAACTTGTATAGATCATAATTATTTCATATTTTATCCATTCTTTAATAAATAACGATTCTATAAAAAGTTATTTAACTTTAGTTTCATATGAAATAAATTGCATATCCAATATACTTGTAACTTTTTAATTAATGGTATAATGCCATTCAAGGTCAAAATTAGAAAAGTGAATAATTAACTTAATAAGTAAAAGATATGTGTCTAAGTTGTTGAGGGATTAACCAATAGATTAGTAGGTTATTTGATGATTTAGAATTTCAATGTTGTTACTAGGGTAAATTTTATTGTTTTTAGTTAATAATACTAGTGGGGGAAGGCTTGTAAATTGTTGGTAAGCTAGAATGATGTTTAAGTGGTAATGAAAAGTAGAATACAAAGATTCTACTTTTTTCATATAAAGTTCTAGAATTTTCTAGAATTATATTTAAATATAGTATTTAAACATGGAATTAGAACTCATTCCTAAATAACCATAGTCAAATACTATATCCGAATATCAAACTTCAAATTGGCCTCTGGTATGTATAATCGAATAAAGTATTCAAGTAAATTTTTTGGATTTGAACTTCTGAAGCCATACTCTAATATCATGTTTGAGTATGATATGCTTATTTGGCTTTTTTTTGTTATATTTAGTTATGGTATCTAAATACAACCTATTGCTTAGGGTAAATTCATATATTACTATATTAAACTAATTTAAGGCATTTAGGTAGAATACATGATTGATTTATGGTCAATAATTTCATTATGTGACATGTTTGATAATAAGAGTGAATTAATGATAAATAGAATGGTATGAATATAATTGAAAATTTGAAACCAAAAGGATTGTTAAATTCAGGGGGATAAGGTTAGGGAAGGACGGTTATTGTAAAGGGAGGCATAAGGCGAGTTATTTATTTATTTATATAAATTATTATAAATTAAAAGGACTATTAACTCTAGAAGGACAAGGTTGAGAAGGGACTATTATTGTAAAGGAAGGTATAAAGTGAATTAAATGTGTAATACTTTTTATTTTGTATTAATTATTATGAAATTCTATAAAGATATAATGTTGTGATACAGTGAGTTTATATAATATTTGATGTTAAATATATGACTATTATATTTTGATTAAATAGATTATTTACTTATTAAGATATAAAATCTCTTTATTTTTGTTTTAGATATTTTATAAATATTTAGGTTGAAGTTACCTATCTACCAACAAATGTTCAAAAGTAGTGTTCTTCATTATAAAGTCTACAAGTAGCCATAATTGTAGCAAATGAAATTATATATACATATATATATAAACAAAAATGCATTTATTTTGAAAACACTTATAAAATAAGTTTGTGTTGAGATCACTTTGTTGTGATATCAATGTTAGTTTTCATTTTAGGCTATTGGTCCTGACTAGATGGATTGTGACAAAATATTCTTCACTAAGTCTCATACTTACTATTTTATAGGTTAACATTTTAGATATACAATAGGATTTTTTCCCCTACCATTATAATAAGTAGGATACCCTCTTTCAAGAGCTTTGATATCTATCTTTTAACAAATTGATGGCAAGTATAGTATTGGTACACTTGTATATATGAGATAGTGGGTTTAAGCAACATAGGGGCTAAATTACTTTTGTGACTAGGACATGGATATTAGTTTATGACTTTGCATAGTTAGAGTAACTTGTGCTCAAATGTTAGAGTTCATAAGTTAATCTAACTATTCCTTTAATAAACTATTTGTTGTGTATTGAAACTTTGAAATGGAATGCATGGTGGATATTTCTTAATGAATAAGTGCAAGATATGATCAAATACTTTCTAATATTTATTAATATAAAAGAAATAAACTAATATGATTATTAGAAAAAATAATCTTATGCTAGTCATAACCAAGTTGAGTCATGACAATTACTCAAGATAGGCATTGTAGGACTTCCCCAAGCTAAGAATTAATTGGCCATCCGTTTTTAATATGAGTCTCATTGACACTAGACTAACTTTGCAATAGTCATTCTTGCGAAAAATATTATTGAACCTAAGAAATTATTGTAAATTTATGATTTATTTGTTTTGGTTAAAAATATTTTCCATATGACTAATATTATTTATTTGTGTTTATAGTAACAAAGTGGTAAGGTAATAGAAAATATTTTGTTGTTTAATGCTAAATGCAAAAAATATGATGAAAAATAATATCTTCTAATTTAAAGAGAAAATTATTTTTCTCTCACTACTATGAAACGATGCATTATTTTTTTAATAACAAAACATATAAATGATATAAAATTTTTTATTTATATATAAATAAATGAGATTTTTCTTAAAAAAATTGTAAACATGCATGTTAGAGGCTTGTATAATGTGACCAGTGTGTATTGATTTATTGTTGAATTGATAGGACAAGAGTGGCTCTTCCTAAAGTTTAAATTGAGATTATTTTATATTTTGAGAAAGCTGACTATTAGCTTCACCGATTCAATTGTCGTTTGTGTTTTAATTAGTTGCGTTAAGAAAAAGAAACTGCCGTTCGGGAGAGATAATGAAGTTGACATCCGAAAGGAGCGTGTTCTTTTGAATTTTCTAAATGAAAATAATAGGTTTCATAAATGGCCTTCGGTTCTCCGTTGACGATCCTTGATTTTTATTTAGAATCTAATTTTAAATAAATTTTGCTTTTAAGTGTTGATATATTAAATAAGTGTAGATGTCCGATATCAACATGCCAATCAAGCCGATTATTGTGGAAATCAAAAGAATGTCCACGAAAAAGCTCCAAGTAGAACATTCTAAAAGTAGCATTTATTAATAATGATATATGATGTCCTTTTTGGATGGTGTATGATTCGGAAAATGATACATTTATAAAAATAATAATAATTTTTAAATCCTAAGAATGATATTTTTAAGAATATAAATTTTTATAAATATTATATTACTATATTTTAAATCAATTATAAATATTCTCAAAACTACAATAACATTATATTTTCATTAATTTATAAATATTTAAAATATTATTATATTATTAAAAATATACTCGTAGAATTTGTGATGATGACAAACATTGACAATGATCCGAAAAAAATAGATTGTAAAATGTGATGATAATATTTATAAGTGTAGATAAAATATTTATTTTATATTATCAAAATATTAGTGAACGATATTTACATTTTTTACGAATATTAAATTAAATGTAAATATTTTTTGAGTGTTTTTTAAAATTTAAACTAAATATAAAATTTAATAATCTATTAAAATATTTTTAAAAAAGAGAAAGATTTGCAAATTAACTTGAAGTGTTTAGCACTTTGACCCTTTCAAGTTAAATTTATATTAATCCACTGATTTTAAGGATATATGAACTTTTTGTAATATGGAGGTTTTAAAGTAGTTCAAGAAAGAAGTACACAAGAAATTATTTTAATAATTATTTTATAAAATAATTCATAGAAACAACTTACATGAATAAGGAATGGGGTAGATTAGTACCCAAAAAATAAAAATAAAAAAACGATATAGGCAAAATCTGACTTACATATTTCAGATATAATAATTTTCAAATGTTCATGAATCTTGGCCCTTGATTACGCTCATCACTTTCAGGTTCGAAATTCCAAGTTACAGCAAACGGCACGTGACCTCAATCGCCAAAACAGAGGAAAGAAAAAAGCACATCTTAACCCTACCTTGTGGGTATTGCTTTTATAATTTATATGGATCCGGTTCCTTCAAAAATAGATTTTAGAGGGTAGAGCATATTCTCTAATGTGAAAAATTTATCAAGAATTTAAAATTATATACAAATAATTAATTTATTATAAATTATAATATTTTATTTTATTTTTTGAAATACATTTCACGTTTGACAGAAATCTAATTCTTTTTATATCATAGTTATGATATGTAATTATAATTAATAAAATTATAAATAAATATAAAAATTATTATTATTATTATTGTAATGTACCTTTTTGTTTCTTACGAAAACAAGAATAGTGATAATTAATATTAATTATTTTTTCTAAGTATTATTATATAAATACTTTTTTATTATAAAAAATGAACACAATTGTAAATTCTAGTTAATGATGTTGTATGATATTAAATGTAGGTGATATACCAAAGTTGTTTGGTGAAAAATTGAAGAATTAGGCCATATTCGAGTATGATACTCGAATATAAGCCTTTGAAGGCTATCAAGGCATTAATAATCGACTATAATAGTTGAGTGTAATGCCAAAATTGCTTTTGAACTCTTATATTTAGATACAATATTTAAGTATACTAGGATAACACTATTTGGTTAATTTGAAAAGGTTATAACTTACTTATTTTTCATCCATTTTTAGCAAATCAAACATTGTAGAAAAGTGATTGAGTCTACTTTCCAATAGAGTTAGCTTCACATTAAAATCTTATGTAAATTTTTAGATATCATTAAATCAATGAGTGAAGGTTATAAGCTTTAATTAGCAAAAAATGAAATTTTTGGTATTAACTTGTATAAATCATGATGGTTTCATATTTTATCTATTCTTTAATAAACAACCATTCTATGGAGAGTTGTTTGAGTTTAGTTTCATATAGAATAATTTGCATACCCAATATACTTGTAACATTTTAATTAATGGTAGAATGCCATTCAAGGTCAAAATTAGGAAAGTGAATAATTTACTTAATAAGTAAAAAATGTGAGTTTAAGTTATTGATAGAGTAACTAATAGATTAATAGGTTATTTGATGATTTGGAACTTTAATGTTGTTACTAAGGTAAATTTTGTTGTTTTTAGTTAACAATATTAGTTAAGAAAGCTTGTAAAATTGTTGTTGAGTTGGAATGATGTTTAAGTGAGAATGAAAGTAGAAAACAAAGATTCTACATTTTACATGTGAAGTTTTGGAATTTTCTGAAACCATATTCAAATATAGTATTTAAAAATGGAATTAGGATTCATTCTTAAATAGCCATAGTCAAATACTATATCTAAACATCAAACTTTGGATTGGCCTTTAGTTATGTATAATCAAATAAGGTAATCAAGTAAAATTTCTAGACTTAAACTTCTGAAGCCATGCTTTAATATCATATTCAAGTATGATATGCTTATTTGACCTCTGTTTGATTGTATTTGATTATGGTATTTGAATACCACCGTATTGCTTAAGGTAAATTCGTATATTACTATATGAAACTAATTTAAGGCATTTAGATGAAATAAATGATTGATTTATGGTTAATAATTTCATTATGCGACATGTTTGATAATAAGAGTGAATTAATGATAAATAGAATAGTGTGAATATGATTGAAAATTTGAAACTAGAAGGATTATTAAATTTGGAGGAACAAGGTTAGGGAAATACTATTATTGTAAAGAGAGGCACGAGGTGTGTTATTTATTTATTTATTTGAATGATTATAAATTAGAAAGATTGTTAAATTTGGGAGGACAAAGTTGAGGAATGATTGTTATTGTAAAGAAAAGTAGAAGGGTGAATTAAATGTGTATTATTTTTTATGTTGTATTAATTATTATGAAATTCCATAATGATATAATGTTATGACACAATGAATTTATATAATATTTCATGCTAAATATGTGACTATTGTATTTTGATTAAACAAAATATTTACTTACTGAGACATAGATCTCTTTGTTTTTATTTTAAATGTTTTACAAATATTTAGGTCGGAGTTGTCCATCTACCACCAAATATTTAAAAGCAGTGTTTTTCATTATAAAGTGTACATGCAACCATAATTGTAATGGATGAGATTGGAGATAGTTTAGGATCTTGTAAATGGTCTGAATATACTTTCTTATATATATATATATATATATATAAGTTTTTGTTAAGAATTAAGATCACTTTGTTGTGATACCAATGTTAATTTCCATTTTAGGCTACTAGTCTAGTCATGATGGGATGAGTCATGACAAAATATTCCTCACTAAGTCTTATAAACATTTTAGATATACAATAGGATTTTTCTCCTCCACCATTATAATAAAGAGGATACCCTCTTTCAAAGGCTTTGATATCTATCTTCTGGTGAATTGATAGTAAGTATATTATTGGTACACTTGTATATAAGAAATAGTGGGTTTAAGTAGCATAGGGGGCTAAATTACTTGTGACTAAGACATGTATATTAGTTTATGACTTGCATAGGTAGAGTAACTTGTGCTCAAATGTTAAACTTTATAAATTAACCTAACTATTCCTTTAAAAAATTATTTGTTGTGTATTGAAACTATTGAAATTGAATGCATGGTGGATGTTTCTTAATGAATGGTGCAAGATATGATCAAATATTTTGTGATATTTATTAATGTATAAAAAATAAATTGATGGGATTATTGAAAAATAATCTTATGCTAATCATAATCAAGTTAAGTCATGACACTTACCCAAGTTAGGTATTGTAGGACTTCCCCAAGCTAAGAATTAATCGATCATCTGTTCTTAATGCATCTCTTATTAACACTAGACTAACTTTGCAATAGTCATACCTGTTAGGCTTACCAAAAGTAGAGAACATTGAAAGAACATCCATGTATCAAAGAATATTATCAAACCAAGGAAATTATTATAAACCTATGATTTATTTGTTTTGGTTAAAAATATATTCCATATGACTAATATCATTTACTTGTATTTATAGTAATAAAGTGCTAAGGTAATAGAAAATATTTTATTATTTAATGCTAAACGTAAAAAATATAATGAAAAATAATGTCTTCTAATTTAAAAAGAAAATTATTTTTTTCTCACTACTATAATATCATGCATTATTTTTTTTAATAACAAAACATATAAATGATATCAAATTTTATTTATATAC
Organism: Sindora glabra; assembly: GCA_020226215.1. Taxonomy (NCBI): domain Eukaryota; kingdom Viridiplantae; phylum Streptophyta; class Magnoliopsida; order Fabales; family Fabaceae; genus Sindora; species Sindora glabra. Next base: position 12,023,406 of record CM035228.1, on the reverse strand, counting down.
AAATAAATGGAATTTTTCTTAAAAAAATTGTAAACATGCATGTTAGAGGCTTATTTAATCTGGCCGGCCCTTATGTGTCTTGACTTATTGTTGAATTGAAAGGACAAGAGCGGCCCTTCATAAAGTTCAAATTGAGATTATTTTATATTTTGAGAAAGCTGACAATTAGCTTCACCCATTCAATTGTGGTTTGTGTTTTAATTAAATTGTGACATACTCACTTTCGAAGGAGTGAAAGATTATTAAGATTGTTAATAATTTGATGAAGCTATAATGATGGATTCATTCTCTTAACGGTAACTACAATTGAAAATAATTTTTTTATAATAAAAAAGTATTTACATAATAATACTTAGAAAAAATAATTAATATTAATTATCATTATTATTATTTTTTTGTAAGAATAAAAAAGGCACGTTACAATAATAATAATAATTTGCATATTTATTTATAATTTTATTAATTATAATTACATATCATAACCGTTATATAAAAAGAATTAGATTTCTATCAAATATGAAATTATTTCAAAAAATAAAATAAAATATTATAATTTATAATAAATTAATAAATAAATTATTTTTATATAGTTTTAAATTCTTGATGAATTTTTTTCATTAGAGAGTATGCTCTACGCTCTAAAATCTATTTTTGAAGGAACCGGATCCATATAAATTATAAAAGCACTACCTCCCATAAGTTAGGTTGAGTTGTGCAGTCTGCTTTTTATTGTTTCCTCTGTTTTGGCGACTGAGGTCACGTGCTGTTTGCTGTAACTTGGAATTTCGAACCTGAAAGTGATGAGCATAATCAAGGGCCAAGATTCATGAACATCTGAAAATTATTATTTTCTGAAATATGTAAGTTAGATTTTGTCTACATCGTTTTTTTTTTTTTTTGGTACTAATCTATCCCGTTACTTGTTCATACAAGTTGTTTCCATGAATTATTTTATAAAATAATTATTAAAATAATTTCTTGTGTACTTCTTTCTTGAACTACTTTATAACCTATATATTACAAAAGTTCATATATCCTTAAAATTAGTGGATTAATATAAATTTAACTTGAAAGGGTCAAAGTGCCAAACACTTCAAGTTAATTTGCAAATTTTTCCCTTTTTTTTTGAATATTTTAACAGATTATTGAATTTTATATTTAGTTTAAATTTTAAAAAAACTCAAAAATGTTAACATTTAAGTTAATATTCTTAAAAAATATTCTAATAAAAAATGTAAATATCCTTCACTAATATTTTGATAATATAAAATAAATATTTTGCCTACACTTATAAATATTATCACCGCATTTTACAATCTCTTTTTTTCCGATCATTGTCAATGTTTGTCATCAATACAAATATATTTTTAATAATATAATAATAAATTAAATATTTATAAATTAATGAAAATATAATACTATTGTAGTTTTGAGAATATTTATAATTATAATTGATTTATAATATAATAATATAATATTTCTAAAAATTTGTATTTTTAAAAATATCATTCTTAGAAATATTAATAATTTTTATAAATGTATCATTTTCCGAATCATACACCATTCAAAAACGATATTATATATCATTATTAATAAGTTTTACTTTTAGAATGTTCTACTTGGAGCTTTTTGTAGACATTCTTTTGAATTCCACAATAATCGGCTTAATTGGCATGTTGATTTCGGCACACCTACACTTTTTTAATATATCAACAATATATATAAATTAAAAGTAAAATTTAAAATTAGATTGTAAATAAAAATTTAGGATCGTCAACGGAGACTCGAAGGCCATTTTCGAAACCTATTATTTTCATTTAGGAAATTCAAAAGCACACGCTTCTTTCGGATGTCAACTTCATTATATCTGCCGAATGGCAGTTTCCCCTTCTTAACGCAATTAATTAAAGGCCAATTCTACGATGCCTTCAATAAAAAAGTACAGGTACCATGCCTTAAGTGATGTGGCTAAATTATATGTGTTAGATGATGGTTATATGGGATTTGTGCCTAGATAATCCAACTAAATAATGGGTAAAAAAGTTAAATATTTTTATTTTATTTTAACCAACTCATATTTAAGAAATTTCTGATGATACCCAAACATTTTTAACTGTTGCATAAAATTAAAACTATTAGGTGTAATAATTATAACTACTAGGTGTCATTTAATTTTTTTACACCATAATAATATTTTTGTATATAACAAAAATTTATTTAATATTAAACACCTTATTAAAAATGTAATAATTTAGTATTTAAGATTTGGTATTTAAAATTTTGTTAGTAAAATTTGTTGTTTTTATTTTAAAAAATATAAAATACCTACTTTTATTTTGCATCCAGTACTTATATTTTGTTTTCACCAATTTTAAAATTTTGCAAATTAAATATTTTAACTGTATAAAACTCAAAATTAATATTCTTCATCCATTTAATTAATACTTTTATTGAATTACATGATTTTTCAAAAAAATTTAAACAAGAATCACAATATGTTTGTATTTATATTGGTTTATCGCATCAATTTTTTGGCACTGAATTTTTATATGTAAAATTAATAGCAATTAAATTCAATATAAAAAATTAAATTAAATACTTGAAATAATTTGCAAAATTATGTATAAAAAATAAACTAACATATAATAATATGTGTAAATTTCAAATATTTTATGACTTATAAATTTAATTTATAAGTTTCAAAAATTAATAAAATAAAATTTAACTATTTCAAAATTAAATAAAATATTTTATATTTTTTCCTTTTTATTTTATATTTAGGTTTCTTTATAAAAGAAGTTTACATAGGTAGAGGAGTTTGTAGTTTTTATTTTTTTCAATAATATGATAATTATATATCTAAATTCTTTGATCAATAATAAAAATCTTAAAAAATATGTAATTAATAAAATCGGGCTTTGGATTGTTTTTATCCAATCAAAAGTGAAGCTTTATATTCAAGGAGTAGCCGAATAGAAACTCTGAGATTGATTCAAAATAAAGGATCATTTTTTAATTATCAATATTTCATGGTATATTCTTAAATTTAATCTAAAATTACTGCAGACATGTAATATCAAGTGAAAAACGGTGAAATATGTTAAGGTATCATGTACTTATTCGTGAATCACTCGAGACACCATACCTATCCTTTCAACATAAGGCATCGAAGAACTTCACCTTAATGTTCCAATAATCTTTCACTCATTCACCACAACATAACAACTTTTGTTCAAATACTATGTATTAAGGAAATAAATATATATAAATAAATATAATAATAAACGTTTGTTTTTATGTATATTCCTATATAATGTTACGTTTATTTCTCTTTTTTAAATATTTGGCGCACAAAACTAGGCAGGAATTTCTTACGGGCCCCAGTTTTTTGCTTTTTGGGTAAATGGCCCTACTAAATATTTTTCCGCACGTAAATCGGGAAACTTAAGCCCAAGTTCCTGATTGGTCCGTTAACACGACGGTATACGCCAATTCGTTTGACGCAAAATAGAGAATAATTTCTCTTTCTGTAAACCGACACCTCTGAGCCTGTCCCAGTTCCACAGAACGCCGACATCAGACAACGCACGGCGCGCGTCGCTAATCTGCACCTCCGTTCCCCTCGCATCACATTCCCTCTCTTAAGTTTCTTTCTGGTTCCAATTCTGTATCAAATTCTGGATTTTTCTCACCCGAATTTGCTCTACGTGAGTCACTTTCGGTTTCGCTTTCTCACTTTCCACGCCAGTTTCTCCTCATTTTCCGATTTCGTTTCCTCAAATTAAGAAATACTGGTATTTTTGCTTCGAACGAGATTTACCTAATCAGACGAACACGGAAGTTCCTTGTGATTTGTGCTGAATTTTCGGCTCTGAATCTTGTTGTGGATTCGATCTTAAAATTCCAGAAAATTTTCTGGGACAAACTACTCCCTCTTTGGCTGCAAATTCTTCCTCTTCTAGATAGCTGATTTGACTTGTGGAGTTGGTTCTAGGGTTCTGTATCTGGGGCAATTAGATTTGGGATTTGGGTTTGTATGCTTAACTAATGAAATGTCAATTTCATGCTTGATTGGTTGAATCTGGTATTGGATTCGGAATTGGAATGAGACGCCGCCCTGTGGCGGACGTTCCCTCTGAGACAATGGAGACGGGAACAGCAAAGAACCAGAATTCACGGCTTTGCTTTTTGGCCTCATTGTCTGCATTTTTCTGGTTTTTGTTGTTGTATTTTCATTTTGTGGTGCTTGGGGGTAGCAATGTTGATCAGTCAACTAAATTGCAATCTACACCTATTAGCCGTGAACCGATCGCAGTTCCTGTAACTGATGATGCTCTTCAAGTGCAAAGCCCCCCAAGAAATAATGGCTCCCGGAAGGTGCTTAGCCCTCCAAAAGTCAGTGATGTTTATCAGGTACAAAATCCTGAGAAGGTTTACCCATTTATGAAAGCGATGAGAACTGCAGAAAACAAGAGCGATCCTTGTGGAGGACGGTATATTTATGTTCATAACCTTCCCTCCAGGTTTAACGAGGATATGTTGAAGGAGTGCAGGACTTTGAGTCTTTGGACAAATATGTGCAAGTTCACTACTAATGCTGGGCTTGGTCCACCACTTGAGAACGTTGAAGGGGTGTTCTCCAATACCGGGTGGTATGCTACAAATCAGTTTGCTGTTGATGTGATATTCAGCAATCGGATGAAGCAGTATGAATGCTTGACAAAGGATTCCTCCATTGCTGCTGCAATTTTTGTACCATTCTATGCCGGATTTGATATTGCACGTTATCTGTGGGGTTACAATATTTCAATGAGGGATGCAGCGTCGCTAGATCTGGTGGATTGGCTCATGAAGAGACCAGAGTGGGGCATAATGAATGGCAAAGACCATTTTCTTGTTGCAGGAAGGATAACATGGGATTTTCGGAGACTATCTGAGGAAGAGTCAGATTGGGGCAATAAGCTACTGTTTTTACCCGCGGCAAAGAACATGTCCATGCTTGTGGTTGAGTCTAGTCCATGGAATGCCAATGATTTTGGCATTCCGTATCCCACTTACTTTCACCCGGCTAAAGATGCTGATGTGTTTATTTGGCAGGACAGGATGAGGCAATTAGAGAGGGAGTGGCTTTTCTCATTTGCAGGAGCTCCGCGTCCTGACAACCTTAAATCAATCAGGGGACAGATAATCGATCAATGCAAGAGGTCAAAGGTTGGTAAGTTGTTGGAATGTGACTTTGGAGAAAGCAAATGTCATTCTCCCAGCAGCATAATGCAGATGTTCCAGGGCTCGCTGTTCTGCCTGCAACCCCAGGGCGATTCATACACGCGAAGATCTGCTTTTGATTCTATGTTGGCTGGTTGTATTCCAGTCTTCTTTCATCCCGGATCAGCATATACACAGTATACTTGGCATCTTCCGAGGGATTACACAAAGTATTCTGTCTTCATTCCGGAGGATGATATTCGAAAGAGGAATGTTAGTATAGAGGAAAGGCTAAGACAAATACCTCCTGAGCAAGTTAAGTCTATGAGAGAGGAGGTCATTGGCCTCATTCCAAGATTAGTATATGCAGATCCCCGCTCTAAATTGGAAACTCTTAAAGATGCCTTTGATGTTTCTGTACAAGCAATCATTGACAAGGTTACTAGGTTGAGGAAGGATATTATTGATGGTCATACAGATGAAAACTTCATCGAGGAGAATGCTTGGAAATACGCATTGTTGGATGAAGGACAGCGCGAGGTAGGACCTCATGAATGGGATCCTTTCTTCTCAAAACCAAAGGATGGTAGTGGGGATTCTGGCGAGTCCTCCACAAACGCTGCAAAAAATTCTTGGAAAAGTGAGCAGAGACAACAATCATGAGAGGAAGGTAAATTTGTGTCTGCGGAGTTCTGAAATGTGACTACGAAGAACCCCAGAATTAAATGAGAACTGCAGGTGCAGATTGTTGCTGGGATCTTGCCGTGAAGTTACTTCAATACTTGTGTGAAGCTTCCTCGCTGAAACTACACCTTCGAGAGATATTCATTGCTTTCTACGTTTTTGTTATATAGATTTTTTCACTGTTTCTGCATTTAACATTTTCCTTAGTGATTCCTTGAACTGTATTTTGCGAAGTTTATTAATCCTTGATACAATACTCAACTTTTTGAATAGGAATATAAACAGTGAGTAAATTTCTAGATGACGGTGAACACGAACTAATTTAACCATTATTTTACTTCACTGACGACAGTAAAGTCACGGAAAGAAATATCAGCTGAAAACATAAAATGATTCCTTGAATGATGTATAGTTTTGCTACTGGTGCATGATTGCTGATGGAAAATGTGTTGAAGACTTTAGATTAAGGCAATACTATTATTGGAAAGATAACTTTCTTCACTGTATTAATGATCATAAATAATCATTGCTTTGTCCAGATCATCTAGTTTGTACAGGTTTCTGCCTAAGTGCTTGTCAAACTAGTAACTTTCTACTTCTTTACAGCAGTTGTTTAATTGTTAGAGCTTATACTTTCACAACCAAAACCGTATTACATGCATGTTGTCTTGTGTGGTAAGAATTATAGACGATTTAGTTAAGCAGAAATTATGAGCCGTTTTCTATCCACAGTTGTGGCTTTTGCATTATCTAGTTATGGTTATAGTTTCGGACCTCCCTTTTTTTTTCCCAAAGGTAGTGGTTGATCAAATTTATGAGCTACATTCTTGATTCCATCTATTAAGGTACCAATGAAATGTACAGTATCGAAGATCTTTGCTATATTTGGGAATTAAGATGGAAAGCGAAAGGAAAGTAACGGAAGAGAATAGAGAGAAAGGAAATTGAGGAAAATGGATGTTAAGTTATATTTGTCTTTCTTTTATTTAAATGTTTAGAAAATTTTTAAAATTGAAGGAATACAAAATAGTTAATAGTGAAGGATTGTGGAGAGTTTTAGAGGTTTGATCATAAACTTTCAATTTCTTCATCTCCTTGATTAAAACTCTCAATTAAGGAGAAATTTTATAACATTTTTCTTTTCCTCTATTCTTCCCAATCCAAACATAGCAATGCTGAGCTCTATATTCAACCGAAAAAAAAAAAAAAGGATGAGCTGTTATGTTGTTTAGAATCTCATTGATGAAGTGATTTACCATCTTCAAATATGAATTTATGCTATGTTTCGATAAGGAAGAATGAAAAGAACAGAAGGGAAAGGTAAGATCATGGAAAAAAAATTTCTTTATTTGAGAGTTTTAATTAAAGAGAGGAAGAGATTGGAGGTTTATGATTAATTTTTCAACACTTTCTATTATTTATTATTTTGTATTCCTTTAATTTGGAGGATTGTTTAAATATTTAAACATGATAGAGAGGAGTCCTCCCTTAACTAATTATCATTTCCTTTCCTTTCCCTTTATTTCTTCTTATAGTCTTCATATATATTTTATTTTTAACTTCCAAACACATCATTATCATTAGATAATAATTTTTTTGGTAAATAAACACATCTTTTAACTTTACATGCTATGGCACAATGTGGGAATGATATTACTGTCCCTATCGAATTACCCTTGCGCACATGACAATGCTAATATTTGTCAGTTTTATTATCATGAAACCTTTCCTACATATGCATATTTGTATTCTTCCTCTTGTTGTGTCTTTTTCGACCTATCCAGCATATGTTTATGTCGCGCTTGCAGTCCCAAAAAGACAATGGCCTTGTACATATGACATAAGGCCAGACCACATGCTATGCTCTTGGCAAACTCTACACGTTAATGAGAAAATTAATGTGCCATATATATTTTTATATACGCTTCATAAAATGTTGTAAGAATTTATCACACTAATAAAGTTTAAGAAAATTTGAGAAGGAATAGTGTTGTTTGCACACTAATAATATCTCTCACACTGTTTATATATGCTTAGTTTCTCATCATTGGATTAACCCAAGACTACAGTATATAATGAGATTGCGAATGGTGTGTAAGGAATAGTAGTCTGCTATTCCAGCAAACACATTATAATCTTTTTTTTTTTTATATATTTTCTTAAAAAAAATTAGATCCCGCGTCCTTTATTAAATGTGTGATATATTCACATCAAACGCATTATAATCTTTTTTTTTATTTTTATATTTTCTTAAAAAAATTTAGATCTCGCGTCCTTTATTAAATGGTGTGATATATTCACATGGACTTCCACAGAAGGAGGAATCTATGCAGACAAGCATTGTTTGTATAGACTTGGATTAAGATTTACAAAAATATTATATATATTAAAAATAAGATTTGAAATTGAGTTTTGAATGTTTTATATTTATTAGATTGAGCTTTACAAATTTGCTCTGTTACCTTATATTTAATAATAACTTTTAATTTGTATTTGAAATTTAATTTCAAAATTCATTCTCAGTATATATAAAATTACTGTGAGATTTACATGAAAGGAGAATCCATGCAGACAAGAAGTGTAGAAAATTGTTGCTGCTTTACTCTCAATTGAAAGGCCTACCTGCTTTGGTCTCTATAAGAAGAAATTTACATATCATTAACTTTAATCCTAATAAATCAAAGTTAGTATTGTGATTCAAAAGGTGTTTTATGATTGCGTGTGATTAGGTTGGGCCTATAGCCTCGACCGTCCCATTGCAGTCTTTATTTTTTGGTTGTGTTTAGTTAAACCTCATTCCTAACTTACAAAATTATATTGTAGTCAGGTTGAGCTTAGTTCCATCTAATATTTCTCATTTGTAAAAGCACTTAATCCCTTTACATTTTCACTCTTAAGCACTTCCATTATTATGAAATAACTTTTAAACTATTGGCTTGGTCATTCTCTATTGTCATCTCCACAATTGAAAATTTATTTCTTCATATTTTTATATCAAATTTGCCTTTTCTTTTAAAAATAAGTAATTGTGTTGAATATTTAAGTATAAAAATGTACAAAAATAATTTTCCAATCATAAAGAATAATATTAGAAAATGTTGAGAAAAATGTCCTTTCTTCAAATATATAAATATTAACATAATAACACACCAATAAATTTGACATGAGAAACTCCAAAATAGAGTTGGCAATGAATTGAGCCAAATTACAATACATTCGAAGTTTGATTTGACTTTTTGCTTAATGAATCAAGCTCATGAACTACATGAGCGATACATAAATTAAATAATTTAACTCATTTATTAAATGAGTTGAATTGGAACTTAGAGTTGTTTGACTTTATTGTATCATAAGCTAACTTAAATCAAATTTGAGTTGAGCTATAGGTTAAAGAGGTTTTGTTCAAGTTAGACCTAAGTTAAAACCTACTCATTTCATCCCTATCCAAACTCTAAGGGAAAATCACAAATAAAAAAAAATACTATATTATTAAATTTACAAATTAATGTGTGTGAAGGTTTCAACCATAACTCAGCAACTTCTTAGCCATCATCTTTATATCTTTCACAAATCTCCATAAGAATTACTACAAAACCCTTATAAACACTTATCTCACATCCTTTTTATACATTAAAACATTGATCAATAGAAATATTGATATCCTAAAATACTTATTGGATAAAAAATCACATTTCAACTTTAACATAAAACCTAATTTGAATAAAAAATAATGCACAGTAAGAAATGATTAATAATTAAAAATAATTTAAATTTAAATTATTTTTTATTTTTAATGTATGATTATGAATCCACAAAACTAATATACTATTTCCAATTAACTTATAATAACATTATATATTGATTTAAGATCAAAAGTAATAATTGTTATATTAGGATTGATAGTTTATGTAAATGGATTTTATTAACCATAATTTTGAGAGTTATATTTAAGAATTAGTAAATACTCCCATTTATTATTATATTCAATTTACGATAGAATCTTATGGGATAATATTAATTAAGAATTTAACTTTTAAATACATTATAAATATATGTAATAACCGAAGGTAATATTTAAATTTTTTTATAAATTTTAATACCTTAAAATATTTATTTTAAATAAAGAAGACAAAGAATTTTATTTATTTGATTAATACTTAGTTTCAATTTTATTTTCCTTTCTTTTAGCTCCAAGGTATTAATATGATATTGATGATAATATTTAAAATTATATTTATTTAACCAATGTTGATTCAAGACTTATTTAAATAATTTCTATAAGGATTTTTCTCACGAGTTAAAAATAATTTTGGTAATTGTAAGTGCAAAGATTTATAAAATTAATTATTTCTAATTGATGAATTATTTCTAAAAGATTATAAGAGTTTAAAATATTTATTTTTAAGTCTTTCAAATTTATCATATTATTACAAAAAATATTAAGGCAAGATTGAGAGTTTGTAAGCTAGGATTTTAAATAAAAGAGTTTTTATAAAAATGAGTTAAAATAGATAATTGGTTTGGATTGGTTTTAGTTTGAAATTGAGGGGTTAGGTCTTATGGTAGGAATAGGCTTATGTAGTATAAAAAGCTTTCGATTAGTGCCTATAACTTTTTTCTTCCTCCTTTACCTTACTTTTTTTGTTCTCCAGTCTTCTCTTTGTCTCCCCTTTTTTTCTCCTTCTCCCTACGTGTTCCCTCTTTGCTAGACAGTTACAATAGTTGCACCTGGTGCCTTTTCTTACTAGCGCTGATGCTATCAACATGGTAGTTAGCTCCTACTACAACTTCATCATTCCACCAGTTTTGGAGAGCTACTAACAAATCCAAGCAAGTTGATAAGGTTACAACTGTTGGGGCCACTAGTTTTAGTCACTGCGACTCCTAAGCTTCCAATATGCTTCCTCTTAGCTATGTCAAGCTCGAAGAGTAATAGAGGTCTCTAATCCGCTCTCTATATTGGTAGCTGTGAATTGCCACTTTTCTTGCCTTTATTGGAGTTCTAGTACTATTTTTACTATTATTGAGCTCCAATTGGCCATTAAGAAAGGGGTGAGTTATTCTATGCTAAACTTCAGTATTTTGAGGATTTAATATTTGTTTTGAGAAATATATTTTTATTTATATTTGAAATAATTGATGATAGCTTAGAAAAATATAATGTTTATGCTATAGAGTGCTAAAATAGCATGAGTAAAGCCTTTTTATATCATCAACCTTAATAGTTTTGCATGACTTAAAGTTAAGTTAAAGAAAATGCATTTTAGATATACTTTGAGAAATTGATAATAACTTGAAAGTATGAGAATCTTGTGCTATGAAGTGTTAAAATGACATCTTTATAATATGTTTAGATTATCAAGTTTTAATATTTATGCTAAAATGGCTTTGATATAAGAAAAAGTCCTTAAAATATGAAGTTTGATTTCTTTGGAATAGAGCTAAAAATATTAGAAATTGAATATATGATTTTTATGTAATGATGTGATAAGAGCATGTTTAAAGCATAAAGTTCTAATATTTTGCTTGTTTTATGCTTAATTTAAAAAAATTTTATTTATGGGAATCTCTAAATTATTTATGATAATCTTAAAAATATAAGAAAATGATGATATTGGATAATAAAAACGCTATAAATAGATACTTCTTGTAGCATTAAGTTTTAGTATTTTTATTTGTATGACTTTAATTTGAAAATCTCCATATTATAGAATATTTCTAATTTATTGTGATTAATTCAAGAAAAAAGATAATAGAATTGCAATAGAAGAGATTATAGATATTATGATTAGATCTTAGAATGGTAATTTAGGAAGAAAATAATTAAATTTAATGTATTTATAAACTATCCTTGTAAATTGTGAGTACGAAAATAAGGGAAAGTTGGACTTGCATACTTTGGAGTGAATGAAGTGGATGGATCCTATTAGGTAAGTATATATCTTATTACATATCACTTAGATTGGTTAATTGTATATGTTATAATTTCCTCATTAATGATATGGATTTTAAATATGTTTGCATATGGAATTGAGCCTAATTGTTATTAGAAGTCTTTATTCTTAATAATTTTTATTGTCTACTTAACTAATTTGTTATTGATGTAATTGGTACATTAATATGCATATAATTATATGGTTATTTCATAAGATGTAACTACTTCTCATGTTGAGACCTTGAGATAAAAAACAAGGTACCATTGTTACTTAGTGATGCTTGATGGAATAATAGGCTGTAAATCTATATATGAACTGAGTGAATGTGGATTGATTATGTTTAGAGAGTATGGTGGTGCTATTACTAATTGTTAATTAATTTAGATGTAGTTTACATTATTTTTATACATTGGAAAATATAATACGAACTATACTAGAATGTGAATGACTATTTTGACTATGCAAGAAAGTATGGTGATGTTGTTATATATATTATTATATGCTTTGACATTACCCTATGATGATAAACTAGCTACTTTGTATTGAAAATTTATTAAAATTGCGATATTTAGAACTTGAATTCTAGTGTGTATATCACACTGTGAATCATGCCATAAATGACATTAGAAATTATGAAATGTGATGGGGGCAATAATGTAAATATCAAATAGAAAATTTTCGTTGATAAGTTAATGAATGGTATAATACAGACCTTTAAGGGATAATGATAGAAAGCTTATAAAGGATATAAGATTAATCTCAGAGTTAAAAGATGGATGTATGTACATTTTTTATAAACAACAATGTATTGTATTGTGGCTTCAAAATTTGATTGATTTAATTTCTTTTGTTAGATGTAATTGTAAAGGATTGATTATGAATGAGTTTTGTTAACTATGTGAAAGTTTGATAACACCTGGAATGGGTTGCATATGATATGGTAATAATATTAGTACAATTGAATGGTTAAGACTAATATAATTTATGATATAAAATAAAAAATTTGAGTTATGTCCAAGTAAATATGTCAGCTTGAAATATGGTCTTGCATGTTTTAAAAATTCAAGAAATCGATTTATAGTTGTTCTTTAATTTTAATACTTAGTTAATATATAACCGTTTTACATAATTTATTCGAAGTATAACGATAGTAAATATATGCTTACTAAGTTCTCGTAACTCATTCCATTTTATTTCAATATCTTGAAGTTGAAATTAGAGTATTTAAGCTTCGTAGCATCTATCAAAGATCACTTGGTTGAAAAATTTTAATAGTTGGATTAGGAGTAAAGTTATTAGTGCCTATATAAATAAATATGCATATTAAAGTTAAGTATTTTATGTGTATTTTGTGTTGTTATCACATTTGTGAGAAATTATAAGTTTTATAATTTAAGGCATGTGACTTTTGAGAAGTATCTAAAAATGGAAAAGACTTTATCCATTTGTTTGTAAAAATTTATAATAAAATTAAATCACCATAGATATAGGAGATTTTCATTAGAAAGAATTAGAGTAAACAATGTTGAAATTAGTAAAAACTAGATAACGAGAGCCATGCAAGTTACAATCGAATTCGGGTAATGATAATATATTATAATTATTTTTAATTAATATTATCCCATAATATTCTCTTGAAAATTAAAAGGAGGATTCTTGGATACTTATTTTTATAGTACTCAATAATACTTAAATACACAAAATGGCTAACATTTGACATGAAAGATGATTGAGCAAATTTTAATAGTTGGAAAGGGTGTCATTTTTAGTTATTTTGTAATATTTTATTATATAATACTAATTTTCATCTTTTGATTATTTTCATATTAATAATTCAAATACAAAATACCAAATTACTACGTGAAAAAACTTAAAGAAACAATAAACTAGTACTCAAGATGTTTAGACATTTATTTAGTATTAATTTTTAAAATTTTACATTAATTTAATATTTATATCATTAAATCTTGTATGAATAATCATTTTATTTTAAAATTTTAATTTTTCATCATTCAATATATATATATAAATTATTTGAAATAAAAAATAATTTAATGTCATATGAATATTCATTTTTAATAATAATTTCACATTGACATTTAACTTTTTTTGTGCCAACTAAAAGTTTATTAAGCATATCTCATATAAAAAATTTAAACTTTAGCAATAAAATAAAAAATGATAATATTACTAAATTAACATAAGATGTAAAAAATTAATGCTAAATGAATATTGAAATATTTTAAATATTAATTTGATGCCTTATAAATTTTTAAATATTAATTTAATGATTTATTCTTTAAAACATTTTTTGTCATGCATTGCACGAAGGTGAAGAAAGGCTATTTAATAAATAATTTTTTAATTAGTTTTTATTTGAGAGTATCTTTAACTATTTCACCACATTAATTAATTAATTAATTTAAGTATTTAATAAATAATTATTTTGAACAATTTATTAACCCTTATATTTTTTAAAAAAATTAAGAATAATAATTTTTTAAATTAGCTCATTTGCATTTAATATAAAAAAAGATATTCTTATCTATAATTATAAAAAAAATTTACATTTCCATCCTTAATAAATAAGAAAGTACTAAATTATATTTATTTATTTCTTAAAAAATTTGATAGGTATAATTAATTATTTTTTGAAATAAAATTTATATTATGTTAAAATATTTATATAATAATAAAAAAATTACATGAATATAATCATATATTTTCTATTAAATTATATAAAAAATAAGAAAATATATGTTTCATTCATAGAGAATAAAAGAAAATGTATTAAGAAAATTAATAATCTTCTGTTAAATAATATCTTTTAAATCAAAGAACAATATATATTAGAAGAAAGAAATAACAGAATGATATTACTTGTGAAAAATTATATTTCTATACTTAAAATATGTAATTCATCAATCTTTTATTAAATAATATCTTTTGAATTGAAGAACAACATATATTAGAAGAAAGAAACAATAGGATGATAATTTTCTTAATACATTTTCTTTTATTCTCTATGAAATGAAACATATATTTTTCTTCTTTTTTATATAATTTAATAGAAAAAATATGATTATATTCAAGTAATCTTTTATTATTATGTAAATATTTTAACATAATTTATTATATTTATTAAATTTTACTTAAAAATAAATAATTATAATTTATTATAGGTATCAATTTTTTTAAGAAATAAATAAATACAATTTAGTACTTTCTTATTCGTTAAGAATGGAAATGGAAAGAAATTTATAATTATAGATAGGAATATCTTTTCATATTAAAAGGAAATCAACTAATTCAAAAAATTATGATTCTTAATTTAAAAAAAAAATATTTGAAGTCTAATAAGTTAATTAAAATAACTATTTATTGAATACTCAAATTAATTGATTAGCTTGGTTAAATAGTTAAAGATGCTCAAATCAAGTAAAAGCTAATTAAAAAATTATTTGTCAGACAACCTTTCTTCACCTTCCTTTATATAATTTATGCAATGTATGATGAACAAAGTTTTAAAGAATAAATCATTAAATTAATATTTAAAATATTTTAATATTCATGTAGCATTAATTTTTTACATCTTAGTTAATTTAGTAATATTACCATTTTTCATTTTAATTTTAAAATTAAAATTTTTTATATGAGATATGCTTAATAATTTTTTAGTTGGCGCAAAAAAGGTTAAATGTCAATGCGAAATTATTAATAAAAATGGATATTATATGAAATTAGATTATTTTTATTTCAAATAATTTATATATATTTGAATGATGAAAGATAAAAAAATTAAAAGAAAACGATTATTCATACAAGATTTAATGATATAAATATTAAATTAATGTAAAATTTTGAAAACTAATACTAAATAAATGTCTACACGTCTTGAGTACTAGTTTATTGTTTCTTCAATTTTTTCAAGTAGTAATTTGGTATTTTGTATTTAAATTATTAATATAAAACTAATAAAATAGTATTATATAATAAAATATTACAAAATAACTGAAATTGACACCTCTTCCAAATACTGGAATTTGTTTAGTCGTCCCACATGCCAAATGTCAGCTATTTATTGTATTTGAATACCATAAAAATGAGTACTCAAGAATACCCCAAATTAAAAATAACAATAAATAAAGACTATTTATCAATTCTTAACAATTTCTTCTTTTCACACTCTTTTTAATTCTTGTAGTATGTTAAAGAAACGCATCTGATAAGTTTGTTAAAGTATAAAAGAATTAATTATAACATATATATTTTTTTCACAACATTACAAAGATATATTTGGACATTTTTTGTAATTAGTATGGTTTTTCTTATGGTGCAAAGCATGCACACGGTAATACATCTACGTGCACTTGTGAGAACAAGTAACTTCCGCATCTTAGCGCAAGTTTGTTGATCCTGAGAATTAACGCAAGTCATTTAGCACATATAGAAGTGGTGAATTTTATAGTACTCAAAGGAATTCAAATTTTGGTGTGATGTGATAATTTTAAAAATTATTTAGTCATATTTATTAAAAAAATTAAGCAATTATTATTAAATAATTTTAATTTAACAATCTTAAAATTTATGGGATTTTAAAATCTTATACGTACCATACAAGTACAGGTAAAAGAATTTAAAGTTTGAACTAAAACATTGAAGGAGAAAAATCCAAAGACATCTGACCATTTGCAACGTATATTTTACTTTTTACTACCATGCAATGGAAAACATTTCTAATATTAAAATTTGAATATTATTTTGACTTGCATTTTAAAAAATAAAATATTTTGATATTATAATTGAATGGATGCTAAAATTTATTAAAGTGATTTTTTTTAGTTGATAAAATGCAAAACAATAATATTATATGCATCAAAAGTGGAATCCAAAATTGAATTCTAAATGTATACCAAGAATTATCATTAAAAATAAAATGATTGAAAAAATTTATAAAATCCAATTTAATGTATATAAAAGATTCGAGACTTAATTTTAAATTTTATTTTCAATATATATAATATTTTTAAATGTAAAAGATAATACTATCAAAATTTTCAGTGCTAAGATAGAATAAAAAATACTTCTCATATATAATGGGCAAAAGTCATTTATTACTCCTTAAAATTTCAAATACGTGCAAGTTTCATAATTGATAAAGAGCTATGATACTATGAATTAGAATTCGTACTAATTACTCTCTCCATTTTTTAAGTATTATTTAAAGTTAATATACAAAAATTAAAGAAGATAATAAATAATCTTTATTTTAGGAGAGATGAATTATAATTTACTAATATATTCTCTACTAAAAGTTTAAAAATCAATTGATAAGTAAAGTTGTTAAAATTTTTCTAGATAATAGGGATAATATTTGAAAGGAGACAATAAATACAATCTTAACTTTCTAAAATAACAAATAAATATAAACAAATTTTTCTTCAAAATGACACTTTAAAAAAATGGGACAAATAAAACAGATCTCACAGATGTCATTGAAGATGGTCTAGAGTACACATATATAAAAAATTACCAATGCACCATAGTATAATTGATTACATAATTATAAATTCTAAATTTGTACAAATTTTATAACATATTTATTGTAATGCGTTTACAAAAATAAACATAACATGAATAGTTATTCCGAATTTTATATTTGGACATTTTTTGTAAATTATTTATAAAAATAAATTTGTATTTAGAAATTTTTTCAGAAGTTTGCATTGTAAGAAATTATAGATTTTAACTTATAAAAAATTACATAAGTTGCTAAAAGTTATATAAAATTACAAAAAAAATATTTGTAAATTTTTAAATTTTTGCATACAATTTACAAGTTTTAATATCGTAAGTTATGAAAAGTTTCAATATTCCTTTCTTAGTACACACTAAGTTTAAAATTTTCATATATAAGGTTAAAAATTTAGTTGGGATAGAATTATAATATTCTTGTTACAAAAACCATGTGGATATATATAAAAAATTTATCAATATAATTGTAATTTTTGCATAAAAATTTAAAATTTTCTAAATGTAAAACTCCAAATGGAATAATTAAAAAGTTAAAAATAAATTTATAATTTAAAATTAATAAATACAATTAATATATATACATTTATTTTTATAATATATCATAAAATTTGTATAAATATAAAGTATGCAATTATATAGCTAAATATATTAATGATGTATTCATAATTTTCTATATATATATATATATACTCTAAGGTATCATTCAATGACACTTTTCATGTTAATTAGCATAGACTCTAACCAGTGGTATCATCACTCATTGATAAATAGATATTAATCATATGAATTGTTTTTTTCATTTAGAAGAGAATACAATAATAACATACATTAATATGTGAAGTAATTAAGCTAAGCAAGGAGGAGATATTTTATAGGCTCCAATTACATTACGTGGATTTGGTCGTATTATTATGACCGATAAATGAAGAATATTTATCAATTTTTATAATTTTTAATATGCTAGCCAATAAAGTGTGCTGAATATTTGTCAATTTCTATAATTTTTTAAATATTAGAAATTAAAAAATTATATTTTTAATATGTTGGACTCCTGAAATCGACAAATATCCTCTATTTATTAAAAATAACTAAGGCCTACAAGAATTTCTCATAGAGGAGTTAAAGAAGAATGACTTGTCATAAAGGCAGAGGGAGCGACAGAATCACAGATAGAGCGTCCCATCATAAAATAAACGACTTCCAAAGAACAGCCATTCAAGTTTAACGGGCAGCTCACCTGCTTGATCAAATGCCTCCGACCAACGTTGTCAAGTCAAAAACAAAGATTCATAGAATTTGAAATTAACGGCTGGTTATGCGTTCAATTCTATTAAAGCTAACCTAAACATCTCGTGATGTTTACGTTACTCCGAGCAAGCTCCAAATCATTCTCGCTTTCACTCTCTCAACAAATGATCCTCGTGATGAAGAGCTCTTGTACTTCACGAGCTCGAGAGAGCATTTCAAATTCCAGTTTTGAACTTCCTCCTTCAACCCCTTCAAATACCCCTCAGAATCTTCAACAAAATCATGCATTCCATCTCAAGTTATCAATCAACTTATTCTCCAATTATCAATGGGACCCAAAACTCACATTCTCTTTGTCGCCTTTTGTGTTTGCATTCTTTGCATCCATGCAGAAACTCTTCAAACTTACATAGTCCAACTGCACCCACATGGCACAACCAGCTCTCTCTTCAACTCCAAGCTCAAATGGCATCTTTCCTTCATACAACAAGCCATTTCCTCTGACGAAAACCCTTCTTCCCGCCTCCTTTACTCGTACCGTTCAGCCATGGATGGTTTCGCAGCTCAGCTAACTCACTCAGAATTCGAATACTTAAATAAGTTGCCCGATGTAATCTCGATCAGACCTGACCGTAAGCTCGAGATTCAAACTACTTATTCCTACAAGTTCTTGGGGCTGAACCCCACGAGAGCAGATGGGTGGTATCAGTCCGGATTTGGTCGTGGAACCATCATTGGGATGCTGGATACCGGAGTGTGGCCGGAGAGTCCAAGCTTCAATGACCGCGGCATGCCACCGGTTCCCAAGAAATGGAAGGGTGTATGCCAATCAGGGCAGGCCTTCAACTCTTCCAATTGTAATAGGAAACTCATTGGCGCGAGGTTCTTTACCAAAGGCCATCTAGCATCATCACCATCGAGAATTCCAGAATATTTGTCACCAAGGGACTCTTCTGGACACGGCACACATACATCATCCACTGCTGCCGGGGTGACAGTGCCATCAGCTAGTGTGTTTGGTTATGCAGCAGGCGTGGCGAGAGGAATTGCTCCTGGCGCCCACATAGCCGTGTACAAGGTGTGCTGGTTTAATGGCTGCTTTAATTCTGATATACTCGCTGCATTGGATCTGGCGATTAGAGATGGTGTGGACGTCCTCTCGTTGTCTCTGGGCGGCTTCCCGGTACCTCTTTATGATGACGGCATTGCCATAGGAAGCTTTAGAGCAGTGGAACATGGGATTTCAGTTGTTTGTGCAGCAGGAAACAACGGCCCTATAGCAATGTCTGTTGCCAACGAAGCTCCATGGATTGCCACAATTGGTGCAAGCACATTAGACAGGAAATTTCCAGCCACAGTTCATATGGGTAATGGACAAATTCTTTATGGGGAATCCATGTACCCCAGAGGGAATCCACATTTGAACACTAGCAAAGAACTCGAGTTGGTTTACATGATGGATGAACAGAGGGAAAGCCAATTTTGCCTCAGAGGGTCTCTTACGAGGGAAAAGGTTCTCGGCAAAATGGTGGTCTGTGATAGAGGAATAAATGGAAGAGCAGAAAAAGGTCAAGCTGTGAAGGAAGCAGGTGGTGCCGGTATGATTGTGGCGAACAATGAGATAAACTTGGAGGAGGATTCAGTGGATGTTCATGTCTTGCCTGCAACTTTGATAGGATTTGACGAAGCAATTCGGCTGAAAACCTACATAAACTCCACAAAGAAGCCACTAGCAAGAATTGAATTTGGAGGAACTGTAATAGGGAAGTCTAGAGCTCCAGCCGTGGCTATGTTTTCAGGTAGAGGACCAAGTTATACTAACCCTTCAATCCTCAAACCGGATGTGATTGCTCCTGGGGTAAATATCCTTGCTGCTTGGCCACAAAACTTGGGTCCATCTGGCCTTCCAGAAGATTCTAGAAGAGTGAACTTTAGTGTCATGTCTGGTACTTCAATGGCATGCCCTCATGCCAGTGGAATTGCTGCCCTTATTCGCTCCGCTCATCCAAGATGGAGCCCTGCGGCTATAAAATCTGCAATCATGACAACAGCTGAGGTAACTGATCATGCAGGAAGACCAATACTAGATGGCGATAAACCAGCTATGGTTTTTGCCGTGGGAGCCGGGCATGTTAATCCAGAAAGGGCAATAAACCCAGGACTGATATATGATATCAAACCAGATGAGTATGTTACTCATCTTTGCAGTCTTGGATACACAAAACTGGAGATATTCAGCATCACTCACAGAAACGTGAGCTGCCCTGAAATCTTGCAGATGAACAGAGGCTTCAGCCTTAACTATCCGTCCATTTCTGTGAGTTTCAAGAACAGGGTGAGGATGAGGAAGTTGACAAGGCGGTTAACGAATGTAGGAAACCCTAATTCCATCTACACAGTGAAGATTGTGGAGCCAGAGGGCGTGAAAGTGATAGTTAGTCCTAAGTGGCTGGTGTTCAAACAAATAAATCAAAACTTGAGTTACAAGGTATGGTTTATATCCAGAAAGGCAAAGGAAGATGATACAGTGGAATTTGCAGAAGGCCATTTGACATGGGTGCATTCTCAGAATGCCTACAAAGTCAGAAGCCCAATATCAGTGACTTGGTAATCTTAAACTAGAATGGGGAAGAACATCAGAATAAAGTAGTCATATTTAAGGTTCTCTTAGACCTTGTATTGCTTTCATTATTGTTTCAGAAGCCCTATGTCTCGCAGAGTTTATAGATTAAGTCTGTATTCCCGAGTTTTAGTAGAAAAAACTCGAGAACATAGCTTGCAAGTGCTAAATAATTGGTCAAGTCATATTCAAGTCAAAATTCTCTTAAGTTTTAGTTGTGAGACTGAACTCATTTGATCCTAACAAGTAAAATTTTCAATCCTGCTTCTGATATAGCAAATAGAACATTATGAGAATGCGGATAGCTAAGCAGCATGTTGTTTGTGCTATAAAAACTTAAGTGAAAAGATACCATTTCCACAACTACAATTACAATTTGATTCAAATTATACCATGTGCAAAGTAAGGGAGTTCTGAAAAAGTAGCACTCATTCGTTCAAAAGGAAGTTAAGGAATCATGAATTATTTCAACTTTGTCTAATTGTCTCTGAAATAGTAGCAGATAATAAAAATGAGCAAAATTTTTATAATTAACAACACATAAATAGATCTGTGTATGTGAAAAGGAAGTTACATCCACATAAATCCAGTATATTACCCAAAAAATAAAAAAAATGAAAGAAAGAAAATTAGAGAAGAGAAGAAGGACATGATTAGCCCTGGAAACTTAAGGAAAAAAAAGAATAGAAGGAAAAACTCAGAAAAGTTAGAAACTCATTTTTTTATGAATTGCAAACCATTTTCGTTGGAGTATCGCTCCATGAATCGCATGAATCTATCCCACTCGCGCGGACTGCGCATTATATACTTAGCTTCAATTCCTGCAGGCTTTCCATTGACAAATTTTGCATTCACATCAACTGACTGAAGCACTCCTTCCTCATCAATCATGTAAAAACCAGTGATGTCACCAACTTCACCAGAAGAATCAAAGACTGAGGGTTGATCAAACCTGAAAATGGCCACGCCATTTGTTCCATCTCTTGATTTAGTCAACCTAACATCTGGTATTGTCTGCTCATCAGTTCCTTGGATGAACTGTATTGTCGGTTTGACCATCATTATGGTAGGCATCCGTGAGGAAGGATTCTGTGCTAGCATTGGCAACCTCCGACATGGCAGGTTTAAAGCTTGGCCACTGAATGAGGAGTTAGCACTTCGATGTACAACTGAAGATGGAGCTGCAGAAACGAAGTTTATCTTGTTACCGGAATCAGAAGGCCACATTATACATCAAATCATCTCATGGCCAAGGAGATAGACTAAATAATCAGTACTCGGAGTCAAGGAAAGATGATACAAGAAATTGCTCTTCACATAGGTTGAGTCACTACAATGGCAGATGTGCAATTCAGGGCTTAATAGTTATCATTTCAGAAATTATGGTTTACAATCGCAAAATTTTCCAATACTGCAGTTTGCTTGATTAGATTAACAACCCTCCACCCATTACTTCAAATTAATCAATGCCCTTGAACAACATTAAACAATGTAATTTATGCTATACATAATTAACAGTTCCAACTTGCATTATGTAATTTCTCGAGGAATTGCAAATTTTTACGCTATTAAATAGTCATCAACATAGAATTTAATTTCTCTGCACGTTCTCTCTCCTCAAGTAAAATACCCCAAAATGGAAAGAGAAAATACATATTTTAAAACTGACCCAAGAATTATAAAATTCATTGGAAGCCCACAAATATACAAAGTTTAGATTTTATGATGAATCAAAATTAAAAATGAAAGAAGAAAACAATGAAACTAACAATGAAACTGCTGGGAAGGGGTTATTGTATATGTACCTGAGCAAAAACGTGACCTTTGAAGAGCATTGCTGCTGTATAGAGGAGATGATGACAATGCAAGAGAGTTCAGAGCTGCCATTGTTTGGAGAAGAAGGACTCAGAGCTCTTCAGCTAAGCTCTCTAAAGCTGTAAAACAGAATGACTTGTGGTCTCAACTAGTGTGGTGTGTATCAATCACAGCCACTCACTTGAAAAGTCTGTGTGAGTAGTAGGACAGGTACGGATCAGATGGGCCCCACCAACTTGAGCATGATGACATGGCAAACTAATAATTGTTCACGTTGCATCTAACATTCTAACGTGATATTTAATTTTTGGGCCCACCGTGGTAATATTGCTTGGGTTATTTGTTGGACAAAAAGCCATAGGCCCAGAATCCATATATGATCCAAGTAGATGAACAATAGCCCAGTTTAAAAATATATGCTACCGGGTATTAAACCCAACTAAAATGCCTAAATTATTGGACCAGAAAAATCTGACTTCATATCAATGACCAAAATAAAGCAAAGAACAACATCAACATAAGTTTTTTTATCAACCCAAATGCATACGACACCAAAGACAAAAAATCGTATGAAAGATTATTTAAAAAAAAAAAACCCTCAAAATATGGGATTCAAATAGGAGAAACTTCATTAGATATGCCTTTTTATTGCTTTTTTAGCTTTTTTTTTTAATACGTGATAATAAAAGTAACAAGTCATATAAAATTTTGAACTCAAATTTAAGATATAAAGAAAGAAAATTCTTAGAAAATAATATGTACAATTAAGAACAGCCTCAGTTTGGGTGATGCCAAAGGCTTCAAACCTATATCAAGGTTTTGAAAGTATGGGATATTTATTCAATAATAATGATAAAAAAATTAATTTCTTTTTCGTCATTTTTCCCTTTGCTTCTGCCTTTAATCCAAAGAGAAACAAAAAATTGGGTTCCATTGAGTTGTAGGCACTTGCATATGGTACATGTGCATTTAGAGGCACCTTGCGATCCCCTTATTGCATGTCTTCGTTCTTTGCTGGTTGTAATACGGAGTTTTCTTTTTCCTTTTCAATTTTTTTAGACCATGAAAGGCCGTTTATGGTTTTTCAAAGCATAAATGCATGTGGACGCACGTAAGCATAACAAACATCTCAGCCTCTCTCTCTCTCTCTCTCCCAGCAGTATTTCCAAATGAGGATACGAGGGAACTAATTAAACAGTCATCAAATAATTCAATATCCTTTTATTCAATATCTAAAGATATGTCATCACTCTCTCTCCAATAATAAGGAAAGAGCCACTTCACTAGGAAGCTGCTGGTTTCACATGGCTTCCTTCTCTCCAATAATGAGGAGAGAGCCAAGTAAGTAACTCAATATTCCTATTTTAATTTGATCAAACACTCCACATGTGTGCATGTGAATATTGAATGGCAGAAAAGAAGAGCATAAAAGAAAAAGGAAAAAAACGGAATATTTTATTTGATTGAAGTGACATTTGGTGGGTTCAGGCCATGATTGATGAAGTGCACCACTTTCTCCCATTTTCTTCTGTCTGCTGCTCCATCTTTGTTTTTTATTATTCTCTACATGTCCTTTATTTTCATCAAAATTTTTGCTTTTTCAATCTGAAAGGATATATTTTTGTGTGAAAATTAAGGGGCCTTGTTAAGAAATTAACTTGGATCATTAATTTCTAGATGCAGCATGGGGAACTTTGATTCTGTAACATGTATAGTGCATGTTATCAAGTTGTGGATGATGTGTTTGCTACATTGCTCAGCTTAATGCCTTAGTCAACTCGCTTGTTTATAATTCCAGTAATTCAGCAAAAACTCAATTCAAGTATATTATATATGCAGCTAATGCTGTAATTTTGTAGCCTCCTACTTTTTTTAAAAAATAAAAAATAAAACGTGGAAGGTAGAATTTGTCTTTATTTGATGTTTCTTTTGCCATAGAACATGGAAAGATTCCCGTGTCTAAAACTTGAATGAATAATAACCACTTTGAGGCAACAAGAACAAGTGGATAATGGTTCGTAAATTTCCATCCTTATTCTTCTTCATTTTTCCTATCTTTTTCTTGTTTCTTCCTTCCCTTCTAGTGGATAACAGAAAAAATACAAGAGGTATTACACATTTTCCAACTTAATATCTGTTAAAAGCTATTCTCATCATCACATGGCTTTGGTTTGCATTTTGATGTTAGGACAATCCCAAGGACATCAATGTTCTTTAGTTGGTGGATCCTACCTTAACCTCACGTTAGTTGGCCCACTCATGAATCATTTCTGCATCTTTGTCATAACTTAGAAGTTACCGTTCTCTACTTATGGAACTTAAATCCACTCCCACAATCAGACATTTCCATTCCCACAATCAGACATTCTCAAAGTAGCTTTATAAATATTTTTGTGTAATACACTGTAAGAACTAATTAATAAGTGAACTTTTTAGGCACTGTTATTTACTCCGCAAACAAGGCAGCTGTTAGAAGCTGAAAGCATAAATTATTTATCAAACAAGGTTATCAAGCTATGTAAAGTAAGTTAGTTGCATACATTATTTTTCACATTTTGTGCACAATTATAAATCAATAATCTTACTACTTAAGATATTTTAAAAAAAATTACACTTTATCTATGTATGATTTTGCTCTTTTTTACTTAATTCACTTATAATTTTAAATGTTATAATTCACCTATTTGTACTTTAATCTAAAATTTAACAAAAAAAATTTATATGTATTGTATATGATCTTTAATCTTCTAAATTTTGACTCAAATTAATGCTTACTTAGAACCAAATTATCTAAAAAAACTCTAGTTTTATTGAAAATTTATATTCTGTAATCTGGTCCATAATTGTTAAATAGAAAGTATTGAAAAACATTTTTACAGTAAATTTGTTTTGAATAGGTGACAAATTGAGTCAAAATTTGGAGAAGTATAAATCATAAGTAATGTATAGGTTTTCTATTAAAATTTGGATGGAAAATAGTTTAAGTGTGTAAAGTGTAAATAACTTGTAGGCATAAGTAGATGAATTACAATATTTAAAATTGCATGTGAATTAAGTGAAAAAGAATGAAAATATAAGTGAGAATATAGGTAAGGATTTATATGTGTGACTAGCTTCTTCAACTATGTACTGCAATTTCTTGCCTCTTTCTTCTTTTTCAAATTTTCCTCTTTTCTTTTTTTTTATAAACTACCGCTGGTTGGATCTCAATAATAAATTCCAAAGTTTGCCTTTAAAAAAACAATAATTGCTTAATTATTCGCCTCCCAAGTTGACAATGATAGCAGAGACAGGAAGTGAAAACTATTTACAAACAAGTATTTATGCGCCACATTCTTTCCCATGTTCTATGTTGGAGAAGCTTCCAATGAGTCCAAAGCTTCACCTATCATTAATTGCATATTATCAGCTGTTGAAATACTGGTTCGTAATCAAATTTTTATCTATATTATTGGTGATATAACATCTTCCTTCAACTAATCCATCTTGAACTTCACATACCATCTTCTGCCAGTACTTTTTTCATCCACATCACAATTCTCCTTCAGCTTTCAGTTGAGAGCAAATGAGAGGCAACTGATAGATTAACAAAGCAGCTTGGAGAAGAACAAGATGCAATTGAAGACTCAGTGCTTCTTCGTCTTCTTCTTCTTCTGTTGTATTGGTTGTTTATCTTATGGGGTGGTTGCTGGAGTGAATGATGAAGTATCTGCTTTACTTTCTATAAAAGCAGGTCTTATCGATCCACTGAATAGCCTGAAGGATTGGAAATTATTAGACAAAGCACCAGAAAATAATGCAGCTCACTGTAACTGGACTGGCGTTTCGTGCAACTCTGCCGGAGCCATTGAGAATCTTGATCTCTCTCACAAGAATCTCAGTGGGAGATTATCTAATGACATAGGGAGACTAAAAAGTCTTGCATCTCTCAATTTGTGCTGCAATGTTTTTTCATCATCATTGCCAAAATCCATGGGCAATCTCACCGCATTGAAGATTCTGGATGTAAGCCAGAATTCCTTCATTGGTGACTTTCCATTAGGCCTCGGAATGGCATCGCAGCTTATGAACTTAAATGCATCAAGTAACGATTTCTCAGGTTTTCTTCCCGAGGATCTTGGAAATGCTTCTTCTTTAGAGACACTGGATCTCAGAGGAAGCTTCATGGAAGGGCCAATTCCGATATCCTTCAGTAACTTGCAGAATTTGAAGTTCCTTGGACTTTCCGGGAACAATCTCACTGGGAAAATTCCAGGAGAGCTGGGACAGCTTTCATCACTGGAATCTATGATTCTTGGGTATAATGCATTTGAAGGTGGGATTCCAGCAGACTTTGGAAATCTCACCAATCTGAAGTATCTTGATTTGGCAGTAGGCACTCTTGGTGGTGAGATTCCTGCTGAACTGGGAAGGCTCAAATTACTAAATACCGTTTTCTTATACCAGAATAAATTTGAAGGAAGAATTCCACCAGAAGTTGGCAACATGACCTCTTTGCTATTTCTGGATCTCTCTGAGAATATGTTATCAGGAAAAATTCCACCTCAAATAAGTCAACTGAAGAATTTAGAACTGCTGAATCTCATGGGCAACCAGCTATCCGGTCCTGTCCCTTCTGGACTTGGTGACTCAACTAAATTGAGGACACTTGAGCTGTGGAACAATACCTTATCCGGGCCAGTTCCTAGTAACCTCGGAGAGAATTCACCATTGCAATGGCTGGATGTATCATCCAATGAACTCTCCGGTGAGATTCCACGGACACTGTGCAGCCATGGCAATCTCACCAAGCTTATCCTTTTCAGCAATGCCTTTTCAGGCCCAATCCCTGTCAGTTTATCAACCTGCCCTTCACTCGTTCGTGTTCGGATTCATAACAACTTTCTATCCGGGACAATTCCAGTTGGTCTGGGCAAACTTGGGAAACTTGAAAGGTTAGAATTGGCTAACAATAATCTCACTGGTGCAATTCCTGATGACCTTTCTTTTTCCACCTCGCTTTCATTCATTGATTTCTCGAGAAACAACCTACATTCTTCACTCCCTTCCACCATTCTCTCCATTCCAAAGCTGCAATCCTTCATTATCTCCAACAACAGCTTGGTGGGTGAAATCCCGGACCAACTCCAGGACTGTCCCTCTCTTAGTATTCTTGATCTCTCATCGAATGATTTGTCTGGAAGCATCCCAGCAAGCATTGCTTCATGTCAGAAATTAGTAAAATTGAACCTGAAGAACAATCAATTGACCGGTGAAATCCCAAAAGAAATTGCAACCATGCCCACATTGGCCATTCTTGATCTTTCCAACAACTCTTTTACTGGTCAAATACCAGAAAGCTTGGGTAATTCTCCAGCTCTAGAATCACTCAACGTCTCATTCAACAAGCTAGAGGGTCCTGTTCCAGTTAATGGGGTTCTAAGGACAATAAACCCCAATAATCTTCTGGGAAATGCTGGGCTGTGTGGCGGAGTTCTCCCTCCTTGTGACCAAAATTCTGCATATACATCAAGGCATGGGAGCTCACACTTGAAGCACATTATTGCAGGATGGATCATTGGCATATCATCAGTTTTAGTTATTGGAATTGCAATATTGGTTGCTAGGTCACTACACTCGAGGTGGTATGCTGACGGGCTATGCTTCAGAGAAAAATTTTACAAAGGTAATAAAGGGTGGCCCTGGAGATTGATGGCATTCCAGAGGCTTAATTTTACAAGTTCTGACATTCTTGCTTGCATTAAGGAATCAAATGTGATTGGAATGGGAGCAACTGGGGTTGTCTACAAGGCTGAGATACCGCAATCAAGTACAGTTGTGGCGGTGAAAAAATTGTGGAGATCAGGAACTGACATTGAAGTGGGAAGTAGTAATGACCTTGTTGGAGAGGTGAATCTGTTAGGCAGGCTCAGACATAGGAACATTGTTAGATTATTAGGATATCTTCACAATGACACTAACGTGATGATAGTTTATGAATTTATGCACAATGGTAATCTTGGAGATGCCTTGCATGGCAAGCAAGCAGGGAGATTGCTCGTAGACTGGGTTTCCCGCTATAACATAGCGCTAGGAGTTGCACAAGGACTCGCTTATCTGCATCATGACTGTAATCCACCAGTCATTCATAGAGATATTAAATCGAATAATATACTTCTTGATGCAAATATGGAGGCAAGTATAGCAGATTTTGGATTGGCCAAAATGATGATCCGGAAGAATGAGACAGTCTCCATGGTTGCTGGATCTTATGGCTACATAGCCCCTGGTGAGTTATTATTTCATATATCTCAGTTTTATCAGATCGATGGCTCTTCACATTTTTTTTTAAAACCAATTTTAAGTAGTTTTGAAGATCAAAGAACACATCAATGCTATCAACACTCAGAATTCAGCATGATCCTATTTCCAAGTAGGAGATATTCTTACCTTACAAGGAAAAAGATAAGTACGTGAGATTGTGATTGCTATACAATTATAAATCTCCCTACAAGTGTTTATCTTTGTCCTTCTCGAACAGGAAAATTCACTTACTCCTGGAACAAGATAGAAATTTTTTTCTATATAGTTATTCTTCCTTCAGAGTAGATGTTCTTATTTTTCTGACCATTTCCTTATGTTGATTCCTTGCAGAGTATGGATACACTTTGAAGGTGGACGAGAAAATTGACATCTATAGTTATGGAGTAGTCCTGTTAGAGCTTCTGACCGGAAAGCGGCCATTAGATCCCGAGTTTGGAGAATCTGTAGGCATTGTAGAATGGATCAGAAAGAAGATTAGAGAAAACAAGCCTTTAGAAGAAGCACTAGACCCCAGCGTAGGAAACTGCAGGCATGTTCAAGAAGAGATGCTCTTAGTCCTCAGGATAGCACTTCTCTGCACTTGCAAGCTGCCTAAGGACAGACCATCCATGAGAGATGTCATAATGATGCTTGGAGAGGCAAAGCCTCGCAGAAAAAGTAATGGCAGCCGCAGCAACAATGAAAGAACTGCAGCTGACAAGGATGTGCCAATTTTTACAACATCACCCGTTAATGGCCTTCTTCTTTAGTGTTTTTTTTTTTCCCCCTCCCCCCCCCCCCCTTTCTTTTTCAGGCCACCACCAATCTGATTCTTGCATTGTATGTAGATTTGTTAATTGTTAATTTCCTGTAATTTTGTAATCGGTCGTTCATATTGATCTTAAAAAGATTAATGGGTATATTATATTGCATTAATTTTTGCAAATATGATTTTCTTTTGCATCCTAAGAGATAGAGGTATTTGTCCAGAAGTCCGGAGTGAACAACCGTATGCATTATTATTATTATTATTATTATTATTATTATTATTATTTTGAATTTGAGTTACAGAGATAAATTTCTAGAATGTGTCATTCTCAAGGAAATGGCTTACCCCACTACCTTAGTTTTAACATGGGATGATTATGATATGTGAAATTAAAATAAACCCACTCCCACTTTCCAATTCCTGCTCATGTAGTGCATGCACACCGCTGATAGGTATATAAAAGTATATTTTGAATTGATTTTATCAGGGACATTATATTGAATTTACAATAAATAAATATGATATTAACATATAATTATTAATAAATGTTAGTATTAATTTTTTTAATTTCAAATAATAAAATTTAGGATGGACAATGAGATCAAGCACAACTTGATTGGCTTTTAACTTATTTGGCACATGATTTAATTTAAGTTTGATTTGGATTAATTTTTTTTGCTTAAACTCAAATTAAATTGAGCTCATGAGCAGCTTGATTCAACTCATTAACCTAAATTATTATAATAATAGTATTTTTTGTTGATAATTTAATTGTTTAACATACATAAGAAAGAAAATGTGTTCAACAGCTTAACAATATAGAATTAATATATATATAAATGGTTATATTTTATATTATAACATTACTTATATATATTTTAAGGATATTTAATGTAATATAAATTATGATTTGTTTTGAAATATAAAGTTATGTTACAACTACAATTAGATTTTAAAAGATGATTTGGCTTGAATTTTTTATTTTTTTTCATTAATACTTATAATTTTACTGATTTTTCTATAAATAATCATAAATATTATTTGGAAATTATGATTGAAAAATGAACTTTATCAAATTATTTAGCTCATAAAACTAAAATTAAAATTAATAAAAATTTTAAAATAATAAAATTCAAAATGAAAGTTATTTACCTAATATTTGACTTATCAAAGTAACATTAATAAATTATCTATTAATTTTTTTTATTTTTACTCATGTGATAAATTCACAAATAAAATCATCAATCATTGTTAATATATATTTTTTATATTTCTTCCTATAACAATTTTTGAAATTCTTAAAAAAATTGAAGCAATGTATTAAAAAAATACATTATTTTAAATTTTAGAATACAATGTTGTTAAATATTTTTAAAATATAATATATATTTATATTATTATAATATGTATGTTTACACACACATACATATATATTATTTTATATATCTATATATAGAATCAATTTGTGATACAAATGAGTTGGACTTTGTTTTACTTATTTAACGTACCAATCATATAATTTAACTCAGATATTACTCATTTGTATTATGAACATGGTTTATTGAACCAAAATCCAAATTGGGTTATGAGTTGCTCTTAAGCGAATTTTACTCATTACTAGCCCCCTAAACTTAGCTATATGTCAATAACAAGTCTAATCAAACTATTATCTTGATACATTTATGGAAAGTTAACTTTATAAGGTGTTAGTAATAAATAAGGATACATCTAAAAAAATTAATTCTGTTATGCATCAGTTATAAATATCTTTGAGCCATTATTTAAATACGTCTAAAGGATTGAAGTTTAATTCGAGAAATTATTGGGCTCCCCTCCACCATAAATTAGGGCCTTAGATTATCATCCAACATACCTTTTCTCCATTTGAGTCATGTATCTTTCCCATACTTTCTTTCTAAATTTATGAAATTGCTTTACAAGTTATGTTAGAATTTTTATGAGGTTTAAGATAATATTTTATCTGTAGTATTTTTATTTTTTTACTTTAATTTTTTTTCAAAAGTTGTAATGTTTATAAGTTTACTTTACTATATGCAGTTTATTTTATAATCTAGAGATTATGGGTTTATTTATTTATTATTTTTAAAAATATTTTTTTTATTTTTATGTTTTTAAAAACAAAAGTTCTTAATTGTCAAATTGCTTTCAAAATTTATTTTTAAAAACTATAACTCTAAATATGTAATTTAAAAATATAAAAATAAAAATAATCTTAAGATATTTTTCTTAACTTTTTTTTGTTCTTAATTAATATTGTAAAATAGATTTTAGTCTGCGAGTAATATAAAAAGGTCTACAGAATTTAACAAATTCAAATCTCCAAAATTAAGTCTTTTTTTTTACAAGTAATATGAACAGAATCCCCTGAAATTCAATTTATGTCCATATGGATTGATTGATATCACCTATTTGACAACCTTATTCTTAATGTCAATTTTCTAATTAAATGAAATATTTTTTTATTTACTCCTTCAGATATCTTATTTTTAATATTTTTCTTAAATTCAAAATTAATTTTTTAATATAGTTTTTGAATAAGAATCCAAACTGACCTTATATTTTTTTATTTTATATAAATTCAATCATGCCCTTTTTATAGGGTATTATTTGAATATAATTATTACTGGTAGAATTGTTTTATACATTGATATTTTACTTTAATATTGTTAATTTAATATATTATCAATTTTGGATAATGTAAAATATAATTCTTACATATTTTAAAATTAATATGAGTGAATCAAATTTTCTAATGAACTTCAAATATATATCTTACATGGTTTAAATCATTTTTTCTATCTTGATTATAAGAGAAAATTTTTCAAAATATGTTTGTGCATTTTTGGGTATTATGGTGAGATTAATGTTAGTAAATATAATTAAGACAATTTTCAAGTTTTAAACCATGCATATTTCTTTTACTCTCACATTTTTTGTGAGTGAGTGGAGATGAATAAGAAAATAACTTATGAGCTTGTATTAATTATTTGAACTAGTTGACATTTTGTTTAGAATATAACCTTATGACTCGTAGTATGATTAACCAAAATATATTATGCTCTATTTAAAGAATAAAATGTTCTATCCTTGAAATTTTTTTTACTATTGATAATTTTAAAAGACCTCCCTATTTAAAAAAAGTAGAGAAAAATGATTAAAAATGAAAATTAAAAAGGTAAGAAGGAGTGAATTTTAAGTTTTCACTAAAAAAATTGTGGTAAGCATGGTCAAAGTTCTAAGTAGTCAAGGCACTTATTTTATGATTAATGTTTAACTCATTTGTTTATGATTAATGTTTGACTCATTTGTTTGTCCCTAAAAAAAATGGCCATTTTCATTAAGATTTTGTTTATTTTATCGGAAAGTATTTTCTGTAGAAAAATATTATTTATATATAAACTAATGAAATAATGATGTACCATTTACATTGATAACTAAAAAAATTAATACCTAAAAGTTTGAAAATGAAGAAAAATAAATTCTTTTTTGAAATAAAAAAAGTTGCTTTCCTCAAACTCTTTATATTTAACATTAAATAAGTAAAATACTTTCCTTTATATTATCATTTTTATAACTATATTTTGCGAAAAATATTTTCCGATAAAACAAACGGAACCTAAATGTTTATATGCTTTCCAATCTTACATGTGAAATTCCCTTACATTAATATTGATATACTTCCTTAAGAGAAAATGAGATTAAGGCTTTTTCTTGGACAATTTTTAAGGTTATATGTATTATAACTTGTGGTGAAAGAGTTATGGCTTAGTGTATGCATAAGTATAATTTTGGAAATTATAATTAAAATAATCTTAATAGTATCTTTGATCTCTTACTAACCTTATATTTAAGATACTTAAATAGTTTAGTTGCTTTCTTTTTTACTTAGTCATCATACTATATTTTTCTAAGTTTGCTCAATTTGCTAATAAGACTAACAATGAGATAGTTGGGATAGGTGCATAAAATATACTTTGAATTGATTTTATTAGTGACATTATTTTATACTTATGAGAAATAAATACCATATTATCACCTAATTTTTTATAAATGCTTTTATTAATCTTTTTCTATCTTTTTTGTAATTTTAGGTAGTAAAAACTTACTCAACTATATGTCAACAATGAATCTAGTGAAATTGTTATCTTAATACATTTATGAATAGTTGACTTAATTAGGTATTAACAATGAATCAAAATATATTTAAGAAAGTTAAACCATTTTTGCATTAACAATGAATATGATCGAACCACTATCTAAATACATTTAAAGAATTAAAGTTTATTTTAGAAATTCTCAAGTTCCCTTCCACTTTAAATTAAGACTTTAACTAGCCATCCACACACCTTTTCCTAAGTCAAATCTTGCATATCTCTTATATTTTCTCTCTGAAATTTGTGAGAATATTCTACAAGTTAATTTAGAATTTTCACAAGGTCTAAGATAATCTTTTATGTGCAATATTTTTATATTTTTTTAGTTTAATTTATTTTTCAAGAGTTATAATATTTATAAATTAGTATATTTCACTATCTTCAGTTTTTTTTATACTCCAAAAATTATATTTTTCTAGTTTCATATAAATTCAATCATATTTTTTATACGGTATGGTTTGAATATAATTGTTTTATATGTTGATCTTTTACTACAAAATGGTTAATTTGATATGTTGTCAATGTTAAATAATGTAAAAAATAATTTCCATAAAAAATTATTTTTACATATTTTAAACTTAAAAAAAGTTTGTTTTTATATCTAATAAATTCAAATTTTCTAATGGACTTTAAATATATATCTTCCAATTATTTGTTTAGAATATAAAACAACAATTGAGATTAAATAAATCAAAGTAAGGAATAAATATATGAAATACAATAATAATTCTCAATACCTTATCCTATCATTGTTAAATTTCTCCTTGTATATAAAATTTTAACAAACTTTTATTTCCTATAAAACTTCGTCGTTCAATTTCAATTTATTGTTTCTTTTTTGTTAGGCTCTTCCTCATGATATTTACACCTAAATCTATACCACAATATATATTTCATCATAATCAATCATGATCATTTGAACGCTATTGTTGTCTAGATTAATAAGAAAAAATCATGATCATTTCTCAAAAAATAAAAATAAAAAAACCCCTGCTGAAAATTTGAGTTCCTATGGCACAAAGAAACCTCAACCATAAATTGGTGTCAAAGAAAAGTTACCAAGCATCCCACATTTACATCATCACAAAACAGTACAGACATAATAGACTTATATGACCACAATATATATGAATTTGTCTCGTTTCTTTTAGTAGAATATACGACACTAGTATATCATAAGAATCTGTGATGCCTGAATCCTCCCTCCAAATGAAATGATGAATAGAGGGCAAGCAGCAAATAAACTCCAAACAAAAAGCAACATGCCAACAGCATCAAACAAAATCGCCGCCTCAAAATCAATTTAATTGCAGTATTCCTTTACTTTACCCTTTCCGTGTTATCTTCCTTTTTTGCTGTGTAATTTTTGTAGAAAGCTGCAAGCCATATATATGATATCTATATAGGGTCCTTTCTCTGTTTGCTGCTATTTTCTTCCAATGTCCGTGCTGAATATGAGTACAACCAAGTCAGAAAGGAACACTTGGAGAAAATAGAGAGTGTTAGTCATAGTTGGACATTATTTACCGAGTCTATTAGTCTCAGATGTCCTCATGATTCTTAGCCTCCTCGCAGAGCTAAGGAACATTCTGATTGAAATTTGAGAAGAGACAGGTGAATGTATATGAAACCAAACACTTAGGCATTACAAAATTAAAAGACATTCACAAAACAAACATGCTCCTACTACGAGATGAGATTCATCCACTGCAATTCAATTCTTGGACATCTTGTTTTCATTTGTTAACTGCTTGTTTATTGTTTAATTCTTTAAATCATAATATCTTTCCAAAGTTCAAGAATAGAAATGTGTAGCCTTATCAACACTTAACCGATGGGCTGACATCCGCATTAAATGCCACCTTACGCAATACAAATTTAGTATAGTCCGTGCGATGACTTCATTATTGAAAAGTAATGTAGTACGATTATGATAACTTTCCATAAAAGCGAAGTTCTGGTAACCGTAATAAGAAAAAGGAAGAAGAACCAATTATATACCTCCAAGGAACATCTCCGACGAGCATCCAGTCTCCTTCCTTGTCTTCGTAAGTGAGCACAAACTTGGAAGATCCATCCAGCAATTTTGAACGTCTTTCTGCACCTACTACAATTCCATGATCCTCTCTATGTGATCCTAGTAACAAAAATTATGTAATATATGCTTTAAAAGGGGAAAAAATAATAATAAGCAATTCAAAATCACAATTTTAAACTCTCTCATGAAACTCAAAAATTGGATTGTATGAATTTTTACAAGATCCACATGATTGATTTGAAATACAATGGAGGATTTGGTGAGAAGTCTATCATGTAAAGAGCGTTATGCAATTGCAATGCAATAGTGTTAAGAGTTGGTATCAATTGATCCCCATCCATATATGAAATAGGTTGATCACTGGTTTCATAGCTTTGATATTTTACTATAATTTGAAAGATTCTATGTGTAACAATACTTAAAAAGCAAGATAATCTATAGAAGGAATGCCAAAAATTAAACAAAAAATTATCAACTAGTGTGATCTTCAAGCCATGACAACTAATATGAGAGCATAACAGTACAAAGAGAAAAACGCACTTTTGGAGAAGGCAACTGTTGTGGGTTCACCAAACATATCCTCCAAAGCTCTTGCTAAGGTTTCATAGCAACTATGAGCACTCAAATCAACCTTCCTTCCAATTGGCATCCCATCCATAGTTACCTTAACAAACAATGAACTCTTGAGGTTTCCTTTTTCTTTGGCAGTGGCATTGTTCTTATCACTGCCATCATCAGCACTCTTCAGTACCACCATGCTGTTGCTCTTACTTTTCTCAATCACTGAATTGAATGATTCGGCAAGAGGAGATTTTGAATGGCTATTAAAGCTATTCATTCTATAGGCTCCAAGGGGAGGCCATCCTACAACCTGACTGTTTAATTAAATAAGCACAATGGATATGAAAATCCTACCAGTTAATAAGAGGAAAATAAAATCTGATAATCAAATGATTCATTCTGTTTATAGAAAGAGGAACTATGATCAAAATAACACAGGATTTGTCAGAGAAATAGAATTAGAATCAGAACGTACAACAGAGATCAAAGTTTTGTGTACTATAGAAGTTGATGATACATCTACCCCATCTGTATAGACTCAAATGGATATGATCTATAACAAGCAGCCATTTCTTCAGAACATAATAAAGCTCTTAACTTAGATCTTGCACACAAGATCATCCCCAAAGTGCTAATGGATGAAACCTCATATTAACATACAAGTCACAACTATCCGACAATAAATACGGATCAGATTTTATCAATCACTTGTGTGAATTTTTCACTACACAACTTCACCCCTTCTTCAGGGGTGTTTCCTTACAAGTATCAACTTTTCAAGCTCCTCCCAAATAACTGGATTTATCACTATACAGTAAGAAGTCATATATTCATGCAGAATGTAGAATATTCAACAAAAGTGCACATTTTAATATATAGAACTACTTACCAAATAGATATTCATTAAGATTCGGTCAAAAAAACTATTAAAATAGAGTTGTCAAGTATGTAAACCATCCAAAACAGTAACAACCACTTTGATTGACCCGAAATCTAAACATAATTGTTAAACAATCTAACTAATATAATTTAAAACCTAGATTGGATTAAAATTGATTGTATAAAAAATTGAGAATCAATATATCGACATATCAATAATACTATTATTTACCTTGGACCATTATTAGCAACAATAGAATCAGCAGTTCTTTTGGTCCCAGCAGTCAAGTTAGTCCTGCTCGTTGAGGAAGGAGAGGATGAAGTTGATGACTCAGAAGGAGAGGCAGAAAAAGTACCGGAAGGAAAATCCGTAGCGGTCAAAATTCTAACATATTGACCCGCCGAATTTGGCTGAGACTTATCACGAGGACGAGAAAGGCTTAACCCGAGACCCAATTCAAGCTCAGACTCATCTGGGCAAGAAGAATCCTCCGAAGAGAGGACCAGATTATCGTCTTTAGAAACCGTCGACATAGTCCCACTTGTAGAACCGCCGAAAAAAATTCCCGACGCCGCCGTCAGCACTACCCTGCCTCGAAATTAGCTTCCAGGCCCGATAGAGGGGGCGAAGAAAAAAACGAGGTATTGCCAAAAAGAGGGTCTATAAGAGCGAATTGATTCAAAGCAAAGTTTTGCGAGGAAATAAAATGTAAAAGAAAAAAAAAGAAAGAAATTGATGATTATGGAATTGTACAGGGAAGAGAAAGTTTTGGGATTTGTAATGTGTCTGGTGAATTTTGGGGAAGGCAAAATGAGATTGAGAGGAGATGAAAGGGAAAGGTTAGATGATGGTGGCTGTGAAGATAGGAGTAGGGATTGATTGCAGTGTGACCCACCTGTCTGGTCTGTGCGCCTCTATCAATGTCCCCTCTAACCACCTTGTACTTCTCTTCTCTGCAGTCCGCTGCTTCTAGAATTTCATCTTCTATTTGTTTGGAATTTGCAGATATTTCAATTTCTCGCTCCGCGCCACAGAGCGCCCAACGCGTAGGACAAGACTACATGCGAGCTCGGGTAAGGAAATTCTATTATTAAACTTCTTCAATCTGGTCTTGGTTTCTTGCTTGGAAAATGGTCTTTTTAAGAAAAATTTCATTTCATATTTTTTATATAATATAAGTGTATAAATAAATGAGAATTATAAGTTTTGATTAAAAATTGATATTTAAAATTGTGGAGGAAGATAACATGTTTGAAAAAAAAAATTATCATCCATTAAGTTTTTCATATTTAACAATAAATATATCAATCAATTTTATTATTTTAATATTTTATAATTATATTCTTATTGAAAATATTTTTTATTAAAATAAACAAAATATTGTATAAAAATTTCAATTTTAATTCGAGAAGGTAGGTAGAATTCTTTCGATCTAATTCAATCCTATCCTATTCTATTTTGTTGATAAAAATGATAAATTATTTAATAAACATAAAATATTACAAATTTAACACTAATTTAATAAAGGAAAATAAAGTCTTGTTAATCTTACTATTTGTTAACAGGATTCTCCTGTATGTCCCGAGTCAATAAAAATTTGTAAT
Source organism: Sindora glabra (assembly GCA_020226215.1). Classification (NCBI taxonomy): domain Eukaryota; kingdom Viridiplantae; phylum Streptophyta; class Magnoliopsida; order Fabales; family Fabaceae; genus Sindora; species Sindora glabra. The sequence goes on along the minus strand of CM035228.1, from coordinate 11,984,054 downwards.
AATTTTGAAAAAATTAATTGCAAAATTAATTATTTTATTAATTTTTTAGTTATGATAAAATGGAAATGTTTTAATGATCTAGGACACCTAATTGTCTATCTATTGGATAAAAAAGAATTTTAATTGTCTATCTATTGGATAAAAAAGAATTTTTCATTTATTAAGGAGGATGATTTGATTATATGCTTGATAAATATTTAGCATTATAAATTTGTTTTACTCTATTATATATATATTTTGTAATATCTCTCAATATTAATATTAATAATAACAATGCTTGTCTAGGTATAAATAAATTGTCACAAAACTCACAACCTTTCCGTAATTGTTATTGGTATGAAATCCATTATCTAATTTCCACCAAATTATTTTAACTATCATCTTTTAGTGCATGCATAAATTTATACAAATCATGGATATCTTATTTAGAATAAGAGTAACATCATAAGTATTCAATTAATTTTATCTAAATAAGAAAAGTTAAGCTTACTTATAAATCCAAACATAATAAAAAATAAACTAACTTAACTAACTTCAATTACAAAAGAAATCTTATCCTATATTTCCACTCTATAAACCAAAGCTCGAGAAGCTCTTATATAAACAATTGATTATTGCCCAAACTTTCAAAGGAAATGGAAATCCTACTCACGAAGTAGTGGTGGTGCCTTTATAAGAGAATCTATAATAGTAAAAAATGGAAAGATAAGTTTAGGACTTAGTGAGTAAACATTTTATATAAACTACTCATAAGAATTGATTAATAATCTTACCAGCTAGACAATATTCCTTCATACATGACTTAAGCTTTGTATATTCTCATAAAAAAAATTAGTACATGCAATGTTATATAAAAAACACATTCACCCGAAGACCAGATTAAATAATAAAATAATCTATTAATAATTCATAAACAATAATGTGAAAACATAATTGAAGCATAATGTGTCTTTAATCATTCTTATTCTTTCACAAATTATCACAACTTAACTCAATTGTGATTAGTATAGAACTTTTTACTTAATTTTCATAGCTTAAATTGTTGTTTTAGACTAATGCCTTAAAACATATCAAAAAGTTTGGAAGAAGTTTCTATACATTAAGGAGAACATATATAATAATTCTTTTATAGCAACATTTAATTTTGATTACAAAAGAAGTTAGATGACTTTTGTCCTAACATAATTGTGAACAAGCTAGCCTAGTTACTCACAAATCCAAATACATACCATTTTACCCTTTCTACTTTTTACAACTACTCTTAAATGCACCTTTAATCCTTTGTCAGGCTTAATGCCATGGTGCTAGAGAAAGCTCAATCAAAAAATCTACAAAAGAAAATATATAAAAGGTAAGTTTAGGCTAAATTAACATCTAAAATAAATAAAAATAAAATGAAAAAGTATAAGCTTATTGAGTTTACTCTCTTGATTTAATAAACTTTTAAACCTCACTTATCACATTTCAATTTTCAATCTAAATAAACAATATAAACATTATTACCAATATGAGTATCTGCACTCAATGATGCTAAATCTCTCTTTCTCTCTATCATACTTGCATATACATACATACATACATATGTATAAGTTTTATAACATACCATACATAATAACCCATCAAGGCTAAAAGAAATTTTATCCTTATCTTAGTCAATTATTGAATGCAAATTTCTTATAACATAACTTAAAAATAGTGAAGATGACTTTGTAGACTTCTGATATTTTTCTTAATAAAAACAATTTTACATGAGCTTCCGACATTGTCATATTAACTTTTAGTAAAGACGACCCCATATATTTTCAACATTATTGCCATGTAGTGAAAACAACCACATATAGGCTTTTGACACTTTTTCATGCCTCGTGGCCCTTTGATACTGTAGCTATTTAGTGAAAATAAACTAGTATGAGCATTCACCTTATAACTTTCTCATATATCATTTCATTTCACATTTCACATGTAGGCATAGTTAAATTTATAACCTTTCCCATGCTTGTTTTTATAGCTACACATATCCACTCATATTATTATTGAAATCTATATGTATAACATTTCACTACTTAATATATCATAAGCAATACAATATCACCATACCCATTAATATGGCCTCATATATAATCAATAACATTATAATACAAATTTTCAATTCAATTCACATATTATTACTTTATTTTATCCTATTACGTCACTATTAATTATGTATTTAGCCTTTATTTATCACATGCTAACTTACTTTAGCCTTAAGATGCTTTAGGATATACTTAAATTCTTTATATAACATACTATTTCAACTTGAATTGGATATAATTAACTATATACTCAATTATGAAAACCCAAAGAATAATTCTACTAGCTTGTGGTCAACTATTAAAGTCTAGAGAGCAACTCTAAGGCTTATAATTGACTATAAACTACTTAAGAGTAGTTCAAAGGTTCATAGTTAACTATAACTTGGGTTTCTATAAATTTTTAACTTAAAATACAATTCATCTACCCTCAATTCAAATCAAACTCAATTTTTGCTCCACAAATTTAATTTATGTCATTTCCCACTAAACTTTTACACCAAATTCTTAACAAATTCTTACATTTTATTTATGTCATTTCCTATATCAAAACTTAGCCACACTTCACAAATCACCCTTTTTCATATATTATTGTTTAAAATCCTAAAACTTAACCCTAACAAACTAAAATTAAATTAAACTTGTAAATTAAATTAAATTGTTCACTCATATATTACGAGGAACATTTTGGAAAGTTAAATTTATTACTCCTTAGTCCTAATAAATAGAAGTTGCAAAAGTTTCTTATTAGGGTTTATTTCTGCCTTTTTAAGCTAAATGGTCAAATCTTCCTAAGTTCAAAGAAAACTATGAAAAATCTAGTCACTAAGGAAGTCTTACCATACTAGGTAAAGAAATTAAAGAGAAATTGCTCTTATATTCGGTTGATTGATGAAAAATCTTGAAAAAAAAAAGTGAGAGAGTTTGAAGAAGAGAAAAAATTTAAATGATAGTATAATGGGGGAAATAATGCCTTAATGGGCTAATATTTAAGTTTTTAAAGGCAAAGGCAAATTGGAAAAGATACAAATTATGTTTTGTACTCACCAACTACCATTTTCTAAACTTTAGCTGATAATGTTTGTCCAAGATGCAACTCAAATGATGATAATCAACTACCTCTAGCTTTTCTCGCCTTTAATTACTCCATAAACCTTTCTTACACTCAACCATTCGTTCAAACTCACTTTTAAGCATTTATGTCCTTCCACAATTTCACTTTACTTAATTTTTATTCAAAGTTTGTTTAATTAATAATTTTCTTTTCTTTATTTATTTCACCTTATATTTTATATTAAAGTTTATTTAACTAATGTTTTGCTTTTACCTTGTTCTCATTTATACTTTCTCTTCACAGTTCATTCGTTACTTGAAAAATCTTTGTTCACTATATTCATTTTACCAAAATAAATTTATTATTTTCTTTTTTCCAAAATATAATAAAAATTTTAAATTTTAAATTTTAAATTTTCAAAAAATGTGCAACAAAATCCAACCTTATTTCTTTAAGATTTACCTTTTCCCTTCATAAATGATTATCAAATCTGATTTTTCAATTAAATATAGCATCAATTTGTCCTTATCACATTTTCTCATATTCAATGACATAGCTCATCTCATCTCATATCAAGAATTTATATTTTAAAACATAATACATTTCTCCATCCCTTTTTTGCATGGCCAAATAATATTGATTCAATATCATTTATTTTGTAACAATCATTTAATAATAATTATCTTTTTATGTATAATTAGTTGTATAATTGACTATATTTTTCTTGAAAATAAGGGGTAGTCAAGTATAAGTGTTTAAAGAACATGTGGATAGCCTTGTAGTCTATTATATGATTAACTATAAACTTTCTCTAAACAAATGTTATAGTCAACTATATAACTAATTACAGAGGTCCAAAGAGCAGTCAATTACAAGCTTACCAAAAATAACTCTAAGAGGTCATTATTAACTATATAGTTGACTATTAAGGGTTTAGGTAATTTTTTAGCTTTGTAGTTAAGTATATAGCCAATTATGCTTGCCTAAAAATTGATTCTTGCATGCATAGTTAACTATCACTTAGGATTTTATAGATTTTCGCAAAATGTATAGTTCAATCATGCCTTAAGCACTTAAATATTGTTCTACTTTTTACCATTTGATATCAAATCATCACATAATGTATTTTCACCGTAAGACTCACCAATTTCATTGTGAAAATAAAAATAAAACACTTAAATCATGCAAGAATCATAAAATTTAGTTTTAAGCACAAAACCTTAACTTTATTAATTAAACCATGCAAAATCAATCAAATTTTAGTAAAATGTTTGCTTATTCACTATGAAGGTGATAAATGGAAGATGAAATTAAGGTTAGCTTATTGCTATTCAAACAAAGTCAATAATATTTTGGGTTAAGGATCAAAACCTTTCTTAAATGTAAAAATCATTGCCATTCTCAATCAAAAGAAAAATAGAATGAATCACTCAAGAATCTAATATTTTAAGAAAACTTACCTTAAATGGATGGATGATTAAATACAAATTCATGAAGATTGGTGCTAGAATTGATGAAAAGAGAAGGGAGAAGATGATGATAAAAAGTGCTGAGAGAGAAAGTGAGAGTCTTGGAAAATTGAGAAATAATAAATTGGGTTGGGAATGATAAAAAGGTAAGGGAGCTACTGGTAAAATTGAAATAAGCTTTAAATCTCTTCGATATATATCTACTCAACTCTAATTACACTTCAATTTTTAAATACTTTATCTTATACTAATCTTTTCCATTATATTTTATCGTATTAAAATTTTCCATCACTTTCTAAGCAAAATTTAATTTTTATTTTCTTTAACAAAAATTTAGGTAGTTATTCCTTATGTAAAATATTTTAATTATATTTTTGATATTCCCAAGGGATATAACATGAGTCAAGTTATGTTGAATATCTATTTATTCAAATTTGAAGTTGCTAAAATTAAATGAGTTCAAACTTAAACTTAATTTGAATACAAACCTAATTGACTTTGCATGATTTTACTTAAATAGTATATTATTTGTCCCAATTTTTCATATAACTTGAAATATTTGAATTCAAATTTAAGCTTATAAATAAAAATGAACATATGCAATTTTATGTAAGTAGTTTATTATTTCATGCAAATTTGAGCATATAAAATTTTTTATTTCATTTAAATTTAAGTATATAAAATTTTTTCTTTTCATAAATAAATTAGATATCAAATTTTTATATCATTTTATTTATTAACATAAAATTTTCTACAACCATAAAAAATATTGATATAATTGCCACATGATATTAATAATTATACTTAATAAAAAATAATAAATACTAAAAAATTAATTACTTTAAACAAAACATATCATGCAACTTCAATAATTATTAGTATGACTAAATTCTTATATTATATTATTTATATATAATATAAAAATAACTATATTTTTATTTACAAGATTCATTTAAATTCGATTCATTCAAAATTTGATTCAAATTCAAATTTTTTACAAACTTAAATCACCTGCATTTTTGTTCTGGTCTACAAAAACTCAACTTAGTTAATGGATTAAAAGCCAAGTATCACTCTTTGGACGAAAATTATATTTCATAAAATATAATTATAAAATATTAAAAATAAAAAATATTTTATTTATTTAATATTAAATATGAATATTTAAAAAATTAAGGAAAAATTTATTATTTATTATTACTTTAAGAATTATTTTTTAATCATAATATACATAATATGCCATTTTTTATCAATATTTTAAATGATATTTTTTATGAAAAATAATTTTCCACGAAACACGCATTAATAAAATACATCCAAAATTCAACAATTCACCTGAGGTGCCCTATTTCAAGTTATCGTTTACAATTAATTTCTCAGACCATACCACGTATCGCGAAAGATCATTAATTTAAACAGACCATAACACCCTCAAACGCACGCTGCCTGGCGACAACCCGACAAAGGTGGGACCCAACGACACACGGCTCGGGAAAAGTCCAGTTAGGACCATGGGGGCCCCACCTGTCGCCCCACTAACACCTTGACTTTCCAATTCAACGCTGACAGCTCACCATATTAGACCACGACATAGAAAATTAAATTATAGATAATTTGATATCCGCCATCTATAATTCCATTTCAGTTCCGAAAGTCGTTGTGGCATGACACGTGGACAACCACGTGTCCCACCCACTATATGTGGCATACGTCGCGACGGGGAACGACGGATGTAAAGAGCCAAGGAGACAGCGTTCGATGTTGCTGCATGTGGGGCCTGAATGAAGAGGACGTCAATGATAGCTCAAAAAGGAGTAAAGAGTAATGTTTTCTCTTATATATATCATCCTCTCTCTCTCTCTCTCTCTCTATATATATATATATATATTCTCATATTTATTATTTATTAAATTATTAATTTTTATTTTTTAAAGTATATCACGTATTTTAAAAGAGTTAAATTGTTACTTACACTCTTGAACACTTATTTACTCCCTCTTTATCCTGTTTCCTATCTCAAATTAAAAAAAATGAAAAAGCTAATTCAACCCAATCTTTTATGAGGTTAAAATATTATCCGTTAAAATATTATCTTTTTCTTATATACTTCTGTTATGTTATCAAAAAATATTTTTATTAAAAATATTATTTATATGTGTATATTAATAAATAAATGACATACAATTTATATTTATGGTTAAAAAATATAGAACTATATTGACAGAGGAGAATAAATTATATTTTTAAAAATAAAAAGTTACTTTTTTTAAGTTTTTTATAATTAATATTAAACAAATAAATACCCTACCTTAATATAATATTTTAAATTATATATTATGAAAAATATTTTTCATCAAAATAAATAAAATAAAAAAAGAAAAATACATGTTACAAAGTGCAAGTATCTTTATCCAAATTTGTAATGCTCTTTGTTTATAATTCACAATTTTCTTGTAAATGTAACTAGATTCTATTGTAAATTTTATTGTATTATTATTAGATTAGTTTAGGTTAAGTTAGATGCAGAGGAGGTTCACATAAAGATATGTAAATTTAGAATCTATTCAATAGATGACTTCTTATTAACCGTTAGATGAATTTGGGGAATTTTAACGGATGAACCAGGTCAATCAATTATTTTCTTTGTTTGATGAAGATGGCCCTCAATACATTTATTAAAAAGTTAGGAAATCCATAATGAACGTGTATTTAAATATTTAATGTATAAAGGGATACTCCTAACCCATCGCTGATACAATTAATCATGCCCTCTGCCATTGGTAGATATAAAGTTCCAAGCTCAGTTTTTTTTTTGAGTGAAGTTTTCTATTTCACAAAGAAAATAAAATAAATGTAATAAATTATAATTATTTTTTCCTTGAAATAAATTTTAATAAATATAATAAGTTTAAATTTATTATATTTTTGTAAAAAAATAAATTATAGTGACATTTTTATAAGAAAATTTGATAACTAATATATTACAATTTAAAATGTTAATAAAATAAAAAAGCATTCAAATAAATCATAAAAATATATTCATATTTTTATATGTCATTTAACATATAAACAATTAATTTTATTAATATTATTATAATAAAATAAAAAAGTATTTAAATAAATTATAAAATATATTCATATTTTTATATATCACTTTACATATAAACAAATAATTTTACTATTATTATTATATAAATAGCTAATACTATTAGGTATTAAAATTATTTAATACAATCAACTATTAGATAATTGTTAATATAATCAACTAATCATTAATGCGATCTACTAACAAGTGCTTAATTGTTTTTGTATTTAGACAAATAGGCTTTCTCATAGGTTGAGATTTTATTTTAATATGTCTTTATATATATAATATTAATATAGGTCTTATTTGGGATATCATAAGTATTAATAATATAAGAGTCATATGCATTGTGTAAGTTTTCATGCTATAGAATTTTTTATACTTTATTATATATGATGTATAATTATATTGTTACACCCTCCATAATTATTAATAAATTAGAAATTATAATGTGAGGAAGAATGGTTAAAGTAACCGATAAATTTAAGTGAATTAAGAATATTATATGTGAAATATGAAATAAAATAGAATTAATAAAAGTAAGAATGTGAGAATGTGATTCGGATGAAATTTTATTGAAGAAAGTTTATTAGAATCTTGAGGTGCAAAATTATACACTAATTTAAGTGAGTATATGAATATGGAAGAGGTTTAAGAGCATTTTTTTGAAAATGCCCTCGGGGCCTTATTTTTCCCATTTCAACTAAGCCCTATGTTCTCTTCATTCCTCCCACTCTTTCATCTCTTTGCAACAATTTCTCCCACTATTACCTTAATTAAGTAAGAAAACTTTAAATCTTATTGATTTCTTCCTCCAATTAAGGTAAAAATAATGTTTTCATCAAGAATCCTTCTTATTTCTTCTTGATTGATGAAGGATTTGAAGTTTATTTGGTTCTATGGAGCATTTTAAGCCCTAACTATAGAATTCATAAATTTTGATGTGATTAGAGTTGAAAAATCATCAAGCTAGCATTCTAGTATCCTTTTCCATACAAAGTGAGTGAATAATCTAGCTAAATTCATGAATTTTGAGGTTTTATGATGATATTAATGAAATATGGGTTTCTATGTGATTTGCTTGAATTTGGGTTATTTTGATATGGTTGAAGAAATAAGTGAAGGAGAAAGGTGATATAAGATGTTAAATAAGTATATTGATAATTATACTTGAGTTTGATGTGTATTATGTGTTTATAAGGTGTTTTGGGTCAATTGCACAATGAAAATTTCATAGAAAATTGAGATTTTCATATGTGAATCAATTTGTGAATTGATTTTAGGGGTCTAAAGGTGAAATTGGGCTTTAAAATCAAGTAACCAATTGATTCTGGAGGTCTAGGGGTTGATGAATCAATTCTAGGGGTACAAAGGTGAAATTGGCCTCAGAATCAAGTAACGAATTGATTTTGAGGGTTCAGAGGCAAAAGCTGGGTGAATGAATCAATTCATTGACTGCAGAATTTTATACCAACTTTAAAAAGGCATAACTCCTTCATCTTATGTTCATTTTAAACAAACCACTTATTTTTAAAGGTAATTAAGTCTACTTTTAAATGAAATTAGTTCCAAGTTAAAATCTTGTATATATTTTGAGATATCATCAAAATAATGGATAAAGATCAAGAACCTAAGATTTCAAAAGTGGACTTTTTACATTTATTTTCAAAAAGGCATAACCTTTTCAAAACTTAGCTAATTTAGGCAAATGAATAGTCTATAAAAAGCTAATTAAGTTTATTTTCATATGAAATGAGTTTCATGGATATTAGATTTATAATTTTTGAGTTATTCATATAGGACCACTCAAAGGTCATGGTTAAGATGACTATATAGTAACATATACCCTATCTGTATTATGTTTTCATGACTTTTAATTGCTTAACATGAGTATTTGGTTACTAAAAATTAAAGATAGTGTGGTTCATGATAAGTGCAAGATGATTTTATGGGTTAGATAATTATGACATGAGAAAGTAGAAGTGGTGTAATATAATATATGATGTAATGAACTCATTGCATTATTCTTGGAATGAGATACATATATATTGAGAAATACTTTATGAATTAAGTATTATGATATATGTGAATACTTGTATTTATTTCAGAGGACATAATAATATTAATAAGTATTTTGATGTACATTGAATTGAATTGTGATTATATTGAATAGAGTTTGAGCTCTAAAATCTAAAATTGCACTGTGAATCATGCTATGAGTGGTAAGAGAAATGAGAAATGAGATGGGAGTGATGTTATGAGTACCAAATGGAAAATTCTCAATGACAGGATTGTGGAGGGTATAAGGCAGACCTTGGAGGGATAAGGATGGAAAGCTTGTGGAGGGTATAAGGCTAACCTAGGAGACAAAAGGAGGATGATTGTATTATATTCTTTGCTTATTGTTTCAAATGAAATAATCATGTATTAATTTCATTAATATTGGTTCTTGGTTTCTAATATGTTTAAATATGATATGATTGCTTAAAAGAGGATAGTCTAATGGGTAAGTTATTATAAATTATTATTATTCTTATAGATTATTCGCTCACTGAGCCCCAAACTCACTCTTCTGTATTTTATTTTATATATTTCCAAGTTGAGCCTCTACCTCCACCTCTTCAAAGCTAAAGTTCATGAGAACTTATTAATGATATTTTGGTAACACAATTTCATGTATATAGAATATTTTAGGCCTCTTATTTGTCATAGAAATAAATAGAGGGAATGTTGAACTGATTTCCTATTGAGTTAGTTAGGTTTACTTATTTTCATTTTGGGAGGGGTATAAGCATACCTAACTTCTTCATATTTTATAGAAATCTTATTAAAGGTTCTCTTTTTAAAATACTAGATTCTTTATAAATACAAGGCATTTATTATTATGAATCAAGGTATTTAGTTAGGAATAAGCTGGTGAAAATTGAATAGGAGTTTTACACCGATCATGATCTAATTAAGGTCATGACATACATGCTATATATTTCTCATTTCACAATAGAAAATGATATATATAATATCAAATTTTTAATTGAAATAAAATTATCATTATTTCCTAGTGATAGTAATAGAAGGAAAGATATTGATGACGAATGATAACAATAAGTGATGATAATGACAGAAAAAGTGGTATTGGGTAAAGTGAGAGTGATAGAAAAAAGATGATGGTAGTGATAGAAGAGATAAAGGGGTTATGATGGTGATGCTTGACAAAATGAGTAATAGTGACATATGTTACTTCAGAAGTGTAAATAGACATTGAATGTCTAAAAGATTACATATCGATTTTTTATTAACATTTTATTAAATGTTCTATATTAATTTTATTAATGTCTTATTGAGTATTGTTATATATCAATTTTAACATTGAGTTTATAATAATCATAAAAAATAATAGTAACATCAATTATTATATCGAAAACAATCGATGTCGTTTCTTTTCAATCGTAATGGGGAAATAACATTACATATTGATGTTTTATAAATAATCGACATATAATCTTTATAACATTAATTTGATTTCTTTAAATAACTGACATAGTATATTATACCCTTCCCATCCTTAACTCACTTCCCACGTTCCTCCCTTTTTTGTTCTTTCTATTCTCTATGTATTCTTTCTTATAAAACACACTAATTAGAAATAGAACCAACATCTCCTTTGACACCATGGAATTTCAATTTTAAAATTTTTAAAGAATAAATTCAATAATAAAAAGTTTAAAAATAATAAAAGATTATATCCAACACCTTAATCAAATATGCGTGCTTCACTAAATATATCTTGACACCTGCTAATCAATATATAAGATTTACATTTTTTAGAAAGTACTTTTGAATCTAATACTTTCAAATACAATGAGCATTTATTAAAATTTAATGTATAATATTACATATTTTATATAAATAGATAATAGATAATATTAATAATGTCAAAGAAAATAAATGACATAATTTTTTACTCATACAAACATGTAAAAACTATATTAAAATAACAAGTAATAAAATATGGTCAATTTTGAAAATAAAAATGAAATTGAAAAAATAAATACAAAAACTAAGGCTAAGAAACAATTATCCAATGAGGGTAAATAAGGTAAATTTCCTTCAATTTTCTTCCAAGATGATCATAATAGGCAACTAGAAGAGAACTTACATATTCATAATAGTTAAGAACATGTTCATATTCAACTTAAACTTGTTTACAACCTTCAATCAAACAACAAATTTGGCCTATCATAAAATAAACTACCTAGCATTGTAAATTAGCATTCCAAGCAATCCCAGGGTGCTTACAAATAAGTAAATGAGGAAAAGACCATCAAATATCTCTAAAAGAGCTTTAATTAATTGTTATTTCCCCCAAGATTTTGAAATGAAATTTTTTTTGTGGAATTACAAATGTTTTAGGAATCTTTATTTAAAAAATTGTCATAAACCTTATCTCTTAATACATCCCATATATATTTATTCTTACTAAAATTCACATTTCTAGGATAGAATTGTTCGTATTTGTACCAGTATCCTTTTTTACTACCATGTTATCTTTATTATTATTAGGCATGTTGGTGGTATCTGAGTGCTTTGGAAAGATGTCTTCATAGATTGTCAAGCTCTAAACTAAACAAGGTAGAAATTCATATGATGATCTAAGTTGGAAATTGTATTATATCTTGGCTTCTTTTTGCCATATATGGTACTCTTAGACTTATAGAAAGAAAACTCCTCTGAAATAATTTATTATACTTATCTTATATGCATAACATCCCTTAGTGAGGTAAACATGTAAAATGAGCTTAGAGCTCGTAGGCTACCCACAATTGCAGGCTGATCATAAGTAGCATGAGTGCAGCCTATTTGTCATGCAGGCTTATGCAAGTTATCCATGTGGTCACAGACTATTGTAAGCAAACCTATAAGTATCCACGAACCTATTTTTTTTAAAAAATTTCAAGTATTTTAGACATTTTTAATCTAATCCACTCTAATGTCAAATCTAATATAATTTTTGTAACTTTATTTAACTAACTCATTATACAAAATAAAAAAATGTCATTTATCTATTATAATATACAAAAAAATTATTTTTGTAATCTAATTTAATTTAATATTCCCTTGAAAGTTTTGTACTATCTATCATATTTAGAATTCAATCTTCAACAGATAGTTTACTCGTAGGTACCTGTAGGCATCTTGTAAGTACCTGTAGGTTTTTTATAAGTACCTATAAGCTCAACTCTTTTTGCCTATAAATAATACAAGCTAAACAGGTAAGTCTGTGTTAGCCCAAGCTTGCATGAGCTTGGCCCATTTAGCTCGCCCCACATTCCACTCCTAATTCTAGGAAACTTTAATGATGTTTTACATAGTTATGAAAAACTTAAAGGTAAGCCTATTAATGGTCATAGAGTTTAACTTTTGAAAACTTTTCATGATAAATGTGGCATACCTGACCTTGGCTTTAATGGACCTCATTTCACTTAGTTTAATTCTTAAAATCTTCCAAATCTAATTTAATATTAGTTGGATAGAGTCCATGTTAATTCTGACTAAATCTTAACTTTTCCTCAGGCTTTTGTCATTTATTTGCAACAATAACATTTTGATTATTGTCCATTACTTTTAAATCTTAATCTTACTTATTCTTTGTTTACCTAGACCTTTTAAACTTCCTTCCATATGGTACTCCCATTCTATATTCCCTTACTTAGTTAAGAATTGCTAGTTTACTAGCGATCTTAATCTCCAACAAACTATTGTTAATTTTGCTAAAGTTGCTGGAACTTGGAATAAATAAGCCTTTGGTAATATTTTCTCTAAGAAAAAATGAGTTCTAACTAAACTTTATGGTATAGATCTTAATTCTATATCCTTACTTAGTCTTTTTTCTCACTAAACTCCAAAAAAAGTTAAAAGTCAAATACTGTGAAATACTTCTTTATGAGAAAAAATATTAGTTTATTAAATCCATGTTGAATTAGTACCTAGAGGGAGATAGAAACATAGACATTTTTTATGTTACAACTTTAGGTAGAAGAAAGGCCAATTATATTACTATCCTTATAGATCAAAATAGGTAATGAATCATTGATAACCAGCCCTTATATATATGATACAAGATTTCTTTGTTGACTTTTACTAATTTGATCATAGTGATTCCACTTTTTTTATATCCAAAATAGCTTATATTGGCCATTTTATATCCTTTCTAATGTTTGTCCCCTACTAACCTTTACCTTTGAAGAATTTGAAATAAAGGAAGCATTTTTTTCTTAGAAATCTAATAAATCCCCTTCCATAAGTTTTGGAACACCACTAAATCTCATGTAATTTACATTGTGCAAAGTATTTTTGCTTCTAGTGTTGTTCTTTATTTTTTAAATGAAACCATGAATGTCTAATGTGTAAAATATTATTTATATTGTTCCCTCCTATTTTCTCTTTGTTAAAATGTTACATATGCTTAATTTAATGAAATTGATCTTATTTTGTGACTACATCATGATTTTGTAATATTAATGAATTATTTGGTTAATATTAAATTTTAACAATATTTTAAGTTGATGGTTATAACTTGAGTTCTAACGATTTGATTTGGGTGATCTTTATAACATTGAAAAGTTAAGAGGAATCTCTAAAATTTTCATGGTTTGACTAGAACCTAGTTTAGATATTTTGAGGTTTAAATTTGGTCATGAAGGTGAAGTAATGTTGCTATCTAATCTGATCCAATCATGATTTTTAAGCTATATTTAGATATTTAGAACTTCAAGAGTCCAAATAAAATCAAATTAGTACCAAAGTTAACTTATGTCTAACCTAACTACTTTTATCATTGGGGAATAACAAAATTACATTGTTTTAATAGTCAAACATTGATAAGAATTTAACTTACTAGGTTTTACTATTGTGAACATTGTTAGTAATTTAGCCCATAAATTAATTTATGGGCTTCTAAATTAAGCAAGGCTTAATTCATTGTAGCCCTAAGAAACATATTAACTTCATCTAATAGGTTTTCTAGCTTATGAGGTCAAATATAATTAGGTTTTTGCCTCCAAAGTCATTTATTCAATTAAATAATAACTATCTCTTTTTTAAGTTTCTCATGTAGACAACCATAAGTGACATTTCTTTTGAAAATTTATGAGTTTAGCACTTCAATTTTGGTTTGATTTTAAGGCTCTTATGTTTAATTTATTTATTATTCAATTATCTCTTATTTTTTTACTCTTATTATCAATAACTACTTAGATAATTTACTAAATACAATCAAGTAGTTGATTACCTATTATAGTTTATAGCTAAATGGTTAATTGCAATTAATTCTCACTCATAGGTTAGTTATGACTAATTGAAACTAATAGTAATTAAGTTTTGATAATTTGATATTTAGGTGTGTTAGTTATTTAAGAAAAATAAAAAATAAATTTAATAATTATCATTTTTAAAATTATTAAATTCGATCTTAACCTAGTTGTAAATGCTTAAAGATATTATTAATTAGATTTAGGCATTTATTATTAATTGGATTAGTAATAGGGAATTGATTGGTCACTTATTTTGGTTAGTCCGTATTAGGAACTTACATGTTTACTATCAACTTTGGGGTATTTATAGGTTAAGTAATTGAAATATAAATAGATTTGTTAAGTGTTGATGATATGAAAATTGAAATGTGAATTCTCCTAGACCTAATTCCTATCTTTTGCTAGTTTCAATTTAATTTTGCTTTCAGTTGTTCATTTAGATTATTATTGAATGTTTTATTTTTGGTTTTTGTCAATTGACATCTATTCCCTTACATACAACTTGAACTCCTCCTTTTGCCACATATCTAAGTAAATTTAGTATTTAATTTTCAAGTGAGCATTATTGTCCTTATTCCTAAAGTGAAGAATCCTACTATCATTAAGTAATTAAAGCCAATAAGTCTTTGTTTAACAATCTACAAAATCTTGATAAAAATAACTATTAATAGACTTAAACCTATTCTAGATAATCTCATTTCTTGATTTCAAAGTGCCTTCTTACCTAACAGGCATGCTTTTGACAACATTGTTATTATTTTGGAATTGTATCATCATGCTAATATAAAGCAAGGAAAGACAAGCACCATAATCTTAAAAATTGACTTAGAATAAGCCTTTGATAAATTGAAGTGGAAGTTTATTAAACTAATATTGGATTAGTATAAATTTCCCTCGCATTTAAAACTTCTCATTCTAGGATGCATTACTTCCATTAGTGTGTCTTTTCTCTTTAATAGAAAAAAGCTCAAACCATTCAAACCTTCTAAGGAACTTAAACAAAAAACTCACACTTACCTTCTACCTTTATTATGTGCATGTAATATTTAGGCTTCCTTATACAATCTTCTGTTAATAAAGGTCTATGGCAACCTAACTCTATATTTAAACTAAGGTCATCCTTTTCCTATTTTTTCTTTACTAATGACATCATCTTGGTTGCTCAACAAACTTCCCAATTCGCCTTAGTCATTAAGGCTATTTTGGATTAATTTTATTCTTTCTTTAGTTTTAAAGTTAGCCATGATAAGTCAAAGATTTTCCTTTCAAAAAACACTTTCTATAATCAAAAGCAACACATTTTAAATATATTAGGAATGGACATCATTGATAAACTTAGCATTTACCTTGATTTTCCTATCCATTCTAGCAATAGGGATAACTTTTATAATCATATCACTAATAAACTTAATTGTACGCTTAATAGGTGAAAAAAATAAGTTTCTTAATCTAACTAGTAGAAGAACTCTTGTCAAATTTGTTTTTTAGAGTACACTTGTCCACTATTTACAATGTTCTTACCTTTCTAAAAAAATTTATGCTCTTATAAACTTTATCTCAAGAAACTTTTTTGGGGCTTGACTTTATATCGTAGGAAAATAATTTAGTTTCTTGGGGTAAAACCACCCAACCTATTTATGATGATGGCTTTAGACTATAAAAGTCCTATTATTAGGATCTAACCTATATTACTAAGCTGAATTGGAGATTTTTTTATTGATAAATAGAAACCATGGGCTAATTATTTATATTGCAGATATGTTTATCATTAAAATAAACCTAAGGTTATTGTCTCTCCTACTTAGCAATGTATGAATAACACCAATAATTTTACTTGAACAAGAATGATATGGTTAGCTATGAATAATTAGAAAACTAGCTTTTAGTTTGACAACTAAACTGACTCAGGTCCTCTTAAAGCTCATTTTTAGAGGTCTCTAAATTAGTTTTACAAGAAATGGAAAGTCAAAGATCTTATCATGAGGCCTAGTTCTTGAAATACAAGTATTCTTCAATATTTGTTCATTGTTTATGTTATAAAAGTTATTCATGTTAGCCCCCAACTTGGAATTTCCTCTGATGGAAACTTCTCATGCTTCTCAATGTATTATATTATTAGATAACACCTTGATGATAACTTTTCCTCTTAAAGGGTGGACAATAAACGACTATGAAAGCTTCTCATTCCACCAGAAAATCAAATGCTTTTATGGCTTATATCCCATAATAGTATCCAAGTTGGTCCTATTCTAAAATTAAGAGGAATTAATACAAGTATTCTATGCTTCATCTTTTCATGGACTGCTTGATCACTAATGATTTATGGGCGCATCTTCCTATACCTATTGAATTAGTTTGTTCCTTCAACCTTGGACTCTTTGAATGATTAAAAATTAATTTTCAATCTCCTATCAAGTATAATGACATAAGTCTACCTAGGTGTATTGTCTTTTGCACCATTATATGGTGCATTTAGTGGGTTAGATGCAAATTAGCAGGTGAAAATCTAACTCAAATGTAATGTGATTTTGTCCTTAACTCTCTTAAAAATAAAATTCAAAGTTGTGCTATGAATCTTGGTCTGAACTAACTAAGAAAATCACTTCGTGACTTGTTAAATGGCAAGCTCCTCAAGAGCATTATCATGGGTCATTTGATTCAATTAAAGAAAGGGAAAAAAAATAACAAAGGGAAACAAAGGAAAAAGGAATAAAAATATCATGATTACCTATTTTGTTTAGTTTAAACAAGAAAGGGAATTAAATATTTTTAATTTATTTTATTAATAATTATTATATTAAAAAATAATTCACTTATAATTAGTAAAATAATTTTTATAATTATTATCTTATTATTTTTATTTTATTTGCTAGTATTATAAAATTTTAATTATTACTTTTATTATTTTAATTATTATTAATATATTAATAATAATTAATATTATTTCAATAATATTAAATATTATTATTTTTAATAGTTATTATATTTGTTATTTTATTATTTATATTTATTATTATTTTATTAATATTATTAATTATTTTCATGTTATTAAATATTTTATATTAACTAATATTATTATTTTCATAATTATTTAATTTTAATTATTAATATTTTATTTTTATTATTATCATTTCATTTATTAACAAATTATTTATTATTTTTTGTAACCATGATAGTTATTATTTTATTATGAATATTTATTATTTTTTATTGTGATTAAATTATTAATATTTTAGTAATATTATTAATTTTTATATTATTAAATAATTTATTATATTTATTATAATTATTTATTTTTCATTTAATTAATTTTATTATATTTTATTATTTTATGATTAACTATTATTTAATAATTATTTTTATTTTTACTTATATTATTATTTTATAATAATAAATTATTGTTATATTAAAGATAACAAATTCAAAATGACGGAATTGAATTTCTTGATGAATTAGGGAGAAATTATCATTCCTTCATTTAAGGTAATTCCATAAAAAAAATAATAATAATAAAATATTTTTTTTTAAAATCAAAAAAAAAAAAGGAATGAAACTTTTCCCTTCCCTTCCCTTCCCTTCCCTTGTTATCCTTAATCAAACAATGCTTAAGATGTTGAACCCTTTTCTCTCTAAGTGCATGAACCTTCTGGTGAAAGTTCCCCATAAAACTATCCATCACCGATACTTTCCCTAGTCAGGATAGGAAGAATGAATCAATCACCCCATCATAGTTAGTAGTCCTCCTCGGATGTCTTACAGCTTTTTCAAAAGCGAAAGAGTACAACGCTCCACTAACAAAACGGTGCAGTCATGCATCACTGGATGAGTATTCAGGATTGCTTCCTTCACTTGACTGGCTAATTGGATAATGGAAAGCAAACATTTACAATCTAGCCCCCAACAAAAGTTGTAATTTCATTTTTAATTTTGGAGCGGATTTGGTTATAGAGTGATCTAAATGAAAAAATTTGAAAGCAAACTAAGCAAAGAGCAATGGAAATGTAGGGTTTCAACCATCGGTGAGGCAGGGGTGGAGGACAGAATCAATGAAAATCGATGATGAGGATGAACTGATTAAAATGGGTATTAGTTCGTCTTTCGGGGGGACATAAGCAAGACAAGGATTTCCCAAAGTCCTTTTCTATGCTCCGGCTTTTTGTAGGACCCTAGATTACTTTAGTAAGCTCATGTGCGGATTGGAGTAAGATGAGATTTCCTACTTGAACCACGCTATAAGTTACTAAATCTAAATCGTTGAAATTATGTTATACCTTCTCAGCTTCCTGACCTTTGCTCAACGCCGCCATCCTAATCCCCTTCCCTTCCTTTGTCACAACCTCTGTTTCAAATCCTCGCTATTTTGTGACCCCTTCAAAAAGATTCTTTAAGCTGGTCTTTCTCAACTCAAATTGTAAACCCAATGAAAAGGCATTTGATGAAAACAATATCAATTGGGATTGTTGCTCTTTTTCTTTGTATTCACGGCTCAGTTCCGACAAATCTGATCTGATTTGATTAAAAAGGGATTCTAACAGATAGATGCAAATAAGAAAAATTTAGAGACCAATTTGCCAATTCAGTTTCTTGCCTAGAGTAGTTTACAATTTGGTCCATTAAATTACAATTACAAAATTATATAAGAGCTGTTGATTAGGGGGTGCATCCATGCACCAATATTTTGCTGGTGCATGGATGTCTCTTGCTCTTTAGATGTCCTGTATTATGATTCCCATCTTAATTGTTTGTAAGCTACCCAATGGATAAGCTGGTGTTTTGTTTCTTTTGCTTTCGTCCTCTGCTGAAGGAAGCTTCGTTTTAGACAATAAAGATTATGTGATCTAAAACCTCCCTTCGCTACAGCATTATGCGCTGATGAATAGGGTCAAAAATGCAGATGGCTTCCCTAGCGTCAAGAGGCTATTCATTACCACTTCTAACTTCAAGAAAAAACCGTGTGTTTGGTTAACAGACAAGTTCATATTAGCATAGCCCATTTAAATTGTTTTCTCTCTCTCTGGGTGGTAGCCATTTAAAATTTGACAACAAATGAATCAGTAATCAACAATTACTCCGCTCATTCTCAAGTTTGGACCCACCACAACCCATCAATTTGCCACACTATAACATTTATAACATTGATAATCCTTGTTTCTGGCTTCCCAACCAAGCACATGAATTCACACGCAATATAAAAAATACAATTGCATCCATCGGTCAAAATTATCATCTACCTTCAGTGGTATACCTTAACTAACATCACTACGGTCTAAAAATTCCCTAGGAAAAAAGGAAGTTAAATTACAGAACCAAAAATGGCAATTCACATTTGCGTCAGCTCAGTAATAGCTCCCATAATAGGCCTGAGGAACTGAAGCAGGAGGCTGCCCAGGAGCCATTGTTGCTGCTGCTGCAACTGGTTGGGCATAATTTTGTGGAGGAACTGCCGGCTGAAATTGGGACAAATACATTAGCTCTGGATACAATAAATTATGTAATTTAAGATTGTTATTTGCAAGAATAACTCACACACTTCACTTTTAAAACAAGTAAATTCAATTTGATTTGAATTATGTCAAGTGCGCAAATATGAAGGTTGTTCGGAGGAAGTTACGTGTGCAAGTAACCGTAATACCAGTCATTATCATAAAACAAGGTCAATTATACTGAGAACAAGTTTTGCCAATTAATGACAGCAGAAAGATCTATCACCCAAAAAAAAAAAAAATGCAAAACAATCATTGAAATTAAATGGCCAAAAATTTTTAAGTACCTGTGCAGGATATGCAGAAGGATAAGCCGGATAGGCGGTACTTTGTGGAACTGCTGTAGCTGGCATCTGTGGATTAGCATAGGCAGCCCCATATCCAGCGTACGCCCCGTAGGCAGCCTGCTTCAAATCAAAACGGATGATTTCAAATGCACAAAAAAAAATTCACATAGCATCTGATTATACCCCAACTCGAAAAAGTACAGAATAATGGTGATTTATTGCAAACTATTGATATGTGCAGCTAAGAACCATGAAATAATCAATTAGCAGAATCGCTAAAATATGACATGTACCACAATTCATTACGAATAGCTTGATCAAACTTCTGTTCCCCTTGAAAAAAAAACAGACTAAGTGTAAAATAAAAACTTCTCCCTTTGAATATTTCACAACCTGAAACGCCCTACAGTTTTTCATTCAAATATTTATGCAACCATTTCACCAGAACATATTTCAGTAAGTGAGCTGTTAAGAGCATACATGAAAACTGTAGAGGATTCCATACTGGAAAAAAGATACATATTCACATACTATAGTAGCTATTAGGCAGAAATCAGAATCTACCTGCTGAGTGTAGCCAGCAGTCCACTGTTGCCCCTGCGCTTGTGTGGCCGGTGGCCAAGCCTGAGGCTGTACTCCATAACTAGCTGGCCACTGGCTCTGTGCATTAGGATATGCACCCATTAGAGATTGGGCAGGTGATGGAACAGAATAAGATCTTGCCATTTTTGTTTTATCAGATGCTAGAAAATCCTCTGCATGGCGTTTTTTCAATTCTGACATGCTCCTATGAGACAAGAAAAGTTTGGCATGCCTATCCTCGGCCCGCTTGATGGATTGAACATCTCCAAAGAGATTTAGAAACTGAGAAAATAACAGCAAGCACCTGAGTAATTGAAGAAAACTCTAGAATCTTAAGCTAGCCCATATACCTAAGCACAGCAAGGCTATGTTAATACTTCTCAGATTGGTTTAAACAATCATTGGGAAATCTTATCACTAAAAATCTCATTGGACAGGGATTTGGCACCAAAATACTACCCTCCAGCAACTCAAAATCAGGGGATAAGAATATCCTCCTGCTATCTAAACCAACTCTTTAATTTCAGAGCATATTCTAGAACTTATCTGTTGAAACTATTTACCTCCAAAAAAATGCCAGAAAGTTCCTCTCTGTCAGTTGCACTAGCAACATTTGTGTTCTCTGCACTGGGCATTATGAATTTGACAACCAAGGAATCTAGAAAGTCAACATCAACTTGCTTTGGCAGTGGTTGAATAGCCTCAAAATGAAATAAGGCCTGCAAGTAAAATTAATTCAGAAAATAATATTAGATAATAAGAAAATATTGGCAATACAAGCAAAGATAATTAAAGCACCATGGAAAGTTAAAAGGAAGGACAGACCTCAAGTAGTGGCTTAGACAATTGAACATGCTCAAGTCCCTCAACCAGAATCTGCCTAGCTTTTTCTGTGTTCCCAGATACCTAATTAAAAAATGAGAGTTGAAATTTAAAGAACACACGACCCTCAAACAAAACATTTACGCAAAATATTCATGAATCAAGGACAATGTTTAAATGAGAGAAAAGATTCAATTGATCTTACGCAAGTAATAATGTTGTAAAACTTACCATATAAACAAACCGAGAATACTGAGCAAACAACATTGGCAATGTTTGTGAATGTTCTTTGCCTTTCTCAATGGCAATGGCCTGTTCATATAATAAGCACGCATCCTCTAAATTTCCCTGCAAAATAAAGGAATGAAAAGAAAATATAACTGAAACTACTTCCCAAGCCAAAATCCTTAAGTATTAGAATAAAAAGTCATCATACCAGTCGGTTTTCCATATTTGCATGCCTAATTATTGCTTCAAGAAGACCAGGGGAAATTTCACTATGCACAAGTTGATAAGCAGCTCGAGCACCAGCTATATCCACAGTCTGCTCTTTGAACCGAGCAGCAAAGAGATGTATCTCAGGTTGTCTCTATTTTTGTGACAGAACAAACAAAATAGTTACTTCATAGAAAACCATATGAACCTTCTGTCTGGCGCATGATTATTAAAGAGATCATTTGTCACAAATGAGGAAAGAATAGTTTTCCACTTAACAGCTATAAATCTTTCAAGATTTTCCAAAATTCTTGGAAGTGATAAATGATCCCAAAAGTCAAGTTCTACTTCCTTGTCAATCTTTAAAATACATAAAATGCTAAACTTCTAGCAAAGAAAACAGAGTTCTAAATACATGAATACAAAGACATCATATAAAAACCTCCTGCAGAATAGAAGATTGTATTTTACTCAATACAGATCAACATAATTCAGAATTTCAGATACTATAACAATGTTACCTTCACAAAAACTTGGGTTGCCCGAGCAAGTACATTATTTGCAAGATCCATGTTTCCACTGGCCTCCATACACAAAACATACCGTATCCAGTACTCAGGATAATTAGCACATGCTATGACACATCTTTCATACAATTTGACTACCTGATACAACATTATAGAAAGACATCATCATGTAACTCATCCCTCTTTATAAACACATAAGCTAAAAGCAATAATACAAAACACAGAAGGAAAATACAAAGCATTAAGAAATACTCCTTAAGTGGAACAGAGAGGCCCCTCAAATATGTAAGGAGGGACCCTCCTTGCCTGAGACAGATGATTAGGTGATTACAAGACACCTGCATGCATAACATTCGCACTTTAAAAAGAATAAATTATTACAAACACATGATGAACCTAGAATGTCCACTGACAAATTAGAGTTTGAAGTACTTAGCCTCAAGAAACCAAATCGAAGGCCCATGCTTTAGTCTCAGTTCAATTTCCCGATTAAAAAGTTGCTTCATCCAAGGGATTAGCCAATAAACCATATGATAAAGCAGATATTACTTACTGTGAGTCAATATATAACAGGAAGAACTAAAAGCCAAATACACACAGATGAAAAGCAGCTCAGTTACCTTGCTCAGGTCACCTTCTCTCTCTATAAAATCCAGATAACTATGCCAATTCTCAAGTTCAGCAACATTAAGGGGCCGTACATGAAAGTAGGGTCTCCTGATAGCTGTTTCAAAACCAATGATCTTAGAATCGAACTCTTTAGCTTTCTTATACATCTCTTCTCTAACGGCGATATACTTCTCCAAGTCTTCTGCTTCTGTTAAGCCAGCACTTACAGGTTTAGGAGAACCTTCTGTAGAATCAGGATGAACCTCTCCCTCAGTAGCTTGGCCACCGCCCTCTGAAACTACACCTGCTGCTGCAGCAGCTTCTTCAGCAGTCCGTAATTCAGACAAAGGTCGATTTCCAGCCAACTCCTTGAAGCTGCAGCACCAATGCCACCAATTAAGCAGGAACTCATTAAGTATAAGCAAACCCATATGACAAGACAGGACTCAAAAGATACTTATCGGGTCTTTCGTCATTTATTTATTTATTTATTTATTTTTTTTTGGGGGGGGGGGGACCTTTCAGGAAGGGCAATACAAAATCCAACCTATCACTACCAAGCAACTCAAAAGTAGGAATGCTCAAATAACAAATCACCTGCTGAAATACCGATCCAGTTGTTGATTTGGATTCTCTAATATTCGGGTATAGATCATGGCAAGGCAGGCCCAATCCTGTTGCATGTACTCATATTCGATGTATCTATCCCAAAGAGGAAAAGAAAGATAATCTGTTCCAACATAAGCTAATCCTCGTTCAAAGAGCCTGAAACAAGTCAATATTGCATTCCAGTGAAGATGTAACTACAAGCATCAACTTACTGATGCATGTCCATATATGGGAGACAGCAGCACCAATGTTCAAGAGGAACAAACAAATCACTCTTAACATCATTTAAGACATCCAAACGCTGCATTTACCTTCCTGCAAAAAATCATACTATGTCCGAGAAATGGAGCAGTCAAAGAGGCCATCTTAGCCATTAACCAGACGAGATCTTCCCAGCAGCAATTTGCATATTGATGCACCTCAGAGTGTCAAAGTTTAAAACAGCAACCATTCATAGGAAACTACAGAACTATGGACTTCGGACAAATGGTAAAGTAGAATGGGGGAGAAAAAGTATTCGACCCTAAAAATTTCAAACAGCTACCAACAAAGTAGCCTCAAAATTAAGGTTTTAATAGATCAGAAAGGAAAACATTTCTGAAATGCAATCCCATCAAAGCCTTTCCGCCATAAAAGGGAAGCATCACTGTTGCAGGGCATTCTGAAATAAGGTTAGAAAGTAGACCAGAAACACCAGAGACTAGTGAATGGGAAAATAAAAAAAGACAATCCACTAATGCAAACAAATGATAACAAATAAATAAGAAGCCATTACCTCCGGACCGTGTCTGGATCCCCATATGTGCTGATAGCAAACATACAATAATGCAACCAGATGTCCACCGAGTATGTCACCCCTTGAACAGCCCGTTCATAAACTTCAACAACTTTATCAATAGCACCAAGACGAGCCTCATGATCAGCATACTTCTTCCAATAACCATAACAGAGCGGAAATTCTGCTAAAAAAGCATCATAAACCTTCCTAATCTTCAATATGTTATCCTGCAACAAAGGAAGTGCTAAAAAAATAAGTTTCACTGGTAGCAGCAACCTATAAAAAGGGATATGTCATACAATTTTTGTACATAAATCAACAGACCTCTGCCACCTTCTCTGCCTCTTCAATCAGGGCCGTCCAAGCATTAAAATCTAATGAATTAGCTCTGACAATATTCCAAAGTCGTTCTTCTTCAGCAGACATTGCAGCTGCTAAAAAGCAAAAGGAAAGAAATGAACATTGTGAGATCATAATGTTTGCTGTGCATTGTCATGTTCTCAAAAGAGAAGTCGAAAGCCATGCAAGAGAACAAAAATAAGAGAGAAAGGCAAAAGAAGAGAAACAAAAAACAGCGCCTTGTATCATAGGGGAACAAACAATTATACAGCAAATACCGTTATGAACCTCACTTGGGAAAATAACACGGAATGCTCTAATTATTATTTAGGAAAAGAAAAAGGCTGAGAGGGTAAAATCTACCTAGAAACACCTACAACTGTGCATAATGTCAAAATGTCACTCGCCCTTACCATAACCATCTGCAAGCTGTTTCTCCTCAGCTGTTCCACCAACATTCTCCATTGCATTCCCATTCTCAAGTCCTGCTGCATTCCCCATCCCACCAATAACACCATTTTCAGTTGAACTATAGACAGGTGCTGGAATAGGTTCAGTAGCTATGTTCCCAGGACCGGCAGCAATCTCATTATTATCAGTCACCCCAACAGCTTGCTTAGTCTCATCCGTTGCGTTGAATTGAGCTTGCTGTAAAACAGAATTAGGATCACCAACATATGCATTTCCGTCCCCAACATTAGAGTAACCATATCCATAGGTTGAATCGGCCTGAGTTGCTTCTCCAGCAGACTCAGTGACGGCAGCGCCTCCCCCGTGCACAATATTTGGGGCAGCTTCGGCATAGCTCACGGCTGCAGTTGTTTCGGCAACAACAGTTTCACTATCTCCCATACTGGCAGCAAATCTGCCAACACATGATGCTTTTGATGAGTTCTATGGGATTCTAAACTTGCACCATACTCTGAATGTATCGGACGAAAAACATAACTTTAAAAGTGAATTCTCACAGAGAACCGCTAATCAGATTTATTTCTTTGCGAATAAAAATCAAGTAAATATATATACAGAAATGGCACAAGATAATCCAATCCAAATATGATTAAAGTAGAGCATTTGAATTTAAACAAAAATACGCGACAACACATCAAACTAAAACATTTATAGCAAAATTCCACCGGTTAGCAAAAATATCTAGGGTTTCAGAGCATAGACCCCAATTGAAACCAAAGATAAAAATGCAGTGCAGCAGCCATTGACGCACCTGAAGAGAGAGCGAGATAGTTCTAGGGATGAGAAATTCAGTAGAATTATGCTAAGATGAAACTATGCTTGAAAATAGTTCTTGATGGTAAATCGAAAATAGACTTTGCGGGATTAGGGAGTGCAGGTAGGGTATCTAACGTGAGGTGCTGGCTTTTATATTGCAGAGCGCGGAGTGTTGGAAGTCCTGTGATGGTTGATACTGATGATGGATCTGATGCCGTTGATGATAGATAATGGATTGATCCGGACCGTTGGAAAGATCGTGACGTGAAAGCGTTTTGGGGTTCAGCGTGGTGGTGGCGGTGGCTTTTGAAGACATGTGGCTGAATCTCGATGCTTCCTGGTTTCGTGACGGTGGTTCCTAGCTATTGGCCTTCGATACTTACCGATAAAACCAATAGTATGAGGATTGTTAAATAATTTAATTTCTAATGTTTTTAATTGTAAAAAATATTTCTTATTTAGTTTAACCGATTTTATGACTAAATTCATAAAATTTTAATCCTCTCTTGATATGTTCATATTAATCGAAAGGTTTAATATTTTAGTGTTATTAGATGCCTTTATTATCTTTGAAAAATTGACTGACAATTCTTTCAATATTATTACTAAACGATGATATATGTATAATTACGTTCTTACGTTTTTTTTCATTCATTTTAGCAGCCAAACATTTTTAATTTCATAACAATACTTTGTTTTGAATTATTTATCATTTTATTGTATTTATTAATAATGCAAGCATTTTTTTAAATTCAATTAGTATCATTTTATCACACACTTATACGCATCTTTAAAGTTTTTGTTGGAAAGTAATTTACTTATTCTTCTAATAATAACATATTTATTATTTATTTAATTCTATGTGTCTTTATTTATCACAAAGATATTATTAATGATATAAATTTTGTTTATAATCAACTATTAACAATCAGAATTAAATTTTTAAAAAATTTTAAAGTAAAAATAAAAAGTATTGAATAAGTGCAAAAACACCTACAAAGAGACAAGTAAGAAATAAGGTGGCTTAAATTCAATTTATGGGAATAGAGATAGAATGGAATCAAAAAGAAAGGTGTAAGAGAAAGAAAATTATTATTTTTTGAAATTATTTTATTTGATTAAGGAATTGAAATGATGGCGTGACAATTGCAACATTGGTGGCAATGTTAGTGGTGGTGATAATAATAGTATTAGTGGTAAGACACTGATAAAAGTAGCAGTGGTGATGTGACAGTGATGTAATGGTATTGCAATAATAATAGTAATAAGAATTACGCCAATAGTAATAGTAATAATAACAATAATAACAGTGATGGTAACATGGTAGCGTAGCAGTAGTTATAATGGTGATTGTAATAAAAAGTTATTTAGTTTATCTTAATAGCACGAGAAATTCTATTTCTCAAAAAATAAAAAATAAATGAATTATTTAATTAGTCATTATCTAGTAAATTAAAGAAAATAGAATTTCTTAAAAAATTTTACATTTTTACAAAAAGTTTTGCGTAGCAGTAGTTATAGTGGTGATTGTAATAAGAGATTGTTTAGTTTGTCTTAATAGCACGAAAAATTCTATTTTTTAAAAAATAAAAAATAAATGGATTATTTAATTAGTTATTATCTAGTAAATTGAAGGAAATAAGATTTCTTAAAAAGTTCTACTTTTTACAAAATATGAAAAATAATTTACCCACTTCTCTCCTTAGAAAGTTCTATTTCCTATGCTATTTATGGATACAATGATAAAATTATTCTCATTAAATTTAATTAATAATAACTAAATTTTATTATTTTATATTATAATAACATTGAGAATATAATAATTATTTTATTAACAATTCTTAAGATATTTAAAGTTGAATCAAATAAAATATAAGAAGTTATTTTTTAGGAAATATTACTTTCTATGTGTCAACCAACTAATTTTGAATACTTTTCAAGAAATTCATATGAAAATTATTTCCTTAAAAGTTTAATTTTTTATAGAAAATTATTTTCTGTGTAAACCAAATGACTCCTTGTATGTAATGATGGTGAGAGAGGAGTACTTTCTATTTTTACTTAGAAAGAAAAGAATTAAATGGAGAAATTTATTAAAGATAAAAAAGATAATTCTATCACATGCAAACCATTCGTTTAATTAAAAAATTGGTTCTGTGATTATATTTCCAACCTCCTAAATCTTTAAACCAACCATCTCCTAAAGAAAATTATGCAATCGCTTGCACATATTTTTCTTTTATATTGTTTCAAAAAAATTATTATATATTACTATAAATATAAATAATTTTAATAATTGAACACAAGAAAAAAATGTAATCTTATGAAGTTAAACTTATATTAAACATCTACTTTTTAATCTTTAGTGCGACTTAAGTTGTAAAAGTAACAGTCTTCTAGCAAAATAATAATAATAAATATTTGAGTAAATTACTCTAAATATTTTTATAGCAAAATTATTTTTTTTTCAAAGTACAAATTATTGTTTCAAACGCTAACAACAAATTTTTTTCAAGTTTCCTTATATATTTTTAGAAAACCTTAAATATCATTTGATATCATGTCAAGTGATACTTGATGACTTCTAGAAAGTTTCGCATTCTTTTGCGGCTTAAATTTGGTTTGGGATATTTGTATATATGTGAGGATAATAATTTCACTGATTTTTTTTTTAAAAAAAAAACTCATCCATTGTTTTGCCAACAGAGAAATAAATAAATATATATATATATATATATATATATATGGCAATATATTTTAAATTTGTTCCAGAAAAGATGTAACGCGCATTATTTAATAGTCCAAATACTTTTATTAACAGAAGTCCTTATACCCATCAAAATGAGGTGATAGTGCCTAAATTTAGTCACACAGCAAAACATATAATATACCATGTAACAAGAATTGGATCTGAAGTCTGTCTGGCAATTAAAACAAGGTACCATCTACCAGTGGAAAGCATATTAATTTTGTGTAAATTTTATCTATCAATGAGCAAGGTTCGCAACTAATAAATGACTTTTTTTAAAAGAAAGAAATTTAGTAATACTTTAATTTTCGAAATAAATATTCCACTTGAAGATTCAAAAAGAAAATTAAAATAAAGAGACATTTACATTTATGAATTAATTTTTTTAATTATAAAAGAATTTTAATAATTTTTTTATGACAGAATAACATGCAATTGGATGAGTGTGTAAAACTTATCTACAATGTTTTTTCCTTCACATAACTTGAGGGGCAGCAAAGAAAATAGAAATTACAATCACATCTCACACACAAAGAGGCTACTTAGAAAATGCACTCAAAAAATTATGGTCAGTCAAAACAAAATATTACAAAGAACTGTACGCAAAACCAAAGAGGTATATCTTGGCATCATTCCCAACCAATATTGATCTTCCTTCTTTCAAACCATGACCAGATCTTCTGCAATTTTATGTCATGCCTGTGTTAAAGTACCTTTGGACCTAATGGGAGTTTTGCCTTTGGCTTGGAGTGCCTCACTGCCTTCTCTTCTAACCTTATCAGATTGAATATTCCCTCCTCTATCTGTCTTTCTCTGGCTTGAACTCCGAGGTCTATTCTTGTTCGCGTCATTCATACTTCCCACTATCCCATCATTTTCTGAAACCAAAATTATTTGAAATGGCTTAATATATGGTGATATATGAATTGTTTAACAGGTACTTGTTACCGGCAATGATGAAATATCCAAAATATGAACTTTACTTTTCTTTCTCCGCAGGTTATGTAGTCAAGAGGCAAAAACCAATTGAAATGTGTCTACCACACTTTTCTAAATTTGCAGCAAATCTCACAACTGTGCACAATAGTAATAGTATATATATTGAAAATGAAATTCAAAATTAAATTCCAAATACAAATCAAGAGCTTTCATTGAATAAAGAACATTGGAAAAAATTTGCAAAGCTAATCTTACTCATGTAAAAAATTCAAAACTTAATTTTTGATATCATTTTTTGTACTTATAATATTTTCATAATTTACATGGATAGATGAAATTTCTACAATAAAACCATTCCTTAAGGTTTTCCTAATAGCTGAACTTTTAGAAATAATTGACACTTTTATTTGGATGGAAAGAAAGAAAATAGAACAGAAAGAAATTTTAAAATTTTTCTCCTCCCTTTTATTTGGATGGAAGAAAAAAAAAGGGAAAATAAAGACATATTAAGTATGAAATTTATAGTTAGATTTTTTTTTATCAATTCAAATTTTAAAAAAATTCCTCTATTTTTTTTTTTCAATTCAAATTTGAAAATTTTCTCTCCTTTCTTTCCTCTTTTCTTTCTGAGGGGTTAACTTCGTATAAGAGCGGTCGTTAGGAAAAGATTCTGAAATGGTTTTATCTTAAGTCTAAGAGTTTCATCAACTCAAACTGTTATTTGTAAAATTGTGAAACTTGTCGAGTAGAATAGGCGTGAATAACACTAACCAGGGCTGGATAAGACTGCACGGGGACGTGGAACAGAAGCTGCTTTCCCATTTCCTTTTGTTAATGTTGTTGCCTGATCACCAATCCGTTTGCAGTTCTTCACAATTCCTGAGGAGTTTGAAACATTTTACTATACGATTGAACCCTCATTCCATCTCTCTATGTCAAATTAAAAGCAATAAATCAAAAATGACATCGAAGAAAGCTCAACCTTTAGTTGCAGGAATTGGTCTCATTGTCATATGTTGAGGATGAGCCTCTGTGGTTCTGGAAACTGATTCTGGGGATTTACTTTGCATCTTCTCTCCTGCAGAATTACCTTCTCCAGGATCGCAATAGATTCGTCGGCATCATGGCTAAACCAAATGAAACCTACACAGAAAAAAATGTTACCTTCAAAGTGTAAAGCTTCTAGGAACTTCGAAAACAACCATGTTCCACTGTCATTTTCTTGAGATAAGTTGTCTTCTTGCTCTTGGATTCTGACTCTCACTTTCGGATACACTTCAAAACAAAATAAACATTAAAGAATAACTGCATAAGCCAGTGGCTGAGTCAAAATCTGAAGGTCAGCAGAAGTAAATGTATTTTAATATTATAAAATTTGTAAACTAATGGGGATATGAAATACATAATTTTATGTAGAATTTTGAGAAAATCAGTAGGGACGCACGTCCTCTCTGAAATACACGTAGATCCACCACTGCTACAAGCAATATGCAGGAAACTCACTTTCATAAGCTGCTTCAGAAACAAACAGGTGTTCTAGGAAGTGCTTCAAATCTTGGGGTGGGTTTATGAAGCATTGGCTCAATAAATAACAGTTTTTGCCATTGGAACACAGAAGGAGTCTTTGAGAGGGGTGAAAAAGAAGTAACGAAAGTGGGGCATCGAACTGGAAAAAGAAAAAGGAAAGTGTGAATGATGTTTCTTTACTTTAAACACAGGGAAGGATCAGATTGTTCAGAGGACATGTGGTGGCGACCAGGCCATTTTGAATTATTGTTAAAGCATTGCCTCAATGTGGTGTTTAGTGATTATTCCTTTGAATTCTTTGTTGGCTTCATGTAAGTGAGGTTGAGCACGTGATGATTTCATGGATTAAACGCAGAAAGCAGAAACATTCAAGAATTTCTTAAGAATAAAAATGTGACGAATCACGTGGAAAAAGGGTGGTCATTGGGTGGCATAATGATCTAATGTTAGATTATTATTATTATTATTATTATTATTATTATTATTATTGGGTGGGCGTGTTACGCAAGGAACAAGAATGAATTTTAAATACAAAGAAAGATACAAAATATAGCTACATCTACTAAAGTTCAAATCTCTCGGACATACGGTATTTCTAATGAATCTATGCAAGATTGCAATCCATCATTTAGTTGGATCACTTTCAACCTATTGATATTTACAACATTTCTGGTTACATGGAAAATTTTCGTTCACATTAATTTAGAAAGATAATCTGAATCACTCATTTATTTTACGGAATAATAAATTTTGCAAGTAAAACAAAATTTTCATTTTATTTCTTATTGAATATCTTTTTTTTAAAAAAAAATAAACCATCTATGTTTTACCAAGTAAGTAATTTTTTAATATAAAATAATTAATCATTTATGTGAAGAAAGTATGTGAGAGAAGAACCTAGAAATTTAATGGTTTCCTTCCCGTTCTTCAACCATGTTTGACATTTAGAAATTGATCTAAATGATGAGAATAAATTAAATATTGAAAAATTGCCATTGAAAGGCAATGCTCATGACCCATGAGGGAAAAGTTTAAAAAGAAAATCACTATAGCAAATCAAAACAAAAGAAAAACAAAAATCGCCTAAACTTTTCTTTGTTTTCTGCTTACACTTTATTTGTGATAATTAAGGATATAATTTTATTTCATTTTCAAATTAATTTTCTTCAAAGTAGTGTTTAGTTTTAAGCAAAAAAAGGATTTCACTTCATTTACAATTTTTATTTTAATTATATTTATGTCATTATGAAATCTATCAAAATTAGAAAGGATTTTACTATAATTTATTTTATTTAACATAAAGCACATATTATATAAAAAATCTACCCTCTTTCTAACATTATATTTACCTTGATACCATCAAAATTTATGTTTTTAATTAAATTTCATACATTTTTAATACATTGTAGAGAAAGTACTTCATTTGTCACGCCCCAAAGTATTTTAAAATTTTATTTTAATTATTTAATTGCTAATTATATATATATCTCAGTAATTAAGATTATTGTGGATAGGTTTAGAATGATATTTTAATTAGATAAAATATGATTTTATAAAGGAAATAAGTATAATTAAATTAATTATAGGATTGTGTAAAATTAAAAATTATTTTATTCATTTATTTATTCAATAATTTATATACATGATGATTAATAAATTGTAGTGGATAAGCTTAGGGTAGTGTTTAAATTAAAGAAAATGCATTTTTTTTATAGAACTAGGTAGGAAATAATTAAATAAATATTGGTACAAAGTTAAAATTAAGTAAGAGTATGTGAAGAAGATTTACAATACAATTTTTAATTTTATCCTTATTTAACCCTAATATTTATCAAAATACCCTTATGATACTTAAAGTGGCTAACACCTTTATTTCTCCACAATCTCCAGAAAGTTCCACCATCCATCTCCTCTCCTCTTTGTCTCTCTTTAAATCATCTTCATCTGCAATTCTCTCCTAAAAAATTCAAGCAAAATTCAAGTTTAAGTCACTAATCATCACCTTAAATTTTAAGATTAGATTAAGGAAACCTCAATTCATCTCTTTCTCTTTCTCATTTTCTCTATTTCTAAATAAGTGGATAATTTACTAAATTCATTAAGATTAAAAGTCAATTTTAATTCTTGTAGGATTGAGTTTATATAAATTTCATCCCTAACTACAAGTTTGTATCAATATGGTCCTTATAAGATTAAAAATCATCAAATTTTAATTTTTCTATACAAAATTTTAATCAAGAAAAAATTGCATGGAGGAATTAAAATTTAAGAATTTTTAATTTTATAAAGACTAAATTAATATAAATTTTTACTGAGAAACCAAATTAATACAAATTCAATTTTATAAGAATCAAAATAGGTTTTTAGTCATTGGTTAAAATAGAACTTTATTTGTTAATTTAATTTATAAGTTGGTTTGCAAGAAAGATAATGACTTAAGGCTATAATTTTACCAATTTGCTGAAATAACTTGTTGCTCTAAGCTTGGCACTGGTGATAAATGATAGTTATAAGTTGATTTCTAAACTTAGAAATAGTATATGGGAAGTTGAATTAAATTTAGGTTTTTATTTAGTGAGATTCAGTGAAAATTAAGACATTTCAAGTCAGTATTTAAATATAATACTTGAATACTAGTTCTCAAAGGGTTATTATGAAATTTATCAAATTTAATAAGAATTTCATTAGAATTTATTTTATTTAACCTAAAATATATATTATATAAAAGATTTACTCTCTTTCTAATATTGCATTTATTTTAATACCATCAAAATCTACTTTTTAATTAAATTCATATATTTTTCAATACATTCTAGGAAAAATAATTCATTTACAAATGAATTAAAATTATTATTTTTGACAAAATATTTAATTAATAAAATTTATTTGTAAGTAAATAAAAATCATTTCTATTGAAATGAAATAAAATTAATTCTATAAAAATTACATGCTAAATGAATACCTAGTGCTTATAGCCAGGATGATGATAGGAGTAAGGTAAAAATTTAACGAATCTTCTTTTACTTTATGTTTTATTTATTATAAATATAGTGTTTGTTTATTTTATATTTTTAAAAATAATTTTTTATTTTTTATTTTTTAAAATAAAAGAACTTATTTGACAACTTATTTACAAAATTTATTTTTAAAAATTATTCTTTAAATATGTAACTTAAAAAAAAGGAACAACTTTTAATTACTTTCAAAACCCAATTTCTTATTCTAAATATCAAATTTGTAATTAAATAAAATGTTTTATTATTTACAATACCAACCACTCTCTATACTTTATTTTTCTTTAATTCGAAAATAATTTTTGAAAATAGTTTTAAAAAATATAAAAATAAAAATATATTTAAATACACTTATAATGTATCATATCTTCATAATAGATCAATCTTTTTTTATTATATGTCTTATTATTGGAAATAAAATTTACTCTATCTTTACATTTCAGGAGGCAACAAAAAATCTATAAAGATTTATGGGAAATGATAAAAATTAATATATATATATATATGTAACTTGAAATTAAGTATTATAAATTCATATATAAATACTAAATAATATCAAATACAAGTAAGTGAATTTTTAAAATTGCATATAATATCAATGTAAAAAATATTATATGAAATAAAAATGAGATTTTGAATCTTTTATATTTATTGAATTAATTTATATAAATTTATCTCACTATTTTATATTTATTAATAGTTTTTTATTTGCATTCGGAAACTTGATTTTGAATCATATTTTCGTTACATATAACATTATTGAATCAACAATCATCTTGTATTTTTTATCTTAATGAGATACTTACTTATTATGTAATTATTTATGTATTTATCAAATATAATAGGCTCACAAGCATATGATTTCAAAATATTTAAATATTCTTATTTATAAAATATGTTACATATTACAAAGTAGAAATAAAATAATAATTTTAAATCTCAATGCAAGTTAGACGCAATGCGGTGAGGATCACAAATTATACATAATCAACATAATATTAATAATAAGTTCAAAATTACACATAATTCATTTGAACAATTTCAAACTTAAAAAAGTAAGTTGATACATAATTAATAAAGTACTATTTTTTTTATATTCTTCATTTTTGATGAAATTTTAACATGTTTTTTGGTTTATTTTTTGTTATTAATTTACTAAAATGATAAAAAAAACACACACACACACATGTTTATATGTTTATGTATTTATGTACCTAGAAGTAAAATTATAATTTTCACAAGCGGAGGCTTGCAAGGCAATGCAGATTATTATTATCTTATCCGTTACTTTATTTGAGACAAAAACGTGTGCTATACTTTATCTAATAGGACAAAAAATCATGCTATCTCCAAACTCATTGAAGACAATCCACACATTGCATTATAAAATTAGGACATTTTGTCATTTTTGTTTACGGCTTCAAAATGGAAAGCACTTAAGTAGTTCAATTTCTCTAATTTGGCTGCAAATTGATCTTGATTTAACAAAATGCATTAACTGCTGGACTACTACACTCCCTTTTAGTAATTAAAAAAATCCATTTTGAGGTTATTTTTTTTAATAGTGGTGTAACTGGTGTTCTTAATTTAAAATTGCGATTTTCACTTGATCATCTCTAAATGTCAGTCATACACTCAAAAACAAACCTCATTTTATTATTTTTGAATTTTAAGGAATATAATTATATTTTTTATAATTTTTTAATTAGTAAATAGTTCTTTTAGAAGCACATGTTGATATACATGACATAATTCTACTTGAAATAAGACCTGTAGATACTTTAAATATATATAGTGGCATTTGCTTTGTAGATTCTCTTCCGTATTCTCCTACAAACTATTTTTAGGTTAAATTTCACTGTTGACACGTGTACTTTCAATTAATCTTTTATTAGATTTCTAAAATTTAAAAAATTTAAATTAGATGATTTTATATTTTATATTTTTAATTAGATACTTTCTATTATTTTGCTGTTAGCCTTTTTGTTAATAATTAAGCTAGATAGACATAAGAGACAAATAACTCATTTTTATCCAAAAATGAAATAATGTTCTAAAATGTCATAATTTGCTAAGTTGTTGATCATATTAAAAGTGTTTCATAAATTAAGTATTGAACTAGTCAAAAAGTGTAAAATAATATAAATAAATAAATGAAATTAACTTTTATTTATTTTAAATTATATTATATTAATGTTATTAAAAAAATTTAAATAAGAACATAATTATTTAAAATTTAATTTAATTAATTGTATTATACAATATTACACATTTATTTATTTTACTTATTTTTTCATATGTTTATTATTTAAAATAAAAAATATAATTGTCAAAAAATTTATTGATTATATTTTATAATATTATATATCTATTTATTTATTCACTTATTTTTATTTATTTATATTAATTAAATTAATAAACATAGGTTAAATATTTATCTCTATAATTAAAATATAAATTATTATTTAATAAGAAAAATTATAAATTTAAAAAGTTATCAACTATAATCCTATAAAATTTATATAATATTTATATTTTTATAAATAAATTAATATGTTAAATTTTTTTAAAAATTAATTTATAGTTCATTGACCAGGTAATTATAAATTAAGTTATTTATTATGCAAAATTTTCTTAAAAAGTATTTAAAATTGATATGAAAACTTTATAACAATAATTATTAAACACCACA
Source organism: Sindora glabra (assembly GCA_020226215.1). Taxonomy (NCBI): domain Eukaryota; kingdom Viridiplantae; phylum Streptophyta; class Magnoliopsida; order Fabales; family Fabaceae; genus Sindora; species Sindora glabra. The sequence goes on along the minus strand of CM035228.1, from coordinate 11,946,448 downwards.
TTGAAAAAGTGTTATTTATGTGTGATACTAATAAAAAATATTTCATTAGAAATAAAAAATAAATTTTAAAATTTTAAATTATAAGAATTAAATTAGGAAATAGGGTGTGGCACAATAATTTAACATTTTTCTTTAGAAATCATTTGGTTCGTACAAAAAATAACTTCTTATAGGAAATTAAATTTCTATGGAAATAATTTTTTATATAATTTTCTAAAAAGTACTCAAAATTATTTGGTTGACACATAAAAAATAATATTTTCTAAGAAATAATTTCCTATATTTTGTTTAGTTCAATTTTAAATATTCTAGAAAGTGTTAATAAAATGATTACTATATTTTTAATATTATTATGAAACAAATTAATAAATTTTAATTATCATTAATTAAATTTAATGAGAATAATTTTATTATTATATTCATAAATAATACAAAAAATAAAACTTATTTAGAAAGAAGGTAGGTAAATTATTTGGAAAAAATCAAGTCGATGTCATTTGGTGTAATTTATTACAATGAGATACCCGAAACTCACTTTTCTTTCATTTAAGTGCAATCACATATGAAAATTTACTATGATATCTAAAAGACAAGATGATATATTTACAGTGTGTTTCAAGAAGACCAAAAGAATTAAAGTAGAAACCTCATTTGTCACATATTAAAATTAAAAAAAAATAATTTAATACAAATAAAAAATAAAAGACTAAAAACTTATAAGAATTAAAATTGGAAAACTTTTAACTTTCTTTTATTTAAGTACAACCACATATGAAAATTTGCCACAATATCCAAATGACAAAATGATATATTTACAATGTATTTCAAAAAGATCAAAAGAATCAAAGTAGAAACCTTTTTTGCCACATATTAAAATTGAAAATTTTTTAATTTAATACAAATAAAAAAAAGACTAAAAACTTATAAGAATTAAAATTGGAAAACTTTTAACTTTATAAAAACTAAATTAATATAAAATCTTAATTATAAATAAAATTTATAAAAATGTAATATTTTAGAAATTAAAATAAATTTTTAATTAAGATAAAAAAATAAATAAGAACTTAAAGACATAATAATATATTGTTATTTGATAATTTGGATGTTAATTAGATTTAATTTTTTCATTTATTTGAGATTTTTAGTTGATATTATTGTTTAAAGATAAAACAATAACGAGAAATTTTAAGGTACTCCAGGAGTTTCTAAACCCTGGGTGGTGTGGTACAATCTCATCTATTGGATGAGATTACCTAAATCTTTAACAATTTCATCCAATGGATGAGATTGCGCCACATACCCAGGGTTTAGAAACCCTTGGGGGTACTGTAGTTTTCCCCAACAATAACATGTTACTGTTTCAACATGTTACTATTTGAAAACAAAATAATAACATGTTACTATTTGGAGATAAAATAATAACATGTTACTATTTGAAAAATAAATAGTAACATACTTTTTGCAGTATAAAAATTTGAAATAAATTACATAAATGCTTAAATATTACTTTTTGCGGTCACTAAATATGTGACATCTAAATTTGAAATAAAAATTTGGAAGTAAGTCTCAGTATATATAACATAGTTCTATGTACAAAATTTGAAATTAGTCATGATTAACTTTATGTTGTTGTATCTAGAGTTAGAAATAAAGAAGGTTTAAAAATTTTGATTGATGACAAAGAAAATCAAAATTTAAGTATTACCGCTAATGTTATGTTCAAGGAAGTCTTCTAAAATATATGACAAAAAATAAGTATATTCTCAAAACTTTTTCATATATTTTTAAAATGCATTATAACATCATCTTTTACCATTATATGTATTTAATGTGTAATGTGTGGTCTTCAATTCTTAGTACAATAATCATTTTTTTTAATACATATATTCTTGATGTTTATATTTGTGCCCGTACAATGCATGGGCTTTGGATTAGTTTTTCATATTATTAAGGCGAACTAAACGAGTGATTAATATAAAGCCAAACTCTTTTATACGCTGGAATCAACCGTAAATCCGAGTCCATTAGGTTTAGTTTGCGGAAGTTCGAAAGGTTATGTGGTCAAATTAAAGTCCTAAACCTAGCTGCTGCCGCGGGCCGCCTACCCAAGTCCTTCTCATTTTGGTCCTCCGCCCTTGATCTCGTCCCTTTGGCTGCTTCAAATGGCGTCCCGTAAAGGTGGAGTCTCCCTACCAGAGAGGCCGAGCCGTTCAAAGAACCAGACTCTAATCTCGAAACTATCACAGTCTCAGATTGTCTCTCGGGCCAGTCAAGCCGCCGGCGATGCTGCATTCGTTACCAAAAAGCTTCTCCAGAGCACCGGCAAGGCCGCCTGGATTGCAGGCACCACTTTCCTCGTTCTCGTTGTCCCTTTGATTATCGAGATGGACCGCGAGCAGCAGCTGAACGAGCTCGAGCTTCAAAGTGCTACCTTGCTCGGCACCCCCGCCACTGTCGGACCACCACCCCAGAAGTGAATCAACCCGGTCAGGTCAGATTAATGCAATTCATGGGTCCGTTTGCTTCTAATAATTCAGAGTTCCGATTTTGATCTCTCCAATGGGATTTCGATTGAAGAATAATGGGGGTTGATTTTGCCTTTTTTATGTCGAGATTGTAGCAATGTAGTTGTAGAGTTTTGTATCGCAATAATCATAGCTTTAGAAATCCTGGGTACACAAAAGGAATTATGATTTTGTGTATTCTTATTTCTACTTTGAATGTCAATCCTTATAATATAGGCAGATTTTGATGAAACACAGTGAGAATGATCCACATAGCTGATCCTATATAATGAGAAAATGCTTGGTTGTAGTTGTTGTATAATAATGCAGACTTTTGCTCTATATGTTACTCTGCTCCTTGTTGTATGAATAATTCGGTTTGTGTGTGTGTGTATTTTGGAAGATGAGTTATCGTTGGACTTTTGACGGATGAATCGTAACATTGGAATTGCAATATTGGTTGGATGATAAGTTACTTGAATCTAAAAGTTTAAGATTGGGTGAATGAATAAGGGAAATGTTAATTTTATATTGATTTCATTAAAACTTGTCGGGATGATAGTTAAGGTAGTCTCTTCCAGAAAATATGGTCCATTCTGTATCAATTGTTCTGCAGGGATAATAGCACTTTCTGCCTAGGATGACTTTAGCTCTGTCCTGTCATCACAAGACATGATTATAATTATTAGTAGCCTTCATTTGTTTATTTTAGAAAATAGGAGGAATTGTGTTAGCTGGTTTTATTCGTAAGTTGACTGTGTGTTGTTTATGAGCCATGGAAACTCGAGTTGGTTTCATTAAGAGACTTTTGTGGAACCTGATTTATCGAGTACCTAAGGAGAGACGCTACAATAAATGTGCGTCCCAATGAGTTGTGTTATGAAATGTTTTAGAATCAGGAGGGAAAAGAAATGAAAGACAACATGGGAGGATGGAGGACAATGGACAGAGAGAATAGATAGAAAGTCATGTCTTTCCCTTTCCTGTATGAATGTTTAGAAAACTCTCAAAAACTATTCAAATTGGAAAAACATAAAACAGTGAATTGTGAGTATTGGAGAATTTTGGGGGATTAGTCATAAACTTCTAATATCTTCTCTTTTTTAACCAAAACTCTTAATTAAGGAGAAGTTTATGACAAAATCATTCCTTTTCCCTTTATTCTTTTTCCAGCCAAACATAGCATTAGCATCTATCCACAGGTTTAGGTGAATCCAGGTGCATGCAAAAGCTTTTGTATTAATTGGAACGTCGGAACTTGAAATCATTATTAGATTCTCTCTAAATGGTGGCAATCACTAACCGGTGTAAATTCTTTCATCATACTGGTGGAGTTTGTTTCGGATTTGTTCTTTCTAACGGCTGGTGGACCAACTCACTGGGAGTCCTGATAGCAACCGAACTCTCATGACATTTTTTTATGCAGATAACTGGATAGCTTTTGCAGGTTGTATTAGATGAGTGCGCCCTGTGTGAGCTGAAATTGCTAGTGTGCCGCAGTTTATTTCTCCCCCTTACGTTTGTTGAAACTTTTCTTCTTGTTTGCAACTGTTCGTACTGTTTGTTCTAAAAGCAGGAGCTTCTGCATTACGCCAATGCAGCTATGTTTAACCTTGAGATGCATGACTTAGAAGCATCAGAGTATTACTAAAATGAATGGTGCTTATTGCACACACATCTTTGGATTGCATGAAATAAAATATAATAAAAGAATGTGTGAAAACAACACGTTTCTTCCACTTTCAAATGGATTAGAATCTAGACTTTTCGAATGCGCTTGTGGCTAATGGATCGACCACATATTTTCTTTGCAAACTCAAAACTAGTATTCACTTAAAGAGCTCAAGTTTTGAATTTTTAGGTGTATGACACGTATTATATGAAATATATAATCTAGTTTGACTCCGATAGACTAATTATTATACGTGTTAATTTATTATTGATTTTTATCTAATACCCCGAAGATTCATGCTAAAATTTATTCTAGAGTTGCTGTTTGGTCGGCCATTATTGGCAACTAAAGAACAATATTTTTTGGGACCGAGCCAATAGCGTAGTTAATTAATTCCATGTCTGTAAGTCGGGGCTTTGATGTGGACATGGGATGTACCAATGATTAAGACAGCCAAAACATACGAGGAGTTTGGCTTTTCATGACAAGTATTAAGCCACGTTTCCCTTCCTCTCATGTCCAGATGTCCTGCCTGACTGCCCGTCTAGTCTGAGCTACTTTGGTTTTAATAGCTACCTTCCTAAGCTCCTATTTTAAGAATGGTTTTCCATTATCATTACCACGTATTTGATGCAAACAGGGTATAATTCTAACGGGGTGTTTAATTGCGATACTCTTCCTTTTCCATCTACCGGCGCCTTAGTATCTAAGATATGTTTATCTGGGGTAATATTCTATTTGGATTTAAATCTCATTAAGGAGTATTTGAAAACTAAGTGAGAAATAGGGGAAGATAATATATGGTGGAGAGTGGAGAAAAATGTATGATTAAATTACAACTCCCTGTTATTTTTTATTTGAACGTTTAGAAAATCTTTTAAAAATTTTCAAATTAGAGAAGTATAAAAATGTTAAAACTAAAAAATATTAGAGAGTTTTAAAAGATTAATTATAATTTTGGATTTCCTTCCCCTCATTCATTGATACCATGTTTGGACGAAGAAAATGGAATGGCCGGAAAGGAAAGATAAAGTTATAAGTTTATTCTTGTTTAAGAATGTTAATTAAGGAGGGGAAGAAATTAGAAGTTTATAATCAATTTTTCAAAAATTTTCACTATTAATGTGTTCCTCTAATTTGAAATATTTAAAATGAAGAAATAAAAAATTATAACTTAATTATTCATTCTCTTATCTTTTCTTTCCTTCATCTTTTTTCATCGTTTTCTCTTTTTCTCCTAACTCTCGTAATATTATATAACTTCCATATTAGGGCAAAAATTATTCAATAACCTTCTTTTCTTTTTTTCCTCCATTTTTCTCCGTTGATAGGATAAATTTAAGAATACGCACAAAGATATTCTAGGGCCCTTTGATATAAATTATATAGACCTGTCATAGCAGAAGTTGAGATGGTGAAATAAAGGTGGGCTTGATATGTGTATAAAATTAGATACGAAACACCATCAATTATTTATTTATGTTTCAATTTGCACTCATAAGCGAAACGCATAAAGTAATGCTTGAAAGTGGATATGCATGCAAGAATAAAGCAACATTCCTTTTATTCTTTATTTGCCGATGGATGGTATTTTGTTGGTATGTTTATCAAATGATGAGTATACAGGCGAGATTCAAATCCTCTTCTAATCATTTTTCTTTTCCTTGTTCTTTACTAGTAACAATTAAGTGTCTCGACAAAAAAAATTTTGGAGCAAGAATGCCTCCCCAATGTTAAGGTAAACAAAAAAAAAATCCTTTTATTTTATACAAGTTGCTATGTCATTATGGGATAGTTTGATTGTATAAATAATAACACCTAGCAAAAACCGGTGATAGAGTTGCGAATTGCTTCTTGAGATGCAAGTATTTCATATATTTTTAAGAAGATTAATATATAATCTCTCAGAAATTTAATTTTTTTTTTATCAAAGTCTTTACTAACGAATAGTCTAAAAAACTTATCATTCAATCTGCGCAGGCAAGAAAGATCAATAAAGATAAAGGTTTTATACTTCTAAGATCATGTTTGTGGAGTGGGGTCAAAGATCACACAACATTCAATAACCTTTGTTCCCCATTTTTGCTTTATGCATTCAAACCGAAAACTGGATCCACCCATCTCAGAATAATAAACATATCAATAATGAATGATAAGAATTTCCTCTCAATCCAGAACTATACAAAGGCTCTCTAACTATATTCATCGCTGTTAAAACTAAGATATATGGATCACTGAGATATTGCATGGGTATATACAATATACAGTCAGAACTCAACCTCAATGCTTACCACTCTTTTTCTTCAACACAGACTTGAGAAATAACAAACAAACGATCAAGAATCCCAGGGCTGCAAACCCTCCTACTGCAAGAGCCACAGTCCTCTCTGTGTGTTGGCGTGAAACTGACCCAATCAAACATAAAAAAAAAAAAGGAGGCATTAAACGCTGACTTAACCTGCAACCATAAATGAACAGAGAAGGATCTACCCAGATCCTAAAAAGATCCTTTCCTTAACCCCACTTCTCAAATGGCATTTGGCCCACTATTTCACTCAATGAGACAAACAACTTATGTTATAATTGATACACTAAGATCAAATAACTGCAAGTTCACGGAAAAATGTGAGTCCACTTATTTTGAAACACTTACATTCGATTCAGTGAATTAGAAACAGAATCACTCGTGGATGTCACATCAAGTTGTCATATTCTATATCTAATTGATGGAAAAAGTGCTAGTTTCAATTATGTTACATTCATTTAGACTCACTCAATCAAATACGGAATTACAGGAGCATCTCACTAGGATCCGTCACATTCTATGCATAATAGAATGAGGCTCTGAATCCAAGTGAGTGAGGTTATGTGAGCCTTATCTGATTCTAAATTCTTCATCTATGCAGTGAAGACACACGCACGCACGCACATGAAGTGATCTTCGGATACACCCAGCTGGATTTAAAAATTATAGCACTAAAATGCAATTTAATAGAGAAGAGATAGATATCCATTCATGGAAAACAGAAAAAGAGATATTTTCCCAATGCTTTACCTGATGAAGAAGGGTTCACGATGGGAACTCCACTGGGGTAAAAGCGGTAGCTGATATAGCATTTGTGAAGATAAACTTGCGCAGAAATCGAATCACCACATTGGGCTTTAGCCTGATCCTCAGCACTCTTCACACAATCACCGCAATCCCCACTGGCCAAATCACCCTCGCACTGCCCCAACACATATACACTCTGATAACTCCCTGTGTAAAACAAATTTCCACTACTTTTCACTCCATTTTCCACCATCCCAAACGCCGTATCTCTCCTCTCCTCAAACCCACTTCCACTCGCCTGAGTCGACCCGCAAACCTTGTAAAGCATCTGTGTCTCCGGAATTTGCTTGAATCCCACGACTTCGTACCTCAGATAACACCCATTCAGCTGAATCCGAGCGGCGACGACGCTTCCACAGAGTTTTGCGATATTTTCTGGGATTTTGCCGACGCAATTATAGCAGTCTGAGTTTGAAAGGTCGCCCCTGCATTGGTACAGACCCATGATCGCATTCTGGCCTTCGCCGGAGGTTGTGGTGGCGAAAGGCTTCTGGTCAGATTGTGAAACAAGAGAAGAAAGGAGGGATTTGAGGTTCTGTGAGTAAATTCCGGATGGGTCTTCCAACTTCTGGTCCGCACAGCCCTTGTAAACCAAATTTGTGATATCTTCAGCTGAAATGGGATGAAGCTGAAGATAAGAGAAGAAGGCAGCGACGATGAAGAGAAGAAGAGAGCAGAAGAAAGGAGGTCTTTTTATCATACCCATTTGAAGATTTGAAAAAAAAAACAAAATTGCATTTCATTCCATGGAAGCTGGTTTTGGAGGGGTTTAATATTGGGGATGTTCTAGAAAAGGAAAGAGGATTTGAGCATTTGGGGTGTGTCTTTTACGGCTCCTATTTTGGTCTATTGTTGCTTTTATATGCCAGTAATGGCGCTGTAATTCTTTTTCTCATTCTCAAACGGTGCTGTTTAGAGTGTAAAGCCATAATCAAATGGCTGCGTTCATGAGAAATCAATAGTTAACTAGAAGTCAGAATTCATATGGCATAAAGGGAATGCGAATTGAATTGCTGAATTGAACGCGCAAGATTTGTTTATTTTTTTTCAAATCGCCAACATTTGAATGAACAGATAATAATTTGCTGTCACGTGAAGGCCGTGTTCGTGTGTGGCGGCAGCCAGCTACGTCTGTTTTGAACGCACCGAAATGCGACCAGAAAATTAACGGAACTAATTTTGTTTGTCTCAATTCACAAAGGAGGGAGCGGGTTTTCAGCAACGGCTTTTTCTTTATTCACTGAATGGGGTGGGATTTTTCTTCTGCTTTAGGACTAAGGAGCTGGGGGAGTCCGCGCGGAAGGAGCCAGTCTGGCAGCTTCGTGTCCCGAATAATAATAATTAATATTGAAGTAATATAATTACATTTAATATTATTTTAAAATTTATATCTTTTTTTTTAATGTTAACATTTAAATTCAAAATATTTTAATCACGCCTTAGACTTAAAATGAGATTATTTCATGAACTTAACATGTCATCAACTGATTTTGTTCGTTTAAATTCGAGGTGAGTTATTGGCACATAACATCAATGTTACACGCCCAATCTAATTTTTATATATATTTTTTTCATTCTCTCGCATGTAAATTAGATCCATATGAATAAAGTGTGGAAATAAAAATATGGGTTGGGATTCACTCGGTATATAACAAGACACTCGAATCTTTTGATAGAAAAAAAAATTGGCTTATTAAGAAAAATTGAAATAATCAAAAAATAGTTTTTAGGGTGGAAAATTTAATCCAAGACATTGTTGCCAAAGATAAAAAAAAATTAAAATTACCTTACAATCTTTTTATTTTATGATAGGTAGTCAATAAGTTATATATTAATTTTTAAAAATATTTCGCACATTAATTTATCAAAAAAAATAAGATTCAATTTAATAAGTTATATTAAATAACTTCTAAGTTGATAGTTACTCAAGATCTTTTCAAATTTATTTATTTTATTAATTTACAATTTATGCTTTTAGTAAATAAGTATACTCTTTTTTAAATAATAAATAAATAAAAATTAAGTAGGCAAATACATATAATTATTAATTTAGTGTAAATAATTAAATAAAAAATAATCAAATAAATAAATATGTGATGTCATAATTATAATTAATTAAATTTTAGATAATTTTATTCTTGCCCTAAACATTAGATAAATAAAAATAATGATATTATAGATTATAATTAATTTAATTTTCATTAATTATATATTTATTTTTTAATTATAAATATAAATGTACATACATAAATAAATATTTAAATTTATAAAATATAATTAATTATATTTTTATAAATAATAATTCAATAATTATTTTCTCAGTAAATAATTATGTAAATTCATAAAATATAACTAATTAAATTTTAAGTAATTACACTTTTATTTTAAATGTCTTGATTGTATTAATATAATTTTATATTTAAATATATATAAATTAATTTAATTTATATATTTATTTATATTAACATATTCTTTTATATCATTTTATATTTTTATACAATTCAATAATTAATTTTATAAAATATTTCTTATATAATTAGTTAATTTATCAACTATTAATTAATTTACTAATTACTAATCAGTTTACTATTTACTTATGTGAAATAAAGCTTAAAATTTTGGATTTCTCTTAATTATTTTACTTTATTATTATATTAAACGGACTGCCCCACTCTCTTGCCTCATTAGGGTGTCCAATGATACACCATATTATTTCAAAAGAAAAGCTTATTTATAAATATTTCAAACTTCACTTTCTCTTGAGAAAAATCTTCGGCTTACTATCAACCGCAATTTTTATTTTTTTTTTGGCACCTTGTTTTTCTTTTGAACCAGGAAGGGCACCTTACCATATGAGGGGGAAAATTGGCAATTAACAACAGGCCCATTTTTTTTGGATCATTAGAAACTAATAAGACACAAGGGCAACCAAAGATCACCGCAAGAGGTCCACGAGGGTAGACACGCGTCATTACTTATTAACAATCTAAGCTTGCCTGGCCCACTTCCATCATTTCAGGCTTCAGCTCTTCTGGTAAACGGGGACAAATGGCACATCTTTGTGCCTCCAAAGTGTACGGTACCCCACGTTTGACGCTCAGTCCCTATACGATGTAGTAGGATTGGTTTGGGCTGCAATATTTTTAAATTTACAAATAAGTTTGATGTACGGCAAAAGTTTGATAATGTATTACATCATTAATGATATATTTGAGAATTAAGTAGAGAATAAAAAAATAGAAAAGAATATTAAAATTTTATTTTAGTTTTAAAGTTTTAAGTTTTTATTAATTTTATTCTTAAAATAAAATTTATATTTATCCAATTCATAAAAAATTAAGATTAAATAAAATTTTAATCTTTTTAACAAATATTAATCATTTAAGATAAAAATTAAAATTTAACTTGACTTTAAATTTTTATAAATTAAATTGACAAAAATTTAAAATTTTGAGGATTAAAATAGAGTTTTAGCCTAGAAAAAAATGAAAGAAAAATAAATGGTTAAATCATAGTCTTTCTTTTTATTTGAAATCTTTAAAAATCTTTTACATTGGAAGAATATAAAATAGTTAATAATACTAAACTTTGAATGTCATTAGAAAGTTAGTTACAAATCTCTAATATTTTTCTTCCTTTAATCAAAACTTCCGACTAAGGAGAATGTTAGGATATAACCCTATGCTTCATTCTTTTTCATTCCTTTCCATCTTCTTGTTACTAGACAGAGCATAATTCATTAAAAAAATTGATGTGAATTTAATTAATTTAAAATAAGTCATATATTTAATTATTTAAACCTCTGTGCCATTGTTATATAAAAATAAATATTTTAATTTCTATTATTTATACTCTTTTTGTAATTATACATATATTATAATCTAAAATTAATACATATTTTAAGATAAGGGACACTAATTTAAATAATCATATAATAAATATTTATAATTAAACATAATTTGGTTGGTATTTTAGTAGTATGGTAACATGTGACATTGACTTTATAAACCCAAAATTTTGTATATATATGTTAAATCGATAATCATTTCTACTATTATAAAAAAATTATATAAGACATAGTTATTTAAAGTTACCTTTAAGGTTTGTTTGTTTAAAATAAAAAAATAAAAATTATTTTCTAAGTTTTCTATGTTTAATGCCAATTGAAAAGTTGATTAAGAGAAAATAGATTTTGATTAATAAAAAATGATAATACATTTGTGGGAGAGTGACTTTCCCTTTTAATTAAAAGAAAACTCTTTCCCAAGTTAACTTATATTATATCATTTTACTCACTTTCTTTACTTTCCTTCTTTAGAAAATGAGAGAAAGTTTTATGGTTGTGAGAAAAATAAGAAGAAAAAATAGTTAAAGGTAAAGAGGGGAAAAAAAGTTTTTCATTTCTCTTTCAATTAACCTTCCTACATCTGCCAATTAAAAAGGATTTCATAATTAGATTGAGCTGAAATTTAAATAGCTAATTTTTTATACCTTTTCCCTATTATAAATAATAAAAATTTCAATTAGAACTTTCTATGTCATATAAAATACTCATGAATAGTAATACAAGTTTTTGATATTACTTTAACTTTTTGTTCTTCCATTTCATCTTGTAGATAATGTTAGTAAGGAAATCAAGGATTTAAAAGAGGAGTTTGTTGTACATTAGATAATAATCAAACTTCATTCTAGAGATTTCTTTAAGCTTTAGTTAAAAAGCTAGGTAAAGATGTTGTTAATTTATTATCAAGACCCACCAAATTCATTAATATAAAGGAGTTACAGATGAACAAAAGATAAGCTAAAAACAAGGATAATGATTATGGTAAAAGCAATTGGAAAAATGATGATAAAAAACCATTGCCTAAGTTAAGGTACAATGAATATACTCCTTTTAATACATCATTAAAGAAGATCTTGGATGATGTAAAAATGCTTAAGATGCTTATGTTATACTACAAGGTGTGTTGATCAATATATATATAAGTTATGAATGGTATGAATTGAATTGTGTGATCATACAAAAAGGCATAAGGAGTGATGAATTATGAAATATGTTATATTAAGAAAACCATTGAGATTGAAATATTATGAATTAAAATATATGGATTGCAATTTATGATTAGGGATTAGCTTATATATGGTATAAAGTTAATATAAGAGGAATAAAGATTAAGTTTATAGAGGGTATAAGATTGATCAAGAGTCACAAGGAAGTTTAAATAATTTCATTATTTGTTGATGTGTGTATGATATGATAAAATTGTAGTATAATTGTATATGTTTAAATAATAGTATTGGTGAGTGTGGATGATTATAAATGGTTATGTCAATATTAATGGAATTTAAATTATGCTATGTAAGGTTAAAAGTTTAAGATTATAGGAGGGTAATTTTGGTCGGTAATCCATGATTATTGTTATAAATGTTTTTGCTAAATTATTCACTTACTAAGTCTCGAACTTATTTCTTTATGTATTTATCTTTATAGATGTTTAGATTAAATTATCTCTATCACCATCACAAAAATAAGTGCTTTGGATCCTATATGATATAACCTGGGTAGCCTAAGACACTTTATTATATATATTTATTTTTAGGCTTTCATCTATATATGATAAAAAAAAGAGAAAAAAGACTAATACATACTCCTATTATAGATGACTTTTACTTTAGACTAAGGAAACATCATCCTTTCCCTTTCGTGCATGATATCTTCCCTAAATCCTTTATAAACCTTTAGGCATGATAGTGTAGGATATGAGTTAGGCTAATGAAAATCAAATAATGAACTCCGCATTTGTTATAATTAGATTTGCTTATGGCATGGCAAGAATAGGCACCTACTGTTATGTAAATGGAAAGGTTCAAATAGTACTTGGTGTGGATACAAATGTGTACCCAAGAGGTGTGTACATGGTGGTGATGATCGTGGTAGCTAGAATTAAGTTACTTTTTCCCCCTCCTGCCTTGATCAACCACCACATCCACAACCTCATCTAGTTATTTGTGATTAATATATATATATATGTGTGTGTGTGTGTGTGTGTGTGTGTGTATAACATAATTAAAATTAAATAAATATTCTTAATCAACTTACTAATGAAACTAATTAACATATAACCATTTTTAATTAAATAAAATTAACTAAATCTTCTTAATCAATTTACTAACAAAATTAACTAATATATAAGCCTTTCTAATTAAATAAGTAACTAATTAAATATTTCTAATCAACTACTTTGATTAAGTAAATAACTTAATTACGTAATTAGCTAATAAACTAAATATTTACTTTTGCATGAATTTTTTAAAAAAATAGTGAGGTTTTTTTAACATAAAGATTTGTGCCAAATTTTTAATATATTTTTTTAATTTTTAACAAAAATTAAATATGTTAAAAATAACAAGATTTTTGAATTTTGTTTGCCATTTTTGATAATTTTTAATGGATTTGTTTATTGTTTTGGACAAATTATATCTTTTAGAAATTTTCATCCAAAATTATGAAATTTCTAGTAATGTACGTGGTTGTTACTTCTCGGTAATGTCATGACCTTAATTCGATAATGACTAACATGAAACCTCTTTTTCAGTTTCCACCAACCTATTCTTAATTAATTAAGTTAATACTAAATAATAAATATCATGCCTATATAAAAGAAATAATACTTCAAAAATAAAATATTCATTGAGATTTTCTATAAAAGATAAGGAAGTTAAGTATATTTATAGTCTTCCTAAAATAAAGATAAGTAAACCTAATTAGCTTATAAGGAATCGATTCAATATTTCTTTTACTTAAATTTATAACAAAATGAAGCCCAAAATATACTATATACAATAGCTTGTGCTACCATACTATCATCAGTAAGCTCCTATAGAACTTAGCTTCAAAGAGGTAAAGGTGGAAGCTCAACTTTTAAATCTATAAAATAAATTATAGGGGAGTGAGTCTATGGTTCAGTAAGTAGATAATCTATAAAAGTAATAACATTTCATATTTATTTACCTATCATACTATCCTCCTTTAACTATTCATATCACATTTAAGCATATTAGAATCTAAAAGCCAATAACAATAAAATTAACATATAATCATTTCATTTTAACATCTTATGTAAAAACATTCAAGGATGACTATAATTAAGTTACATCTCATTTAGAGCAATAAAAAATATATAAAATATAATCATCTACCTTTTATCTTCCGAGTTAACTGCATATTTTCCATAAACTTTCCATTCTTATCCTTCTAAGGTCTTCTTTATACCCTTCATAAGCATGTTGCCAATAATTTACCATCTAACATTCACAATATCACTCCCATCATATTTCTCATCTTTAATGTTGTTTGTGGTATGATTCACAAATACAATTTAAACACTATAGTTCAAGCTCTATCCAATATAGTCACAATTAAATTTTAATATGCATCATAATACTTATTAACATCATTATGCCCTTTTGTATAGTTACAAGTATTCACATATATCATAGTACTTAATTCATAAAGCATTTCTCAATATATATATCGCATTCCACGAGTAATGCATTAAGTTCATTACATTATATATTATATCACACAACTCTACTTTCTTATGTCATGATTATTTAACCCATGCAATCATATTACACTTATCATAAACTGCTTTATCTTTAATGTTTAGTGATCAAATATTCATGTTAGGTTATTATAAGTTATGAAAATATAAAATAGATGGAGTATAGATTACTATATGGTCACATTAACTATGACCTTTGGGTAACCTTTTATGAATAACTAAAAAATTAAGAATGTACTATTCATAAAACTTATTTTATGTGAAAATAGACTCAATTAACTTTATATAGATAGGTTATTTGCCTAAATATGCTAAGTTTTGAAAAAGTTATACCTTTTTGAAGATAGACACAAAAAGTTCATTTTTTGAAATCTTGGCTTTTTTACCTCTATTTCCTTTTTTTTTATCATATCTTAAAATACACATATGATATTGATTTGAAACTAATTTCATTTGAAAGTAGACTCAGCTACTTTTAAAACAATAGATAGTTTATTTAAAATAAATATAAGATGAAGGAGTTATGCACCTTCAAAATTAGTATAAAATTATACAATCGATAAATCGATTCACTAATGAATTCACTAGTTTATTCAAAATTAATTGGTCACTTGATTCTAAAGCACAATTTCACCTTTGAACCCTTAGAATTAATTCATCAATCGATTTGTCCATCCCTGCACCCTCAGAATCAAGAATCAATTGGTCACTTGATTTTAAAGGTCAAATTTGCCTCCAAACCCCTAAAATCAATTTACATATAAAAATCTCAATTTTTTATGAAAAAATTTGTGTTCATTTAAGTTTAAATACCTCCTAAATACATATATTACATATCAAACCTCAATATAATTATTAATACACTTATCTATCATAGCATACACCCATTTTCATTATTTATTACTTATATCATATCAAAATAAATCAGATTCAAGCAAAATTACATAACAAGCCATATTTCATCAATATCATCTTAGTTAGATTATCTAATTATCTTTTATGGAAGAGGATATTAGAATATTAATTTGATGATCTTTCAATCCTAATTACATCAAATATACGAATTCTAAAGTTAAAGTTTAGAATACTCATCAAAATCAAATAAAACTTAAATCTTTCATCAACTAAGAAGAAATAAAATGAATTCTTGATGAAAGTAATATTCTTACCTGGATTGAATAAAAAAATTAACAATATTTGGGGTTTTCTTTCCTTGATTAGTAGAGTAGTGTGGATATTATGTAAAGATAGTGGATGAAATTGAGAAATGGGGAGAAATAAGAGGGAGATGAGGGTTTGAGCTTATATGAGAAAAATATAACCTTAGGAATATTTTTGAAAAATTACTCTTAAATCTCACATACTTACTTATATTAGTATATAACTATATATTTTATGATTCAAATAAATTTTTTCCATTAAAATTTCACCCAAATCATATTTTCACATTCTTACTTTTATTAATTCTATTTTATTCTATATTTCACACATAAGATTCTTAATTGACCTATATTTATCGATTGTTTTAACTATTTCTCACATCATAATTTATAATTTATTATTAATTAAAGAGAGTATAATAGGTAAATGTAAGCATTAGTTTATAATTGACTTTATATAGTATATAAATATGCATTTCAAGTAGTTTTTTTGTAAAATTTAGCTATGACACATGGCTTTTCTCTCCTTAATAAATAAAGTTATTTGTTAATTTTGATGTTATTTATCGATTTGGTGGTTATGACTTATAAAAATTGAAAGTTTAACCTTTATTTTTTTAATTCGACATAATATTTAATTTTTTTCTCCACCATAATAGTTTATTCCAGTTCAATATGATAAAAAAATGTGAATAGAAAGTGATGACTATTAGCATGGTGAAATTTGAACATATAAGGCATAATCATGTAGAGTTGTAGGATTTTGAATTAAAATGTTTAGAAGAATAAAAGTTGAAATTTCAAAATCAAACACATTCAATGGAAGCTCTTTAACAATAGTGTTCATTTACCCATTTAAGTGATGTCTTAAATAAATTAGTTTTTAATGCATTTTTTGAAGTTTTTGTTCGTTCTAATAAATGCAAAATAAATTTAGTTCATCTTAAAAGGGATAGAATTAGCAAGATTTGTTTGAGATGTAGACAAACAAGATATTTTATTTCAAATTATATAAGACCTTACTTGAATCAATATTTAACAGCGAAGTTCAAGCATTATCCTTTTTATATCCAAAGTCTTAAAGGACCTTTCTCATATGATAGTCTAGTTTAGTCCACATCAGGTGCTTGCTAAGCTATTTAGATTATTATATTTCATTCTGGTTCATCAATTTTGCAAATCTTATTTCAACATGTTGATTTAAAAAGTCATGGTATTATAATCTTTCAAGTTTTACAAGTTAAGACCTTATTAATGATGGATAACATGGATTTGTGAGGCATAAAAGGTACAATAAAAAATTAAATGGAAATAACACTAAACAAGTGTACAATTTTAGAAGAGGATAATTTATCAACTCAAAAAAGTTATTAATAAAAGAGTTATTAGAGAACATTATAGATTTGTGTTAAGTCCTTTAAGTTGCAATGCATGAAGCTTAACAAACATGAAATTTGCAAGTGATTTGATTCCTATTGAACTTTTTAAGTTCTCTATTAATGGAAGAAAGATTCTTTCAAAAAGATCTATGTTTCAACATATTTGAAAGAAGTTAATGGTGCAAAGCCATCTTTGATTAATATTTAATTATTTGTCTTTTGTTTTTATCTATCTTGTTGGCAGTTTCTTTCTTTTGTAGGTAGCTATTAGCAAGCAATTTCCCCTTGAATAGTGATTTATAATAGGTTCAAGATTACCTTTATACTTTTAGGAATATTTAACATGTAAACTCATTTCTTTGTTAAGTAATAAGAAAAAAGTAGAGTTGTAGTTTTTTTAACAATTCTCATACTAATTTAGACAACTCATGTTTGCATACAAAAATATTTTTATATTATTTGCACATAATTAAATAATTAAAAAAATAAAGTGATAGAGTTTTTTTTCATATTCTCGATAATGTTTTAAGAATCAAATTCCTATATTAGATTCAAATTTAAAAAATTTTTAAAATTTTTTAATTAATATTCTTTTAATATTCTCATGGAGGGAAATGAGTATCTTACATTCCTATAATATAGGAATATATTATAGATATAAGTAAACTATTATATCCACCTTGTTGTTAGAGTCTTATCATTATTAATGCCTTATTTCACTACTATCTATTGCTATTTATTATTATTTACCATCATTTACTATCAATAATTACATTCTATTATCACCCATTGCTAGTGATTATTATCAACTATAAATTATTACAAATAATCACCATTGACTACTATCCATTATTAATCATTATTTACCATAGTTGACCACTGCCATCTATTGTCAGTATCCATTATCTATTATTGATAACCATTATTTACAACCATCTATTCTCCTTAATTATTATTGACTATCACCCATTGTTTACCACTATCGTTGTTACTTTCAGTAACCAATATCAATTATCATCCTCTATTGTTAATTACTTAATTTTTAATAAGGATATTTTAGTAATTTAATAAAATTTATCAAAATATACAAAATAATTAAAACATAATATTATAATATTCCTTGAAATATTATTTTTGAGTAATAGTAGAAGTGATAAAATTATTAAATACATACATATAAAGATTAAGAATCGAATTTTGAATGTAACAAAAAGTACAAAACCTTCAAAAAAACATTTTGTGCCACTTAAACTAAAGTATTTAGGCTTCTTTAGAATATTTCTGATTAAATTAAGTATGATAATGTTACATTCTCATGAACTAAATTTCTAGGAATTATGTTCTTAAAAATATTTAAATTTTCAAAAATATTTGATTCCTGGAATTAAATGTCATGAAATTAATATTTATTTTCTATATTTTTTAATGAAAATTATATCAATAAAACATGGAATTAACCATTTATTTTCTTCCAAATATGCTAACTATAAAAATAATTTTATACACAATCAATATAAGAACAAAAATAAACTCACACTTATTTAGCATATTCTCTCCTTATATGAGCACCGATGTGAGACGCGATGAAGGGTGGGAATGTATTCATTGAGAAAATGTGTTATGATCAGGGGGCACAATGATTTCTCGTGTACCTCGGTCTCTCTCCCCTCTACGAGAGTCCTTACAAGGCTTTGAAGTTAGAACGCTGTAAAAAAGGTGGAAGAGGAAAAGAAGGTGGAAAATATAATCAGAGGCTCAAACTCGAAGCTCGGTACAAAATGTTTCGTCTTTCGTCTCCTTATATTTTCCCAACGTGAATTTTATTTTATTTTTTTCAGAACTTATAAATGCTGGTAATCTTTTCTTCCCAGAATAATTTCCTCTCCTTCTACCCTGGGTTGCATTTTGGGTTTTGATTTCTGGAATCGATCTTCAAGTTCGGCTGGTAAGGGTCGTTTTATGGTGGCTGAAAGTTTTACACTCCATGCAATCTTTTCTGCTTGTTAGCTTTGCGGGTATGGCTCTGAATGGGCTTTTCAGTGTGTTACTGTATTAGAGTCTGTTCAAGTAGATTAACGGCTATGGATTTTCGTTTTTTCTTGGGTGTTCAGAGAAATGGGCTATCTAATGGGTGCTTAAGTTATTGCTCAATTACTTAACTTTCCAACTTTTCGGCAGTGTTTTCGTGGTTTTTTCTTATTCTTTTTTTTTTTTAAATTCTTTTTAATGTAAAATTTGAGGCCTGTTTCATTGGTATGGCTGTCCAATCGTCGTAGCTCTGGTTACTTGGGTAACATTGTGTAAATTTTTACGGTGGGTCCTAGAAGAACTATCACGAACTGAAAAAGTTCTTCGAAAAAGAATAAGTTGTGATTAGCTTTGTAGAAAAATGTTATATATGGTTTGCACTTGACATGTTTTATGTACAAAGTTCCAGGAGATGTTGCTGTGCGCATGTGTCATCTATTTTCTTTTAAGCCAACAAATCTAGAAAAGGTTTCAACGTACTGGGCACATTATGTCTCTTTGTTCCCTTTGCATGGTTGTCATTCTAAAATGAGGGACAGAGATGATAATTGTGCTGTATTAGCTGATGAAAAGGATATAAAACAACAGTACAACACAACGTAACTCTGTGTTTAAGCTGGTGTTCCTTGCTTGGTGCACCAACATCCTTTGTTGGGAACCCATTATGTTGGCATATTCTCCATAGATTTTGGTTGGATATAGCTCAATCTTGTAGGAGTAACACTTGTTTTGAACCAAGCTGTAGTTTGAAGAAGTTGTCTCAAGGAATTTTTCACGTAGAATAAGATCTTGTCTCTATAAGGTGTGTGTTTTCCTTACAATTAGTTTCTTTTTCAGAATAATATGATGGATCAAGGTTTATAGTTCTTCAGCTGACAGAGTTACTTATAAATCTATAATATTTTAGCAAGCAATTTGTGAAAAAAAGAAGAAAAGAGCGTCTCATTCTTGCATTTAGGAATCTGTGCAGAAGCAACTGTTGCGTGATTATAAATGGCACCCAATCCAAGAGTGACAGCGGCCTATCGTGCAATGAAAAGTATTGGGATTCAGGAAGTAAAAGTGAAACCAGTGCTGAAGAAACTTCTTAAATTGTATGAGAAAAATTGGGAACTTATTGAAGAAGAGAACTATAGAGCTCTGGCAGATGCTGTGTTTGAGGAGGAGGAATGTCAGGTCTATATCCCTCTTCATTAGTTCACTGTTTTGCTTGTCCAATCGACACTCATCCACTGTTTATATTATTTTGCAGTTGCTGGAACAGACAAAGAATGACAAGGACATTAATGTGGGTAACACTCATGATTCATTATTGCTTAGGCTTATCTGTATTCCTTTCTCTATCTTGTCCCTACGGCTGCTAACATGTCTTCCTGGATCTGAAAACAAGCAGGAGGAAGATATGGAGGATGAAGCCCAGCTTCATGATGAGCGTGTGCGACCACTGAAGAGGTTGCGCTTGAGAGGCCAAGAGTCTCCAGATTCACAGCCTATGACTAGAGGTTCCCCCAGTGGTGTTGCTTCTCCATTCAAACAGCCTAAATTTGAAGATGGTGGGTCACCTCAAAAATGTTTGAGCCAAAAGCTTCAAAGTACAGCAGTGTCTTCTCAGTCTACTGGAAATGCAAGGACAGAGAGATGGCTGCTTGCTCCACGAGATGCTATTGTTGACAAGGGAAAACGACCAGTGTCACCTTCAGTTCCTCCAAGAGAAAGAGGACTCGTATCTAAAAGGCCATTACTAGCACTACCCTCTAAAGAATCAGAAGATGAATCCAGCAACTTCTTGCTGTCAAAAAACAAAATGTTTGCCACTCATGCATTGATCAAGCCCAAGGACGAGCCTATAGATGAGTTGCCTGATTATGAGGCTCCCATTAGAGTGATCCGTCCTGGTATTATACTATTTTTTCCTTGATTTGAAGTTGCTTGCTTCTGCCTGATTATTTCTAATGACAAGACTCTAGTAAAACTTTGAACTTAATATGTCTGATTTTTATTGTTTCTGATAGTATATGCTGTATACTCGTCTGTTTGAACCTTTCATTGTTAAATATGGCTGGTTGGTTAGGGTTTGAGAGTAATTGGAACTAATATTTTCAGGAGAATGCAACTAAATCTTTAATGTCTTGGATCATCAAAAGGAGAGAAATATTGGGGAAAATTTAGATTTGACACTGAAAAACTCTTAGCTGAAATGAACCAATAAGTGACTCCCCGTCTCCGAGACTTTTTTTTTCCCTCCAAGTATAATTGCAGTGAATGTAGTAATTGGCCTGTGGGGTGCAGTCCACCATAGGCTCTCATTCTTACACAATAAGCAAGCGTAACTTACAACTGTTTAATATCTGTTTTAAGGTCTGAGTTGGATGCTGTTGCATGTGGAGGGAACCTGGGTTCCGAACATTAAATCAATTTCAAAGCAAAGAAAGTTTTGCCTGTGCACCTTTAAATTATACCTTTTTTGTTGTTTTGTTGCTAACATTTTAATGTGGTATTGATAATTGCTTGATTAGTTTGCTTTTGGATTTATTCCTATAGAAGAGCCATCAACTGAAAGAGGTTCTCCAATGATAAATGGTGCGGATGGAAAGCAAAAGGGCCCTCACAGTCTGGCATCAGGGCGTAGAGATAAAGTAAAAGTTAAAGATATTCATACTTTACCAAATGAAAAAGCAGCAAGCTGTGAGGATGCGACCATCCAAGGGGAAGGGTATTCTAATGTAGAAATAGCTTCCTCACCCTTAGGAGAGGTAAAAATTTATCTGAGTTGCAGCTCAGCTATTGGGGGATCAGATTTTTGCCTTCCTAGTCGAGAGCAGCTTATAAAAGTGATGGAGGATAAATGTTTGCGATTGTATCATATCGTTGACCCAAAATTTTCACTGACGAATCTGTTGAGAGATATGTGCTCCTGCATCTCTGAACTTGGAACTGATTCATATGACAAATCAAATGAAGGCTCTATGCAGATAATACCAAGTGTTAATGGACTGGATGAATGTCAGCAAAATGTTACTTTAACTGTCACAGGTAATAAAGCTTTGGATGTGCTGCCTTTGGCTTTAAATGGATCAATCGATGTGCAGGGTTCTGCTGCCCGGGTCTTACCTAAAGTTCCCATGAATCTATCCAGTCTAAGTGGTTTGCATGATGCTTTAAAAGTTGCAAACAAGTTCAGAACAGATGACGTTTTGGTAAGTGATGACAAAAAGGA
Source organism: Sindora glabra (assembly GCA_020226215.1). Classification (NCBI taxonomy): domain Eukaryota; kingdom Viridiplantae; phylum Streptophyta; class Magnoliopsida; order Fabales; family Fabaceae; genus Sindora; species Sindora glabra. The sequence goes on along the minus strand of CM035228.1, from coordinate 11,923,811 downwards.
GCTAGAGGATCCTGTGTCTCCCAATTCAGGTAGCTTGGTGGTTGTTCCACAGCACCAGCTTTCTTCTGATGATTTAAGGTATCTTCATGATGCAAATGATCTTACAAAAGGAGAAGAAAGTGTCAAGATTCCATGGATAAATAAAACCACTAATGACTTCCCACCATCTTTCTACTATATACCTGGGAATCTTGTGTTCTGCGATGCATATTTAAACATGTCTCTTGCGCATATTGGGGATGAGGATTGTTGTTCAGCCTGCTTGGGTAATTGTCTCTTGTCCTCTACACCTTGTGGTTGTGCGAATAAAGCTGGGGGTGGATTTGCATACACATTAGAAGGCTTGGTGAAGGATGAGTTCTTGGAAGAGTGTATTGCTATTAGTCACAACCGTGAACAACATCACTTTTATTGTAAAGACTGTCCACTTGAAAGATCAAGGAATGATGATTGTTTAGAACCGTGTAAAGGACACCTAAAGAGGAGGTTTATCAAAGAGTGCTGGATCAAATGTGGCTGTGGGAAACAGTGTGGTAATCGGATTGTCCAGCAAGGAATAACTTGCAACTTGCAGGTTGCTGTTTAAGTAATCTTTACAGCTGATGTTAATCATTATGTTCTTTGTAGAATGATGCTTCATCTAATCACTAATATATTTTCATCAATTTTGAGGTGGTGGGAATTTATTCTTATTTTTTACTTGTTAGGATATGTTAATAAATTATAATATGCTGTTGTCATAATCTTGTGCTACTCAGGTGTTTCTTACTACAGAAGGAAAAGGATGGGGTCTTCGTACTTTAGAGGACCTTCCAAAAGGTGCATTTGTGTGTGAGTTTGCAGGGGAAATTTTAACCATTGAAGAATTGTGGAAGAGGAACATGCAATGCACCCAAAATGGGAAACATACATACCCAATTCTACTAGATTCTGGTTGGGATTTGGGAAATGTGAAGGACAACGAAGCTCTTAGTTTGGATGCAGCATCCTATGGGAATATTGCCAGGTTTATTAATCATAGGTATTCTCACAGCTCCATATGGAGTCTTTGGCCTTTAAATATCTGCACTTGTGCTTCAAAATTTCGCTGCTTTAAATTGTGACTTATGTGAGTTTGCTGTTTGTTTGGGACAGTTTGATGTATTTGTTCTGATCCACATTTTCTTCAAATTTCGTTTTTATGTTTTGTGAGTATGTTGATGGGTGATTTAATTATTTAATTGTATATAATAGATTCTGTTCACCTGGTCAAAATATTTAATTGTGAGCTATATAATTGGGAACTAAGCCAGAGTCAGATGTAACATCTTGCTTCACTTCAGCTGGGGCTTTTGTCAGGTCATAATATATTTAATTATAAAGAAAAATATAGAGATATTCTCAATTATTATTATTATTGTTGTTGTTGTTGTTATTGTTGTGTTTTATACATTCAGTCAATAGTGAATTGAGCTCGAGCATCTTGGCATTTGTAGGAAGATGAGTCATTAGCAATTCCCTGTTGGGTTGATCTGAAGCCGCCTTAATGCTCTAATTTTAATTGTGTCTCTTTGTGCTAATAATTTTATTTGGCTTGTGCAAATAACTTTATTTGGCTTTTGCCAGATGTATGGATGCAAACCTGGTTGGGATTCCAGTGGAAGTGGAGACTCCAGATCATCACTACTATCATGTAAGAAATTATGGAACTCTTGAATTTCATTGTACATGATTCAATGCTTTAACATTATTGGCATTACAGACTCTGTAAAACCTTTGCCCACTTATACTTTTAACGAATCAAATTGTGCAGTTTGCCTTCTTCACATCCAGAAAAGTTGCTGCATTGGAGGAGCTCACTTGGGTAAGTAGGTTTGATTTTGTAATATGGTTTTTGGTGCATGCCTCCATATTAGGCAAACTTCTTTAATTTGTTATGGTGCTTATTAGTTGCTCTTTAATCTCAAGCAAGGACACAACTTGGGCTGTCAATAGAATGGTTTTAAGTAAATTGTTGTTGAAACATAATTGAATATTTACTGATCACTTGATGAATTAATGCCTTTATGCATTTGTAAACCATTTAGCATGGTTCTACTTAAGCAGTTTTATAGTTAATCTTGTTGGTTTTTAACTCACTATCTTCAAGTTAATTGATTTTGGAATCTAGATTTTCTCTTAGCTTGCTTCTGTGGTTGGTGTTGTCTGCAGGATTATGGCATTGACTTTGATGATCATGAGCATCCAATCCAACCATTCCATTGCAGATGTGGCAGTAAATTCTGCCGGAACATGAAACGACCTAATAGTAAGTTTAGGCTTACAGTAATTGGTAATGGACATAAATGACATAATGATTGTGTTCTTTACTGGTATTCTGCACTTTTCATTGCATATGTTGCGTTCTTGACTCAGGATTGAGGTTACAGGAAACCACACTAATAATTTTGAAAATTTACTGCTGGTATACCACAGTATAGGATTGTAATTGTTAGAAGATGTCCTTCCTTCAGAACATTATCTGATTGGTGATATCTTATAATGCAATAAGAGCAAAGCATTATTGTTTAGCGGTATGATTGATATAATCAGTTCTAAACACTCTTCAGCTTGGTTTGGGTGGTTCTAAATAGTTGGACAGGCGGATACCTCATACCCGGCTCTGTACCTACTAAATTACTGGCCATATTATAGAACCTGAAAGGTAACTTGTCCTGCTATAGTTTTCACATAGCTTATGCTTGATTGGGCTTATTTGGCTGCTAAGCAAATCTAGACCAAGCCCAAGCATGAATTTGATATTTGAGAGACATTTGAGGAAAGCTAATGTGATCATAGTCCTGCTTAGTTTGCTTAGGTTGCCTATCATGATCCTCGTCCTCTTTAATTTCACTGTTTGCTCGATCAATACATGAGTTGCTTAATTGGCTGGTAATACTTCCCTAGGAATTTGGTCACTGCTTTTCAGGAGAGGGTTGGGAGCCATTTTCATAATTCAGTTGTCATCCCTACACTTGATTTAGTATTTACTTAGAAGTTCGTCTAGAACAGATGAAGTTTCACGAAAATTTGATGAGATCCTTGGATGCAAGTGGTAGTAAGTAGGCAACTTTATATATTCATCAAGTTTTTATTTGCTTTTTGACTTGTATTGTCAGTTTGATGTTACTAAATCTCATTTCTTCCATTACGCAGGATCCACTAGATCTGCATCAATGATCTCTTAAACTTGATGTTAAACCTATGCCCCAATAGTTCTGAGGCCCAACTGGCTGAAATATTTTCTTTTTTGGGTGGGGTGTCGGGGTTAGTTGCTTTGTACAGTCCTTTTTTTGAATTTTGAACACGGTTTTTGGGTTGAAATCATTAGGCAGCAGTGTAGCTGAATATGTGGGAGTTTTTCTGCTGCCATTTTGCGGCGGTTTGATTATCCGTGGATAAACTTGTGCAGAAATCCATGTTTTGCATAATGTATGACAGATCGGTTGGTAAGAAATCCTGACATGTTAAGTTGAAGATTGAAACTAGAAAATTTGAAGTCCTTTATTGACGTGCAAAACCAAAACGATGTCAGATTTTGGTTGTCACTGGATGATGAAACGCAAATTTCCCCCGGCACCATTGCCACCGTCAAAATTCACTTGAATATCTCACAATCAGGTTGTATATGTAAGTAAGGACTGCTTATTCACACACTGGTTATGATTCTAGGCGCGGGTTGAGCAAACACAGGATAGAAACACGTATGGTCCGTTTGATATTGCCGTAGAAACCAAGTACCTTGTAAAAATTACAGTAACACGTCAATTGTCTCCACCATGGTTTCTGCGACGAGTATACTGCAATGCCATGAGTGTAATTGTACGATTATACGGACTAGAATGTCGTAATGCACAGATAATAGAGAAGACGCTGCCAGATGAAGAGAGTCATCTTTATCTTTACTTGAATTTGATAAATGGGGGAGGGAAAAAAAAAGGAAAAATAGTTAATAATGGAGTGGATGTGTTACGAAAAGAATCCTGGAAAAACTAATTACTGCCACCGGTAATATATTGCCAAGTATTTGCTACAGTGTTAGGAGTCTTTGGGTAGTTCTCATTGGAAGTTCTCGTAATTTTTTATGTATTTTTTGGAATTTTTCAAAAAATGTTTAAAATTATTTGATTAATATTGAGTAAGTGATATTTTTTAAAAAGTAATCTTTTATGATTTGTTTAATTTAATTTTGAATTTTTTTGAAAAATATTAAAAAATAATTGTTATATTTTTAATATTATTATAATATTAAGTAATAAATCTTAATTATTATAAATTGAATTTAATGAAAATAATTTTATTTTTATATTTATAGAAGTATAAGAAATAAAACTAACCCGAAAACGACTAAACACAGAACAAAGCTGAAGGGAAATAACCAGGAGAGAGAAGAAGAAAGATAAAAATTTAAAAATTCAAGAAATGAAATAAGTTGTAAGAAAGTGGAATTAGCATTTTCGTAAATCATTACAAAATGGGCTCGATCAGTGTGAAGTGGGTCGGGTGTGTGGTCCAGGACCAGCTACCCTTAAACCCTAGAACAAGAGTGTGCCGTCATTTCGATTATATACGTTTATTTCCTCTTGGTCGAGAAATCCAGAGAGCAGCTTCGGGGATCAACAATGTCGAAGAGAGGTAAAGATGGTTTTTCGTGGTTGCAAGTTTACATTCCTATACTCTCTTATCGTTATGTCTGACGGCTAGCTTTGTTTTCTCAGGTCGCGGTGGTTCGGCCGGAAACAAGTTCCGGATGTCGCTGGGTCTGCCAGTGGCGGCTACGGTGAACTGCGCTGACAACACAGGAGCTAAGAATCTCTACATTATTTCGGTGAAGGGAATCAAGGGTCGTCTGAACCGTCTGCCATCTGCTTGTGTGGGAGACATGGTAATGGCCACCGTTAAGAAAGGGAAACCCGATCTGAGGAAAAAGGTGTTGCCCGCCGTCATCGTTCGCCAGCGCAAGCCATGGCGCCGAAAGGACGGTGTTTACATGTACTTCGAAGGTTATATTCCAAATCCCTTTCTTCGTTCCCTGTATTCTTTTCCATTTGTTTTTTTTTTCGTATTTTTGAATATTGAATTTCATATCATCTATTATGGTTTTGTTGAATAATCAGTAAGTCCTTTCATTCGTTCCATTTCATGATTGCTTTTGAAACATTGTGCACGTATACAACGAATTAGCTGGCTATTCCACTTTCTCAGTGTCTTCTGCAAATAAATTTTTTTGGTTATCAGATATTTTTGTTAAATGCCAATTTGATTGACAATTGCCATATTCACTAGCATTGTGTTATAGCTGTCCTTTACATGACAGCTTATTTCAATGGCGTGTTATGACATGTTTGCTGCAATGGATGTAACTGTGTTAGTGGGTGGATGTTTTGATTTTTTAATATGTTGCTTCTATTCTAGTTACTTAGAGTGTCCAATCTATTAGTTGGTCATTCACACCTAGAAGCATACATCAATGAAAAAAGCCAGTTTTAAACAGCATAATGGTTTATCTCTTTAGCATTGTGTTACCTGTCTCCTGGCATATGTCTTTTCAATCCTCTGACCTTTCATCCATCAAATGATTTATCAAAGCAATTTTTATGATGTTGGTATCTATTGTTAAACTGGTCTCCTCCTCAGTTATTGACCTTGTTGCCTTCGAGACTTATCACTGTTTGCTGGCATTTTTTGTATGTTTGTCTACTATTTGTTCATGTTACAGCAACTCCTGACATATGGTCGTGCTATCTGCAGATAATGCTGGTGTCATTGTGAATCCCAAAGGTGAAATGAAAGGTAATTTCCTTTGTTAGGCATATCCTCTATTTGTGCAGCCTAAGTTATTGGAAGGTTGTGGATTTTTTCTCTACTTTCTCATTTTGCTACCGGAACATATTCCAATTGCGTTTTGATGTTCGCCTACTTGTTCTGTTTACTCATTTGCTTTTGTGATTTTGATCTGTGTGTCACGTTGGTAACTGTAGGGTCTGCTATCACTGGTCCAATTGGTAAGGAGTGTGCTGATCTGTGGCCAAGGATTGCAAGTGCAGCGAATGCGATCGTTTGAGAGGGAATTTTAGTTATATGACATTATGTTTTTGCTTTGTAGGATTTAAAGTTGTCTGAGATTTTGTTTAGCTTGAATGACGGTTTTTATCTCTCCTAATTTTGATATTAATCAGATAGTTTTCACTTTTGTGGGGAGTTTTTACTTAAAAAGTATTTTTATTATCATCGCATTTCTTTGATGTTTCAGTTATCCCCATTTTTTAATCAATACGCGGACCTGATGTAATGTTTTGGGCTAACGGGAATCGGTTGTATGTACGATCAGGCAAAGCTGTTTGGATTTGAGTCATGTACAGATTAATCTTTCCTTCTTTATCTGCCTTAAAGGCTCTAATAAGCCATGCCGTAACAGATAACTTACAAAGTAACTAGCAATTTTTACTAGCCTAGTACCTAGTGATTGATGTTGCAATATCAGTACTACACATACAAAGTTTGGAAGCTAGTAAGTGTGGGAAAGAGAATAAAATGAGAGAAAGGAAAGAAAGTGGATGAATAAAATTAACATGTTTTTCTGTGATTGGTTGGTCGTGGAATCTCCTAAAATTTTTCAAAATTAGAGAAACGTGGAATGGTGAGCAGTGCATGTGTTGAATAAACCTTTAGTTAACGCTATGATATAGTCTCTCTCTCTCTCTCTTCGTCCCAACAGCATTAGAGAGTGGTATTAACGGCATTAGAGAGTGGTATTATGCGAAGCTGTGCAAATACATGAATGAAGCGGTACGACTTCAAGAAAGGTTATCCTATTATCACTTATCAGCGTCAATGCAGAGCTTCAATGTTTATAAATGTATGTAATTATTGTCTAAAATTTAAGCCCTACTAAAAAATTAGGTCATGTCAACAATTTCTGTGGTTTAATAGTCATGCCTTAATATTTTAAGATCGATTAGGAGTGAGCTCGACTAATCTTACATATAAAGCCCATTATCTAATTCAAGTCCTCACAGATCGATTAGGAGTGGTATTAACGGTATTACAGATAGTTTGTCGTTGTCCCCGAGTACTCGTGATTGAATTCCCTCCCCACATGTTAGATCATTTGTTACCTCAGACTCGATCAATTTTGTTTTCTTAGTTAGCTTGGTTTGTTTCTGGCTTAAGCCCCTTTTGTACAACCAACAAAAAAAAAAAAGGTACTTATAAATTGCTTAATATTTTAAGATAGCTGATAGCAAAATTTGAATATAATATATGAACAGTAAAAAAATAATGAAACTAATTGGTTAAGCCAACTTAAGGTTAAAGCATATATGTAATTATCTAAGGATCTAATTCACTTATTACTAGTAGGTTGAGGAATGCGGTTATAAACTTTATTGTCGGTTGGTGATGGAAATTGCCACTTTTTTAATGTACATATATGCCCTTTTTCTTAATGAGAATTTAGGCCAGTGTTTACAACGTGCAGAGAGGGACTTGATGTATATGCAGAGAGGGACTCCTTAAAAAATGTATGTGCGAAGCTTTACGTTATTTAAGTATAATATATAAGATATTAAACTTAAGCATTCAAATAACTCGATTTATTATTTTTTTTATAGTGAAAAATCCGACTTAATATTTCAGGTCAGTGGATCAACTTTATTCGTTGGTTAGTTACTATGCACCAGATTTCTCTGCAGTTCAATTACATATATATCTTCTGCTACATAGTGAGATTAACTAGTGTTCCCTTACGTGAAACCATTAGATAGTGACCACTTCCACCAACGTAACTAGCAAATCAGCTGTACATATTAATCAGATTTTACTGCTAATCCTATCTTGCTGACCGGCTCTTGTTTCTCTCTATTTTGTATTTAATCCTCTTTTCCATAATAAAATATGCAAAACAATTTGAAAAAACTTTTGAATTTTCTTTTGTTATTTTTGTAATTTGTTTTTTCTATGTATTATTTAGCCTTGAATTAGTCAGTTAGTTCAATCTTGTTTCTCAACATTAATTCTCAGTTGTATAACTTCTGTCAGAAATGGAAAGGATTCTAAGGTTTTGAGTATGATTTATTTATTTATATTTGCTGTTCATCTTTTTGTTTTGGTATTGCATTAGTCGAGACTTTAGTCTTTTATCACTATACCTCAATACCTCAATGCTAATTTGCACTTTTTCATTTGGATAAAAAAATCATAGTACTAATTGAAGTGTTCAAGGAGACGAGTCCTTAATGGATGATCCAAACTTGAAAGGTAGGGAAAAGATGTCTTAGAGGAGAGGTGCCTCTCCTATTTATAATTTGCTAAGGGATGATAATAAGTGTGAGGGGGGGGGGGTGAGCTCTACCCAATAATATTCTACTTGTACTTCTAACCTAATGGGTGCAGGACATGTGTTCAAACGATTAGATTTGATGAGTTATTCGTGACCACGTCTGTACAAATTTCTTTTTTATTTGAGCTTCATGGATGAATATTTGAGCGATCGTAAGATGTCCTTATGCATTTTATCCCAACGGATGTTGAGTGGTTGTGTAGCTCGGATTGCTTGCTTTGGTATTTATGCTGATGGAAAGGATCGTTTGCCAGACTTTATGAGACTCCTTGTTCGATTGGATATTGGTGAGTCTGAGTGGAAGTTTTATGTAAATAATTTAATGATAGTAAAATAATTATAGATATTTAAATAATTTTAATGAAAAAATATTAATTTAAAATATTAAAATAAACTTCACTCATTTTTCTCATTTAAATGCTTTCATTAATTAAAGTGGATGGTGATAATGATAAATTGATTATAATATTTTTTATTATTAAATTAAGAGAATGATTTTTTCATAAGAGTGAAAGTATGTAAAAGTTCTTCCTATGTGTCTGTGTATTGAATGATGTGTCGTTGAAATATAAATTACTTTAAGCACATTCTGGACTTTATAGGATAGCAGGTTTGATCATACTTGGTGAATTTTTGATGTGTTACCGACTTTCTTTTACCTGTGAATGACGTGTTACTTTACATCTGCACCTATTCCTTAATCAGTTGAAGCGTCCAGGAAAAGCTCCCAAAATCATAGTACACAAAAACAAAATCACAAATTGATGCAAACAATGTCACTCACACACTACACCATTATTCACACAGTTCTTCTTACGATTGTACGGATTGGTGAGAAATATGTACTATTCAAATATTATACAACCCGTTATATCTCTACAAGATTGTACAAAAATGTGGCTGAATATAGAATACCACCATTAATTGACTTTAACATCACTCGAAGAGAAAGTGACTAAATGATGTGTGGCTTAAATGTAAAGCCATCAGACCCAAACTAAACTAAAGGGTCGCTAACCATTCATGGAAATGTTTCTTATCTTCTGCCAATAAAGTGATGACATGCCGTATGCAATGCCTTCCTGTCTGTTCAGTGTACACTTAATAAAGCTATCTCAACTTGCATGCCTTTTCATCCAGTACTCAGCCTCCTCCTAATTCTGTTTCCTATATATATCACAAACTCTCATTTCATATCATATTCAGATTCAAAGAATATATGAAAATGACAAGGTTTTCCAGCTTTCAGAGAAGTCAGTTGCTGAAGCTTCAGAAGAGAATGAGAGCAACTTCTTCAGTTACACTTGGTGGTGTCGAAAGAACGGCTTCATTTGGGTTTTTCCCTAAGGCATTTTTTCTGAGGCAGATGGTTTGTAAGCTGAAGAATCAGTGGAAACAAAGTGTGGCATTTTTTCAGTTACACTTGACCTTCTTTCTTTTTGAACTATGAATAACAAGTTCTTCTGTATATAGTTGGCTGTTACCACTGGTAGCAATTTTCAGAATATACTTTGCAAATTGCAAATATTGTAAATTGATAATTTTTAGTTATATCTTGTGTATCTCAATCTTCCATTCAATCAATCATGGTTGAAATTTTGATTGATGTTTTCTAATTAACTAGCAATTGATGTTTCAATTATCGGTGCTGCACATTCCAAACTTGATTGTATGTTGGAGAATTAGGAGGTGGAGAGATGGGAAAATAATGTGAGACCAAAAGATAAGGAAAGAGAAGAGAATAGATGGCTAAGGTAAGTTTTTCTTTTTATTATCGGTATTGTTAGAAAACTTTTTAGATTAAAAAATAAAATAATAAATAGTGAAACACATTAAATAAATTGGTAATTAAGATTATGATAACTTTCTCCTCCTTCTCTTTCTTCATCATTGTTTAATTCAATCTTAGGAGTCATTTGGTTTATATGATAAGTGAGGGAAATTAAATTTCTTATAAATAATTTTCTATGTGAATTTTTTAAAAAAATTTAAAATTATTTGCTTGATATTTAAGGAATAATACTTCTAAGAAATAAGTTCTTATATTTTTTGGTTCAACTATAAACTTTTCAAAAAATATTAATAAAATAATTATTATATTCTTAATATTATTATAATATAAATTAATAAATTTAGTTGTTATTAATTAAATTAATAAAAATAATTTTATCTTTATATTTATAATGATCATTGGAAGTATAACTTACTAATAAAGAAGGTGGATAAATAATTTCTCATACTTTATAAAAAATAATATTTCTTAAAAAATTTTATTTTTTTAATTTGTTAGATAATGATTAACTAAATAATTTATTTCTTTTTTATTTTTCGAGAAATAGAGCTTTAGTGTCTAGACATGTACGTAATTAAAGGAATTAAAATATCAAAATTGATGCGCATGAACAAATATATATATATATATATATTCATTTAGCATCTAAATATATAAATATTGATTGTACAGCTTCTTTATTTCGTAATCACAGGGAACCTCATAAAAAATGAGCTATTAGCATCCACCATTATATCATTGACAAAAAATATTTTAGTCTTTACCATATATTCTCATTTTAACTATAACTTTTATACATCACAAAAAAGGAGTAATAAATTTATATTCATGAGATATCACAAGATTTAACATTCAAATAACAAAAGCATATATTAATGTGCCAAAATGAGTGTTGAATTAGCTTGCCTATATATGTGGTTTAGCTTGGTTCAACAATATAGTTATAAAGAATAAAGAACACAGTAGAAAATATAACCAAAAACAATAATAGCCAAAAAGGGTATTATTGCTACAGAAAAATCATTCCATTTGGGAGCATAGTTGAGTATATAAAAATTTAGGATTCTTAAATTTTGATATTTTAATTCCTTTAATTATAAAAAATATGCATTGGTACGACTTTAGGAAGAGTTCTCTCGTTATCACCTATCAGCATTAATGCATAATTGCATATATAGAGCTTCAGTGTCTAGACATGTACGTAATTATTGACTGAAATTTAAGAATACGAAGAATACATAGCTCATTCCACTCTAAAGTTAGGTTATGCTATCAGTCTTTGTGAGAATTAACAATAACATTTATATATTATTTAATATATTAATATAGTCCAGCTGATCAATAAATTGAGGTGTCGATTCAATAAAGAATATGGCAATGCTATATGTATGAAAAATTGAATTTAAAATTGAATATCAAATGCAAATAATGGATTATATGAGACAAATTTGTGAAACTTAATTCAATGGATAAAAAGGATTTAAAAGTTAATTTTAAATTTTGTCTTTGATGCATATAATATTTTAAGAAAACTTCATAACTGCCTTCCTTTATTTATGATAATTTATTATTATTATTTTTAGTATTGATAGAGGTTACTGAATTACTAGATATACATATATAAAGATTAGGAATTAAATTCTATGATAAAAAATATTTTTTTTAAAAAAATTAATTATCAATTGAAGCAAAAAATCTGGGCTAAAGAGGTTCCTTTTATGCTTTTATGATGCTATTGATATATATATGGATACATGGATAAGCATGGAATGATGTGTCGTTCAAATGTAAATTACTTTTTAAGATATCAATTGATTGATGACACAAAAGTTAGTGAATTGCTGATGTGTTTGCCGACTTTCTTTTACGGGTAACTTTTTGTCCTCAAACCCATGTGCATGTGAAGGTCCCCAAATCTTTGAGTATCACAAAATGACATAAACAATATCACCGACACTTTATTCACACAATTCTTCCTAGGATCGCACGCACTGGTTAAAGATTTAATGTATGATTATTATCATGTCACGGTTGCAAAAATTTATAACAAAAAACAAAAGAAATAACAGAATTAATTAATCTAGCTAGACAGCATTTTGAACCATCACCGTAACTAAGAATACAACGTTTGCATCCAGCGGTTTTCATTTGTTTGAGAACAGGTAAATTCTAAAGTACTTTGGAAGATTCTAAACTTAAGGTGATGTGATAAATTTTAGACCATTAGATAAGATTATTAAAATTTTTGATAATCTCATTTAAAAATTTATATTTTTTCACTGTCAATTTTTAAAGTACTGTAGCAAGCAGCTTAAGAATAACTACAAGGCCAATTTAATTTAGATAACAAGAGAAAAAGAAGGGAAATTTGCACTACTCTCTACAGCACTGTATGAAAATACCACCATTGACGTGGACATCACTCAGAGAGAAAGTGTCTAATCATCACTTCATCATCCTGGGACCACAATGACTGTGTAAAGCCATCAATCCTAAACTAAACTAAATCACGATGAGCCATTCATGCTAATGTTTCTTATCTTCTACTAATAAAGTGATGACATGCCATATACAATGCCTTTCTGCCTGTTCAGTGTACACTTGATAAAGCCATCTCAACTTGCGCGCCTTTTCATCCAGTATTCTATTTCCTATATATATTATATATCACAGCCTCTTATTTCATATCATATTCAGATTCAAAGAATATATGAAAATGGCAAGGTTTTCCGGCTTTCAGAGAAGTCAGTTGTTGAAGCTTCAGAAGAAGATGAGAGCAACTTCTTCAGTTACACTTGGTGGAGTTGAAAGAAGGGCTTCAGTTGGGTTTTGCCCAAAGCCATTTGTTGTGAGGCAGATGGTTTGTAAGCTGAAGAATCAGTGGAAGCAAAATGTGGGATGGCAAAGAAGCAAATCAGTGCACTACAGCTATGATCTTCGCAGCTATTCTCTTAACTTTGATGATGGACTTTCCTTAGATCATATCCCACCTCGTTTTTGCTGATGATTTTGATTTTAGATCCTCTTTCTTTTTGAATTGTGAATAGTAAGTCTTCTGTATATAGTTGGCAGTTGCCACTGGTAGCAATTTTCAGAGAGTACTTTGCAAATTGCAAATATTGTAAATTGATAATTTTTAGTTATATTTCGTGTATCTCAATCTTCCATACAATCAATCATGGTTGAAACTTAGATTGATGTGCAGTAATTAACCTTCAATTAGTTTTTGTGTATATAATCTTCCATACAATAAATCATGGTTGAATTTTTGTTGCCCGTAAAGAAAGACACTTCAAGATGACTTCATTAATTACCTAGAATCTTTGTTGCCTTGTTTTTGTTCTTTTATTTTTTTGCCAAGCAACTTCACTGGTCTTCTAATTGGCTGATATCTGTGGCCGAGGATTGCAAGTGCAGCCAACATAATTGTTTGAAAGGAAATCTTAGTGATATTTGTGATTTCAAATTGCAATTCAGTATCATAGTTCTGTATTTTCTCTTTCAGGGCATCAAGGATTCAACCAAAAAGATAAGAACTCCTCCTGACTAATTATATAATGAATGTTCCCGGAATACAAAGCCTAGTCCTACATATTAGCATCATGTAGATTTATTGTATTTTAGATTAGATTAGATATCATGTTTTGATTTCTTGGATTGTTCTCTCTTTATAGCTTTCTTATTTTGCACTTAAGAGTGTCTATTTGTAAGAACTTATGAAATCTACATAATCATGACAACTAAATTTTATATAAGTTGAATAAGTAAAATTAGTGAATAAGTACGTTTAATTCAAATTAAATTACGTACGATATGCAATGAACAGTATTGTGTATGCTATGCCGACATTTTTGATGTAATAGTTGGAGTTGCTTTTAGGACTTCTTTCTTCATGTTTTGGATATTCTAAATTTAAATGTAGGACATTATGTTTTAAGTAATTCATCACTCTTATCATGAAAAAATATTAATTAATTTTGTAGATTGCAACTTTTGCTACATTTTTTTAAAGGGTTATTTGGTTTGGAGTAATCAGGAAAAAGAAATGAAATTAAAAGTTTTTACTCCTATTGTATGCGTTTGATTCAAAAAAAAATTATTTTCTTTTTCTATTTTTTCTCAATAAGATTACTTTAAATGAGATAATGATAATTTCTCTTAATTTCTCAAGAAATTTGATTCCCTTATTTCAATTTTTGGGTTTCCTGACAAATAGATGGAATTATTCCATCTGACTTCCAAGTTCAACCAAATTTTTTTTCTTCTTTTTTGTTTTGGTATTACATAGTGGTGTGCCTTGTAGACATGAAAATTAACTATTTTCACTAGAACTATAGTAGTAGCAAGGTTAGGTCGAATTTAAGAAATTAAATAATTGAGTCAGCAAAATAAAATCAGAAACAATGGGTTTTAATTGAATTTTTTTAAAAAATACAAAACAAAAGAACATAATGATGAAAAGGAAACTGTAATAATAAATTAAAAAGGTTTTGGTGCAAGATGATTTTATACTTTATTTCTTTGATTGATTCTCAACAACTAATAAAATATTTTAAGATCAATTAGTTAACTAGAAAAATGTTCGGAATCCTTGCAGTACTATTCCTAGTGCTAATTAATTTAAAGTATCATCTAAATTAATTTCTTATTACTAAATTCAATTTAAGAATTCTTTGGAGTTCCTCAATAACCCTTAAATCAATTTAGCAATAGTACCAAAATTTGATAAAGACTAAATTAATAATTACAATTGGAAATTATCAATTTATTCTTTATTTTCCTTAGGTAACTATTATAGTTAAGGGTAAAGATGAATTGAGTTGAGCCAGATGTATATACACTCAACTTTGAACTCATAAAAAATAAGTAAGCTTGAAATCAAGTTGAATATTATTGAGCTTGGATGATTAATTTGAGTTTAAGCTTGAGATTGAGATTGAGATTGAGGTTGAACTTAATTCAAATACAAGTTTAAACAAGTTTATACAAACTTATTTGAGCAATATGTTATTAGGCTTCAATTTCTTATCAACTTGAATAGTTTGTTATTTCACCTAAATTTGAATTAATAAAATCTTATCTTTCACAAATAATTAAATTAGAACTAGATTTTTTGGTCTCATTTAACTTATTTATATAGTTTTTTTTAACTTTCAAAACTATTAAAAATATTTATACATATGTCATATAATACTAACAATATGCAACTTTAGCGGTTACTAATGAAATTAATTTTTTTTATGTATTATATTATTTGTATATTGTATAGAAATAAAAAAAATTACTTTTTAGTATTAGGCTCATCTAAACTCGTGTATAGTTCAAGTTGAATAATATGAAACTTAAACTCCATTTGCATATCAATTGAGTTTGACTTGTTTAGGCTTGACTCATTTAATGTCAAATTTGAATTGAGCTTTTTGTAAGTTAATTTCAAGTTATTCACAAAGAACTTGACTCATTTGCATCCGCATTACCTAATAATTCATCTAAGCATTAAATCATCAAAACTTAGTTGCAACTAATAATAATTAACCAAACAGTTCACAACTACAAATAAATCATAGTCAATTGTATAATATTAGAATATTATAGAGCTAACTATATTCTATAATATAAGAATATTTAATTGATATAAATTGATTATTTTGCCTATTATTCTATTAAAGCCTTACTATCTTTAATACCTTCCTTTACCACTACCTTTCATCATTAGTAACTACCAATTATCATTTATTATGGTTAATCATTATCTACCATCATTTACCATCAGTGATCATTATCCACTATCATTCTTAGTGACTATTGGTGAGCGCTGGCTATTTTTAATGACCATTACCCACTTCTAGTGACCATCATTTATCACTATTTATTGTTAATGACTACCATCCACTACCACTCATTGGTAGCATCTACCACTCATTGTTGGTGATCACCATTTATTATTGATGATCATTATTAGTCATTAACTACTAATAGTGATCACTATTCATTACTATATCATTGGTAACCATCGTATATTGCCATTCAACGTCAATAATCATTGGTGGCCACCACCTACTGCCCATGACCATTACCTTAGTATTTATGCTAATGGAAAGGGTTGTTTGCTAGATCTAATGAGACTTCTTGTCTGATTGGGTATTGGTGAGTTTGAGTAGAAGTTTTATGTTATTAATGTAATGTAATAAAATTATTATAGATATTTAAATAATTTTGATAAAAATATTAATTTAAAATATTAAAGTAAACTTCACTTATTTTTCTCATTTTCATAATAAATGCTTTTATTAATTAAAGTGGTTGGTGATAATAATAAATTAATTATAATATTTTTATTATTTTATTATTATTAAATTAATAGAATGATTTTTTTCATAAGAGTGGAAGTATGTAAAAGTTCTTTCTCTGTGTGTGTATTGAATGATGTGTCGTTGAAATGTATATTGCTTTAAGCCACCTTCTGGACTTCATCAGATAGCAGGTTTGATCATACTAAAGTTGGTGAATTTTTGATGTGTTACCGACTTTCTTTTACGTTGAATGACGTGCTACTTTACATGTGCATCTTTTCCTTAATTAGTTGAACAGTCCGGGAAAAGCTCCCAAAATCATAGTACAACAAAAACAAAATCACAAATTGATGTAAACAATGTCACTCACACACTAAACTATTATTCACACAATTCTTCTCACGATTGTACGGATTGGTGAGAATATGTACTATTCAAATATTATATACCCCCGTATATCTCTACGAGATTGTGAAAAAATGTGGCTGAATTTATAATACCACCATTAATTGACTTTAACATCACTCGAAGGGAAAGTGTCTAAATGATGTGTGGCTCAAATGTAAAGCCATCGGACCCAAACTAAACTAAAGGATCGTCAAACATTCATGCAAATGTTTCTTATCTTGTGCCAATAAAGTGATGACATGCCATATGCAATGCCTTCCTGTCTGTTCAGTGCACACTTAATAAAGCTATCTCAACTTGTATGCCTTTTCATCCAGTGCTCAGCCTCCTCATAATTCTGTTTCCTATACATATCACAACCTCTCTTTTCATATCATATTCAGATTCAAAGAATACATGAAAATGGCAAGATTTTCTAGCTTTCAGAGAAGTCAGTTGCTGAAGCTTCAGAAGAGAACGAGAGCAACTTCTTCAGTTACACTTGGTAGTGTTGAAAGGACGGCTCCATTTGGGTTTTTCCCTGAGGCATTTTTTCTGAGGCAGATGGTTTGTAAGCTGAAGAGTCAGTGGAAGCAAAATGTGGGAAGGCAAAGAAGCAGATCAGTGCACTACAGCTATGATCTTCGAAGTTATTCTCTTAACTTTGATGATGGACTTTCCGTAGATCATATCCCATCTCGTTTTTGCT
Organism: Sindora glabra; assembly: GCA_020226215.1. Lineage (NCBI taxonomy): Eukaryota > Viridiplantae > Streptophyta > Magnoliopsida > Fabales > Fabaceae > Sindora > Sindora glabra. The sequence goes on along the minus strand of CM035228.1, from coordinate 11,906,271 downwards.
GATGATTTTAATTTTTGATCTTCTTTCTTTTTGAATTATGAATAAAAATTTCTTCTGTTGCCATTGGGAGTAATTTTCAGAATATACTTTGCAAATTGCAAATATTGTAAATTGATAATTTTTAGTTATATTTTGTGTATCTCAATCTTCCATTCAATCAATCATGGTTGAAATTTAGATTGATGTTTTCTAATTAGCTAGCAATTGATGTTGCAATTATCAGCGCTACACATTCCAAACTCGATTGTATGTTAGAGAATTAGGAGGCGGAGGGATGGGAAAATAATGTGAGACCAAAAGATAAGGAAAGAGAAGAGAATAGATGGTTAACATAAGATTTTCTTTTTATTATCCGGATGGTTAGAAAATTTTATAAATTAAAAAATAAAATAATGAATAGTGGAACATATTAAATAAATTGGCAATCAAAATTCTCATAACTTTATCCTCCTTTTCTTTCTTCATCATTATTCAATTCAATCTTAGGAATCGTTTAGTTTATATGATAAGTAAATTTCTGAAGAAAGTTGAATTTGTCAAAAATAATTTTTTATGTGAACTTTTTAAAAAAAATTAAAGTTATTTAATTGACACTAAAAGAATAATATTTCTAAGAAAAAAATTTCTATATTTTGTGGTTCAACTTTGAATTTTTTGAAAATATTAACAAAATAACTACTATATTCTTAATATTATTATAAAATAAGTTAATAGATTTTATATCCTTAATATTATTATAAAAAAATTAATAAATTTAGTTATCATTAATTAAATTTAATAAGAATAATTTTATCTTTATATCCATAAAAAATATTAAAAGTAGAATTTACCAATAAAGAAGTGGGTAAGTAATTTATCATATTTTATAAAAAGTAATACTTCTTAAAAAATTTTATTTCTTTTAATTTGTTAGATAATGATTAGCTAATTTCTTTTTTATTTTCAAAAAATAGAATTTCCGTATGCTATTATTGCAAACTAATGAGTCCTTATTATGTGACACTGTGACAAGCAAGTATACGCATGAATTGGTACGACTTTAGGAAGAGTTCTCCCGTTATCACCTATCAGCATTAATGCATATATAGAGCTTCAATGTCTAGACATATACGTAATTATTGACTGAAATTTAAGAATACCAAGAATACGATAGCTTATTCTACTCTAAAGTTAGGTTATGTTATCAGTCTTTGTGAGAATTAACAATAACATTTATATATTATTTAATATATTAATATAGTTCAACTGATTAATAAATTGAGGTGTCGATTCAATAAAGAATTTGGCAATGCTATATATATAAAAAATTTAATTTAAAATTGAGTATCAAATGCAAATAAAGGATTGTATAAGATAAGTTTGTGAAGTTTAATTTAATGGATAAATTAATTTTAAATTTTATTTTCGATGTATATAATATTTTTTATAAAAAAATTTTAAGGAAACTTTCATAACTACCTTCCTTTATTTACTTTTGTGATAATTTATTATTATTTTTTTAGTATTGATAGAAGTCATTAAATTACTAGATATATATATAAAGATTAGGAATTAAATCCTATGATAAAAAATACAATTTTTTTTTAAAAATTAATTATCAATTGAAGCAAGAAATCTGGGCTAAAGAGGTTCCTTTTATGATGCTATTAATATATATATGGATACATGGATAAGCATGGAATGATGCGCCGTTCAAATGTAAATTACTTTTTAAGATATCAACTGATTGATGATACAAAAGTTAGTGAATTGCTGATGTGTTTGCCGACTTTCTTTTACGGTTAACATTTGTTCCTCAAACCCATGTGCATGTGAAGGTCCCCAAATCTTTGAGTTTTACAAAATGAAATAAACAATGTCACCGACACTTTTATTCACACAATTCTTCTTAGGATTGCACGCACTGGTTAAAGATTTAATGTATGATTGTTATCACGTCACGGTTGCAAAAATTTATAACAAAATACAAAAGAAATAACAGAATTAATTAATCTAGCTAGACAGCATTTTGAACCATCACCTTAACTAAGAATACAACGTTTGCATCCAACTGTTTTCATTTGTTCGAGAATAAGTACAAGGCCAATTTAATTCAGATAACGAGAAAAAGAAGGGAAATTTGCACTATTCTCTACAGCACTGTATGAAAATACCACCATTGACGTGGACATCACTCAGAGAGAAAGTGTCTAATCATCACTTCGTCATTCTGGGACCACAACGACTGTGTAAAGCCATCAATCCTAAACTAAACTAAACTAAATCACGATGAACCATTCATGCTAATGTTTCTTATCTTCCACTAATAAAGTGATGACATGCCATATACAATGCCTTTCTGCCTGTTCAGTGTACAGATGATAAAGCTATCTCAACTTGCATGCCTTTATATCCAGTATTCTGTTTCCTATATATATTTTATATCACAACTTCTCATTTCATATCATATTCAGATTCAAAGAACATATGAAAATGGCAAGGTTTTCCGGCTTTCAGAGAAGTCAGTTGTTGAAGCTTCAGAAGAAGATGCAAGCAACTTCTTCGGTTACACTTGGTGGAGTTGAAAGAAGGGCTTCAGTTGGGTTTTGCCCAAAGCCATTTGTTCTGAGGCATATGGTTTGTAAGCTGAAGAATCAGTGGAAGCAAAGTGTGGGATGGCAAAGAAGCAAATCAGTGCACTACAGCTATGATCTTCGCAGCTATTCTCTTAACTTTGACGATGGACTTTCCGTAGATCATATCCCACCTCGTTTTTGCGGATGATTTTGATTTTAGATCCTCTTTCTTTTTGAATTGTGAATAGTAAGTTCTTCTGTATATAGTTGGCAGTTGCCGCTGGTAGCAATTTTCAGAGAGTACTTTGCAAATTGCAAATATTGTAAATTGATAATTTTTAGTTATATTTCGTGTATCTCAATCTTCCATACAATCAATCATGGTTGAAACTTAGATTGATGTACTGTAATTAACCTTCAACTTCTTTTTGTGTATATATCTCAATCTTCCATACAATAAATCATGGTTGAATTTTTGTTGCTCATAAAGAAAGACACTTCAAGATGACTTCATTAATTACCTAGAATCTTCGTTGCCTTGTTTTTGTTCTTGAGAGGAAGTCTTTGTGATATTTGTGATTTCAAATTGCAATTTTGTATCATGGTTCTGTATTTTCTCTTTTGGGGCATCAAGAATTCGACCAAAAAGATAAGAACTCCTCTTGACTAGTTATGAAATGAATGTTCCCGGAATACAAAGCCTAGTCCTACATATTAGCATCATATAGATTTATAGTATTTTAGATTAGATTAGATTAGATATCATGTTTTGATTTCTTGGGTTGTTCTCTCTTTATAGCTTTCTTATTTTGCACTTAAGAGTGTCTATTTGTAAGAACTTATGAAATCTATATAATGATGACAACTAATTTTATACAAGTTGGACAAGTAAGATTAATGAATAAGTACGTTTAATTCAAATTAAATTATGTAAGATATGTAATGAATAATATTGTGTATACTATGCTGACATTTTTGGTGCAATAATAGTTGGAGTTACTTTTAGGACTTCTTCTTTCTTCATGTTCTGGATATCTTAAATTCAAATGTAGGACATTATGTTTTAATTTTGTTACACCCTCCTCAGTTATAAATAAATTAGAAATTATGATGTGAGGAAGAATGATTAAGACAACTAGTAATTTCGAGTGAATTAAGAATATTGTGTGTGAATTATAAAATAAAGTAGAGTTGATGAAAATAAGAGTGTGGGAATATGGTTCTGGTAAAATTATTGGGGAAAAGTTTGTTAGAATTTTGAGGTGTAAAATTATACACTAAAATAAATGAGTATATGAGTATGGAAGAGAAATAGAAATATTTTTTCAAAAATACCCCTGAGGCCTTATTCTTCCCTTTTTCAGCCCTAAAGACCCTCACCCTTCTCATTTCTCCATTTTCTTCCACTCTCTCTACACACTCCTCTCCTTACTTCATCAACCAAGCAAGGAAAACTTCAAATCTTTTGGATTTCTTCATTTAATTAAGGTAAGAATATTATTTTCATTAAGAATCCCTCCTATTTGTTCTTGGTTGATAAAGGATTTGAAGTTTATTTGATTTTGTTGAGCATTTTAAACCCTAACTCTAGAAACCATGGATTTGGATGTGATTAGGGTTGAAAGATATTTAAATTAGTCTTTTAACATCCTCTTCCATACAAGGTAAATGGATAATCTAGCTAAATCTATAGATTTTGAGGTTATATGAAAACATATGTGAAATATAGGTTAGTTTGTGATTTTGCTTGATTTTGATGTTTTGGAAGTAATAAATGATAGAGAGAAGTGATATAATATGTTAGATAAGTGTATTGATGATCATACTTGGGTTTGATGTGCATTGTATATGATTATGAGGTGTTTTGGATCAGTTGTATAGTGAAAATTTCACAGAAAACTGAGTTTTTCATGTGTGAATCGATTCACTAATTGATTCTGAGGGTCCAGAGGCGAAACTAGGCTTTAGAATTAAGTGGCCAAGCAATTTTGGGCTTCCAGGGTTGATGAATCGATTCATCAATTAATTCTAGGGTTCCAGAGGCAAAAACTAGGTTAGTGAATTGATTCACTAATCGATTCATCGATTGCAGATTTTCATACCAACTTTGAAGGGGCATAACTCCTTCATCTTATATCTGTTTTAAATAAACCACCTATCATTTTAAAGGTGATTGATTCTAATTTAAAATGGATTTAATTTCAAATAAAAATCACATATATATTTTGATATATCATTAAAACAGTGAGCAAAGATCATAAACTCTGAATTTCAGAAAAGAGCACTTTTATGTCTGACTTTAAAAGGACATAACTTTTTCCAAACTTCATTGATTTAGGCAAATAAGAAGACTATGGAAAGGTGATTGAACCTACTTTCATTTGAAAAGAGTTTCATACATAATACATGAGTTATTCCTAAAACATCACTCATAGGTCAGAATTATGATCATTATATAACCCATTCTTAATCTATTTTCGTTTCCATATCTCAGAATGATTGATCATGGATATTAAACCTCTAAGTATTGAAAGTGTATTGGTTTATGACAAATTATAGCATGAGAGTTATGATATATGTAAATGCTTGTAGCTATATAAGAGAGTAGGATGATGTTGATAGATATTGTGAGCTACATTGAATTGAATTATGATTTTATTGATTGGAGCTTGAGCTCTAATATTTAAATTGCATTGAGAGCCATGCCACGAGTGGCATTAAATGTGAGAAATATGATGTGGGCAATATTGTGAATATTGGATGAAAAATTCCTGATTATAATACAGGTAGGATATAAGGTAGGCTGAGAGTCAAAAGGAGGATGAATGTATTTTATTTATTGTTTGTCCATTCAATGAAACATAATGTTGAGTGCAATAATCATGAGTATTGTTATATGATACATTAAACATGAGACAAGCGTGCGATAATCTTAGTGTTGATGGCTCTTGCTTACTAATATGTTTGATCATGGTATGATTTTGTTGAGGGAGGACAGTCTGGTGGGTAAGCTATTGTACATTATTGTTATTCTTATAGATTATCTACTCACTGAGCCTCGGACTCACTCCCCCATCTTTTATTTCACAGATTCATAGGTTGAGCCTCTACCTCTAACTCCTTAGAATTAAAGTTCATAGGAACTCGTTGACGGTATTTTGGTAGCACAGTTCATGTATATAGAATGTTTTAGGCCTCTTGTCAGTGATAGTGTTAGGTTAATAAAATGTTGAACCAATTCTTTAAAAGTTAGTTAGGCTTGTTTATCCTCATTTTAGGAGGGTTATGAGCATTTCTAACTTTCATATCTATTGTAGAAACTTTTGGTAAAAGCTACCTTTGAAATACTATTTTCTTCTATGAATGTCTCACTTGTGATAGGTTAGCTTTAAGTTAAGTACACACACATAGGTTGGTGGAAATCAGTAAAGGGTTCCACACCAGTTACGATTGGGTTAGGGTAGTGACAAAGTAGTTCATCACTCATGTCATAAAAAATATTAATTAATTTTATAGATTGTAACTTTTGCTATATTGAGAATTTTTTTCTCTATGGGATTATTCTAAATGAGGTAATGATGATTCCTCCTAATTTCTTAAGAAATTTGATTCCTCGATTTTGATTTTTGGGTTTCTTGACAAATAGATGGAATTAGTTCTATTTGACTTTCAAGTTCAACAAATGTTTTTTTTCCTTCATTTTTGTTTTGGTATTGCATATTCGTGTGCCTTGTAGACATCAAAATTAACTATTTTCACTAGAACTATAGTACTTGGAAGTTTAGGTTGAATTTAAGAGATTAAATGGTTGAGCTAGGTGAAAGAAAATGAAAAAAAAAAAAGGTTTTAATTGATTTTTTTAAATTATAAAACAAAAGAACATAATGATGAAAAGGAAACTATAATAATAAAATGGTTTTGGTGCAAAATGATTTTATACTTTATATCTTTGATTGATTCTCGATAACTAATAAAATATCTTAGGATCAATCAGTTAGCTAGAAAAATATTCAAAATCCTTGCGGTACTATTCGTAATGCTAATTAAATTAAAGAATAGTCTAAATTAATTTCTTATTACTTAATTCAATTCAAGAATTACTTGGAGTTCCTCAATAACTCTTTAATCAATTTAGCAATAGTACTAGAATTTGATAAAGACTAAATCAATAATAACAATTGCAAATCATTAGTTTATCTTCTATTTCCCTTAGGTAACTATTAAAGGTAAAAATAAATCGAGTTGAGCCAGATGGATATACACTCAATCTTGAACTCATTAAAAATAAGTTTGAAATCAAGTTGAACATTATTAAGTTCAGATAATTAAATTGAACTTGAGCGAGCTTATCTTGAACATAAGTGTAAATGAGTTTATAAGAACTTATTTAAGTAATATATTATTAGGTTTTGATATTTTTTATTAACTCGAATAGTTTGTTATTTCACTTAAGTTTGAACTAATAAAACCTTTTTTTTTTTACAAATAATTAAATTAGACACTAGATTTTTTGATCTTATTTAACTTATGTATATAAATTTTTTTGATGACTTTCAAAACTATTAAATATATTTATACATTGTCATATAATACCAACAATATGCAACCTTAGTAATTACTAGTGAAATTAATTTTTTTATGTATTATATTATTTGTATATAGTATAAAAATAAAAAAATTAATTTTTATTATTAGGATCATTTAGGTTCACAAATAATTCAATTCAAACAATATAAAGTTTAAGCTCAACTCATATATGAATCAAGCTTGATTTGTTTAGGCTCGACTAATTTAATGTCGAACTCAAATTGAGCTTTTTGCAAGTCAATTTTAAGTTGCTCACAAGAAACTTGACTTATTTGTATCCCTAGTAACTAATGATTCACTTAAGCATTAAATCACCAAACCTTAATTGCAACTAATAATAATTAATCATGACAATTCACAATTGCAAACAAATCATAATCAATTGTATGGCATTAGAATATAATAAAGCCAACTATATTTCCATGATATGAGAATGTTTAATTGATATAAATTAATTACTTTGCCTATCATTCTATTAAAGTCTTACTATCATTAATTCCTCACTTTACTGCTATCGACCATCATTAGCCACTACTGATTATCATTCATCATAGTCAATCACTATTTACCATTATCTACTATTAGTGATCATTACCTGTCACCATTCTTAGTGACCATTGGCGAGCACTGTCAATTTTTGATGATCATTATTCACTATTGGTGACTATCATTTACCATTGCTCATTGCTAATGACTATCGTTCATTATCCATCATCATTTATTATTGGTAACTACCGTTAACTACCAATCATTGCTGGTGACCATTATTATCCATTAATTACTAACAATGACCAATATTCATCACTATCTATTACTAGTAACCATCATATATTATCACTTATTATTAGTAATCATTATTGGCTACCACTTACTGCCTATAATCATTATTCATCACCACCCATCATCGCTCATTGCCCACCACTACCTATCACCCCTTTGCATTCTTGATAATTATTGTTAGCTATTATCTACTGTCGGTGACCACCATCTACTATTATTACTGCCACCATCTATTACTGGTGACTATAGTCGACCATTGTTTACCATTGTCAACCATTCAATTTTTAACGAAGATATTAATCAAATAAAAAAAAAAAAACTTGGGCTGTAGCGGCGAAAACATGCTGACATAGGACATCGTAAGAAGGAAAGAGGCATGTGCTACATTTTTATATAAGTTTTTATGCTCACAAAATATAACAAAACTTATAGTGCTTCAATGCCAAGTAGTAGAAGTAGTTTACTAGAAAATCCTACTTTTAATTGTTGAACAAATTTCACTGTTTCGAATTTTGAAACAATAAATTTGTTCAATAATTTAAATTCAAGAGCCTATATATATTTTTTTAGTAATTATAGAAGTGGTTGAACTACTAGATATATATATATATATATATATATATATATATATATATATATATATATATATATATATATATATATATATATATATTAAGATTATGAATTGAATCTTGAATGTAATAAATGGTACAAAACTTTCAAAGAATAATGAATTCATTTAAATTAAAAGCTTTCGGTTGAAGAGGCTATTTTTGTTTCTCAATGTATATGTTAAAATAATAAAACTTAAAATATTTTTTAAAGCGCAATCACGTCCATTAATCAAGATTGTGTTTTGAATCACCAGAACTAATAGTACAATAGTTGCATGGAAGTGTTTTCTTTTATTTGAAAACGAGTATGTTCAATTTAATTTAGATCATGCCACATACAATAACAAAATAAAATATGAAGAAGAGGAATTACGAACAAAATAAGAGAAATATACATACTATTCAAACATCATATATATACTAATATCTTTAGATCAAAGACTCTATAAAAGGACTCTGTAATGGGTGATCCACATTTATCATGTAACAAATATTTATTTATTTAAATGAATATATATTTTTATCTTGAATTTAAATTTAATCAAAATTAATTAATTTTTGATAACTGATCAAGAATTGAAAAAGTGGGAGAGAGAAAGAAACTACCCACTATTTTTCAGAAATCAATAGAGAGACAAAAAGGAAAGTGTGAGAATGTACAATTCAGTTTTTACCAGAGCTAGAAAAATTTCTTTCAAAGAATTTTCCTTCATCTTCTTCTCTCTACAAGACAATGTGTGGGGTTTTGGTGTAATTGTTATGAATAGAAGCAAGAATTCCTAATCAGAGATGATTCTTGGCAGATTGTGTGGTGGGACATAGCATCGGGATCTAGAAAAGCAAATCAAGTATGTATATTTCGCATTTGATTATGGTTTATTAAACATTACTTACAAATCCTATGATAAAAAATATATTTTTTTTAAAAAATTAATTATCAATTGAAGCAAGAAATCTGGGCTAAAGAGGTTCCTTTTATGATGCTATTAATATATATATATATGGATACATGGATAAGCATGGAATGATGTGTCGTTCAAATGTAGATTATTTTTTAGGATATCAAGTGATTGATGTTACAAAAGTTAGTGAATTGCTGATGTGTTTGCCGACTTTCTTTTACGGTTAACATTTGTTCCTCAAACCCATGTGCATGTGAAGGTCCCCAAATCTTTTGAGAATCACAAAATGAAATAAACAATGTCACTGACACTTTTATTCACACAATTCTTCTTAGGATTGCACGCACCGGTTAAAGATTTAATGTATGATTATTATCACCTCACGGTTGCAAAAATTTATAACAAAATACAAAAGAAATAACAGAATTAATTAATCTAGCTAGACAGCATTTTGAACCATCACCATAACTAAGAATACAACGTTTGCACCCAACGGTTTTCATTTGTTCGAGAATAACTATAAGGCCAATTTAATTCAGATAACAAGAGAAAAAGAAGGGAAATTTGCACTACTCTTTACAGCACTGTATGAAAATACCACCATTGACGTGGACATCACTCAGAGAGAAAGTGTCTAATCATCACTTCATCATCCTGGGATTACAATGACAGTGTAAAGCCATCAATCCTAAACTAAACTAAATCACGATGAGCCATTCATGCTAATGTTTCTTATCTTCTACTAATAAAGTGATGACATGCCATATACAATGCCTTTCTGCCTGTTCAGTGTACACTTGATAAAGCCATCTCAAGTTGCACGCCTTTTCATCCAGTATCCTGTTTCCTATATATATTATATATCACAACCTCTCATTTCATATCATATTCAGATTCGAAGAACATATGAAAATGGCAAGGTTTTCCGGGTTTCGGAGAAGTCAGTTGTTGAAGCTTCAGAAGAAGATGCGCGCAACTTCGTCAGTTACACTTGGTGGAGTTGAAAGAAGGGCTTCAGTTGGGTTTTGCCCAAAGCCATTTGTTGTGAGGCAGATGGTTTGTAAGCTGAAGAATCAGTGGAAGCAAAGTGTGGGATGGCAAAGAAGCAAATCAGTGCACTACAGCTATGATCTTCGCAGCTATTCTCTTAACTTTGATGATGGACTTTCCGCAGATTATATCCCACCTCGTTTTTGCGAATGATTTTGATTTTAGATCCTCTTTCTTTTTGAATTGTGAATAGTAAGTTCTTCTGTATATAGTTGGCAGTTGCCACTGGTAGCAATTTTCAGAGAGTACTTTGCAAATTGCAAATTTTGTAAATTGATAATTTTTAGTTATATTTCGTGTATCTCAATCTTCCCTACAATCAATCATGGTTGAAACTTAGATTGATGTACTGTAATTAACCTTCAACTTGTTTTTGTGTATATATCTCAATCTTCCATGCAATAAATCATGGTCGAATTTTTGTTGCCCGTAAAGAAAGACACTTCAAGATGACTTCATTAATTACCTAGAATCTTTGTTGCCTAGTTTTTGTTCTTTTATTTTTTTGTCAAGCAACTTCAATGGTCTTCTAATTGGCTGATCTGTGGCCGAGGATTGCAAGTGCAGCCAACATAATTGTTTGAGAGGAAGTCTTAGTGATATTTATGATTTCAAATTGCAATTTAGTATCATGGTTCTGTATTTTCTCTTTTGGGGCATCAAGAATTCAATAAAAAAGATAGAACTCCTCTTGACTAGTTATGAAATGAATGCTCCCGGAATACAAAGCCTAGTCCTACATATTAGCATCATATAGATTTATTGTATTTTAGATTAGATTAGATATCATGTTTTGATTTCTTGGGTTGTTCTCTCTTTATAGCTTTCTTATTTTGCACTTAAGAGTGTCTATTTGTAAGAACTTATGAAATCTATATAATGATGACAACTAAATTTTATACAAGTTGGACAAGTAAGATTAATGAATAAGTACGTTTAATTCAAATTAAATTATGTAAGATATGTAATGAATAGTATTGTGTATGCTATGCCGACATTTTTGGTGTAATAATAGTAGGAGTTGCTTTTAGGACTTTTTCTTTTTTCATGTTCTGGATATCTTAAATTGAAATGTAGGATATTATGTTTTAAGTAGTTCATCACTCTTGTCATAAAAAAATATTAATTAATTTTGTAGATTGTAACTTCTGCTATATTTTTTTAGAGGTCATTTAGTTTGGAATAATCAGGAAAAGAAAATGGAATTGAGAATTTTATTTATATTGTATGTGTTTGATTAAAAAAAATCTTACTTTTTTCTCTATTTTCTTTCAATGGGATTATTTTAAATAAGGTAATGATGATTCCTCCTAATTTCTTAAGAAATTTGATTCCCCTATTTTAATTTTTGATTTTCTTGACAAATAGATGGAGTTAGTTCTATTTGACTTTCAAGTTCAACAAATGTTTTTTTTTCTTCATTTTTGTTTTGGTATTGTATAGTCTTGTAGACATCAAAATTAACTATTTTTACTAGAACTATAGTACTTGGAAATTTAGGTTGAATTTAAGAGATTAAATGGTTGAGCCAGGTGAAAGAAAATGAAAAAAAATAGGTTTTAATTGATTTTTTTAAATTATAAAACAAAAGAACATAATGATGAAAAGGAAACTATAATAATAAAACGGTTTTGGTGCAGTATGATTTTATACTTTATGTCTTTGATTGATTCTCGACAACTAATAAAATATCTTAGGATCAATTAGTTAGCTAAAAAAATATTCGAAATCCTTCCAGTACTATTCTTAATGCTAATTAATTTAAAGAATAGTATAAATTAATTTCTTATTACTTAATTCAATTCAGGAATTATTTGAAGTTCCTCAATAACTCTTTAATCAATTTAGCAATAGTACTAGAATTTGATAAAGACTAAATTAATAATTGCAATTGCAAATCATTAGTTTATCTTCTATTTCCCTTAGGTAACTATTAAAGATAAAAATAAATCGAGTTGAGCCATATGTATATACACTCAACCTTGAACTCATTAAAAATAAGTTTGAAATCAAGTTGAACATTATTAAGTTTAGATAATTAAATTGAACTTGAGCGAGCTTATCTTGAACATAAGTGTAAATGAGTTTATAAGAACTTATTTAAGTAATATATTATTAGGTTTTGATATTTTTTATTAACTCGAATAGTTTGTTATTTCACTTAAGTTTGAACTAATAAAATCTTATTTTTTTTACAAATAATTAAATTAGACACTAGATTTTTTGATCTTATTTAACTTATGTATATAAATTTTTTTGATGACTTTCAAAACTATTAAATATATTTATACAATTGTCATATAATACCAACAATATACAACCTTAGCAATTACCAGTGAAATTAATTTTTTTATGTATTATATTATTTGTATATAGTATAAAAATAAAAAAATTACTTTTTATTATTAACATCATTTAAGTTCACAAATAATTCAAGTCAAACAATATAAAATTTAAGCTCAACTCATATATGAATCAAGCTTGATTTGTTTAGGCTCAGCTCATTTAATGTCGAACTCGAATTGAGTTTTTAACAAGTAAATTTCAAGTTGCTCACAAGAAACTTAACTTATTTGTGTCCCTAGTAACTAATGATTCACTATAGCATTAAATCACCAAAACTTAATTGCAACTAATAATAATTAATCATGACAATTCACAATTGCAAACAAATCATAATCAATTGCATAGCATTAGAATATAATAAAGCTAACTATATTTCCATGATATGAGAATGTTTAATTGATATAAATTAATTACTTTGCCTATCATTCTTTTAAAGTTTTACTATCATTAATACCTCACTTTATTGCTACCAACCATTATTAGGCATTACCGGTTATCATTCATCATAGTCAATCATTATTTACCATTATCTACTGTCAGTGATCATTACCTACCACCATTCTTAGTGATCACTAGCTAACACTGCCAATTTTTTATGATCATTACCCACTATTGGTGACTACCATCTATCATTGCTCACCGCTAATGACTATTGTCCATTGTTCATCACCATCTATTATTGGTAATCAACATTGACTACCAATCATTGCTGGTGATCATTATTATCCATTTACTACCAACAGTGATCAATATTCACCACTATCAATTGCTAGTAACCATCATATATCATCACTTATTATTGGTAATCATTATTGGCTACCACTCACTGCCTATAATCATTATTCATCACCACCCATCACCGTTCATTGCCCACCACTACCTATCACCCCCTTGCATTCTTGATAATTATTGCTAGCTATTATCTATTATTTATTATCGGTGACCACCATCTACTCTATTACTACCACCGTCTATTACTAGTGACTATAGTCGACCATTGTTTATCACTGTCAACCATTCAATTTTTAACGAGGATATTAATCAAATAATATTTGTAAAAATATTCAAAATAGTTAAAAGATAATATTGTAATATTCCTTAAAATATTTTTAATAAAATCAAATATGATAATGTTATATTCCACAAATTAAAATTTTATGAATCACTTTTCAGAAATATTAGAATTCTTGAGAATGTTTAATTCCACAATTCCACAAGTCAAAGGACACCCTAGAGTTTAAAATATAGGCCCCCAAAAAAAAACAATGTCAAAATTTTGGCACTAACTGAATAATTTAATTTCATTCCAAAATAACTAATCACAAAACAAATTAGCTAAATTAAGCATATGTACGGTCCAAGAGCTTAAAAATAGAAAAACATATGCATGAAAATATTCTACCCACCACATGGCAAGTTGCAGTTTTTCTCTTTTGCTTTTATGATGCATACTTGGATAAGCATATATAGAATGATCTGTTCCTCAAATGTTAATTACTTTAGGCTTTAGAGCTCATACTGAACTTTATAAGATAAAAGTTTGATCATACTTTCAATGGAAAAAGTGAATTTCAGATGTAGTGCTGACATTGTTTTATGTAAAACTTTATGTTCTCACTCTCACACCGGCATGCGTGCATGTCTCCTTCGTTGAAGAAAGCCTCCAAGAAAAGCTCCCCAAATCCGATCGCAACAAAAGAAAATCACAAAATGAATCGATTGAAGATTGCTCCGGTCATAACTGTTGATTGTTAAAAAAAAAAAAAAAACTTGGGCTGTAGCAGCGAAAACATGCTAACATAGGACATCGTAAGAAGGAAAGAGGCGTGTGCTACATTTTTATACAAGTTTTTATGCTCACAAAATATAACAAAATTTATAGTGCTTCAATGCCAAGTAGTAGAAGTAGTTTACTAGAAAATCCTACTTTTAATTGTTGAACAAATTTCACTGTTTCGAATTTTGAAACAATAAATTTGTTCAATAATTTAAATTCAAGAGCCTATATATATTTTTTTAGTAATTATAGAAGTGGTTGAACTACTATCTATCTATCTATCTATCTATCTATCTATCTATCTATCTATCTATCTATCTATATATATATATATATATATATATATATATATATTATGAATTGAACCACTTCTATAATTACTAAAAAAATATATATAGGCTCTTGAATATATATATATATATATATATATATATATATATATATATGAATTGAATCTTGAATGTAATAAATGGTACAAAACTTTCAAAGAATAATGAATTCATTTAAATTAAAAGCTTTTGGCTGAAGAGGCTATTTTTGTCTCTCAATATATATGTTAAAATAATAAAACTTAATATTTTTTAAAGTGCAGTCACGTCAATTAATCAAGATTGTGTTTTGAATCACCAGAACTAATAGTGCAATAGTTGCATGGAAGTGTTTTCTTTTATTTGAGAAAGATTATGTTCAGTTTAATTTAGATCATGCCATATAGACAATAACAAAATAAATATGAAGAAGAGAAATTATGAACAAAAGCAGAGAAATATATGTACTATTCAAACATCATATATACACTAGTATGAGTATCTCTAGACCAAAGACTCCATAAAAAGGCGGTTGAATGTATAACATCGCTCAAAGAAAAGTGTCTAATCCTCACTTCATCATCCTGGGACCGCTATGACTGTGTAAAGCCATCAAAACTAAACCAAACCAAAGCGTGATGAGATAATGTTTCTTGTCCGTCACAAACCGGAAAGTGATGACATGCTATATCCAATAGCTGCCTGCCTGTTCAGTGGACAGTTGATAAAGCTATCTCAGCTTGCATACCTTTTCATACGGTCAGCCTCCTCATAATTCTAGGTTCATATATATATATATATATCCACACCTAATTCCATATCATATTCAGAATTAAAGAATATATGAAAATGTCAAGGTTTTCTGATTTTCAGAGAAGTCAGTTGTACAAGTTTCAGAAGGAAATGAGAGCAACTTCTTCAGTTATACTTGGTGGTATTGAAAGAAGGGCTTCACTTGGATTTTTCCCTAAGCCATGTGTTGTAAGGAAGATGGTTTGTAAGCTGAAGAATCAGTGGAGGCAAAGTGGGGGATGACAAAGAAGCAGATCAGTAAACTACAGCTATGATATTCGAAGCTATTCTCTTAATTTTGATGATGGACTTTCCATACATCATATCCCACCTCGTTTTTGCTGATAATTTTGATTTTTGATCTTCTTTCTTTTTTAGAATTGTGGATAAGTTCTTCTGTACATAGTTGATCTTTACCACTGGTAGCTGTTTTCAGAAAATACTTTGCAAATTGCAGATATTGTAAACCAATAATTTTCAGTTATATTTTGTATCTCGATCTTGCATTAATTACAATGAATCACGATTGAAATCTAGATTGATGCATTAATTCTAATTCATCCTCAACTTGTTGCGATCAATTTTTCATTGCACTTTCAGACACATTCTACTTGGAATTCAAGATGGCTCCATTAGCTGGAATATAGAATCTATATGGCCCCATTTTTTTTTCTTTTGGGGTCCCCAAATCTATTTTCGGGATCTTTTTTGTCAAGCAACTCCAGTCCATTTATTTTTTGAAATATATTTTTTGTAGAAAAATTTCATATATACATCTATATAGAAAAAGGAGTGACATATTATCTTCATATTTTATTACTAATAGAGATGATCTCTAGAACCACTGTAATATAGGAAACAAATTCCTCTTTAAAGAAGAGGAAGTTATACTCCACAAAATTTTTTATATTTAGTATAGAATATATAGAATATTTTCCACCATCTTAATAATTTAATTTATATTCTTGTGGTAGATGTTTTCTACCAAAACAAATGGAGTTATGATACTGTTCTAATTGTCTGATCTGTGGCCAAGAGATTGCAAGTGCAGCGAGCACAATTGTTTGTGGAGGGGGAATCTTAGTCACATGACACCACGTTTTTGTTTCGTAGGATTGAATGTCGTCTCTGAGATTTTGTTTAGCTAGAATAATAACAGAAATGAAGATTGTTTATCTTGCCTGAGTTTGAAGTAAATTTGATACATGTAGGATTTTTTGTTAATTAATTAGTCCGTGCATTTTTGTTACAATGCATTGCTTCGATGTTCCAAATAGCATGAGTATGTCGTGAATGGGTGGATTACATAATGTTTTGGGCAAAATGTCAATCGGCTTCAGTTAGGATGCGTAGGAGTGTTTGAATTTGAGTCATGTCTTGGTTCTACAGCTGCTTCTAAATTTTCATTGCCCATGCAATTATAATTACATCATGATTATCAAATATAAGACAAAATATTATTCATAGGAAAATTTTATTTCTTTATATACAAATGAAAGAGTGTCACTAATTTATGATTAAAAATATGATATTTAGAGGTATGAAAGTATAGAAAAATAACTTTTATTTTGGATAAGAGAAATTTGTTTTCTATCAAATTTCTTATAATTAGTATTGAACATTTAAACTTTTTTTGTCATTTTAGTATTTTATGACTATATTCTCACTGATTATATTTTTTGCCAAAATAAATAGAGAGTGAATAAATAAGTTGATTCAAATTAGACTATAATGGTAAGGAATGCAATGAATAATATTGTATATACTACATGTAGTGAATTTGGCAAGGTGCAACATGCAGTTCTTCATTTCTAATTCCTCTTCAAATTGTCATTTATAGAGCTCAATGCATATACAAACATAAATACAGGTATATTAAATCAAAGCTTAGGTTGCTTAGGTGGTTGGCATTCGACCAGTTACCACTTCATCCCAAAACTACCAATTTAGTCGATAGTTTCCGGTTTTGCTAATTAACATAATTTTGAATCTCTTTACTTTGTATTTATCCCCAGATCACTCAAAACAATTTGGAGAAATTTTTTGGAGTTTTAGTTTCTTCTCTCTATAATTTAGCATCCATGTCAATTGATAATTTTCTTAACACTTAGGATTATTTCGATCACAAAAAAAAATATTTGCAAAAAATTATGCTTCTCAATAGAAATTAGTTCTTTTCTTTAATGGTAAGAGTGACTAAACTGTTAGATATAATATGTAAGGATAAGATATCAAACCTTAAATGTAAATGAAGGTATAAAACCTTCAAAAATATCAAATATTCCTAGAACTAAAAGCTCTCTCGACAGAAAAATTCCTTTATGAACTTTTAAAAAAGTATTTGAAATTATTTGATTAGTAATGAGAATTAAAAATTTCTACAAAAAATTTCTTTTTACTTAAAAGGAAGTAAGTAATATAATCAACTTGTCATATTTTGTTATATATATATATATATATATATATATATATATATATATATATTGTTTCCATTTTAACAATTGAAAAATAACAAACTAAGTTGCACTTTTTCCGTAAGTTTGTCTTAATCAAACGTATTTTTAAATGGAGATCAATTTTCCTTTATTCTTTTATTTTTGTCTTCTATAGATTATAGTGTTTAATGAGCTGGAGATGATAACTATTCTGTCAGATTTATTAATTCTATGCACTTTCAAGTTCAAAACAAATGTCTTCTCTTTTCTTCTTTTTTTGTTGTAAATCTTTAGGATGCACATATGGATAAGCATAAAATGATGTATTGCTTAAATGTTGATTACTTTAAAGCTCATGGTGTGCTTTATGGCGTACCAAGCTTGACCATACTTTCAAAGGAAAAAGTTAGTGAGTTTCCGATGTGGTGCCTTATGGTTTTGCCCATGGATGGTCTCATGCATGCATCTTCGTTGAAGGGTCCATGGAAAGGTCCCTAAATCTGATCCCAACCAAAGAAAATCACAGAGTACTTTTTCCGGAATGTGGGTTGGATTACTTGTACTGCTAATGGTGATCCTGATTTCTCACTATCATTGTCTACTGAGAACTTGTCAAAAGCATCAAGAAAGCCATCTGGATATTAATAAGATTTTGTTTAGTAAAAAGTATGTTGAATTGAGGTGGATTTTATTTGTTAATAGACAAAAATTCAAGTTTTGAAAATAATACTTATTGAGAAAAGAAAATTTGTTAACTTAAAATAATTGTCTATCCCACTTAATAATTTACCAAAAGAAAGAATTCGAGGAGAACTATCCACCACTAAGCAGACATTAAAAAGTGGTATTATTTGTGAAGCTGTAATGTGACAATCAAATATATGCATGAATTGGTAAAGCGTTTCAGCAAGACTCACCACATTAATTATCAGCATTAATATTAATATAGACCTTCAATGCATTACTTAAATATTTAATTCACTAAGCGTCAAGTGAGATTTTTGTTATCTCCTCTTGTTTTATCGGAATTTGAAAGATTTTTTTTTAGAAAAAAATTATTTACTTGTATATAAGTAAAGGGTATTAGGGTTGGAAGTTGTTTAAGTTGAGATAAGCTTTATTTAAAATAAGTCATGCTTATACAAAAAAAAAAAAATTAACTTGCCCTAACTTATAATCCTGTGGTTGACTTAAAATTTGGCTTGACTAGATTCATGCGTAATTTTTTTAAGGCCTAATTTGACCTATTAATAATTAGTAAATATTCTTTTAAAACATTATTAGGAGTAGAATTAAATTAAGTGAAATTGAATTTTAATATTATCAAGCATAATTTAATTAATATAGAAATTTGTTTGAACTCTATCTAATGATAATATTTTAATTTGAGCTTGTTTTGATTAAATAAAGATGTAAAATTCAAAATTTGCTTCAATTCAAACTTGGTTTGTTCTTAAAATAAATATAAATATCACAATAATAATTTTAAATTAATTATTTAAATAATTATAATATAAATTAAAATTAAGAAAATTAGTATGTGTTAAAATTTTTCTTTCAAAATTTAAAATGTATATAAAATATTTTCTAAATATTATATATAATTTAATATATATAAAAATATAGGCTAGCCTGGTAAGTTAATAGCTTAGGCTTCAAAATAATATGATTTTACCTATTTCGTTAAATGAACTAAAAGTTTAACCCAAGTCTAATTTATTTTATAAATAAATTAGATTAAATTAAGTCAGAAATATACTAAGCTTTCAGGTGCTTGTAGGTTGAGTGGTTTATGTACTTCCATCCTTAGAAAATATCAAGTTGATTGTATCCTATATAATTATAAAATAATGTATGATGACATATTAGCGATGGAAAATAACTTATTCTTTAGGAAAATATTATTTTTCTACATTAAACATTGTATAAAAAGGATATTTTTATTATATTAATATTTTATAATTACACATATATTCACCTTAATAATTCTTCCATACCATATAATTAGCTGGCAACAAGATGAGTTTAAAGGAATGTTACTTTATAATGATTCCTTGCACCTCATTTTAA
Organism: Sindora glabra; assembly: GCA_020226215.1. NCBI lineage: Eukaryota > Viridiplantae > Streptophyta > Magnoliopsida > Fabales > Fabaceae > Sindora > Sindora glabra. Next base: position 11,886,055 of record CM035228.1, on the reverse strand, counting down.
CCACATTTAATATGTTTATTGGTTTAACAAGGAATTAGGATTATATACATACATATATATATATATATATATATATATATATATTATGCAGTAGATTTTTCTGCAATTCCATTTCTTTTACATATATCCTCTTCTGCTTTATATGGAATTTTTTCCCGTTTGCTTGACATATCGTAAACAGTGATTAAGAAAGGAAAAACATGGCGGTAAAAGGAAAACAACTTTTTACGGCAGATATTATCTTTGGAACACAATTCTAATTAATAACACATTTTTTGTAATATTATTTTTTAATTATAAAACAAATGAATAAATAAAAAATACTTTTTAAAAAAATAAATGCACTTGCAGAGCCAGTGGATAAGACCAATGACCACTTGATGGACCAACTAGCACATTTTTGTTAGTTTGGGAACCTGTCTATATCAATAGCCAATTCTATCAACTAGATTCCATTACTTATCCCATTTTCTAACCAACTTGTAATATGGATCATCGCTTTATTTTGTATTTAATCATCTTTGCTGTATATTAACTTGATTAAACGAAATAATTTGAAAAAAATCTTTAAAATTGTTTTACATTTAAAATTAGCATCTAGTCGGTCAATGATTAATCTTGTTTCTCAACATTTAAATTCTCGAGAAGTTTTATTTTATTCTTACATGCCAGATACATGGAATAAAAAGGATCTCAGATTTAGAGTGAGATTTTTTTTTTGGGCATGGATCTATATTTAGATTATTATCTTTTCAAGTCCAACATTTTTTCCTTTGGCTTTTCTTCTTTTTGTTTAGATGATATTGCATTGCTGAGACTTTAATCTTTTATGATATATATATATTTATGACGTTCAAATTGTGGACTTTATGAGATACGAAATTTGATCATGCAATAGTTATAGTAAATTTCTGATGTGTTGTGTGCATTCTTTTACATGTAACTTTATGTCTTCAAACCCATGCATGTCTTCCTTCCATGAAGCGTCCCGTAAAAGCATCCCAGATCTTTGAGTGCATCAAAAGAAAATTAAAAAAATGATATATAAATAATCCAGTTACACTTTTGTCTACACAATTTTTCTTAGGACTACACTAATTAGAAATTTAACCACTTTAATTTTGTTTCATTCTGTTGCAGAAAGCACGACGAAAATAGAAGAAAAAAACATAAGAGCATTGGTTCTAAGTTGCTCTTGAAGTTGTGATTGCAGTTATGTTATAATTAAGTCATCGGGTGATGAGTTAGTGGTGAGAGACTTAGATAGTATACTGAAAGTCCTAAGTTTAAATTTGTATGCTGTTAATGTACCAAAAAAAAGTGTATTCAAATTAACAAAATTACGAGCAATTGTTAAAATAACATCTATACAACGACACACTAATTCTGTTCACAAAAAAGTGGTTGAACATATAATACCACCATTGACGTTAACGTCACTCAAAGGTAAAGAGTCTACTCACTTCATCATGCTGAGATCAGTATGAGTGTGTAAAGGCATAAAAAACATATTCATGATAATGTTTCTACCTTTTACAGATCATAAAGTGATGACATGTTATGTCCGATGCCTGCTCGAGTGTTTAGTGGACACCTGATAAAGCAATCTCAACTTGCATGTTTTTCTTCCAGTCAGCCTCCTCATAATTCTATATATGTATATGTTCTCTTTGTATATATCAATATCACCAACTCTCATTGTTCAATATCATATTCAGTTCTGAATAATGAAAATGGCAAGGTTTTCCAGCTTTCAGAGAAGTCAGTTGTTGAAGTTTCAGAAGAAAATGAGAGCAACTTCTTCAATTACACTTGGTGGTGTTGAAAAAAGGGCTTCATTTGGGCTTTGCCCTAAGCCATGCCTTGTGAGGCAGATGGTTTGTAAGCTGAAGAATCAGTGGAGGCAAAGTGTGGGCTGGCAAAGAAGCAGATCAGTACACTACAGCTATGATCTTCGAAGCTATTTTCTTAACTTTGATGATGGACTTTCCGTCCATCATATCCCACCTCGTTTTTGCTGATGATTTTGATTTTTGATCTTCTTTCTTTTTGAATTATGAATAACAAGTTCTTCTGTATATAGTTGGCTGTTGCCACTGGTAGCAATTTTCAGAAAGTATTTTGCAAATTGCAAATATAGTAAATTGATAATTTTTAGTTATATTTTGTGCACCTCAATCATGATTGAAACTTAGATTAATGTACTGTAATTAACCTTCAACTTGTTTTTGTGTATCTCAATCTTCCATACAATGAACCATGTTGTTGAATCCTTGTTGCCGGTAAAGAAAGACAATCAAACTGACTTCATTAATTACCTAGAATCTTTGTTGCCTTGTTTTTGTTCTTTTATTTTTTCTGGGTCTCCAAATCGAATCTGGCTATGCCGCCGATCCTTTTGGCCAAGCAACTTCATTGGTCTTCTAATTGTCCGATCTGCGGCCGAGGATTGCAAGTGCAGCCAACATAACTGTTTGAGGCAATCTTAGTGATAAATATTTGTGATTTCAAATTGCCAATTTAAAATCATAGTGTCCGTATTTATCTTTCGGGCATCAAGAATTCAACCAAAAAGATAAAAACTCCTCCTGGCTAATTACGAAATGAATGTTACCGGAATACAGAGCCAAGTCCTGCGTTATAGCAACATGGAGATTTATTGTATTTTAGACATCATGTTTTGATTTCTCGTATCTTTCCTTCTTTTTGCACTTAAGAACGTCTCTTTGTAAGAACTAATGATAACAAGTAAAATTAGTGCAATAGGTAGGTTTAATCCAAATTAAATTATGTAAGGTATCCAATGAACAGTATTGTGTATGCTGTGCCAACATTTTTATTCCAGTAATATCTAGTGTTGCTCTTAGAACCTTTTCTTTCTGCATGCATGCTTTGAATATCCTAGAATTCAAATGTAGACTGTGGTTTATCATTTTTGTTATAAAAAAATTAATTAATCTTGTAGATTGTAGATTTTGCTATATTATTTTATTTTATTCTTTTATGCACGCAGCATTCTAGTGGCTAATGAGGTCGAGAAGACAAAAAATAGGTGGAATTACTACTATCTGACTTTCAAGTTCAACAAATGTTTATTTTTCTTCTCTCCCTTTTTGTTTTGGTATTGCATTGTGGTGTGAGTCATACACATCAAAATTAGTTGTTTTCACCAGAATTGTAGTACTGGCAAGTTTAGATTGAATCTAATGAATTAAATGATTGATTCAGGAAAAATAAAATTAGAAATTATGGGATTTAATTGAAATTTTACAAAAATAAAATAAAAGAACAAAATGATGAAAAGGAAATTGTAATAGTAAAAAGATTTTAGTCCAAAGTAATTTTATACTTTAATTCTTTGATTGATTCTTAACCTATTAAAATATCCTAGGTTCAACCAATTAGCTAGAAAAATGTTTGAAATCCTTGTAACACTATTCCTAATGCTAATTAATTTAATATTGCCTAAATTAATTTCCTATTACCAAATTCAATTTAAAAATTATTTGGAGTTCCTCAATAACCCTCAAATCAATTTAGCAATAGTACAAGAATTTGGTGAAGACAAAATCAATAATTGTAATAGCAAATCATAAATTTATCCTCTATTTCCTTTAAGTAACTATTAAGGGGGCAAATGAATTTAGTTGAGCCAAACATTTATATATACTCAAGTTTAAACATGTCAAAAATAAGTGAATTCAAACTCAAGCTAAACATTATTAAATTTGAGTAATTAATTTGAACTTGAGTTTGAAAATCTTTAATTTCTTTAAGATGATTTGGAAAATATGATAAAGTGATGGTAGGGGATGGTAGGATAGTATGAATGGAGCCTTTGCATAACATCACATTTTAGGATTATACTTGTATGAGCTCAATTAAAAAATTTCTACAAAAGAGTATATTTTTTGTTCCCCACGATTAACCTTAGAAAAAAAAGAAGAAAAGAAAGAAATCCATGATAAAAGATAGTAAAATATTATGATTCAGATGTGAAATCATAACGTTTGGAAATAAAATAAGTGATGCCTATATGCTTATAATTTATCATTAAAAATGGTGAATAGGAAGAAAATAAAGAATACTTATATATTCATAAATTGTTCTTGTAAATTGTGAAGTAAGAAAAAAAGGTGAAAAGATCTGTATAGATGCTCTAGATCTTTGAATGTTGAAGCGCCCTCAAGTTAGTATATATCTCACCCTAAATTAATATTTGAATAATATGTTCTCTCAATGTTATAATTTATACTTTTCGTGTTAATGATACAAGTTATATATATATTTACATCTATATGTGAATTTTTAAAAGCATAGTCATGTAGCATAGATTATTGTTAAATCACACTTGTGATCATGCATGAATGATATAGAACTAATATTCATGGCATGTGGTATGGGTGTGATTTCTTTTTTGAGTGAATATGGATTAACCATGTTTTAAAAGCATGATGGTGCTCTTTCTGATGGTTGATTGATTGTGTTTTGGTTTACTTTATTACCTAAATGTTGTGGCCATGCAGGAGAGCATGGTGTTGCCATATATATTGTTATATGCTGTGATATTGTCTCATGATAATGAATTAGTTGCTTTGTGTTGAAATTGCATTGTAATTATGATATTTAGAGCTTTAGCTTTAGTGTATATATTATATTATGAATTATATTATGAGTGACAATGAAATTGAGAAATGTGATAGGGGTGATGATGTGAATATCAAATGAAAAATTTCTAATTATATGTTTGTGAAGGGTATAAGGCAAGCTTTGGAGGGATAAGAATAGAAAGTTTATGAAAGGTATAAGGTTGATCCAAGAGACAAAAAATAGATGTATATATTGTATATGAATTTACAAATTTTTATGTTTCATGTTATGTTATTGAAATCTAATTGATCTTAAATATTCTCATTTGATGTGACATTGAAACCTGCTTGTGATTGAATACTATTTTTGATGTGATTTGTGATGTGGTTATCCTTATTGGCTAGTTGTAATATGATGACTACCTAGAATAGGTTATGTGTGTGTGATGGTGCTAATATTGTGTAAAATGAATGGCTTAGGTTATTATGGTTTATGACATGAAATAGGAAATTTGAGTCACATGTAGGTAAATGCATTAACTTGAGATTGGTCTCCTATGTTTCAAAGATCCAGGAAACTAGTTTGCAATTATTTTCTAATTTTAACACTTAATTTGCATATGATTATTTTATATAATTAGTTTGAAGCACGATTGTGGTAGGTATATATTCACTAAATTCTTGTAACTTACTCTATTTTATTTTAAATGTTTTCAGGTGAATAGAGTGCATTAGATCTTCATTATATCTTTGGAGAATCAAAGACTGCCTTATTAAAAGATTTTGATAGTTGGATTAAGATTAGGAGTGGATTTATGAATGTTTGTATAAATACTATGTGTTTCGAAGTTGTGTAGTTTTGTATATATTCTACATTGCCATCATATTTATGGAGAATTTATAGGTTTCATAATTTAAGGTGTGTGACCATAAGAAAATGTTCAAAAATAGGGAAAACTCTATCTATTTTTCTTTAAATTTGAAATGAATTTGGAATTTTTATAAGAATAGAGAGATTGTTGGTGGGTGGAATTGGTATAAATAATTGCGAGGATGGTGGAAATTAGATAGTAGGATCTATGCTAGTCATGATCGAGTTTAGGTCATGACAGTTATTTCACCCTTATTTAAACTAATAAAATCTTATTTTTCACAAATAATTAAATTAGACACGAGATTTTTCGATCTCATTTAACTTATATATATAATATTTTTTTGTAACTTTCAAAACTATTGAAAATATTTATACAATTGTCATATAATACCAATAATATGCAACCTTAGCAATTACTAGTGAGATTAAATTTTTTATGTATTATATTATTTGTATATTGTATAAAAATAAAAAAATTACTTTTTATTATTAGGCTCATCTAGGCTCACAAACAATTTGAATTGAATAATATAAAACTTAAGCTTAACTTATATATGAATCAAGCTTGGCTTATTTAGGCTCGGTTCGTTTAATTTTGAACTTAAATTGAACTATTTGCATGTGAATTTTAAGTTGCTTATGAGGAACATAACCCATTTGCATCCCTCGTAACTAATGATTCACCTAATCATTATATCACCAAAATTTAATTGAAACTAATAGTAATTAATCATAATAGTTCACAATTTCAAACAAATCATAATCAACTGTATAGCATTTGAATATAATAGAGCTAACTATATTGATGATATAGGAATGTTTAATTGATATAAATTGATTATTTTGCCTATCATTCTATTAAAGTCTTACTATTATTAATACCTTACTTTACCACTACTTATTATCCTTCATCACTACTAATTACCATTCATTATGCTCAATCACTGTCTATTATTATCTACAATTGGTGATCATCACCTATTATCATTCCTAGTGACTACTGGTGAGCACTGCCTATTTTTTATTACCATTACCCACCTTTCATAACTACTATTTATCATTATTTATTGTCAATGACCACTGTCCACCACTATTCATTATTGGTAACCACTGTTGACTACCATTTATTACTGATAATTATTGTTTACTTTTAACTACCAATAATGACCATTATTCACACTACTTACTATTGGTAACCATTATATGTCACCACTCATCATCGGTAATCATTACTGGCTACTACCCACTATCTATGACCATTATTCATTACCATCCATCACCATTCATCGCCTACCACTGCTTATTGCCAACCTCCTATTCTTAATAATCATTACTAGTTATTATTTATTGTCGATGGTCACTATCCATCACTATTGTTGCTACTACCTACCGTTGGTGACTATAGTCAGTCACCATCTATCACTATTAATCATTTAATTTTTAACGAGAATATTAATTAAATAATATTTGTAAAAATATTTAAAATAATTAAAATATAATATTATAATATTTTTTGAAATATTTTTGATTAAACAAAACACGATAATGTTATATTTCATTAATTAAATTTTTAGGAATTATGAAAATATTAGAATTCTTGAGAATATTTAATTTCACGAGTCAAATGCCACCCTAGAGCTCAATATAGCAAAAAAAAACAATGTCAAAATTTTAGTATTAACTAAATAATTTAATTTCATTGCAAAATAAAAATAGTTGATCACAAAAAAAATTAGCTAAAATTAGCTAAATTAAGCAGATGTAAGACCTAAGAGCTTAAAAATAGAAAGAAAAAAAAAAGCATGAAAATATTCTACCCACCACATGGCAAGTTGCAGTTTTTCTCTTTTGCCTTTATGATGCATACGTGTATAAGCATATATAGAATGATCTGTCGTTCAAATGTTAATTACTTTAGACTTTAGAGCTCATACTGAACTTTATAAGATAAAAGTTTGATCATACTTTCAATGGAAAAAGTGAATTTCCGATGTGGTGCTGACATTGTTTTGTGCAAAACTTTTTGTTCTCACTCGCACACCGGTATGCGTGCATGTCTCCTTCGTTGAAGAAAGTCTCCATGAAAAGCTTCCCAAATCCGATTACAACAAAAGAAAATCGCAATGAATCGATTGAAGATTGCTCCTGTCATAACTGTTGATTGTTAGGAAAAACGTTGGGAAGGAGCGGCAAAAGCATACTAACATAGGACATAGTAAGAAGGAAAGAGGCGTGTGCTACATTTTTTTTTAAAGTTTTTACGCTCACAAAATATTACAAAATTTATAGTTCTTCAATGCTAAGTAGTTGAAGTAGTTTAGTAAAAATCCTACTTTAATTGTTGAACAAATTTCACAATTTTAAATTTGAAACAATAAATTTGTTTAATAATTTAAATTCAAGAACCTATATTTTTTTTTGGTAATTATACGAATAGTTGAATTACTAGATACATATATGCAATAACTGTGAATTGAATTTTGGATGTAGCGAACGATACAAAACCTTCAAAGAATATTGAATATCACTTTAAGTTAAAAACTTTTGGCTCTAGAGGCTATCTTTGTCTCTTAATGCATATGTTAAAATAATAGAACTTAAAATATTCTTTAAAGTGCAGTCTCGTCAATTAATCAAGATTGCATTTTGAATCAGCAGGACTAATAGTACAATATTTGCATGAAGTGTTTTCTTTTATTTGAGAACGACTGTGTTCAATTTAATTCAGATCATACCATACAGACAATAACAAAATAAAATATGAAGAAGAAGAGAAATTACGAACAAAAGAAGAGAAATATGTACTATTCAAACATCATATATAAACTAGTAAATCTCTAGATAAAAGACTCTATAAAAATGCAGTTGAATACATAACATCACTCAAAGAGTCTAATCCTCACTTCATCATCCTGGGACCACTATGAACCGAACCAAAGCGTGATGAGGTAATGTTTCTTTTCCTCCACAAATCGGAAAGTTATGACATGCTATATCCAATACCTGGCTGCCTGTTCAGTGGACACTTGATAAAGCTATCTCAACTTGCATGCCTTTTCATCCGGTCAGCCTCCTCATAATTCTATGTTCATATATATATATATATATATTACCGTGCACTCCTAATTTCCTATCATATTCAGATTTAAAGAATATATGAAAATGTCAAGGTTTTCCGGTTTTCAGAGAAGTCAGTCGTTCAAGTTGCAGAAGAAAGTGAAAGCAACTTCTTCAGTTACACTTGGTGGTGTTGAAAGAAGGGCTTCACTTGGATTCTGCCCCAAGCCATGTGTTGTGAGGCAGATGATTTGCAAGCTGAAGAATCAGTGGAGGCAAAGTGGGGGATGGCAAAGAAGCAGATCAGTAAACTACAGCTATGATCTTCGAAGCTATTCTCTTAACTTCGATGATGGACTTTCCATACATCATATCCCACCTCGTTTTTGCTGATAATTTTGATTTTTGATCTTCTTTCTTTTTTAGAATTGTGAATAAGTTCTTCTGTATATAGTTGCTTGTTTGTTACCACTGGTAGCAATTTTCGGAAAATACTTTGCAAATTGCAGATATTGTAAACCGATAATTTTCAGTCATATTTTGTATCTCGATCTTGCATTAGTTACAATGAATCATGGTTGAAATCTAGATTGATGCATTAATTCTAATTCATCTTCAACTTGTTGCGATCAATTTTTCATTGCACTTTCAGGACACATTTTAGCTGGAATCCAAAATGGCTCCATTAGCTGGAATGTCGAAGTGGAATCTTTACGGCCATTTTTTTTAGGGTCCCCAAATCTATTCCCGCGATCTTTTTTGTCAAGTAACTCAGGTTCATTTATTTTTCCAAATATATTTTTTTTAGAAAAATTTCATATACATCTGTATAGAAAAAGAGGTGACATATTATCTTCATACTTTCTTATCAATAGAAATGATCTCTAGAACTATGATAATATGGGAAAACAAATTCCTCTTTAAAAAAGAGGAAGTTGTATTCCACAAAATTTTTTATATAGGATATATACAACATTTTCTACCATTTTAACAATTTATATTTATATTTTTATAGAAGATGTTTTCTAAATAGAGTTATGATACTGTTCTAATTGTCTGATCTGTGGCCGAGAGATTGCAAGTGCAGCCAACACAGTTGTTTGCGGAGGGTGAATCTTAGTCACACGACGCCACGTTTTTGCCTCGTAGGATTGAATGTTATCTCTGAGATTTTGTTTAGCTAGAACAATAACAGAAATGAAGATCGTTTATCTTGCCTGAGTTTGAAGTTAATTTGATAGATGTAGGATTTTTTGTTAATTAATTACTTCGCGCATTTTGGTTACAACTGCATTGCTTCGATGTTCCAATTATCATGATTATGTCGTGAATGGGTGGATTACATAATGTTTTGGCCAAAATGTCAATTGGTTTTTCTAAGGATGCGTAAGAGTGCTTGGATTCGAGTCATGTCTTGATTCTACAGCTGCTTCTAAATTTTCAATGCAGTTGCAATTATAACGACATCATGATTAGCAAATACAAGATGAGATATTTTCCATAGGAAAATTTCATTTCTTTATTTACACATGAAGGAGTGTCAATGGTTTATGATTAAAAAATATGATATTTAGATATATGAAAGTGAGAAAAAAAACTTTCTTTTTAAATGAGAAGAATTTGTTTTCAATCAAATTTTTTAAGATTAATATTGAACATTTAAACTATTTTTATCATTTTAATATTTTATAATTATATTCTTATCGAATATATTTTCCATCATAATAAACAGTGAGTGAATAAATAAGTTTATTTAAATTAGACTTTAATGGTAGGAAATGCAATGAATAATATTGTATATACTATATGTATGAAATTGGCAAGGGGGTAACATGCAGTTCTTCATTTCTAATTCCTCTTCAGATTTTCATTTATCGAGCTTAATGCATATACAAACATAAACATAAATACAGGCATTTTAAATCCAAGCTTAGGCTGCTTAGTTGAATGCAGAAGGCAGGTGGTTAGGATTCGACAGGTGACCACTCCGTCCCCCGACTACCAATTTAGTTGTTAGTTTTCCAGTTTTGCTAACTAACATAATTTTGAATCTCCTTATTTTGTATTTATCCTCTTGGCTAAACCGGATCATTCAAAACAATTTGGAGAAAATTTTTGGAATTTTAGTTTCTTCTCTCTATAATTTAGCATCCATGTCAATTGATAATTTTCTTAACATTTAGGATTATTTCAATCAAACAAAAAATAAGCTTTTGCCAAAAATTAAATTTCTCATTAGAAATTAATTCTTTTTTAATGATAATAGTGATTAAACTATTAAATGCACATATATAAGAATCAAATATTGAACTTTAGATGCAAATGAAGGCATAAAACTTTCAAAGATATCGAATATCACTTGAACTATAAACTTTTGATAGAAAAATTCCTTTACGAACTTTTAAATATGTATTCAAAATTGTTCGATTGGTAATGAAAATTAAAAATTTCTACAAAAATTTCTTTTTACTTAAAAGGAAGTAATATAAACAACTTGTCATTCCAACTTAACAATTTATGATCAATCAAATAACAAACTAATTTGCACTTTTTCCTTAGTTTTTCTCAATCAAACGTCTTTTTAAATGGAGATCAATTTTCTTTATTCTTTTTTTTTTTTGTCTTCTATAGAATATAGTGGTTAATGAGCTGGAGATGATAACCGTTCTGTCAGATTTATTAATTCTATGGACTTTCAAGTTCAAAACAAATGTCTTCTCTTCTCTTTTCTTCTTTTTTTGTTTTAAATCTTTAGGATGCATACATGGATAAGCATAAAATGACGTATTGCTCAAATGTTGATTACTTTAAACTTTAAAGCTCATAGTGTGCTTTATGGCATACCAAGCTTGACCATACTTTCAAAGGAAAAAGTTAGTGAGTTTCCGATGTGGTGCCTCATGCTTTTGCTTATGGATGGTCCCATGCATGCATCTTCGTTGGAGAAGGGTCCATGGAAAGCTCCCTAAATCTGATTCCAACCAAAGAAAATCACAGAGTACTTTTTCCAGAATATGGGTTGGATTACTTGTACTGCGAATAGTGATCTGATTTCTCACCATCATTGTCTACTGAGAACTGGTCAAAAGCATCAAGAAAGCCATCCGGATATTAATAAGATGTTGTTCAGTAAAAAGTATGTTGAGTTGAGATGGATTTTACTTGTTAATAGATAAAAATTTGAATTCTAAAAATAATACTTAATGAGAAAAGAAAATTTTGTTAATTTAGAATAATTATTTATCCCACTAAATAATTTACCCAAAGAAAGCATTCGAGGAGAACTACTCACTACTAAGTAGACATTAAAAAGTGGTATTATTTGTGAAGCTATAACGTGACTATCAAATATATGCATAAATTGGTAAAGTGTTTCAGCAAGACTCACCACATTAATTATCAGCATTAATATTAATATGGACCTTCATTGCATTAAACATATATGTAACTTTTAATATTTAATTCACTAAGCGTCAAGTGAGATTTTTATTAGCTCATCTTGTTTTATTGGAAGATATTTTTAAATTTCACTTGCTTGTATATAAATAAAGGATATTAGGGGTGAAAGTAACTTAAGTTGAGATAAGCTTTATTTAAAATCAGTCAAGCTTGCATAAAAAAAATTGATTTGTCCTAACTTATAATCTTGCGATTGATTTAAAATTTGACTTGACTAAATTCATGCATAATTTTTTTAAGGCCTAACCTGACTTATCAATAATTAGTAAGTATTCTTTAAAAATACTATTAAGAGAAAAATTAAGTTAAGTGAAATTGAATTTTAATATTATCAAGCATAATTCAATTAACATAGAAAGTTGTTTGAATTCTAATTAATGATAGTATTTTAATTTTAACCTATTTTGCTTAAATAAAAAATATAAAATTCAAAACTTGCTTCAATTTGAACTTGGTTCGATCTCAAAATAAATATAAATATTATAATAATAATTTCAAATTAATCATTTAAATAATTACAATATAAGCTAAAATTAAAAAATTTAATGTGTTAAAATTTTTCATTCAAATTTTCAAATGTATATAAAATATTTTTCTAAATATTATGTATAATTTAATACATATAAAAAATATGGGCCAGTTTGATAGGTTAATAGGTTAGGCTTTAAAATAATATGATCTAACATATTTTGTTAGAGAACCAAAAGTTTAACCTAAATTTATTCTATTTTATAAATAGATTAGATTAAATTAAGTTGAAAATATACTAAGCTTTTAGGTGTCTGTAGGTTGAGTGGTCTTTGTAGTTCCATTCCTAGAAAATATCAAGCTAATTGTATTCTGTATAATTATAAAATAATGTATGATCACATATTAGTGATGGAAAATAACGTATTCTTTAGAAGAAATATTATTTTTCCACATTTAATATTGTATAAAAGGGACATTTTTTATTGTATTAATATTTTATATTATAAACACATATATTCACCTTAATAATTCTTCCATACCATATAATTAGTTGGCAACAAGATGAGTTTAAAGGAGTGTTACCTTATAATGATTCTCTGCACCTCGTTTTAACCACATTTAATATGTTTATTGGTTTAAAAGGAATTAGGATTCTATATATATTATGCAGTAGATTTCTCTGCAATTCCATTTCTTTTACATATATCATTTTCTACTTTACATGGAAATTTTTTCCGTTTGCTTGATATATCGTAAGCAGTGATTAATAAAGGAAAAACACGGTGGTAAAAGGAAATCAACTTTTTAAGCAGATATTATCTTTGGGACAAAATTCTAATTAACAAAATATTTTTTAATATTATTTTTTAATTATAAAACAAATGAATAAATAAAAAAATACTTTTTGACAAAACAAATGCACTTGCAGAGCCAGTAGATAAGACCAGTGACCACTTGATGGACCAACTGGCACATTTTTGTTAGTTTGGGAACCTGTCTATATCAATGTTCCATAGCTAATTCTATCAACTAGATTCCATTAGTTATCCGATTTTGCTAAGCAACTTTTAATATGGATCATCTCTTTATTTTGCATTTAATCCTCTTTGCTAAATATTAACTTAATTAAACAAAATAATTTGAAAAAAGTCTGTAATTTTTTTTTGACATTTAAAATTGGCCTCTAATCAGTCAATGATTAATCTTGTTTCTCAACATTTAAATTCTGGAGAAGTTTTATTTTATTCTTGCCAGATACATGGAATAAAAAGGATCTAAGATTTAGAGCAGTTTTTTTTGGGCATGGATCTATATTTAGATTATTATCTTTTCAAGTTCAACATTTTTTCCTTTGGCTTTCTTCTTTTTGTTTAGATGATATTGCATTGCTGAGACTTTAATCTTTTATGATATATATATGACGGTCAACATGTGGACTTTATGAGATACGAAGTTTGATCATACAAAGTTATAGTATATTTACGATGTGTAGTGTATATCCTTTTACGTGTAACTTTATGTCTTCAAATCCATGCATGTCCTCCTTCCTTGAAGCGTCCCGCAAAAGCTTCCCAGACCTTTCAGTGCATCAAAAGAAAATCACAAAATGATATAAATAATCCAGCAACACTTTTATCCACGCAATTTTTCTTAGGACTACACTAACTAGAAATTTAACCACTTTAATTTTGTTTGGTTGCTGTTGCAGAAATCATGACAAAAATAGAAGAAATAAACATAAGAGCATTGGTTCTAAGTTGCTCTTGAAGTTGTGATTGCAGTTATGTTATAATTAAGTTATTGGGTGATGAGTTAGTGGTGAGAGACTTAAATAGTATGCCGAGAGTTCTAAATTTAAATCTCTATGTTGTTAATGTAAAGAAAATTTATATTCGGATTAACATAATTATAAGAAATTATTAAAATAACATCTGTACAAACAAGGCACTAACTCTGTTCACAAAAAAGTGGTTGAATATATAATACCACCATTGACGTTAACGTCACTCAAAGGGAAAGAGTCTGCTCACTTCATCATGCTGAGACCACTATGAATGTGTAAAGGTATCAAAAACATATTCATGATAACGTTTCTACCTTTCACAAATCATAAAGTGATGAGATGTTATATCCAATGCCTGCTTGACTGTTTAGTGGACGCTTGATAAAGCAATCTCAACTTGCATGTTTTGTGTTCTTCCAGTCAGCCTCCTCATAATTCTATATATCTATACGTTCTTCTTGTATATATCAATATCACCAACTCTCTTTGTTCAATATCATATTCAGACCTGAATAATGAAAATGGCAAGGTTTTGCAGCTTTCTGAGGAGCCAGTTGTTGAAGTTTCAGAAGAAAATGAGAACAAATTCTTCGGTTGCACTTGGTCGCGTTGAAAGAAGGGCTTCATTTGGGTTTTTCCCTAAGCCATTTGTTCTGAGGCAGATGGCTTGTAAGCTGAAGAATCAGTGGAAGCAAAGTGTGGGATGGCAAAGAAGCAGATCAGTGCACTACAGCTATGATCTTCGAAGCTATTCTCTTCACTTTGATGATGGACTTTCCGTAGATCATATCCCACCTCGTTTTTGCTGATGATTTTGATTTTTGATCTTCTTTCTTTCTGAATTATGAGTTATGACTAATTAAGAAGTTCTTCTGTATATAGTTGACTTTTACCACTGGTAGCAGTTTTTAGAATATACTTTATTGCAAATATTGTAAATTAATAGTTTTTAGTTATATATTGTAAGAACTTATGATAACAAGTAAAATTAGTTAATAAGTAGGTTTAATTAAAATTAAATTATGTAAGATATGCAATGAGTAACATTGTCTTCTATGCCAACAATTTTATTGCAGTAATATCTAGCGTTGCTTTTAGAACCGTTCCCTTCTTCATGTTTTTAATATCCTAAATTCAAATGCAAGACCTCACATTTTAAGTCGTTTACCAATTTTGTCATAAAAAATATTAATTAATCTCGTAAACGGTAAATTTTGCCATATTCTTTTATTTTATTCTTTTATGCACGCAGCATTGCAGTGGCTAATGAAGTCGAAAAGACAACAAATAGGGGGAATTACTTTTGTCTGAGTTTCAAGTTCAACAAATGTTTATTTTTCTTCTCTTCTTTTTTGTTTTGGTATTGCATAGTGGTGTGCATCATACACATCAAAATTAATTATTTTCACCAAAATTGTAGTATGGCAAGTTTAGATTGAATCTAAGCGATTAAATGATTGGTTTAAGCAAAGTAGAATTAGAAACGGTGGCTTTTAATTGGAATTTTATGAAAATAAAACAAAAGAATAGAATGATGAAAAGGAAATTGTAATAGTAAAAAGGTTTTAGTCCAAAATGATTTTATACTTTAATTCTTTGATCGATCTTCAACTTAATAAAATATCCTAGGTTCAACCAATTAGCTAGAAAAATGTATAAAATCTTTGTAGCACTGTTCCTTATGTCTCCTGTTACCAAATTCAATTTAAGAATTATTCGGAATTCCTCAATAGCATTCCAATCAATTTAGTAATAGTACTAGAACTTGATAAAGACTAAATCAATAATTGTAATCACAAATCATGAATTTATCCCCTATTTCCCTTAAGTAACTATTAAAGGAGCAAATAAATTAAGTTGAGTTGAATATATATATAATCACATTTAAACTTGCCAAAATAAGTGAGTTTGAACCCAAGCTGAACATCATTAAGTTTGTATAATTAATTCGAACTTGAGCTTGGACCTAACTCGAATACAAGCTTGTTTAATTAGTATGTTATTAGGCTTAATTTCTTATATCAATTCAAATAATTTATTTTTTTAACTAAATTTTAGCTAATAAAATTTTATTATTTACAAATAAGTTAGACACCAACTTGTTTAATCTCATTTAACTTATTTATATAAAATTTTCTATCACTGCCATGAGATTAAATTCTTTTATATATTATATTATTCATATATTGTAGAAAAATAAAAATTTTATTTTTTTATTATTATCTATGTGAACATTGAGTCAAGTAATGTGAAGCTCAAGCTTGACTCATATATTAATTAATCTTAAGTTGATTAGGATTGACTCATTTAAAGTTAAACTTAAACTAAATCTTTTGTGAGTCACTCTTAAGCTACTTGTGAGGACCTTATTATTTGCATCCCTAATAACTAATGATTCACCTAAGTGTCAAATCATTAAAATCCAATTGCAATCAATAACAATTAATCATAATAGTTCACTATTGTAAACTAATCATAATTAATTGTATAAAATTAGAATATAACAGATAATTAACTAACTAATTGTATTTATCAAATTATCTAAGCAATCGTACATAATAAATAATAGAGAAGCAAGCGATAATGAAATTTAGAATATATTCATAAATATCTAGTCTCACAATTTAGATGAATTAAAACACAAAAACCTTGGACTGGAATGAGAAGAAATTAGCCACACATGCCTTCAACAAGCCAAAGAAGAAAAAAGAGAAGTGTTGTCTCTAAAGTGTAATTTTGCCTTTTGGAGCCTATTCTTATCTAATATTTGAATGTAATATAATTTTTTACTTTTTGGGCTCTTAGGAGCTTACTTTTAAGATTATCATGGTTTGGGCCTTGTTCAATTTGAAGGCTTAAAGCTTTATTTATAAACTAAAATATTAAAATAATTAAGTGAGATTAAATTTTGTAACTCAACTTCCAACCACTTTTTCATTATTGATACTATATTATTTTACTAATCCTTAAACATGAAAGTTGTTGGATGGCATCTTAAATAATATATGGCACTGGGTTTGCAACATTTTGACCTCCACAATTTTAGATATGCCCCAAAAATATGACCCAATGAGATGAAATAGCAATTGCATCAACTTCTCAACTAAATTTGAATCTCCAAATGCCCAAATTAGATCATGCTATCAACATAATATATGTAGATTTATTTCTAAGCTTTTCAACCATGTAGAGGTCAATTTGATTAGACATCGAGAGCTCAATATAGTTAAAACTAATCACAAAATAAAAGGCCAAATTAGGCATATATATATATATTTTAAGAACTAAAAAAATTACAAGAAAATAAGCATGAAAATATTGTCCCCACCACATAGCTAGTCGCAGTTTTTTCCTTTTGTCCATACATGGACAAACATAGCATGATCTGCCCCACAAATGCTAATTGCTTTAGGCTTTAGAGCTCGTGAACTTTATAAGGTACCAAGTTTGATCATATTTTCAAAGGAACAAGTGAATTTCGGATGTGGTGCTGACATTGTTTTGGGTAACTTCATATTCTCACCCTCACACCGGCATGCATGCATGCACTCCTTCGTTGAAGACGCCTCCATGAAGCTCCCCAAATCCGATTAGTACAAAAAAAAAAAAAAACAAAATCAATCGATTGAGGACTGCTGTCATAACTGTCGATTGTTAGGAAAAACGTTGAGAAGGAGCGACAAAAACATGCTAACATAGGACAGCACAATTTTAAAATTTAAAACAACAAATTTTTTGTTCAACAGTTTAAATTCAAGAACCTATCTTTGATTCTTAACGCATATGTTGAAATAATATAATTTAAAATGTTCTTTAAAGTGCAGCCACGTCAATTAATATAGACTGCCTTTCAAATCACCAGAACCAATAGGACAATATTTGCATTAAATTGTTTTCTCTGCTTTAAGAACAATTTTGTTCAATTTAACTCAGATTATAGCATGCAGATAATAACAAATAAGTTATGAAGAGGAAGAGAAATTATGAACAAAAAGAAGAGAAATATGTACTATTCAAACATCATATAAGCATTAGTAAATCTCTACAAGACTGTATAAAAAGGCGGTTGAATATATAATACCGCCATCGACTTTAACATCGCTCAAAGAAAAGTGTCCAATCCTCACTTCATCATCCTGGGACCCCTATGACTGTGTAAAGCCATGAAAACTAAACCAAACCAAAGCGTGATGAGGTAAAGTATCTTATCCTCCAGAAATCAGAAAGTGATGACATGCTATATCCAATACTTGCCTGCCTTTTTAATTGGCGGACACTTGATAAAGCTATCTCAACTTGCATGCCTTTTCATCCAGTCAGCCTCCTCATAATTCCATGTTCTATATATATATATATATATATATATATATATATATATATATACAGACATACACACCCACCACCCCTCATTTCCGATCATATTCAGATTTATAGAATATATGAAAATGTCAAGGTTTTCTGCCTTTCAGAGAAGTCAGATGTTCAAGTTTCAGAAGAAAATGAAAGCAACTTCTTCAGTTACTCTTGGTGGTGCTCAAAGAAGGGCTTCGCTTGGATTTTGCCCCAAGCCATGTGTGGTGAGGCAGATGGTTTGCAAGCTGAAGAATCAGTGGAACCAAAGTGTGGGATGGCAAAAAAGAAGATCAGTGCACTACAGCTATGATCTTCGAAGCTATTCTCTCAACTTTGATGATGGACTTTCCATACATCACATGCCGCATCGTTTTTGCTGATGATTTTGATTTTTGATTTTCTTTCTTTTTGAATTATGAATAAGAAGTTCTTCTGTATATAGTCGGCTGTTACCACGGGTAGCAATTTTCAGAAAGTACTTTGCAAATTGCAAATATAGTAAATTGATAATTTTTAGTTGTATTTTGGGTATCTCAGTCTTCCTTGGATTGCAATGAATCATGGTTGAAACTTAGATTGGTGCGTTCTAATTCACCTTCAACTTGTTGCGATCCATTTTTCATTGCACTTTCAAATACATTTTAGCTAGAATCCAAGATGGCTCCATGAGCTGGAATCTTTAATCATGCCCTTATTTTTGTTGTCCCTTTTTTTCCTTCGGGGTTCCGAAACCCATATTGACTATCCTTAACTTCATTCCGGGTCCTGAAATCCATTATGATTAAAATTACCTTGGGATATTTGAATCTTCTTCTCTTTTGATATTTGGATCAATCTTCTTTCTTACTTTTCTTCCTTTATTCATTCTTCAATTAAGCATAATAAGATTTTTTATTTCTTTATTTCAATGCTCCCTCTTTTACTTTTAGACTTACTTATATAATATACATAAACTTTGCAATTCATACAATTAAACATACATAATTATCATATCATGGATATTGATTAATCATATGTTTAATGATACTTATATAGTATATAACTTTTTTAGTATATAATTAAGCATTGTTATTGCAATAATAGTATAGCATGTTTATTAAAGATTTTATAACACTTTAGTATAAACATATGTAATACCATTGTAACATTTATTTATTATCATTAAAACTCATCATATATAACTTGGTGCTAACAAATAATATTATGTGTAATGCAGTAAAATTGGGAAGGTGTAACACGCAGTTCTTGGTTCCTAATCCCTCTTCAGATTGTCATCCATAGAGCTCAATGCATCTACAGATATAAACATAAATACATGTACTTTAAATCAAACCTCAGGTTGCTTAGGTGAAAGCATTAGATAAGTGATTAGGATTCGACCAGTGACCACTCCATCCACCAACTACCAATTTAGTAATTTTAGTTGTTAGTTTTCCAATTTTGCTAACTAACTTAATTTTGAATCTCTTTATTTTTTATTTATCCTCTTTGCTAAACCAAATTAATCAAAATAGTTTGGAGAAGTTTTTTGGAATTTTAGTTTCTTCCCTCTATAATTTAGCGCTGATATGTCAATTGATAATTTTTTTTTAACAATTAGGATTGTTTTGATCATACAAAAAATAAGTTTTTATAGAAAATTAAACTTCACATAAATTAAATTCTCTTATCAACTGTTGAATAAGTATTCAAATTTATTTAATTGATGATAAGAACTTAAAATTTCTAATTTTTTGAGAAGTAAAATAAATAACTTATCGAGTGATCCTAAATGCCGAAACAATGCCCCAAATAACCAATAGCCTCTGGATTTTTATTATACACAAGATTCCAAATTGCATCAACGGCACCTTCCCTTGTTTCTGCACAATATTCGGTATGCTTTGTCGGGATAATCAGTATTTCCCTCTGTGATAAGTAAAATTTCTTCTAAAGTCATATTTTTTCTATTTTAAGAATTTATGATCAATCAAATAACAAACTAATATTGCACTTTTTCCGTAAGTTTTTCTCAATCAAAAAACTTTTAGATTGTGATCACTTTTGCTTTATCCTTTTATTTCTGTCTTCCATTGAATATAACGGTTGATGAGCTGGAGATGGCAACCCTCTAGACACATGGAGTTATTCTGTCAGAAAAACGAGAGGGTTAATTATAAAATATGCTAAGTCCAGATTATTGTTAAACCTTAATTATTAATCTCCAATTAATTACATTTAGTGTTTTTATTTCTTTTTTTAGTAATATAATAAATAAGGGACACTAATTTTAATAATAATATATTATTAAAATAGAAACCTAAAATTATAAAATGTAGAGTCAGATTTATTAATTCTTTGGACTTTCATGTACAAAACAAATGTCTTTAATTTCTTTTCTTTTCTTCTTTTTGTTTTGGTGTTGCATTGACGAGGTTTTAAATCTTTATGATGCATACATGGATAAGCATAAAATGATATGTTGCTCAAATTTTGATTACTTTAAACTTTAAAGCTCATAGTGTGCTTTATGGCATACCAACTTTGATCTTACTCTCAAAGGAAAAAGTTAGTGAGTTTCCGATGTGGTGCCTCATTTGAAGGGTCCATAGAAAGCTCCCTAAATCTGATTCCAACCAAAGAAAATCACAAAGTACTTTTCCCATAAGATGGGTTGAATTATTTGCACATGTTCTTGCAAGACTTGATGAAACTGCTATATAATAGTGATTCTGATTAATTTCTCTCTAGGTGTCTACTGGGAACTTGTCAAAAACATCAAGAAAGCCATTCAGATAATTAATTAGTACTAATTACACATAGCAGAGTTTAAAAAGTGGTATTATTTGTGGAGTTGTGACAATCAAATACATGCATGAATTGGTAAAAGCAAACACCATTGAAATCTTGTTATGTCAAAGAAGGGTTTGTTTGCATTTAGTCGTCTTTGCTATATTAACTTAAGCAAAACAATTTGGGAAAAAGTTTGTAAATTTGTTTTCATTTTGAAATTAGCCTTGAGTTTCTCAACATTTAAATTCTCAATCAGTTTTATTTTTTTCTTACATATATACCAGATACATGGAACGAAAAGGATCTAACTAAGATTTAGAGTAAGTAAGAATATTTTTGTGCATGGATCTATGTCTAGATTATTATCTTTTCAAGTTCAAAATTTTATCCTTTGGCTTTTCTTCTTTTGATTAGATGATACTGCATTTCTGAAACTTCGATCTTTTATGACAAATATTTTCAGGATGTTTTCTTTTTACATGGAATGATGTGTCGTTCAACTTGTGGACTTTATGAGATACGAAATTTGATCATACGAAAGTCAGTGAATTTCTGATGTGTTGCTTACATTCTTTTACGTGTAACTTTATGTCCTCTGACCCATGCAAGTCTTCCTTCCTTGAAGCGTCCCATAAAAGCTTCCCAGGTCAGAAATCACAAAATGACATAAATAATCCAGTTATACTTTTATCCACACAATTTTTCTTATGACTACACTAATTAGAAATTTAACCATTTTAATTTTGTTGCATTGCTGTTACAGGAATTTTGACAAAAACAGAAGAAATAACATAAGAACATGGGTTCTAATTAAGTTGCCTTTGAAGTCGTGATTGCAGTTGTGATTTAGTTACTAAATAGCAAATTAATGGTGAGGGATTTGAATAGTATGTTAGAGATTCTAAATTCAAATTTCTACACTATCAATGTAAAAAAAGAAGAAGCTAAGTCGTGGTTAGTAAAATTGAAAGCAAATAGGTACATGTTCTTAAAAAAGCATAGATGCAATTTTAGGCAAATCTATACAACAAGACAGTAACTCTGTTCACAGAAAAGTAGTTGAATATATGATACCAGCATTGACGTTAACATCACTCAAAGGGAAAGTGTCTACTCACTTCATCATGCCGAGACCACTATGAGTGTGTAACGGCATCAAAAACATATTCATGATAACGTTTCTACATTTCACAAATCATAAAGTGATGACTTATTATATCTAATGCCTGCTAGCCTGTTCAGTGGACACTTGATAAAGCAATCTCAACATGCATGTTTTTTTCTCCCAGTCAGCCTCCTCATAATTTATTATATATATGTTCTTCTTGTATATATCAATATCACCAACTCTCATTGTTCAATATTATATTCAGATCTGAAGAATGAAAATGTCTAGGTTTTCCAGCTTTCAGAGAAGTCAGTTGTTGAAGTTCCAGAAGAAAATGAGAGCAACTTCTTCCGTTACACTTGGTGGTGTTGAAAGAAGGGCTTCATTTGGGTCATGCTCTAAGCCATGTGTTTAGAGACAGATGGTTTGTAAGCTGAAGAATCAGTGGAAGCAAAGCGTGGGACGGCAAAGAAGCAGATCTGTACATTACAACTATGATCTTCAAAGCTACTGTCTTAACTTTGATGATGGACATTCGATAGATCATATCCCTCCTCGTTTTTGCCGATTTTTTTTATTTCGATCCTTTTTTTTCCTGAATTATGAATTAATTCTTCGATATATAGTTGATGTATCAATTTTCAGAAAATACTTTGCAAATCGCAAATATTGTAAATTGACAATTTTAAGTTATATCTTGTGTATCTCAATCTTCCATTGATTACAACAAATCATGGTCGAAACTTAAGAATAGTGTAATCTAATTAACCTTCAACTTGTTGCGGTCATTTCTCAATTCACTCACAAATACATTTAGGCCGCGATTTAGAGATAAGAAAGACAATCCGCGACCTGGAATCATAGTTCTAAATTGTAGTTGTGATTTTGCTACGATTAATAAAATTATCAA
Source organism: Sindora glabra (assembly GCA_020226215.1). NCBI lineage: Eukaryota > Viridiplantae > Streptophyta > Magnoliopsida > Fabales > Fabaceae > Sindora > Sindora glabra. Next base: position 11,862,679 of record CM035228.1, on the reverse strand, counting down.
TAAATATAAAAAAATGCAAAAAAAATATGATCATTGTGATTTAATATTTCCATTATATACCACAATTCAAAACCTTATTTGAAATCTATGGCTCTATTTGTTTACTGTTTTTTAAATTAATTTTTTATTTTTTTACTTTTAAAAAATAGAAGAACTTATTCGGTAACATATTGTTTTTAAAATTTGTAATTCTAAACTGATAACTTAAAAATAAAAAAAGAAACAACTTTTAAATGTTTTTAAAATTTTATCTTATTTTTTATGTTAATTTTATAATTAAATAAAATATTTCTTTATTCACAACATTGATCACACTTTAATTTTTATTTTCCTTCAATCTGAAAATAGTTTTTGAAAATAAAAAAATAGTTTTTAAAATCAGTTTTTAAGAACAATTTATGAAAATAAAAAAACAAAAACTTATCTAAACAGACCTTACATTACCATGTTTTTGTTCTTTTATTTTTGTTGGGTCCCCAAATCCATTTTGGCACCGATCCTTTATGTGAAGCAACTTTAGCTCCATTTATTTCAATGGAAAATGTTTTTCATAAAATATAATTATAAAATATTAAGATGAGAGAAAGTATTTTATTTACATAATATTAGATATGAAAAATATGGGTAAAACAACTTTTACTTTAAAGAAAAATTTGCTTTTCATCATTATCATAGTTCTAGGTATCATTTTTTTTAAATATGACTACAAATGACTTGTCATTCTTTTATCAATATATATATATATATATATACACGAAATATATTTTCCTTAAGAAAAACCTTTTGACAAAATAAGCAGAGCCTTCATTTGTGTTTTAATTGTCTGATCTGTGGCCGAGGATATTGCAAGTGCAGCCAGTACAACTGTTTGAGAGGGAATCTTAGTCATATGACACCACATTTTGCTTCGTAGGATTTGATTTTGTCTCTGAGATTTTATTCAGCTAGAATAGAAATGAAGATTGTTTGGCTTGCCTGAGTTTGATGTTAATTTGTCAATCGGTTTTACTTAGGACACAGCCACAGGGCAAGGAGTGTTTGGATGAGTCATGGTTGATTCTTGGTTTTATAGCTTGTTCCAAGTTCTGATTCCAGTTGCAATTATAATTATATTTTGATGAGTAAAATTGTTGACAAATGTAATATAATTCGTGACTAGAGAAAAAATATGAAAAATTATGAAAGTTAATCTAACATAATAGTAATATTTGAGATTTCAAATTGCAATTTAGGATCATGGTTCTGTATTTCTCTTTCGGGGCATCAAGAATTCAACAAAAAAGATAAGAACAAAAGTGTCTAATCCTCACTTCATCATCCTGGGACCACAATGACTCTGTAAAACCATGAAAACTAAACCAGATTAAAGCGTGAAGAGGTAATGTGTCTTATCCTCCACAAATAAAAAAGTGATTACATGCTATATCCAATACTTGCCTGCCTGCTAAATTAGTGTCCACTTGATAAAGCTATCTCAACTTGCATGCCTTTTCATCCAGTCAGCCTCCTCATAATTCCATGTTCCTATATATATATATATATCAATACCCACCACCCCTCATTTCAGATCATATTCAGATTTAAAGAATATATGAAAATGTCAAGGTTTTCTGGCTTTCAGAGAAATCATTTGTTCAAGATTCAGAAGAAAATGAGAGCAACTTCTTCGGTTACCCTTGGTGGTGTTGAAAGAAGGGCTTCACTTGGATTTTGCCCCAAGCCATGTGTTGTGAGGCAGATGATTTGCAAGCTGAAGAATCAGTGGAAGCAAAGCGTGGGATGGAAAAGAAGAAGATCAGTGCATTACAGCTACGATCTTCGAAGCTATTCTCTGAACTTTGATGATGGACTTTCCATACATCACATCCCACATCGTTTTTGCCGGTGATTTTGATTTTTGATCTTCTTTCCTTTTGAATTATGAATAAGAAGTTCTTCTGTATATAGTTGGCTGTTACCACTGGTAGCAATTTTCAGAAAGTACTTTGCAAATTGCAAATATTGAAAATTGAGAATTTTTAGTTGTATTTTGTGTATCTCAATCTTCCATTGATTGCAATGAATCATGGTAGAAATTTAGATCGGTGTATTCTAATTCACCTTCGACTTGTTGCGATCCGTTTTTCATTGCACTTTCAAATACATTTTAGCTGGAATCCAAGATGGCTCCAAGAGGCTGGAATCTTTAATTATGGCCTTATTTTTGTTGTTCCTTTTTACCTTCTAGGTTCCAAAACCCATTTTGGCTATCCTTAACTTCATTCTGGGTCCTAAAATCCATTATGATCAAGATTACCTATATTTTAATTTTCTGATCTTTTAATACTTGGATCACATCTTATTTTTTACTTTTCTTTCTTTTTTCTTTTTTGAATTGAGCATGATAATATTATTCATTACTTTACTCCATGCTCACTCTTTATCTTTTAGACTTTCTTATATAACATATATAAACTTTGCAATGCATATAGTTAATCCAATTTAATATATCATGATATTGATATGTATGATTTATATATAAAACATAGAACAAATTAGCACAAGAATATATATAATCATTATATCATGTATATTAATTAATCATATATTTAATGATACTCGCATAAGATGTAACTCTTTTACGACATAATCAAGGATTGTTATTGCAATAAAAATATAGCATGTTTATTAAAGATTTTACAATACTTTAATATAAAGACACACAATACTATTGTAATATTTATTTATCATCATCAAAACTTATCATAAATAACATCGGGGCTAACAAATAATATAATGTATAATGTAGTAAAATTGGGAAGGTGTAACACGCAATTCTTCGTTTCTAATCCCTCTTCAGATTGCCATTTATAGAGCTCAATGCATGTACAGACATAAACATAAATACATGTATTTTAAATCAAACCCAAGGTTGCTTAGGTGAAAGCATTAGACATGCGGTTAGGATTCGACCAATGACTACTCCATCCACCAACTACCAATTTAGAAATTTTAGTTGTTAGTTTTCCAATTTTGCTAACTAACTTAATTTTGTATTTATCCTCTTTACTAAACCAAATTAACCAAAATAATTTGGAGAAGTTGTTAACACCCAATTTTATCCAGGTATTAATACAAAATATAAAGTACATTAAAAATTTTCAAAAAATAAAAAATCTTATGTAGGATAAAAATAGTAGATGAGGAGTTGTCGATATTTATATCTCTTCTACATTACATCTCCCTCATATCCACCTACCATATTTTATTCAGTTATATAGTAATCTCCACCAATTATGGACTCATTGCTAGCCTATCTCTATCCTCACAATGAGATGAAATGTTTTTGAATTGTTCAAAGGAAGAAATTTTCATACAGTAGTAGTCAATATTGAAAAATAATAAAGGTTTTGTTGAATTCTTGTTCTGCTAATAATACTTAGGTGAAATGTAAATTAAATGTGGGTTAAATGCAAATGTAACCATTGAAACCTTCTCTATAAAAGCTAAAGCAATTTCATTTAAGAAAGGGCACTCAGAAGGATTCAAAGAAATTTGGAAAGATTCAAAAGAATTTTAGAAGAAGAAGAAGAAGAAGAAGAGCATAGCAGAAGGAGTAAAAAAGAATAATCAAAAGAATGAAACAAGAAGATAAAAAAGAGAGGAAGGTAATAGAGAGAATTTATTGAAAGGAAATTCTTCATTATTAGGTACACTATCTTTTACTCTCCTTAATTTAGTATTTGAAATACTAGAACATTTTTTATTTTAGAATCCTTAATAAGTGTCTTGAGCATAAAATAAATCTTGATTACATATACTAAAATAATAATTGTTGTTAGTTTTAAAAAAATATTTGTATCAAAATAGAAAAAAGAGTTAAGAAGGATAAAAAGAAGAAAACAAACCTCATTTCTGTAGTGTATGGTCTTGAGCTCCTAGGAAAGAATGAGGGAAATGAAGTTGTAGAAAAGATGAATGAAGAATAGGAGTGGGCAATACTCTTAACTTCAAGATAAATATAATGAAAGCCACACATATTATTTTGAACCTCATCATGGTACATTTTATTTTTTTTATTTATAAGTAGAAAATATTAATATTCAAAATTGTAAAAAAAAAGTTAACATGTGGGGTGGGACAACATTGATTGTCCCACCCCATTGAAAAAGGGGGACATCCTGAAAAGGGGAGGAACATCTCTTTGGAATTTTTTTAAATTGTAGTTGAAAAGAAAATATCTTTATATTAGTTTAATATTATTAAGATATAATTTTGTGTAATTTTTATGACAAAAAAATTAAAATAGTTTGGAGGGTCAAACTATTTTAATATTTTTAAGGTGAGGAATATTTTAAAAATTAAATTGGATGAGTTGGTTAAACTAAAAATCTCAATATTATTACTTATAAAATTATCTTATAATTATCATTTTTATATATGTTGTATCTTAATTTATTTCACTTTTTTATATTTGCACATGTGCACTTAAAATTAATAAAAAATATTATTATATATTTTGTAATAATAGAAAAATATTGAAATTAATTACAAGTATAATAAATATAATTTTAATTTTTTAAATAATTATTTTTTTAGATTTGACTATGAAGTTGGGTAAATTTGATATTTTAAAAATGATAAAATAACATTAAATCGTGATTTTAATTTTTTTGAACAATCCTATATTTAGATTTGACCATAAAATTAGATAAATTTGATAACCTAAATTAAAAATTATTGATGTGATACTAAATAAATAAATAAATAAATAAAACTAGATAAAATAATTTTCTTTATTTTATTATTTTAAAAATTATATTACAACTATTTTATTAAAAATATTCCAAAAACAATGAAATAAAAATCTTTATAAAAGATAAAATAATAAAATAAAATTCTTTCAAAAATAATAAAATTTGTACTTATGATATATCAAAGTTAAGTAATTCAATTGTAGGTGTGATTATAACAGTATTGAACATTGTTGAGATACTTTATTTTATCTAAATCATACCATGAAGTTGGGCAGATTTTGGTAATAAAATTAATAAATTAATTAAAATTAAAATATTTTTTTTAGAAAAATATATATGTTATAATAAGAATCATCATAATTCAATTTAAAAAATAGAATTAAAATAAATGAACAATCATTCTTTAAATGGATTTTATAGAGTGTTAACATTTTTCCTATATATAACCTACTTCTGAACTTGAATTTTAGCAATGTAGACCATTTTTTATGTTTCAATCATACTATAAAAAATGATTAGTGGTGACTCCATTTTCTTTTATTTCATATTAATTGACATTTTTTGAGAAGGTATTGAAACCACTCGCCTCCCATGAATTCCACCATGGGCCACGTTGCGATGGAAGTTTTTTGGAATTTTAGTTTCTTCTCTTTATAATTTAGTGCTCAAGTGTGAATTGATAATTTTTTAACAATTAAAATTATTTTGATCACAGAAAAAAATAAGTTTTTATAAAAAATTAAACTTTTCATAAATTAAATTCTCTTATCAATTTTTAGAAAAGAGCTCAAATTTATTTAATTGAGGATGAGAGCTTAAAATTTCTAATTTTGTGAGAAGTAAAATAAATCATGTTTTCTGAAAGAGTGATGCTACATATCCTGACGGAGAATGTCGAAACAATGACCCTACTAACCAATAACCTTTGGATTTTTATTATATACAAGATTCTAAATTGCATCAACAGCACTTTCCTTGTTTCGACACAATATTCGGCATGATTTGTCGGGATAATCAATATTTCCCTCTGTGATAAGTAAACTTTCTTCTAGAGTCATAACTAATATCTGCACTTTTAGATTGAGATCATTTTTGCTTTATTCTTTTATTTTCTGTCTTGTATTGAATATAGTGGTTAATGAGCTGGAGATGACAACCGTGTAGACACATGGAGTTACTCTGTCAGAAAAACGAGAGGACTAATTATAAAATATGCTAAGTTTGGATTATTGTTAAATATTAATTATTAATCTCTAATTAATTATACTTAATATTTTTATTTTTAGTAATATAATAAGTAAGGGATACTAATTTTAATAATAATATGTTATTAAAATAGAAACCTAAAAATATTAAATGTAGAATCAGATTTATTAATTCTATGGACTTTCATGTTCAAAACAAATGTCTTTAATTTCTTTTCTTTTCTTCTTTTTGTTTTGGTATTGCATCGACGAGGTTTTAAATCTTTATGATGCATACATGGAGTCAAATGTTGATTACTTTTAAACTTTAAAGCTCATAGTGTGCTTTATGGCTTACCAAGTTTGATCATACTCTCAAAGGAAAAAGTTAGTGAGTTTCCGATGTGGTGCCTCATTTTTTTGCTTATGGATGGTCCCATGCATGATTTGGTAAAGGAAAACACCATTGAAATCTTGTTTTTTGTTATGTCAAAGAAGGGTTTGTCTGCATTTAGTCCTCTTTGCTATATTAACTTGAGCAAAACAATTTGGGAAAAAGTTTTTAAATTTGTTTTCATTTTGAAATTAGCCCTGAATTTCTCAACATTTAAATTCTCGATCAGTTATATTTTCTTTCATATATACCAGATACATGGAATTAAAAGGATCTAATTAAGATTTAGAGTGAGAATTTTCCTTTTTTGTGCTTGGATCGATATCTAGACCATTATCTTTTCAAGTTCAACATTTTATCCTTTGTCTTTTCTTCTTTTTGTTTAGATGATACTGCACTCCTGAAACTTCAATCTTTTATGACAAAATATTTGCAGGATGTTTTCTTTTTACCTTTATGATATATATATAAGCATGGAATGATGTGTCGTTCAACTTGTGGACTTTATGAGATACGAAATTTGATCATACGAAAGTCAGTGAATTTCTGATGTGTTGCTTACATTCTTTTACATGTAACTTTATGTCCTCAGATTTGTGCATGTCTTCCTTCCTTGAATCGTCCCGTAAATTAAAGCTCCCTAGATCTTCGAGTGCATCGAAAGAAAATCACAAAATGATATAAATAATCCGATTACAGTTTTATACGCACAAGTTTTCTTAGGACTACACTAATTAGAAATTTAACCATTTTAATTTTGTTACATTGTTGTTACAGAAATTAAGACAAAAACAGAAAAAATAAACATAAGAACATGGGTTCTAATTAAGTTGCCTTTGAAGTTGTGATTTAGTTACTAGGTAGCAAATTAATGGTTAGGGATTTGAATAATATGTCAAGGATTCTAAATTTAAATTTCTATTCTGTCAATACTTAAAAAAAAGTTATGTTGTGATTAGTAAAATTATAAGCAAATACGTACATGATGTTAAAATAACATGGATGCAATTGCAAGCAAATCTATACAAGGAGACACCAACTCTGTTCACAGAAAAGTAGTTGAATATATAACACCACCATTGACGTTAACATCACTCAAAGGGAAAGTGTCTACTCACTTCATCAAGCTGAGACCACTATGAGTGTGTAAAGGCATCAAAAACATATTCATGATAACGTTCGTACCTTTGACAAGTCATGAAATGATGACTTGTTATATCCAATGCCTGCTTGCCTGTTTAGTGGACACTTGATAAAACAATTTCAACTAGCATGTTTTTTCTTCCAGTCAGCCTCCTCATAATTTATTATATATATGTTCTTCTTGTATATATCAATATCACCAACTCTCATCGTTCAATATCATATTCAGATTTGAATAATGAAAATGTCAAGGTTTTCCAGCTTTCAGAGAAGTCAGTTGTTGAAGTCCCAGAAGAAAATGAGAGCAACTTCTTCGGTTACACTTGGTGGCGTTGAAAGAAGGGCTTCATTTGGGTTATGCCCTAAGCCATGTGTTGTGAGGCAGATGATTTGTAAGCTGAAGAATCAATGGAAGCAAAGCGGGGGATGGCAAAGAAGCAGATCTGTACAGTACAACTATGATCTTCAAAGCTACTGTCTTAACTTTGATGATGGACATTCAGTAGATCATATCACTCCTCGTTTTTGCTGATGATTTTTATTTTCGATCCTTTTTTTCCCTGAATTATGAATAAGTTCTTCGATATATAGTTAATATAGCAATTTTCAGAAAATACTTTGCAAATTGCAAATATTGTAAATTGATAATTTTAGCTATATTTTATGTATCCCAATCTTCCATTGATTGCAACAAATCATGTTTGAAACTTATGATTGGCGTAATCTAATTAACCTTCAACTTGTTGCGGTCCATTTCTCAATTCATTCTCAAATACATCTAGGCCGCGATTTAGAGATAAGAACGACAACCCATGATCGTTCTAAATTGCAAATTGTAATTTTGCTATTGTTAATAAAATTGTCAATTAATATAAAAAATGCAAAAAAAAAAAGAGAGATCATTGTGATGCAATATCACTGCCATGGACCGCAATTCAAAATCTTGTTTGAAATTTTCGAATTGTTTATTTATTATTTATTATTTTTTAAAATAAAAAATATTTGATAATATGTTTCCAGAATCTATTTTTAAAAATTATGACTTAAAACTAGACAATAAAAATAACTTATAAATATCTTTCAAAAACTATTATTTTGTTCTTAATATCAATTTTGTAATTAAATAAAATATTTCTTTATTTGTAATATTGATCACCTTTTATTCTTTGTTTTCCTCCAATCTCAAAATAATTTTTCAAAATTATTTTTAAAAATATAAAAATAAAAATATATTTAAACACACCCTTTATTGCCTTGTTTTTGTTCTTTTGTTTTTGTTGGGTCCCCAAATCCATTTTGGCGCCAATCCTTTATGTCACCAACCTTGACTCTATTTATTTCAATGAAAAATAATTTTCATAAATATAGTTATAAATATTAAGATGAAGGAAAGTGTTTTATTTACATAATGTTGAAGATGAAAAAATTAGAAAAAAAAACTTCTTTTAATTATTTCAAAGGAGAATTTGCTTTTCATCACTATCATGAAGTATCATTTTTTCAACATGAATACAAATGACATATCTTTTTTTAATCAATATATATATTTTGTAAAAAAAACTCCTTTTGATGAAATAAACGGAAACTTCATTTCTGTTGTAATTGTCTGATCTGTGGCCGAGGATATTACAAGTGCAGGCAACACAACTGTTTGAGAGGGAACCTTAGTCATATGACACCACGTCTTTGCTTCGTAGGGTTTAATTTTGTCTCTGAGATTTTATTCAGCTAGATTAGAAATGAAGATTGTTTTGCTTCCCAGAGTTTGAAGGTAATTTATCAATCGGTTTTACTTAGGATACAGCCACAGGGCAAGGAGTGTTTAGATTTGAGTCATGGTTGATTCTTGATTTTATAGCTTGTTCTAAATTCTTATTGCAGTTGCCATTATAAATATATTTTGATGAGTAAAGTTGTAGATAAATGTAATATAATTCGTGAATAGAGAAAAAATATGAAAAATTATAAAAGTTAGTCTAACATAATAGTAATATGGAAAATATTGGTGCTCCCGGCGAATAAGAGCCCAAAATGTTTTGAAACAAAGCAAGTTATTTATTAGCCGTCGATGTAATACTAAATTATGCGTGTGATGTATATCCAAAAGTGAAGTTTGTTCGGAGCAGTTTTTTGGGAACAATTTGCTGGTCATATAGCATCATCTTAGAAATATTTGTGATCTCGAATTGCAATTTAGGATCATGGTTCTGTATTTCTCTTTCGGGGCATCAAGAATTCAACAAAAAAGATAAGGTCAAAAGCTAATTGTGAAATGAATGTTCCGGGAATACAAAGCCTACTCCTAAATTTTAGCAATGCGTAGATTTATTGTATTTTAGATTAGATATTATGTTTTGATTTCTTGGATTCTTCTCTCTTTATAGTTTTCTTATTTTCACTTTATCAATGTCTCTGTGTAAGAACCCATAATATCTAGATAATGATGACCCTAATTTTCATAAAATTTGAACAAGTAAAATTAGCGAATAAATACTATTTAATATAAATTAAATTGTCTATACTATGCCAGCACTTTTGGTACCCTAGATGTCATTTTTAGGACTCTTTACTATTTCATGTCCTTGGTGTCACAATGAATTAATTAGTTTGCGCGAATAAAAATGTGAAAAATTAACAAACTAAAACGTCACAATAAAGGAATCTTTTATTTTAAAGAAAGTATCAAAATTTAGAAAAAAAAATATAATGAATGCATGTCAAGATTATTTGGTTTTATATTTGAATACGAAGAATAAGAATACTAATTAATTAAAATTCTATAAATTCTACAAATACAATCATCTTAATTATAATCGATTAAATTCTCACATGTTAGTGATGATTGATTGTTTCCAATCTTTTAAAATTTTAGAAATTAGATTTAATTAGAATTTTGATTCTTCAATATTTAAAGTATTGCAATTGATTTTTTTGAATCTAATGTTCTATTTTTGTCTATCTAATATATAAATTGGATAATATTTGATCCAACAATAATAACTTCAGCCATATTAAAAGTAAAAAAAATTCTAATTGACATACAAAACTCCAATAAGATTATGACATTTTTTAAAAAAAGATATAATATTGCATATACTATGTGCGGTTTTTCATTTCTAACCTCTTCAGATTGTTATTATTGACCACTTGTTCCACCAACTGCCAATTTAGTTAGTTTCCAATCTTGCTATCCAACTTACTTTTGAGTCTCTCTATTTTCTATTTATTGGTCTCTTTAATCTTTCCTATACCAAATTAACCATAACAATTTGGAGAAAATTTTAAAATTAATTTCTTTTAGAAACTTAGTTTTCTCTCTCTATAATGTAGCATTCAAGTCATCAATCGGTTAATTTTTGTTTCTCAACATTTAGATTATCACTTTTTCTTTGTTCTTTTATTTCATTCTTGAATGGAACATTGCAGTGGTTAATGAGCTAGAGACGACTTAGAAACTGAATCTTGTTAGTTTTGGTGAAAAGCATCTTTTATAGAAATATAGGATTTGTTTGTTTATTGTTTTTAAAAATAATTTTTTATTTTTAAAAATAAAAATTTCTATTTAACAAATTATTTTCAAAATTTATTTTTGAAAATTATTGTTTTAAAAGCCAAAAAAAAAGTTTTAGATGTTTTTCAATCCCTTTTTTTTATTCTTGATAACAATTTTATAATTAAATGAAACTTTCATTTATTTGCTTCACCAAATATCATTTATTCATTGTTTTTATTAAATTCATAAATAATTTCTGAAAATAAAAAATAATTTTTAAAAATAAAAATAAAAATAAAATATATCCAAACACACCTATAATTATGAATTAATAAGGTGGTAAAAAAATGATCTGTATAATTAATGCCAAATGAAAGGATTTTTTTAAAGAGAATATTATTTTTTTATTTTTATAATTTTAGGTAACAAATTTTTTATAATAAATTACAAAAATAATATATTAGCCCTTTACTTATGTAAAAATAAATAAAAATTTTTACGAAAAATACCTTGTAAAAAATAAACGAAAGCCAAAAGATTGTAAAATCCAGAGTCTGCTTTATTGATTCTGTGGACTTTCAAGTTCAACAAGTATCTTTCTTTTCTATTGTTGTTTTTGTTTTTGATAGTCGCCGGTTTTTCCCTTTGCTTTTGTGTTGCAAACATCACATATAAGCATAGAACGATGTGTCGCCCAAATGCTAATTACTTTAATCTTCATAGCTCATACGGAACTTTATGACATGCCATGTTTGACCATACTTTCAATGGAAAGAGTTAGTGAATTTCCGATGTGGTGCTTACATTGTTTTGTGCAGCTTTATGTCCTCGCCGGCACTGAAGATGCCTCCATGAAATGCTCCCCAAATCCGCTTACAAGAAAATCACAAAATGAATCGATTGAGGACTACTGCTATTATAACTGTAGATTGTTAGATATGATGGAGTGGCAAAAACATCTACATGTAAGATAAATGAGAAGGAAACAGATTTTATGTATATGTTATATTTGGCAAATTCTATGATAATTCAAGTTAGAAGATGACTATAATGTATCATTAATGCAGTAATATACTGATACATCACTAAATTTGTTATTGTATAATATATTATATTTAACTTAAAAAAAGTAAATTTAATGTACAATAAAATTTAATGATACATTAGTGAACTGCCACTTTAGTGATTTACTATAATTTCTCTCATCAAGTTATCCACGAATTGGCTTATATGGCCAAATAAAGAGTATTAAATCTCCATTTAGTCACTCAAGTGTGGTTGGATATAACTTTAGAAATTTTTAGTATACTTACTACTTGAAGATAGTAAATTTAATTAAATTCAATCACTTTTACTAATTAAATTTACTAAAATTATTATTTGAGATATGGATAAAATTATTATAGAACTCACTATTATATTTTTATAAAGATTTTTATATCTCAAGATATAATAAAACTTAAAATTCTCTGATATGAGATTATGGTTGAAAACATTCACAAATATTATCCTATAATCTTTGATGATATAGTGAAATTTTCATCATCCATAGTTCTTTCCTAAGAGTTTGAAATTTTTTTACATTAAACCTATTTGTTTTTTATTATACTATTCTAATTGATTTATTAATAGATTGATTATTTGGACAGATAATATTGTTCCTAACACTAAAAAAAATCACATTTGTTCCTAACACTAAGGTTCCATTTGTTTTTTTTTAAAACACTTTCTATAAAAAAAAAAATCACATTCGTTTTCATATAAATGAAGATTTGGCACATTACCTCTATAACTTGTCACAAAAAAATGATATATAAAGTTATAATAATAAAGAAAAATAACTTTCTCTAGGAAATTATTCTTCATTAAATTTTTTATATTTAATATTAAACATATAAGACATTTTCTACCATTAATTTATAACTATAATTTTTTGTCAAAATAAATAGAGCTTGAATTAGTAAAAAAAAGTTTAATAGAACAAATATGACTTCTCATCAGTAGAGGTGGAATCAATTTTAGTTAAGTCGAGTTTCAACTTTATTGAACATGACTTTAAATTAATATTTTTAATTTATTAGATAATAATAAATATAGTTTTTGAAATAAAATATAATATTTAATATGATTATAAATATTGTTAAACAATATAAATTTAAAACTATAAACAAAATTATATTTTTAATTATATTATATATATAAATATATATAATAAAAAATTATGATCGAATTATTGACAAACTAAATCAATCAAGTAAGAATTTAATTGAATCAAGTAATTATGAATGGATTCATGCAAGAAATTGAGCTACTTGATTTAGGCACTACACTTAATTATAACTACTACAATCAGACATGTCTTATAAAAAAATTAAATTATAAAACAATAAAAAATATTATATTTTCAACAACTTAAATTCAAGAGTCCATCTTTAACTTCTAATGCATATAAGATTATTATGAAAGGTTGAATAAAAATGAGTATGAATCCATCAAATTTAGAACATATCTAATCACATTTTATACATATAAGTCAAAATTATCAATAAATTAAATGTAAAATTGAACACCATACATGAATATAAATTAAATATCTCTATATAAATCTAATATACATTTTTGTGAAAGAAAGAGTAAAGAGAGAAAAATAAAAAAGAAGAAGGAGAAGGTACTGTGATAATGAAAAGCGCGTTAATTTTAGACAGATTTTGTCCATCAATAAATATGTGAGATTAAATCTTGAAGATGACCTTTATTAATAAGATAGAAATCCTTTAAAGGGATCGACTTGAAATTTCTTAACAAGGTAAATTAATTCAATTTATCCTAAAATTTCTACGAACAAAAGTTACGAAATAGAAAGCATTCACATAATTCTGAGTGCAAGCCAAAACAAGGCCCTAATATAATAATATAGTCACTATATTAAGCTTGACCAAATGCTTTATATCATAATCCATTTAAGTTCATAAACAATTGCCGGTTATATTAGTTACTCAATAATTCCAACAAACACTTGATCGACTAACTAAGCATTTGCTGTTATAGTTTGGGCACCTGTCCATGTCAATGTTCCACAGCTAACTATCAACTAGATTCCATTAATGCTCATCCCATTTTGCTAACCAACTTATAATGGATATCATCTCTTTGTTGTATTTAATACTCTTTGCTATATATTAGCTTACGCAAAACAATTTATTTTTACCTTTTGAAGTTAACCTCGAATCAGTGAAATGATTCTTGTTTCTCAACATTTAACTTCTCAGTTATATTTTGTTCTTACATATTCCAGATACATGGAAATGGAATAACTTCTCTCTTAAATAAAAGGGGTCTAATTAAGATTTTGAGTAATATATATATTTTTTGTGTGTAAATGGATTTATATTTAGATTATATTCTTTTCAAGTACAACAAAATTTTCTTTGGCTTTTCTTCTTTTTGTTAGATATTGCATTGGCTGAGGCTTTTAATCTTTTAGGACAAAGTATTGGCAGGTTGTGTTTTTTTCCTCTTTTGCTTCATGATGCATAAATGGATGGATGGATAAGCATGGAATGACGTGTCGTTCAAATTGTGGACTTATGGGATACGAAATTAGATCATCCTTTCAAAAGAGGGCAAGAAAAAGAAAAAAGTACACTAGTGAATTTCTGATGTGTTGCTTGCATTCTTTGGCGTGGGGATGGCGTGTAACTTTACGTACTCACTTATGAAAGTATTCCTCCCTTGAAGCGCCCCGTAAAAGCTTCCCAAATCTTTGAGTACAACAAAAAATTATAAAAAATTATTATATACATTGAAAATAAAATTTAACATTAAATTTTAAATATAAATTAAGGATAATTAATTAGATATATAATAAAATAAATTTATAAAGTTTAATTTAATTAATATAATATTCAAAATTTAATTTCAAAACTTATGTTCAAAATATATAATATTTTTCCATGATAAAGTCATTATAAACAATTCACCTACACTTATCCACGCAAATTTTCTTGGTATTACACTGATTATAAAAATTGAGTGGTGCAAAAGATACTTGCAATTAATGGTGAAGTTTGGTTGAGATTAAAGGGTCTAACCCAAAATTTTTAGAATCATGGGTTTAAGATTCAGGATTTAAAATTTAGGGTCTAACTCAAAATTCTGTAATTAATTTTATAATTTTTTTAAAAAAATTTCTTATAAGTTATTTAACCCTTGAAATATTAGATTAAGATCCGACATTATTTTGACATGAATTGAATCTTGCCTTCTGTTGAAATTCACTTGAAAGGTGTTTGAGAGTGTAATCTTTCGAAGGTGAGACTCGGTCATTTTTCTTTAAAATTTAAAAATTTTATTTTGTTGTATTACAGTTGCCAAAATTATGAGAAAAACAAGAAAAAATAAATATAATTGAGAAGGAAAAAAAATTAGTTGTACTATAGGAGGAATTCAAAAATATCCATTAGATTGCATTTTTTTAACAGCGGAGGTTGCTTATTAAGAGAAACAATTAGTACTAAGGGGATTTGAATTTGTGAAGAAAGTGAATATCAATGATTTTATTTGAATATTTACAACTAATTAAATTAAATTAGACTTAAATTGCATTTAAATTAATTATATTTATTTAAAAATAATTAGATTTAATTCAAATTATAGGTATGATAAAAAAATTATGAAATAAAAAAAGACTCAAATAAGTTCGAATTCTCAACTTATATATATAAGTGAATTACCACTTATATAATTAAAAAAAAAATAACACATGTCCAGGCAAATCTATACAAGACTATGTAAAACCACTATTGACGTCAACATTACTCAAAGAGAAAAGTGTTGATCATTCCGGGACCACTGTGTCTGTGTAAAGGCATTAAAACTAAAGTGAACTCATCATATCTTTCACAAATCGTAAGTGATGACATGATATCCAATGCCTGCTTGCCTGTTTAGCGGACGCTCGATAAAGCTATCTCAACTTGCATTCTTTTTCTTCCTGTCAGCCTCCTCATCTTTCTATATATATGTTCTTCCTCCATGTGTCAATTCCACTACCTCACATTATTCAATATCATATTCAGATCTGAAGAATGAAAATGGCAAGGTTTTCTGGCTTTCAGAGAAGCCAGTTGTTGAAGTTTCAGAAGAAAATGAGAACAACTTCTTCGGTTACACTTGGTGGTGTTCAAAGAAGGGCTTCATTTGGATTTTGCCCTAAGCCATGTGTGCTGAGGCAGATGGTTTGCAAGCTGAAGAATCAGTGGAAGCAAATTGTTGGATGGCGCAGAAGCAGATCAGTGCAGTACAGCTATGATCTTAAAAGCTATTCTCTTAACTTTGATGATGGACTTTCCATAGATCATATGCCACCTCGTTTTTGCTGATGATTTCGTTTTTGATCTTTTTTTTTTCTTTTCTGAAATATGAATCAATTCTTCTATATATAATTATATAGTTGATAGCAGTTTTCAGAAAATAGTCTGCAAATTGCAAATATTGTAAATTCATAATTTTGTATCTCAATTTTCCATTAATTACAATGAGGATGAACCTTATTCATCATTTTCTTTATAATGGCAATGTGCATCCCCTTATTCTTTGTTTATGTTATCGATCTTTCATTTCGACTTTTCATATTCATTTTAGGCAGCGATTTAGAAATTATAATTACAAATCCAAGGTCACTATTGTTAAAAAAAATGGAAATAGAAGTAATAAAAAGCAGGGAAAATGGCTTCAATAGGTGGCATCTTTATTCCTTTCATTTTTTATGGGTCCCCAAATCCACTCTCGTGATCCTTTTGAAAAGCAATTTGATTTGCGTAAGGATCCAAAGATTAGAGGATGATATAATGATATACATTTGATATTTGGTAGCTATATGAACGTTACACCTTTTATATTGATAAGTTTAAATTTAATTTAGTGTAAAATATTTTACACTATTAATTAATGAGAGAAAATACAGCATTGAAAAATTATAGGTAATTAAAGATTTTTAACCCCAATAAATTTTTTTAATAGATTTTATTAATATAATATATAAATAAGTGGTAATATAAAATTAATTTATATTAATAATAAATTAAACTTAAATACTTTTGAATATCCTATATTGCTTAATTTATTTTCAAATGGTCATAATGTTAAAGATAACACAACTTTAATACCCTTTTGAGTGTGAAAGCCTTGATGTCCCACGCAACTTCAAATATAATTAACATTCCATCACCCCTTGTGCAAAAAGCATAAATGTAATTAAAGTTAGACTGTGCTTTTTTTTTTTTAATAAGTTTTTTAAGTCAAGTTTGAGTAATTTTTTTACTTGAAAATTAATTTGTGGCTTAACTGTTTTTAATGAATATTCGACTATTATAGGTGGAAGGAAGCATAAAGGAGGAGAAATTCTTAGATATACAACATATATGTACATGAAGTCATTTTAAATAATTTTTAAGTACTAAATTATTTATAGGTTTTAATTTGGTGTAATAATTGTATTACAATCATTGTATTTGATTACTCAAATATTTGGATCTCTACATTTTCATGAATTTTACATTAATCAAAAGTCATATGTATGAAAAATTCGTGATAGAATAAGGATTCATGAAAACGTAGGGAACTACGCATTTAAACTATCAAATATAATAAATAATTGTAATTACTACATTGGATTAAAACCCATAACTTCATGTACATACATAATGTGTACATAAAAATTTCTCCTTGATGAGAAGGGGAATAGCAGAAAGAAAATTGAAATCTTCTCTCTCTTTCATAGTTCTTTTTTTCAAGGATCTCAATTTCCAATGATAACATTGGGCCTTAATTTGGAATTGAGTTGGATTGAACTCTTTTTGGGGGCAAAACTCTCTCAATACATAATTTTTCTATTTACAAAGCTTAAACTCAATACCTTATTTAAGGGAATTGAGCCATAGTTATCCATTAGTAACGAAGCACAATGTATTCTCACTAGCTTTTAATTCAAGTTGCATTTTATTCATAAAATATTTTCTATTTTATTTTTTGAAAATAAGTTTCATTTTAAACTTCTCAAAATTTTTGGAATGTCATTGGCATATATTCAAATATAATTTTTATTTTTATCTCAAAATAATAATTATAAAATAATTGATGGTTTGAATAGTGATAATTAATAATAAGTGAGTGTAACAACAATTGAGGGGAAGCAATTGGTAATAGGGGTGAAAGATGAAATAATAATGATAGCAACAAACCATAAAGGTAGAGGCGATGATAAAAGTAAAGCTAAGGAGAAAATGTTAACGGGATTGAAATAAAATTTATTAATGACTTATTTAAAAAAAATCTAAGTTTTAGGGATAAATATGAATATTTAAAGAAATAACAAAAATATAAGGTAAATTTTTAAATTTTTCCAACTTTGAAACGGTTAAAGTCACTCAAATGCAATGCATAGTTTTGCCTTTAGTTAGTGGTGATGATAATGATGGCATTGATGGTAAAAACAGTAAAGGTGAGTATTATTGATCGGTGTTGGTACATAATAATTTTTTATGATAAATTTAAATAATTGCAAAATTATTATAATGAAAATATAAAAAATATCTTTGTATTGTTTTCTAAAATTTTGAAACTAAGGACTTCATTTTCAATAAAAATGAGTATAAAAAATAGTTAAAGCATATCAGCCTAAATTTTTTAAAAGAGATAGATTAATCAATGTATTGTGATCTGATTTAAATATCATTAAAGAGAAAGAAAAAAGATTACACGCAAGAAGGGGAATCCATAACAAAATACCCTAACTGCCATAGAACTAATAATTTATACAATTGGCTAGATGTAGGGAAAAAAAGGGAAGTGTCTACCAAGAAAGGCTATTTGAGAAGTAGTCCCATATCTATCTTTTACATTACGCTAAGAGCTTAAATATCAATTGTTTGATGCCTTTTCCTTTGATCAAAACCCATACCATGGCTTAACAATGAAAAGAAGCTTATTGAAAATTCAAATTAGACTTTTCCAAAAATACAAGATATATTTTAAAAAGTAATGTGAAATATTTAAATTCTTGATGAGAAAATAAAAAAAAGTAAATAGTTACAAATTAAAAATTATTTTTTAATTTATTATTTTGTATTAAATTTTAAAAATTTAATTTTCTTATTAAGAATTGTAATTTTATACTTTATCCTTTAAAGTGCATCTAGTCTTGCATATTTTCATACAAATTATTATTAAATATATTTTTTAATTCAATTATTAATTTTTTTAAAAAAATAAATGATTTTCTAAAAAAATAATGTTATATCATATTATATCATTAAATTAAAAAATTAAATAATTAATAATATTTATAAAAATAATATAAATTTTTGGTGTTATTGTAGCACAAGAGATTTTCACCTCAACAATGATGCTTTTGCATTCCTGCGAGGAATTTTTAGCCGTGCTCTGCGGCATTGACGAAGGATCTAGATCTTATCAAAATGAGTGAATAAGCAGGGAAAAGATTCACAAAGTGCTCATTGCAATCAATTTGTCGGATCAATAATGCCATATAGCAAAACAACTATGATGATCAATGTTTATTTAACATCCTATGAAAATGTTGATTTACCCTATACTTGGTGTAAAACAGAATAGTCTAGGATAGAAAATCGAAGGGAAAGAAAGTTTTAAAGATTTAATATATGGATAGATTAATAATCACGAATTTTACTTTTTGGTTTTCATTTTTTTCCTTTTTTCTTAAACCAAATAAATGAAAATTTTGAATTTAATTTTTCATTCCTTTCTTTCCCTTTTCTATTGTACCACTCATGGGGTTAGTGTTTTTTATTTTTTATTTTTATTTTTTGAAGGACAAGTTATAAAAAATCCCGTTCAATTATTCACAATTTGCACATAATCCCATAAATTATATAAATGTGTAGATAGGTTACCTAAACTTTATATAAATTATGCATATAATCCCTTATGTTAACTTTTTGCTCATTAAATTAAGACAACTTATATGCTAATTATATAATTAATTAATACTATAAAATAAATATTCATCCTTCATAAAATTAAAGCTCTAAAATTTAAATATGGTGGATTTCTTTTGCAGCATTAATTAGTATGTAATAAGAAGTAACTTGGTTCATTAAGTTTGATGAGCAAAAAAAGGTTAACTGCACAACTTATAAGAAAGTTATTTGCACATTTTTATAAATTAAGGTGTTATGTGTATATTAGAAATAGTTAGAGGGGGTATATAATTTACTTTTTTTCAAAGGATGGTAATACTATTATAATGTCCATGTGCCATATTGGGGGGATGATTCTACAGACATAAATGGATGTTAATTAACATAGACTTCGTATATCTAAATTTTTTTAAGACATAAAATTTTAAAATGACACTTTATAATTTAATCTTTTTATTCTAATAATAGTAATAATAATTAACTATATCACCATGTATATATATATATATATATTTCTTTTACACTTGGGACCTTCAAATTAATATTAAAAATTATTTTCAAATTAGGTCTCATTTGATACACCATATAAAGTTTGATAGTGTAAGATGAGTTATACAATTAGGCCCTTGGAAGGTTTTGAACAGATTGTTTATTCGAAAATTTCCTCTTACATATTTAATTTTGTATTAGATTAAGAACTTTTTAAGGAAGAAGATAAGGACCGATAGTATATTATTAAGATAAATACTGAATCATTAAAATTTAAAAAAAATTATATCTTTATCTTCCTTATTTATATAAAAAATATTAATTCCCTCGCTTAATTATTTATTTTAAATTTATATATTTTTTATAAAATATGACAACAAATAAAAAATTAAAAAAATTAATATAAATTATCATCTTATACTATTACAAATCAATATTGTATAATATATTACTTATTGTATATGATACTATTCTATATTATCAATAATCCTTATAAAGTATGTCAAATCGGATGTCAATAAGCTAAAGTATTCCTCCTTATCACGAATAATGATTGATGTGTATTCTCTACGAGTTGTCAACAATAATCTTTTGTATAATACAAATAGAGAGGGTACTTATGTTCTCAAATGTTGAATTATAATCCATTTAAATTTTAACAGAATATATTACTCCATGTGATTTTCAACTTGAGGTCATAATAATAGCATGGCCCACACTACATTGAAGAAACTCTTCATGTTTCTTCACCCACCCACAACTTTCCGTAGAGCTCTTTCACATCTCTCTCTCTCTCTCTCTCTCTCCTCTTCTCTTCATCCCTTTTGTGCAACATGGGTAAATTTCTGGCACTCTTGCTGATAATCTCAAGCCTCTGCATTGGGTCAGTAAGTGGAGATTGGAATATCCTGAACCAGAAATGGAGAAAGGGAGCTAAGGCCAGCTTGAAGAACTATTGTGAGAGTTGGAGGATCAATGTGGAGTTAAACAACATCAGGAAGTTCAGTGTTGTGCCTCAGGAATGTGTGGAGTTTGTGAAGAAATACATGACCTCATCACAATATAAGTATGATTCCGAGAGGGCAGTGGAAGAGGTGAGGCTCTATTTGAGTGGATGTTGCATTTTGAAAGGTGACGGCAGAGATGCTTGGATCTTTGATATTGATGAAACCCTTTTGTCCACTCTTCCTTATTATAAAAAGCACGGCTTTGGGTAAACGCCAATTCTCATTTTTCTTCTAACATTATATATACAAAGATTTGAAATCAAACTTAAAATACAAATAAAAGATAAAATTTTTTAAATTAATATATATCAATATTATTTGAATCAAATGATTGTAAATTTATAATATAAAGAGAAGATAATTTTTTTTATAAAATGTGAAATATTATTTAAAATAAATGATCACAACTCAATTTTCTATTTAAGTATTTTCAGTATTATACCAACGTTTTAAATTATTGCACTCAAAGTATTTTGTTTTTGTTTTTTCTCATAATTTTGAAATTAATTATATTTGTGTTTGGGATGCCTAAAAACAGGGGAGAAAAGTTGAATACAACATCATTGGAAGCATGGAAGAAGGAAAGCAATGCACCAGCCTTAGATCACACACTGAAGCTTTTCCATGAAATAAGAAACAAAGGGATCAAAATATTTCTGATCTCTTCAAGAAGGGAACCTCTTAGATCTCCCACCGTCGACAACCTTATCAAGGTTGGCTACCATGGATGGACTACTCTTGCTTTGAGGTAACACACATTATTCTTAGATCGCTCAACAAAAATAAATTTTTTATAATTTTTTATAAGCTTATATATATGTATTAAAAGGTGATTTTTTTTATTATTGCGAGAATTGCAAAATTGACAAAAAATTATATCAAATTTAACCAGAAACACATAATAATAATAATAATAATAATAATAATAATAATAATCGGGGTATTAAGGGGGGGAGGGAATTGTGGGGTTGGGGGAGACGAACTCCCTGGTATACGCCACTTAGACTCGAAAGCATAAAGAGTGTGCACTTAACATGGGTATTATACTTTAAATCTAACACCTTTATAGGGTAATAAATTAAAAAGAAAATGCCAATCGCCTCCGCATCTCTCCCAAACTAGGAGCATGGACCAAACGTAATTTACCCAAAAAAAAAGTCTATAAAAAGAATAAATTATTTTACTTATCTATGAATAGAAGGTGAACAGTAAAGATGTTGAAAGAAAAAAAAATTGAAAAATTTTTTTTTAATATTTAGATGCTATGAAAAATTTGATATAAAAGAAAGTTAAAAAATACTTTGAGAATTAGTAAAATATTTTCCTATCAAATAGATGCAGAAAAGAGGTAAAAAAATTTTATAATTATAAAATTATCATTTTGTAAAGTTTGTTAAATAATTCTGTTGACTTGCAGCATGAGCAATTTTATTGTTTAATAAATTATTTTTTATTTTTTAATTAAATCAAATAAAAAATTAACATTTTCATCATTTTCTTTTCACCTATTTTTATACATTTAAATATAAGTAGAAAAATATTTTTATATTTTCTTTCCATTTTTTTCATCCTATTTTCTTTTCATACTTTTTTTCTGTTACACCCAAACATGGAGTTAAAGATTATTATTGTACACCATTAATTTCTTCAGAAGTTCGAAGAAATTATTTAATCAATTCTTTGTGAGATAATTGAGAGTGATTTTTAAACATAAAATATAATTAAGAAAAGACAAAAAAATTCCATCAACTCAATCAATCTAACAAGTTATAATGTAAATTTTGTGCGAAATAATTGCACGTGAAAAGTTAAATCACTCTTAAAGTATAAAAATAATAAAGTATAAAAACATGTTTGTATGAAATGGAAGCAGGGGCCTTGATGATGAACTAATGGAAGTGGGACAATACCAATCAATGGCAAGGCAGAATTTGGTTGATGAAGGATACCGCATTTGGGGCATTGTGGCAGATCAGTGGAGCAGTTTTCACGGCCTCCCTGCTGCCAAGAGAACCTTCGAACTACCAAATTCCATTTATTACGTTGCTTAACTTCATCATTATTGTTATTCTCAAGCTGGCTCTGTGTTACGGATATGATTATGGTACATTCCTTCATGTAGTAGTGATATTTCAATGCATTTTCATATTCAATATTAATATATTATTATATAATATATTAAATTTGACTAAAAAAATAAAATAAATTTCACTTACTTCCTTTAATATTTGATCATAAATCATTTACCTCCCTCTATTTTAAAAAATAACTAAATCTCTCTTGCTCCTCAACGATCAACAATGCCTTTATTAATAATATTTCTTTACCATGTTCCGGTCCCATTATATAACAATTGAAATATAATTTATTGACTTCATTTTTTCCCATGTCCCCTTCTTCTCATCAGTGTAAACAAGAGTCTGAAGAAGTTTTTGTGAAAACTTACTGAAATCAAAGTTCAAAATCAATAATGAAAGTCAAGACCTGAATGGATTTGGTAAAATGTTGAACTTTGATGCATCTATGGTGGGAAGCAAAGCCAAAGCCAAATTTTGATGGATTGAATCTTTTGGAAGATCTTCCATAAAAACAGTTGCTTGTTCAATTTTTTTAGAGTTCATAGAGTTTATTGATTTCTTTGTAGTCATTGCTTGACGAGTTGTGGAAATCCTGATTGAATGAGTTTTATACCAAAAAAAGGAATTGGGAAGATGAGTTTCACCAAATTAGCACATTGTGATTTTTCAATCCTTCCAAGGTGGAAATTTGTGCTGATATTAATTCTTAGATAACAAACTCGACTATATCTTCTCAATTGGAGTCGTAGAGCATGTAGACATATCTGCTTGCTCTTTCAATATTGCTGGATGTACACTAGCTTGTGTTTTAATGTTAGGTCTTTTTTTATCATTTTTTAAAATTTGGGTTCCTCATTTTCTTTATTTACTTTAAAATTGGAAAATGAACTATTTAATTATTGTAGAAAAATCACTTTTTAAGAGTTTGTCTATTATAACAATAGACTAATTGATTTTGGTAATAAATTATGTAATTTTTTTAATAATATGCTATTCCGCAACTAATATATGAAATAGAAATATCATCAAAATTGTATTTATTTCAATTCTATTTTTAATTATAATTGTCTTAATAATAAGTTTATATGAAAAAATTTTCACCATTAAATAAAAAATTTAAATATACTTTTATTCAATTTATTATATTTTTCAATTTAATAAAAAAATCCTGATTATAACTTAACTTTATGGTATAATTTTTAAAACTTTTACAAGAAGCAAAAATTTCTATTCACTAACACGAAGCGCTTTATATTCATTTTTTATTGAAAAATGCCAATTCTTCCATCAAATCAAAGTATTAATAATTTCAAAAATAAAAAACTATTTCAACTTATAAAGATAATCAATTTATGTATAATAAGTCAATAATAATTATTAAAGAATTAAATTAAAAATTATATCCTTCTTAAATAATAATTTAAAATTAATAATTTTAAGAATTAACAAGAAATAGTAAAAGATATTAGTCATTTTTTATTTAATTTATTATATTTGTATAATTATAAATAAAAATTATTATAAATATTTTAAAATTTAAATCCTAGCCAACAGGGCCTTGTCTTTGGGTAGGCAAGTAAGACATTCGCCTTAAACCTCCAATTTTTCTTAGGCTCCACTTATATATTTTTTTTATTTTGTATAGTCATTGGTCAATTAGTTGAACTTCAAATCCAATGGTAATTACTCTTTTGTGATTATTTATATAGTCATTATTGTTGACTATACAATTTGCAATTAATTGGGAAATAATTAAGAATTTATTTCCTAATTAATTACAAATTTTTTATATGACTATATAAAATAAATGATTAATGATTATAAAAAAATTAGTTATATGGTAATGATCCAACCATAATTACTCTCTTTAGGATTAATTCTTAATTAGATACACATTTTTTGTATGATTATACAAAATAAATGACTGATTGGGGAATAATTGAGAATTTATTTCCTAATTAGTTGCAGAGTTTTTGTATAATTACACAAAATAAAAGACTAATGATTATAAAAAAATTAATTATACATTAGTAATCTAAAAGTAATTACTCTCTTTAGGATTATTTTTCAATTACTTGCATATCTCTTTGGGATTATTTTTCAATTACTTGCATATTTGCACATTATTACTAATAAACAATTTTCAATATTATAATTTATAAAAGTCATTTTTTTAACTATATATACTACATATTTTCAACATTTTCTCTTCAAATTTTCTTAACTCTCACATTTTGTTCTCTTTTCTCACTTTTATCTTCATACTCTTTTAAAGTAAATTCTCAAAATAAATTAATATCAAATTGTTGTAATAGATAGTATAGCATGCAATTCTCTTCATTTCTAAGTTTTCAGATTCTATCATTTTATTATTTTTTCTATTTACTTTGTACATCTATTTTATTTATATTTTTATTGTTGTTGTTATTCTATTTTATTTTTATACTTCGTAACAATAGCAGATGTCAAATAGAAAGTATAAATGTGGCTTTGAAAAATTAAAGAAAAAAAGAAAAGTTAAAAAGTTAATTCAATCTCAATGTAGTACTTTTGATAAATTTATTATTATTCATAAAAAAGATATAACAACTAGTTCAATTGATGAAGAAATGATAGAACAATCATCTGTAGATGATGTCGAAAACACTAATAATTCTAATTTTAATTAAGAATAAGTAGAAGATAAAAATTTAAATGAAGATAATTTGGTAGAAATAAATGTTGATAATACCTATAATGGTTGCTATTGCTGAAAGAAGTTTCTCAAAATTAAAAATTTTCAAATCCCATTTGAGATCAACTATATTACAAGATAAATCATATTCTCTATTGAAAGTAAAATATTGAAATTACTTAATTCTAAAATTTTGATACATAATTTTGCAATTCAAAAAGTTAAAAAAAATAATATGAGAATTTAATGATTTATATTATATTAAGCTCATTTAATAATTTTGCTTAAGGCCCCCAAATGTCTAGACACGGCCTGATAGCCAATTACATGAGGAGGGTGCTTCAGCTTCATCCCATGTTGAAAAAGAATTCATTTTTTTATTATTTATTATTTATAAGCTCAATTAAAGTATTAACAAGGATAAAAAAGCTCAAAAAAAATATAAGGCTTAGGTGCGTAACAAAGAGAAGAAAATTTTATGGTCAAAACCCGTTACATGACAGCTATAAGATGATGGGGGAGGTTGAGTCATTTTCAAAAATAGAGGGGAGGTGAATTAGTTATGTTAAAATTTTAGGAAAGGATAGTAATATTTATTCAAAAAATAAATATAATCAAATATGATAATATATAAATATATGACTACCTTAACAATAAATTATCATAATCTCTCTATATTATATTTATATATACATAAAGCATATTAAAACAACTGGCTTCGCTCCATTCCATGGGCTTATGAATATTCAACATATAACAATTTTTTATTGCGTGCAAATGGTGATTTTTCTCAATTTTCAAAATAATGCTAATTTCATGTTCCTCAAGACTTTACTTCAGTCAACTTTAAATTTCACCATATAAATTTGTTATTAAAAAAAATTAATATGACCATCACGTAAGCCCGAAATTAGTGATAAAATGTTTGGGAAATATGTTGGAGTCGCTGTTTATGTACCAATAAAAAACAAATAATGTGTGACAATGAACTTTGATGCTTTCGTTTTTTTTTATTGAATCACCGAGTATAATATATATATATAATGACTCCAAAAATTAAAATGTTAATAAATTTTTCTTCTTTCCATAAATATTATTTTTTGAATTCAAATCTATATTTCTTGATACTTAAAATTCAACATCTTATTATTAAGTTAATATCATTCCATAATTCTTTGACCTCAGCCCCATTTAATTAAAATAAATGTCATTCTAGAATTAAAAAAATTTATTCTCACATATAACAAAATTCAAAATTACGTGTGAGATATTACGAAGTATATATATATATATTTTTTCAGATGAGCGCATTCATATTTATGTGATAAAAAATACATATAATTTTACTTTGAAGATTGACTTATCGTTCAAATCTAAAACGGAACCTAAAGAGATTATATTTTGTGTTATTTATCATAAAATTATCACAACAAATATATAAGTATAAATTATTCTCCATAGTTAATCTTATTTGGTAACAATAATAAAGTAATCAATTTAAAAACAAACAATCCCGATAGAATCAATGTCACAGAGTTTAAATATCAGTTAATTAAAGCTCCATACTTTGTCCGTTAACAGTTAAGGTGAAATTGCGTTGACCCTTGGCTTTTCGTGGAAATGAAAGACCGTTGCCCTAGTACATTGTCCATATGGCTGAAATCAAACCCCACGTGCACACCGTTACATGTTTTCACTGTTCACCAATCATAAACTTTCCTCGTTACACGTGGAATACACCAAGCCCATTCTCCAAGGTGGACGCGCCAACTGGAGCGTTTTCTCAGCTGCTAGTCCTCGACGATGGCATACTAGATGGGCAGCGCACTCGTCCCCGCTCGCTCGCTTCCTCCTTCGCTTGCCGGTGACGGAATTCAAAAACACCCACCTGTGCTTCAAGCATTAGTTCCATCTTTTAGCGAAAATTCTTGGTTTCGATTCCGTTCGATTCGATTCTGGCATTTTCCTTCGAATTCTTTGGGCTTCTTTTGAACTTTTGGGTAAGAATTTGACACCATTTCCATTGTTTGCAGGGAATTTGAGGACATCTTATCTGTTAATTGTGATATACCCATTTCGCGTTTTTTCTTCAATTTTGCATCTTTCAGTCTCTATTTGGCCTAAATCGCATTGGGTTGTTTCTCTTCCCTCATATTTCATTGGTTATTATTGCTATATATATTTTTTTTTTCTCTTTTGTTAAGAAATATGTTGTTCGCTCAATAAATTTCGGTGCTTGCGTAGTACATGTAATATGGGTATTAGTTTGTATACTTTGTACCTGGATGTTGTCATGCAGGGGTCACTGTTATTTGGTATCTGGGAGAGCTGACTTTGAAGGTTTGGTCATTGAGTATGAAGTGCTTTCTAATTATTTCCTTTTGCCATTTGATTTATTCTGAGTACATGGTGTTGACTACCATGTATATTAACTAACCATGAATGTTTGATTTTCTTTTTCCCTTTTTTTGTTGTATTGTGATGATCCCTTGCTTTCCTGAAAGAGAGGAGGGAGTCTGTAAATGATGCGTCCATTTGTTGCTGAGCTAAGTATTTCTAAACTAAGGAAGTAAGTGGGCATATAAGTGCTACGTCAAATGCTTTCTAATTAGCTTTGAAAATACTCGAAAGAAAAAGAGAAGAGGTCAAAAAGTGTGACATTGAGGTGAAATTGTCATGCTATAATTCTCAGTTTCTTACAATCCTGCTAGAAGGGATGGAGAAAGGAAGAGTGACTTCTTTCAGGACCTAAACTGCTACGAAGTATTGTCATGTAGGAATATTTTTCTTGCTTGTTATTCTTATGCATGTGCTCTTCAGTTATCATGTTTTTGAGTGTTGATTCCATTAGTATGTTTCGTCCATAAATTTAGGTTCATTTTCATGGTTGGGCATACTCTTTATTCCCATCTTCCAATTAGATTTTTTCCCCCCCTTAAGATCTATATCCTCACAAATCTTTCTTTTGGTTAGTTTTTATGGTAAAGAGTACTTCTGCTTTTCACAGATGTGAAGATTGACTACAATTTCTCTGGCGTCTGCATCAAGAATAATTAGCAAGTTGTGTTGTATTTCTTCTGTGAGCATTATCACGAATCAGAAAATGTCTAAGTTTTCATTAGTTGATTGAATAACTAAAGTTCTATTTTTCTTCGAAAGACTAAGGAAAATTATGGAGGCTCGTCCTGCTTTGTCCATTGAAAGATCAGGTGCAAAGGAACTCAATAAGATGGGAATTTCTGGGGCACTGTCTTCCTCTCTGTCGGTCCTCCCAATACCTGTTGAAGAGACATATACCAAGTTGCCTGATTCTCAACAGGGTTTTGTGAAAAAGGAGTTTATGAGAAGACCACCTATGTATTCAAGCAGTGGCGTAGTTGGTCACATGTTTTCATCATCCCCTGGATTTACAACTGATCTACATCACTCATCCCTTTCACCTCATGAAAAACACTCAAGAAATGTTCATTTTATTGCACAATCATCAGCAAGGAATATCACTTCGCTGCCATTATCTTATCCTTCAAATGGTGCACCACTTGAGTCTTCAACATCAAGTTGTTATTCCAAAGACAGTGATTCTTCCTGGCATAGAGATTCCTTACCAGGCTTCCTTGATTTTCCTGAAAATTCTTCCATTGAGAATGGTCAAGTAGAAAGCAATGCTGGCAATATAATTGCATCTGAGGAGTATTCTAGGCGAAATGATTGGCAGGAGTGGGCTGACCAGCTTATTAGTGATGATGAAAATTTGACTTCTAACTGGAATGATCTTCTTTCTGACAACAGCATTCAGGAGCTTGAACCAAAGGTTAAGTTATACGTAACTTAGATCAATGTTAGCTTGGAAAGGAAAGTAATTAGTAATTTTTTGAATAATAAACCATGGGAATGTTTGGTCTCATTTTATTGCTTAAGGTGGCTTGCCAAGTTTCAAATTCTTCACAATTTACTGGACACCAGTCCCAAGGTCACCAGCAACTTCCTGTTGTATCAGGAGAAAATCGTCCCAGTGCACCTCCCTCTTCCTCAGCAAATTCTACCCGTGCAAAGCCACGAATGCGTTGGACACCAGAGCTTCACGAGGCCTTTGTGGAGGCAGTCAACCAACTTGGTGGGAGTGAAAGTGTGTTCAATCTCCTCTCTCTCTTATTGCGTAGTTTTTAGCCTCAGTTTTTAAAACCTGTGCTACATTTTCTTTATTTTGTCAATTTGCAGGAGCAACCCCTAAGGGTGTGCTGAGGCTCATGAAAGTTGAAGGCTTAACTATATATCATGTTAAAAGCCATTTGCAGGTATGTGCAATCTACTTCCAATGTTGGATCCGTTTCCTGGCAAATACTTTTACTGGAAAAAAATGTTGTTTTGAATTGCAGAAATACAGGACAGCTAGATATAGTAGACCAGAGTCATCAGAAGGTACCTTAGACTTGCATTGATGTACATGTACCGACATGGATATATAGCTGCTTTTCTTATTATATTTGATTGTATCTTTCTGCTTCCTTGGTTCAGGGGTATTAAACAGTGTATAAATCTGAAATCAGGTGCTTTTGCATCAAATAACCATTTAAGATGTGGAGTTATTATGGATTCTTTTCCTGTGCAGTGCATGATTTAGTTGTGCATTTGTAGATGATAATTGCATTGATTTAATTGTGATATGAAAAGAAAGAGAAATTCAAAATAAAGTTTTTCTTTATCTCTCCCCTTCCCCATTATCCTTCCTTCATCTCCCTAAATGTGGCTAATCAAGAAATTAGGTCCTCACCATATGAAATGTTATCAAAGCGTTCTGTTTTTGATGTTTCCAACTAACCTGTGTTAAGGCTTTTATTAGTTATCCAGAGCCCTTCTCTTTCTCTGTACGGTCACTTGATATATTTTTCTATTGATTTCTGCATGCAGGATCCTCAGAGAAAAGACTTACTTCTAGTAAAGAAATCTCATCTCTGGGTTTGAAAACGTGAGTGATCTAATATACTTGCTTTAAGGAACTTTTGTTATCAATATTGGTATGTCAAATTATCAGATGCAGTTCTACCTCCAGTGACAGCGCTAGTACAAACTTTGCACCTTCCATAGACTTGAGTAGTTTGTGATATGCAGGACCTAAGTTTATTCAAGTCACCTTCTGATGCTGTATGAAGGATCAGGATATGAATCGCCAAAACTACAATAAATGGGAAATTTTCTGTGGCCTGATTGTGCATTGTTGGGAAAACATTCTAGATCTATTAGCCTACAAACTAGCTGACAACCGCTGCTAAACCAACCTAGAGCTTTGAATAACTTGTCTGTCATGTATAATTATGTTATCATCTAGTTTGATTTGTTTGACAGGAAAAGTTTCATGTTCAGTTATGGTTCCTGGAAGTTTCTTTGTGTAGTCTGAAGAGAAAATTAGGTTAACTGGAAATTAGAGAAGTTTCCATGGTGAATGCAAGGTCAGCAATTTATTAAAAAAGAAAAAGGGAAAAAAAAAAGCTGTTAGCCATTCCATTGAATGCAAGCACACATGACCCACAATGAATTAGAATAAGGATCACGAGGGTCCTCTTTAAGATATAGATATTATGATATGGTATTAAGGTCACAAATGGGCCAATATCTGGTGGTATTATGTAGAGTTGTTGCTCATAATTTACACACACTAGGTATTTGTTATCCTGACTCTTACCCATGCATTGTTTACAGCGGTATTGAGATCACTGAAGCTTTGAGACTGCAGATGGAGGTTCAGAAACGGCTGCATGAGCAGCTTGAGGTATTAACTTTTGCTCCTTAGAGGATACTTCTAATATGTTCAGGAATTGCATTCATTATCTAGAATTGTGGTATAGAAGGCATCTTGCAAGCTCTATCTCTCTTATGGCTACCGTGAATTAGAAATTCACCATTCTTGGCATAATTATTGTGAGCATTCTTATGAAGCTATGCTAATCCAAAGCAGAAGTGATATAACTTGGTTATTCAATTATTCCTTTCAAATTTAGGTGTGGGATGTTATTTAAATGTTTAACAATGTTTAGGGACTTTTTGATTTCCAATTGTGAAAAATCTATTGTCTATGGCCTTACTTTTTTTCCCTCTTCTTCCCTTCCCGTCTCTCTATTAGATACAAAGAAACCTACAATTGCGAATTGAAGAACAAGGTAGGTACCTTCAGATGATGTTTGAGGAGCAATGCAAATCTGGCATTGATAAGTTAAAGCCGTCATCATCTGCGGTGAAGAGTCCTCCTGCTGCAACTTCAGATGCTATAGAAGATTCTCCTGCCAAAAGTGAAATGCAACCCTCCAAAGTGGACGATTCCAAGACAGAGCCCGATCAAGCCAACAGCAAGACTACAGTTGAAGAAAGCTTGCCAGAATTGGATGGGAAGCATAACGCTCCTGAAAGTCAAGCTTCCAAGAACCCTGAGACCCATGCTGGTGAAGATGATGCTCAAGCCTCAAAGCGTCAAAGGACAGAGGAGTAGGTGATAATATCTGCCCAAGTTAGCTTTGGACTGCAAGACATAGAGTCGTGGAAAATTTTAATTTAGTAAAGAAGACTCGTGTGAATGATGGTTAGAGAGCTCCACAACTTTTGAGCTTCCTGTGTTGTACTTGTATCACGTTCAACTAACAATCAGCCTATGCGCGTTTCATTTAGTGAGATAGAGATGATGAGGCACAAAGTTTTGACAATGGCGCTCTTCAGCAAGGATGATTTGAAAATTGAAATTCTGCTATTTCCTGAATCCTGCTGTAGAGCTAAGGAGGAAACCTCTGCAGGTAAATCAACCGTGTCTATTGATAAACAAAAGGCCAGACCCACTTCGTGCCCTCTAGAGAGTGTGGGATCAAAGTGGGAGCTAGTTTTTTCCGTGAAAAAGATACGTGAGGGAGTTAAAAAGGAGAGTAAAAAATAGCATTATTGATTAATAAAATCTAGATGATAATCCTTTTAGAGTGGCGTTTGTTAAACTCTTAATCACCTCACAACCAAATACAGTATGGGGCCCAAGCATTATGAGCAAAGAAATGTTTGATATACTTCCCTTCTGGGAAGAGGAGAATATCATGTACCCCCCGAGTCTTCAGAACTGTACATTCTATAGTTTCAAGGGGATTAATAGAAAGTAAGTATGAGAGAACAGAGAGTGACATCACTGTTATGAGTAAATTAGTCAACAAACCCACATTTCTCTTTTTGCCCACACACCAACATACAAGAATTGTATCCTCAAACTGAGGTAAGGACGCTGAATTTGGTTCAACCCGAAATTGCAGTACTATGTATGCATCAAAATTCTGGCAATGCTGATGCTATCAAGGATATGTACAAATCGAGGAACATATTTTGGAGCAAGGAATAACTCATTGGTCTTTTGCTTGAATACCTTCATTTAGGTTATAGTATGGCTCAATTTATTGAAAGGGAAATTTATGCTATTTTAGTGTAATATCAATATAGATATATTCAAGTAATGACTAAAATGCACAAGTTGTATAGGTGCACCAGTGGAGCCAGCTATTAAATTCTATTCATATATGTAGTAATGTGCAAAATGAATGAAATCAAGTTATTAGATCTACTTGTGCACCCAAATCCCTTCTATATTCAAATTCCATTTAAAATGAGGTCTGGGAAGGGTGTCAATTTTTCACACCTAACCAAGTGTGTCATAGTGTTTTCCTTTCGTTTTGACAGATAAAAGAAGAAAAAAAAAAAAAGGCAAATGTCTCACTTGCGGTAAGGATTTTACATATATAGCTAAAAAAAACATGTAGAAATAAAATATTAGAAGTTACTTTATAGAGCAGCTATGCTTTGTTGTGCATGTGGAGTTTCATGTAATTTTAATTTAAATTATTATTCTATTCCTTTATGGATAAAAATACAAACTTTTAAAAATGGAAAAGAATAAAAATCTCATTTAAAAAAGATAATGTTTTAAAAAACCAACAATAGTGGATGTGCAGCAAGGAAATAGTTAAAAAAATAAGAAATAAAAGAATTAATTAAAAATCTTATTTTAAACGTAGTTAAACATAGAATATGTGAGTGCAAATGGAACTACAATGATGAAATAAAATTCTTTATTGAACTCTCACTACGGAACTTAAACATCCAACACAGTCATCCAAAACCAAGTATTTATGGTCAAGTAAGGTTTCGGTTTCTATTTCATTTTTAAGGTAAATAAGTTGTCACACACACAGACATTACAGAGTTTTCACAGAGTTTGGTACTTTCAACTAAAAAATGGTGGGAGGTGACGTTATAACCTGCAATTGACTTATTTTGTTTCCGCGATAAATAAAAACTACAACCGGAAAATAAGCCTTAAAAACCAAGCAAGCTCCCTGGCATGGCAACAAAGCAAGCAATCGAGCAAATCAAACAAGCTTCCTCCTACCTATCGTTCCCTTACGTCTCTTAGACTCAAAATCACGACTTCCCAACTCACAGTTTGGTGAAAATTCAGACACTTGGATATTTTTTCTATCAACCCACCATTTCTTATAATGCCATCTTCTGTGTTCCTGATATTTGACACCGTCTCTTGTTACTTGCCATGGCCACCAACACCATGGCTGGACTTATCACCGGCGGCTCTCACTCCCGAAATGAGTTTCATTTTTCCCAAGACTCTGATGATGAGGTATATTCAGATCCTTTTCCTGCATTGTTGCTTTGAAAGCTTCAAGCTTTCATGACATAGCATCATGCATTTATTTCCCCAAAGGTTTTCTCATGAATGCATACCATATGTTTGTGGGGAGATTCATAATAATGAAAAGAAAAAAATTGCGAAAATCAATCAAGGAATGTCAAGCAATGCATATCCAGGAAACTTCTTTTCAAGAATAATAATTTCACCGCTTAGTTGCATACTGTATCATTGAAATTCTACATTCTACCCCAGGATATAATTTATAACCGAGAACAATGATACTGGAATTTCGATGTGGTAGGAATTTGAAGAAAACTTGAGACTCTATAGAGTTGTTGTGCTTTAAGGAAGAGAGACACTAGTAGTATTAAATTATTAATCTTCTTTAGTAGATCTTTAATATAAATAGTTTAGATAAACACTAATTATTTCATTAAGTATTTGATTGATAATACCCATATATATCCAACAATTTTGCAGCAAGGACCTCCTGTCCGGCAATCTGCATCGACAGTGTGCCGAGTTTGCGGTGACGAGATTGGACACAAGGAAAATGGGGAGCTGTTTGTGGCTTGTCATGTGTGTAGGTTTCCTGTTTGTCGGCCCTGCTATGAGTATGAAAGGAGTGAAGGGAATCAGTGCTGCCCTCAATGCAACACCCGCTACAAGCGTCACAAAGGTAATGAGCTTCAACTCTTTGTTTCAATTGGCATCATTTTGATTTGTTTTAAAAGTTGGCTGATGAAGAATGAGAGTTAACTTACAAGGTGGCTTCCTCGCATGTTGCAGGCTGTCCCAGAGTAGCTGGAGACGAGGATGAACCTGATGCTGATGATTTTGATGACGATTTTGAGATAAAGAATCGTTACAATGATTCTGTATCAGACCAGCAAAACGGAATTAATCACGCGGTAATTTCATTCAACTACAAGATACAGAAGTCTTTCATGACAAACTTACGTTCTGCTTTAGTACTGTGCTTCATAGGATACAAAGCAGGCCAGTCTATAAATTTTGCTCTTGATTTAAAGTTGCTGAGGATAAATTCAAAATTTTGAATTCTTCCATTGTATTTTCGCGTTGTTCTCACATAAGTTTGTAGTGTCATGTGTATAGGGGCTATATTAAATTATTACTTAGTTAATTGAATATAATATAAGCAGTGGTATGGACTTCAAGGCTGCTGCGGTTTTGCAGGAAAACGGAGAATATAATCAGTATCCCAATGGTCAAGCTTTCTCCTCAGCTGGAAGTGGTAAGCAACATCCTTTCTGCCTTAAATTTATTGAAAATTCTAGCTTGAATAATCTCCAATTCTAAATTATATTCCATAATGGCAATTCTCTTTCCCCTTATTTAACATAATTTTCAAATGAATTTCATTTTAAAATATCGTTTACCTTAAAGTAAAAAAAAATTATTTTATTTATAACTTTATTTTAATTATATTTATATTATTATGAAATTCATTTAATTTAGCAAGAATTTACTAAAATTCATTTCATTTGACTTAAAATACATGTTATTTAAAAAATTTATCCTCTTTCTAATATTGTATTAACTTTTTAATTAAATTACATGCATTTTCAATACATTATATACAAAATAATTCATTTGCAAATGAATTAAAATTATTTTTTTAACATAATTTTAAATAATAAAATTTATTTATAAATGAATTGAGATTAATTTTATTAAAATGAAATCAAATCAATTCTAAAAAATTGCCATCCCGAACAAACCCTTCGTGATTTCATCATCTACTCTTGGTACTAACTTTTCGGAGTTGGGCTTCTTATATATACAGTTATTGGTAAGGATATGGAAGGGGACAGAGAATTCTACAGTAATGAAGAATGGAAAGAAAGGATAGACAAATGGAAAGTCAGGCAAGAAAAGAGAGGTTTAGTACACAAAGACGAAGGAAAGGATGACCAAGGTGAAGAAGATGACTACCTGTGAGTGGTCTTCGCTCTCACTTCTTCCATTCCATGAACTGATATAGTATTCTATATTGAAGACTACTAAGAAAGTTTTTCTGTATTGTTTCTGCAGTTTGGCTGAAGCTAGGCAACCATTATGGCGTAAAGTGCCAATAGCTTCAAGCCTAATCAACCCATATCGCATAGTCATAGTGATGCGTCTAGTCATCTTGGCTTTCTTCTTCCATTTCCGTATCTTAACGCCGGCATATGATGCATTCCCTCTATGGCTTATCTCTGTAATCTGTGAAATCTGGTTTGCTCTTTCATGGATTCTCGACCAATTCCCCAAATGGTTCCCAATAACTCGCGAAACTTACCTTGATCGCTTGTCCATAAGATTTGAACGTGACGGAGAGCCAAATAAATTAGCCCCAGTTGATGTTTACGTGAGTACTGTGGACCCTTTGAAGGAACCGCCTATTATTACAGCAAACACGGTTCTTTCCATCTTGTCTGTTGATTACCCTGTGGAGAAAGTTTGCTGCTATGTATCAGATGATGGTGCCTCTATGCTGCTTTTTGACACTCTTGCAGAAACTGCTGAATTTGCAAGAAGATGGGTTCCTTTCTCCAAGAAGTATAATATTGAGCCAAGGGCTCCTGAGTTCTATTTCTCTCAGAAAATTGATTACTTGAAAGATAAGGTACAACCAACGTTTGTGAAGGAACGCAGGGCCATGAAGGTGAGCATACAGATAAGAAAAGGTAGCAATTATGTTATTGTTTCAGACACATGAGATTTATGAATTTTTTTTTCTGTAAATTTTTTTGTTTTGCAGAGAGAGTATGAAGAATTTAAAGTGAAAATTAATGCATTGGTAGCTAAGGCTCAGAAGAAACCAGAAGAGGGATGGGTGATGCAGGATGGTACACCATGGCCCGGGAACAACACTCGTGATCATCCAGGAATGATTCAGGTTTGACTCCTTATTTCTCGAAGATATTAGAGAAAAACAAACATATTTGGATATGTTTTTGTTTTTTGTATTTTGAGAAACCATTTTCAAAAGCTGTTTTTATAATTTTTTTAAAAAAATTGTTTTGGATTGAAGGATAACAAAGAATAGAGGGTGATTGGTATTGCAAATAAAAAAATATTTCATTTAATAACAAAATTTATATCAAGAATAAAAGAACAAATTAAAATAATATTTAAAAGTTGTATTTCTTTTTCTATTTAAATTACACATTTAGATTAAAAATAAAATAAGTTCCTAACAAGTTCTTTTGTTTTTTAAAAACAGTAAATAAACAAAATGCTCTGAAATGCCAATAGATACTTTCCTCCCCATAATTAGTAGAAAGTTGTTTAACTAAACCTTTGACATGACTTGTGGGTATGCTTTTTCAGGTATATCTAGGAAGTGCTGGTGCACTGGATGTGGAAGGTAAGGAACTACCAAAGCTTGTGTATATTTCACGTGAAAAACGTCCTGGCTATGCACACCACAAGAAAGCTGGTGCCATGAATTCGCTGGTAAGAAGTTCAATCTTTCTAGTAATATTAGTGAATTTGAGTGAGGCCATGATAACTCTTTTTAACTATGGCAATTGTCATATGTCACTATAAAGGTTCGGGTTTCTGCCGTGCTTACCAATGCACCTTTCATGTTGAATCTGGATTGTGACCATTACATCAACAATAGCAAGGCCATAAGGGAGGCTATGTGCTTTTTAATGGACCCTCAACTAGGAAAGAAGCTTTGCTATGTCCAATTCCCACAAAGATTCGATGGTATTGATCGCCACGATAGATATGCCAATCGCAATACTGTCTTCTTTGATGTAAGGAACACTCTTTCATTCTTCTCACATACTTAAAAATTGCATTTAATTTGGTGAATTTTAACAATAGACTTCAATGTTACTTTGTCATAGATCAACATGAAAGGACTTGATGGGATTCAAGGTCCAGTATACGTTGGCACTGGATGTGTGTTCAACAGGCAGGCATTATATGGTTATGATCCACCAGTATCTGAAAAAAGGCCAAAGATGACTTGTGACTGCTGGCCTTCATGGTGTTGCTGTTGTTGCGGTGGTTCAAGAAAGTCCAAATCGAAAAAGAAATCAGGAAAAGGTCTCTTCAGTGCATTATACACAAAGAAAAAGAAAATGATGGGGAAAAACTATGTGAGGAAAGGTTCCGGATCCATGTTTGATCTTGAAGAGATAGAAGAAGGGCTTGAAGGCTATGATGAGCTAGAGAAATCATCACTTATGTCGCAGAAAAATTTTGAAAAAAGATTTGGGCAATCACCGGTGTTCATTGCTTCAACGTTGATGGAAGATGGTGGACTTCCTGAGGGCACTAACCCTCAATCACTGATTAAGGAGGCCATTCATGTTATCAGCTGTGGTTATGAAGAGAAGACTGAATGGGGAAAAGAGGTAGTCCCACTAATCACAATGAGACCCTGTCTTTTATATAGATGATAATTAGGTATCTATTACATATTAGAACTTCCATTTTCACACATGCCCCACAACTTCCTCCGCACATGTCCACATCGACATGATATTGTTTGAAAGAAATTGGGGCCACCTATTTAAAACAGGTTGATGGATAATGTGATTACTGGTGTATGGGTAGCACTGCTGATTTTCTACATGAAACTATCTCTCATGAATTCCATAATTGGCAAATTACTAAGTTCACAAATTTGTTTCCTTCTTAGATTGGGTGGATTTATGGCTCTGTCACAGAAGATATCTTGACCGGATTCAAGATGCACTGCAGAGGATGGAAGTCAGTGTACTGCGTGCCAAAGTTGGCGGCTTTTAAGGGATCCGCTCCTATAAATCTATCAGATAGGTTGCACCAAGTTCTGCGATGGGCTCTTGGTTCTGTTGAGATTTGCCTCAGTCGCCATTGCCCATTGTGGTATGGCTATGGAGGAAAATTGAAATGGCTAGAGAGGCTGGCTTACACTAACACCATTGTTTACCCTTTCACTTCCATCCCTCTGCTGGCATATTGTACAATCCCAGCCGTCTGTCTTCTAACTGGAAAGTTCATTATCCCCACTGTAAGTACTCAGCATATTTGAATTCTTGTTATTTGTAGAATAAATCATTTTGTCTGGGGTTTCATTCAATGATACTGAATGACAAAAATGCTACTTTCACTTAACATTCCTCACAACATAGACACATTAGAATCTGAGTCAAAATGGCTCCACATATTTAGTTAGTACAACCACGTCTAATTGATGTTTCATTCTGCGCAGTTGAACAACTTTGCTAGCGTTTGGTTTATGGCTCTATTTATCTCCATTATCTTAACCGCTGTGCTAGAGCTCCGATGGAGCGGGGTAAGCATCGAGGACTTGTGGAGGAACGAGCAGTTCTGGGTCATTGGAGGTGTCTCTGCACACCTTTTTGCTGTATTCCAAGGCCTCCTGAAGGTTCTTGCCGGTGTAGACACCAATTTCACTGTCACAGCAAAAGCAGCAGAAGATACCGAATTTGGGGAGCTCTATCTGTTTAAGTGGACAACTCTTCTGATCCCTCCAACCACCCTTATAATTCTGAACTTGGTTGGAGTTGTAGCTGGAATCTCTGATGCCATTAACAATGGCTATGGCTCATGGGGGCCATTATTTGGGAAGCTCTTCTTTGCCTTCTGGGTCATTGTGCATTTATATCCTTTCCTCAAAGGTCTGATGGGAAAGCAAAACAGGACTCCTACTATTGTTGTCCTTTGGTCAATACTTTTGGCTTCAATTTTCTCATTGATTTGGGTCAGGATTGATCCCTTCTTGCCCAAGCAAACTGGTCCAGTGCTCAAACAATGTGGAGTGGATTGCTGAGGAAGCTGGTGTCATTGTTCTTCCCAATCCATTTGATGGGGCGATGGAATTTGTGAATTTTTTTTAATGTATTTTTATGAAGAGTTTATAGTGTGTATAGACTTATAAGAGAGCTGGGAAGTGTCTTTCTATGGACAAAAACTCAATCCTGGGACTGGTAGCTATTGCTAAATTTTTTATGTCATGTTACACAAACATAATTGCCGGATGTGCAATGTCTCTTTGGTTAATTGAAGAAACGAATCTTATTTTATATTCATCTTCATTTCTTATTTTGCATGTCCAAACTTTGCAAATTCTGTTGAACGTCAAAGTAAATTCTCAATTAGCATTTTAAATTACTGCAACTTTACCTTAGAACAAATATGAGATTGACTAGTTACCAAACCAGTACAGAAAAAAATGATAAACTACTAAAAGTTATGCCAATCTTCCAAGGAATGAAACCGCAAAACCTTTATTGTAAAGATAAATAAACAAAGGATATTAATTATTTTCAAGAAGCCAAAGTTGAATTGGAGGCCAACTAAGATGAAATCTGACCTCCAAGGGCATGAAAGTAAGGGTAAACGCAAGTTGGGCTAAGCCAAACCAGTTCAAGTTGAGCTATGAATTAGTTTGGGAATTTAACTTGAGTCAAAACTCTACTTGTGTTCAAATAAAAAGAAAATTTTGAGGTTGAATTAAGTTTGTGAATTGATTCGACTTGATAACTTGTTTAATCTAAATAAATGAACCAAAATCTTAAGTAAGTAAATCTGAATAAAAATGAATTTAGCCAACTCATATTAATGATTCATTAGCTTAATTCATTTGATTCATTTAGTTTAAAATCATTTAATATTTTGATATTTAAATTTGTTTAAATATATTACATAATATATATTATACTTAATATCATAATTTATTTCATACATATTATTAAGATATATTTATATATATAATTAATTTATTGAGTTAATTCATAAATCAAATGAATCAAACTTGGTTCATTTAGTAATTGAGCTAATCTTTAAGGATCAAGTTCAAATCATTTGATTTATAAACCAAACTTATTGAGCTAATTTTTGAGTTAAATTATAAATGGTTCATGAGTTGGCTTAATTCATTTCCAGTCCTACATAAAAGCACTCAAATTATCCCCTACTGGAGTTTGGAAGTTTAGGTTGCTATATCATATCATAGTTATTAGAAGATTCATAATTCAATTCACACTATTCAATTAGAGTTGACATCCATAAATTCATTTCACTCATATAAATCTATTATATCAAATAATCTAATCTAGAATTTTATAAATTTTACGATTCACAATTCAAATCATACGATTCATGTAACTTGACTAATTCTAACTCACGGCTTTCGATCAAATTATAATATAATCAAGCCAAATTTAACAAAACCTAACTTCAAAAACATTGTTTTTTCCTTTATTTTCATTATAATAATATTATTTATATAATTAGAAAGGATTATTTAACTATTTTATTAAACACTTGCAAATACAATATTATTTAAATATCTATCTCAAAACTAATTTTCTTAATTCTTAATTATTTAGTTATATATATCATTAAATTTAAGTTATTTTAAGTTTTAATTATGACTCTCATGTTCACAATTCATGAAGTCATGTATGGTGATAATATAAGTATCATTATCAACCAATATAAACATCTCATGTTTTATCTATAATTCACGTATTCGTTTAGAAATATTAAACATTTGTCCCCCAAAAAATATATTAATAATGTAGTGTATCTTAGTTTTATATTTACATACACAATGATTCTACACATAATATGTTTTTTTTTTTTATAAAGATTGTTTATTATAGTGCATGATTATCTTTAATGCCAGCAACCGCAAACTAAACAGGACAAAACCAGCCGCAAAGCAAGAATGTCAATTTTTTTACAGCTAAAAAAATGTCAATTAAGATATACTACAAGTGGTTGAGCACATTTACTTATCAAACAGTTTTCAAGCTTCAACAGGCAAAAGGTTGGCAACAGAATCCCCACCTCTTATATCTCGTTTTTCCTAACTGAGGATTCACGGAAAACCCCTTTATCTTTGAGAAAAAGACAGACAGACAGAAAATTCTCAACTAAATGTATTTAGTAGCAGATTTATGTCCCTTTAGCTATCACATAAATGCATCCACTCCAATATTAAACAACATAACTCATCTTGCTGCAGATGTCAACATAAATTTGGCTCTGTCAGGTAATGCACCTGCCAACTACAACCTATTTCCTCTGCAGAAGTTATAATGTTCAACTCATCAAAATTCGGAAACACGAGAGAATATATGAGATTTGAAACGTTAGCAACTTTCATAATTCAATGAATCAGTCCTAACTATATCTATATGAATTTATGCAGCACAATTACTTCAAACTGGCCCTACCCACCTATCTGTTCATGACATTTTTGGATCAAAATTATGACTTGCCAACTCCATCTTGCATTCGCATTGACACTTTTGATATTTTATTCACAACTCATCGTTCTTATAATTCTCTCCATCTCCTACTTTCTTCTCACCATTTCTTGCTTGGCGTTGCCTCTAACACCATGGTTGCATGCTTAAGCATGGGTTCTCCCTCCAGGATTGAACCCCATGTCTCCCATGATTCTGATGAGGTATGGAGTCATTTCTCCTAGGTTATTCTAAATAACTTCAATATTTAGCTAAGCATACACTTCTTTTCAATAATAAATAGGAAATTTCATGTGTTTCAATAATCATTTGTGCTCTTATCCTCACTCAATATAAAGAAGTAATTTGCCCACAAAGCTAACAGACGAACAACAGAACTAATGCATGACTTCCTCTTATTAAATGAGAGTAAAAACACGTGTTATGTATGAAGTAAAACATAAGATTCACGAGAATTCGAATATTCATCCTATTACATACATCTGAGTCTTAAGAACAACGTTAATTAGTACTAATTAAGTGAGTGTGTTTTCACAATTGAGTTTGCAGGTGCGGCAATCTGCGTGGAAAGTATGTGAAGTTTGTGGGGGTGAGATTGGATATAACAAAGATGGCGAGC
Source organism: Sindora glabra (assembly GCA_020226215.1). NCBI lineage: Eukaryota > Viridiplantae > Streptophyta > Magnoliopsida > Fabales > Fabaceae > Sindora > Sindora glabra. Next base: position 11,818,994 of record CM035228.1, on the reverse strand, counting down.
TGTTTGTGGCTTGTCATATGTGTGGATTTCCAGCATGTCAAACTTGCTATCAATATCACAGGACAGACGGCATTCAGGGCTGCCCTCAGTGCAAAGCTCATTACAAGCTTTCCAAAGGCTAGCCTTCTAAAACTTTCTTATTTGCTATTTTTTGTTGTGTTAAAAGGATTTTTTAAGTTGGTTTATGGAAAATGAGAGCTAAGTACTAACAAGTTGGCTTTAATTCTTTGCATGCAGCTGGAGATCACGTAGATGCTGATAATTTTTATCATGAATTTCAGACCAGGAATGATGATGATTATTCTAGATCAGCTCGGCAAGATGATGTTAATCACATGGTAATTGATTTAAGTTCATCATTTCTCATACTCATAAGATTGAGAGGTCAACAAGGCCAGCAGCATGGATATACATGCAATGCCCCAAAAAAAAAAAAAATCATGTAATCTGCCCCTATCATACTTGTTTATTTATTTTTTTTAAATAACTTGAAATTTTCTTTCTTATAATAATAGGAATAATTAAACTATTAAATACATATATAAAGTTTAGGAATTAAATCATGAATATAAAAAAAGGTACAAAGGATATCAAATCTATTTTGAGTAAAAAACTTTTAACATCATAAAAGATTTTTGTTAGTGAACATGTATGTCAGTTAGTTACTTCCTACAAAATCATGTCTTCTTGGATCAAATGATTTATTCCATATGATATTAAGGAAGGAGTTCAATGAACAATGTGAGGAAGCTTATTATATTCTTTTTCAAAGGATAAGATAAAAGTACATAAAAAAAAAAAAAGAAAACTTGGAAATTTGTTTCTTGCCTCATCAATTAATCTAGAAAAAAATATGATCAACTAATTCTTCTTTGATCTTTTTTTTTTTATGTTGAAGAAAATTGACACAAGATTTTTAACTGGCTCTGTTTGCCGTAAAAAAGGGATTCCAAATCTTATTACGCAGTAGAATTTTATGTCTATCTATCCAACATAATAAGAAATAATAAAAAGGAAAAGGGGAGGATCTGATTTTTTTTTTTTTTTTGAAAAATTGGAATTACAAAATGACACAGTGTGGCCTGTACTAATATTGGTTGGCTGGGTTTGTCGAGAAAGTTTGAAATGTATGATAAATGCATGCATGCATGCTTAATTTTGATAAGCCCTTCGTCTCTACCTCTTGAAATTGCGATGAATTTCTAAATAAATGTCAAGTGAAAAGTATGATATTTGCAGAAAAATAAAGGAGAGAGATTGAAAGTGAGGCAACAAATGAGAGCTTTGTCTGGTAAATACCAAGAAAAAGATGGCCGCTGTGAAGAAGACGACTATCTGTATGTGATCTTCTCTCCCTTATTTTTCCCCCATCGAGATGAAAATCTACTTTCACTCTTATAAGTCAAAAGGTTATTAGGGGAAAATATATGAACATGTTTGGGTATATATTTATTTCTTCTAAAAAATTATTTTTTAATCTAGAAAAAATTGAAAATAGATGGTGTTCATTGCAAATAAGAACATATTTTATTTAATTATAAAATTAATATAAAAATAGTTTGAGAAAATATTTAAATTTTTTTAAATTATACATTTAAAATTGTAATTTTTAAAATTATATTATGAAAATAATTCTCAAATGAATACTTTTATTTTTAAAACTAAAAAAAATATTATTTTTAAAATTAGGAAACAAATAAACCATTTATAACTCTAATGCTAATGCAGTATTGAAAATTTTAATATTATTATTTCTTATATTTTAGTAATTTAAAAAATTACTTATTAAAATTTAGTATCTCGCTACTATAATGTTAAAATATCTTAGAAATATAAATAAAAATAATACTAAAATAATTACCAAAAAAAATATCAATGTTAAAATAATAGCAAAAATATTTTTTATTTTTCCTAGATGCATAAAAAAATTGCTTGGATTCTTATCTATTTTTTTAATTTAATTTTATTTCATGTCTGAAAAACCAACAAGCAAGTTAAAATTTTGGATTAAGTGTACTTTTTTCATTTTGATTTACTAGTTAGTAATGGATACGTAGCTAATAAATTAACTATGTTAATTACAAGTGTTTTATAAAATTAATAGTTGAAAAATATGTAAAATAATATAAAATGATATATCAATATAAAATATATATGGATTAAATTACTTCTTATTTATTTTGAGGTCAAATTACATTAATACATTTAAAATATTGAAAAATAAGAATATAGTTATTAAAAATTTAATTAATTATGTTTAAAAAATTATACATGTATTTACTTAATTATTTTTTAGTTATTTTTTGTTTGAAATAATAAATCATTATCCAAAAATTTATTAATTATATATCATAATATCATATATATTTATTATTTTTTACTTATTTAAGTTAAATTGATGAATATAAAATTAAATATTTATTTATACAACTAAATATAAATTATCTCATAAAATTTATTTAAATATAACAAAATAAAGAATTTTAAAATAAAAATTATATTTTTATATATTCAAAGTTGATAAGGACTCTAAAGAAGAAAATAGAAAGAATTTAAAAATATGTTAAGATATATTTTTATAAATTATTTTTAAATAAAAAATAAAAATAAAAATGATAAATATTATAAATAAAAATATTTTATTTAATTATAAAATTAACATCTAAAAGAATAAAATAAATTTAAAAAATATCTAAAAAAATTTTATTTTTATTTTTAATTTAAATATTTAGATTGCAATTTTTGAAAATAAATTTTTATATTTTTAAAAATAGGAAACAAACCTGAATCGGCAAAACACGTGTAAAACTAGCAGTTAGTTTCTCCAGGTCTCCCACCGAAATGAAACCTCGCTAAAATGTCTTTTCTGCCCCTTCATCCAGCTCAACTGAAGCGCGGCAACCACTGTGGCGTAAAATTGCAGTACCTTCAAGCCTAATCAACCCGTATCGCATAGTCATCGTTCTGCGCCTCATTATCTTAGCTTTCTTCCTCCGCTTCCGTATCTCAAATCCAGTTCACAATGCATTAGCCTTATGGCTTATCTCTGTTATCTGTGAAATTTGGTTCGCCCTCTCATGGATTCTCGACCAGTTCCCCAAATGGTTCCCTATAACTCGCGAAACTTACCTTGATCGCCTGTCAATAAGGTTTGAACGAGAAGGCGAACCGAATCGATTGGCCCCAATTGATGTCTTTATCAGTATAGTAGAAAATTTGAAGGAATCACCAATTGATACAGCAAATGCGGTTCTTTCGATCCTGTCTGTTGATTATCCTGCTGAGAAGGTTAGCTGCTATGTTTCGGACGATGGTGCCTTTAAGCTTGTTTTTGACACACTGTCAGAAACTGCTGAATTTGCAAGGATATGGGTTCCCTTTTGTAAGAAGTATGGAATCGAACCAAGAGCTCCGGAGTTCTATTTCTCTCAGAAAATTGATTACTTGCAGGATAAGGTGCAATCCGCATTTGTAAAGGAGCGAAGGGCCATGAAGGTGGGCATTTGTGCAGGAAAAGATGGCACTTTCATGTTTCTTTTGATATTGTCTCAGTGACCCTGTAAGGTATAAGGCCCTTTTTTTCTGTGGTAATTTGTTGTGTTGCAGAGAGAGTATGAAGAATTTAAAGTGAAAATTAATGCTTTGGTAGCAAAAGCTCAGAAGAAACCAGAAGACGGGTGGGTTATGCAGGATGGTACCTCATGGCCTGGAAACAACACTCATGATCATCCGGGAATGATTCAGGTTTGACGACTAAAGCTCAAATTTCTTCCGGCTTGATTTACATTTTTCCAGTTTATCGTTAGAGAACATCTTCTAATTATTCACCAAAGAAATTAGAGGAAACAAGGATAGTACTATACTGCTGTCTAACTTGAGAAATTAACAACTGGAATTGCTGGTTCTCTTGACATGGCTAATACACAGTCTTAGATATGCCTTTGCAGGTTTATCTGGGAAGTACTGGTGCACTAGATGTGGAAGGCAAGGAACTTCCAAAGCTTGTGTATATTTCACGCGAAAAGCGTCCTGGCTTCAAACACCACATGAAAGCTGGTGCCATGAATGCCCTCGTGAGTAGTTCAATTTTTAAATTATGTTGGCTAATTTTGAGTAAAACCAAGACAATTGGGGGACTGCCTCAAACTCTGAAATTGTCCTACTTCATCCAAAGGTTCGGGTTTCGGCTGTGCTTACCAATGCACCTTACATTTTGAATATGGATTGTGACCAATACATCAAAAATAGCAAGGCTATAAGGGAGGCTATGTGCTTTTTGATGGACCCTCAACATGGAAAGAAGATCTGTTATGTCCAATTTTCCCAAAGATATGACCCTATCGATTGCCATGATAGATATGCCAACCACAATGTTGTCTTCTTTGATGTAAGGGTCTAAACTCGAATTTATTACACATTTATGAATAGCATAACTGACTTCTAATATATGTCATTGTTTCTGTCTCATAGACCTTCATGAAAGGCCTTGATGGAATACAAGGTCCACTATATGTTGGTACTGGATGCATGTTCAATAGACAGGCATTATATGGCTATGATCCGCCATTATCAGAAAAAAGATCAAAGATGAGCTGTAACTGTTGGCCTTCATGGTGTTGCTGTTGTGGTGGTGGTTCAAGAGAGTTTACATTTGATGTTGAGGAGATTGAAGATGGAAGTTGGTCTGGTTCTGAATATGACTCTGGATCTGAATCTGGGTCTGGGTCTATATTTGATCTTGACGATATTGAAGAAGGGCTTGAAGGCCAGAATGAGGTAGAGAAATCAACCCTTTTTTCCCAGCGAAGTATGGAGAAACAATTTGGGCAGTCACCTGTTTTCATTGCTTCCATTTTGAAAGAAGATGGTGGACTTCCTGAGAGCACGAATACTCGAGCACTAATTAGAGAAGCTATTCATGTTATAAGGTGTGGGTATGAAAAGAAGACGGCATGGGGAAAAGAGGTAATTCCATTAACCACAAATGAGATCTTGCTTTTTGTATCACGTATATGAAGTTTCTTAAAATCAAATGAAATTTGGCTTTTATAAATTGAACTTCTGCACATATTAATTGAATTTTTATTTTTCAAAGTAGACTTCAAATGTTGGTAAGCTGTTAGATTGACAGTTTGTTTCTTCTGTAGATTGGCTGGATTTATGGCTCAGTCACAGAACATATTTTGACAGGGTTTAAGATGCACTGCAGAGGATGGAAATCAGTGTACTGCATGCCAAAAAGGGCAGCTTTGAGTAGATCTGCTCCAATAAATCTATCAGACCGTTTACACCAAGTTCTGAGATGTGCTGTTGGTTCTGTTGAAATTTTCCTCAGTCCTCATTGCCCATTGTGGTATGGCTATGGAGGAAAGTTGAAATGGTTAGAGAGGTTGGCTTACACTAATACTATTGTTTATCCATTCACTTCCATCCCTTTACTGGTATACTGCACAATTCCTGCTGTCTGTCTTCTGACTGGAAAGTTCATCTTCCCTACCGTGAGTGCTGTACTAATTTGACTTGGATAATTATATAATCGTTAGTGTCTGGCTTTCATTCACTGCTCAAAAATATTTAATAGACTTTCAAATAATATTGGTATTAAATTCTTGTCTTCTAACCAAAATTTTATTCTGTGCAGCTGACAAACCTAGCGAGCCTTTGTTTCATGGCTTTAATTATCTCCATCATTTTAACTACTGTGCTAGAACTTCGGTGGAGTAGGGTTAGCATCGAGGACTGGTGGCGCAATGAGCAATTCTGGGTCATCGGAGGTGTCTCTGCACATCCTTTTTCTGTATTTCTAGGTCTCCTTAAGGTTGTTGCTGGAGTAAACACCAATCTCACTGCCACAACAAAAACCAAAGAGAATACTGAACTTGAGGAGATCTATCTGTTCAAGTGGACTACTCTTCTCGTCCCACCAACCACCCTTGTAATCCTGAATTTGGTGGGAGTTGTAGCTGGTATCTCTGATGCCATAAACAATGGCTACGGTTCATGGGGACCTCTATTTGGGAAGCTAATTTTTGCCTTCTGGGTCATTGTGCACTTATATCCTTTCCTCAAAGGTCTGATGGGAAAGCAAAACAGGAATCCTCCTGTTGTTGTCCTTTAGTCAATACTTTTGGCTTTAATTTTCTCATTGACTTGGGTCAGGATTGATCCCTTCTTGCCCAAGCAATCCGGTCTAGTGCTTAAACAATGTGGAGTGGAATGCTAAGTACGTTGGTATATTGTTCTTGTTCTTCTCAATTTATTTGACGGGGTGGTGGGATTTTTTATTAGGAAGAGTTTGTGGTGCGTACAGGGTTAGAAGAGAAATGGAAATTGTCTTTCTTTGGGCAAAAAGTGTCATGATACACAAGCATAATTGCCTAAGGTGGAACTTCTCTCTTGTTGAAGAAATGAATCTGATTTTGTATGCAGTTTTGTCCCTGATTAAGTATGTTCTCACTCTGCCAAGTTGATAAGTTTAGCATAATGTCAAAGCAAACTCTCAAGTTAGCATTTAAATTACTAATAATAGAAATAATCATGAGATTCTTTAAACTGAAACTTTGCATTAAAACAAATATGAAATGAGATTGAATAGTTACTTAACCGGCCAGGAAAAGATTCTGTCAATCGACATTTAGAAATCCCATTTTACCTATAGGATGTAGCATTTGTAAAATTCCGATCTTTGATTCTTTATGCCGTAAAAAATGTAATGAAATATACCTATTTACATATAATGTAATAACTAATGGTATTATCAATAATTTTTAAATGATATTAAATAATATTTTACGTCAAATTTTCATTTAAAGAAACTAATTTTATTTTTTTTAAAAGAGGTTAAATATGCAAAATATGTATATAATATAATATAAATGTACGAGAATATATTGAGTCTTGGGGGGCCATGCCCCGGCTAATTGTTGTTCCGTCCTTATTTGAAATTGATTTGAATATTTTCTTCTTCCCGGGACCTAAAGGTCAAATTCTATCATTTCTTTTAAGTTTCCAATCTTACAAGGAATGAAACCACAGAAGCCATTATTATAAAGATAAAGGATATTAATTTTCAGACTAGCTAAAGTCGAGTAGACATCAACTAAAAAAATAAAAATATGATTCGTAGTTGCCAGAAACTTTATTTTAATTATTATTTTTTTTCACATATTGATGCTAGAAAAATGACGTATCGAGTCCTATGTAACACAGTCCTATATAATCTTACCTGTAAATGAGTTTTGGATAGCCGAACTAAGATTTTGGCGAAGACTGGATACTTTGTAAAGGCAAAAAAAATAAAATGAAGGGAAAAAAATCCCTGCTAACGTCAGGAAGGTTAGATTACAATATCAGATTGAATAACATACGATATGATGATGCTCATATAAGTGTTCTATGCATCATAGCATGAGGATTCTGGCCGTAATTACCCTGCTTTTACATTACACGTTTCATTACCTACCTATGAGATTATTTGATTCATCTTAATAGCATATGAAGTTCTATTTTATGGGAAATAAGAAAGGATTGAGTTGTTTAGTTAGCTATTATTTAATAAATTGAAGGAAATAAGATTTTTTGAAAAATTCCACTTCCCATAAAGCATGAAAAGTTACATACTTCATAAAAAGTTACCTACTTACCTCTCCTCAAATAAGTTCTATTTCTTAAATAATTTATGGATAAAATAATAAAATTATGCTCATTAAATTTAATTAATAATAATTAAAATTTATTAATTTGAATTATAATAATACTGAGGGTATAGTAGTTATGTTATTAACACTTTTTAAGATATTCAAAATTAAACTAAATAAAATATAAAAAAATTATTTCCTCATAGGAACATTTCCTATGTACTAAACAAACAATTTTAAATACTTCTTAAAAAATTTACATAAAAAATTATTTCCCTAAAAGTCTAATTTACTGTTAAAAATTACTTCCTGTACAAATCAAACGACTCCTATCAATAAGAATATCTACATTTTGAACATAAATTCTAGAATTTGGATCTTCTCCCATCATTTTCTTATGAAAAGAAATGGTTAAACATTGAATTCTCATGTACAATAGGACTCAAAAAAATCTTTTGTTTACATCTCTTCATTAATGTACATAACAGAAAAATGATAGAAGTTTAAAAGAGAGAGGGACAGAATTAACCCAAAAGAAAAATAAATATTCAAATCTAAGATTTTTAGTTGCATGTGCATCATGCACAGGAGCAAATACAAAAATTTTGGTCTATAAGGGTAGTGTGTGTGTATGTGTATACACAAAAATAAAATTTTAAATCATTATAAAAATTAAAATATTATTTTAATTTTCTTTCTCTCATTTAAATATGTGTTAGTGTCTGCGATAAATCAATTTTCAAATATCTTGACTTCTTTTTCAAGTAATTTTTTTCTTTTTTTTTAATTAATACAAAAAATATGGGGCAATAATCACAATTAATGTGTTTGTGTATAATTTTCTATTTGTTGCAAGGCCAATTGCTCAATAATAGAACACACATATTTGCTTCTAATCATGCATGACATAATTTGAATTAAATAATTTTATTTATTAATACAACACTCTAAAATTTAAAATATTTTCTAAATTATTCTTTGTAAAAATAATAAATTAACATGAGAAAATATGGGATGGAATTTCATGTTGATATATCCAATTGTTTTAATGGATTTAGCATGAGAATTTTATATAAATTGATAAATAAATAAATAAAATAAAATGTTTAAAAGTTATAAGTATTTTGATATGAGTATGTGAATATAGAAGACATTTAAAGTGTACTTTCAAAATATCCCTACCCTTATTTCCTCTTTTCTTCCTACAATATTAGCTAACCCTTTTATTTCTCCTAACTTCAAAACCCCTAATCCCAACTCCTAATTCTCTTCAACTTCTTGTTCCTCTTCTTCTTCAATCAAGCACAAGAGAAACCAAATTTCTTCAAATTTTCCCCACAAATAAGGTAAAATTTTTATTATGGCCAAATTCCTCTTCACTCTTCTTTTAGGTTTGAAGAAGTTTAAACAAATTAGCTTAAAAGAGGGGTTTTGAATCCTAAACTCAAATATGGTGATTTTCAATATTTATGAATAAGCAAATTTCAATCCTAACTTCCATTCATAATAGGTGAGTAAATATCTTAATCCTAATTTAAAGATTTAGTTGAAATAGTTTGGAGTGAGTTAATTTTTTATTAGTTTTGATGGTTATATGAAAAATGTGTTAATTTGTGATATTTGATTTGAATTTGATCTTAAAAATGATAAAAATAAGGTGATATGTATGTGTATTAATGATTTTGTGGGGATTGGTGACCTGATAAGTGAGTTGGTTGAAATTTATGGCATGCAAACAATATATTCACACTAAATTTTGCAAAAAATTCAAGTAATAGTCGATTACATAGTTAACTGTGTGCCCTAAAATTAGCTCTTGGGCAACATAATTAACTATAATGTAGTGGATTTTCTCTTTAACATCTTATAATTAACTATATAATCAATTATGCCTCAAAAGAATTACTTTCAAAGATTACATAGTTAATTAAATAGTCAATTATAAGCTATCAAAACCGCTCTTAGTTACTCTATAATCAACTACATATTCATCTATGAACATATCCTCAAAAGGTTCATAATTAATTACAGGTCTATCTATTTGCTTTTTGGAGAGTTATAATTGTAAATAATTGACTATGCCTCAAGAAATTATTTTAAGGCAATATATAATTAAGTATGTAGTTAACTATCACCCCTATAATATATCTTTAGCAATTGATTCTTTTTCACATGTTGAGAAAGGAAATGAGTCTTTTATGTTAAAATACAAGTATGGTGCAATAAAAATGATGATGAATAGTTAGAGTTTGACCATGTAAGAAAGAATGGAAGTGGTAATTCATAAAGCATGATATAAATTGAATTAAATTTTGATGATCAAACTTAATGCATGATGATGATTGAGGAAATTGATATGAGAGCCGATGATGACAATTGTATATTAAACCAAATCTGATAAATATTTATAAAATGATAAGATAGACTCTGGAAAGACCATATTGAATTTGTTATAGGATAAGGATAATTAGGAGTTATAAGGAGATTTACTTTCTTTCTTTTTTTAGTATTGATTACTCATAAAGTGCTATAGAATTGATATCATTTTTTGGAAATGTTATAAATTAATAATGTTTTATATGCTAAGTTATAAGTCTTGAATTCAATGAGCTTATGAGATCTGTTTTTAGTAGTTTTCAATACTATTAGTAAATATTATACTATGATCGCTAACAACTAAGTTAATTATTATTTAAAATACTTGTTATGATTAAAGAAGGATAAATTTGATCGATAAAAATTTATTTTTCTTAAATTTAACTAAGATCTTTATTTATTAAGTTCTGAACTAACCTCTCCTTATTTTTATTTTTTTTAGATTTATAGATTAAGCCTCCCCCATCACCACCACCTGAAAATTGAACTCTTAGAAAACTCTTGGTATGGCTAAGGGCAATTAAGCCTTGTTGTATAGTGTTAAGGGTAAAAAAGTACAAGTTTATTTGGTTTAGAGCTAATTAGGCCAACTTATTATTAAACTTGAATGATTATAATTAAGCCTAACTTCTCTTTAATGTTGAATCATTTTGATAAATGAAATTCTGTCCTTTCCCTCTATTTGCAAAACAACATTCCTTTAATATTTTATTCAATGTGCTAATTTGATAGACAAGTGAGGCTATTAGAAATTGAATAATCGAATTTCACAAAGATCAAAATTGTGATTAGATTGTGACATTTATTTATATTAAAATTATTATATTGGCTTCAAATAAATACATTAATAAAATTTAAATTATGTCACATATGGAGATCAATTAAGAATGATGATAATAATGATAGTATAAGTAACATTTTGTCTTCCTACCATCTTACCCGAAAAATTCTTACCCAAACAAAAGGTAACATTCTCTCTTCATCAATAGGGCAATTACAATAACCTCCTTGGAGGTTTGACTTAATTACATATGGTTATTTTCATTGTTCAACATTACACTTGAACCTCACCTGAAGATATAAAGATGGCATGAACCTTTTTCTTTCATCTTAATAGGTCATGTACTGGAAAAATTTTCTAATCCTTTCTTAGTACTGGAATCGTCAATACTACTTCCGCTAATTTTTTGACAAATTAGAAAATTACTTCTCTAATTTTAAGAATAATTTAATCATTATGTCAAAGTCATTAATTTATCAAAATATAATAGAAAGTAGTGCTAAAATTTCAATATTAAGGTAATTACTAAAAATTAATTTTTCCATGTATTCCTGCGACGAGCTCACGTCTTAATCTTTGCAGAATAATTTAGCAAAATGGAATATCTCAGCCCGTACATGCCACGTTTCTAATAAGAAATGGTTTTGATCCATGATTTATCCTTAATGCAAAAATGTCAATTCATTTATAGTTAATTAACGTCAATTCTTTTCTAGTTAAGACAAAAGCAGCCGACTAAGCAAGAATGTCAACTCTGTTATAGTTAATTAATGTCAATTAAGGATGTATTAATTAGTGGTGGGGCACATATCATTATGAAACAGTTTTTGAAGCTTCAACAAAGAATCACCACTTCCTGTCTTTGCTATTTAAGATTCTTACAAAACCCTTTTACCCTTCAGAAAAGACTGATAGAAAAATCTCAACCAAATGCACGAGTAGCAGATCCATGTCCCTTAGCTATCACATATATGTATCCTCAAGCTATCTTGTTAAATAGGTACCAACTAAGTAATAAACATCACAATTCACCTTCATCTTGTTGCAGATGTCAACATAAATTTGGCAATCAGATTAGGCACATACCAACCACTATCCGTTTTCTGCAGTTACTGTTTGAAAGTTACGATGTTCAATTCATCAAAATTATGAAAAAAAAGGATATATGAGATTTGAAATATTAGCAACTTCATAATTCAATGAACCATAATATGTGAAAGCCGCAAGAAGAATCTTTACTTCTAGCTATATGCATACACATGCAGCACAGTTAGGGGAAGCATGACATTTAGCTAAGCAAATAACTCTACTCACCTATCTCTTCATGACGTTTTTTGGCTCAGAATTAGGACTTGCCAACTTACTTTTGCATTCCAATTAACACATTTGATATTTGATTCCCAACGCAACCGTTTCTTATAATGCTCTCCATCACCTACTCCTTCCCCACCATTTCTCCTAGCTAGACATTCTTTCGAACACCATGGCTGGCTTAAGCATTGGTTCTCAGTCTGGAGATGAACATTTCTTCCATGATTCTAGCAAGGTATCAACCTCCTTCAGCTACGTTGGTTTGTTTATTTACTATTTTTAAAAATATTTTTTTTATAAAAGTTCTTGTTTAATAAATTGTTTTAAAAAAATTTAATTCCAAATGTATAACTTAAAAATAAAAAAAGGAAGATACATATTTGGATGTGTTTTTGTTTTTTATTTTTAAAAAATTGTTCTTAAAAGTTATTTCTAAAAATTATTTTTTAAAAAAATTATTTCTAAATTTAAGAAAAATAATGAATAGATAATGTTTGATGAAACAAATAAGCAAAAGTTCGGTTTAATTATAAAATTTCTATTAAGAATAAAAAAATTGAAAAAAATCTAAAATTTGTTCCTTTTAAAAGAAAGAATTTCATAAATAGTTTTTAAAAATGAATTTTGAAAATAATTTGTTAAATAGAAACTTTTATTTTTTTAAAAACAATGAATAAATAGACCCAAGTTTTTTAATATTTTTTAATTTATTCTTTTGTTTTAGATGTCAATTCTAATTGAATGAACATTTTTTCTTATTTTCTTATTCAAGCACCCTTTACTTTTTATTTTCTTAATATTCAAAAACAGGCTTTAAAAATTAAAAAAAAAATTTAGAATGGTTTCTAACAATAAGAAAAAAGAAAATATAAAGTTGCTTTTTTTTTAGTGGGTAATTCATGCTAGAAATTGGTACTTACACAGTTAAACTTCAACTACATAGTACATCTTTACTCTTTTATAATGCAGAAAGGCTCTCTATCAATTGTAATTAAGATTGCAAAGTAAGATTTTCAATTCCGAGTTCCTTGTTAAATCAACAAATGGACAATAAAACCGATGACTACTTATTATATTTATTAAGATAGAAATAAATGCATATATTATGACTGAAATATACAAGGGACTAATTGTATAAGAAATAAGATCTATGGAAACTTAGCTTATTGATATAATTGCCTTAGCCAAAGAGCAAGCTTTGCAAAGCTTGTACTCTGACGACAGAAAGCAAAGATTGTCTCACAAAATTGATCTATTTTTTGCAGGCACGTCAATCTGCATGGAAGTTGTGCGAAGTTTGTGGGTATAACAAAGATGGAGAGCTGTTTGTCGCTTGTCATAAGTGTGGGTTTCCGGTTTGTGAAGCTTGCTTTGAATATCAAAGGAATGAAGGCAGTCAGTGCTGCCCTCGGTGCAATGCCTACTATTTAAAGCTTCCCAAACGTAACAAGCTAGCCTCATCATTTCAACTTTCTGATCACTAGCTATTATTTTTGTAGAAATTTTTGCACATAATATGTCCTTAGTCTTAAATAATAAATGAAGGACAATAGTTGTTAATTTTTTAAAATTTATATATATTACAATTTTAATTTTTTAATTTTTAATATGTTGAGAATTATAAAAATTGACAATTATCCCTCATTTATTAATTATAATTGACGGCATGTACTATAGTTAAAGTATACAAGAAATTCTCTCATTTTTGTTGTTTTATTGGTTCATGGAAAATGAATCTAAGGTGGCTTTAATTCCTTGCATGCAGGTTGTGTAGATGCTCATGATTTTGATTATGAATTTCAGACTAAGAATCGTCATGATTATTCTAGTTCAGTTGGGCAAGATGACGTTAATCACTTGGTAACTCTTTTCATTATTATTATTATTATTGATGTTTAGAGAGCATTTTGCGCTGTTGCAAATACTAGAATAGCACTAATATTAATAATAGAGGCAGGATTTTTAACTCGAAGGAGTTAAGTATCAAGATTCTTGTCTGAAAACATGAACAAAAATTAATTTAAAATCACTATACACATATTATCAAGTTCTGAGAGGGTACATATTCATGTCAAGACTTTCATATGTATAAAATATATAAAATATGGGTACCATCTGCTCCAAACTGATAAAATTTTAGTAGTGTGACTTTTAAATAGGTGTCGCATTATTACTTAAGCACATGATTTGATAATTCGCAGTCTCATAATATATTGTGCTATGCATGCCTACATCGTATTACAATTTTGTGGAAGCATTCAACGACGCACCACGTTATAAAAATGAAATTGTCTGGATCTATGTATGTTTATAATGGTTAACTATGATAAGTTTGAAATTTATGATTAAACACGCTCAATTTTTGTAGATTTATAATTTTTTAAAAATAGATTAGAAGAGATTTTCTGTAGGATTTGAATCCTTTTCATACATTTTTTAAAAAAATAAATAAAGTAAATTTAAAAAAATAGATATAAAATTTGAATCCTCTACCTTTTTATTTTTTTTTTTAATTTTATATGGGGATTATGAATGAACCAGACGAAGTTAAAGCTTGAGGAGATCATGATTTTTGCAGGAGAATGTAGGGCGCCAAGCAGAATGGAGAGATAAGGTAGAGAAATGGGAAGTGAAGCAAGAAAAGTTGAGTTCTATTAGCAAAGATGAAGCAAAAGATGATGACTATCTGTATGTGATCCTCTCTCTCTCTCTCCAAATCCTACCATTTTTTTTCCAATAGTTGAAGGAGTAGTCACATCATTAATGCACATATATAAAATTTTATTGTTGGGTTTAATTTGTAAAAGAAGATAAAATCTTCTAAATATTATTTATCATTTAAATTAAAAACTTTTTACTTTTATTGATGTAAAGCCAAATAGATGAAATGATATTAAGAACACTGATGTTACCTTAAAATTTATTCTCCAAATTTTAAATCTGAACCTAATACTTTGCACATAAATATTAAATAACCTATCACTAGTATATTGCTTTATGATTTATTCTCCGAGCATATTTTAAGTTCCAACATAATACTTTTTACATGAACATTAAATAACCTATCATCGTAAATAAAAACACAAAATAAGACATATCTTATGTAGAGAGAGATTCTTTCCATCTCTTAATTAATCCATTACACTACAAAATATCACTTTCTATGGAAGACATTCACTTGTTGTGAATTAATTAGTCATTCTATGGCATATCTTCCTAGAAATAAATGATAATAAAATAAATATATGCAATTTTTTTATTTATAAAAGCAATAAGTATTATATATCACAAATTTTATAATTAACAATATTAACATCTTATTTTTATATTTACTATAATTATTTGTCACTTTATTCACTAATAATATTAAAATAAATAGTAAAAATAAAAAAATGTATCTGAAAAATAAGCATGTACATGACATTGTGAAGACAAAATTTATCAATTCATTTCAATATTTTTCATTTATTTTAACATTATAAGTAAAGAAGGGGATGGATAATTATAATAATTGTAAAAATAGTAAACTAATAATATTAATTATAAAACTTAAGAAACATAATAGTAACTATTTATATTAATGAAAAAATAAATATCATGTTTACTCTGATAAAATAATAATGTAGTTCTTTTGATTAAGCTCTTATTTTTCTGGCCAAAAAAAAATTGAGTTCTTATTTTACCTACTTGATATTAAAAAAAAATGCTTGGATGTGATATAATATTATATTTTGTGAATTTAATTTTATTTCATGTGTAAACAACCAATATGTGAATTAAAGTTTTGGGATTTTTTTTCTGATTTATTAGTTTAATTTTATTCTTATTGAAACATAAAATTATGTGTTCCTCTAATTTATCGTGACAAATCACAGTGTCTAAATATCGTTCAAATTAAGGGTTAATATTTAGCTTATCATTCATGTCAAAGGTTGATTTTATAGGAATCATGTATCGGTATATACTTAAAAAAATTCGTACAAGTACCGAAGAACGTCTACTAATGGAATATTTGTTTAAAAAAAGTCGTATCTTTTGTAAGTTTTTTATTAACAGTTTTAAATTTTATATAAAAGATTTAAAAAAAATTAGGCATTTTTATATACTTTGAGTTGATGGAGTTGTAATTTTTTTTTTGTACTTTTACATGTAGAATTTATATAAAATTACAATTTTTATAAAGTATATATAAGACTAAATCTGTATAAAAATTTAAAAAATCTTTGAATATATACCAACATATATTACCAATTTTATAATTTAAGTACATATATGATATAAAACCATTTAAAATAAGAATTTGGTGAAGCCTTCCACACTTAAACAATTTACTTAGGTATAGATGTCCATGAAAATCAATAAGATGAGATAGCTAGACCATCAATGAATGCAAAAGATTTTATTAATTAATTTCTCCATAAATTTTAATTATGAACTTGTCATTAGATCAAGAAAAATGAAAATTATATGAATTTTTCTTTAACAAATAGAAATTTATGACGATGAAGTAAAAGATAAAATAATATATATAATTATTCATGGATCTTGAGCTTGAACTATCAACGAAATTATTAAAAATTAAAAAATGAAATATTTGTAAATTATATTAATAAAATATATTTTTAATAACATATCTTATATTATTAAATAAATATTTTTCATAGTAAGATATTATATATAATAAATTTAAAATAAATAAATATAAATTAATTCTATTTCTTTTTAATCATGATTATTTTTTATTTATCATTATACACTATTAAAAATATATTTACTTAATAATATATTTATTATCATTTTCTAATTTTACCTTTATCATCTTTGAAAATATCAGTCATTCTATACACTAATTGATTAAAAGAAATAAAAATAATAATAAATAGAAGAAAATTTAATAGCAGAAAAAATTATTTCCCTAGTAATAATAATAGCTCTATTAAATAATAAATTGCATTTCATGGGTTCTATTAGTAAAAAAAAATTCATCAATTAATAAATCATCATAATTTATAAACTCTACAAGGATAAATAATAAAATAATTATATACTTTATTAATATTTAGATATAAAATAATTTTATGGAAAAATTAATTTTAATATAATAAATAATAAAAATATTTTACTTAAATTAATATAAAATTTGTAATTAAAATTTTAAAAAATATGAATTTACAAAACATTTTACATTTACTTAAATAAAATAATAATAATTAAACTATTTTAGATGTATTTGTATATATTTTTACTTTTATATTTTTAAAAATTATTCTAAAAATTTATTTTTAAAAAACTGGTTTCTTATTCTCAAAAATTATTTTTGAATTGAAGAAAAATTAAGATTAGAGAGTGGTTAATATTGTAAATAAATAAATATTTTATTTAATTACAAAATTAACATCCGAAATAAAAAATAATTAAAATTTATTTCTATTTTTTTAAATTACATATTTAGAAAGTAATTTTTAAAAATAAATTTTAAAAATAGATTCACAAAAAAATTCTTTTATTTTTAAAAAAATAAAAAATTGTTTTTAAAAATAAAAAATAAACACCCTTTATTTTATGTCAAAATTGTATCTATTAATCTCCATGCGCGTGTATACCCAAAGAGCGTACAAATTTTCACCTAGGAATTTTATCCCTTTTGATGTGATGGTAGTTTGCGTTGCATGCCCCGTTTTGAAGATAATATTATCGATATACCAATCTTCTGTTGAATAACTTTTCAAGTAAGATCATTTAGGCACTTGCTCCTCGTACCATAATAAATAATACTTAGGTCTCGAAAATGATTTTGCTAAATCACAATTTAAGTTGCCTAATTTGGTATATTAAAAGAAGTATAAAATTAAAATGCAAAATTAAAAAATACCCCATCTAGAGTAATTGAATTTTATCTCTATCATTTGTAAAAACCAGAAAAATTAAAATTTAAAATTAAAATACAATTTATTTTGTTAATTAATTATTTTATAAATCATATATTTTTTATATATTTTAATTAAAAATTATAATATTATTATATATTAATTTATTAAATTATTTTTTACATAGTTTTATAACTTATTTTAAGTAATAATTACATAATATAGAAATTATGTAAAAAGAATAACGCGAGAAACCATTATATATAATATTGTGATGATTATGATTGTTATTTAAGAAGTTCATTGAAAAGTAATATAGTCTAATAAAATCTTTAATTAAGTAGATAATTAATGCTAATTTCAAAATTTATGTATTTATTTAGGATTCTGGCTTTAAAGTTGTTAAAAATTTAAGTGCAAAATCCAATCATTCTAAAAATTAAAGGGTTATTTTATATTTTTTCAATGAAAATAAGTAAAATCAAGTCAACATGTTAAAGTAGAATTGACCCTAATAAATTGCTAATTAAATCCACTGAAATTTTCCGTTTCGGTTAAAAAATGCCTTTATTTTTCGAATAATAATGTCTGCACCGACAGTAGTTATTAATACATTGTTTAGATGAGCAGAGACTAGGAGAGGAAAAAATTAGAGAAGAGAAAATGAAGAAAAAAAAAAGGAAGATTTCACTCATTTGAACATTGAGATAAAATTAGGGGAGATAGAAATTTAAGGTGGGTCCTACATAATTTTTATTCTTTCTATTTATGTAGAAAAGATAGAGGAAAGAATATATTGGAAGGAAATAATAAAATATTTTTTCAATTTTAAACCTATTTTTAGAAAGATTTATTATATGGCATGCGGTTAGGGCTCGAGAGAATTTTATTAAATTTTAATTATTATCATTATTATCACTTCTTCTATTAATTTTATTCATTTTAATAAAATCTACTGCAGTTATTTATTTTACTAGTACTTCTATTAATTTAATATAACTTATTTTATTAATAATAAATAATAAATATTCTTAATAATATTTGAATTTTAAATTTGATCTATTATAAATATAAAATACTTAATTATCAATAAATGAGAAGAAGATATATTTTAAAAAATTTTGATCATAATAAAATAATTTTTAGTAATTTATTATTGATATGATAATATATGAGTTAATGGTTGTATAAAAATAATTTATATTATCAGTAAATTAAATAAATTTTAATATTTATTCCCTTTATTTTTTGTAATTTTTTAAATATTACTTAAGGTAAACGTACAAAAATAACTTCAATTTAAAAAGAAAAAGATTGTGATTTGCTAATATATTCTTTATTAAAAATAACTAACATATAAAATTATTAGGTATTAATTAAGATAGTATGGGTAGTATATGGAAGAAAAAAAATGTAACATTAATTTTTTAAAATGATAGATAAATAAAAATATTTTTTAAAACAACACAAAAAAATGGATGAAGTGTAACATCTTTTAATTTAGCATTGTGACTATTTAGGATTTAAATTTTATCTTTCAACAATATATATGGATTTTATACTATTATCGTTTCATATATTATTATGTTATTTAAAAATTATTAAAAAATTTTAATTATCTATAAAAAAATTTAATATATTATCACGATATTTGAAAAATGCTAAAGTTTTTTATTATTACTAAAAAAATTTTAATTACTTTAATTTCTTTAACAATGTATTATTTTTCAATTTATTAATAATATAAAATATTTTATACTAATAATAAATTAAATTTAGACCCTATTATTTTTACATAATTTATTTTTTTAATTTCAATAATAATTATTATTATTATTAATAAATACTACTTAATAGATAAATTAATTATATGAATATTTATTAATCATAAAATAATTATTACTAATACATAAATGTAAAGGTATTTTTATTTTTTTAATGAAGTTATCACAATATTAAAATATAGGAAGAGATTAATACTGGTATAAGAGTTATTCATTGACAATATAAAAATTTTTATATTAATAATAAATTGAATATAAATTTTATTACATTTATGTAATTTATTTTATTAATTCTTCTAATAATTATTATTTTTAATAATAAATATCACTTACTTTATTAATTTATCCTATAAATATTTATTAATTATAAAAGAAATTATTATTTAAGGTAAAAATATAAATAATGATATCACAATATTTAAAATATAGGGAAGAAATTAATATTAATGAAAGAGTTTTTACTAATATGTTTGGGGCTCTTATTACCATTTAAATATATTAACTTTTCTTTTTGCTCATTATTTTATTCACTCAATTAATAAAAAATTATTTTTTATTTTTTTTATTTTATTTTCAATCAAACACAATAAAAAATCTCTTTTTGACCTTTTTTATCATTTCTTTCTACTTATTTTTTTCTTCCCTTATTTCTTCAGCATTTAAACAAAAGAGGGGATGTGAGAGAGAGCGATAAAACTAATTAATTGAAATTATCCCTCCAAAAAAAAAAGGGGGGGGGGAAACCTCGTTAAAATCTCCTTTTTGCCCCTTGTCCAGCTTAACTGCAGCGCGGCAACCACTTTGGCGCAAAGTCCCAGTGCCTTCAAGCCTAATCAACCCGTACCGCATTGTCATCGTCCTGCGTCTCCTAATTTTGGCTTTCTTCTTCAGCTTCCGTATCTTAAATCCAGTACACGATGCATTCGCCTTATGGCTCATCTCTCTTATCTGCGAAATCTGGTTCGCCCTCTCGTGGATTCTGGACCAGTTCCCCAAATGGTCCCCCATAACTCGCGAAACTTATCTTGATCGCTTGTCAATAAGGTTTGAACCTGAAGGCGAGCCAGATCGGTTGGCCCCAGTTGATGTCCTTGTCAGTGTAGTAGAGACTTTGAAGGAATCGCCGATTAGTGCAGCAAATACGGTTCTTTCAGTACTGTCTGTTGATTATCCTGTTAAGAAGGTTAGCTGCTACATTTCGGATGACGATGCATCTAAGCTTGTCTACGATACACTGTCAGAAACTGCTGAATTTGCAAGGATATGGGTTCCTTTTTGTAAGAAGTATGGTATCGAACCAAGGGCTCCCGAGTACTATTTTTCACAGAAAATTGATTACTTGCAGGATAAAGTTCAATCCACATTTGTTAAGGAGCGAAGGTCCATGAAGGTGGGTATTTCTGCAGGGAAAAGATGCCAGCTTTCCATTTTTTTTTCTTTTTTTGGATATCCTCTCACTCAGTGACATTATTAGATACAAAGCTCTCTCTCTTTGTGAATTTGTTGTGTTGCAGAGAGAATATGAAGAATTTAAAGTGAAAATAAATGCATTGGTAGCAAAAGCTCAGAAGAAACCAGAAGAGGGGTGGGTTATGGAGGATGGTACCACATGGCCTGGTAACAACACCCATGATCATCCAGGATTGATCAAGGTTTGACGATTACAGCTCAAATTCCTTCCGTCTTGATCTCATTTACAATTTTTCCAATTATTCACCTAAGAGATTAGAGGAAAAACATTTTCCAATTATTCGCCTATGAGATTAGAGGAAAAAAGGACAGCCCGTGCTATACTGTTATTTAACTAAATAAATTAACAGCGAGAATTGCTGGGTCCTTCTGATATGGCTTATAGTCATACGCATATGTGTTTGCAGGTTTTTCTGGGAAGTACTGGTGCAACAGATGTAGGAGGTAAGGAACTTCCAAAGCTTGTGTATATTTCACGTGAAAAGCGTCCTAGCTATGAAGACCACATGAAAGCTGGTGCCATGAATGCCCTTGTGAGTGACTTTTAATTATATTGGTTGATTTTAGTTAAACCAAGATATTTGGGGGACTGCCTATAACTCTGAATTTCGTGTTCATCAAAAGGTTCGAGCTTCAGCCGTGCTTACCAATGCACCCTTCATTTTGAATATGGATTGTGATCAGTACATCAACAATAGTAAGGCTATAAGGGAGGCTATGTGCTTTTTGATGGATCCTCAACGTGGAAAGAAGATATGTTATGTCCAATTTCCACAAAGATATGATGGTATTGATTGCCATGATAGATATGCCAACCGTAATGTTGTTTTCTTTGATGTAAGGGTCTAAACTCCAATTTATTACATATTCGGGAATAGCATAACTGACTTTTAACTTATGCGTCATTGTTTCTGTGTCAAAGATCATCATGAAAGGGCTTGACGGAATTCAAGGTCCAGTCTTTGTTGGTACTGGATGTATGTTCAATAGACAGGCATTGTATGGCTATGACCCACCATTATCAGAAAAAAGGCCAAAGATGACCTGTGACTGCTGGCCTTCATGGTGTTGCTGTAGTTGTCGCCATTCAAAAAAGTATGGGTTTGATCTTGAAGAGATTGAAGATGGAAGTTGGTCTGAGTCTGAATCTGAGTCTGACCTAATGTCCCAAGAAAATATGGAGAAACGATTTGGGCAGTCACCAGTTTTCATTGCTTCCAGTTTGATAGAAGATGGCGGACTACCAGAGGGCACCAACGCTCGGACACTAATTAAAGAAGCGATTCATGTTATTAGTTGTGGTTATGAAAGGAAGACAGAATGGGGAAAAGAGGTAATTCCATTAATCGCGATGTGAGATCCTTCCTTTTCAGATTATGTGTACCAAATTTCTTAAAATGAGATAAAATCTGGATTTTGCCGATGTTGGACTACTACACCTGTGAATTGGATATAATATCTTTTTGATGAACTTAACAGAATTAATACTGATGAGTTATTAGATTGACAATATGTTTCTTCCACAGATTGGATGGATCTACGGTTCCGTCACGGAACATATTTTAACAGGGTTTAAGATGCACTGTAGAGGATGGAAATCAGTGTACTGCATGCCAAAGAGGGCAGCTTTCAGGGGATCTGCTCCAATAAATCTATCAGATCGGTTACACCAAGTTCTGAGATGGGCTGTCGGTTCTGTTGAAATTTTCCTTAGTCCTCATTGTCCATTGTGGTATGGCTATGGAGGAAAGCTGAAATGGCTTGGGAGGTTGGCTTACACTAATACTATTGTTTATCCATTCACTTCCATCCCCTTGCTGGTATACTGCACAATTCCAGCTGTCTGTCTTCTGACTGGAAAGTTCATCTTCCCTACCGTGAGTACGCTATTGATTTGACTTAGCTACATAATCATTTGCTTTTGGCTTTCATTCGTGGTTAAAAAAATTTAGAAGAAGATTAAAGTAATTTTTGTATTACATTCGGGTTTTCTAACCAGAGTTTTATTCTGTGCAGCTGACAAACCTTGCTAGCATTTGGTTTCTGGCTCTAATTATCTGCATCATTCTATCCGCTGTGCTAGAGCTTCGGTGGAGTGGGGTAAGCATTGAGGAATGGTGGCGCGCTGAACAATTCTGGGTCATCAGTGGTGTTTCTGCACAGCTTTTTGCTATATTTCAAGGTTTCCTTAAGGTTCTCGCGGGAGTAAACAGCAACTTCACTTCCACGACAAAAGCTGCAGGGAATACTGAACTAGGAGAGTTCTATCTGTTCAAGTGGACTACTCTTCTCATCCCGCCAACCACCCTTATAATCCTGAACTTGGTTGGAGTTGTAGCTGGAATCGCTGATGCCATCAACAATGGCTACGGTTCATGGGGGCCTTTATTTGGGAAGCTATTTTTTTCCTTTTGGGTCATTGTGCACCTATATCCTTTCCTGAAAGGTCTAATGGGGAGGCAAAACAAGACTCCTACGGCCATGGTGCTTTGGTCAATACTTCTAGCATCAATTTTCTCATTGATATGGGTTAGGATTGATCCTTTCTTACCCAAGCAAAGTGGTCCAGTTCTCAAACAATGTGGGTTGGAATGCTGATGCAATATGCCATAGCAGACTCGTTCTACAAGTATAATCCTTACATAACCAATTGAAATGTTTCCTTTGGTAAATTGAAGAAATCAAGCTTAGTTTATGGGCAGCTTGTTCCCTATGAAGTACCTCAGATCTGCCAATTTGATTCAGTCGGTAGCATGCGAAATCAGATTTTTTTTTAACATTTTAAATTATTTATAATGGAAACAATAATATGACTCTTTATTAGACAGCAATATTTGATTGGTAGAATCTTTTTTTATATTTTGAAGAATATTTTAAGAAAATATAGGATTCTCAAATTTAATTTAATGTTTTAAAAAATATTCTCATAGAATGAGGTGGCATCTTATATTTTTATAAGATGAGAATATTTTAATAATAGAAATAAATTATTTTACTCACTTTTCTATTTAGATTTGACTACTATTAACACTTCATTTTATTATATTGATCACAATTACTTGTTATTCACCGCCATTAACCATATTATTTACCATTCATCATCAGTCACCATCTATTATAGGTGATCTTTGCTGTTATTATTGACTATCACTTAATAACGATAATTATCATCAGTTATCATTCATCACCCACTACAAGATATCATCATAATTATTTCTTATCACCAGCGATCATTGTTAATTACCATTCACTATTGATGATTATCGTTAATTGTCACTTACCTCTCACAATAAATAACCACTGATAATATCACTCATCACCAATGGTCTTTATCGATCACTTCTTATCACTAGCAACTACTGCTAATTACTATCCACTATCAATAATTATTGTTGACTGTCACTTATCTCTCACAACAAATGATTACTAACAATATCACCCATTACCAATAGCCTTTATCAATTATTACCTACTATCAAAGATTAATATTATCTATTATTCATTATCGTTAACCATCATTTATTATTTCCTATTACTACTTGTTATTGTTGATTATTTAATTTGCAATGAGATCATATTAAGTAATTTAATAATATTTTTAAAAATATAAAAATTAATCAAAATGTAATATTATAATATTTTTGAGAATATTACTAGAATTTTTAAGAATGTATAATTCCACAAATAAAATGTCATCTATAGCTCTATATTTTCTAAACAAATTACGGGGCTACAGTAGGGAGAAAAAAAAGAATGAATAGATAATATCAAGGCAACGGTAACTTCCATTTATCAATGAACTTTAGCATTCATATAACTCGTTGCGACGTGTGGTAATGGTGAAGAATTTTATGTCTAAATAAAAGTGCAATATTTTTTTTTTTGTGATGATGAAAAGGAATAAAAAAAAGGTGAATTCTAAGGTGCCACTAAGTCAATGCTAAGACTTTTGTAATCTCATCCAATAGTTTATATTTTGCCACATCACCCCAGGTACCAAACCCAAAGGGCACCATAGCAAGCACCTAAAAAAAAAATTGCGGTGCCAAGAAAACTACCCGCCAGAATTACAACGGTCACCCCGGGCCTAGCCAAGGCTATATGTACACCACTACTTGAGCTACTTGTCCATTCGGAGGTGGAGGTTCCGGTCCATCACATCCTACAGAGACACCTTTGAATCCTGCATTGATGATCGAGACTTCATTGATGCCAAGGCAGCTAAGAGATCACCTGGGTGCCTTGCCATCATTATCTCCGATTCCCCTGCCCCAAGGTTATATACATCCCACTTATTTCTAACTTTCATAGTTTGTGCCAATTTTGCAAATTTCAAAGTTTGTCGCTAACTCTTATTGCATAATTTAAAGCAAAAATATTAATTACACTTCTATTAATTTGCAACTATATACATAACATAATTTGAATTAAACTGATCATATTAATTTCAAACCCAAAGGGCACCATAGCAAGCACCTAAAAAAAAAATTGCGGTGCCAAGAAAACTACCCGCCAGAATTACAACGGTCACCCCGGGCCTAGCCAAGGCTATATGTACACCACTACTTGAGCTACTTGTCCATTCGGAGGTGGAGGTTCCGGTCCATCACATCCTACAGAGACACCTTTGAATCCTGCATTGATGATCGAGACTTCATTGATGCCAAGGCAGCTAAGAGATCACCTGGGTGCCTTGCCATCATTATCTCCGATGCCCCTGCTCCAAGGTTATATACATCACACTTATTTCTAACTTTCATAGTTTGTGCCAATTTTGCAAATTTCAAAGTTTGTCGGTAACTCTTATTGCATAATCTAAAGCAAAAATATTAATTACACTTCTATTAATTTGTAACTATATACATAACATAATTTGAATTAAACTGATCATATCAATTTTAAAATAAGTAAAATCAATTTAACTTAAAATTATATTCATGTATATAAGTGTGAGGTAAGTTGTAAATGAAAAAAGTACAAATTGCATTGCTAAAACTAAAAGCATACACAGAAACTGTTAGAATTGAAAAATGAATTGATATATGTAATATATTCCTAGGGCCCTGTAAACCATAATAGCCTGCAATTGGGGTCCATCTTGTTTCATCAGAGCTTTGCAGCTTTGATTTGCCAAAATCCGAGTCTAGTAATATGTTATTCAATGTCACACCTCGTTGCACAATTGATGGATAACAATCATTGTGTAGACAAGCAATTGCCTGAGCTATTCCTTTCACGATTTTCACCCTTATAGGCTAGCTTAGCTCCAATGTCCCTCAATCCCCATACAACACTTTCCCTAAACTTCCTCTTTCAACGTATTCATAGACCAAGTACAGACGATCTCTGCTAGAACAGAAGCCATAATGTTTTACGACGTTTCTGTGCCTCACATCTGTAAGAGTTCTTATCTCATTCTCAAAGCTCCAATGGAATGTCACTTGAGTATGAGATATTGAGCCTTCTTCACTGCAACAATTAGGCCTGTATGTAATTCTTCTCTATAGACGCTTCCAAATCCTCCTTTTCCAATGCTATACTTTTCATTGAATTCATTAGTGACTTCAACAATGTCCCCACATATGAATTTTCCATCTTTTACCCATATCATGGAAATTGATTTTTCACTTTTCTCAATACTTTTTGTTAGGTTGTCCCTATCAATTTTAGTAGACGTCAATATTTTAAGTCTTTTATAAATAGCACATTTCACATAAATCTTAAATGTCATTTAAAGGATTATAGAAAGATAAAATGATGTATAAAATAAGAATTAATGATATAACAATGATGTTAAAAATAAGAGTAAACGATTATTGCATTTAATGAAAATTTCTAAAAACTTTCCATGAGACCTATAAATAGGAATCTTGTAATTGGTTGTAATCAATTAATCATTTTATAAGTAAGTGAACTATTAAAAAGTGATCAATTTGAGAGTAGTTTGTACTAAGAAAGATAAATTTTATTCATACTATTATTATAACGGAAGATTTTATTGAACTAAAGTCCTACAGTTTTTTCCCTTCAATTTAGAGGGTTTTCAAAGTTAATAATAGTGTGTCTCCATTTATCTACTATCTATTTACCTTTTTGCCTATTTTAAATCACGCGAAGAAGGAAAAGAGTTAACTTCTCCCATTCTTCAACTCCACATTTTCTCAACACTTTCAGACTCTTCACGGAGCTTGCACTGCCTGCTGATTATGGCCATTCCTATAGCAGCTATCAAAACTGATTAATAGGGCACAACTAGTATAAGAACTGCAAGTAGAGTAGTCATTGTTCTCTTTCCTCCAGATTTCTCCTGGGGAGATGCTTTGGAGCAAGTTTTCAGTTCTTTTGCATTCCCACACAAACTGGAATTCCAACATGAGCTTCTGCAGGTGCTTTTTGGAAAATACTACCAGTTGGTATCGAACCTATCCATTTAGTATAAGAAAAATCTACAGATCGAAGCCTTTGCATGCTTGAAAACAATTGCCGAATTGACCCTAAAAGCTGGTTATGTGAGATATTGAGAATTTCCAATGTGAGATTTGACGATTCTGAGGCAGTAGTCCTGAAAGAAAGTGGCTGCTGTGGTCCAACAGGTACCTGTGGGAGATCAGATTTCCAAGTTCAAATGGTATGTCCCCATATAGATTGTCATGGCTTAAATTTGAGCTCAATAATTCACGGCGATTACTCAGAACCTGTGGTATACTTCCAGTAAAATTAGTATCAGACAAGTCAATTTCTTCAAAGCCAGCTAATTTTCCAATATTCTGTGGGGTGTCTGCGGTCAAAATGGTTCCTACTCGAGTTAAACTTGTAAAAGGCTTAGATTTCCGATTTCAGGTGGGGTGTTGCCGGTGAATTCATTGGAGTGCTGGTTTAGATATGGTAATTGCTCAGATTTCACAACTCAGATTGGATATATCCAGAAAGATTATTTTTATCCAACTGTATGCTGGTTAAAATTCACACATTGACCCCACCGTGTCGAGCGCTCACCAATAAATATCATTGAGTGAGATGAAAGCTAGATTTGGGTGAACCCCAAATGCTTCCGTGATGTTTGCAGTAAACTGATTCCTGTCAAGCCTAACTCTAGTTAGTGCTGCACAATTTCAAGCACTTTGGCAATGGCCCAGAGAAGTTGTCATTGTGAGACGTCCAAGGACCAAATCGCATTTTAAGCCTCCTCAACCTCAATACAAATTTTATGATATCACACTTGCAATTGTGCTGTATCTGTCTGTCTTTAATGCATGCCTTAGTGTGTGTGAGTGTGTGTGTGTGTGTGTGTATTATATATATTTTATAAATTATGCTTGACGCAATGGTAGGCGTACCACACCCTGTGAGATACTTGTGGCTAACTTCCATGAAGAAACAGAATTCTGTGGGGATTGAATATTGTACTGTATTAATCCAACAACAAGATTACAAAATGCAAACACAAATATATCACACTCAAATCACCTTTAGATTCACAAAAGAATTAAAAAAATAGACATGTTCAACCCAATCCAACATGACACGCACAATCCCATAATCAGAATAATCCACACTCAGCCAAATGCCATAATCTTCCTCAAACTTCATCACTTCACCTTTACATCTCTGTCCTTGCTTGAATTATTATGGTTCCAGTAAGTCCCAACAGTCCCTATGATGGCCATCTCATCTGGGCTCCGGCTCGGTGATTTCCTTGGTGAACAAGAAGCTGAAAACTGCTTGATCTCTTCCACTGTCAATGCACCGAGAATTGGCCTATCTTCATGGCTTATCACAGAGTTTGGACTTGGTGAGTTGCTCCTCTCAATTGTTCCACCATACAAAAAAACCGAGCCTGAGTCGGTCTTCTTCATAGGTGTAGTTTCTGATGAACTCAACCAATTGGAAAGGCTAGCATCAACTGCAACTTCCTGGTTCAGGTTCTTCAATTGGTCATTTTCTGATTTCAAGCTTAAATCTCTACTAAATGGAAGAGACTCTTGATTGGAAGCAAAATTCTCTTTCTGATGCCTTAACAATGCTGGTGTTCTTTTAGATTTTACTGCTTTCCATTGAGTCAGATTTTCTACCGGATTCAACACAGGATGAACATAAATACTCCTGTCTCGGGCATTCGGGTTTGACGTCATTGAATGCAATTCCTTATCATTCAGTCCAGAAATCGGAACTGAGCTCTCTCTTCCATCTTCTTCAATGTTGTAGTGAAATTCATTATTTTGCTCTTCAGTGTCTCCCACGTCACTATCATCGTCTTCTTCATCATCCTCATCGCTAAGATCGCTGCTTCCGTAGTACAATTCTTCATCTTCATCGTCACTGTCTCTGCAATTTTGGTACCTATGATTTGGCGGGAAAGACCCCTTTGAACTCACTGAACTATTGTTATCTTCAGAGGAAGACTTAGATTGGTTCGTTTTTATTAAAGTTTCTTCATTCTTCGCCTGTGGAAAATCCTCAACTTCATCCGGCCGAACAGGCTCGTAGGTTGTCACATTAGAATCGAAAGTAACTTTCTTCTTCGGGCTGAAGCTTAGTTGCTCCTCGGGCTTGTTCCTACAGAGACAAAACCCTAAACTTAAAAAGCAAAGTTGTAACAGAAGGAAAGCTTCAATTTTTTTTTTTTTTTTGACCGCCGGGGGGGGGGGGACTGAACATGACAAATAATAACAACTGAAGCTTTATACGAAAAACTCATAATTTATAATTTGAGGTTGCTTACTGGACAATTGATGCAGGGCTAACGGAGTAATCCTGAACCAAAGAGACACCAGGTTGTTCTGCTTTGCTACTTGCATTCCGCTGTAAGATTGTTCAGGATTCAGTTACGTTTACGAGAAAAGTAACATTTGCCTACCTAGCTCTGTTTGGCTACTGAGAAAGCTAGAGGGAAAAAGAAGTACCCTGATAAAACTTGAAGTCCAACTAGTAAAAGCTTAAGACCCAAATTTTCCCCAAAAAACAAAAATGGGTGTCAAGTTTTCTCATATAGATTGCAGAAGGGGAAAGACACAAATTTCTTGCTGTTCTTGCACTTCACTTTCTACCCAGTTTTCTAAGCAGCCAAACAGAGGTGTCACAAAACTTAAAGCAAAACCAAGTTCGGAGATTAGGAAAGTGAATTACTTGGTCACGAGGAAGAACTTTGCGCCTGTGTTTTCTGCGTTTCGCATCTTTGCAGGAACCAAAACACCCAAGAAAGCAACCCATTACAGTTCTCTTCACCTTTGGATGCCTACGAAAAATACCTCCACTTCAGCGAATGAAGCTTTGGATGATGAGAATCTTCATGATATCAAGTACATATTACGGAGGGAGAAGAAGAAGAAGAAAGGGAACGTTTGGCTTTGCGGAAAGTGCTGCGTATAAAGAAGTCGGTAGGGACAAAAACGGTCATGAGCTAAGAGGGCACTTTTGTCCTTTTAAATTCTCTTTTTGTTTTTTGTTTTTTTGGAAAAGAGGAAAGTGAGTCAGTGACCGTTGTGGAACCATGATTGTCAGATCCCAGCCTGTAACTTGTTGTTTTGGGTTTTTTTATGTTTATTGAAGTATTTATCTGATGGTTCGAGATTTATGTCAGACAGAAAGGATATCTGAACCGTTAGTTTTTAACGAGTAAGAATGTTGTCGGATTCTATGTCCGGTTGGTGCAAGAAACCGGTTAACAGCAAAAAACCAATCCTTAATAAGGCTGTGTTTCGAGGGCAGAAAAAAAAAATGGGTGGGAAAGAAACTTTAACTTTTAAAATTGGATAAATTATCCCACCACCTCTGACTTCTAATCTACTTATATTCATATTTTATCTATTTTTGTAATAATACATTGATATTTCTTATTTTTTTAAATTAGGAGAAATGAGCACAAGTTTAAAATAAAGAGAAAAAAATTAGTATATATAGAAAGAGAGATCAACATATATTTTTTAAAAATAGAATGCAATGAATATAGTTGAGAGTTTTGAATTTAATTAACCTTCCATATTTCTTGAAAATTTTGTTCAAGAATACTTTGCTATTCTTGTTTATATTAATCTTTTCGCACGAAAAATTTCTTAATTTAATTTTGTTTCTTTAATAGTATGAATGATAAGCCATTTGATTGATGTAAAATATTAATAGCATGTTTGACATGATGAATGGATGAAAAAAGTTTCTTTTATGCAGATTATACAATGGAAATTTCATTCCTTAAGGAATAATCATCCTTTTAAATAGTAGAATCTCTATTCCATAAAAATAAATAACGTAATGATCATTCCATTATTTATGAAATAATTTTTGATATTTTTATCCCTCTCATTTTTCATAAATTCTAACATTATTTTTATCAATAAATAATAAAATAGTATATTTAATATTATTCTATTCAAATATTTTAATAATAAATTTTAAAATCAAATATTTTTTGTATTCTTTATAAAATTATTTAATATAAAACTTTTGGTACATTGAATTATTTTATACTTTAAGTATGTAAAATTTTGTGTTAATTATAATTTTTGTAATTAAATTTAAAATGTGATATTTTTATTATCAATCATATCATATATTTTTATTTTATTTAACATATATTATTATTTTATTATTTAATATGCATGCTTGACTACAAATTACATATATATATATATATATTAAATTTTAAATAAATAAAAAATGATAATATCATCTTTCATGTAAGCATGATTTCAATATTTTATTTTTTTTATTTTTAACAATATTATTGTCATTTTTTTATTTTCTTCTTACAATATTTATTGTACTAAACATAATTATAAAATATAGGGCTTGCTTCGGCTTGCTACGATACTCCTAGGATTATCAAGATTTTTTGTAATCTTATCCAGTAACTTGTATTATGTCACACCATCCCGAGTTTTAAAACCCCAAGAATAATTTAGAATTCCCCTAAAATATAATATCCAACTTCATCTTTCATACAAATATGATATGGTTTCAATTTTACACTTATTTATTTTTAAATATTATTATCATTAATATATTTTTATTCATTCCATTTCTATAATATTTATATGCCAAATTATAAAATAATTATTCCATTCAATTTAAACAACATAAAAGGACAACATCAAGTGCCAAGTAAACTGATAATGTATTTTCCTTTTTAATACGTCAAGTGCCAGGTAAGCCGACAATGTGTTTTCTTTCTTAATTGTTTTGATAGTTCTATTTCTATTTATTGTCTACTTAATTATGGCTTAATCAAAGAAAAAATGGCACAAGTTTTTAATTCAAAATTGTAATATAACTAAGCCACTAAATTAAATGATCCTTTGATAAAAATCAGAAATTGCTGGCAAAAAAGGGAAATTGGATAGGGACTAAGCCACTAAATTAAATGATTCTTTGATAAAAATCAGAAATTGCTGGCAAAAAAGGGAAATTGGATAGGGAAAAAACATGGGGTGAGAGAGGCTCGAACTCTCGACCTCAGGATCACTCAGAAGCTATGAGACCTACGCGCTAGCCAACTGCGCCACCACCCCACCGTCAATGGGAGTCAAAACTAAAATTATATAAATAAGCAAACGTACCATGGATAGGCTCCTCCGCCTCACAGCGACATTGTTCCTACAATGCTATATAAGCAGCAGCAATTGGTTCACAATTAAATCCTAATTGTTTTGCTCCTTTCAATGAATTTACTCTTTGGAACAATTACATAGAAATGTATGTTGTAATGTATTTGTATAGCTTGACATATTGGGTTTCGCTCTTAAAAATGTGGAGTATGATGGATATAGTTTTTTTAAATAATTTTTTAATATAAGAAAAATGAAGAAAAACCTCAATTGATAAACAAAGAGCAATATTTTTTATAATAGTAAAAATAATTAAATAACTAAATATACACATGTAACGATTAAAAAGCAAACCCTAAATATAATGAAAAGTGTAAAGTCATCAAAGAATACCAAATATCATATGAATCAAATATTCTTAGCAACAAAAAGCAATATTTTATTCAATGACAACAAGCGAACTAGTGTAATCTTTTCATAAAAGGTTTAGTAGGTCATAACTTACGCTAGCACTAAATCACACTAAAATATAAATATGTAAAAAGTTCACGTTATATTGGATCACAATTAAATTTGGACTTTATACATATCTTACAATAAAATCAATTTAATCAATCAATTTTATTAAAAATGATATTTCCCACATCTTATCACCGCAACATAGTTCATTTTGAATTGAAATTATGATTAAGGCATAACTTAAGCAATGCAACTAATTAATTCAATTTAATTATTTTTACTATTGTTTACAAATTAAACTCAGTTATCTTAATTATTATCGAAGAAGCATCGGCGTCGACAATTTTATTTATAAGAGTTTTATTATGCCTGACACATTTTGAATACGACACACAAATTACACATATCAAACACACAAGTTCGTATGTCCTGTAAAATATTCTTTTTTCTGTCTTTTGACACAATATTAACATATTTAAAATTTCAACACAATCAAATAGATTTTTCAAAATTATTTTTTTGAAACTATTTTATGATAAAAAAATTAAAAGTAAAAAAATTTTATGTTCTAGTCGAAATCAATAAAATAGATGAGAAATTTGATGGTAATTAAAATGAACATGATCACAGTGAAGAGAAAATTGAGAGTTTGAGAGTGACCTATAATATCTTGAATTTTTTTCCCCATTATCGGAGACAACATGTCTTATTATTACTTTTGTGTTCATGGTGCCGACGTGTCCCGTATTAGTTACTATGCTTTTTAGATTATTAATCTCCTCATATTTTAAATTTTAAATATTTATTGAAGTTATCCTATGTTTGCCGATATGAGAAACCCTTCCCAGGTTGGAGCCAATATGTTCTCATGTAAAACGATTGCTTAAGACAAATTAAACTTCTTTTTAATTTGCAAACTACTAATTTATCTAATAAAAATGTTATATGCACTAAAAGTAGAATTCAAATCTGTCATATTTATTAACTTAAATTTTATAGATTTATTCCATCGTTCTATAGTTAATTAACAGTCTTTGAATTAGAACAAAATATAATTTTGAATCTCACTTTCAATACATTTAATATTACAATTGATCTAATCAAAATGGAATGAGAAATGTTGCACGGCGGCAATGACAATCAAGTTAGTAATAAACGACAAATATTAAGCATATTGTGAAGAGCATAATTAACATTTTTTTTGTGAATTTTGTTATAATTAACTTTGTTTCTTTTATTTAAATCTCCTAAATTCTTGTGAAATGTCATCATCCCATCAACTTCTATCAATAAGGTGGGACGATAACTTTGAGGTAAATGTCACCAAATGAATAAATAAAAATTGCATAAAAACAAGAATTACAAAGCAGAAAAATGAGACAGATGCCTTGGTTAGTTACGTCATGTAAGAGGACATTGCATGACTTTTTTGATTTGGTTGAGAAAGCTAAGCTTATAATGAAAGTCTCTGTTAAAGTTGCATACATAAATTGAAGTCCATGAAAAGGTAGAAAGGACGTCATTTGATTTTCACAGAAGAGAAGTCAAAGTTGGTGTTTTGTTTTCTCCAACATAATGGCAATGGTGGAAGAAAAAGGCCCTGCAAATGGGATTGAGATTGAGGGAAATTACACTCAAGATGGCACTGTGGATCTTAAGGGTAGACCTGTTTTAAGATCAAAAACTGGTGGATGGAAAGCTTGTTCCTTCATAGTCGGTGTGAATGTAACCTTTGTACCCACTCTTTTTTTTTCCCCTCTCTCTTTCGTTTTACATTAAAGTACGACATTAACGACTTTTGAACTTATTACTTTTAATATATTATTCAAATTCTTCCCTACTAATTCATTATCAATGGCTTAGCCCTTGTCGTCTAATTTGCATCTATTATGTCTTTCTATAATTGGAGGTTCTACTTACATATTTTATTCTCACATTGTAAGGAATTATGAGAATCAGAAGCATTTTGTATTTGGAAATTCTTCAAATGTGAGAGAATTGTGTGAAGATTAGGAAGTGTGAATATATATAGCATTTGCAACAATCAAAATTGAGGATGTATCTATATGTTCAAACTCTCACTCATTTTTATTTGGTGTTCCATGCAAGCCTTTTTCTAAGTTTTTCATAAAATTACAATTTTTTTTATAAAATCCTGTAAATTTTTCAGTTCATATAACATAATATTTTTGTATTACATATATGATTGTTCCAGTTGTAATATTTTATAAAAAGGTTGCAATCCTATATATATCTTAAATAATTACAAGATTTTATAAAAAAAAATTACTAACTTTATATAAAAAGTTATGAGTTTTACCAAAAAAATTACAACTTTCCATAAAATTATGAATTTTTTTTTTTTTGAAGTCGTAACAAAGCAAAACCCTTTTATTTGTTGTAACAATATATTAATTTTGATAGATTTTCTTCTGTCATTTTTCAAGTGTTTATTTTTGTTATTTTAAGGACTCGTTACTTTTGTATTGGTAGCATTTTTTATTTGTTGAACGAGTGTGTGTAACAATAGAAAAGACCTTAAATTTATGTGTGTTTCCCACTTAAATGGGATTTAATTTCATTGATTTATTCATATATGAAGGTTATGAAGTGTTTGAGAGGATGGCATACTATGGGATTGCATCAAACTTGGTGGTGTATTTAACAGAAAAGCTGCATGAGGGAACTGTCCAATCTTCAAACAATGTCACCAACTGGATCGGCACTGTTTGGATGACCCCAGTTCTTGGAGCTCTAATAGCAGATTCTTTTCTTGGCCGATACTGGACCTTTGTCGTTTCCTCCGGCATTTATCTCCTCGTAAGATATACATCTCCACCTTTTGGATTTGGGATTATCATTCCTCATCTTTTCAATAGCATTGACACGCCTGATACATGTCCACTGGTAACTTTTCAAGACTGAGATGGTAAGTTTAGAAAACTTAAGTAGTAACAATTTGAAGGGCGTGCATCAGGCATGTTCCGCTGATGAATCTGTAGCAAGTTCCTTTACTTCAACCTATTGATTTGATTTTCTTGTATTGTGTAACAATGAATAGGGAATGTCCTTGTTAACTCTAGCAGTTTCTGTCCCAGCACTGAGGCCACCACCATGCGGTAAAGGAGAAGAATGCCAAAAAGCATCATCTTTGCAAGTTGGCATCTTCTACGGTGCCCTATACATCATTGCAGCAGGCACAGGTGGCACCAAACCCAACATCTCCACGATGGGGGCAGACCAATTTGATGACTACGAGCCAAAGGAAAAGCACCAAAAGCTCTCATTCTTCAACTGGTGGATGTTCAGCATCTTCTTTGGAACCCTCTTCTCAAACACTTTCTTGATTTACATACAAGACAATGTGACCTGGACACTGGGGTATGGCCTTCCAACTATAGGGCTTGCTGTTTCAGTTTTGGTGTTTCTGGTTGGAACTCCATTTTATAGGCACAAATTGGCCTCTGGCAGCCCTCTAACAAGGATGCTTCAGGTCCTAGTGGCTGCTGTGAGGAAGTGGAAGGTCAATGTCCCAAAGGCTGACCCTAAAGAGCTTCATGAGTTGAGCGTGGAAGAGTATGCAAGTAATGGGAGATGTAACATTGATCATACTCCCTCATTGAGGTTATTGTCTAACCACTTTTTTATCACTCCAAATTTCATTACATTTGTTTTTATATGCCCGTGAATTTTGTTATGATATTTGCATGCATATCTTCTCATCACATATATAATTATAACCACCAAAGGTTAAATGCAACATGTATGTCTCGTAAGTCTTAATTTTTTTAACCTTTCATAGCTATAAGAAATTTACTTTTGCTAAGCAATGCAATATCCTTTAAACAAGTCAAGAAAAATAGTTACACAATAGCAATAAACTCACCTTATGTGAAGTGTATGAATCTCACATAATTAATAGAGTCTAAAGTGAAATATGTGAGTTATATAATTATATGTAGTACTCTCACATTTGCACAGCCACTGACAACAAAGATTGTTGTTATGTACAAAATGAAAACTCCTTAATGAAAGCCTCATTTTATGAGAGGTGGCCTCCTCAATTGTGTGGGCTCAACCCCTTACAGAGTAAGATAGTGGTGATTTAGTCTGATTATATCCATGCCTTTGTCCGAAGGTTAAAAACAAATGCACCTCTCTTCTTGATCTTAACATTCTTCATATAGAATTCTGGCTATATATATAGTTTGCTTTTGCCAAGCAATGCAATATCCTATAATCTAAACAGAAAATGCTTGCAGGTTTCTGGACAAAGCAGCTGTAAAGACAGGACCAACTTCGCCATGGATCCTTTGTACAGTAAGCCAAGTTGAAGAAACCAAGCAAATGATAAAAATGATTCCTATTTTGGTTGCATCAGTCATTCCAAGCACAATGATAGCTCAAACAGGAACACTTTTCATCAAGCAGGGCACCACACTAAACAAGAGCATGGGACCCCGTTTTGAGATCCCTTCTGCATGTCTCACAGCATTCATGACCATCTCCATGCTGATAAGCATAGTGATCTATGACCGCCTATTTGTGCCCATAATCCGGCAATACACTAAAAACCCTAGAGGGATAACATTGCTGCAGAGATTTGGAATTGGCCTTGTACTGCACATCATCCTCATGATCAGTGCATTCTTAGCTGAAAGAAAGAGGCTCAGTGTTGCATGGGAAAATAAGCTTTTTGGGAAAGATGACCGACTCCCACTTACTATATTCATTTTGCTGCCTCAGTTTGCTTTGACAGGAATTGCTGATGCCTTTGTGGAAGTTGCAAAGATAGAGTTTTTCTATGACCAGGCACCAGAAGGAATGAAGAGCCTGGGGACTTCATATTTCACAAGCAGCTTGGGAATGGGGCAGTTTCTTAGTAGTTCTATTCTGTCAACTGTTGCTGATCTCACACAGAGGCATGGTAAAAAGGGCTGGATTCTGGATAATCTGAATGTTTCCCATTTGGATTATTATTATGCATTGTTGGCCATATTGAGCTTCGTGAATTTTCTCTACTTTCTGGTTGCGGCCAAGTTCTTTGTCTATAATGTTGATGTTAGGCCAACAGAAGCAGAGTTGGAGATGGAACCTGCACTAAATAAAGCTTCATCTTAGGAAAAGTGTCGATTAAATCAATAGTTCTCGACCAGGTACAAAGTCTTACAGAGCAGAGAGCACTTGCTACTCTTTTCAGAGTGTTGTGCACTTGTTGGATATATGTAACAATATATAATATAAGAAAAGTATTGGTGGAGCTTCTTGTCAATGATTTGTAGCCATTTCTGTCAATATCAATCAATAATATTATAATAGTCATCTTATATTATTGTTTGGTTTTGAAACATTAAAACCGATAGTACCATAATAAAATGACAATGAAGATAAAATTAGTACATTATACTATGTCAGGTGACATTAATTCTAAAAAATTCCTATCCAACTGATTTTCATTTGATTTGAAAAAAAAAATTCACGTAAAATACAACATGCATATGTAATGAATTCTTATCATTACTGAAATCCAAACATTTTTGCATAAATTAATTTGCAAATGGATTACATCCTTTTTTTTTTTAAATATTAGAAGTTAATATTCTACGTCTTCAAATTTACCACTTAATGTTCCCTATCCCTGTCAAGAGATGAGTTGCATGTTGAGCTAATAATTACAAAGCTATTTAGCAATCCAGCAACAATACAGGAACATTCCGAAAACTAACTTCTGCCATGTATACAGACCAGCATCAACTACTAATACATTTTAACTGACAAAAGGCTGCAACTTGCATGCAGCAATCGACTCCATAAGCCATGTATGACCGACGACCTGGGAACCAGTTTTAGCAGCTAAATCCTCTGCTTCATTTAATCTCTGCCAAAGAATTGAAACTTCATCCCCCAACTTACATCCTTGTGGAGGATCAAGATTGTAGACAACAATCATCTTTGAAGAGACCACGCCAGAATCTTGACCTTCTGCCGGCAATTCTTCCTTGCTTCCCAGAACTGTGCCTCCTCCAGCAACAACCAAATCTTTGAGATCTTCCTTGTAAGCTGGCATGTAATCACCCGAAAAATAAAAACTGAAGCCACTAAGCAGCTTTGGCTCCTGCATTTTTATCAATCAGATTATCAGTAACCATAGGCAAGGCAATCATCAAGATGCTTGACATTATAATTTCAATCCAAAACATACATGATGCCTTTGCATCGACATATGATGCAACAGAAAGGTACTTACGTTGGCCAGTGCCCTAAGTCTGCCAGCTTTAGAGCCATTGAGACACCCATGGTTGTCAAGACTAATTTCATATGGCTCTTCTTCCACAGGATGCATTACTTCCATGCATGCTTTAATCCCTACAATACAAGATAAATAGTGTTGACATCATCAGCAGTAATGAATAAAAACATTGCAGAGACAGTGATTAAAGCAAAAGCAAAAATGAAAATTATAAAAATGAACAAGTACCAAACAGATTGTTAATCAAGAATTATAAAGTCAACACTATATTTGGGAACAATCAAAACCAAAGATGAACAGAGCAAAGTAGCTGCAATAACTTACAGTCCATTTTAAGAATCCATTGACCATTTAAAATGGCCATCAGAACTTTCAGTGTCCTAGAGCACGCTCCATTTTTATCAGTGGATGCAATCACATGTGTTACATTTGGTGTCCAGAACTTGGTCACAGTAGCACCAATTTTGCTTGCGAAATTTATCAAAAGTATCTGCATCACCAAATTGCAGTAAATGATGTTAAAACATAGGATGGTATACACCATGACAAAATGCAAAAGCCCAGGCAAGCAGAAAATTTCATACTAACCTTTTCTTCAGTAGATAGAGCAGATCCACAGAAAACCCATTTTTTATCAGTATCAGCTGAAGCCAGCAAAGGATTTGACTGCTGAGATACTCTACATGCAGGACGGAAAATTAAGCATAGTATCACCAACAGTATATATCATACATGTTTATACTAACAACGTAAGAGGCTTAATTTCCTTTTACAAGGAGACTTTCCTGTGGCAAACCAAAGCAAACATTATTGAACTGATTCATGGCATACCCCCAAGTATGTATTCAAGTAATCAAGCAGATTTGCATCACAGACAAGTTGTCACACAGCAATAGACTCAAAACATAAGGCATAATATATCTATGTGCTTATCATACAGTTCATTTCCTATATTTTAAAAATAATAACCAAAAACATAACAGAAATAGCTGATAGATAAGAAGAAAACATACAATTGTGATGGCATAGGCTTCTTGCGACGAGGCTCTTTCTTAGTCCTAGATTTCTCATGTGGGAATTTGACATGAGAATGAGCTGGACAGAGCATAACATAGTTCTCCTGACCAAGGAATCAATTTAGAGCAATGTGTAAACTGATGCACTGAGACGATTTCGTAACAAATGCAAATGCAAAACAAGTAAAATCACTAATTTAAGAGTTAAACTTACCAAGTCCCAACGGCAAGTTGAATATTCCATTGCACAAGGAACATGGTAAGTTTTTTTACAGGATTTGACATAACAGCCAAGAGCAGCTCCCTTTAGACCACATTTACTGCATTTAAGCTTTGCTCCCCGTGCCACTTCAGTCTTCAAATTCTGTACAGCTTCATCAACATAATACACTTGTGGTGTCCTGAATTTTCAAAGTTGTTGTATGTTTATCAGCCAAATGCTAAAAAGGAATAGATAAAAAGGGAATTAGATATTCAGTACAAATGTATATCCGTATAACCAGATAATCCCAAAAAAAAGGATCCATTATTAAGTTTTCTTTTGACATCTGAGACATAATTTAAAATGAAGTTAGCATACCAGTCGAGGCATAATCTATGCACATGTATGACATTTGGCTGGTTTACTGCATCTCCCACTACCAAATTTCCATTATCTGCATAATGCAACATTGGCCCAGTAACCTAGAAAAGTTCATGGAAAGCACAGCAGATCAGTTTGAATGATGTCTTCAACACATCAAAAAAAGAGAAAGAAACAACATACTTTACAGGGGGATGAACAGGGACAGTGACGTACATGAAATTTGCATGCAAGTTAAATATTACCTCTGACATTTTAGAGGATTGACAGAATGAACAGATGCTTGTTTTTGAACTTGGAACTCCCACGTCACAACTGGAAACCACTGGCTTACTATTTGATTGAATGTCATCTGGATTTTTCAAGTCCACATCTAAAGGCCCATGGGTAAGATTCTTTTGCCGCTTGATCTCTCTAAGTCCCTCAGTTTCAGAAGCAAGATCCTTGGATG
The DNA here is from genome assembly GCA_020226215.1 of Sindora glabra. Lineage (NCBI taxonomy): Eukaryota > Viridiplantae > Streptophyta > Magnoliopsida > Fabales > Fabaceae > Sindora > Sindora glabra. Next base: position 11,777,469 of record CM035228.1, on the reverse strand, counting down.
TTAGCTGTGTCATTCTATATTCCACATTTCTATCTTTGCTTGCTCTTTTCAATGAAGAACAAATTTGTCTCTCAGCATGCAAGAGCTGAAAAAAGAGTGGGTTACTTTAGATAAACAAAGTAAGGCAGAGAATGATTCACTTATTACAATGTCTCATCAATCTTTGCTTTATGGCATGTGTCAAACTTGTGGCCGCAACTGCCACCGCAAAGATTACATAATGAGAATCAATATGGCTAAAAGTCATCCAAGACTCAAGAGTCTTGCACTATAATCATTTGCAGTTTTGCCTGATGGTCGGTATTTATGATCATAAAATTGAGGTTAATGCATGGAAAGGAAGCACCAAACCAAAAATGAAAAGCTGCTCTAGTTGGAAGGATGAAAATCAGGGGAAAAAAACTCGATTCCTACATTCTCACTGTCTTGATCACTATCTGATCCTTTGGTATCAAAGGGAGGGCTGCCCAAAGGTGATTGTGTCGCTTGGTTCATATCCATTTCCACAGCTCCAAACTCTTCACGGCCCCCAAATTCTAACTGGGAACATCGCTTTCTATTAGGCTTTCCTCCACTGCTAAAGTCAACTCCTCCCATGCATGACATATCAAGCTCTTCAGCTTTATCAAGCGTTGCAATGCCACTCTCATAATTTTGCCCCTTGTCAATCCCAAGTCTATGAGATTGATTTAAACCAAATGGAACCTCTCCACATTTCGAAGCTGTCAGTGAAAAGATGGACTGACCATGACATATATTCTCTCCTTCCAGAGTTCTAAATAGCTCCCTAGTCATTTTTTTATTCAAAGTTGAAGTCATTAATGCTTGGCATGGCTCCAAAGTTCTGGCGTCATCTGTAGATTCTGGACATCAATGAATTTAAGATGAAATAGTCAAACTACGCTCAGGTGTTTGCTAGATTCTTATTTAATGTAAGGAAAAAAGGTTTTACCAGGAGAAATTTGCTGAAACAATTTAGCAGAAAAGGTAGCATCCAAGCTTCTATAGATTGTTGCCAAATTTTCAACAAAAGGCACAGGCCTTAGATCTGCTACCCACAATCAAATCATTGAAGAAAATAATCGGTCATATCATTGTACATATTGGAGATAAACCTCTCACGAAAGCAAAAGATGCCAAGTAAACTGACTTTCTATCAGTCCCAAAGCAGTAGAACATAACACCCTATTTGCAATCAATTTCTCAGCATGCAGGGAAAGCAGGGACAAGGAATCAAAGGCAAAGAAAGGATGCATCAATATTGCTAAAAGCCTAACCGAAGATAGACATCATTTAACCTTTCCTTCGGTTCCCTAAGTTGACAGAATGAACAAACTTTCCATTCTTACTGGATCCAAAACCCAAAATGCAGAGAAATTTTATCTTATCAAACTTATATGATAAACTAATATCAGATCCTACATCCATCGCATTATAGCAAATAACAACAGATGTGAAGTCTAACAAGCATTTACCTCTGTATGTATACTGAGTTTTACAGACAGCACATTCTGATCCAGGCCTTGCACAATCGGCAATGCAAGAACTGCAAAAATTCATTATAACAATTCAAATCACTGAGAAACGTTTATGATATAATTATGTAAATTGAATGTTAGGGAGAAGAGACAAACCTGCAGAAAATGTGGTTGCATGGCAGTAGTATCGGTCCTCTGAACAAGTTTAGACTATAAGATCAAAAGAAGCATAACCAGAACCAGTCAGACGATCTCATCAGATAAAAATTAGTTAGCCATGTTCGACTTGCCTTAAAATGTTGAGAAACTGGATAATATAAAACACCACATGAATTTTCTTCAATAAATAACACAGCTTGCCTTTTTTGAAGGAGAAAGAAAAAGAAAATAACTAAACCCAAACTTCCATTCCTCTGATGCATTTTGCATGCGTGGCGCATCAGAGGAGAATCCGATACTAAAATAACAAACAACAAGGAAAAAAAATCAACATCAAAATCCAAGTCGGAGGCTTCAAAATATATAAAGAGGGCAAGCTTCATTTTTTTCAATTCCAGGTCTGAATATGACTGAAAGAGCAAGCAGGGTTTTCCCATGCTAACGCCCAGAACCGAACAGTCAGTTTCAGAGACTTCTCTCTCTGTTTTTCAATAACAAGTGAGAGAAGCAGAACTCACGAATTAGAACAAACAATATAAACATAGAGTAGAGAGAAAGAGAAGTGTAACGAACCAGAGAGGACACTTGAGCTCGAGACCCATTTTCTGGAACTGAAACATCCATAGATTAAAGAATTTACAGTTAAACGTGGCGGAATTGTCCATTGTTGAGGAAGCTTCGAAATTGGGTAGAAGAAGAGCGAGCCTAGCACAGTTCAAGAAAACTTTCGGATCATCCCGATGGCCCAAGCTTTTTATTTGGGAGTGGCGGTCTTTTCCGACAGGATGTATCAGAACGGCTCGATTGAAGCGTGGACGGTTCAGATTCCGTCAAGTGGAGAAAAGAGGCGCGAGATATGGATTTTATGTGGCCGAAAGAACGCGCTCTCATTTGGGTTTTCATTTTTCAATTTTTTTTTTCCACAGTCACATGCGGAAGCGGATCCTTTAAAAAAATATATATAAGATAATAATTTTTTTATTTTCGCACTTTTGGACATGAAATTTGTTGGAAGTGGATATAAAAAATGTTAAAACTTCTTTTGATAATATTGACTCCATGAACCGATTTCAAGGCCTTCGATCATAAATCAATAAATTGAAGGATACATGCAGCATCAAAAGAGTTGAGCTAAATATGAATTTATTATCAATTATATTCTCTTATTTATATTTATGTATATAGAAAGCCATACATACTTTACGGATATGTGTTTATATTCATTTAAAAATTGTACGTACTTATTTCTAACATTATCTAATTTCATTTTGATTAATGAAGATAATAAATAATATTAATGACAAAAAATAAAAGTTGAATTATTATTTTCTTTGATTTAAAATATAATAGTTAAAAATTGAAATAAAAATAACAATCACATATAATAGTTGAGAAAATTAATTTTTCATTATTCATAGCGGTTGAATAATTTAATTTATCATATTTTTTAATTTAAATTATATTCAGCTTAAAAAAGATTAATAAGAATAATAATTTCCGTTATAAAATAAATACTAGTTATGCTTGTAAGCATTTGAAAATGGTAAAAAGATGTAAAACTAGCCATACATACTTTGGGAACTGAGCCAAAATCGACTCATATAAAATAAAGACCGGCATCCACAAAATTTCGCTGGTAAATGAGCCGCCCCATTGGCTTCTTAATACTTCCATTAAATGACTTCATTTTGGCTAAAAAGCAAAAACCATTTCTTCACATGCATGAAGGAACCATTTCTTTATTTTAAATAAGTTAAAAATATAATTTAATTGAATTATATATTCTATTCTAATTCTTTCTATTACTTTACAACTTACTAATTGTTTCTTATCTATTTATTTGTTACATCTAATTTTTTTATCTTTTATAATTTAGACATTTAATATCATTAAATAATTTATATCTAACTACTAAAAAAAGTTTTTTCTTCTCATTTTTTGTGAAAGAAGTGTCAACCTTATATAAGATTTTTTCCCTCCAAAACTTTTTGTTCTTCTTTTTCCAATAATATCGCTTTTATAGCTACTTTTTTATTACAATTTTGTTATCCTTTTGTAAAATTTTTGGGACTTCATTTTGACTCTTGATGCAAGTTTGTGTATCTTTATATTTTTTTTTATTTCATGTAATTATTTTTATTTTATAAATTTAAAATATATTTTTTAACTATTGTCGTTATGTTTCTCTTTTTTTAATATAGTCGATTATATGTTTATTTTTTAATTTCATTTTTAACCTTTTATTATTTTATAACTCACATATTATTTTTTGCTAACTTTACTATATTTTTTCATTTCCACTTTTATTACTTATAATTCAAATATTAATATCATTAATTACTATAAATATAATATGATAAATTTTTTGTTATAAAATAATTAAATAGGTTAAAATGTTATTTTAATTAAATTATTTAACTTATATTCTATTTTTAACTCTTATATTGCTAAGTAAAAGAATTATATGCTTTTTATTTTTTATTATATATTTTACTTCTTTTATTTTTATATTATTAACTTTGTTATTAATAGTTTTAGATATTAATATTAATAAAAATTATGATATATTTTATTTTTATTTAAATAAATTAAAATTTTAATTCAATTAAATTATACTATATTTTCTACTTTTAACACTTATATTATTGTATAATATACTTATTCGTCTCTCTTCTATATATGTATATATATTATTGCATATTTTTTCTTTTTATATTTATTAGTATTATTTATTACTTAGATGCTAATATTTTAAAGTATTATATATGAAAAAAGATAAATTTAAATATTTTTATAGAAACATTTCAAATAAATATGCAATTTAATACAAAATTATTAGTTAAAATAATTAATTACATATTCTATTATTTAATTAAATATTTAAAAATTAAAATAAATTCATTTATTTAAAATTTATTAATATACATTATCTTGATATTATTTTGCTATATTTTGAATCATATAAAATATAATTGAAATCTTATCAAAATTTTACAACTTACTTATTATTTCACTTTCTATTATTATCTTTTCTAACTAAAATAAATTAAAATTTTAATTTAATTATATTATATTATATTTTTTAATTTTAACTCTAATTATATTACTGTATAATTGACTTATTGTCTCTCTCTTTATACATATATTATCCCATATTTTTATTTGTTATGCATATTTTTCTTCTTTATACATATATTATTGCATATTTTTATTTTTTGTGCATATTTTTCTTCTTTATACATATATTATTGCGTATTAGTTATTACTACGACACTAATATTATAAAGTATTATATATGTAAAATAATAAATTTAATTTTTTTATAGAAATATTTCAAGTAAGTTTATAATTCACTAAAAACTATTATTTGAAATATTCAATTACAGATTCTATATTTAATAAAATATTTAAAAATTGAAATAAATTAATTTAGTTGAAATTTATTAATATATATTTTCTTGATATTATTTTACTATATTTTAAATTATATAAAATATAATTGAGATTTTGTCAAGACTTAAAAATTTACTATGGTTTCACTTTTTGTTGTTATATTTTTCAATTTAAATAAATTAAAATTTTAATTTATCTGAATTATATTATATTTTCTAATGTTGACTCTTATATTACTATATAATTTATTTATTGTTTCTCTTCTTTATATATATATATATATATATATATATATATATATATATATATATATATTCTATTGCATTTTCTATATTTATTACTATTATTTATTATTTAGATGCTAATATTATAAAGTATTATAAATATGAAATGATAAATGTAAATTTGTTATAAAAATATTTCAAATAAGTCTAAAATTCAATAAAAATTATTAGTTGAAATAATTAATTATAAATTATATTATTTAATAAAATATTAAGAAATTAAAATATTTTTTAGATTTATTGATATATATTTTCTTTATATTATTTTTCTATACTTTAAAGTATATAAAATATAATTGAAATTTTATCAAGACTTTACAAATTATGCATTGTTTCACTTTTTATTATTATTTTCTTAGTTTAGAGATTAATTTACTTAACTATATATTATATTTTTAACTCACACATTACTAAATATTAGAGTCAGTGTCATTTTTTTTAATTTATTCCATTGCATCTTATAATACCATTATTTTATTTATAATTCATATGTTAATATCATTAAGAAGCATATATATAATTATTATTATTTTATCATTTTTATTTTAAATAATTTAAAATTTTAATTTATTTGAATTACTTATTTACTTATTATAATTTTAACTTTTAAATTACTCTATAACTCATATATTATTTTTTTATTTGTTACTTTATATTTTTTCTTTTTCATGTTCGTTTATATTATTTACAATTTAAATATTGATATCACTAAGTAATATATATATATATATATATATATATATATATATATATATGCGCGCATGCTTGTGTGTATAAAATATAATTTATATAAGTTTAATATAAAAATATTTTAGACAACTTAAAATTTTAATTTGAAAACTACAAATCAAATTATGTAATTACACATTTTATTTTTAATAAAAATATTAATAAATTAAAAAATTATTTATTTAAATTTATTAATATTTTCTTTAAACTAATTTTTAAGTACTATATTTAAAACTAAATATGATTTTTTACTATCCACATACTATTATTATTCCTTTTATCTTCTTCATTACATATTTTACCTTGTATTTTCCTATTTACTACTATTAATTGCAATTTAGATATAAATATCACTAAAGTAATATGAATGTAACATAATTTTTTATTGTAGAAATAATAATTTAAAATTTTAATTGAATTGAATTACTTAACTATATGTTGTAATTTCTAACTCTTATGTTACATTTTAAAATTTTTCTATTTATGGATTTAAATATACAATTATAAAATAAATATTATATTAACTTTTATAATTTTTATATTATATACTTATCATTCTTATTTTTATATTTAAAAATATAATAGATACTCGTGCATTGCACGAATTTTAAAAAACTAGTTCTCTCTCTATTATTTAAAGTAAATCTTAAAATAAACCTCATCCTACGCACCTAGAAGCTTACACGTTAACAAATTCAATTTTCTTCTTTCCTTATACCTAAAGCCTTCACACTAACACCCACTTCAACAAATTCTTTCTTTCCTTCTCTCCTGCACGTCTCCTTGCCCCTTTAAGGTAATAAAACACCATTTGGTTATACTTAGTGACAAACTACTTCCATGCAAACATCAAGGAACCTTGTTGTTTTTCTTGAAATAAAATGTGGTCCTTAATGTTTGCATGGAAATAATTTGTTGCTAATAAGTGTAGCAAATATTGGTGTTTTGACACCTAAATGGAGAAGGGGGATGTGAAGGAAAGGAACAATTTACTAAAGTGGGTGTGAGACTGTCAGTGCAAGGGCTTGTGAGTATAAGAAAGAAGAAAGAAGAAAGAAAATTGAATTAATTAATAAAAAGGCTTTTAAGTGTGAAAGACGAGACTTGCGTTAAGATTTACTTTACATAGGAGTGAGAAAATAACTTAAAAAGACATTTGAGGAATGCGGACAGTACTAATAAGTGTAGAAGTTATTCGATGTTATGCTCGCGCATAGTACTATTAGTTGTTCTTGAATATGGAAAAGTTCATAAAATTTCTACATCTATTCCCATGTGCTAAATGAAGAGGAAAAATTTTGCCTTTTTATGCTATTTGGTAGCCAAAATATGTATTAGGTCATCTTTGAAAAGGACTAAATTGATAAAAAAAATTTAAAATTATAAAATTCATTTGAAAAGTTCATGAAATTATAATAACTTTTTCCAATGTAATATGTGTTCTTATTTCTAAAATTTCAAAATTTAGTTCTAATAGAACAAGGAAGATCCTCCAATTCTAAGATTGCTTTTGAAACCGTAAATTTCACTCAAATTGTAAAAACTTTTATATTGGATTGAAATCATGAATTCCACTCAAATCTCATAAAATCTTATATTAGGTCTTTTGAACTCCATATATGCATTAAAAAAATTGTAATAATGGAATCAAAATCTCCCTTTTGAATTTTCTTTTAAAAACTCATTTTTCCTTATTTTACCCTTCTTCTCATCATTTTAAAATATTCAAAAGTTTCAATTCTAATATCTATTTGTTAGTGTGCATTTTCTCCCGGTTAATATTCAGAATTACTATTACTATTCTCTTCTGGGCTAAAATCCAAGTTTTACGGCTGCAAGTGTGAGGCGACTATTTTATACACTATTTAACTTTGGAGTAGCATTTTTACCCAAATGCCATTGAATGGATAAAGAGTTACGCTTTTTTTCCAAAGATGAGATTGGGCCAAGATTTTTGGGCCTTTTTTTGCAGCCCTGTGTGCTTCTTTACCAAGTGGATAAAAATCCACTCATCTTTGGTTTTTTGGGGTTCTTGGGTTTTTAAACACAACGTAGTCTCCCATCAGGCTTATTTAGAATTCTTCTAACACCCAATTTCTACCAAAAAATTAGTGGCTATTTCTAACTTAATTTCTTACTTTTATGAGTCTAAAATATACTAATTTCTAATATTTCTACTAGATATCTAATTGGCTAAATTTCAGTGGATGTGATATGAACGAACACTTTTATATGAATTATTATATACAATTTGTTGTTATAACGAAAAAAAATTATCTTTTGTTGCTCTGTATTAAATAATAGCTTCATTTCATTTGTAAAATTTGTATTATATTGTTTTTTATAGGTTTCCAAAAAAAAATGATAAAACTTTAAGAAAAAACATTAATTGTTTAACAAATTATAATATATGTATTGACTCTTCTTTTTAATCCTTCTTTTAACAAATATTTTTTTATGAATATATGCTTTACTACTTTATACTTACATTTATGTTTTGCAAACAATAATGTTCAAATCACATGAAAACTTTCATACTAAAAGTGAAACGCAAAAGTATATGTTTATCAAGTAACATTTGTTTCTAAGAAAATTAAATTATTAGATTAATTTTATTATTCTTTTATATAACCGTGATTAAAGCACAAAGGTATGGAAATGGAAGCACTTATCTAGCATCTTAAATTACATTACTTCAAGAGAATAATTTTCATTGATACCCCCATTCCTTATAATCAAACGCGGAAGAAAGAATAATCCACCAGAGTATAAGCAAATATTGCATTGGTGTCCTTTATTTTCAAAGAAATCTTACTCTTAACCTTGGCAGAAAAACTTGATACCTCAAAAGTCCATCCAACTTGCAAATCCATTGAACTTTCCATTGCACCCCCCCCCCCCCAAAAAAAAAAAAACCAAAATGCAATGACAAACACAAGAAAAATGATTTTATTTTGAAAAGACCGTTTTTTTTTTGTCCACGTGAATTCCACTTTTTTTACTTTGACCAATATAAGATTTTTTACATCAATTTTATCCTTACAAAATATTAATTTATCTAATTTTATCTTTTTATTAATATCCATATAAAAATTAATTTATTTAATTTCATCCTTTTAAAGGTCAATTGGACAAGTTAATATTTAGTAGGATGAAAATTGATATAAAATATTTTTTATATACAAAATGAGAAAAAAATGAACTTTCGAAAAAGGATTTATTCGTTTTCTTTTCAATTATATATCTCGGACGTGCCAAAATAAAAATGGAAGACTGCAGCTGTTTGTTACAAACTCATCTAGCTGATGTTGACTCTTTATCAGAGGCTTCTACAAGCATTTCTGATTCCCCAATCCCTACTTGCATGGGAGCAGCTACAACTACTGCCATTTGAGCTTTGTTAACATCTTCTCCATGTATCTTCTCATTACCTTCATCGAGTGTCTCCCACATCTTGGCCTTCGATTTCAACAGAATCTCCTGTAAGAGCAACTTCGGCTGCAGTTTCAGATTCAATATTTTCCGATTGAGTAGTAGAATCTCCTATGTTTAGAGTGCTTTCTTGAACATAGTCTGCATTTATTTCTTGAAGATCCGATGATGCTTTTCCGGGACTATGTTCTATGCTCAGTGAAGCTATTTTTGCTTCCATTAGAACTTCCAAGTCATCTTTCATTACCTTAGTGTCCTCTGCATCTATGCCACCCTCTGGAGAACATTGACATGAATGTGTGGATTGGTTCTCTTGTGATTCCTCTTCGACTTTCTCAATCTCCAGCAGCTTTTGAATCGCTTTAGCTGCAGCTTCTACGGCCCATTCATCGTTACTTACATCTCTGTAAGAGCACAAAAGATCATTATCACGTCAAAAAAAATTCGCACGGACAATGTTGCGATTCATGGAAAAAAAATTCGCACCTGTAAAACTAATAAGTACAAGGACATATGACCTTCTTCCATTGATCAAGAATCATATCAAAAATATGATTTCTCGAGATCTATAATAAAGAGATTATATTCATATTTTTAAGTGAGTAGACCTTAATCTATGAGTAGGGGTTATTATCGTTTAACTTCATATATTGATATTACTACTCTGATAATACTACTATGACATTTTGTTGTTAATTTCTAGACTATTTGATGGTAAGTTCCTTTCAAGGGACTGCACATGAACAAAACAAAGGAGAAAGGCAGTAATAAACAATAAAGGTACGGAAGATGGATATAATTTGTGAACATGATTTGTTGGAAACAGAACTAAAGATTTCGGTTATATTTATCCTACAAAATGAATGATCTTAATTTGTACAACTATTTATCTGTGCTTTGAACGGAAATCTTTAGTTCTATTTCCAACACGTACACAGGAAAATTCTCCCCAAGGGCTACATTTATCCTACGATGGGAAAAGTACATATGATGCAGTGTATACGTCCATGTTTTCACATGTAAAATTTGCTTACAATCAGATTGATAAGTCAGACAGAAGAATTATGAACGAAGAACACTGAATTACTTCAGTGCTAACAAGGAGAAAGGATTACCTGAAAGGGTAAAGTCCAGCTGATAGAAAGATTGATTTCATGAGTGTGAGAAGTTGCAGGGGGTCATTGGAGAAGTATCCTCCATGCATTCCAATTTCCACCAGAAATTGCACATCCAAAACAAACTACTCAAAACTAAATAAATGAGAATCATGATGGCAGTTGACCAGTCATGCCGTATTCATGAGCACAATTTAAGTTCCTCATGCATGCAGCATAAGCTGATGAATAAACTTAGAGCTAGATTATTAGAGTAGAGCCATAGAGAAATAAATTTAGATGGAACACGAGTCTTAACAGCAAAGGAACCGCGGGCCAGCATGTGAGAAATAACAGCAATGCTGCTGGATCAAAAAAGAACTACCAAAGGAAAGGGGAAAAAAAATCAGAAACCTGCTTGAAGTCATCGTGTTCTAAACTCGTATTTGTACTTGCACAAATCTCTCTGTTCTCGGAGAACCAAACAAATATCAATTCCATCAGCTGCTTCAGCAAGCCCTTCAACCAGTTGGCTTCAAAATTATTTTCTTCAGCCAGTTGTTCAATTTTCATCAGTTCTAGAAATAAACCCTGCCCAGGACAGGCAATAAATTAGACCAAATCTTGCCTAAGCATATTAGACTGGCAAAACTAAAAACAATTTCTAATGTTTTTTTTTTCCCTTCAACTATCCATGTCCTTTTATTGGCCATGGCAGCTTTATTGACAACCCAGATAGTTTCAAAAACTTCTAAAGGAGGCTTCAGGAGTGCTGCAAAGTAAGATAAACTCGAGCTTAGAAAGCATACACTACCCTTAACTGTCCATTGTCTTAATTTCATTGGTGCAAACTAATCTATCCTAGATTCATTATGCCGAAGAATTTAGTTTCAGGAATTCATCTGTGAAAGACATACCTGAAAGACATCAGAAGGCACCAGATTGAGAACCGTGTTAGCATCAAACTGATCGTTGTTGTGAATGACTGAAATAAGTTCATGTCCACTGTACGTAGAAAATACTCTCTGTATAAACTGCTGGCAGAATATGTACCTCAGCTTATTGGAACCCTCTTCTATAGACAACAAAAAATCATCAAGTTCTTTCTGCTGACAAACATCTGATTCTTCTGAATGATTTTCCATTGAGCGCGAATCTATGTGACTGACGCCTCTGAAGATACTCTTCACCATGACAGACAGAAACTGCGATACCATTGACAAATTGGCCAAAACAGAAATCTGTTGTGACAGTGACTTGGCTAACTTAATTCTTGAACTACCCATCTCTGGCACACTTGTTTCTTGCATAAGAGCTTTTTCAAGTATGCTGATATACTCTCTGTAGAGGCTCATAAATCCGTCAATGACTGAACTTCCCATTTGGAGGGTAACTAAGGGAGCTGTGTCTTCTATGATGGCCTGATTAAAAACATTGCCGCAGAAATAGGTTATTATTGCACAGAATGATTAAAAAGGGAAAAAAATTGTCACGTTTCTCATTTTGCATTTCACGACCTCTCACAACACCCCTTACATAGATTAAGATCCCCTACAGTTGCTCAATTTTTTATGTAGGAAAGGAGAATTCTTGTGTCTCTTAATTATAATACAAGGCCTTACTCTACTAAATACGCCATCTGTCTTGATTTTTATTGGTATTTTTCCAGTATTTTGAAATTTGAAAAAGTGATATTTTTAATGTGTGTAAATCGTATCAAGCTAACACAAGGTAATAACATTAACAAATGGCTTGTATTTATTAATTGAAATTAAAAACATGTATTATAGTCAGAAATTTCAAGCAAGAAAAATGGCGAAATTGAAAATGCTAATTTACTCTAGGAGAAAAGAGAAGAGGTGGGGCTCATATGACCCGCCTTATTGTGAGGCTAGCCCCTAATTTCTAGCTCTCTACTCTTCTCTTAAAATAAGAAATTTTCCTCACTCCAAAAATAAAATGGAATATTTTAATGGGCCCAATCTTACCTCTCGGTGGGGCCATTTGATCCAGTGGGACAGGAAATGTTATCTTACTTCCAGAGTAAGGCGTTGTGCCTTGTTCCGGGAATAAGATAGCATTTCTCCAGTGGGAGCCCAATGCAAGCTGTTTCTTTAACTCTTTTGTAGCAAAATTAAAAGTACCGGTGAGATCTATCCCTTTTTACACCAATATTCATGGCAGGATCTGAGTTAAACAAACCAGCTAGTTTGACTGTATAATATTATACGAGACAGATTTCAGTATACTGATATATTATTAAATCTAATCATTGAATTTCATTTATTTTAGGCAACATTGCACAGATGAATGAAATCTAATAATTTAAAATAATGGAGCATTATAGTCATATTGTATTGTTACATACTGTGCCACAGTGTTTACACACATCATACACCATGGATAAATTTTCAAAACCCACCGGGATAATGCATTTAGGTCACCATTAATGTATTATACAACTAATTAGCACTTGCCAAAATAAGAAAAATACTCTCTGTCAGCCTTCTCCGGTTATAGTTAAAGAGCTATTAGTAACAAATAAAACTAACCTGCAACAATGTCAGAAACTTCCGGCCACTGTTAGTTAGCACACAATATTCTGGTCGTTGTCCAACAGCCAGAGATGAATGTTCTCCACCAAAAACTCCAGACACAAGATAACTCTCTAAAACCCAAGGATCACTCACTGAGAAGATAGAGATCACTTTCTTAAAATGGTTGATATGTTGACGTAAAACCTCTTCCACAGAGGGGCTGAGATGATTTAGCAGGTATGGCCGCAGCACAAGCTTTTGACTTTCTAGCAAAGAACAGTACGAGACTGCGGACTGCACGGCTTTAATGGCAGCAGACAATCCGCCACTTACTTCTGGGATGCTTTTAACATATTTGTCCATACAAGAAACAAATGATTTTGTCTCTTCAATTGCCCACAGCACAAGTTCTGAGGCATAAGGAGAAGTTTCTCCACATAATATGACAAAGCTCCTAGCCGCTTGGGAAATCATAGAAAACACATACTTTGCAAGTTCCCTCATGTATATCCCATTCAAGGATGATTTTGACCACTGCAGGCTATTAGTTCCACTAACAATGCGTGAATGGTAATACCTAAGCAACAAATGCACGGCAAGTTGACTATCACCAATCCTGCAAAGTCCGGCCAGTGTTTTCTGTAGGTCAGGTGCTGCTGTCTTGGGATCCTCAGCCATCTGCGTCAATTTTAGTATAAGCAATGACTTTCTCTCAGAAATCATAGAATTATATAACATTATCTCCTCGTGTGGAGAACAATCATCAGATTGGATGCTTTGATAATATTTTTCTGCTGACTCGAAGTGGTCCAGAGCTTCATCAATCCGATTTTCTGACAGAAGAATATCCAGTTTCTCTAAAACATCATTCAAATGAACTTCTAATTCACTAGGAGAGGATAGCCCATCGTCCATATAATCTTCAAAGGTTGGTTCTAAGGTCTCTTCTGAAAATATTTTGGGATATATGCGATCTATAAGGTCCTTTATCAATCTTTTATGCATTGCAAAATGGTTTTCCAGTTGCGCAAGTTCACTTTCAACTCCTTTTACTTCCTCTAGAATTCTGCACATGGCAACCAAATATCACAAAGCTCATAACAAGCAATTCAAAATTTGAAATCATCAATAGGGCAAGGACAAATTAATGAGAGAACCATAAACACAACCGTATATTTATATAATTTGAGAACTTGTTTACCTAACAAAGGCTGAATAATTCGCAAATATACTTTTATGTAAATCTGCACTTGCTTCTGCCTTTAGCTCTAAAAGCTCGGAGCACAAATGCTTGATGCCCTGTGATCAAATTTGAATTTTGGCATATACACTTTGATTTACCAAACAGTTCTCTTTGTTTGAGAAACAAGTACTAATAAGTCGAACACAGAGAGAAAGAGAGAGACAGAGCTCGAACCTTTCCTGTCATGGATTCAATCTCAGGCTCGCTATCGCGGTCACTAGACACCGAAGAAACGTCGGAGCTGGGCTCAGACTGCACTGGATTTTGGATTTCGTGGTGGTCTCTGAAGCGGAACCTGGAAGGCATGGAAGAAGACTCCATGGGAAACGGACTCCGAAGCACAGACTCGAAAAATGAATGGCTTTTGGGCTTGAAAAAATTGAACTAAGAATTCCATGGGAAGAGACGCTACTCGGAGATCTTTGTCGTCGTTTTGTGATGCCATTGCAGGATGCGGATCTTTGGTATTTCCAACTGAAACTATGGGATATGGGAACAACAAAGCCATCAGTTTGTTTTTGTTTTTGGCGCCACATCGCCGATCTATTTATTTATTTTATTTTTATATTATTAAAACTTAATTGGCTTGCTGTGCGGTCATGGCATACGTTGTCTTCCTACAAGTACATGGCATTGCAAATTACAGAGGGTAATATTTTTCTGCCTATTTTAATTATGTAATATTAAAAAATTTAATAATTATGATAATTTTTTAACTTAATATGATTAATATATTCACTTATTTAAATTGTACTTTTGCAATTTTCCAATATTAATAAATAATTAAGTCAAACCGATAATATCATGAATAAGATCATAATTCAATGCCACTTAACTAATCATTGATAATTTTTCTATTTACAAACCTAACATGATTAATATGTCCAAGTATTTGAGCTGCAATTTTACAACTATCTATTATAATAAATAATAAATTTAAATTTAATTAAATATTAATATAAATTAATTTTAAGCTCTCATACACTAATGTGCTACTATATCACTAAAAAACTATTAAAATTATTTTATTATTTATAAAAACTTTAGTTAATATTAAATTTTTAATAATGTATCATTTTTTATTTATTGATAGTATAAAAAATTTTATATTATCAGTGAACCAAATTTAAACTTATAAATAATATATAATATTATCATTTGACTAAATAAATATAACATAAATAACATATTTAATTCTATCCGATATATGCAAAATATTTTGTAATGATAAGATATTAGCTAATAATTTTTTTAGACGAAAGTTGTTAATTAAAATATATTAAATTAAAATTAAAATATATAATATAATTATTCACAAATATAATTAAAAAATATTTATTAATTATTAAGATTATTAATTATGTTTGATCTACTAGACGAATACTACTCTTTACGCTATAAATTTTGACATTAATAATGTATTAAATTTAAATCTTAAGGTTGTCAATAATTATGGTAATAGTAATTTTTAAATTTATATTTGTAATGATTAAAAATGATAATAAAATTTTTATATTTTTATAATAATAAATAATACATAATAAAAAAATATCTTATTATTTTTAGTTATCGTATAATAATTTATTAAGAAATAAAACTAATATGATTGGATTCAAACGTAATAAATAAACATACATAAATAAAAATAAATATCAATAAGAAATCAAAGATCATGCTTATCATAGTAAATGCATATAAAAATGAATTTTTGCAAATAAATTATTACATTAATCAAAAGTTATTATGATATATTTTTTTGGCTTCAATTTTCATAAACACACGTTATTAAAAGAAATACGTGAATTTGTTACACTATTTGTTGGAGTACAAAGCCTATTTATATAATTTTGCATTGGTTGTATATTTAAAGTAGGAGTTAATATAACAATGATTCAATGTATAAAACAAGTAAAGAATAGCAACTGTGGAAAATCACAAGTTAATAATGCAAGATGCATTATTGTTATTAAACACTAAAGGGGAGATACGAATTTATTGCATTTATATCATATGATAATAATTAATTTCATTAAATATATATAATATATGATAGTATAATTTTTTATAATATTCATTGATTGTTCAAACTGATAAACAAACGTACAACTTAAACAAATGTAATTTAAATATATTAAGCACATGGATTTTTTTTCATATAATAAGTTAAATTGTTCTAAATAATTCAAATAAATAATGCAGTAAAACATTCAAACAAGAACATCTATTTATTCTTATCATGAAAATTATTATTGATGAATAAGTTAAAATATTAAAAATAAATTCTTTCAAATCATAAGTTTTTAAGTCAACCTCATACACATATGTGTTGTTATTAAACATTGAAAGGAAAATGCGGATTTGTTTAATTAATTATCGGATTGCAAAGTCAATTTGTATAATTTTTATTGATTATTTATTCAAATTGAGGATTTATATATCAATATATTGAATTTACAAATAATAAAAGAAAAATAAATGACGTGAAAAAATACAAAAATACAAAAGCTATAATAGTGCTTTTTTTTTTGTATGGATCATTCGATATCCGGTAGGTCACATTAGACCTCCGACTAATCCGGATTCGAGTCGGGACGACCCAATATGGGAATAAAACTCTCCCAGCGACAGTTTATTCCATTCACAAGACTCGAACCTGAGACCTTACTTAAGGGCATCAAGCTTCTACCACTTGGATATATTTGAACTTAATTATTATCATTATTCATTAAAATTTATATTCTTATTTTAGGTTCAATTTAAGATTTTTTATAAATATATGCCTTTCATTTTAAGAAAAAATAAAAAGATATTATTTTCAAGAGACTATTTTTCGAGTCTAAATCCACAACTAATAATCTTAAGAAAAAAAGTTAAATTTATTTAACTTTAAGCTTTTTTTCATTTTAATCATATTTTTATCTTTTCTTTTAAAGATTTCATGATAATTGCTAATTATATTATTTACGTATGTGTAAATAATATATGATGGCATAAATTTTCAATAATATTTATTAATGAGTCAAACTAATAAATAAGCATAAAATAAAAAATGACACTTTACTTTAATTTCATCTTCATGTATATTATACAATATTATAAAAGTTAATCAAAAAAATTAATTTCATTTTCACGTTTATTACATAAATTTTATCCAATTTTAAATTTATAATAAATGATATACAAGCTCGTGCCGGCTAGTTTATCGTAATTGGATAGTTCTTTCATAGGCTGAAAAGTTTGGGTGAGCGATAACTGATAAACTAATTCGTTTTTAAGATGCAAGGAATAAATGATAAGTCAATAGGTAGTTTGTGATGCATTAACTAGTATTTTTACTTTTATTATTGTTTCTAAATTTATACTAATTTCTAATTGACCCTTGTCCATTATAACAAAATAAATTACTTGTGTAATGATTTAAAGACTTTGTCTCATATGGTTAGAAAAAAAAAAGTTGATCTTGTTCAAACACATCGAAGAAAACCATTTATATAATTACATCAAAAAAATTATTTATGTTTTATTTGTTTAATTATTTAATAAATTACTTACACACACTTATGTATATTAATTTTGTAATATTTTTTATCTATGAATTTTTTGAGTGCATCTCATTAATTTTAGACTTAAACCATATTAACTCATTTGAATAATTAAACTACTAAATTTATTATTATATGAAAAGTCAAATATTATTTTACATCAAATTTGTTTTACTTGATCGTGGATAAGCTTTGCGTTTCATACTAATTAATCCTAAATAAATAAAAGAAAAAAGGGGAAATAACATTACCATAATATTATATATGCCCATATTCCAACGAAATGTATATGAATAACAAATGTATATTTTTTAGTTGATTATTTTTTATGAAGAATAATTATTTTGTTAATACAAATTAGTAAAATTTATTACAATTATTTTTGAGGCAACAATATTAATTACGCAAAATAGTATATGTGTGTAGCTGAAAGAATAATAATTGTATATTTATTTAATTTTGCATGTTAATTTTAGTTTATTACTATTTTTAACTATTAGGAATGTTTATTTTGTTAATAATGTTAATTTAGCTCCATTTATCTATATATTTTAGTTTTGATGATAAGAAAGTATTTTAAGATTGTTTTAAATGTGAAAGGCTCATTTTTTTTTTTTTTGAAGAATTTTGGAAATATGAAAAGTGAAAGATCTTTTGAAGATTTTATTGAAGGTTTTGTATAGGAAATAAGAGTTAAATTGTACATGATTTTTTAATTTTTTTGTGGTTCAAAACTATTTTTCAAAGTAAGATCTTTTATGTTAAAATCATGTTGAAGGAGAGGGATTGAAGACAACATTGTAAAAATGTGTTTCAAGTTAAAAATTAATTTTAAATACATTATAATTAATTGTGATTGCCCAATATGTCTTCAAATTTAACTTCTCCAATTTATATAATTAAGCATAATTATTTATATATAGGCTAATCAAACTAGACCATAGTCAATTAATTGATTATAACTATCAACAAGCCAGCCAAACTAGATCATAATTGATTATGCATATCTAGTACCTTACTCAAGCTATACAATTAATTATAATTAAAAAAATCAATTTTAAGTTTGTATAATTAATTATGTGTGACCCCTAGTTTTAAAAAATAATAGTTGTGATTATGTAATGGACTTGTTTCATTTCCAACTCATTTTAAAACATTTATGCATCATTTTTGAAGTATAGACTATGGAGACACATACAGACCCTAATTTCCACTAAACTTACCCTTTTTGAATCACAATCCCCGTTATCAAGCCACAACTCTTTAAATTTTATCATTTAAAGCTTCATTTTATACTTATGCCATGGGTGCACTAAATTATTCTTCATACTCTATTCATATTTTTGGATTTTTCAACTTTGGTTGAGAAATTCCAAAAATTATAAGGTATTATAGCTTTAGGGAGTGTATTATTGTGTAAGATATTATAAGGAAGGGTTTGTGTAATTTAAAATTTTTTATAAAGTTTCTAAATGACTGTTAATCTCACAAGTTTTTAGTGCACTAACTACAAGATTGAAGAGTGCTCAATTTTAGACATGTAAAATGAAGCATAGGCTTACTCCCATTGTATTGCAAAAAAGACAAGAAAGTTTTGTTAAGCTCATGGGCAAATCACGTTATTAATTTATTTTTTTACTATTATGAGTGATTAAATCTTAAATACGTATAAAGAAGGATTAGAGATTAAATCCTAGATATAGAGAAAAAGAGTGCATTTAAGGAACATTGGATTGGGTTACATTAAAAAATAAATTTTTGTAAATCATAATTAGGTAATTAATTTTTTTTCTATTTTATGGAATAAGTTAGTCAAGTAAGGTTAAAAAAATTATAATAAATCATTGAATATTGAATTGAGAATTAAATCAGATTAAAAAAATTTCTAAATATTTGAAGAATTATAAAAAAAATCTCAATGATAAATAATAAAAAGCCAACGAGCTTGCCACAAAAAATACAAGCTCTAAATAATAATATCTAGCTTGCTTTGTGACTGAAGGCAAGCCTACCTTACATGCCTGTTCAAATTCTGAAGCATGGATGTACACAGAGTAAATATCCTTTTTGATGGAGCCATTACAAGTAGTCTGCAATCTATTTTCTCTATTTCTTTTTAATTTTTCAGCAGTCTATTGATTATCTTGCATGGTTAATTTATTAGCTAACTAGATGGAATCATGAGATGTGGATATTGTTTGACTATAACTTGATTAATTTGTCTCCTCTTGTTTCTAAGCATATAGTTTTGATTACTCTAATCTGGGTATAAAAACTTTACTTTTTATTCAAGAATTTTTCAAAATTCCCGGTTCACTTTCTCCCGATGTATCCTTATTTTATAAATAAAATTTATTGCATTTACTTTTTATGATAAAATATCTTAATTACATCAATTTTATTGTAGTTTATATTACTATATATTTGTCAAAGATCTACCGTAAAAAATGCATATATTAATAATGCACTTTTCTAAAAATGTTTTATATTATATTATATAATTTTACAAATAAAAATTAATAAAATTTATTACATCTACTTTTTATGACAAAATATCTTAATTACACCAATTTTATTATAGTTTATATTACTATATATTTATCAAAGATCTATCGTAAAAAATGCATATATTAATAATGCAGTTTTCTACTGATGTTTCATATTATATTATTTATAAGTATTTGTTGTTTTCGCTAAACATTATACTTTAAGTCCACTACTAATTCCACACAGAATGATGACCATATTCTTATAATTGAATTGGCTATAACTAGAGGTTGCAGTGAAGCTACAACCATACCTAAAATAAAATCACTTGCCCCAATAAATATATCATTTTTTTAATTGTGAAATTTGTTTACCTTCTTCTATTTTGATGATATCATTATAACTTAAAGAATAATTAATTTTAATAATTTTTTATATTATTAAGATTTTAAAATTTTTAAATAAGTAATGTTCTCATGTCTTTTACTTTTAAATGAGGAGTACATTTTTATTAGATTCTGCAGGTAAATATTTCTTCTATTATGTTTATAATTTTATTTACGTCACAATAATTTTTTATAACAAGATACAATTTTTAAATAAGTCATGTTCTTATGCTTTTTACTTTTAATGAGGAGCATATTTTTGTTAGGTTGTGCATGTGAATATTTATTCTATTATATTTTTAATTTTTAAGATTTTAATTTTATTTACGTTACAATTTCTTTTAGAGATTTATGTGCAACAATTAAAAAAAAAAACACCCTTTGTCAGATTAAGTTCATTTGAAAATTTCTATATTTTTAACCAAAAATTTAACTTTTATAAAAAAAATGACAAAATACATTAAAAATTATGAGATGGTGGTTTAATATTCACATTAATGCTTTGTATGGGAGAGTGAAAAATAGAATGAAAGTAAAGAAAATTTTGAATGTTTATTAAAAAAGAAATTGTAAAGAAGAAGAATATTAAATTTTTAATATATAAAAATATAGCTAATTTATTTTCTATCTCTCCCTTTTCTTTTATTCCAAATACAAGAAAATTTCAAATTTCAAAATTCAAAATTTTCAATCACTTTTATCTCCTCTCCTCTCATCCAAAGAAAATTTATATAAAGTCCATTTAAATTATTGATAATTTAAACTACTAAGCAGTAATTATTTTATTTATAAATTTAACAAAATTTGAGGTTAAAATAATGTGTCATGTCATTTTTTAACATATTAAAATTACCATTTTTATATGTGTATTATGATAATAATACCCAAACTATTTTTATAAAATATAATTATAACATATTAAAATAATAAAAAATAATTTAAATGCTCACCGTTAAATATAAAAATTTTGATAAAAAAAATTTTTTAAAGAAGAATTATTTTTTCTCAAATATCGTGTTTTTAATCATAAATAATAAAAATATATGACACTTCTTTATTTAAAAAAAATATTTTTTTTAAAAAAATCGTTAAGAAAAACAAATTCATCAGTCATCACCGATTCACCATGCAGGGGAATTATCGTTAGCATAATTTTCAAAAGCATCCGTCATAAGTCAGCGATGTCAGGCCCGTTAAGGGGTCCATAGCCTTCAATTTTCCAAATGACGCTTCTAGTAGGTAATAACTCCCAGCCTCTCGCTGATGGTCAGACTCGTTCAACTTTCTCCCTCCGTGCACCCTCTCCCTTTCTAAAATGGCGCGACCACTACTATGGTTGCACGTTCTCCTCGCCGTTCTTGCTGTCGCCGGAGCTACTCAAAGCTACGACTCCAACGGCGGAGAGTTCACCGGAGACTACTCCAAAGTCTCCGGCATTATAATCCCTGGTTTCGCATCTACTCAGCTCCGAGCTTGGTCAATTCTAGACTGCCCTTTCTCTCCGCTCGATTTCAACCCTCTCGATTTGGTCTGGCTTGACACCACTAAAGTATGTTATCAGTCTGTATGCCTATTAATCTATTCATCGTTTTACGTCGCATTTTTCTGTTGTACTACATGACGTTTAACCATTAGAGTTTGATTAACGAGGAAACGCGAGGCTTGAGGGAATTTTCCTGTTGAGCTACATGATTAGATGGTTTCGTTTTATTCCGGTTTTATGATTTTGTTGAGTCGTAACATATTTGTTCTGGTAGAAGACACATTGTTTATCCTGAATTCGTTTGTTCCACAGCTTCTTTCTGCTGTCAATTGCTGGCTTAAGTGCATGTTGCTGGATCCTTATAACCAAACAGATCATCCTGATTGCAAATCTCGCCCTGACAGTGGTCTTTCTGCTATCACAGAACTTGATCCTGGTTACATAACAGGTATGCTTGCAGAGTATGCTTAGTTATTTATGCCGCATGCTTTGACAAATGAACCTTGCTTTTTATCTGCAGGTCCTCTTTCTTCAGTGTGGAAGGAATGGATTAAGTGGTGTATTGAATTTGGCATAGAGGCTAACGCAATCATTGCTGCTCCATATGATTGGAGATTGGCGCCATCAATGCTTGAAGAGCGAGACCTTTACTTTCATAAGCTAAAGTATGTCTGCATATTTGCATCTGACAACTTGCATTTCAAGTTGTTATTTTTGGCTATGAGATGGTTAAATTGATTGCTTGTTACTAATTGCAATTAATAACCTTAAGTTGAAATTGCTGAAAGTATTATTAAGGTATAATCTCAAGTGAAGTTATCAATTTCATTCTAGACTTTCCAGTAATCATCTCCTCTGGTTGCCCATTTTGTTATATATGGATCTATCAATGTGTTATGTTTTTGGTTGATTCTTTGGTTTTACCAAAGGTCAGTTTATATCTTTATTCCCATCAAATTCGAATGCTGCTTAAAAGCTGTGTTAAAAATGTACATCAGCTTGTAATGGATTGTGGGTTTGAGCTGTAAAGTCCAAACTTCTTAAGTAACGAAATACCTCCATTCTTCTTTCTGTATTTATCTATAAGTTGTCTAGATAGATGTGTTTGGCCTCTAGATTCCTCTGGTATGTTTACTAGTAAATCTTTCTTCAACTTTTTGGTCCAGAATCCTTCAAGTCTTAATTTGCCTATTCTTAATTCTTTTTGGAAGATTATTTCTCCTTCTAAGTTTATTATTATTATTATTTTTTTGTTTGGACTATTGTTTTGAATAACATCAATATTAATTTTACAAGTGTTTAGACCCGATAAAGCTACGTTGTTGATATGTGTTTGATGTACTATCTAAATGCTTGGAAACTAGCAGTCACTTGTTTTTGCACTGTGAGATAGCTTGGTTATAATGGAATAAGCTTATTTTGTAGTTTGGGGGTTTAGTGGGTTGTCCAAATACTTTGGAGATATTCTTTTCAAAAAAACACTGTTTCTTTGAAAATAAAAAGGAAAAAATTACACTCTGGGATGTTGCTAGATTTGCTGTTTTATGAAGTATATGGCTGGAAAAGGATGTTAGATTTATCAAACAATATTTTCAGCCTATGTTCTTGGTGTGAGATAAGATTATGTTTGTTACTATGCTTTGGCCAAAAGCTCATGGTTTCATTCAAGGGGTAAGTTTAACTGATTTGCAAGCAACCTAAGAATCTGTCTTAGAAATTTGATTGGGTAGTTTTTTCGGTTTTTATTTCCATGTAACTCCTAATCTTCTAAGTTTTTCTTTATTTTGAGGATTGCTTATCTTCTTTTCATGTAATCTTGTTCCTTCTTAATAATATTTTCTTCTACAACCCCCCCCCCCCAAAAAAAAAAAAGAAAAAAAAAAGTCTGGACTTACAATTTGTACTTGAGAATTAAATCCTAGTATTATTTGAGAATATATTTTATGCCTTTGATATTTTGATAATTTATCATTGTCAATTCTTGACATCTAGTCTTTGTTAAAGACCTTTGCCTTATACAGTAGCAGATATGTGCATACAAGTTTGGAATACTCTGGCATGACATACCGGTGTATGCTTCTTGATAGCAATCATTTATACAGAAGAATGTCGTTGTGTCACAATTTTAAAGCTAGCTTATATATTCTATTAGTGATTGACTTAAGGATGATCACACTGTGTAATTTTTTTTTCTTTCCCCTCTTTGCAGATTGACATTTGAAACTGCTTTTAAACTTCGTGGTGGCCCTTCTGTGGTTTTTGCCCATTCATTGGGTAATCATGTCTTTCGATATTTCTTGGAGTGGTTAAAACTCGAAATTGCACCAAAACATTATATTGGGTGGCTGGATCAGCATATTCATGCCTACTTTGCTGTTGGTATGTTTGACTTTTTTGAATCTGTTACCCCTTAAAAGTATTGTTGATACTAGTAAGTGTTTATGCTGAGTTGTCTTCTTTTATTCTGTTTCATTTAGGAGCTCCACTTCTTGGTGCAACTGAGACTGTTGAAGCGATGCTTTCTGGATTTACATTTGGTCTTCCTGTTTCTGAGGTTACCTTTTGATTTCCATATTTTTTTTCTGTTTGTTTTGGTTATGCTTTTATCAGTTATTCATTTGGATATTCCTGTAATCTTAATTTAGCATTTTGTTGTTAATGGCGTATACTGTAATTCTATGCTCTGATTTGACAAATTTCTAGGTGCTGGAACCAGTATGCTACAATATTGTTGCCAAACAATCTGATGTCCTCTTCTTGGCCAGAACTTAGAAAAATTTTTTATGGGTCCCAGTATATGCAGAAAATATATTTATTTATTTTTTTCGTACTATTATATAAGCATATCTGGAAGCAAAAACAATAAAATATGTTACATGTCAATACATTGGAGTCACATAGATCTTCAATTCTGAGAGTAGTCTAACAGCACTAGATTAAATCAGTTTTATGACATTATTTGAGAATTTTGGAC
This sequence comes from Sindora glabra, assembly GCA_020226215.1. NCBI lineage: Eukaryota > Viridiplantae > Streptophyta > Magnoliopsida > Fabales > Fabaceae > Sindora > Sindora glabra. The sequence goes on along the minus strand of CM035228.1, from coordinate 11,752,248 downwards.
ATGGTTTAAATGCTAGTATTTCTTATGCTCATAAATTCATGTCTTAATAAGTGCTCATCATAAATTTTTTAAGGTATCAGGGAACAGCTCGATTGATGGTCAGCTCTTTTTCTTCATCATTATGGATGATGCCTTTTTCCAAATACTGTAGAGCAGATAATAAACATTGGAAGCATTTTACTGGTCAAAGCCATGTAGATCATCACACGTACCAGTGTGATGAGCATGAGTTTCAATCAAACTTCTCTGGGTGGCCAACAAATATAATCAACATTGAAATTCCTTCAACCCGTGGTAAGACTATGATGTCATGCACGTGTTAGTGAAAAATATGGTTATTGTGCCTATAGATATGGTGCTCAACTGCCCATTTCCATCTTTTTGCAGGATTCGATGCATATCCTAACCCCATTTCTGAAGCAGCCGAGGCCAACTTATCCAGGATGGAATGTGGACTACCTACTCCATTATCTTTTTCGGCTCGTGAAATAGCAGATGGCACCTTTTTTAAAGCAATAGAAGATTATGATCCAGACAGCAAGAGGCTGTTATACCAGTTAGAGAAGTATGCATTATTGTAGTAATCATTAGAATACATTTTGCAATAAGTTATTTGTTCATTGTACATGAAATCCCAAAAGTTGGGTTTTTCATTCTACGCTGCATGCTTTTTGTTTCTAGAAAGCATAAACTCATGATTTAATGTCAAGGACCTGCATACTTTGCCATATTACTATATGGTAGATTAATTATTATTACTTCTGGCATATAATCTAACGTGATCATGGTCATGTGTTAAATTTGAAATTTATATTTTTACTTGCATCATTTTCTTGGATCTTTCATGACCATTAACCAAGTTTTTATGTGTCTTCTCATTTTGCTACTAAACCGATGTTGAATGTTTATGTTTCTAGTTCTACTTGCTTCATATTCAGCCATTGAGCAAGTTTTTATGGTTCTTCTCCTTCTGCTACTGAACAGGCAATGTTTATATGTTTTAACTTCTATATTTCAGATCATATCTTGGTGATCCTGTTGTGAATCCACTAACACCTTGGGACCGACCACCAATAAGAAATATCTTTTGCATTTATGGCATTGATTCCAAGACAAAGGTAACATTTTTCTCCAGTGAATGAAGTGTTATTTCTCATGTCTGATGCAACTGCAGGCTTAAGAGTTCCCATTTGACTGTCAGATTTTTTAATGACTTTTAATATTTGGGGAGTGTTTCAAGAGTTGATTGGAAATTAGGTCATTAACATCTTGATTTCAAAAACAGGTTGGCTACTATTTTGCTCCAAGTGGCAAGCCTTACCCTGATAACTGGATCAATACAGACGTCATTTATGAATTTGAAGGATCTCTAATCTCAAGGTAATGGTCATGTTTTTGTTTTTAACTAGGCACGTTTCAATATCACAGCATGCCTGTTTAGCACAGTTAAGACTAGTCATGTTTGCCTTATTTGGTAATTACTGTATTACTCGTCCTTCTCTGTCTTTTACCTCCATAAATCACTTTTTCTTCTATACTGACCAACTACGCTATGGTCATAGCAATATGTCCATCCCCCTTCCTTTTCTGGCTCCTAGTACTAGAATAAACCTAGATAACCTTTTCTTAGTCAATAATTTGGCCAGTAACTGTGCACTTAAGGTTAGCTGAGCAGAAAACAATGTTTATAGATGTTACTGTGCACTTATTTTTTTGCCTCTTGTGTATCCTTTTTTATTATGATTGATGTGTTCTAGCTTAAAAATGTCAGGTCTGGGAACGTGGTTGAAGGGAATCCTGGAGCTGCAAGTGGAGATGAGACGGTGAGTTTCAATTTGTTTTTTTGGCTGCAACTGTCATTGTACAGAAGTACCTAATATTTTCACTATCCTGCTGTATCACATGTATCATTTTAAGAATTGTAAACACAACATCTATAATTGTATTATAATAAACTTAACTCCTTACAGGTGCCTTACAATTCCCTGGCATGGTGTAAGAACTGGCTTGGACCGAAGGTGAACATAACAAGAGCTCCTCAGGTATTCATTTTGAAAAATGTTGTGATTTATATCTAATCATTATTTCAGTCTACAATAATGTGTCCCATTGGTTTCCTTTTCATCTTTTTATTTTGTGCTTAAATTTAATATTTTCCAACTTATCTTATGAAACGATTAGTTTCTGGGACTAAGAGTGCCATTGGCACTTGCCATGTTCTGCATTCAATTATGTGGCAGAAATTAGTTTCAGGATATATTCACGTGACTTAACATTAACAGCTATATTTATTTGTAGCAAATGATGCGTTGAAGGCGTGGTACCAATAATTATGATGTCATTTTTTCAGCTTTGATATTTCTTCTCTTATTTTCTTTTTTTTTTTTTTTTAAATATTGAAAAAGAAACTCTTATAGAAGGAAAGCAGAGTACAGAAGAAGAGGACAAGGAATCCTTGAAATGAAAAATGAACTATCAAGACAAAGCTGCTGCCCAAGTTCTATACAACTCAGATGGAGCCAACCCTCTAAAAGTAACAGCTTTTAGCCAAAGGGAAGCTTCAAAGAAAATCCTATCCCACCGAAGAAAACTAGCTTGGGCTTCTAAAAACTCTAGCATTTCTTTCTAATCAAATGAGCCAAATGACAGCAAGCGAGCACAATCCCAAGCATTTCTTTCTTCTTTTCATGTCCTTATTCTGTTTTTTCCCATGTAATGTTTTTACTTGTGCATTTATAACCTCAAGAACAAAAGTGTGTTCATTATATGGTATATCTAGCATTTTGTGGTACCCTACTTTTAGAGTTGGATAGCTGTTAAGTTTTCTTTTGACAATTTCGATAATATGTTCATTCTGGTTTTCAGTCTGAGCATGATGGATCAGATGTACAAATTGAATTGAATGTGGAACATCACCATGATGTAGATATTGTTCCGAACATGACAAGGTCACCTAGGGTTAAGTACATAACCTATTTTGAAGATTCTGAAAGTATTCCTGGAAAGAGGACGGCAGTTTGGGAGCTTGATAAAGGTGCATGACTTGTCCTTGCAGTGTTCTCTAACTTAGCAATGTTTTTTGGACCAAAAATATGAAATAGATTACTAATGCCACATAGACTAATGGACCATTAGGAAGGTTTTTATCAAATGTACCTCTTGTTTTCAAAAACATTCTTGGGATTTTTTTTTTCTTTTGGGTTGAGTATGAGATAATTTTTAGCCTTCCAGAAAGTGCTCATACAAATTTGCCACATGTTAATGTACCAAATATGCATCTTTTGTTGATTTTTGAGATTGGATCTAGATATTGAGGCAGAGATTTTTGGAACACAGAATTGTTCATTTAGCTAAAAGAGGACTTTCAAAATATGAAATAAGCATTTTAATGTGGAAAATAGTTAAATTTCATCTACTGCCCGGAGAAGGAGTTTTTTATTAGTTTCACGACAAAATTCTTCTCAAAACAAATTATTGACTGTATTTTTTATGGATGAGCAAGCATTATGGTCTTTGTCTGCAAGTTTTATACAATAAAACCATTGACTATGACAATACTTTTACTTCAATTGACGTATATTCATGTAGCAAATCACAGGAACATTGTTAGATCACCAGTTCTAATGAGGGAGTTGTGGCTTGAGCTGTGGCATGATAGCCATCCTGGAGCAACATCAGATTTTGTAACGAAAGGTATTTCATACTACTTTTTTGTACAATTTTGAATGGTTCAGCTGAGAAAGATTCACCGACTCATACCATGACAGGTAAGCGCGGACCTCTAAGGCATGAGGACTGTTACTGGGATTATGGCAAGGCTCGTTGTGCATGGCCTGAATATTGTGAATATAGGTGATTTTCTTTCTCCTGTGTTGAGAAATATGGTTAGGATTTAGAGGGAGAGAGAATAAGGAGAAGCTAGATAAATTACGGGAGAACTAAAATATTATTGAATGAATGATAGATTAAATTGTTGCATGAGACTCAACTCTAATATTCTATTTATATAGTGCTACTAATAAATATAAAAGCTCTAATACCCCTAATTTTGAAGGCAATACAAGTAAGCCCATAATATTATAAACCTGATTATTAATATTGCTCTCTAACATCTTGTATTTAATGTTTCATTTACTATTGAAGATAGATTTCTTTTTCCTCTGTTATATTCTAGGTCTTAAGTTTTCAGATGTATCATATTGTAGGTATGTTTTTGGGGACGTTCACCTCGGACAGAGCTGTAGATTGAAGAATACTTCATTTGACCTGGCATCGCATTATTTGTAAACAAGAAGGTACAGTTGTTTTTTCATTGCCTATAATTTTTGAGTTGCATAACTTACACAATCACTGACTTCAATAACTTAACGAGAAAGGTCGGACTTCAATACAATTGTGAAGTTCAGCCTCACAATATAAGGCCTTCGTGAATTTTGATTGTGTAAGTTGCTTTCTTATATCTCTTTCTTGCCTTCTGTTTTAGATAACACATACAACAATAAGAGCAAATTAAGGCTTGGTTTATTCTGTCAGATGACATTTTTGATAAAAAGATCTCTTTTGTTAGGACCGGGATCTTCTCCCGTCACTGCAGCTGCAATTGCGGGGGACAGCTGTTGATGTGCGGCGGGATCCATTGACAATGTAAGGGTCCATGCATATCAACGGTTCCCTCCCTCAACTGCAGCTGCAGTTATGGGAGGGAATCCCTTTCCCTTTTGTTGATACATAAGTAGAGGAGTGTTATGTGACTTATATACCTTGTGATTTAAAAAAATCATGCATAGTAATGGGGAAAAAAATAACTTTCTTCTTAAAATAGAGGATGTTGTTATCTACCACATTCCCCACATTTAACTTCTAACAATTAAAACATTCTCTGTTATTTTAATGTTCTATAATTATAGATACAAATAAATAAGAGCATTCCTACTTTTCTGTCAAAACAAATGAATCGAGTCTGGTAGCTCTCAGACTCATTGATTGTTCTGTTGTCAAAATTTTACATTGTTATAACGATCTTCCGTTTTGTCACTTTAGGTGCCGGGGGATCATCACTCGACATTTTAAACCCAATTCATAACACGAAACAGGTGCATTCAATTACAATGTATGCCGTTGCATAACTCTTTCTAATTGTCGACTTGTGGGGCCGCATTTGAACCCCAGCATTTACAAGCAAATTTTTTGGTTGGAACATGTGCCTAACAATTTAGCTTCCACCTTCCATTGACTTTCCAAATTACAAAGGAACTCTTGGTTAGATCTTCTCAATCAACGTTGCCCAATTTTTCCGGCCGTGGCCAACCGCTAACTTGGTAGCATGGCATATTATATGAATCATCATGCTAGCACTCTTAATGGTGTAGTAGCTTCGATTGAATTTTTCCCTTTTCAGTAGTTTGTGATTAAACCCGAGATGCTGGTGTTGGTATGTATTTAGTCGCTTATCATTTCCCCCCGTCCGCCTAAAAAAAGTCAGGTTATTTTCTTCAAATTTGGTTTGCACAATATATGGCATATTTTAGGTTTATTAACCCAGGATTTCTGGTGGATCTGTGCTTAAAGGTTGACCAATTGGGGTTGACAGTTTTCTTAATTTTGAAGACACACTGCTATGTTATAATGATTTGTGTAATTTATTGTTGATATGGTAAGTAATAGTTTAATAATAACGGAAGTATATTATTATCTTTTATCTTGTTCGGGAAAAATTTCCTTGCAATTTGAGAAATTTTTATTTAAATTATTTACAAATTTGTTATGTTATTATGTTGTGATCTTCTTTCAACCTTTCCTCGTTGGAACCATTGCGCGTAAAATGTAGTGACGATCACTTTAAAACTTAAAATACTTGGATATTTGGCTTAACTGATGCACATTTTATACGCATGAAGTTTTTTTTCCCCTACCGACTAATTGCTACGGTAAACAAATGTATCCTGCATGACATTAAAAAATCGGCAGCCCATAGTCTCAAGGCGTTTAGGTTCTCGGCACAGATAAATTCATCAATAATACAATGGTCATTTTTATATCAATTTTTTCAGTCATAACTTTTTTACTTAGGATATTTGGTTTTGACTTATGGATTCTACATTTTTATTGTAAGTATAAAGGAGGGTAAAAAATTATTGTAAGTTTATATGCCCCGCATATCAAACTTTTTAATCGTCTACTTTTGATGTTATTTGGATTACAAATTCCGTCATCCACTTTTTGGAGTTGGTTCATTGGAGATGTGATAATAGAAAGATGGCCCACTTGCTGCCGCCAGTGGATAAGCCATCAAGGAGAAGGAATAACTATATATATATATATATATATATATATATATATATATATATATATATCATAAAATTATAGGCTATACATAAGCACAAACGAATTACTCAATCAATCATTACAAAAAAAAAAAAAAACTCAATCAATTCTTTATTATTTATTATATATTACAATATTAATTTAATGGATTAATTTCATTAATCTAATAAAATTAAATTAATAGATTAATCAAATAACTCTATAAACTAATATTTACTACTATTAATTTCTTATTAGGTCACACTCTTTCAAGTTAGTTTTTAGGGAAAAAAAATTAGGTGAGTACTAATTTATTGCAATAAGGTACTTCAAGTCTACTTTCTTTTATTTAAATTCACCTGTAAATAATAAATTACCATAAATCCTAGAAGATCAAAACAACACACTTCCAACGCATTTCCAAAAAAATAGAAGTACCAAAACAAAAATCTATTTTATCGTATATTAAAATTGAAGAATTTTTAATTTTATAAAAATTAAATTAATATAAAATTTTAACTATAAATAAAATTAATAAAAATTTATTTTTTATGAATTAAAATAAATTTTTAATTAAAATAAAAATTTGAAGGTACAGAACCTTATATAGAATCATAGAATAATTTCTTTTTTTTTGTCTCTTTTTTTAAAAAAATAATTATATTGTATGAATTATTGTTATATTAGAAATTCAAACAACAAAGTTATCTTTTTGAAAAAAAAATGCAAATAGACACAAGATAAAAAAAAAGAATTTGTTTGTTCATTTTTTTTAAATTTTTGGTTAATAAATATCAAATAGTAATATGCTATTCTTTGACAGCTTAATTATTAATGAAATTTAATTTATTCATTTATTTTAGATTTTTTATTAATGTTATTATTTAACATGCTGCTTTTCTATAATTTGATTATTAATGAGACTTTTCTTTGATAGTTTAATTGTTAATAAGACTTGATTTATTTATTTATTTTAAATTTTTTATCGATGTTGCTGTTTGAAAATTAAATAGTAACATGTTATTGTCTAAAGACTAAACAGCAATATATATATTTTTCATAGTTTAGTTATTAATGAAATTTAATTTATCTATTTTTTTATAAGTTTTTAGTTAATATTACTGTTTGGCGACCGAATAGTAATATGCTTTTTGTTGGTAATTTGGTTATTAATAAGACTTAATTTATTTATTTATTTTAAATTTTTTGTTGATGTTACTATTTAGTAACACGTTAGTGACTAAAGACTAAATAGTAATATACTCTTCTTGAAAAATTTAGTTGTTTAATTTATTTTTTTAAGATTTTTTATTGATATTTACTACTTGAAGGTCAAAGAATAACACGCTCTTCTTTGACAGTTCAATTGTGAATGGGGTTTAATTTATCCATTTATTTAAATTTTTTTGTTAATGTTACTATCTAAAGACTAAATAATAACATACTTTTCTTTGACAATTTAATTGTTAATAAGATTTAATTTATCCATTTATTTTAAATTTTTAGTTGTTATTATTATCTAGATATATAACAATAACATGTTATATTATTGTTTGGTTGATATTATTATCCAGATATGTAACAGTAACATGCTATATTATTGTTTGGTTTTCAAACAATAACTTCTTGTTCTTTGGCAATTTTATTATTAATGAAAATATATTTCTCTTATTGCTTTAGATTTTTAGTTAATATTATTACTTAGTCTCAGTAACATATTGTTCTTTGACAGTTTATTATTAATGAAATTTGATTTATCCATTTATTTTGTTAATGAGACTTATTTTTTTTATTAATGTTACTATTTGAAGATCAAACGGTAATATATTATTCTTTGCCAATTTAATTATTAATAAAACTTGATTTATCTATTTATTTTAAATTTTCAATTGATATTACTATTTGATATTCAAACAATAACATATTGTTCTTTTACAATTTTTTGTTAATAAGAATATATTTGTTTGATTGTTTTAGATTTTTTATTGATGTTACTATTTGAAAATTAAATAGTAACAACATGCTATTTTTTAGTAGTTTGATTGTTAATAAGATTTAATTTATTCATTTATTTTAAATTTTTTATTGATGTTATTATTCAAATACTAAACAACAACATCTTAATGAAAATACATTTATCTGATTATCTTGAATATTTTTATTGATGTTACTATTTGGTGGCCAAATAGTAACATGCTATTTTTTAACAGTTTGATTATTAATAATACTTAATTTATTTATTTTAAGTTTTTAGTTAATATTACTATTTGGATACTAAACAACATATTACTTTTTTATATTCAAATAGTAACATCTTGTTATTTAGTAGTTTTGTCATTAAAAAAGTTGTTATGGCACAATTAGACATCAAAAGAATTGAGAAGCAAAAATTTGATATAGGATTCGGATAAATTTGAATTAAAAAAATGAGGTTAAAATTGACAAAATGACAAGAAAATAAAAAAAATTGAGAAAAATTATTGAAAAATGCCTTTTTCACTAATCAAAGTAAGCAAAATGCCTTTAGCCTTTTATAGGCACATAGATCTTGAAAAATTATATGAAATCAACATAAAACTTGCCCTAATCGGGCGATTAAGTACAAAGTTATAGTTATTTAAAGTTTTGAATTCAATCTATATGTTTCTAGTCAGGTGGATCCTATCAAAATTAAATTTTCTTATTTTTTGTCAAAAAATTATTGAAAGACAAATGAAAACGAGTAGTCATTTGCGAAAATTAATTAACTAATCATTGAGTTATGTTATTCCAAAGTTTTTAATTCACGATCACATTCTTATAATTAAAAAAATAGTATTTTAAAAATATAATAGTAATAATTCATAAAAATAGTATCTATTCAAAATAAAAATTAACACTATCACATCTTTGAAAGAAAGTTCAGAAAGTGGTATCACAATATAATTTACTGTAGTTTTTATTTAAATTGGACCATTATTATCATTTTCATATCAGTATCAAGTCTGATAAAATTTTACCAAATCTAATTTAATCCATTAGATCTAATTTATTATTATTATTATTATTATTTTCTTACATAGTTTTACACATAATAAACTTTATTTAGAATTGATTTTGTTTGTTTTAAATTTAAGCTTTATTATCTCTCCAGAATCACTTATATATACACCACAACAGTATCAAGTTTGATAAAATTTTACCAAATCTTATTTAATCCATTAGATCCAATTGTTTTAAGATCTATTATCATTGTTATTATTATTATGCATTTTCTTATTTTTACACATAATAAACTTTATTTAGCATTAATTTTGTTTGTTTTAAATTTAAGCTTTATTATATCTTTGGAGTCACTTATATATTCACCACAATTGCATTTCAACGAAAGTTTCAAATTTTCGATAAGGTAGATATTATTTATAGTAAACAGTAGAAAGGTAGAGATATGACACACTTGCAAATGTAGTCTCATGAAATTTACATCAAAACTCACTATTTATGTTTGATGCCTACGTCCTTTTTATTTGTCTAAAAATGGCTCAGTGGGCAGTAATAGAATCTCTCCTTAACACAAATGATTGATAAACTCAATTTTAGGAATCGAATTTGCCTCTCATCCTCGGAGATGTAAAGCAACCTTAAATTAATTGGTGATATTTAAAAACTAACATATCAGAGTGTAAGAACTATTTTGATAACACGCTGAATGGTAGACTAATGATGAGAGGCTTGTATAGTTTGCTGGAAGTCATGGGAATATCCTCGGAAGTCAATGTACCAAAAAAATTTATTTGCTAAAAAATAATGTGTAGCATTTTATAGCTGTCAAAAAAGTTACCATCAAACCATGAATGAAGTTTGGCCCATGATTATGCAATTGCCCGGAAGTTTTGGGGAGAAAGCATGGAATTATGAGCACCTTCAAACTAGTAGAACCAATGCTAAGTTTGTATAGTCAAACTCAGTTGGTGAACTTATTTTTCATCCCAACTACGAGAGCCTGTGGCCATTCTAATTCACACATTGTAGGACCTCCCATCATATTATTTTGTCCAAGGTGCAAGAAGAAGCATTTGAGTTACCCGTGCTATATTGCACACAATCATGAATGTGAACTTGGTTCAAACACTCTTAATGGTGTAATCGTAATGATGCAATGACACATGATCTGAGTTAGGAATTTTTTCTTCTTCAGTTTTCTGAGTCCAAACCGTGACATATCAAATGATTACCACTCTTGTTAATGAATAAAATAAAATTTCGATAAATATCACTTGAGTGCACATACTTTATATAAAATGTAAGGCAGTCTAACCCTATCTGATTAGGGCTTAATGATTCAAACTCTTTTAAGAAAGAGCGTGCTAATCCTTTGATAATCAAGGGAAGAAGACAGCCAAATAGAACATGCCTTTTTGCCATTACCATATTCTAGGCAAAAACATATCAAAGACCAGAAAAGAAAATTCATGACTCAGAAAAAGCCCGGCTAGCTAGCTGCTCTTTTTGATCTCAAACAGATATTTGAGTTCCATGTGACATCTTCTGTCATCATCTTCAAACTGCAAAGCAGAAACAAAGGAGCATCAAGTTCATATGTGTCTTTCTTTCTATGAATCAATTCCATAGATTAGAAGCACACCAAGAAAGAATGGATCAAACACACAAAAGGTATCTACAATTTACACGACTTGAGCAAAAAGGGGCAAGCTTAAACCAGAAAAATAAAAATATTTGGTGCAGAAACGTGTTGAAAATGATGAAGAAAGCATCCAAATGCAGCATTCTTACAATTCACACCTTAAGTTTGGCAGAGTAAACCCCCCTTGCAAGCGCACCAGATGGAGTGGTATCTTCCTTTAAGGCATACACATATGGTTCTTTCTGAGGGGCAAAAGTACCTAACATTCCTTTACTCTGATCAACTGAAAATGCATAAGAACATAGTCAAATCATGATCTGATACTCAGATGAGATGGGTCATCCCAGTTTTCAAATTGACCATGATAGACTAACAAAAACATGTGTTTTCTCTACACCAATATGATCTATAGAAATTCAACAGAGACATAGTGAGGTTGACAAAATGTAAATTTCAGTAATAAACATAATCATTCAATTCATATATCCATACATAATAGCTCTGCAACTATAGTATTTTACAAAATATTGAGGTTGTGCTAAGTATCACAACTGCAATTTTGGTCCATAATGGATGCATTTTTCTGCAATTTCAGTTTCACAACACATCTGCAATGGCAATCACCAATGCAATTTAAATCATGCCATACATACAAAATATGATTTTTTCCCCTAAAGAAATAAGATGATATTTGACAACTACTCAATGAAGGAGCAAAGAAGACTCTCTCTATTGAAAAATGCTACTTTGCATCCTACATCCTCACGATCCCCTCATCCCCTGCACACACGGTACTACCTATATAAAATAGGCCTCACCATTCACCAAGTTTGCCTAGTGTGCGTGGTGTGAGCAGGTTAAGAGGATAATGCTATGCGAGAAAGCCGCTGATTGTGTATCATGAGACAAGACACGAATGGACACAAACCACTGATTTTAAAATCTAATCAAAACAATCTTAGAAGCTCAAGAATATCAAGCAATAGAAAAAAGTATTAACTATTTGTGTACCTTGAATCCCTCCTTTCCACACAGTGTTGGAATAAGTCAGACCAGAAACAATGTTGTGCAGAACACTAAACTTGAGCCTAAGCTGATAGCGAGAACCCTCCCTGAGAGTGAATAAGATGCGGCCAGCTTGACTTTCATCCAGAGGTAAAGGAGTGACAATCTCACCAAAATCATCACAGAGAATCCCAATGGAGCAGAATTTCACTTCAGGGTCCATTTGGCCTATCAACGAGAAACAACATAAAAAATAGAACCAAACAGAAGTAATATAACAGCATAAATACGGACTAATAGCGAAATCCTTAAAACAAACCGTCTAAATCGCTTTCCAAGCACCCCAACAGCTTCTCTTTCCACCTTCTTAGGCTATCATCCTCCTGTATTATAGCACAAATAACTTACAAACCAAAAGCTATGGAAGAATAAGCGTGATCAAGTCATTAGAAATTATTTGGAAACCAAATGAAGCACAAAGTTTTAGTGAATAATAGTTGACATATTGTAGACGTTAAGACGGTATGTAAGTTAAGTCCCAGTTCCCTGAAAACCAATTATTAACATAGTGGAGAAACGAGACAACAGATAATGCTCTTTCAGATTGACATTAAAAGTAGTAAAATGGAAAATTAGAAGAAAAAAAAATTCTTGTGCAGTTTTTCTAGATAAAACCCAAGTTTGAGATTTAATTTAGTTATTTAATGATCAATCAAAATTTCTTTTTCACAAATTACCGAACCTGAAACAGAGTAGAATTTCCAGCAAATAAATGGAACTAACAAATCAACGATCCATCAGGCCAGAAGCTTCCTTAACAGATAAAAAGAACAAAATTTTCCGAAAACCCAAAATAAAATTTGTCACCAAAAATAATGCAAGACGAAAATGAGGGAGATAGTAAGAAAACCTTGTCCTTCTCGATCTGCTCCTTGAGAGAAACAGGAGGACCAGGTGTAAAACCTGTAACTCCTCTAACATCCTTATCATCGTCACTGTCATCCTCTGCCTCCAGCTCTGCTTCTTCTTCGTCCACAGCATCAAAAACTACATTTGTTTTTTCGGACATTTCTCGTCTGTTTCCACTGATCCCAGATGCGGAAGCAAGCCCTGATGACGAACCTGCAACTTCCTCTGCTCTCTTCCCATTCCCACCCTCCATCTTTCTACTTTTGGCTGTGTAGCTATAGCAGGCCTCCAATTTTCCACTGCCCAAGAATTCTTATATACAGCGTATATATACCCACAAAGGCGGGCTTCCTTTGTGTCTGTCTGAACAAAATGTTTTTGATTATTTTGTCTGTTTGGGCATTTGGGTGACTGTGTCCCGGCTCTGTCGGCGTATGCCATAATTGGGGGCACTTCCGAAGCTGACACTGGACACTCGGCATGGATACTGGTGTGAATATTGGAAATTTGCCCCAACATTTTTCCCAGTTTTTAAGAATTTAACCTTTTGATTTGCAGAATAAATTTCAATTTATGAAGTAAATTAATTTATAAAAAATAAATATTTTATCTCTTCCTATTTTAAAAATTAAAAAATCATCCTATTAAATTTTATAAAATTTAAAATTAATATTGATTTATTAATATATTTAATTATTTTATTAATTATATTATTTTTAATGAATTTTTAATAAAAAATTATAGTATTATAATATATTAATTTATTTCATATTTTTATATAAATTTTTAATTCATCTTTATTATTCAATTAAAATTATGTATAATTTAATTTTTATAAAATAAATAATATAAAAAGTATCAACAAAAAATAATAAGATAAACTAATTTATTATAAAAATTAATAAAATAATAAAATAAATTTATTATAAATACTAATTTTAAATTTTATATAATTTAATAAAATAATTTTAAAATTTTTAAAATTGTAAGAGAGAAATTCCAACTACTTTATAATTTAACTTAGGTTCTTGCTCACTCCTATATCATCTTAAAACAGTTAAATTCTTTTGTTGATAGTAAAAATTCATAAATGCTCTTTTTTTTTTTAATTACATGACATCATCTAATTTATCAAAATTAACCTCTTAAAAAATTTTAAGTAAAGCTTTTATTTTTTTAACTATTATACAGTAATAATTACAGCAGAGTAAATACCCACCTATTATTTATTTTTTCTAACTCTATTATAATAATTGATGACAGAAAAACAAAACCTCTGTTATAGTAATTAATAAATTAATATTTCTTATTCGTTGTTGAATAACAAAATGATAAGCAGAATGAGGATGAAGATAGCATACGTGACGATGATATATACAGCTATTGAATACGTCGGTTTAGATGGTAAATTCCCTTAATTTCTCACAATCATTGGGCAATTCTTGTGTTTTCGAATTTGGTGCGTCTTAGTATTAAAATCCGAGGTCTTAAGATTTCGCGGATGTAACCTAAGTTTTCGAATTTGTTAATTCACTTTTCTATGTATCCTAATTACAAATTTGTCATTAATATAAATAAAATAAACACTTTTTAAATAAGTTAATTCTAACATAATAAATTAATTATTATTAAAAATAAATTAATTATTTATCGTTGTAATTTTAATTACTTGTTACATGAAAAATCAGACTTTATATTTAATAAAAATAAATATAATAGCATAAAATATTATAAAAATAAAATAATAACATGAAATATAATATTTAAACTTATGGTTCGTTATTATATTTATTGGTCGTATCCAAACGATGAGTTTAAGATTGTAAGATTTCATAACTTAATATTTGATGTTTTTAAATAATAAATTACTTAACATAAATATAATATCTTGTATTTAAATTTAAATCACAGAAAATAAAATTTCTAAAAGATAGTAACCGAATTGAAAATTTGTAAATGGGAATTATTATTGAGTACATGTAACTTAAGGAAATTTGTTTCGGTAGGTATCTATTTTTAAAAAAAATTTGAAATTTTTATATTTGTTTCATTGAAATTTGTATCTTCTAAATATATAATTAAAAATTTTTCTTTTATTTAATAGGGAATAAAATACCAACTTAAAGTATTATATTTATCTCTTATTATATATAAAGCTTGAATTTTTATATAATAGACACATAAAATTAGAATAATAATTAATTGATTTTATTATTAATTTATTATGTTAGAATTAGCTAGTTTACAATTTTTTTTATTTTTTGTGATAAAAAATTTTCATTTTATTATATTAGTGTCAAGTTTGTAATTATAATATATAGGAGATGAATTAACAAAAACTTATTTTATTTATATAAATACAGTAATAATAATCAATCATTTTTTAATACGTCAGCTGTCAATATTTATGAGTGACCATTCCTAGAAAAATTGTTTGGCCATGGAAATCTTCGCCGCATCTATCACCATCTCAAACACGCCGTTTTTTTTTTCTTTGACAGTGGTATGATTAATTGCTTGTTGGATTGGGCTAATCATTGGTCCTTAAATGACCCAGAAGGCTTTTTGGCCCAAGATAATAATTTATTTATGTATTTTTACTTTCTTCATATTTGTTGATACTTAATTTTTTAATATTATTTGAAAATTTTTAAAAATCTAGATATAGGATATTATTAATTATTGTGATCCGTTGAAAGAAATATATTGTGTGTATTACGGCGAATTTTCATAGAATGGAACAATACCGTTGTTAATGATTGCCCCAATTAATTTATTAAGAAGATGATACAATTTTTTTTTAATCATTATCTAATACACGTATTACTTGTAGTATCCCAATAATGAGAAAGAATTATTTTAGTGCACTTCATATCAAAGTTGGGCTGTCATTCTCCATAATCTTAAAAAAAAAATTGAATTTAAATCCCCAATGGCCTTACTCTAACCTCTCTTTCTTTTAAATAAATTATAAATTATATATATTTTGCTTTTGAAAGTGAAGCTTAAAGGGATTGGAAAGGATAGTAATGAAAGAGACCGCAAACCTAACTAGAGAAATGTAAGGCCCTATTTTGACTATGCGAATGCATTGTAACTTAACGTACGGAATTAGAAGTGTAAGGGAGACTTTGGTATAATATTTATGCAATAGTATATTCTCATATTATTAATTTTTTAAATCAAAATTTTCACATCATATAATTATATATTAATAATTAAATTTAATAATATATTAATATACTATTGTATTAAAAATATATCATAGAATTTTCCTTAAAGGTGACTTAAATATATAAATCAAAATATGAACTTCACATCAGTTTTAGATTCTATTTCGATGGTTGGGAAATTATATGAAAAAATATAATTTTTTGAAGAAGGGAGAGATAAATAAATTATTTTATTAGTAATTATATAGAAAATTTTCAAAAAAAAATTTACTTATCTCTTCTAAATAAAAAAAATCATATATAAAAATTTAATTTCTATTGATCAAACCATTTTAAGAAAGTTAATAAATAATTTTATTTATCTAGGAGCTCAGTTTCATGTAAAAATAACTCATGCCTTTATTTACTTCTTAAAAAATATTATATTTTTTAGATTTCTCTCTTTTATCAAAGAAAATAGTTAATTTTTAGCATCATAAACTCTTTCATATTATCAATGTCTTAAAATTAAATTCTTTTTCTTATCCCCTAACCAATTTGAATATAGGGGATTTTCATTATCGTATGAGCAAATATCTATCACTAAAGGAGGAATTCTTATTCTTATTTAAAGATTATATATGTTATTTTGTTTAGGTATACAGAGTTATTTATGGAATAAACACAGCATTTAATTTTTTATCTATAAAGATAATAATTATTATATTTATTAAATTTTATAATTAGTATTATTTATTCTTTATATTTTTTATTATAATTATTTTTCCTTTCTTTCATTTATAAAATTGAAATAAATAAAAATATTGAAGTAAATTATCAAACTACACATAAACAATGTGAATCCTCTGTTTACTTTTAAATTATATTCTTTATTTTCATCATTTATTTTAATGTCAAAAATAAAGTGAGTGATGAAAAATTATAATAAATCCAAAAATATGATATTAACAATGTGAATTATAAAATTGGAAAGATAAAAATAAATTATTTTGTTTATAAATAAAGAATCAAATGATGTATTTATACTGTTTTATTATGGTTCCTGAACTGACAAATTATTGTATGCATTATAAGAAACATGCTCTAAATTAATAACAGAAGGAAAATGATCCCAATTTTCTTAATTTCTTATTTATTAGCTTTTTTAATTCTAAAATTCACCACTTAAAATTATAAATTTATTTATTTTTCTTAAATTCATACTCATCGCTTCTTTTGAAAACTTAAAAAAAAAAAATCACACATCCCAATGAGAAAGAATGAAAAATTATTGATGGTGGCGGGCGCACTTTCAAACATAATCGCTCTCAAATTGCAAGCGAGTTCAGCGAGGGCCCGTACGGGAGCCCGGGACCTTCTGATCACACAGAGTAGAGCACCGGCCTACAGGCCTTCAGAGGTTCAATTTATTTTTGGTTTAACTTATTTTCACTTATTTAAAAAACAAGATTGATTCGGGCAAAATTTATAAGTTTCGATTCATATAATAAATAAATTAATTTATAATTTATTAATTTAATATTTGAAGATATTTTGTACACTAATATATTAAAATAATCAATTTTGATTTAATAAATTATTATCTTTTTTTAATTTTAATTTTAATTTTTTATTAATTTACAACTTACATCATCTATTAATATAAATTATTTTAATTTATATATTTATTTCTATTATTATATCATTTTACATAATTTTAAAATTTTAACTAATTTTATAAAATACTTCTTAGATAATCAACTAATTAATCAATTATTAACTATTATTTATCAGCTAATACATCAATTATTAGCTTGTTTATTAACTATTAATAAATTTCTCAGTTTCTTATGCAAAATAAAACTTTAGCTCATTTTATGAAATAGGTTAGGTTATATTATTTAAAGATTAAATTTTTAGTTTGCAAGAATAATTTGTATTTTTATATAATGAATTATATATAATATATAAAAATATTTTATATGTATTTTAAAAAATGTATAAAAAAATTTAACACATATTTATTCTCTTAATTTTAATATATATTATAAATTTATAATTAATATCGTGATATTTATATTTATTTTAAAATTAAATCAAATTAAAACAAATTTTGAACTTCACGTTCTTTAATTAGTCAAGGTTCAATTTCATCTAAAATAGATGAGACCTAGGTTAAAAAAAAATTAGTATAACCCGATGCATAAGTATTTAAAGAACTTAAAATTTAATCTCATTTAAGCCATATATAATTTTTTCAGAATTTGACTTGACTTGATATACTAATCTATATAAATATTTTAATAATTAATAAATAATTTTAAAAATGTTATTAAAAATAAAATTAAATTGAATCAAATAAAATTTTGATATTTTCAAACATAATTTAACTAATATAAAAAATTATTCAAACTATAATTAACGGTAATATTTTAAAATAGCTATTGCTATCCCTACCTGGAGGCACAAACTATTACGACACTAGCCTCGCTGATGTCAAAAATCGTAGGCAATTCCATTGTTGAATGTATTTTTATTATTTTTAAGTTATTTTAAAATATTATTTTCAACAAATATTTTCGGGTAAAAAATTAAAGAATAAAGGATAAGTAATAGAATAAACAAAAAATTATTTAATTATAAAATTAATTCTAAGAATAAAAATAGTTTAAAAAATTATCCAAAAATTGTTTCTACTCTTTTATTTTAAAGTTATCATTTATAAAAGCAGTTACCAAATAAAATTTTTGTTTTTAAAAATAAAAAACAAACAGATCGAACGTCGTCCAATTAATTATGGGCTTCTTGAGTTGGGCCCATCCAAATATAAGTTGGGTCGAAAATTGCTTCTCTGAGTTTGGGGCATTTGACAGGTGTCGCTAGAATGCAGGCTAAGCCTTTCATTAGCCCAAAAATCAGGTCAGGCCTTTGAAAGAAAGCCAGATCTTTAATGACCCAAAAGAGTTTTCAAGAGAAAAATGGGGGCAGGACTTATATCCCGGATCCAACTGGGGAATATAAACTCCGGACACATGTTCATGTAATAGCTTCTAATTTTCATTCAATGTAATACAAACGGCGCAGGAAATTCTTTCCTCCAGTCAAATTAAGCCTGAGTTTAAATGTCTCAACTACTCCTTCTGTCAAGGGAATTAGTTCGTACTTTTTTTTATTTAAACAATGATTAAAAGATTAATAATTTTTTAATAAAAATTAGAGTAATTATTTTTATTTAAATAAAAATAATTAAAAATTAATATTTTTCAATTTCAATATTAAAAACATTGCATTAATCTATCTTAAGATTTAAATGAAATTTTATTATTGATTTATGCCTTCAAATAAAATTAAATTAATTTAATAATGTAAATATTAAATTTTTTATTTTATATGATTTTTCACATAAGTAAATACATAATTGATTTCTTTAAGACAATAAAGATGGCTTTGTTGCAAAAGTCAACATGAAAAACCCCTTGCAAGCTTTTTTTTAAAGACTTATTTGTTATAGTAATAACATAATAAATTAGTGAATAATTAATTATTGATGAACTTAAATATATAATTTAATTTTATATTTGATATAATTTTTAATAATAATAATTTATTTTTTAAAATAGAATGAATATTAAAAAATTTTAGTGCGAGAAAAAATTATATTTCAATACAAGATATAAGTATAAATATGATATATGTATTGAATAAAATTTTAATTAGTGAAAGATAATATTATAATTTGAATATATAATTTAATTTTATATTTAATATAATTTTTAATGATAATTTATTTTTTTAAGAGAGAATGGATATTAAAAAAATTTAGCGCGAGAAAAAAATTATATTTCAATATAAAATACAAGTGTAAATATAATATGTATATTGAATAAAATTTTAATTATAACTTTAGCTTATAGCAAAGGCGAACAAAACCATCTTTATTATCTTAAAAAAAATCAATTTTGTATTTATTTATGTGAAAAATCATAGAAAATAAAAAATATAATATTTATATTATTAAATTAAATTAATTTTATTTGAAGGTATAAATAAATAATAAAATTTTATTTAAATCTTAGGTTAGATTAATGCAATATTTTTAATATTAAAATTGAAAAATATTAATTTTTAATTACTTTTATTTAAGTGAAAAATAATTACTCTAATTTTCAATAAAAAATTATTAATATTTTAACCATTGTTTAAATAAGAAAAGAAGTATAAACTAATCCATCCTTCGGTTGCAGTGATTGAGACATGGGTTGATTTAACTAGCGAAAAGAATTTCCTGCGCTGTTTGTATTACATTGAACGAAAATTAGATGCTATTACATGAACACGTGTCCAGGGTTTACATTCCCTAGTTAGATCCAGGGTATCAAAGTCCTGCCTAAAAAATGGACGAAAAAGATATCGGAATACTCATATTTTCTTCATTTAATAACTAAAATTATGGTAATTTATTCGAAATAATGGCGAAGGTTAAATCAACGAAGATAAATATATTTTAATATTTTATTAAAAGTAAATTTTAAATGTTAATAAAATATTTTAAATAATATATATAATTTTATATAAAATTTTATAATAATTAGTGTGGGCATACATCTACATTACATAGTTCCACCATTAATTCAAACAAAAGTAAATACAACACAAGTTACACAGCATTAGTTTATTATTTATAGAGATGGTAATTATTATATTCTTCAAAATTTATATTTAATACTATTAATTTTTTTATTTTTAATATAATTATTCATCCTTTCATTTATTTGTAATATTAAAATAAATATAAAATATTAAAATAGATTGTTAAATTTTACTTTATTTATATTAAATATATATTTACTTTTCAATTATATATTATTTTTTATAATTTATTTTAATTTTATGAATACATAAAGATAAATAATCATAATAAAAATAAAAAATTAATACCACTAATTATAACATTTAAATTTTACAATAATACAAATAGTAAAAAAAATTAACTATCATATGTAATCTCAGAACAAACTTAACAAAAAGTCAATAGGTTCGTTTAGTAGCTTTTTTTAATTTCTATATATAAAAGCACCAGCAATAACAGCATAACAGTAATAATAAAGTTTTATTTCATTAAGTGAGGTTGGCTACATAAATTACATGAAACCATTTGATTTTATCCAAAATCAAAATTTCAAAAATATTATTCACTAAGAAATTATTTTTTATAATTTCCTCTAATATTCTTTTTTACCTCTTTCTATATCTTTCATAAGACTAAAAATCATGTGATCAACTTTTCTTATTAATGCCTCCAACGACCTTCTTTACATATGTTCAAATCATCTTAATATATTTTTTATTATCTTCTCCTCAATAAGTATCATTCCAATATTTTCTCATATGTATTCATTCTATATTTTATCTTTTTTTGTGTGATCATACATCCATCTTAACATTTTCATTTCTGCTACCCCCATTTTTAGTTATTGTTGTTCCTTCAAAGCCCAACATTCACTGCCATAAAGCATAACTAGTTGTCAGTGATCCAATAAAACTTCCCTTTAAGCTTAGTAGATACTTTATAGTCATAAATAATTTCTAATGTCCTTCTCTATTTTTACTATTTAACTTATATCATGTGTGTGATATCTCTATCAATTTTTTCATTATCTTGTAATATTAATCTCAGGTACTTAAAATTAGACACTTGTGGTATAATATACTCTCCAATTCTTACCTTCGAATCATTTCTATCTTACTTCTTATTAAATTTACAGTAAATGTACTCTATCTTGCTTCTGCTCAAGCAGAAACCCTTAGATTCTAATACCTATTTCCAAAGTTTTCAGTTTATAATTAATCTTTTCTCTTGATTCCTCAATTAGAACTAATATCATCCGCAAACAACATGCATTTAGGAATAGTCTCTTATATGTCTCTAATAAGAACATCTAAGACAAAGCTAAACAAGTAAGAATTCAAGGCTAAACTTTGATATAAATCTATCCTCATAGAAAGGTCATTTATTTCGCCTCTAGGAGTTCTTACACTTATAATTACCCTATCATATATGTTTTGTATAACTCGAATATATGCCACACAAACTCCTTTCTTTTCCAAAATTTTTCATAACACTTCTCTTGATACTCGATCACAGGCTTTCTCCAAGTTAATAAGAATCATATATAAGTACCTTTTTTTATTCTGATATCTTTCTATCAACCCTATAGAAAATAAATAACCTTTGTTATGGACCTTCATGGCATAAATCCAAATTAACTCTTTACAATTTTAGACTCGTCTCTTAACCTGTGCTTAATCATTTTTTTCTTATAATTTTATTGTATAACTCACAAGTTTTATCCCTTGATAATTTACATAATTCTAGATATCTCATTTGTTTTCATATATAAACACCAAAATGCCTCGTCAATTTTTTTTTTTAATTCTCCATTCCGTAACTTTGTTGGTTCAAAGTTCAATAATATAAATATCATAAAAGAACTTTCTAAGAGCAATGTTTTTCCAGAATAGTAACAATAAGTTCGTATTATTCTTGTTAGTATAATTAGTGAAAACGAAAAGAGATAAGAGTAATTAAGAGCGTTGTGACCAAAAAGAATAACAAGGATAGGTGAGGATATTTATTAGTGGAAAATAGAAATGTGGCGTGCTTCTATTGACAAAATGACAACAACCCATTTGCTAAAGCGACGTCGAATGCCCTATAATATGATATTTGACGCATTGCATATTAAAAAAATCAAACTCACACGGCACGCCCTCCAAGTTTGATAAGATAGATATATTTAAAGAAAAATTGGCATCATTTTCTACCTGTCCTTTTTTCTCCGGTCACCATTATTATTTTGATATTTTCATTCGTCTTGCCAATTAAATTTTTTTTAGTTTATTAGTTAGGATATATTTATCTTAATTTATGCACATTTCTATCAATCTTCTTTCGCAAATAAGTCAAAAATATCATTGATATTTAGTGGAAAAAATTCAGGATAATTTCTTTTTGTTCTCCAACACAAATTACACTAATTTCTTTTGCCTTAAAATTTAATTTAATTATATATTTTTAAAAATACACATTCAATATCATTACTTTTTTTTAATATTAGGATGAGTGTATATTTAAAATAAAGAAAGTGAGAGGTGAGTGCATATGTTAAAAAAAAGTTAATGTATATTTTTTAAATAGAAAAAATTCAATTATAATTTCATTAAGATTCCATTTGTTTTATTAGAAAATATCTTCCATAATAATATAGTTATAATTTTATAAACGATCAAAATAATAGAAAATAGTTAATATATTTATGAGTTTGATGAAAAATAACTTCTTATTTTTTAAATAAAAAGTTATTTTCCTCAACTACTATATTTTTAAAGATTATTTTTATCAATTACAAGATATAGAGATACATAAGATTCTTTCACTTATAAACAAGGAAATGATTTTTTTTATATAAAAAATATCTTTCAAAAAATAAATAAAACTTAAAATTCAAGTGAAGTAAGTATAATTTGCCCTATTCTATTCAAGAGTCAACAATTTACACCATATCTAAGAGTAACACACATAAACTAGCTTAACTAGTAAGATTTGTTGTATCCCACTGTTGGATTGTTTCTCTTAATTTTAGTAGACACCTATATACCTATATTTTAGGCTTTATATAAGCAACCCATCTCACATTAATCTTAGAAATTAACTATAAAATTGTAGAAAGTTGAAGATAAGGACTAATGATATGAAGTGATGTATTAGTGATATGGATTATAAGAAATAGTATATGGAAAATGATAACAAAAAATTAATTAATGATTGGAAAATGAATGTTGTATTTAATGAAATTTGATAGAAGCTTTTCATAAGACATATAAATAGAGGTCTTTTGATGGGTTATGATATCAATCATTCTATAGGTGAATGATTCGTTATATGTGAAGAAACTTGAGAGATTATCAATTTTTCAAGCCTGAATAAGAGCTTCATCTTTGTTGGGGTAAGGTATTATAAGTAATATCTAGTTTGTATTAGAAAAGATAAAATTCTAATCTTACTTCATTATCGTAGAAGGTTTTTTGGACTAAAGTTTTGTGATTTTTTTCCTTTGATATGGAAGGTTTTTCATATTAAAATTATATGTCTCTATCTATTTATTTTCTAACTTAACTTAAATCACATGTAGAGGGAACAAGGTTAGCTTCTGCTATTCTTTAACTCTGCCTATTCCTAACATCTAATACATATGACTTATTTGATCTTATTGAATTAAGTGATCTGTAATTATCATTATAAACCCATAAAAGGATTGATAACACACTTTGAGCTTAAGTTGTATTTAGCTCATAAAATTAAATATTATTGAAAATCTTAAATCCTTAAAATTATAATTTACAGGAATTTAATTCTTAAGATATCATACTTATTAGATATTAAAATGTTATATATGAAAATAATTAATTATAATGGGTTTATTAATAAATTTTCTTTTATGTGAATTGAATTATAAATGAACAATTAAGGAGGATTTATAGAAAAATGGGATTGTGGGCGAATATATGAGTATGAAGAACCAAATTAGCCAAAACTCCTTGCTTTTTCATTAAGAGAAAACCTTACACTTCTTACTCCTTTCTAATTCCAAAAAAAGAGCAAATATTTCTTATCTTCATTTCAATCTTCTTCAAATTCAAGTAAGGTGAGGATTTTTGCACCTAAATCCTTGTAACATTCTCTTTCATGTCATTTATTAGTTTCAGGAAGATTGAGATTTTAGGTTTAGATGTGGTTTTAATGCCTTAACCCTAAATTTTTTTATTTCTAGATGATTAGGAACAAATGAACCATCATTTCCACTACCTATTACCTCTTCCAACATTGTGAGTAAATATCTTATCTAAAAGTTTATGATTTTTAGATGATTTCGTTTAATTAATGTTAGGTTTTCTTTGTGTTTGAAATCTTTATGATAGATTGATAAAGAATGTTATTTGTTGCAAATTTATTGGGATCTAAAGTGTTTAATGTTGTTCCAATGCTTCATAGTGAATTAATTAGGTAAAATGGCTTAAGAAATAAATTTAGGATAAAAATCTTTCAAATGAATAATGAATCTGTGAAAGTGATTATGAGAGCACAAGTTAACCTTTACTTGGTCATAATTGACTATATAACTATGTACCCTAGAATAAGTATTAATATAATTGATTATATAATCAATTATAGGAGTCCAATGTTACCTTTATTTATCCATGATCAATTAATTGACAATGACTTGTTCATTTTCAACTTTTGTTTATTTTATAAGTTCTAAAGGGCTTAATTCATTCTTCAAATATAACATTGGCATGTATACAATGATAGATGTGAAATGAATATGATAAGGACATCTAAAAAGGCATATTGATGTTTTGACTTATGAAATCTTATTATGAATTAAGTTTTTAGTAATGAAAAATCTCATGTAACATCTTTGAACATGAAAATTAACATAGGTTTAGATTTTGATTTATTCTTATACAAGTGTCTATGTGTATGTGTATGTATGTATATATATATATTGTGATAATTATGAAATAAATATGATTTAATCATGAAAAAGGCAATGATTTCTAAATTATAGCTTTGTACATTGGATTCGCATGCTTGTTTATAAAGGGATAAGAAGGGATTAAGTTAGATTTGTGAACAAATAAAAATGACTAAAAGTCACAATAAGGTTTATATAATTATATGTTTGGATATTTTATCAATAGCTTAAATTTTCTTGCAATTGTTATTGAAATTTTGAATGAAATCGATAGCAAATTGAAAAGGCATGTTTGTTTCAATATTCCATCGTAATGATTCATTCATTTATATATATATATATATATATATATATATATCTGTGTGTGGGGAGTGTGCAATCTGGATTCTTTATGTAAAGGTATGGATATTTTCTCCATTTTGTGAATGAAAAGTAAGTTAGTTTTCTCTAAAATATTAACAGTAACATTATTTGAATTATAGATTTAAATTATAGCTTGTTTCAAATGGTTACTAAGTTTTATTGAACTTATTCTCCATTTTTTTCTCCCTTGTTTTTTTTCCTTTAAGGTGTTCAATTGATATCAAATGATTCAGAAGTAGACTTGCTCAAGGATATTGGCACTGAGGTTAGTTTCAAAGGCATCTAAGTTAGATACTTGCAAATGCATTTTTATTACATGATTGATCGAAATGTCAATCATATTTAATTTTAAATTTAACTCCTCTTCGAAGGAGATGTTCCATTGCATATAGATTATTGCATTAATCACTTACCGGAAAAGTTTGTAAAGATTACATATTGCAATCACTTATATCAATCGTGTGTTTTAGGATGGGTCATGATATAGGAATATGACATTACCTTAATTGGTTCAATTGGAAATATTTATAAAGATATTACAATATTATATTTTAAGTATTTTGAAAATTTTAAAATATCATTGGATTATAAAAAATATTTTTATTAAAAATTAAGCAATTAATGGTAGTAGGTAGTAGTTAACGATGGTCATCATTAGTAGGTAATAATAGTAGTGGTGATAGACGTTGGTTATTGGTGGTGGTTGATAGTTGATAGCAATTGCTAGCAATGAGTAGTAGCTAACAATAGTTATTAATAATGAATAGTAGCTATAAATTGCCACCTAAGATGGGTGGTGGTTAACAATAGATGGTGCTTATTGATGGTCACTTATAATAGATGGTAATTGATGATAGTTACTAATAATATATAATAGTTAATGATAGTTACCAACAATAAGTAATGATGGGTAGTGATTAATAGTGGTAAGTAATAGTCAACGATAGTATATAATAATAAAATAAAATATTAATGATAGTAATACTTTAATAAAAGGGTATAGTAAAAATAGTTTATATATATTACTAAAATATTCCTATATGACAGGAATATAAAATAGTTAATTCTCTCTAGAAATATTTTAAAGAAATATTAAGTTAAAAATATTTTTAGAAATATAAACATTTCCTATAATAATTTTTTTAAATTTAAACTTAATATGTGAATATGACATTCTCTTAAAACATTTTCATGAATGTGAGAAAGATTCCATGAATTAAACATCACTTTAGAATAAGGATCACGACTATAGTCTAACTTGGTTTTTGGCTCAAATCCAACCCTAAACAAATAGAGCTTAGATTAAGAAACTAAGCTAATGATTGAGTTTCAACAAAATTTTATACTCTATTTTATAAATGATTCAAGTTTGGACTTACATATTTAAAATCAATTAGTCCTAATTTTATATCTATATGTTGAATATTGTATTTATATTATATATTTTACATATATTATATGATAAAAATCCTAATTATAATGGATCAATATATATATAACAATTTACACTGATGCCTATGTGTGACTATATGTATTAATATGATATATACATATAGGTACATGTAAACATATATTATATGTTTATAAGTTTTACTTATATATATATTAAAATTAAATAGAGCTAAATTTAACCATTCCTTTTTTAAAAAAGGTTGGATTTAAGTATAGAAAGCATGGAAAAAATCTATTAAATAAATATTTTTTTAATATTAATGTAAACCCAATTCAATTTTAGCCTGCTCTTTTTTTAGAATAAAATAACTTATCTTATTCCTAAATTTTAAAATGTTATATGTTTAGAAAATTTTAATGAGTTAATAATGGAATTAAAAAACTAATTCCTTTATTAAATATTTGATTCATATATTGAAAACATTTGATAAATATTAATTTGGTTAACTTTTAATTGATTCGAATGGTTTTAAATAGGCCTATTTAATGGTTTGGTTTAAGCGATTTAATCAAAGAAGTAGCACCAAACTAATATAGTTAGTTCCTTCAAATATGGGGTTGACTTGCCTCTCTAAACCAATTCAAACCAATATATTATCAATTTAATCAATTTTTATTAAGCATTAAATTATACCTTTTTAAACATTGTAAAAGTTGAACAATAAAAAAGATAAATGTCATCGAAAAGAACTTGTGATAAGGGTTGTCTAATAATTTTAGTGTTTGATAAATAACTTTTGAATTAGCAAGCTGCCTTTAATCCATTAATTTGAATATAATAAGGAGTCTAATGTTTTGAAATAACAAATTTCCATTTTTTTGTACAAAAATGCACTTTTGCTCTTATTCAATAAATTGTTTTCCTTATTTACCTTTTTACCATTTATCACTTATTCATTTTCTATAACAACACTTATTTATCTTTTTAATATTAAATAATAATATTATTAGCATAATAATAATAATAAGCTTAACACATATAATGAATGCACTTCTCATATGATTTATCTCATAAATATTTCTTTTTTTTCAATATAGGATAATCACACAAGAACACATATATATTACAAAACTAAACAAATACGAGCATAAAAAATTCTATTAATGAAATGTACTTTCATTTAAATCTTTTTTCATTCATATTATAATAATTTTCATATTCCATATCATATTTAATTATAAGATTTATCTTTATATGTAAATAAATACATAAATAACTATAATTTTTATTTTTAAAATAATTAATCAAAGTTATTAAACTATAAGATAATGTTATATGTAACTTCCTTGTAATATATAAATTTAAAAGGTTGAGAAATATTATTTCAATATTATCTATTATTTTCATTTCAAAGATATTAACTTATTTTTAAAAAAGAATCTAATATGATGAATAATATTTTAAAATATGAAATATTATTTAAGTAAAAGAATATTCAAATAAATTATAAAATATACTTATACTCATGTATGTCATTTTGCTTATAAATAGTTAATTTTATTAAATATTTTTATATAAATAACTAATATTATCAATTGATCAAATTAGTTATGGCTAATCGTTAATATAATAAACTAATTACTAAATAAAGTCATATTGGAATTTGTTATTATTACTTACTTTTTATTAATTCTTTTTCTTAGAACCTTTTCACATTATGAAATTTCAAATTATGCTACTCATGGAAATGAAAAAAAAAATGTTTCTCCCATTTATTCTACAATACACCATTTACTACTATTTTTACGTCCATCATCTACTACAACTATCATAATTGTTGTCACCATCACCTTTACCTCCACTGCTATTACCATTATTGAAATTTTAAAAAATTGGTATAATTTTTAAAATTGTATTATAATTCCCTTATTTGATTGATAAACCACACAATAATAAGAGAGAGAATCATAAGTAATATAATTTTATTCTAAACAATAATAAAAGATAGAATCATAAGCAATATAATTTTATTCCATGAATGAAATTAAATAATTTTAAAAAAATATACAATTGACTTTTCCTAGTTTCCTTGATTTGATTATATTTCTTTTTTTATTTTTATAGGTTTAACCAAAATTTTCTTACTATTTATAGGTTGAACCAAAATTCTCTTATCATTTACTTATTTCTATAAAAAAAAAATAAGAGGAAAGAAAACTAAAAAAGAAAATTGAATAAAAAATAAAATTTTCCTTTACTTAATTGGGGGGTCAAAAATGCTACAAAAGAAAAAGAATAGAAAAAATGATGAAGATCTACCACTTCTATTTTCTTTGCCAACTTGTGAAGAAAATGAATAAAAAATGATAATTCTATGCATTTGTTCGAAATTGTGCCATCTCTCTCTTATCATTTTATTTTATTTAAAAAATTAAGTTTAAAGATAATATTATGATTTAATAAAATTTAAATTTCCTTTTTTTATCTTTTTATTTAAGCAAGTAAAAAATTTATTTTCTCTTCAAATAAATAAGAAAAGAGAAAAAAAAATTTATTGTGAAATTTTAAACTCATCTCTTAGATATTAATTCAATCTTACCATTTTATAATTTGTAATCTTATTGGTATTTACTAAAAAGTATGTACTATGAAATTATATATAAATAATGTAAAATTTATATTAATTTAATATCTTTCTATACTATCTTTTGAAACTCTTCTATCTAGAGCAAGTATGAAATTCTTATTCTTTCACCTCCTTTCAAAACCTAAAGAAATTGACAACTTATTTGGTAACAAAAAAAATTATTTTATTATTTTTAAACTTAATTGATGTCTAATGTCCTATATGGTTTATTTCAATTATCTTTATTTGTCAATGGTTTTTAGTAATCAACTTGAAAGCTTCTACCCCTCACCCAACTTGAAAATAAAAAAAATAAATAATAAAGTGTGAGTTGGAAATAAAAAAAATAAAGTATTGAAACTATTTATAAATTTTATTTTAAAATTATTCCAACTTTAAAATGATTCTCTATATAATGAAATAGTAATTTTATATTTATGCTTGCTAATTATTTTATAAAATCGAAACTCAATTACTCCATTGCTAAATATGTGAAGTTTGGCACTCCTTAAAAAAATTTAGAATATAAATATAAGAATTTATTTAGTTTTTAATTTTATATTTAATTATATTTAGATGATGGTATTTTTCAAACATAATTAACATATAATATCCGATGTGGTTTACCTTAACTATCTTAACATGTCAATATTTTTTGGTAACCGACATGAAAGCTCCTACATCTAATGCAACATAAAAATAAAAAGAATAAAGTATGGGATAAATTGAAAAAAAAGAGTAAAACACCAATATTATTTGCAAATTTCATCTTAAAACCTTTTATTTCTAAAATGATTCTCTATCTAATGAAATATGTTTATTGTCTAATCTTAACATGATTTTCTATGATATTGCATTTATACTTGCTAATTATTTTATAGGATTGAAACTCAATTAGCATGTCACTAAATATGTGAAGTTTAACATTCCCTAAAAAAATGCATTATATAAATATACGGATTTATTTTATTTTTATGTTTATTCTTATAATTTAATTTTTAATTTTATAATTAATCATAATTTTGTTGTCTATCATTCTAATGTAACTTTTACATATTTGTACTAGTAAGTAATTTAACTTTATTCATCTTTTTTGGAATTTAGTAATATTATATACTATTTATAATATTATATACTATTTATTTATATAAAATGTGTAATACTATATATCAAAATTTAATAAATACTCATTATATTTATAAGTATTGAATTCAATAATACTTTTTTAAAGAGTACGAATCTCGCATATTGAGTAATGAGTATTTAGATAAATTTAGCTAAGTACTCTTATTTAATTAGGGTATTGAATATAATATTCTACTATTCTTAAACTTTTGTTATTTAATTTATTCTTCAAAATAGTTGAAATTAGGAATGGATTAAAGGTGGGAGGGTGATATAAAATACCATATCAGTTATATAAAGAAATTAAAGTAATATTACAGATATTGGATATCGATTTTTTAATGAAAAACCAATATGTAATATTATTTCCTATAACACTTGAAAAGAAATAACATTGATATTTTTAATATAATAACTAATGGTATTATTATTTATGAGAATTATAGATTTGCCATTAAAATTAATATATAACGATTGTCAATAAAATTTTGATTAAAAATTAACATATACATTATGACCTTAACTTGATTATAACCAGTGTGAAACCTTTTTTTTTATTTTCACCAACTTATTTCTAATTAATTAACTTGGTCTTGAATAACAAATATCATGCATGTATAAGAGAAAATAACATCTCAAAAAGAATGCATTCATAAAAGAGAATAGTATTTCACAAAGAGAACATTCATTAAGGTTTTTTTACAAAAGATAAGGAGTTAGATATGCTTATAATCTTCCTAAAATGAGAATAAATAAGTTTATCTAATTCATGAGGAATCGGTTCTAAATATCTCCTCTACTCATATCTATGACAAAGATAAGGCTTAAAATATGCTATATACAAAAATCTGTGTTACCATACTATTATCAATGAGCTCTCATGAAATCTAACTTTGAGAAAATGGCAATGAAGGTGAAGACTCAATCAGGGAATCTATGAAATAAATTATGAAGGAATGAGTCTGGAGTTCAATTAGTGAATAATCTATAAAAATAATAATATTTCATACTTAAATCCCATCGGACTATTCTTTTTTAACCATTTATATCACATTTAAGCATATTAAAATCTAAGAGCCAATGACAATAAAATTAACATATAATCATTTTATTTTCAACATCTCATGTAAAAATATTCAAGGATAATTATAATTAGGCCATATCCTATTTAGAATACAATCATCCACCTTTTGACGCCTGAGTTAGCCTTATATCCTTCACAAGCTTTCCATCTTTGTCCCTTCAGGGTCTGCCTTATATCTTCCACAAGCATGTCATTGAGAATTTTTCATTCGGCATTCATAACATTACCCCTATCACATTTTTATCTTTAATGTCATTTGTAGCATGATTCACAATTGTAATTTAAATATTAGAGCTCAGCTCTATCTAATACAATCACAAACCAATTTTAAAATATATCCTAATACTTATCATCATCATTATATCCTCTTGTATAACTACAAACTTCCACACATATCATAGTACTCAATTTATAAAGCATTTCCTAATATATATATATATATATATATATATATATATATATATATATATATATATATATATCATTCTATGAGCAATGTAATAAGTTCATTACATCACATATTATATAACACAACTTCTACCTTTTCATGTCATAATTATCCAAGCAATTATCTTACACCTATATAAACCACTTTATCTTTAATGTTTAGTGACTAAATACTCATGTTAGGCTATTAAAAGTCATGAAAACATAAAATAAATGAGGTATAGGTTATTATATGATCACTTTAAATATAATCTATGGGTGATATTTTATAAATAACTTAAAAATTATAAATATAATACCTATGAAACTTATTTTATATGAAAATAAATTTAATTGGCTTTTTATAGACTGGTCATTTGCCTAAATCAATTAAATTTTAGAAAAGTTATGCCCTTTTAAAAATAAATGCAAAAGTCCATTTTTTTTATATCCTAAGTTTTTGTTTTTTGTCCATTTTTTTAATGATATCTCAAAATATATACAAGATTCTAATTTGAAATAAATTTCTTTTGAAATTAGATTCAATTACCTCTAAAATAATAGGTGGTTTGTTTAAAATGAAAATAAGATGAAGGAGTCATATTCCTTTAAAGTTGACATAAAATTCTGTAATCGATGAATTGATTCATTTACTCAGTTTTTGCCTCTAGACCTTTAAAATTAATTGATCACTTAATCTTTAAGCCTAATTTCGTCTTTGGACTTTTAGAATCAATTCATAAGTTAATTCATCCACCCTTGAACCTTCAAATTAATTGGTTATTCAATTCTAAAGTTTAGCTTCACCTATAGACCCTTAAAATTAATTCACATATGAAAATCTCAATTTTCTACAAAAATTTTACTGTACATTCAACTCTAACACCTTTTAATCACATATATTAAACATTAAGCCTTAATATAATGATCAATATACTTATTTAAAATATCATATTACCTTTCTCCATTATTCATTACTTTCATCATATAAAAAAAATCAAATTTAAGCAAAATCACAAAACAACTCCTACTTTCCCAATATCATCATATAACCACAAAATCCATAGATTTAGCTAGATTATCCACTCACTTTATATAAGAGAAGATGTTAGAATGTTAGTTTGATGATTTTTCAACTTTAATCACATTAAAATCTATGGATTCTAAAGCTAAGGCTTAGAATACCCAATAAAATCAAATAAGGTTCGAATCCTTCATCAACCAAGAAGAAATAAGAAGGATTCTTGATGAAAGCATTGTTCTTACCTTGATTAGATGAAGAAATCAAGAAGATTTAAAGTCTCTTTGCTTGATTGAGAGAATGATAGAAGAAATTCTTAGATAAAGATGGAAGAATTTAGAGGGGTGTAAAGAAATGAAGGAAATATAGTGTTTGAGGGTTAAATGAGGAAAATAAGGCCCGAGGGCATTTTTGAAATTTTTTTAAATCCCTTTCATATTCATATACTCATTTGTATTAGTACAAAACTTCATACTTTATGATTCTAATAAATTTTTCTCATCAAAATTTCACTCAAATCATATTCTCACACTCTCACTTTTATTAATTATATTTTATTTCATATTTCACATATAAAATTCCTAATTCACATGAATTTACCAATTGTTTTAACTATTTTTCTTGCAAAATAATCTTTAATTTGCTAATAAATAAAAAGGGTGGAACAATGTAATCCACTAAATACTTATTGTTTAGTTGTAATTTTGTAATAGTGACAATATATTCATGAAAATTATTATCATGGATTGACCTAATATGATTTTTATTTGATAAAATTAATAATAATTTAACTTATTTTCACCTTAAAGTTAATATGACTTGATCAAAATAAGGATTAATATGTATGGTTAAATAAATATAAATCACATTTATCAAATCTAATTATTATCAATAAGAAAAAAGATAATTTTATTTTTTATTAAGAAAAATGTTCTCAATTATATTTTCTAAATAAATCCCAATAGGCCGCTTTTGAATTTTTTAATAGAATCTTATCAGCCCCTTCAAGATTGGCAATAAAGAATAAAAAATGTTAAAATAGTAAATTAAATAAATAACCTTTCAAAAAATTTTAGAAAATATTAAAAGTTGGAATGGTTTTTAAAATTAACTATAAATTTTTATTATCTTTCTCTTAAGCAAAACTCCTAAATAAATAAAATAAGGGTAATAATTTAAGCTTCTTTTCATTTTTCTTCTCCTTTATTCTCCTATATCTAAGCAAACTAAAAGCCAATTAGTCTACCGTGCTATAATAAATAAAATAAGGGTAATCATTTAAGCCTCTTTTCATTTTTCTTCTCCTATTCGCCTGTATCCAAGCAATTCGTCTACCGTGCTTTTGGATAGCTTAGTCTCAACAATATATATTAATCAAGAAGTTATAATATATTTGAGAGTTAAGAAGTGAATGGAAGAAAATAAAAGGGAAGGGAAGAAAATGAAAAAAAAATGATAGTTAAATTATGATTTTTTCTTTCCTTATTTTAATATTTAAAAAAAATTAATTTGAAAGAATACAAAATAGTTAATAATAAAAATTTTGAGAGAACTTTAGAGGTTTAATTATAAATTTTTAATCTCTTCCCCTTATTAATCAAAATTTCAAACAATATAGCATTTGCCTCCTCCTTCTTTCGATCCATGGTCTCCTCTTATTAATGAAGATTTCAAAGCATTGGTCTCCTCCTTCTTTCCATCCACTGTCTCCCGTCGAAATATGCCAATACTTCCTTTTCAACGATGATTACGTTGTTGCCATAGATGAATGATGAATACAAAATATTATCACAAAATATACAAAGAAATTATTTTTGATAGGTGGGCATTGCAACAGCACTATACGCTACCTGTTATTTTGTTATAAAAAATGATTAATTTTTTTATTATAGGTAAAAAATTAATTTTTAATGGAATGACATCCTTTTTTTTTAATTTATACTAACAATACATTGAATTTAAAATCAAATACAGAACCTTTTAGATACAAATTGCTTGGCGTTTGTACGCTATGCACAAATTTCTATCACAGCACTGGAGAAAAGAATATGAATTCTTTTATTGATATTTTCTAATCACATATTTATTCTTATTAATAATTTAACCATTGTTGACTTTTTTCGATAGTAAAAATGGCTTTAGTGGACACTTACACTCAATAATTCAAACTCAAATATAAAATATAATGAAAAATAAAATTCTCAAAAAATTTCAAATATAGTTTAAATTAAAATAAAATTATCAATTTTATCTTTAAAATTATAAGATGTTGATGAATGATACTTAAAATAATCAATTTTAATTTTCAACAATAATTCATATAAATAATTTTATCCTTCTGTATAGATATTAAAGGATAAAATTATCTATATAATATATATGAAATAATAAATTTTTTTATATAAATTATTATTTAAAAATAAAATAAATTATTTAATATAAGTTAATAACTATTTTATCAATATTATATAATTTTAAAAATAAAATTAGTAATTTTATATTTAAATAAATCTCTCTTGACTTTTTGCCTACAAATTTGCATCTCAAGTTATGAAATGGCCCTATTGGAAAGGTACACAAAGCCTTTGTTTGGCACATTAAAAAATAGAATTCATTTCATTTTATTTTAGTAAAAATGGTTTTATTTTATTTTTAAATAAATTTTTTATTTAAAATAAATTATATAAAATATGATCTCATTTCACTTTGAAACAAATTTTTTTATTTGGAATTTTATTAAAATTTGTAAAATTTATTTTAAATATTTATATTTATAATATTATCTTTAAGAGTGAAAGAGAGAAAATTCAAATAGAGAGAAATGACCATTAATAACTTGAAAAATTAAAGGTAAAATTATTCAATAAAAATATTACTTTTGAAATGAAATGAATTACTGCCAAATTCTATCTAATTTTAGAGATTTCAAGATAGTAATAATGTAAATAAAATAATATTTTAAAATGAAATAAAATATAAAAAATTTAAATTCAAACATGAATGAATTTTTTTGTTTGAAATTTTATTAAAATTTGCGGTATTCATTTTAAATATTTATATTTACAATATTATCCTTAAGAGTGAGAGAGAGACAATTCAAATAGAGAGATATAACAATTAATAATTTAAAAAATTAAGGATAAAATTATCTAATAAAAATATTACTTTTAAAATAAAATGAATTCTTATCAAATTCTATTTAATTTCATGATATTTTAAAATAATAATAATATAAATAAAATAAAATTTTAAAATGAAATAAAATCTAAAAAATTTAAATCCAAATATAATTTTTTAATAAAATTCATTTCAAAATAAATTAAATTATAATTTTAAAGTGTGCGGAAACTTTTTTAAAATTATCCGAGTCTTCGTAGTTACATACATAAACTGATATCCAATCTCCTATTGAATTTTCATATATCGAAAATGATACGTTTTCGTTGTAAATTATGCAATACTTTACCATAAAAATATTATGTAATATGTACACTATATTTCACTATGATTAACTATGCGAAAAAAAATCATTTACTATTTTCATAATAGTTGTGGCATTTTTATGAAAAATATTTATGATATAATTTTAACCAATACAACTACAACTTTTTGCATATACATTACCCTAAATTCTATTTTTTCTTTCAATTAAGGATAATAGATTGGCATTTTTGTTGGAAAATATAGTGTTTTATGTATAAAATAATAAATTAAAAAAAAGCTTATTAAAACGTTTAATAACATTGGGTTAAACGTATTGAATGATTACTCCATGAATAATTGTATTTTTCTAAAATCATTGTTAAAGTAATTAATCTAATGGCATTAATTTATTATTTCATGTTAGAAGACACGGATTAAATGTAAATGGGTATTAATTCCTATTTTGTTGCTTACAAAGAAGTGAAAAATTGTTGAAATTACTAATGCCTTGGTAGAATTGTGATAATAGGTTTGTCCGTTTTAATAGAATTATGATCACTGATTCATCTATAAAAAAATAACTATAATTTAAGTTAAATGATTTACATAAAAAAATACTCTTATAATAATATTAAATAATATTGTAAGAGGATATATCACGCTAGTTGTCTTGCTTTCCCTTTAGTTAAATCTAATAAATTTGTTTTTGGAATTATGAATCATTGATAAAATTATCTCTAAATTATATAATATTATAATTTTATTTTTAAATAATAATTTATATAAATAATTTTATTTAAAAATAAAATTATAACTTTATATAATCTAATACCTATTTTTTGAATATTTTATAATTTCAGAATGAAATCATTAATTTAAAAAAATATTATTTAAATGATGATACACGCGAGGGCAACGTTTTGTATCTACCGGCTTCGCTCTTTGGACGCAGTTGGCATTGATGAAAATTGCAATTCCGGCTGTGAACATATGCTTCGTGTCTCACATGCACTGTGTAAACTATTCAGAGGCATCCGAATCTCTCAAGGTAATCGAAGGCTATTTATCAGTGTGGGCCACCGCAATTATTGGCCCACACCAAACTAGACAGCCCCTTGCCCTATCAAAAACTTAGCCGGTGGAAGTTTCAAATTCAATTAATTTAGAATTAAATTTACATAAATTATGAATTTTTTTCTGTGATTTAGGATTGACAATAAAAAAAAGTACGAATAAAATATTAAAATTTCCGTACACATCCCATTTCAAAATATTCTACCTCTTTTATCGTCGTATGCGGGTATAGTTTTCAATATTCACTCCTATTTCCATGCTAATTATCATTTTTTATTTTATTTAAATAAAATAAATTTATTTATATTTTATTATAATTTTTAATAAAAATTAAAAATATTTAATTATTTTTATTCCATTTATTCACTTATAATTTGGGTAAGAGGAGAGTTGGGCACAAAAATTACTTAATTTGTATACACAAAAGTTAGTAAAAAGACTCAGAAGTGTTAAAAAAATAAATAATTTTTTTTAAAAGTAACAAAATGTTATTTGACTCCAACGCTGTTCACAAATTATACATACAATTGATTTTAAAAGAATGAAGTTTTGGTTTGCTTATGATTTCGAATGAGATTAAAGAATTAACGGTGTATTAAAACTTCAACTCCTTGATTCGTATAATTTTAGAAAAAAATACTTGAATCATGTATAAATTGGATGTAGATTTTTTATTAGAGAACTTAGAATTCAAGGCTCTTTTTTTCTTTTTCTAAGAAGATGATGCGAATGAAAAAGTGAAAATAAAAATCGGAAGGAATTGTTCAATTGATTTAAAAAATTAAAATAATTTTATTTAATTTTCAAAATAATCATATAATTAAAAAATTAATGCAGTGTGACTTCTCAACCCAACGAAATTTTAGAGAAAAAATTGATTTGGAATTGGAAAGACATTTAACAGCAAACCCAGACACATGAGTTTACTAGTCAAAATTAATTATGACTTTGAATTGATTCTTGGCTTCCCCAACTAAACATAGGGACACAAAATCAAGTCTAAAAAACTCAAGTTGGATTTTAAATGAATCGGATTTGCACGAGTTAAATTTAATTAATATATAAGTCAAATTTAAATTTTTTATTATTCAATTCAAACGATTCGTGAATTTAAATGATTTTAATAATAAAATTATATTTTTATTTTTATATTATGTGATGATTATCATTATTATATGATAATTATGTTGATATTTTTAATAGATTTCATGATTATAGAGAAAATTACATTGATAAATAAAATGAAATAAAAATACAGTGTCTAATTTATTTAAAAAATAAAAATTTAAATTTATGTAAAATAATTAATTATTTGAATAAAATTATATAAATTCAAATTAAATTTGAATATTTCGATTTGATAAAAAAATAAAAATTAATAATGTATTGTTTGAATATATTTATATAAATTTATTTAAACTCATATTTGAATTTAAATTATTCAAATTTAATAATTTTTAACTTAAATTTAAATTTATTTATTTTTAATAAATTTAAATTTGAATATATAAATATTCAATCCGATTTTATTGATTTGGACCCTTAATCAAAGTACAATAACTCTGTTTATTTGCATTATATATATATATATTATTTAATCCAAGCTTGCTAATACAAATATGGATACCCTTTTATTCTTAGTTTAGGAATCAGTTTACGTCACAGCTATTTAATGCGCATTTTAATTAACTCTCTTTCATATTTAATTAAAGCAACTCAAAATAATTTCTGCGGCCTAATCTAATTTAATTAAATATAATTTTTTATAGTAAATGAAAATTATATCAGCTATAAGCATTTATTATCACGTGTTAAACGGGTGATGAACTGCTGGTTGTTAAGTGAGGCTTTCAGAATCAATAATGTTAATGACACAGAGACTTCCTTCACATAACCAACATCAAGGTTGGCCAAGAATATTGAATTGCCTTCCGTTTTGTTGAGCTTGAATCCCACAACAAAATAAATGGCTTTGATTATTCTGGGATGAATTGAGTGAGCCAATCTTATTTTATAACCAGAATTTCTTTACACGTTGGGTACGAGTTTAACTCTTGTACGGAGAGAGAATAATAAAAACATTAATTTCTGCTAATAAAAATGCTTGCAAAAATTAGGTGAGGTAATGAACATAAATTTCGTGTCCAGTTAATTTTTGTGGCATAGATGCTCTTAAAGATCGATGAATAAAATTTTGACGTATTAACAAAATGGCTGAATTATTATTACTCTACTTAAATCAATACAGAAGGTTTTATTAATTTACATCATCATATATTTAAATTCTAAACTTGCTAATAATATAAATAAAATAAAATTTTTTGAACAGGTTAATTCTAATATAATAAATTAATAATAAAAAATAATTAATTATTATTATAATAATTTTAGATACCCGTTGTGTAAAACTCAAGCCTCATATTTAATAAAAAAACGAATATAATATTTTCTATAATTATAGAATAATAAAATAATATAAAATATTTTATTTATTTTTTATTAAATTTGAGCCCTGAATTTTTATATGACTGGCATTTAAAATTATAATAATTAAAAAATATTTTTTATTATTAAAATTAACTTATTTAATTTTTTATTTTGTTTATATTAGTGGCAAGTTTGTAATTAAAATATACTGAGAGGTGAGTTTATAAAATTTCCTACATTCATTTAAATAGAATAATAATCACCCGACTATCTTGTTAATGTGTTAAAATCTTATTCATCAATCTTTCCGAATATCTTTGCCTTGAAAAATTACCTAGGTAAAGAAGTCTTGCCCTTATTGTTATTTATCTATGGTAGGAGTTTGGATATCCCTTAAATATTTATGGAGTAGTATATTTTATAAGCGGAATATATAGAACCATAACACACGATTGTTTGGGGGCTATGATTTCTTAGAATTATTAATTCTCATAATCACCTACCAATTCTGTTTATAGGTAGGAAATTGTGCATAGCTCCTATCTTATAAATGTCTTCATCAAGTGGATGTACTTGATTTAATGCAAAATTTTATGAAAAAAATTAAATTGTTTGTACATTAGCTCATGAGGTTAAGGAATAACTTGAACGTGAAGTTACCGCCCAATATCTTTAGGATCTTATTTTTAAAACTCTTACAAATACAAATTAAAAAACCAATATAATTATACACTATAGAAGGGATTTAAAAGTAACTTATAATTCAATAAAGAGCCTTTTTTTATATAAAGTCCAAGAAAAAAAATTTCAAATTAATCAAGCAACTACATGCATGGAATGCTACTGACATTTGAATAAATAAAGTTTCGTAGAAATTTGGAGCTAACTGGTAGCCTTTTAACTTAAGATGATAGTCACTTTAGTTACAAATAATATTGGAGATTTTTTCCTCGATTAAATACATTAAAATCTTTTTAAGTTTAATTTGATGGAATTCGAATGAGAGTCTCACTCTTGTATATATGAGTAATGCTTAAATTTTTTTATTGAAAGTCTTTTGAGTTAAGTATAGAAAATTATAAACTTTTTCGGTACTCTTCTATTAGATACAACCAAAATAAAACTCTAACCGTTATAATATAAATCACTCACACCCATTATCACTTTCATTATCTTGTACCTTATTTGTTTGCCGCCTAGTTGACTAACTCGCATTATTGTACATAATGTTAATAGGCTCACTTGCTCTTGCATGAGCCTTTCCCTTCCTCCACCCTATAAATACCACCCATTTTCTATGCACAATAGGTTACATATATGTAGTACAATCTTTCATTAGCAAGCCTTGTTCAACAAATTTTTACCTTAAGTGCTTATTTTTTACTCCAATTTTATTATTGTAATTATAACTCCATTTGACAAATCCATTTCATTCTTGCCATCAATACAAATATGATATGAAGGTCTTTTAATTTAAATTTAAGAATGATGTGACTTGTGTACTATTTTTTTTTCAAAATTTCCGTGCTTTGGAGTATTTTGACTATTTTTTTCATGATTTGCTTACATAATACAAGTACAAAAGCACATTTTGTGTTGGTATTCTTATACATTTTACAACTTATAAATTAATTTTAATATGAAATTATCAAATTTAATAATTATAAGTGTTAAATGCACTTATTCAAAATTAAAAATTGAAAGGATAATTTAAAATTTTTCGATAATAAAATGTAGTTTCAACAACCCTCTTTATGATTCAACCAGAAAAAAATAAAGACATTTTGATGAAAACGACTAAATTCAAATTTTATCTAAATATCACATAGATTGACATTGTATTTTAGACAAATTTATGTCAAAAAAGTTGTTCTAACTTTTCAAGTCGAAATAACTTAAAGAATGGACTTGTTAGCAAAATACGAGATTATTGAATTTACATAAAAAATATAATTTATCATAAGATAAAAGCCAATTAATTTGTTAGATTAATTATTAGTTGATAACATAGGAGAAGCGGACTTTCTAATTTTTTTTTATTTTTCATAAAATATAAGAAATTGCTGATGTACTTTCTTTATATTAAAAAAGTTTTTTATAAAAACTTTTAATTCTTATTTTCATTAACAACCTCAAATAGCTTTTAAGTTATTTTTGATATGTGTGAACCAAAGAAATGCTATGTTTCATGCATAAAATTGATTGACAATTTAGAAACAAAGACAAATTTAGTAAAATCTCATTAGAATTAATTTTATTTTCTATAAAATGCATGTCACATATATAACTTTACTCTCTTAGAGTCGTTTTTATTTATTTTATCCGCTCTTTATTATATATTATATTTTAGAAAAAATATTCATTTTTATTTATCACTTTAAAATTCTAATAAAATATTAAATATATTTTATTTTTTAAAAATATCTTAACATATTTAATCTTATTATATTTTTTCTCTATTTTTAATTATTTTAAATTTTATACATAATCAAAATTAAAGAATAATTTTAAAAAAATATTAAAAATAAAAAAATTAAATTATTTTTTACTATTTATAA
Source organism: Sindora glabra (assembly GCA_020226215.1). Taxonomy (NCBI): domain Eukaryota; kingdom Viridiplantae; phylum Streptophyta; class Magnoliopsida; order Fabales; family Fabaceae; genus Sindora; species Sindora glabra. The sequence continues at coordinate 11,709,199 of CM035228.1, read as the reverse complement.
AACCAATTAATCACGATACAGAGTAACAACCGAAGGAAATAATACAATATACCAACAAAATCTGTCGCTGGAATCAAATTACGAGCGTTGTACTGTATTGGGAAAGCTTACTGCACTGGCCACCACTCGGAAGAACTAACCCCTTAAAATTCATGGGTTTGCGATGTTCCCAAATTCCAAGGAAGTTAATGCCAATACGTTACAATGAACGTGTTCGTAGCTCCATATCTAGGCCCACGTACAAACCATCCTCGATTTCATCAACTTCTCGTGGATAAGTTACTGTAAATTACATCGAGCGATGCTTGATGCACATTCAAAAGAAATGCATCCTTTGTAACTTATTATTTATGGTATTTTAAAAAAATAAAATTAATTACTTTTTATTTATTATTTTTTATTAATAAATATTTTATTATCTTATACTTTCATCCTCAAAGTCTCGATAAATATACTCCATACTTCTATTTATATTTTTAATTATATTAAAATTTATGCATAAAATGAGAAAATTTTTTATGTACATTTAAATTTAATTATAAATTTTAAAGAAATAAATAAATAATAATGAAGTAAATTTTAATTTCAAATTAAATAATAAATTTAAAATTTTTGTTAAAAATAAATAAATAAAATTATTTTTTAATTTTTATAAAATTGGTTAAGTGTGATAAATAATAAAGAATAAAGAGAGCATTTTTAATTCTCTTGTAACATTGAAATCTCAATATTATTTTTACTTATACTTTGATAAATAAGTTATTTTCACATAATGGTTGAATGATTACAAAAAACTAGCCAGTAATTTACTTATTTATTAAAATATAAGTGAAAATAGAACTAGAATTTTTTATATTATGATAGAATTAGAAATATTTCCTTTAAAAAGGAAAGTAAATGATCACACTTTCCTAAACCCTAAAAAAATAGTGATTGAGGAATGAGGATACGGTCTACAAAATTACCAATCTCGGTGAAAAGAGAATAAATAAATATATAATAGTAAAAATAGTATTACTTAATTATACTATTAGTAATATTTTAAAAGTATAAATTACACACAATATTCTATCAACATTTTCCAAATAAAAAATTTTAAATTGTGCATTAATTAATTATTACTTAAAAATATCTTCATACTTTCGGTTATAGCATTTACGTAATGAGAGAGATTTTGGTACACCAATTGTACGGTGCATTGATCTCTTTTAAAAGTTTAAATTTTTTGAACCGCACAAATTGAAACATAATAATTTCAAGTATTAGTGTACTATATACTCGGTGTATCTTAATCCCTACCTTAGGCAATTTCCGATTCATAATCAGACAAACTCTTTGGAAGTTCATTCACGGAAAAAAAAGGGGGGGGGGTGTTATTTCCAAGCAGTATTGTTCTATTTTTGATTAATTTCGAGCATTTGTGAAACATGAATAGACACCAAAATTTCCAATGCAAGCGAGGAAATGTCCACACATCAAAAGTCAGAGGCTGTTGAGACCGATCCAAAGTTTCTGCAATTTTGGGGCAAACACCCATTGAATATTTGAATACACGAATTGACATGAAAGAGTTAAAAAGAAAAAAGGAAACACACATCAAATTCTGCATTTGCTAAAGTGAGTCACGTACCCTCTGGTATTTTAAGGTTATTAAACTGTGATTCTTCCTATTTTTAGTTTCCTTTCATGTGTAGTCATTAACAAAATTAAATACCCCATGCCTCACCCATGCTCATGCCTAACTAAACTCCCTGTAAAATTATTATCTATAATAACACAGGATTAATCATTAGTCCAGATTTAAAACAGGGGTTTTAGGCCCTTCATCTCATTAAATAAACGAGTAACGTGAGAAGAGCTTTGCCTCTTGAGAAATTTGAATATGTTATTATTAAATTATTTTTTTTTGGAATCTGGCATTACCCTAAATAAACACAGTAATCAACGTATAATCAAATAGAATAAAGTAAAACTCAGTAACATAAACAATCTGGAAGAAGAATTATAAAGACAGAGAAAGGGATGGCATTTACAAATCTGGGAAAAAAAGGTAGTTTGGATTGTTAAAAGAAAAAATGTATTTGCATGTCAATTTCATACATCGGATTTAGATACACAAGATACATGCATGTATAAATGATGATGATGGTGGTGGCTTGGCAATGTTGGCATATCATCCGCAGAGACACAAAACCCTCAGATTTGCAATTTTGTGTCACAGCAAAAAGAAAAATGAAAATCAAAAGGAGAGGATTAGGAAGAATTTTCCTCTTTGTTTTTTTTTTCCCTCCTTTTGTTTTCATTTCTGCGTTTGAAGAACCAATGGGATGCCCCCACGCGTCCTCCAGCACTCCCCAGTTAGATCACAACTGTAAGAACTGGGCGAGCTCGGTGGGGTTGATGACGTTACGGACGTGGGCCCCATCCATTTTCAACAGGCTCGCTACTTCCACGTACCTTTGTACCTTCTCCGGCTCCGCTTCTTCCTTCGGCCTCGGCTTCGCTGCTTTCCTCTTATCGGTGCTGAATGCAGGGGGGCCCTCCGCCGCTCGATCCCACACTTGGCCAAAGATGGTCCCCTTAGTGAGGAACTCGTGGGCCAAACACCCCGCCAGTAGCTGATTATTGGCGGCAGGCGGCGGCGGCTCCAAGCCTTTGGTCCTGGCTACTGTGGTGGTGGCCGGCTCGAAGCCGATCCTCGGCTTATCCGGCTTGAGGAATTTTGTTTGGGCTGTAGCAGTTATGGCTGAGGAGGGTTTGAGTCTGTCAAAACCTTCGTCTCTCTCTTTGCGCTTGTTATTATTATTTGTGGGGACACTCCCACTCGCACTCCCAGTTGGTGTCAACACGCGCCGAGGGGGCAGACGCATCGTTTTGGTATTCATGGCCAACTGATTGCATGACACGTAAGCAGCCCAAACTACCCTTTAAAATAAGAAAATAAAAATTAAAAAGATGAATGACACACCCTTTCAAATTTCAAAAAAATAAAAAAAGAGATATTTCTCAGATAAAAATGGAAAAAAAAAAGGGAATCTAGAAGTAATAAATTAGAAGGAACGGTTCAAAAAAGAAGTTGGGAATGAAGGGGCAGAATAGTAAATCAACAACAATAAGAGAGAGAAAAAGCAAGAGGGCTAATTAGAGAAGAGAGAGATGAGAGAGAGATAGAGAGGGAAGGACTATTGCCGGCATCTGGCTTCCGGAGAGTCTCGCTGTACACTGGAATTTCTGGAAACACAGATAGAGAGAATAAACAGATATAGATAGAGAGAGAGAGGCTCGCTAGGCGAGAAGAGAATGGGGTGAGGTAAGGAGGATTCATTATTTATAGTACTGATGCTGAGGTATTGCCCTTGGAAATTGATTATATTACAAGGGTGCCACGAGATGGATTCAAATGTCTAATGACTATGATGCCCCTCTTTGTTAAATAAGTATTTTTCATTTACCACTTTTTACCATTTTAAGTATTGGCATTGCACACAAGTTACCCATTCTCGAGAGGCTAAATTAAAAAGGAAAAATTGTTTACCAATTCCCAAAGAAAGATGGCATAATTCCTGTTTGGCAAGACAGATTTGGATTGTGATTAGAGATCTAATATATACTTTCGCTTTAAAAAACCCAAATTAGGATCAAATTTTGGAGAATCCCCTCTTAACGTAGTTCTATTAAATATTTATGCAAAATTTAATGAAAATTCTTTTTATGTTTTTAAAATTATTCTGCAATTCTCTTCTTTAACATAGCAGTCTTGTAAGTTTAAAATGATCATTGAGATTCAAAGTCACTGAATCTTGCATTGTTTACTTATCAAACATATTGTAAAGTCAAAAGAGTTAAGAAAAATCAAAATCCAATAGCACTATTTTGATATTAAAATTAATTAAACTCATTGGAAATTTGGTCAATAGTTATTGTTTATTTTAGTGATAAAACGTTGTCAATATTAATTTTCTTGTATGTTGGGTCAATGGTAACAATTTATTACATTTATATAGGATAGTAAATTTTATGGAAACTTATTTAGATTTATTTCAAAAGAGCACATTTTATAATGTGTGAAAAACTAATTTTGCAAAGTATTTTTAATTAGACTCGTCAATTTATTTCGGAGGAAATTATAGTAACCAAACCCATCCCCACTTCAGCATATGAACTCATACCCATATTGATAAAGATAATAACATCCGAGTTCGAATCCAATCAATATCTAAAATGGGTTCTTCCATTAAAACGGATTTGATTTATTGCTCAACTACTTATAATATAAAAAATATAAATTTATATAAATATAATAAAAATAATATATTTAATAAATAAAATAATAATAAATATATATAATAATTCATTGTAGTAGTATTTGAATTACAAATCTTTAATAAACCAATATGAAATTAAAAGAAAAAGAATAAATCGCCGACTTTTACTTATTTTTTTTAAGACACAGGGCTTCGATTTAGGAGACGAAGGGAGAGAAACATTTGAAACCAAAATATGAAAAAGTTTATACTCTAGAGTAAAAATTTAAATATGAAGTGTCAATGTTAAAGAAATATAAAAATAGAAAGAAAATGGCTAAATATTGAGTTCTATAATTGGGATTTGCTTAAAATTAATATATTACTAAAATAAAATAGTTGAACCAATTTAAATAAAAATCATTGATTAAACAGAATTTTCATCAATTCAAATGTATAATTGATTTAATAATTAACTTAGATTGGGCCAACTATAATTTACCAATTTGCAATGAATCAATTGAGTTCAATTTTAATAACTAAACAATCAATGCCAACATACATAAAATTATAATTGTTTATCGAACATTATTATTATTATTATTATCGTCATCATTATTATTATTATTATAGGAGTGACATGTTATTTAATGTGTAAATACAAGGTCCTAGGTTTGAACTTAAGATATGAGTAGAGAAAAATTGATATCAATGCACAACTAATGTTTTGTTTAAATAGGAAATAATAGAGAGAAAGGAAAGGAAAAAATTACACCATAACCTTCTCCTTATTTGTAAGTTTTGATTAAGGAAAGAAGAAATAAAAGGTTTATGATTGTACCTCAAAAACTCTCTATTACATATTTTGTATTCCTCCAATTTGAAGGATTTTCTAAATAGTTAAATGAAAAAAGAAAAAGTCATTAATTAACAATGCATTCTTCTCCCATCTCATTTTTCTATTCTTTTTCATTGTCTTCACTTTCCTTCCCTTTTAACCTCTAGATATATTGTAAGAGTGTCAACATCAAACTTACTATATAATATAAATTGAGTAATAATATTTAACCATTTAACGATAAAATATTAAGCTAAATTGTAAGATAATATATTCATTCTAAATAATATTACTTTAAGAAAAAATACATTAGCCACCTTTGAGGTTTAATAAAATTACATAAATATTTCTTCTAATTTAAAAATCTATTTAAATCTCCTTTGAAATACCAAAAAAAAAAAAACTACACTTGAACTAAAATTTGAATTTTTCATCAATGAATTAATGAGAAAAGATAATTATATATTCTAATTAAACTTAAAATTGATGTCTTAGGTAATTTCACATTCCGACAATAGCAATTAACATTGATTTAAACGTCAATATTATAAAAAATTGATGTATTAATTATATCTCAATTTTTTTCTCAATTTTTTGAGTTAACACTTCCCTTTCCTTTCGATGTTGATTTTCTAACAAATGACATAAAAAACTTTTTAAGTATTACAATGTTAGTTCTTTATTTGTACCAATGTGCTTAGTTGCTTAGATTTTTAAAAATGTTATTGTCCTTTCATAGGCATTGCTTTTCTTTTTAATTGATGTCAATTGTTTGATACTATTTTATATTTTTGTAGTAATGCAATTATTTTAAATTTTGTGCAATAGATTGACAATAATTTGACAACACTAAAATGATTAAACTATTGATAAAAATTGATAATATAATTAACTAAGATTAAATGACAAAGTATCACTTAGCCAAGCCATATGATCATATCTTATTATTTATAATTTTCTTCCAATATTTACTTGTACTTTTGGTTATGTAGAATCATGGTTATCAATTTTTGCCTATGCATTTTTGTCATTTTTTAAAAACAAGTTAAAAAAAAGGAAAGTGTTATAAATTCTTTAATAATGTAATAACTTTTATAAGAATAGAAATGAGATTAATCCCCATAAATGGTGGGATAACAAGTTTTGGAAGGATAATTAGAGTGAGTTTGGACCTTTAAGGCATCATTTTATAAGACCATTGAATAAAGCCCAAATCAATTAAAAAGTAACAAATTTAATTATGCTTACTAAAACTTGGAAATTAGAAGAATTTGCTAGTTTATTTAATAAAGAAATCTTACTAGCTATATAAAAGATTTATGTAAATTTTCAAAATACTACTAAGGATGAACTTGTTTGGGTCTTACTAGCAACGATTAGTTTTGTATGGCTAGTACTTTTATTAGGATAAGATTTATGTTGTCTAATGACTTTGATCATGTTGGGTTTGATTTCCAATGGATTTGGTGGCTTCCAATTCCTTCCAAAAGTCAAACTTTAATATGGCTTATCACCGGAAAAAGTGTAAAAGTCAAAAGCTTGCTTAAGAACAGAGAGTTACAAATATCATAGGTATGTTCTTTTGGTATATAGTAAGAAGAGAACCAAGCCTATATATTATATCATTGTGAGAAAATTAAAAACTTCTTGAAGCAAATGCAACTACTAGCTAATTTTCCTATTAGTGTATCTATTAACTTTATGGAGTGGTTTAGGTTAAATTGTCAATCTTTTGAAAAGTTGCAATTGTTGAATCTTCCATGAAAGGTAGTCTTTACCACTATCATCTGGTGTATATGGATTTGTAGAAAAGACATCATTCACAGCAAAGTTAATGATCATTAGTAGGCTTTGTTGCTTCAATCTTTCCTTGAAAAAGTTATAGCGATAGTTATCAAGATGAAAGTTTGTAGTGATCACTGAGTTTTTGGAGAGGTGAAAAGGGCTTCTTTATCGTTGGTGAGATATGAATGTCTTAAGAAAGGTTAGCTGACTTTAAACACTGATGGTTCTATAAATAAAACTTTGGGGTTAATTGGAGAAGGACAAGTGTTGTGAAATAGCAATGGACAATGGTTAAAAGGGTTTTATAAGAATATAGGGGTAGTAATTGATAATGATTAAATAGGTTTTACAAGGGTATATAAAATTCAAATAGTGTATTGACAAAGAATTTAAAGCTTGATTGAAAATTTTAAATTAACTAATGAAATGCATATCACTTATCTTTACATCTAATGGATGTCTAAAGTGTTGTTAATCTTATTATTAGTGATAAAGATGATAATCTCTTACTTAACAACTTGTTGAATCAACGTAGGATATTGTTAGATCAAATTTCTCATAACACAATTTAGGATATTTTTAGAAAAGCGGATCAAATAGTTGAGCGACTAATAAGGAAATGCTAAAATGAGTAAGCTCCTTTAACTACACTATGCAATCCTCCGATGAACGTGTTATCTCTATTACGAGGGAATAGTCCTTTAGTTTTATTTCCCCGTTATGTAATTTATAAAAATGTTTGTATTTTTTACTTTCGTTAACTTAGTTTTGTTTTGCCTCTATTGTTGTGGGGTTCCTTTGAGGAAAAAAAAATCACAATAAACATAATTGTAAATATAAAACAATTTAATTAATTAAAGTGAATATATTACTAATTATAAGGGAAAAATACATGTATCTTACTAAAATTGAATGCTATTATCATTCTTGGTAACAGACCAGCTTCTAACCACAATTTTGGTCACAATTGCTGAGAAATTCCCACAAAGTTAGGATAATATTATATTATTACCATATGCAAGCAGTCCCATTCAACTTTTTAGGGAGTAGTAACAAGCACGTCTAAACATGATTGGTGAAATTCGTATGCAACAACTGTAAAGTTTGTTCATCTTAATACATCTTCATCTTCATGAGATATACATGCGCCAACCAGTTTCGATTTGGATAACGTCATTCTTGTTGGTGAATACCTCCAAAGCTCAATGGGGCAATATCTAATTCCTATCGAGAAATTAGATTACTCTTAGACCCCCAAAATAAGAATGTAAAATAAATAAATAAAAACAAAAAGAAAAATTACATTGCTTAGTCATATCGCATTCATGATACTGGGAATCCAAGGCTTTCCATCATTCAAAAGGGTGTATTATCTTCGCCTGTGTTAAATAAAGAAATTTAAACGGTTGGTATTCGATTACTTATATTTTAAAATTCAATTAAATAATCTATAAGTATCATTATAAACTTTTAAAGAAATTAATTGTATATCCTAATCTTGACTTTGAATTGAAGTAATCTATCTAATTTTTAAACTTTCTTTCCTATCCAAAATAAAAAAAAAAATGAAGAAATTTACAGGGTTAGAATAGTTCTGTGTCCTTGTCGATGCACTCAGGAGTCACTCTTAGCTAAAAGGGGGAAAAAAGGGGTAAAAAGAAATAACTCGAATTATCTGTGACTGAGTAACCATATCGATAGTCAGATTATAGGGAAAAAAAATGAATTAAACTTTCAATAATAGCTACTTTTTAACAATAATAAATCAATGAACTTTACGGCAGGATTTAGATGAGAATCTACATTTGTTTTCACGTTGTAGAAAATAAGAATTACAAATTATAACACACAATTAGAATGTTACTAACCTTCATTGATAATGTAGTAATATTTAATGTTATTTTTATTATTTTATTTCTTTAATATCTTAAATTTGAATTTAAAATTTTATATGTATTAAATAATTTATTACTTTTATTATAGAAAAAAGAAATATATTTGTAAGTCTTTGTTTTTTCCTTTTTTAAGAGCTCAATTACATAAACATTGAAAGCACTCCAAAATCATATATTTTCCTCGACCATAACAACATAATTGTGAATTCTATTATTTATTGAAGCGTAAATACAATAATTAATCTCTTACTTATAATTATTACATCTTTCAAAATTTAAAATTAATATTACTAATCTCTTATTTTCGTTTTTATTACAATGATTTATTAAAATGCTTTATCTCTTCAATTTACTTGTAATATTAAAATAAATAAAAATATTGAAGTTCATTATTATATTTCATTTTAAGAATGTCTATTTTTACATTATATTATTTTTTATTATTTATTTTAGTATTATGTATGAAGGGAGGGATGAATAATTATAATAAAAATAAAAATAAGAGATTAATAATTTTAATTATAAAATTTGAGAATGTAATAATCAATATTTTTATAAATAAAAAATAAAATATTACGTTTGGGAAAAGTTTGTTATAAAATATATTTATAAAATATTAAGATAATAAAAATATTTATTTATTTAATTTTAAATATAAAAAATTTTGAAAAACAAATCTCTTTATTTAAAAAATTATTTTTTAAAATTATAAATATAATTGATATATCATTACTTTTTCCATATATATCTAAATAATATTTTTTCTAACAAAATATTCTGATCCTAAATACACGATCCACAACAGCTTGAAAAATACATAAAAAATTTCTCTTTATTTAATCTTTCAAATTTCAACGAACATGATGTCATCATGCTTTTAACCCGGCATTTACGAAAACTGTCGAAAATTAGGAACTGACGCCATGAAAGTCAGCATCAAGCAAATTTCTTTTCAAAACGTAAGTTTGCAAGACTTTAATTTTCAACCCTAACTCTGTTTTTTCTCCTAGTACTAGAACTTCTAGTTAAGTCCTAACCCCTATTTCAATTATTGTTTCCACCTTACATGTTTTTCATGCAATAGTTTAAATGAATCATTGGAAAATTAAAAGGAAAACTTGCAATTCGGGAGAAAATATAATGATAAAAATAATATATTTACATTAAAGAATAAATATTGTTTTCTTTTTTTGGCTTGATGACATAGCTTTCCTATGCTTGTTTAGAATAAAAATCGAAAGAAATGAAAGAAAATTTTAAAAATTAATTAGTAGAGAAATATGAAAAAAATTAAAATTTTTATGTGTAAAAATAATAACAATCTTATTCATTTTTTTTCCTTTCAATGAAAAAAAATTAAAATTTAAAACTTTCTACCATTTTTCTTTTCTTTCTCTCTTACTTAACTGGGGGGTAAATGTTTTCCGTTTCACAAATTTTATCATTTCACTAGAAGCAAACGCAATCTACGAATCTAAGCATGATGCGTCATGCGTCACGAGACAAGTGCCTCACGGTGGCATGCGTTAGTTTCTTATGGAGATGGCACACTTGATTGTTTTTTTGTAAATTGTCATGTAGATATAGAGCATTCATTAATGTTTCTTTGCTTTCATTTTTTTAAATTTATGACATCTCATTTAATTGTATTCATCAAGTTTTTTTGTTAATAAAAAATCAAACTACTAATATAAATTATGTCACATTAGGGTTTAAATTTAGTCAATTACAAGTGCAAAACGTTTTATAGTGTAATTGAACAAAAAATTATAGTTATTAAAAGATAATAATAATTAAAATTTTTTACTTTTTATTGGTGTGATAATATATAAATGAATCACATTTTAAATTTAATTTATACAATAAATTGAATTTAAATTCTAATAAGTATACTCAAATAATTAAGGTTTCATTTCATGCAATAATAAAAAGTTATACTTATTAGAAGATAATAATAATTAAAAAATTTTACTTTTTTATTGGTATGATAGTATATAAATGAATCACATTGTAAAATCAATTTATATAATAAATTAAACTTAAATTCTAATAAGTATATTGAATTAATTAAAGCTCTGTTTCGCATAATAAATAAGTGAAAAACTAATCTTTAGGGGTGTTTTTCATACTAACTTATTGAAAAAATAAGTTTTAATTTAATAAATTACCTAAAATAACTTATAACTTGTAATTTTCTATTTTTTCACAATTCTTTTTATATCTATTCTTATTCTTTTTATTAATTTATAATCCATGTCCTTTATAATATAAATCTAAATATTTTTTATAAAATATTATTAATTTAATTTTAATATAATTATATCTTAATTTTAAATTATAAATATATAAAAATATATATGTAAATAAATAATATAATAAAATATAATTAATTCTATTTTAATTAATTATAATTTTATAATAAATAGTAAAATAAAAATTATTTAAGTAAATAAATATATAAGTTTATAAAATATAGTTAATAAAATATTAAATATTATATTTTTATTTTAAACTTCTTAATTTTATTAATATAATTTAATTTTTAGATAAATATGAATTATTTTAATTATATATATATTTTTATTAATATGTGTTTATGTTATTTTATAATTTTAGCTACTTCAATAACTAATTTTATGAAATATTTTAGTTAATTTATCAATTATTAGTAATAAATTATTAATTATTAATTATAAGCTATCAATTATGAATTAATTTATCAGTTATTTATGTGAAACGAAGTCTAAATGCATAAATTCAAATATGATATATTATTTATAAAATTTAAATTTGATTTAAATTAATTTAATATTATCATCTACTTATATATTATTACATTATTAAAAATTAGTAAATTTGTTTTGCTATTGATAAATTTTTTAATTATTATTAATTTTTCAAGGATAATTCATATTTTTATTTTTTATAATATAAAATATTTTATACTAATATTGAATCAAATTTAAGTATTTATTTATATTAATTATGATTATGATTTTATGCCAATTGTTTAAATATTTTTAATTACTATTATGAATTTATTATAATCAAACGTTATATTATTTTTCAGTTACACGTCAGAAAAATTTGCATAAGTTGAAAAAAAGAAGATGATGTATCTCTGTATGTTAAAAGTCAAAACTCAGAATAGAAGAGCCTTTGGTAATATTCAAAACATGAACGATGTTTTCATAATTTCATCTAAACTTATGGCATAAAACTGTAACTGTATTTTTATTTATTTATTTTTATTTTAAAGAGCGATCTCTCTCTCTCTCTTTTCTCCCCTTCTTTTTCCCATGATTATTAGTTCATGTTACTATCGGTGAGGGAGACGCTGAAGCGGAAGGGATAAACGACCTGCCGTATCCACTCTCGAAATCTGCAGCGAAATGATGGCTGCGCTTTACCTCCTTTCAAGTCTCAGCTGCTCGTCTGTCGTTTCCTTTCCCATAATCCAATCGATGGGGGATTGCAGGGATAAATTTCAAACCTCTCGGCACCGCCGAAATCCGAAATCATTTCAAGACCTCGATGATTACCCACCGGTTCACTTTTCTACGATTTTCTCTGTTTGTTTGTGTTTGTTTCTTGAGAAAGATGATATATCCGGATGGGAGCCATGGGACTTGCTGTTATTAAGTTTTTTTTTTTTTATTTCGTGGGAAGATTTTTTTATGTTAAAATTATTTATTTATTTATATAAAACAAAGAATAGATATATTCTTTGTATACCTTAAGTAAAAAATTATGATATTTAATATTGCATAATATTTTTAATTACACTGTACTCATTTAACACATTTTATAATTATATTTTTTAAAAAATAAATTTTATTAAAATAAATAAATGATAATTAATTTTATCAGATTAATTCTATCATATATTAAATAAAATTTAATGTTTATATGAATTGATTTTATAAATAAATCGTGTCTCATTAAATTCAATTTTTTTATCTCAACAAATTATAAAAGTCAATGAAAATTATTAAATTTTATGCATTTAGTAGAACACAACGTGGAAAAGAACACTTCATTTTACTTGCTCCTCTTGTATTTTTTTTTCTCAAATAGAAATTTAGCTCCTTATATTTTTCTGAAGAATGATTTCCACTCTAATATCTAGACTATATGAAAACCAAAATCGAAAATTTTGCTGGTCTTTGCAAATTAATATATTTTTTTTCTCGTATGCCCTGTCAGCAGCCATGTTTTTGGATGGACTAGTCCGCTTGGTCCCATTCTTAGGAATGCACAACCAAGGGTTAAGGTTAATGTCGATGACAAGACAAAGCAGGTTCTGGACATATCCTTATTCTTCACTCTCTGGCTTGCCACAGCATGTTGGTTGTTTGAAGATTCAAATAGTTGAGGAAGAAAGCAGTATACGAAGATTTCCTGCTTATCCCCTTCAACATTTTTCTTGCTTCTTCCTTCTGTCTTTTCCTTAGTTTTATCGTTTAATATCGTCGTGCAGATAATGTCATTCATAATCGCTTTTTCTATTTTGGGAGCTTTGTTTGAAATGGTATTTAGTGTGAATTTTATGTAATAAATAAATTATTAAAAATAATTTAATAATTTAATTAATAAATTATAAATTTGGGAGCTTTATAATTTAATTAATAAATTATAAATTATTAAAAATTAGTAATTTATACATTTTTATTTCGATAAATTTCTTAAGATAATTTATAGTTTATAAGTTTATAATTTTTTTAAAATTACCTCTGCCCTTTTAATTAAATAACAATCTATATTTTAGTTATATAATTAAATATTTGACATATAATTATTAATTCAATATAAATAAAAAATAAGTAAGTAAGTGGATTTGTAATATTATAAAAATATGATTAATTAAATTTTAGATTATTACATCCTTATTTGAATAATAATAAAATAATAATAAATAAAAATATATAATATTATAAATATAATTAATTAAATTTTAATTAATTGTTGTCTTATTTAAATATTTCAATTATAATAATATAATCTCAAAATAAATATAAATTAAGTTAATTGATATATCCATTTATATTAACATATATTTTTATGTCATTTTATATTTTTCACTTAACTCAATAATTTATTATATCAAATTCTTTTAATATAATCAATCAACTTATTAATTATAATTTTTTATTTATTAATTATCATTAACTTATTAATTATCAATTAATATATTATTTATCACTTAATATTGTACCAAGCAAAGTCTTAATCTCTCTTGGAAGTTGGAGTTTTTATTATTTTAATTCTCCATTCAATTCTCATTCTTTATGTATATAAACCTAAACCTAGCAATCTTGACCCATATTCATTTATCCATTCATATCCATCCTTATTTTGATCCATCCACATCCATCCATTTTAATTTTAGAGTGAATATGGGTTAGGTCATTATTGATTAATTAAAATAAGGGTCATATTGGATCAACCCGAAGATAACCATTTATCCATTTATATTCATAGGAGGTAGATTTGTACACTATATAAATAAATACTATAAAATAAAAAATATTATAATAAAATATATTTAGAAATTTAATATAAATTAAATATCTTTAAAATTAATTTTTTGAAATTAAATATTATAATATTATTATATATGTGATAATATCATTTTTTTTTATAAAAAAGTAAAATCAAGTCTAATCTTTTGTACTAAAATCTATATAATTTATTATTTTTACTTTTAAAACTTAAAAATAATCACAAAATTACCTTTTTCAATTTTCAAATAAAAAATCTTATAATGTTACATATTATATGTAATATATCGTATAATTATATGTTAGATTCTTAGCTATACTTTGTAAATATCAATACATCAATAAGGTCAATTTTTATTTTTAGGTGATACTTTACAAATTAAAATCTAATTATTGATATATATGCAATTTTAAAAGTATAATTTATTATTGTAAAAGAATACATATAATCTAGAATTTTAAAATTTTTTAATTTTATTATAATTTCTATTTTAAATTAGATAAATTTTATTTAATGTATATTAAAATTAAATTATTTAATTAACTATATTTAATATTAAATAAGTTTCTAAATGGATGTTACTTTCTTGTCATTTTTACTCGATTGCTTCCCTCTCGACTGTCAACTTGTTTTATCTTTTTTCATGCGCATGCCAGCTACCATTCTCACTTTGCTTACGATTCATGCTTTCATTATAATTACAAGTTATAAATTCAGTGTAAAGTGCTAAAAATTAGATGAAAGAAGGCTTTTAATATCAAATTTCAATGAAATAAAATACATCTAAACCACAGATTATTAGCTAAATTTTTTCTTTTTATAATTCATTTTAATTTGTTATTTGCGATCATAAAATAAAAATATATGCTATATAACAGTTATCTACCAAGATTTATTTTTTTTATTGTTCATCCCCTGAATTTTATTGTTAATGATATAAAATTAAATAATTTGTAAATATTATTATAAAATTTTCAAAAGGTTGATGTGACATGTTTAAACCTTAAAATTGGGCATTTTATCTATCTAAACAATTTGATATATATGTTACTGGGTAAAATAATTTGATGCATAACATGTAACTTATGTTTGATGAAAAATATTTTTAACAATATATAGTTATAAAATTTTATCATTTAAAAAATATCTTATTTATTTAATATAAAATATAAAGAGTTTAAAAAATTATTTTCTTTCAATACTATAATCTTAAATATTATTTTTTAATTATAAATATAAATAATATATTGTCTTTATTAATATATATATTAAAATTTAAATTTAAATTAAAAGTAAATAAAAATAAAGAATAAAAAATTTGATAGCATAAGTTTGTTTTGAAATAATACTAATAAATATAAAATAGTGGCGAAAAATAATATTAATAAAAATAATAAAATATAAAATAATAATAATTTGATGGATAAATGGATGAGTCAGGTTAATCATATATTCATGATCCATGACCTATTTAAAATTTTATATTGAGTTATAAATGGATAAGTGGATTAATAATGACCCATCCACTTTTGACCCTATTCATATCCATCCTAATCCATCCATTTGTCACACTTAGTCCTCCTGCCGTTAAAAAGAATATTTCTACTGCATGAAATTAAATGTGCCTATAAAAGAAAAAGATTTAGCTTTTTTTTTTGGTTATTTAATTTTTGCTAAATTACACAAATCCCTGTATACTATGGACATCATGTAGTTTCAAAATTTGTAATATACCCCTTAGATTAGAGACTGTAAATTTTCGTGTTTTGATGTTATCCTGGTTCAAACATGTCACCGGAAAGCTACATGTGACCTACTTCTATCATTAAAATTGAATGTATGTTGAAGAAAATGGATAAATTGCAAGTAAATAATAGTTTAGGATGAGTTTTAAGGTTTAAGTAAATTGTACGAATTGTATAATTTAGAGACGACGTTGTAATTTTAGCATTTACCCCTTATTTGGTAATATTAAAAATAAGATTTCATTTCATTTTCAAATGAATTTTTTTAAAAAATAATGTTTGGCTTTAAATATAAAAGAATTTCATTTCATTTCATTTACAATTTCTATTTTAATTACATTTGTGCTATTATGAAATTCATTTAATTTAGTAAGGATTTCATTAGAGTTTATTTTATTTGACCAAAAAAATATTTTTTATAAAAATTTTACCCTCTTTCTAACATTATACTTATCATAATATCATCAAAATCTATTTTTTAATTAAATTTCATATATTTTTAATATATTTCAAATAAAATAATTAATTTACAAATGAATTGAAATTATTATTTTTAATAAAGTATCTAAACAATAGAATTTATTTATAAATGAATTGAAATGAAATGAAATCAATTTTAAAAAACTCATATGCCAAACAAAGCATTAATTTTTATACATTTCAGGCAGTCCTTCTTATCTATAAGAAATGCGCATGCTTATCCTTTCTTGTGTAAAGTCTAAAATCACATTTTTACAAACGTGAATGGCTTTAAGTTTTCACATGTTAATGGAGCATTAAATTAATTTTTATCACTTTCCCACACATTTGTTGGTGAATTGTACTATAAATACGTTTGATCTTTTCTAACCAGCGTAAAGAAGAAAAATATTTCTAATTTTATTATAATATCAAAATTTAAGTATTATTTTTATATATATTTTTAATTATTTTTAAATTTTAATGATCATTCAACTATAATATTATAATATTTTTTTATTAAAATATAAATGAAAATAATATTGTATTGAAATCTCTCGGTAAACTGACAATATTTTCTGACCAAACTATTCTTTAAAAAAAAAGTCAGAAAAAAGGGGTTTGCTCGATCCTATATGTAGCCTGTCTGTTGTTAACTCAATTGCCTTTCATCTATTGTTAGCTGATAGACAGTGGACACAAAATACATGTGCAAGGTTACTTCCTCATCTTCTCCAACATGACCCATCGTCAGTTTCCTTCATTGACTAACCTTGTTCTGCGTTTGGTTTTATATGTCGCTCACCTCGGTGGACAATATTCCATCCATTCAGCAACCGCACATAGATAGTTCAGATAAAAGCAGTGAAGAGGAGTGATAAAGTGCTGAAAAACATGATAATTACAGACGAATTTTATTTATTAATAGGTAAAGATTTAAATTTTGAAGATAATATTTGTTGAAAGGAGAAAATTTTGTTAGTATTCTAATTCCTAAAATAATTATCCCAGCCGATGGAAGGAGATGAAGAGATGCTATGATTCTGCAGAATTTGGGACGTCAAATGATTTGGTTCAAAATCGGAATCTTCATGTGATTGCATATTACAAGTTAAAAGTGCAGAGAGGCCTTCATGGGAATGAGATGCAAATGGTGTCTGTCTATGAAGCGTGGATCTCAATAATCTCAGCCTTGTACGGTGTCAAGTCTTTGCACGGATCAGCAGAATGCAGAAAGCATATTCTGTCCCTTTGTTTGGATGCTTTAATGCAGTGCCAATATTGATCCTCGCGCATGCAGCTTCCGACTGGCATTGCATTCTTGTTTCATATGTTCTTGTCTTCTAGAACGAATTTCCTGTTGTGTCTTTATCATCCAAGACGAGTCATAGTGATACGAATACGATACAAGTGAGACTGTCTTTCGTTGCTGTTATTTTGTTTGTGCGCTTTGAGCCTTACACATTATGGATCTCACCCTCGAAAGTGAGAACCTTTTTAAATGAGAATTGCAATTGTAATGACCCATGAGGATAACGGTTTTCGACGCAGCAATATTACTTTCATTCTAGGATTTGAAATTGAATTTTCAACGTAAATCAAGTGATATTATTAAATGTACAGTAATATAATAAATTTATAAAATTTATTTTAATAGATATAGAAAATGAGTAATACTATGAGAGTTTCATCTTTTAAGAGATTAAGTATTTTTATAATTACATTATATTTAATTTACTTATTTTAATATTAAAAAAAGATAACTCAATAATAAAATATTTAATTTTTTAGGAAATCAAGTTTCCCATAACATTACAGGCAAAATTATCATATTACTGTTTTTTCGAAAACTTATTTCCGTTTTACCATTGTTTGAAAATATATTATCAAAATACGCGCGACGGGCGGAGGGGCCAGGCCGGATGGCGTCCTCGGGGAGGAGGCGCCAACCTGGATGGCGCCTCCGGTGCACCTTAAGGGCGCCATTTTGAATGGCGCCCTTACTTTGCAATTTTTCTTTGAAAATAATTAAATTTGATGTCATTTCAAAATAAAAATTTTAAAAATAAATAATATGTGATTGTGATTCAAAATAAGTTTTTAAAAATAAATTACTCATTTCATAATTATATTTGATATCATAAAAAAATATTTTATTCCACTTTGATATTTAATACATAAATTTATTATAGGAATTAAATAAGAAAGTAGTTAATGATAATAATATATTTAATAAAAATAATAAATATTTAGTAAATAATTAAATATTATTAAAATAAAATATAGGATCAATAAAGAATAATTACATAATTTATATTAATGTCTCTCAAAATTTGATCCAATGATACTTAATATTTATCTTTTTTCGGGATTATATTATTACAAGTAATTATTTAATATGTTATTACACATAAGCAAATTTATTAAATTATTCAATAATATTCTTTATATATGAAGTTGAAGATTGTAAAAAATGAAAAGAAATATAACGAAATAAATATGTTTCTTTTTATTTTGTATTTATTCCAATAATATTCTTGCTACTTTGTATTTATTTCAATAAAATTATTTTTATTTTGTAACAAAATAAATACGAAATGATGAAGTTGAAGATAGTTGAAAATTTAAAAAAATGTGGTTATTTCGTTGCAATAATCTTTTCATTTTGTAATCATTTTGTAATGAAATTAAAATTATAACATGAATTAATTCTTTTTTATTTCGTCACAATGATAAAATATTTTTGGTAATGAGAGGCAAAAGTACCGATTTACTATTTTTTTAAAAATTATTTTTCGTTTTACCGTTTCTTTAAAATATTTTATCAAAATACGCACAGCGATGGAGAGACGCCAAATGGTGTGTCGAGGGACGCCAGATAAAATAGCATCGTTGGCGCTCGAGGGAAGGGACACCAGGCGATATGACGCTTTTGGCCTACGGTACCCTCGCTCTTCATTTCTAAGTTAATTAACCAGTAACCGTGTCTACTGTGGATCCAAAAGACTTAGATTTTGGTATTGTACATGGCCAGCATCCCCATCTACGTTGACAATTGCGCTATGTGTTTTGACTTCAATATTTGGTGGACTTAACTCAGAACGTATTGAATAAACATAGCATTTAATATCATTTACAAGGATGATGGTTATTTATCCTTCAAATATTATAAATAATATTATTAATTTTTTTATATTTATTATAACTATTTATTCCTTTCTTCACTTATAATATTAAAATAAATAATGAGATAAAAATTTAAATAAAAAATAATTATATATTTCATATTATGAAGATAAAATTTATTAATTTTATTTAATATTATTTATTTATTTTAACATGGTAAACAAATAAAAGAATAGATAATTATAACAATTGTGAAAATAAAAAATTAATAATGTTAGTTATTAAATTTGGGAGATGTCATTATCATTACTTTTATAAAAAAAACTAAATATTATAATTATTTTAAAGTTTATTATTTTATATTATTTATATATTAACTTAAAATTTGAGAGATGTGCCTCGACCACCCTTAGAGGCGCCATTTGATTTGGCGTCTCTCTGTCGCTGTGCGTATTTTGGTAAAAATTTTTGAAAGAACGGTAAAACGAAAAGTAGTTTCTAAAAAATAGTAAATCGATACTTTTGCCCAACGAGATGTGGAACATGGAATAATCCTTATCATTAAAAAAAAATAAACACACATTATTTTAAAAAATTTGTAATTAATTTATATTTATTAATAATTTATAATAATTAAAGTTATGAAAATAAAATATCAGAGGAGAGAATAAAATTTTAGTTAGAAGGATGTTATTAGAAAAAATTGTATATATTTGATGCGTTATATGAGAATTGAATTAATTGTGTATTTGTGAGAAGAATTGATAATTAAAATCGATATAAGTACCTACGCAAGAAGATAAAAATGTTGTAATAATCAAAACCATCCTAAATGTTAATGTTTGGCAATAAAATAGTAAGATATATGTGCATTAATATATAATAAACATAAAAAAGAACGTTAATGTCTACATAGATGATGTCTAGTCCCACATCCAGGATCGGTAATGTGGCAGCCATATCTACTAACCCTCTGCACAGGCTCGGGAGTCACATCTCCGGTGTCTGTGGCTCCTCTACCTCCAGCTCCCACTGTGCCTCTGTCTCTGGCTCCCACTCTACCTCTATTGGCAAGCATTGAGTCATATGTCATCATGCCACTAAGTTCTGATCCCTGATCTTGAGTATGTAGATCAAATGCACGACGATATGACAGTGATGGACCAGCATCACCGGAAGGAAAGACATGGAATGAAGATGAAACTCTTGGTATATATGGAAATGTCTGGAATGGGGATGGAACACCAGGAGTAAACTGGTACACCTGGGATGATGACGGACCATATAGTGTAGCCGAGAACATGGTGGAGGATGAAGGATCATCAAGTGCAGTAGGGTACATATGAGATGAGGCAGTCATATCAAGCATCATCATCATGGTGTCTTGAGCAGTTGATGGTGGAGTCTGTTGCACTGTCGAAGTGGATGGAACATCAGCTTGCGACATAAGTCGTGGAGCAGTGCAATGACGTCGATAAGAACGAGGCTGATCATGGTCACCCTCCGCAGGGTCTGGGATATGATGGGCATGAGGAGCTAGTTCCGCATGTGAGTTAATAATCACATGATCAACCTCCTGAATGGTATGAAGGATGGAGTCCGTCGCTGATCAAATTGCATTAAAGGTGAACCTAGACTGCTCCTCAGGTGTAGTGAAGTCCTGTAGTGTGGACACCTTATCTACCTGTGCAAATTTTTGACATTAAAGTTAGTTACAATACTAATGCACAGGAAGAAAATCATACACCGAAAACTAGCACGCAGTATTACCACAAGGTCTAGCACTCCCCCAACGGGTGTAATAAATCGCCTAGTAACCCATCTGTACCATGCCATGAACTCGGACCGTGGGCCTAGGACTAGTCGTGTGGTCAGCTCGGCGATAACGCACAAGTCTCGTCAGATATCCTAGAGTGCAATGTACGGCTGATGACGGATGTGCCACTCTTCATCATGTCGACCGAACAAGTGAAGGCAATGGACCTCCGCTACCTGCTTTGGTGGCTCAGGAATAGGCTAGCATAGTCCAAACTGCCGCAAAACCCTATCTGGCTGGTGCCACTCGACAATCTGAAAGTGAATAAGTAGCACCACTTCTGTCCACAAGTCACTCCCGTCAAAACAGTATTGAGGAAGTGATGTGCTGACCACCTCAGTGTATGGGATCCATGCGACAATGAAATGGATAAAGGAATGAAATAAAAATATATATTATTCCCTTCATACCTGGTCTAGATGAAGACGGTCCAGCACGTATCTATAATAGGGTAGGCTGTGTGCCGGACTATCCTGAAACGTCTTTTGATAGTGCCACCTACCAAGTACAATAACTAAGTTAAACAACTTAAAAGTCAATTTAATTACAAGTGTAAATTAAAAAACTTTCTAACCTGTGGGCTAGGGGGCTAATCCCTGCATCCCCCTTTGGTATGTCTGGAATGGTAATCGCGGGGGCGATGGTGGGAAATCTATCCCATGCCCAAAGCTGCAGTAGTAGGCAACACCCCCTATCTCCCTGTAATTTAGAGCAGTGGCCTTACAGAGCTCTCTGTACAGATAGGTCAGGTAGACAGATCCCTAACTATACGTCCTAGCCTCATGGAAGTCTCCTAGCAAAGGTAAGTGCATGAGGTGGACATATGTGCTGGAGTGGTCTGGAAACAACATCCCACCAATGAGACGCAAAATGTAGGCCCGGCTGAATCTCTGCAATGTCACCTCATCCGCACCATCTGGAAGATAAGTGAAATGCCTCTCCAACCAACTCATCTTCAATCGCCCCCTCTGATGACATTCTCGTCCACCGGTAACTGCAATCCCAGGTACTCCTCATGGAAGTCTCCTAGCAAAGGTAAGTGCATGAGGTGGACATATGTGCTGGAGTGGTCTGGAAACAACATCCCACCAATGAGACGCAAAATGTAGGCCCGGCTGAATCTCTGTAATGTCACCTCATCCGCACCATCTGGAAGATAAGTGAAATGCCTCTCCAACCAACTCATCTTCAATCGCCCCCTCTGATGACATTCTCGTCCACCGGTAACTGCAATCCCAGGTACTCCTCTATCAGGGCTTCCCATCCCCACACAGTGGGGCCCGTCACTGCTCGACCATCAATGGGTAGGCCAAGCTGAAAAGCCACATCCTGCAATGTAATAGTGGTCTCCCCCTGCGGCATGTGAAAAGTGTGTGTCTCCGGCCTCCACCGCTCTACAAAAGCACTGATGAACTGATGTTCAATCGACACAAACTCGCACATCGCCAGGCCGTAAAAACCTGCCTCTCGTAACAAAGGGACAATTAACTCCGGCGGCGGCTAATGATGGTAGTGATGAGCCCATCGAATCTTCAGCACACGGTCAAGCTGCAAAAAAAAGGATTAATAATTATTGCGTCTGACAATACAGAAAATGTTCAACTAACTTTAAGATCTAACTATTTCCATACATGGCCTGCCCAAATCGACTGGGATATGTGTGAGTCCTAAACCGTCAGAAGTGTAGGATCTCGTGGTCTAGGATCAACGCGTCGGGAAGTGGATGCTATATGCCAATATAAGAATTGCATTATGATGGAATTTAGACACACACTAATATAACATACATGTGCAATTTAACTACAAAGATCCACACAAGAATTTATAGCACTTGGACGATTGAAGTAATTTTTTAACATTACTAGTAATGGGGTCACATATATATCCATAATGACATGCAATTTTACAACAATAAAACAAATCACATCATCCGACCCTTACACTTGTGACATTGGTTAACATACTTCGTAACGTATTTGCAAAAGTAAAAATCAAAATTAACGTGAAAAAGGGCCTTCATCTCCGTATAGAAGTGGGCAGCGCCTACGATTATGACCTTCCATATTATGAAGACCGCATTTTTGCCTGACACCACTCTCTTGAGGCCAATCTATCTCATTTCTGATCCGTGTCGACCTTGGTCGTCCCTTTTCACGCAATCTTCCATAATTTGGAACTAAGACAGGAAATGGTGGTAGGTTATTCTATTGCGACCACTCCCCGATTGGCCACCACTCAGATTTGTAGCAATTAAGCAGGGTGTCAAGTCTGTATACAGGATCAACATATGATTCCCACGATATGTTGACTGAGGCACAAGCAGCAATAATATGAGCGCAAGGATACCTATATGCCTGGAATTGTCCACATTCACATTGGCCTTTGTCTAATAACACTTGGACGACCTTTCCACATGATCCCCTGGCCATATCAGGGCTCTCCACCACTTCAAACCTAGTTCCTTGTCTATTATAAGCACGAACGTGGTAAGAAGAAGTACGTGACTGGATAGTCACAAGCTTCTTTTGCCCTTTCCACAAAGTACTTGACACATCTGTATTATGTTTGTTGAACAAGGCCTGTGATTGGTAGCTTCCTTAATCCTTTGAAGAGGCCATTAATGCACTCTACCGTGTTAGTTTTCATATGACCATATCTTCTTCCTTTATCATAAGCAAGCATCCACTTGTCCATCGGAATAGAGGTTAACTTCTTGTGGATCTCCTCATTGACTTTGCTTAGGTTGTCGAATCTCTATATGACCTTTTCTTGATTTGGCTCATATGCTGAACACAAAGAAACAAATAGGTTAACCAGGTTGAACTTTCAGAAACATAAATTTACAGATGAAAGGTTCAATAAAAAAGTTATGCTGTAAGGCGTACCAATCTTGAGGACAGCTTTCTTGACATTGTCATCCCTGCATTTCTTGCGAACGTTGTTGGCAATATGTCTGATACAGTACCGATGAAAAGCATGAGGAGGCTGCCATCCCCTTTTCTCGGTTTGGCTCATATGCTGAACACAAGGAGACAAATAGGTTAACCGAGTTGAACTTCCAGAAACATAAATTTACAGATGAAAGGTTCAACAAAAAAGTTGTGCTGTAAGGCGTACCAATCCTAAGGACAGCTTTCTTGACATTGTCATCCCTGCATTTCTTGCGAACGTTGTTGGCAATATGTCTGATACAGTACCGATGAAAAGCATGAGGAGGTTGCTATCCTAAACCTTCGTTGGCTATAACATCTTTTATAACTTGGTGCCGATCTGATATCAGGCATATTCCTTGCTGGTTCATAACATTTACCTGTAATAATGCCAAAAACTAACTCCAGTTTTCATAGTTCTCCTTTTAAACAATGGCGAAGGCAAGAGTTACGGGACATTTGTTATCGTCCTGGGTTGCAGCAATCAGTAGCACACCTCTGTACTTGCCATATAGAAACGTTCCATCAACTTGTATGAATTACTTGCAATAGGAAAACGCGGTAATACATGGCTTGAAAGCCCAGAAATCTCGGTTGAAAACATGTTTTTGTGGATCAACATGGTTGTAAATTGTGACGAATTCTTTTGACTCTAACTTGAACAGAGCTTGGTCACAATTTCCTAAAATGTCTAATTATTTGGGGAGCACTTCATATGATTTATCCCAATCTGCGTACACATTGACAATTGCCTTTTATTTTGCCTTCCATGCTTTTCTGTACGAAATCTTATACCCATACATGCCTTCGACTCTTTCTTGTGTAAGCGAGATTGGAACATCTTGCTTCACTTTAATCATCTCCAGTATCAAGGAACTGATATACTCAGAGTCAAGAGACTTGTGATCCTGTGTTAAGCTAGCATTAACACATGTGTGAGGCCTTGAAAATCTAGTTATTGTCCAAGTGTTAGAATTCTTCAAATTGATTGCTCTAAGGCGGAATTTGCATTCGTCCCCATAATTATCACACTTCACACTCAATCTTCTAGTATCCGATTCCTCCACGTAATAACTATGATGCCTTCTGATGTGGTAATGCTTGGTTGCAGCAATCAATGCCTTCTTGCAATCAAACTCTTGTCCAATCTGTAAGTCATCCATGCTGTAATCATAGCTTGGTTTCATTATTTCCAAAAATTCATTAACATTCTTTATGGCATTCCAATCAATGTAAGAGAAGACAGCAGCTTGAGGGATACCACATGATGTCTATGCAGCATTGTCACTCCTCACACACCGCGTTGGTACACTGTCTCCATGTGTAGTTGCATGTTCTTCATCATCAGTGTCACGATCATCACCGTTACTGCAAGATACATCATCGTCTTCAAAACTAGACTCAAGGTGGGCATCCATTAATATAGGATCAGTGGATTCTTCCTCTGGACCGGTAAGACACTTGTTGAACCCATCAAGGTATGTAATACATTTCTCGGGAAAACACCTGCAACAGATGAGTCCAATGCAGGAGTATAACTATAAAAAATGTGTTTGTCAATTCCACCCATGTAAGGAGGGCCTTCCTACACCATCGAACAATTAGTACTGACATAAGTCGTTGGATCTACGAGTGGCCTAGTTATTGGGACTCTTTCTTGTGAACCAAGGTTGACAGCGTGCAGTTCGGATGTGATCACCTCCACGTACAATTCCATTGCTGTCATCGTCGGATGTTGTTCGTACTTGTTATGGCACACGCCAAGTCTTCATCGTTGTCCAATTTGTATGCCATATATTGAGCCTCTGTTTGATGCTGTGGAAACCTGCAAATAATTTTTCCCACAGCTTGATCTTGGTGAAGCTTCAATCGGGCATGAATTCTCTCTCGCAAAACATCCATAGTGCTGCATCCTCTCAATTTCAATGCCTTTGGGGGAGGTCCATCGTACATTACCCCCATCGATCCCTCAATCATTGTACCATTTGAATATATAAAAGCAATTAAACTTTTCTTCATCTCGTTACTTTTAGCTGCAAAATATTCACTGCACCCTCACAACTGACACATATTATCATATACAATTTTTATTCTTACAAACGAATGAACTAGTATTTAATATTACAAGTAAAAATGAACGGAATGTATTATTATTTTTGTAATGTATTTATTTAATAATACGTAATAATTTAACCGCACAAGCCAAACCCATTCCGACCTTTACAGGCCGACATTTTTTTTCGACAAATTTTTATGCTATTTTTACATTCATTCGTAATTTTTCATGCTTCATAAATTTTTAATGTTCATTTGCAAGTGTGATTTAAATAATTTAATTCTAATTCTTCTTTTCTTGCATAAATTCTGATGTAATATAAAT
The DNA here is from genome assembly GCA_020226215.1 of Sindora glabra. NCBI lineage: Eukaryota > Viridiplantae > Streptophyta > Magnoliopsida > Fabales > Fabaceae > Sindora > Sindora glabra. Next base: position 11,682,479 of record CM035228.1, on the reverse strand, counting down.
AAATTATTACAAATAAAAATAAATTTATAATTGAAACAATGATTTCAATTTTCACTTACATGTACATTATTGAAAAAAGCTTAATTTTTAAATTTTTTTTGCATAACAATTCTTCATATATAACAAACATATCCTATAATAGGAAAATTTTCTCCGGCCAAGTAAATGTTATTTCTTTCTAAAACTAATATAATATTTAGCTATATAATCTTATTTATATTTTAATTTATCTTTTTTGATTGTCATTTTTTTTGTTTATTCTGCACAAATTATACTAATTAAATTGATTAACTTTTTCAATACACTACATTGGTAGGTTATTTTCACGAGAATTTTCTCCCTTCACACCTGTTACTAAATAGCAACTTAAATTATTTACACATTATTGTTTGTTTATTTTTATGATTACTATCATGAATTCTTTTTTACATACACTGACTTCGTCTAATAATTATATTACAGTACCTCCATATATTTTTTAATACTTCTTGAATAAACCTATGTATAGTATACTTTTTTCGACTACATTTATTATTCTTGCATTTATAATATCTACCATTTAAATAGAAAAATATTCATATTTTCAATAACAATAACTTATTTTTTAAAGTTTCTGGTTACATCCACATATCTTAAAATTTTATTTTTATTACCTCTCTTATGATATATTAAAATTTCACATGAAAAATTTCTCTAAATATAACTTTCAACTAGGCCCTAAAATTTATTTTAGAATACATTTCTTTATCTCGTTTGTTCTTCTTTTAATAGCACAATCTATCACAGTACATATAAATTTATACAAATTTTTCATAAATCATAATTTCACATCTTAAATCATAATTTCACATCGTAAACCATAATAATCAATATAAAATAAAAAAACTCATATTATTTATATCATAATATTCTAAATAAATTTCTCTACCACTATAAAAGATATTTTCATGATGACTAATAAAAATTATAATATAAGCACAAAATTTATAAAATACTAACCGGTAAGTATTAGGAAAAGCAAACAGAAAAAAGCCTCTGCATGAAAGAAAAATTAGTTAGATATTTTAATAAATTTAATCTCTGAGTAAAAATTATTACATATTATTGTATCATTAAAAAATTATGCAAAAATCATGCTAAATTAAATATATCTTGCAAGACAATATATAAAAGGAACAAAAATAATAACATAGATAAAATTTTATTAATGTATATTTAATTTTAAATATAGTGTTTGAATTTTTTTATCAAGAAAATACTAATAAATTTTAAAAGAAAAATAATTTTTATTCTTAAATACTTTTATTAGAACTAGAATATATAATTAGTTATTTCAATTAACGCTTCTCATAACATTAATTTTTCTAAATTATTTTAAGATAAAAATAAAATATATTACATTATGTCAATATTATGTAATTATCTTATTATTTAAATCGTAAATAATATAAGTCAAAATAAAAAAATTATAGCAAAAGAAATTAAAAAAAGAAAAAGTGCTATGTGAAAGGTAAAGTAATAAGTATTAAAAATTAAATATATAATCAATTAATTTTATTAAATAATATATTTGATTATTAAAAATAATTTTATGTCAAAAAAATAAATTATATTATATTTATATTATTCAATATATTGCATTTGAACTTCTAATAGAATGATTGAAAAAAGAAAGGAGAAAAAACTAAACAAAGTAGATAAAATGAAGAAAAAATAATGTACGAACTATGAATCCTTGGAGAAGTCTTAGTTGATGTATTTTAAATTTAAAATATAATATTTAAAAATTATTATCAACAAAAATTTGAAAAAAATTATACAAATAAAATTTAATTTAATTACTAAGTATTTTTTAAAAATATAATATAAAATTAATTATTTTTAATAATAAAATGTATATTAAAGATTTAATTTATTTAAAATTTTATAATAAGCTAAAAAATATAACTTATTATATTTATGTTAATTAATGATGTTGATGTTTTAAAGCATAGGCAATACGAGTAGATATAAAAAGAATACAATAGAGTAAATAAGAAATAAATAATACGTGCAGTATAAAGTAATAAAAAATTGATTGTATAATAAATTAATTAATTAAATGAATTATATAATTTTTATAGAATACATTTATAATAAAAAAATTAATATATCTTACTATTAAAAAATATTAGTGTATATGGTTTAAATACCATGAGTTAACAAAAAAGAATAACAAAAATGTACAATAAAAAAATAAAACAAATAGAAATAATGTATAGAATATCAAGTCTTTACAAAATACCCTCAATTAATTTTTACTTATTTTGACATGTATTACTCTAAAAGTAATATAAAAATATTGATCAATGGGATAATATATTCTCGTAATAATCAACATACAATAAAAATAATCTTATTTTTATCATATCCTATATCCTAAAAAATTTTATATTTTAAAAATATCTAAACATAATTTTTACCAAAATTGTAAATTTTATTTTAAGACACTTTTTTTATCCCCTTTGTTCTTCTTTTAAAATCAGAAACTATCACAGATCATATAAATTTTTTTAAATTTTTTCTAAATCCTATATCATAATTTCATAGCATAAATCATAATAATCAACATAAAATAATTTTTTTTCTAATGTAAAATATATTCTTATAATAACTAATAAAAATTATAATATAAATACACAAATTATAAAAATACTAACTAGTAAAAATCACAAACTATCACAGATCATATAAATTTGTATAAATTTTTTCTAAATCCTAAATCATAATTTCACAGCATAAATCATAATAATCAACATAAAATAATTTTTTTCCCCCAAAGTAAAATATATTATTATAATAACTAATAAAAATTATAATATACATACAGAAATAATAAAAAAACTAACTAGTACAAATCACAAACTATTACAAATCATATAAATTTTTATAAACTTTTTCTAAATCTTAGATCATAATTTCATATCATAAATCATAATAATCAACATAGAATAAAAATAACCCTGCCACTATAAATATAAAAATTATAAAAATACTAACCAAGGAAAAGTAAGCAAAGAAGACCAGATCTGCTCCAAAGAAGAAATTGTTGCCGGATGAAATGCACAGAAGTAAGAAAGGATGAAGATTTGTGAATGAAAATATAGAAAATATTGCGAACGGCTGCGAAGAGAGAAAGGAAGAGTGGCTGCGAACTAGGGTTCTTCTGGCTGTGGGCGGGTATAAATAGGGAATGAGGCGCCATTTCATTTGGCGCCTTCCACAAAATTCAAACGCAATGGCACCATGTTGAAAGGCGCCTTCAAGGTGAATTCCATGCCAAAGGTGCCAGACAGTGTGACGCCTCCAAGCCTACGTACGCCATTCAAAATGACGTCCTGCGTATTTTAGTAATATGTTTCGAAATACAGTAAAACAGAAAAAAATTTATAAAATAACTGTATTTCGGTAATTTAGCCAACATTACACATAAAAGATTTGAAATTGAATTCCAAATTCTATTCTTTATAATTATAACATTTTTGTTTTCAACGTTTGGAGCCACGTTGCTTTAAATTTATTGGTTAATGACAGTGTATTGGGAATTAAACAAAAGACCTCGTGCTTTCAGAAATGCGGGTTACGCACGTTAAAGTCATCATTTTATAGTTGTTTCTCACGGGTCGCGTGCATATATAATACTGTTAAGTACAATGATAAAACAATTAATTATTAATAAATTTAAATGTATAACGTAATTTTATATTTGATACAATCTTCAGCAATAATTGAATATTTTTAAAGAAAATTAGTGTTAAATAATAGCTTTTAATCATAATTAAAAAAATAAGGTATAAAAATATATAAATTATTATTCAATCGTAATTTTCCATTATTATACTAAGTAAGTTCTAAATCTGAATATGCTTATAATGATTGATTTAGTAAAGATGGTAAAATCATTTTTATCAGATAGATAACTAATTATTATTTGGGACGACAACAATAGATAACAATTACATCTAAGAATCAAATTTAAAATCTTATATTAAAATTGGAACATTTTAAAATTCAATATATTTTTAGTTAGCTAAACCAATTGTGGGTTGCACTATATCTTTTTAAAAGTTAGAGATAAAGTTATTTAAATTAATTCTTCAAGGACGAAGATGAACGTTGCGTGAAAATTAGGAAATTAGCTATGCACGTTGGCCTTCTCTTCTAATTCAAGATGCAAGTTTTTGGACTTGTCGTAGGTGTTATGGCCGCTTTTGGCTGTAGAACTGTCTAAAGTCATTGCCAAGACGCCAAAGCTAATGGTTTGGATAGCTTTTTTCGGTTGAATTGAATTGTCCTTTCGAAAGCACGGTTAACCCTAACGTTACACTCGATATCATAAAATAAAACGGGAATAGAAATAGCCATGGAGGGTAAGATTAAAAGTTAAATGTGTTTATTATATTTTTTTGTTTATTATCATAAAATAATGTAAGAGTAGAATGGAGGAGAAACAGATAATGATAATAACGTATTTATTATAAAAATAATAAATATCTTATTAAGTAATTTAATATAATAAAAATATATAATATGATGAATAATTAATTTTTTATATTAAGTATTTTTTTATAAATAATAAAAAATATCCTATTTTAAATATTACTATTAAAAGCATAATTATAAAAATATTTTAATATAAAATATTAAAAAATAATATAATTTTATTATTTATCAGTAAAAAATTTGTTGAAATATATAAAATAATATATGAGATAAGGATGTAAAAAAATTAATGGGCCATTTTTCATCATGTGATAGATTGATTATCCCTTAAAAATATAATATTTCCATTTCATTCTTCCCATCAAATAAACTTCTTATTTATTTTCTTTCCTTTTTCAATTTAATCCCATTCCATTTCATTATATTAAACATGATAAAACTCATGCAGTTTCTCTTTGGATGGTAAGATTTGCTTACCATTTTCTTGTGTAACAAAAAAGTGAAAGGAAATGTGAAAAAAAAAGAAAAGATTTTTCTCTTTTTTTATTTGGATGAAGAGAAAATAAAAAGAAAGAATAGAATTTTTTTTACTTGTTTAAATATAAAAATAAGAAAAAAATTAAATTATATTCAATGAAAATTTTATCATTCAAATTAAATCCTTAATGAAAGAATCAAGAACAAAATTATAATAAATCAGCTTTTTATTCATTTTTCCCCATATGTGTGGAAAAAACAAAGGTTTTAATGGATTCTACTCTCCTCTTTTTTACTCATGTTTTTGTCTGTCCCCTTTTGCAAGATTATTTTCTACTTTTTAAAGTATTTTTCTCTATTTTTTAATAAAAATAAAATGAAGGTAAAAAGCCTCTAGGCAAATACCAGGGCTTGCTTGTCATGATATACCATTTATTAGACTTAGCAGTTTTGACCTATATCCATTCTTATTTTGACTTATCTATATCAATTTATTTTAACTTTAGGATAAATATGAGTTGAGTCGTTATTAACCCATTAAAATGAGGGTCATATTAGGTCAACTCATGAATAATCATTTATCCATTTATATTTATAGGAGATAGATTTATACACTGTAAAAATTAATATTATAAAATAAAAGAAATATTATAATAAAATATTTTTAAAAATTTAATATAATTTAAATATATTTAAAATTAATTATTTGAAATAAAATATTATAATATTATTATATACGTAACAATATCAGTTTCTTTTATAAAAAAGTAAAATCAAGTCTAATCTTTTGTACTAAAATTTATAATAATTTATTATTTTTACTTTTAAAACTTCAAAATAATCACAAAATTACCTTTTTTAATTTTCAAATAAAAAATTTTATAATGTTATTTGTCACATGTAATATACCGTATAACTATATGTTAGATTTTTTACTATATTTTGTAAATATCAATATACCAATAAGGTTAATTTTTATTTTTTAAGTAATACTTTACAAATTGAAATTTGATTATTGATATATATATAATTTTAAAAGTCCAATTTATTATTGTAAAAGAATACATATAATTCATAATTTTATATTTTTTTAATTTTATTGTAATGTCTATTTTAAATTAAATAAGTTTTATTTAATGTATATTAAAATTAAAATATTTAATCAACTACATTTAATATTAAAATAATTTTTAAAAATTAATTTTAAGAAAATAAGATAAAAAACTACAATTTTAAAAAGTAAATAAAAATAAAGAATAAAAATTTTGATAGCATAAATTTGTTTTGAAATAATACTAATAAATATAAAATAGTGGTGAAAAATAATGTTAATAAAAATCGTAAAATATAAAATAATAATAATAATTTGATGGATAAATGGATGTATTAGGTTAACCATATATTCAAAGGTTATAGGTCATTCATGATCCATTTAAAATTTTACATTGGGTTATAAATGGATAAATAGATTAACAATGACCTAACTATTTTTGACCTAATCCATATCCATTCTAATATATTCATTTGCCACCTTTACCATTGATACAATAATATACCATCTTTCGCTCATTCTTATTTATCTATATTTAAGCATATATTTTTTTGGTGAAAATTATTAAGTATATGTCAGAATGTTGTTCTTTGCAGCATGTGCGATGCTCGCACACATTATAAGTTTTCTCTACTTTCAAGGGGAATTAGATCATTTTGCAAAAATAAAGAGGTTGACACGTAGGACAAAGAAGAGAGACAAATGTAATTTACTTAAAAAATTGATGGGTTATAAATTGATAAATAGATTAATAATGACCCATCCACTTTTGACCCAATCTATATCCATTTTAATTTATTCATTTGCCACCTTTACCATTAATACAAGAATATTCCATCTTTCACTCATTCTTATTTATCTATATTTAAGCATATATTTTTTTGGTGAAAATTATTAAGTATATGTCAGAATGTTGTTCTTTGCAGCATGTGCGATGCTCGCACACATTATAAGTTTTCTCTACTTTCAAGGGGAATTAGATCATTTTACAAAAATAAAGAGGTTGACAGTAATTTACTTAAAAAATTGATGCAAGCTCATCAAAGTGTAGAAGAAAATACGGGGGTTGATGAGATGTAGGGGACAAACAAGAAAATTCCCAAAAAAAAATTGTACAATTGGCAAAGTTCAGAAAATTATTTGAAAACTTATATCCTCGCAAATTAATAATAATCATTTTCAAGTCATTTGAAGTGAAATTATGCCTAATTTTCCATCAGAATTTACATTATATTTAATTATGATAAATTAAAATAATATGCTGCTTATACTTTAAGCCCAAAAGGGGAGGAAACGGAATTGATTCAATGAACTCTTTATTCTGGCAAAGAATTACCAATATAATAATTTTTTTAAAAAAGAAAAAAGTATAATAGTTGTTCCAAAATTAAAAAGAAAAATATTATTGATAGGTTAGCTCAGCTCCGCCTCCGGTGACAGTCTGCTTGAGCCTTCAGGCACAGCCACCGTCTGTATTCAGATCTTGAAGAACAATGGTGAGGGGTTTGCTCAACAAGCTCGTTTCTCGTTCTCTTTCTGTTGCTGGCAACTGGCAGCAACAACAGCTCCGCCGCCTTAATATCCACGAGTATCAGGTTCCAACATTTCTCTTGTTTCACTTACCCTCACGATGATGTCTGTTTAATTTGCTATGGATAGTGATTTGGAGAACCATAGTTCGGTGAATCTTGGGGCTTACCTTTTGGTCAATGGACTAAAATTTCACAAGTCCGTTTTGTAGAAGTTTCTATCACAATCATTTGCGCATTTTCAATTGTAATTTTTTTTTTTGGATCTTATTTTTCTAAATATGTTTATTTATGAGATTATAGGTTGTTTTAGGTGCTGATTGATCAAGTATGGCTAATGCCTTTTGATTTTCCATGAATTTAGGGGGCTGAGTTGATGAGCAAATATGGTGTCAATGTCCCCAGAGGTGTTGCTGCTTCCTCTGTTGATGAAGTCAGAAAGGTGATCAAGGATGTATTTCCTAATGAAAATGAGGTGATCCATCGCCCTGATGCCCATTGAAATTAATGCACAGCAGAAAGTCTATATTCTTAAGATTTTCCCAGTATATGTTGTCATTCCCCCCCCCCCCCCCAATTTTAAGAACGTTTGTGAGTGTTGAAATATGATGGAACTTGAATTGTGGTGCAGTTGGTGGTTAAAAGCCAAATTTTGGCTGGTGGTAGAGGTTTGGGAACATTTAAAAGTGGTCTTAGGGGAGGAGTTCACATTGTCAGGACTGACCAGGTTGAGGACATAGCTGGTAATGCATCTAGCCCCCTATTTATAATCAAATGAGATATTTTTTGGTTCTAAATTTATTTGCCCTTGGCCTTTAATGTGTGAGATAAAAGGGTTGGTTGGGAATGTGATGGGTGAGGTCAGTGTTACTGTTTCTAAAAATTATCCTTTTTCTTTTATATATATATATGTGTGTGTGTGTGTGTGTTAGGGTTATCTATTATGGTCTGTTGTCTTGTAGATTATGAATCATGATTTTAATGTTGCTGATTTTATACGTGGTATACTATAAGATGTTTTGGACCGCTCTTTTGTCTATGCATTGAGCTCTAATTTCTTGGTAGAGTAGTCTTATGTACCTGTTTGATTGAATAACTGTTTTATTGATATTGTTACTGTTCAGGGAAGATGCTGGGGCAGATACTGGTTACCAAACAAACTGGTCCACAGGGGAAACTTGTTAGCAAGGTCTGTTGTTATTCGATCATTCTGTCTACAAACATGCCTTTTACTATGTGTTCCTGCATCTTCTTGTCTAGTGATCCAAGTTTGGTAAAGCAATGCAATGAAATTAACCATCATGGGTAACTTATTGTTTGACTTCCAATTGACTTTTGTTCCATGTAGGTCTATTTATGTGAAAAGCTTTCACTTGTGAATGAGATGTACTTTGCCATAACTCTGGATCGTAAAACTGCTGGTCCAGTAAGTTTCATATTGCAGTGTTTTTACATTTAAATGGACATATAATAAGTTACACCTTTATAACTTCTATGTAAACCTTTATCTATGACTCTGCCTCCTCCAATTTCATGTTATTTAATTAAACCAATCCAGAGTGGTGTTACTTACTACAATTCTTTTTTCTTTATGGGCCAGCTTATAATTGCTTGTAGAAAGGGTGGAACCAGCATTGAGGACCTGGCTGAGAAATTCCCAGACATGATTGTAAAGGTTTGTTATCCTTGGCTTTCTGCATCATATTTAAATATTTACATTGAAGCAGCACCTTGCATTACAAAGTTTACTTGATGCACCCATTCTTTCAAGTAGGTGCCCATTGATGTTTTTGAAGGAATTACCAATGAAGATGCTGCAAAGGTTGTTGATGGCTTGGCGCCCAAAGGAGTGGATAGAAATAAATCAATTGAACAAGTGAAGAATTTATATAAACTTTTTTGTGAATCTGACTGCACTCTGTTGGAAGTAAGCATCCACAAGCCTCATTCATGATATTGATTTGCGTGGTTTTGTCTATTTTATACATTTTACTTCTATGAAGATCTCTAAGAATGAAAGTGGATTATCTTGGACAGATCAATCCTATCGCTGAGACTGCTGATAACCAGTTGGTGGCTGCTGATGCTAAGTTGAACTTTGATGATAATGCTGCCTATCGTCAGAAAGAAATTTTTGCGCTTCGCGATTCCTCACAGGAGGATCCTCGAGAGGTTTACTTGCATTTTCTTTTACTTCTGAATTCTGATATCACTTATGTGTTTGTATATGATTATAGATGATGCTTGTGCTTAAGATAAAATATCGGTTCTTTGTGTTTGTGTGACGCTTTTGTGCCTTCTAACTTTGTACAGGTGGCTGCTGCAAAGGCAGATTTAAATTATATTGGGTTAGATGGAGAAATTGGTTGCATGGTGAATGGAGCAGGGTTAGCAATGGCTACCATGGATATAATTAAGTTGCATGGGGGTACTCCTGCCAATTTTCTGGATGTAGGTGGAAATGCCTCAGAAGGCCAGGTAATGGTTTAAAGTTAGGATTGCTTCGGTTGCTCCCACTGGTCTGAGCCTGTAATCAGGGGTGAGGCTATATTGGTTCGAACCACAAAAATTTACCTTTTGTTTTCCTTATTTTCTTTTTTTAAAGAATTATATTTAGCTCCTCCAAAAATTATAGCCTTTCCATATAAGTCCTTAATAATTTCTATTCCAGCCCCTTCTACATTGTTACTCTAGTTTTGCCCCTGCCTGTAATCAAAGCTTCTTACTCATGTTTGATCCTTTGTCAAATCAAATGACATTTTGGCTTTTTTCAACTTTATCATATATAATAACATCTGCTGATGCATAAACCTCATTTCTCATCCACAGTGATGATATTTGATAAATATCATCTACTTGTTGCTAAATATATCATAAAAATCTCTATTGTTATGATGGTTTTGTTCCTAACTACTGCATTTATATAAATCAGGTTGTTGAGGCATTTAACATATTGACTGCTGATGACAAGGTGAAGGCAATTTTGGTGAACATATTTGGTGGTATAATGAAGTGTGATGTTATAGCAAGTGGAATTGTCAATGCTGCAAAACAGGTTAGTAAAGACCCCACTTTTAGTATCCGCATTTGTCCTTTGGCCCATCATTGGCTTGAACATGAAGATGACTGTTTTCTGTGTTACTTAGGGTGTGTTTAGATATGTTTTTATTTTTGTGTTTTTAAAAATTGTTCTTAAAAATCATTTATAAAAATTGTTTTCTTGTTTTCAAAAACTGTTTTTCGATTGAAGAAAAACCAAGATCAGAGGGTGATTAAAGATTAGAAGGTGATTGATATTGTAAATAAGAGGATATTTTATTTAATTACAACTAACATTCAGAATAAGAAAACAATTTCAGAAACAACTAAAAGTTGTTAAACATTTAGAGAACAATTTTTAAAAACAAATTCTGAAAACAATTTACCAAACAGGTTCTCTTGTCTTTAAAAACAGAAAACAGTCAGACCCTTAATCTTTTTTTTCTAATAAATCCTCTTTAGCATTCTTAAATAATAGCGTTGTTGAATAATGTTTGATGTGTAAAGGTTTCTCATGAAGTCAAGAAATGTCACTCTTGTATGTATTTAGTTTCTTGTAAGATCTAGCTGAATTTGTTCATGCTGTACATATATATTTTTCTAGTAACTTGATTCGTAATTCTTACAGACTGAACATTACACTTATTTTTTTTCCTGACCTTGTAATATTAACTTGCTGTCCTCTTCAAGGTTGCACTAAAAGTGCCAGTGGTAGTTCGTCTTGAAGGCACCAATGTTGATCAAGGAAAAAGAATCTTGAAGGTAAATGCATGATCTATTGATATTTAGAGTTCGCCGGATACGATAACTTGGAAGTAACAATGTCTTTTCGTTATCATTAATATATTTGTTGATTGGTCCAACAGGATAGTGGTATGACATTAATAACAGCAGAAGATTTGGACGATGCTGCGCAGAAAGCAGTTAAAGCAGCTTACAACTGAATTGATGGTTCTGTTCAACATCAGCACTTACCTTTTTTGTGGTGAATTTATTCTCAGTGGAGGTTTCATCTGAGAATACATATAAATGATTCATCAGATCTCTCTCCAATAAGTTGTCGGTTTCTCATTGTAGATTCATTTCGCTTGATAGACATTATTGCTATTTGGCTTCTCGCCCCATTCAAGTGATACAAATGTTTTCTTTTTTTTCTTATTTCAGATTATTCTCTTGTCACCAACTTCCATAGAAGTACACATCTTTCTTGCTGAGATTACATGAAAGGAAAAGAGATATATAATTATTATAAACATTTAAATAATTAAATAAGAAATTAATTATCCACCGTCTCTCTCTTTTTTCAATGATTCTGCAATCCCATTGGCAATGCAATATGCTGTGGATTGGATGGTGATCATAGGGTTGACTCCAACTGCAGTAGGTAGAACGCTTCCATCACATACATACAAGCCTTTTGCTTCCCAAGTCTCACCATGTTCATCAACTGCACCTTCATCTTCATTTGCACCCATTCTACAGCTTCCCATTTGGTGTGCAGTAGCAAATAGGGTCCACTCTTCATTCTTGGATCTTGGACCGCCAACCACTGTGACAGTGTCAAGAAACTCCTCCAATTCTTCTTCCTTAAGACCCGTACACTTGATTCTTTGACCATCACTCCTGTAAGTGCCCACCTCTGCTGCTCCGGCTGCAACCAAAATCCTCAAGGCCAACCTCAACCCGGCCCTGATATCTTCTCTGTCCAGGTGGTCTATTCTATAGGTAATTCTGCCTTCAGTCCTTACTTCTCCAGATCCCCGATCTCTGACCAATGCAAAAAGGGAAGCAGTTCTTGCATACTTGACCATTCTGTCCTTCATGTCGGGGCCAGAAACCCATGGAATCAGGGCGGAAAATGATGCTGGCCCCAGTGCCGGAGCCTCTATAATGGCTCTTGTTGTGGAGTCCTCTGCAAGTACCTTGTGAATGGAGGTGATGATTCCACCTTCATGATTATTACCATTAAAATCCGACATATCTTCTGGGAAATATCCCCATGCTAATTGAACAGGGTGAAGATGCAGATTCCTTCCAATGTGTGGATTTTGTAGCCCACTAGAAATCAGTAGAGGTGGTGTTAAGAGAGACCCGCATGCTGAAACGGCTATCTTCGCTTCAATTTGCAACTTTTTTGTTATCTTACTCCTCAAAGTTGCAGCAACCACTCCCTCGCATTTCTTTGTGCTCGTTCCATTCTGGCCATCTTTTAATATGAATTTCTCAGCTTTACATCCAGTTATGATGACAGCACCATTTTGCACAGCATCTACCAGCCAAGTAGAGTCAGCACCCTTTTTGTCTCCTTTTCTACAACCATAGCAGCATGAACCGCAATAATGGTCTGGCGAAGCATTTGTTGGAACTGACTCTATCTTGAGACCAATATTATCACACCCTTTTCGAAGGATTTGATTCTGAAAGCTTTCTTTCGTACAATTCTCCGTAACACCAATCCTTCTCCATACCACATCCATGGCAGATTGGTAGCCGGAGCTTCCGAAAAACGGGATTTTCTTGTCCACAGACCATTCATGAAGAACGGAATCAGGCGTTTTGATGCATGCAGACCAGTTTATAGCAGAGCCCCCGCCAACTGTTGAGCCAGCCATGATGAACATTTTCCCATCCAGACTCGAAATGATTCCACCTGATTCATATAGCTCATTCATGGAAGGGCCTTCGAGGGAAGAATAATCTTGAGGCACAAAATAGTTTCCTTTCTCAAGGACGACTATTTTCTGCCCAGAGTTGGCAAGAACTGCAGCCGCAACTCCGCCACCGCAACCAGAACCTACAATGACAACGTCACATTTGATCTTATACACGCGGTGCTCTTGATCTTGGGTGACTTCAAGGCCTTTTTCGATGAGGGATTGGACAAATGTGGAATCAGTTTCGTACATCGTCTCTATTATTCCCTTCTCAAGAGGCCGCTCCTTTTGTCTCAACTTTTCTCTGCTATCCACTTTATATCCTATTGCTTCCCATGCTGGGTTATGCCCGTTTTCATCAGTCTGAAGTCAAATTGAGAAGAAGGTAAGACAAGATGCAAAGGGAGCAAGACAAATGTTTACCTAGGCACTATTTGTTTAGAAAGAAAATATTTTTCATATAATATAATTATAAAATGCAAATTAATATTAAATATAAAAAATTTTAGAAAAATAACTTCCTCTTTTTTTAAGAAGAATTTACTTTCTTTTTTTACTATAAAGTATCTTTTTTTTAATCACAAATATAATTAACATATCACTTTTTCATCTATATATATATATATATATATATATATATATATATATATATATATATATATAACATCAGAGTTAAAAGAAATTAAGAAATTAAAAAGGTAATTACATGTTTTATTTTTTGATAGGACACAACGATGGCAACTTAAACTTCATTATTGTAGTTATTTATGGCTTTAAATATGCCATCTTATCTTATTCTTTTACTAATAGGCGGCCATTTTGTAAGGCTCTGTCCATATTTCCTTTGGAATATGATACAAGTTGATGAATTGATTAATTTGTATGACTAGAAGTCAGTTTCCAGGGTTATATTGAAAAGCTAGAAGCTTTTGAGCACTAGAAGGTCAAATTAGATTACTCTCGCTAAAAGGAAAAATGTCCACCCAACTAAGATATGAAATTTTCCAAAATGAGAAAGAAGGGCAGCTGCGGCTGCCGCAACTTTATGAAGAGCTCCATTTTTTTTTTCCGTCTGAAAGTCGAAACAAATAAAACAGTTTTACTCTGAAAATAGCAATCTTTTGGGAGGTCGATCTGCTATCCTAGAAACTTATAAATTGCTCCACAAGAGAAAGAAAGAGAAAAGCCAAGTGCGGTTAAAGGACCCGTCGGATTATGTGTGTCCCTTTTATCTGTTGAGTTATCATCATTGTCAATGTTTAAGCAATTCCCACAGACAGAGGTACAATAACAATTGCAAAGTGAATTCAACAATAAATTGAAGCTTATAATGATAAGCATTACCCTCGAGAAGAAATTAAAAAGGCAGGCGAGTTTGATTATTACAAACGCTATCCTTAGAGGTGCCAGACGCTTTTCCCTCGTCCACTTCTTCAGGATTTCCTCTCTCTTCTCCAATTGAAGTTCAGAGAACTTGTGAATGAAAGGCCACTTCCAGTCCAAGCAAAGTCTTCCACAAATCAAGAAACTTCCCAATCTGAAAGACAGCATCAGCAGAACCAATCGTACTATGAACACAGCTTCTGGCAGAACCCTCTTGCACAAGAAATCTGCTGCCTGTCTTTTCAATCAAAACATTTCAAAGTCAGACACTTTATTGAACAAAAAATCGAATATTTTAATCAAACATGAAATTGATATTAGCCTCATCAGGAAACGGATGCTCAGAAGCAGAAGCTCTGTAGAAAGACATGAAAGCCTGGTTTTCTGGAGTTTCCGTTTTCATGGAGTCCAATTGCAGAGGAGGTAACAAAGCCTCACAAATGGCGGACATTTCCTTCATCTGACTCGAGGATAGGCCATGGCTGAAACCTCCGTCTATTCTTACACCTCGCAACAGACGGTGGCTGCCGTCTCCGCCCTTCATCTCTCTGATTCTGGTTTGCGATGAATAGATAGAAAGATATCAGATAAATCAAAGCTCTCGTCCACGTGAGGTTGTTTACAAACCAAGCGAAGATTTTGGCTTTTTAGGGGAAGCAAGAGGAAAAGAGCATAGTTTGAACGTCGGAGTGTCGACAGAGAGAGAAATAGAATTGGTCAACGAAGCTAACGGCTTGGATTGGATGATTTTTATATGCGAAACCAAGAGAGAGACAAAGTGGAGTCCATATCAAGTCAGGGTGGCATTGGCAATCTATTTGGACCATACCACTTGAATTAAAAGTAAAAAAAAAGAAAGGGGAGATAGGACAGGAACGAGACTAATTTTTTTTTTTTTTGGGCCATAGGATCGAGACTGATTGACAGAAATCTAAATATAATAATATGTTAATGTCAATTTTTTTTAATAGTTTATATTAAAAATTTTAAAATATTGTTTGAAAAATAATTATTATTTTAATTATAAAATACATATTTAAAGTTAAAATTTTAACATAATAATAAGATGAAATTAATAAATTATTTAACTAATTTTTTAAATATTTTTAATGAAATGTAACAATCAATTTCATAATATTTTTTTTATAATAGTAGGAATAATATGTAAGAACCAAAAATCAAATTTTAAATATAACAAGAGATATTAAATTTTCTAAAAACAACTTGAACCAAAGGTTTTTGGAGCAATCAATATCATATTTAATAGGTAAATTTATAATATAAATTTTATTGAATAAAATTATTGGGTTGATATATATATCAATATATTTTTAAATGAGTTAATCTAACACAAAATTATTATTATTTATAATTAAACTTATTTAACCTGTTACTGCCCCTAAGTATTAAGGTGATTTTCTTATCTTATTTCTTTCCTGTTCATAGTATATTTTTAAAAACGAATAATAATTTTCAAACATTCTAGCTACATTAGTATTTTCCAATTATCAATTAAATGACAGCTTGCCATTATTTCTTTGTGGCTATTTGTGAGCCAGATATTTTGATATGCTTTTAAATTCAAAAGAAATTCTCAGTACACGATAAGTATTTAAATAAAAAAAAATGAAATCCACAATTATGTAAAATTCACAATCCCTATGTTTGTTAGTATTGAGAAAAAAAAAGGAGGAAAGTAAACAAAGAAAAAGAAAACGAGAGGAATAGAAAATAAAATGAAAACTTCTCTCTTTTTTTAATAATTTGGATGAAAAAAAAGAGATGAAAGAAAATGAAAAAAAATTAATTTTTTTATTTGATTGTGTAGAAAAGTAAAAGAAAATATTAACAAATATGCGATGTATGAGCTGTAATATTATTCATTAATTAATAAAAATATGTTAAAAATATATTGAAAAGGAAAATATGTGCACAGCATCGGCATGTAGAAACTAGAAAGGTGTGAGAAGAAGACAAAAGGACCGTTTTGATACACGTTAGTTTTCCCTTTCTCGTGAACCTTACCGTGAAAAAATTTGACGGACTATTATTTATTGCTCTTGTACGGTGCACCAGACTGGAGAAGAATCCATTTTCTGGCCTAATTCTTCCTATAAATTTCTTTTCTCTGATTTTGATCTCAAACAAATACAGGGGAAGAGAAAGATTTCGAGGCCCCACCAATTAATAATATGCATAAAAATTGTTTTCTCGATAAGTGTGCATTATTTCATCCAACCAATTAAGCCGTAACAAACCCCCGATGAGGGGATGCCTAGCAAAAACAAAAATGCCATATTCTTCGTGAATACCATTAGAAATTAATTTCGGAATTTTGTATTTTTTAAATTAAATTTTATAAATTTATTTTTTTATTTTATATTTAATAATAATTCTTAATTTGTGTTTGATATTCAATTTTAAATTTTATCTTTGATATATATATATATATATATATATATATATAATATTATTGATTTGTAAGTAAAATGACATATATATATATGTATATATATAAAAGAGTATAAGTATATTTTATAATTTATTTAAATATATATATGTATATATGTATTATATAAGTTAATTTTATTATTTTTTTAATAAAAAAATTTAAATTTATTAAATAATTATATATCAAAATCTAAGCATATATATTATAATAATTATTTTGTTGAAATATTAATTTTATTATATAAATTTAAATAATAAAAAATTAGATAACTACTTGTTTTTTATAAATAAATTAATAAATTGATTGAATAAATTATTTATTAAATATTTAAAATAACTAATTAATCAAATTAATGAAAATAACTTACCTAAATGAAAATTACTAATTTATCAAATATTTAAAATAATTAATTAATTAAATCAATTAATTAAAATACATTTCATAATATTTTCAATTAAAAAGTAATCCAAAAGTTATTTGGCGACACCTTAAAATCACTTTCAACATCATATTCTTCTAGAAGAGAAAACAGGGGAGAGAAAAGAAATTTTTTTTAAATTCGAGTAAAATAATAAAAAAAATTAAAAAATTATAATAATATATTTCACTTTTTAATTTTTTTCCCTCTCTTTTCTCTACAACCAAGACACGAACTTTCCAATTTTCTTTTCTTCCCTGCCACTTGGCATACCAAATTATGGAGCATAGGTGCCACCCACATCACCATTGAAGTTTGCCCTGCCCATCTTATAAGTCCTGTCAGCATTAAATTGGAACCACCCAATAAAGGAAGCCCCCAACGAACATCCAAGTTTCCCATTAACTCATCCTTCAAACTTTCTGCCAAATTCTTCACTGGTGCAGGAGGCTCCACGAATTCACCTTCTCAGTCTGCTTCACGAATCTAAATATTTCTAAATTTCAGACTTTCAATGCCAGTTTATATAGATCGAAGGCCATATTCCCACAACAATGAAAATCTCATTTAGCAGAAAGGACGTTCTTATATCTTTTTGAAGGAGCCCCGATGCTTAATTTTTTCTAATGTACTGTTGAAAGTCTTCATTCTATCTCTCAGGGCCCTTTACTTTTCGGAAGGTGATTTTCTAATATTATTTCTTTCTTGTTCATAACATACTTTTACAAAAGAATAATATTTTTCAAGCATTCTAGCTACATTAGTATTTTCCGATTATCAATTAAATGCCAGCTCGCCATTAGTTCCACGTGGCTATTTGTGAGCCAGATATTTTGCTAGCTTTTAAAATAATAATAAAAAATTCTTAGTGCAGGATAATTATTTAAATTTAAAAAAAGAAATCCACAAATATATAAAATTCATGAAGAGGAAGTTCTCAAAATATCAAGGCTGCAGAAATTAATATGCATAAAAATTACTTTCTCGATCGTATTAGAGACAGTATTAAATTAAAGCCATGATTATATAATCATAGTTTTTATAATCACAATATATAATCACATATTGATACTTTGAAAACTTTAATTTTTATTATATCGCAATATATAATAATAGCTTGCAAAAGGCTGCAACAATTAATATGCAAGTAGCAAAACATCTGGATTGAAGCTTGCCCTGACCGCCTTATAAGCCCAGTCAGTATTAAATTAGAGCCACCTAATAAAGGAAACCCACAACAAAAATCCAAGTTTCCCATAACTCATCCTCCAGACTTTCTGCCAACTTCTTTATCACCAATTATATGGCTCACGCTGTTGCAGCGGGCTCCACGAATTCACCTTCTTATTCTGCTCCACGAATCCAAATATTTCTTTATTTCAGACTTTCAATGCATCAGCCAGTTTATATAGATCGAAGGCCATATTCTCACAATGAAAATCTCATTTGGCAGAAAGAACGTTCTTAAATCTTTTTGAAGGAGTCCCGTTGCTTCAATTTTTAATGTACTGTTGAAAGTCATCATTCTATCTTTCATATCCTTTACTTTTTGGAAGATTTTTTATTTTTTATATTTTTGTTATGGAAATCTCATATATTCTTGTACAGATGGAGTATGAATGAAATAATGATATATTATTTACATATTTTATTATTAAAAAAAATAATATCTAATAAAATTTTAGAATTTATTGGGAGGTGTAAAGATTGGTTGTAGATAGAGGAATACCGTGATCAACTGACCGAATGGTTCTCAAGAAGGGAGATATGCAAGAAATTCATAGTTGTAAATATCATGAAAGCGCTTTGACACTCTACATTAGAGAGAGAAAATAAGTAAAAAATAGTAAAGTTGTATCAATATAATTAAATAGCCAAGAAAGCATATTTGGGGATTTCATATAGCAATTATGTGGGTAATAGATTAGTCACTTTACATGGAGGTAAAGTAGTCATTTAATATGAAAAGATGATTTTGAAATATGCTAAATACTAACTCATGCAACTTGGTTATAATTATTTTGGTTATAATCGATTGATGCACGCATTAATCAGTTGATCAATACGTGTGATGAAAAGTCAACATATTGACCAAGATATGGGTCAATCACACTTAAAAATAGGTAGATTTATCAGTCTAATTTCATGTAGACCGACCAGTTTGTCCATCTCATTGTCATAAAAGTGATTATCCTTTGGTTAGGTTTATTTGATTTAATATTAAGGAGTTATTACTTAAAATCATGGTAATGAAAGAAAATAATTTTTTTACAAAAAAGTTATTTTCTACCAAATTTCATATATTTAACATAAAATATATAAAATATTTTTATCATTTTAATAATTATATTCTTACAAGAAATATTTTCCAACAAAAGAGCATTTTTCTCTGAATCTCACATGGTTTAAGTGTGAAAATTTCTTTCCATCAACCTATTGTGATAAATGGTTGTAAATTTGTGTATTTGCATTACTTTGTTGACAATAGGAGCTTGTAAATTTAGAACCTTTCTTCCTACGGAGCAAGAAAAAAATATATTGAAAAAAGCTTGTAGAGATTGTCATTTAATGCTATGAATGCTTATAGGCTTGTAAATACTTGTTAATCATGCAAGTAGAAGTAAGTGAGCAAAGCCACAGAGTGAAATCCAAACCAAAGGGCTTTTATATTAAGATTTTTATTAGTTAAGTGTAGAGTTTATTTTAGTGATTATTTTAAGTGTGTAATATATTAAGTATTTAAATAATTTAAAATATCCTTTATACATTAGAAATTATCGCACAATTGCACTTAGTATTTGAATATTTTTAAGTGAGTGTAATTTTCTTATTTTAGTGAGTAAAATTGTACTCAATTGAAAATTTGAAAGTTTATTATCCTTTTACTTAATTGTTTAGTATTTTACTCAATAATATGGTATTAGAACTAAATGGTCATGGATCAATTTTCAAGGAGTGATGTTTGGAGAAATTCTACTTATGTATAGTTTAGGATTACAAGTTTACTTGATATAAAATCAAGCAAGTAATTTCTGTCAAAAATTACAATGGCAA
This sequence comes from Sindora glabra, assembly GCA_020226215.1. Classification (NCBI taxonomy): domain Eukaryota; kingdom Viridiplantae; phylum Streptophyta; class Magnoliopsida; order Fabales; family Fabaceae; genus Sindora; species Sindora glabra. Next base: position 11,661,940 of record CM035228.1, on the reverse strand, counting down.
AATTACAATCTACTAAGAGCATTAAGAAGTTAAACAATAATAGGTGTGGCACATGATTAACATGCATGGAGTCATACTTGTAAGGATAAGATGTCTAGGAGGTCATGAATGCTAATAGTACTAAAGAAACAAAACAAAGAAATGTTGAAATACTCAACAAATGCGAATTAAGGCAAAGAAAGCCATATTCGCAATTAAGACTACAATAGACAAAGAGAAGATAGAGTACATCAAAGCTGTGAAGAATTCTACGGAAACTTAGGATACTTTTGCTTCTCGATTCACAAAGGAGAATGATACTTAACTTTAATAATTAGAAAATGAGTAAATGCTGCAAAGTGACAAGAAAAAATGGATCTAAAATCAAAAATTTTGAAAGCTTGTATAAGAAGAATAATCATTCATAGTTTACGATTAAAGTGTAGAGGTTTTATAGTTACATTACAATTATGACTTATTCAATCATCTTTGGAGGAGCTGGAAAGCCTATTAATAGTTTAATAATTACTAGTACAACAATTAGTTGGAGTATCACTAAAAGGCGAAGAAGAAGTACCTTTTAATGGCATCAATAAAGGCAAGCCTAAAAGTTGAAGGTGAATAGAAAAAAGGAATAATAACCAAAGACAACAAGATTAAGGCCAAAGGAACGCATAATTATAAGGAGCGCCACAACAGCATTGCCAAAGGCATTCTATAGCAAACAAACACCATAGTAATGAGTGTTACAATTATGGTAAGAAAGTTCACTATGCTAAAGACTATTAGTCTAAGAAGAAAGATGTTGAAGGAAATATAGTAACATCTAATAGCTAAGGAAAAGGTTATAAAAGTGCAAATGAATGGGATGTTGAAGCATTGTTCATTATGAATAAGAAAGTTCACTATGATAAAGATTACTAGTCTATGAAGAAGGATGTTGAAGGAAACATAATAACATCTAATAGCCAAGGAAAAGGTTACAAAAGTGCAGATGAATGGGATGTTGAAGCATTGTTCATTATGAATAAGCTAACCATAGAATTTTTCTTTAGTGGAGATGAAGAGGCTAATTCTTATGTAGAAGAATTAGCATTGATGATGTTTATTACTGAGATGATAAGTTACAACAAGAATCAAATCATTGATTCTAGGTGCTTAAACCAAATGATTAGTGATAAAGATAAGTTAAAGGATGTTTCAAAATATAAAGGTGAACAAATGGTGATAATTGTTAATAACTTTAAATTTAAAATTAATGGGGTAAAACTACTATTATTCCTTATTGTAATTCTTAAGAAGTACAACTTGAGAATGTGTATCACGTTCTTAGCATAAAGAACAATCTATTATCATTAACTCAATTAATAGATGAAAGCATTTTCATTCTATTTAGGCCTAAAGAGATGAAGGTGTCAAGGATATAGATTTGGCTAGACAATGACTAGAGCTTGTTCATGTGATATCTACAAAAATAGCATATGTAAACAAAACTTAAAAGAATAAGATAATTGATCTTTGGCATGCACATTTAGGACATATCACTTATCATAAGCTCAAAGTAATGGTGACAAAGCCAATGTTGAAAGGACTTTCCTAATTAGAAGTTCGAAGTGATATAATATATGATAAGCGTTAATAAGGTAAGGTATATTAATTATCATATATGGAATCAAATTATAAAGCAATAGAGCCATTAACATTGGTACACTTAAATGTTTTTGGGCTAATAAAACAATCTTCAATAAGTGACATGAGCTAAATGATTAGATTCATTGATGATTTTTCAAGACATGTTTAGGCATGTTTCATGAAGGAAAATTTTGAAACCTTGAATAAGTTCAAGAAATTTTAAGAATTAGCTAAAGTTAAGGTTGAAAGAAAGATAAATTGTCTTCATATAGATAATGGCAGAGAATTTACATGATTTGATGCGATTGTTATAATTATAAGATTTGAAGTATTTTTACTTCTGTAATATAAATGGTGTGTGTTATCCTCATATTCCGTTTGATATTTCAAGGTACATATGCTTAATGTCTATAGGTGAAGCACCTCAACATACAAGAAATTTACAACAAAGATTTTAATTTAGGTTTACATAATAATTATGCTATATGCTATTTAGTTTGTAGTTTTTATTAAATATCAAGATGCAGAAAATTAATAATATTGTTTGAGAAAATGGTAGCCATTGTTAAATGAATATCAGGATCAATTTAGAAGTTGTATTTAAAAAAATAAAAGAAAAACCACATTGGTTATTCATTAAAAATAAATGTGATTTATGTAAATACCATGTTAATTTTTAGAAAACTGATATCTAAAGGTATTTAAAGTAATTAAGGGATAATGAATTAAATTAGAAAATTGGCATACATTTAACGTGTAATAAATATTAAGCATTTACTATTATAGTATATTGGAAAACTACCAAAACTTATGACATTTTAAGATATATTAACAATCAAGTTATATGAAGTAAAACTTTTGTAATAAGTTAGTTTTAGTTAACAACCATCGTTTATAGTTTTTCTTCTTGTTTATAAATTTCATTCACATTTTTCCATCTGAAACATGCCTTATGATGGAAAAATTAATCAAAAATTATAGCAAGAAGTAGTGTGATCATTTTTACATTGGAAGGCTTAAATTTATTACAAGAATGAATATGTTATTTATTTTCATTATAATTTATCATCAATTTGCAATAATTTTCATTGTCCAAAGTTATCTCTATTATTCATTATAAATTCATTAATTCTTAAAATGATATCAATTTTTACAAGATTTATTCTAAATCATAAAATTGTTGATTGAAAGATAATGGAAAAAGTTGGCATTTTTTTTATTTATGATGTTGGTTATTAATTTATAATCAATGCATAAAATGCCATTGTAGAACGACATTATTTTATTCTAAATATCAGGTCTTTATTAATTAACCATCATGGATGCTTAAATAATGGCACGAATTGAAAATAAAAAAAATAAAATTATAACACCATCTGCAAATTTTATTGTAAATTTCTTGCAATTCTAAAATAATTCTTTCTATACAAAAGAATGTTTACCTTCCAACCTTAAAACAATTATCTTCAATTTTATATTTATATTTACTAATTGTTTTGCAATAATGTAAACTTGTTGGCTCTTTGCCAAATTTGTAGAGTTATGTACTCAGTAGAAAAATGCAAAATATAAAAATAAGGATTCATTTAGTCATTATGTTTATTTTTGCAATTCAATTTTTGATTTTATAATAGACTATATTTTGTTACCTATCATTTTGATACATCGTTTACATATTTATACATATAAGAAATTGATTTCATTTATATTCCTTTTTTTATTTAGTAATATTATCTACTATTTATTTATATAAAATATATAATATTATATCTAATGAATGTTCATTGCATCAACATAGATATTAAACTCAAGTGTGCATTTTTTAGAAGTGCCAATCTCACATATTAACTAACAAATATTAAATATAAACTTTCCTTAATTTCATTCTTTTATTATATTGCTTAAAATTATTGAAATTAGAAGTCTATAATGTCATTGGAGATATTAAAGATTAGAATGGATTAGATAGGGAAGAATTATGAGAAGGAGTTAGTGTTAAGAAGGATTAGGTAGTGAGGAATTATGAATAGGTTAAGTTTAAAAGGTGAGAATGAATTACCATGCATGTAATTAAAAGAGACTGTAGTTGAATATGTGTGTATATAATGTCGATTCTTTAATATATAACTAACATTTAATGTTGTAATATACCTCTAAAATGGGGCATTCTACAAAGAAATAGTAATACTTCTCATACATATGAAAACCAATGTTATTATATATTTCTTGCATCAATTATGAAGCCAACGTAAAATATACTAGATATATAATGATGTTTGTATAGACATTAGTCAATAATTGGTGTGAAATAGATTAAACAATTGATGTTAAAATACATTTTTGTAGTAATTTTCAAAATAAAAGGTTACTTTTGAATTAATTGGTTACTTTATTAATACAACCAAAATACTTATATTATAGAGAGTTGAGAAACTAAAAACCATTGTAATTTCAATATAAAAAAAATCATAAATCATAATAGCAAAATTATGAAAAATGTATTCATTGACTAAATAAAAAGACATGATAAAAAAATATTGCAATAACTTGATAAAAATACATGAGAAATTAAACAAGAATAACAATCAAGAGATGCCATTAGTTGACTATTGCAAAAGGATCACTTACTTGCAAAAATAATGTGGCTTTGTTGAGTAATACGGAGGTTTCCCCTAGATATAAAAGGTGTCAAAGGTACTCAATTAAGTCGCTATATGCCTAAAAATAATGGCATCAATGTAATTATTTTTTGCTAGCTTAAAAACTTAATTCTAATGCAAATAATACTTATATTTTTGTTCCTTTTTTTAAGATTTTGTTGTTGGCTTATACCTCTTTGACTTAATAAAGTTGTGGATTGCTTAATTCTTGTTAAATCTTGAGTTTTTCTTGTTATAGTCTTGGATCCTATAGTTACATGCTGTATTGCAACATTAAAGTCTTGGATCCTACTTTTAGACATGATTGGTGCTCTTAAAGGTTGGCTTTGTAATTCTTAAAGGTTGATATGATACTCTTGGAAGCTATCTTCAAGTTGGGAGTTGAGTTACACTACTTCTTGTTAAACTTGCACTTGCACTAATAATGTTGGTAGTATTGGTAAATTGGTTTCTATATGATCTAGTATTATGGCAAACAAAAACATTTTATCTTATCACATTTTTTTGTTATTTGAGTAGTTTTTGCTAACTTCTTTTTTATTTTTGCTTCATCTAATACTCTTCTTGAATTTTTAAGTTTGTCAGTTAGTATTCTAGGCAAAGTTTATTTCGAAAGTTAGATGATGTAATTAATTCAAAATAAAAGTAAATAATTATTATTGAAACTTGATAGAAAATTAGAAGGTAAACAAGAAGTTAAAATGATATTTTAATTCAATCAACAATTTTGAAGTCTAGTCAGCATTCCATCCTCCATTCACATAAGATTTTAAGATATGAGATGATTTTTCAAAATGTTTGACATTACTTTATTTTAAAAATTAAATAGTATAATTGATTTAAATAAAAATTAATGGATATTGTTAAAACTTGAATAAAAGTTAGAAAGTAAAAAATACAGCCAAGTATTTTTAATAGTAAAATGTTGTACATAATATATTTAAAATAGACGAGGCAATGCCGGCCTCATTCTCATACGTCATTGAAAAATGAAAATGATTTCTGATTTGTAGTAAATCAGTGCTCACTTGTCACTACTATCATATGTGTCCAAGTAAATGAGGCAGATTAACATGTATCGGAAAACCAAAGTTACTAAATCTATCACATATGTATGTTAGATAATTATCAACCAAAATTGAAACAATTTGGGTCATTATTCAATTAGAACATAATGCATTTGGAGATGGCAGAAAAGAGATACATAGTACGAAGGCCAGTAACAGCCAGCTAAGTAACAATGCATTTTCTTTGGTTGCTGGATTCTTATTATCCGAAGGTGAGAGCTTATGGCGTACCATTACTGATGTGGTGAAGTATTGGTAGATTATCTAATCTGATGGTACATCAAGTTTACAAGAGTATGTCATTTGATAATGTATTAATAATTAGATTTGATAATATATTAATATATTGTTATATAAATGGTGCAAAGTAGATTTTTCCAGTGGTAAATGATGTTTCTTTATTTACTATGATTTTATTGCATTATTCATACTGGTCCAATATGACTTATAAAGGAACAATATAAATCCAGATCCGAATCTGATATAAAATAGTATGATAAGTGACATTGCAATTTCAAATCTGACATAAAATTATGAGCACGAATGGTATCCTAGTAAGAAAATAATTATCCACGGCCTCTTTCTCTTTTTCTAATGATTTTGCAATCTTATTGGTAATGCAATATACTGTGGATTGGATGGTGATCATAGGGTTCACTCCAATTGCAGTGGGTAGAACGCTTCCATCACTTACATAAAAGCCCTTTGCTTCCCAACTCTCACCATTTTCATCAACTACACGTTCATCTCCATTTGCACCCATTTTATAGCTCCCCATTTGGTGTTCAGAAATAAATGTGGTCCAGTTTTCATCATTCGAACTCGGTCCGCCAACCACTGTGACAAAGTCAAGAAACTCCTCCAATTCTTCTTCCTTAATACCTCTACACTTGATTCTTTGACCATCACTCCTATAAGTGCCCATTTCTGCTGCTCCGGCTACAGCAAAAATCCTCAAGGCTAACCTCAACCCGACCTTTATATTTTCTCAATCCATGCGGCCCTATAGGTAATTCTGCTTTCAGTCCTTGCTTCTCCCGATCCCTGATCTCTTGCCAACGCAAGAAGGTTAGTAGTTCTTGCATATTTCACCATCCTATCCTTCATGTCGGACCTGGAAACCCATGGAGTCAGGGCTGCAAATGATGCCGGCCCCAACGCCGGAGTTTTCTATAATGGCTTTTATTGCAGTGTCCTCCGAAAGTACTTTAAGAGTGGAAGTGATGATTCCACCTTCATGATTATTATCACTCAAATCTGTCATATCTTCTGAGAATTATCCCCATGCAAATTGAACCGGGTGAATTAGTGCAGATTCCTTCCAATGTGTGGATTTTCTAGCCCACTAGAAACCAGTAGAAACAGCCACCGTAGCTTTTATTTGCAGCTTTTTAGTTATCCTATTCCTCAAAGTTGCAGCAGCCACTCCCTTACACGTCTTTCTGCTCATTCCATTCTTGCCATCTTCTAATATGAGTTTCTCAGCTTTACATCAGTTATGATGACAGCACCATTTTTGCACAGTATCAACCAGCCAAGTACAGTCCGTACTTCTTTTGTCTCCTCTTCTACAGCCATAGCCGCATGAGCCGCAATAATGATTCAGTGAAGCATCTATTGGAACTGACTCCACATTAAGACCAGGATTTTCGCACCCTTTTCGAAGGATTTGATTCTGAAGGCTTTCTTTCGTACAATACTTCGTAATGCCAATCCTTCTCCATGCCACATCTATGGCGGATTGGTAGCCGGAGCTTCTGGAAAATGGGATTTTCTTGTCCACAGACCATTCATGAAGAACAAAATCAGGTGTTTTGAAGCATGCAGACCAGTTACAGGAGAGCCTTCACCTATTGTTGAGATGGCCATGATGTTCATTTTCCCATCTAAACTCGAAATGAATCTGCTTGATCCGTAAAGCTCATTCATGGAAGGGCCTTCCAGGGAGGAATAATCTTGAGCCACAAAATAGTTTCCTTTCTCAAGGACATCTACTTTCTGCCCAGAGTTGGCAAGAACTGCAGCTGCCATTCCTCCGTCGCAACCAGAACTTACCACTAAGGGTGCAAATGGATGCAGTGACCTATCAGAATTCTATGATCCGGCCTAATTTTAGCTCGGTTCGACTTATTTAATTAAATGAGTAAAGTTAAAGCTAATATAAAAATTTTTCTAATTAAATAGGTCAAGCCTTTTTATTTTAAATCGAACTCGCAGGCTTATTAGGTATGCTTATTTAATATTTTTATTTAAATTTATTTACTAACAAGGTAATGACATATATATTTTTTTTTGTAAGTTTATTATATAGATTAAATATTTTAAATATTTATTGTATAATTTATGATAAACTAATTTACCCTTATTGTTAACCTTTGATGTTATGATAATATAATGTTATTTTACTTTTAATTAAATATTGAATATTTAAATTAGTAATTTTATGTTATAAATATATGAATTTATTTCTTTATTAATTAGTTCTTATATAAAATTTTATATTAATTTTAGTATTATTAGGTACATCTTAAGAATATATTTATATAAGTTTATATAAATTATTTGCCTATTTAAGGCCTTTATATAATAAACCTTGTAAACCTTAAGTTGTTAACTTATTTAAAAATTTATATTTAAAAATATGCTTTTAAATAGGCTAATGGCTCAGAATAAGCTTTAAAAACAGGTCAGATTGGGCCTAAAATAAAGCTTTATATAGGTTAATAGAATAGGTTTGAACTAATATTTTGCAATATAAGTCCAGCCTATTTAAGGCAAAGCCTAACCCGATCTAACTTATTTGCACCCCTACTTACAATGACAACATCACATTTGATCTTATACTTGTTGTACTTTTGGGTGTTGTTTGGTAAACAGTTTTTTCCACAGCTTTTAGCTGGTTTGACTGAGAAAAACTTGTTGATTTAACTTTTTTGCTTGAAATATTGTTGGGTTAATAGCTGATTGCATTAACTTTTTGCAATCAAAAAGCTATTTTTTCAAATGCTGATAGAAGGAGCGTTTTGATGTAACTGCTCCTGTGTTTATTTTTAAATGCCTAAGCTGCCCCCAAATATTTTTCATATTGCCTTTATTAAAGACGACTGCCAGTTGCTGCCTACTCCTCTCCGTCTTCGCATTTCCTTCGATTCTAGGACCAAAACGAAATCGGCCGTCACGACTTATTGTCATTGGAGCTCCGCCACATGTCGTGCTTAAACAGGAAGTCATCCTTTTGATCTCTATCTCAACATGGACCCTCATGTCGTTCCCATTTAATGTCATCTTCTTCCCTTCAACACTACAGCTCCAATGATCTTGCTCATTCCTCATTTTTTCATGTCGTTCAATGCTTTGCGTCTGCGAGATTCGCACGACAATACACTCTGATGTTGTCAGATCATCGCGAGGTGATGATCAACGACATTGTTGGAAATGGTATCTCCAACATCTTGTATAAATGGGTCAATTATGGTCGAGGCTGGCGTCCTAGGTGGTTTGTTTTTCATGATGGTGTTCTATCTTATTACAAAATCCATGATCCCGATAAGCTCGTGTTGAACTTTGAAGTTGAAAAAGGATCAATGGTCATGGGAGATGAGTCATTCTGTCGCCTTGCTACCCACCGCGATTGTCTTTCTCGCAGTCGGAAACCCATCAGGGAAATCCACATCATGGTCTTTTTCAATTCGAGTCCAATTTTTCTATTCAATTTAATGGTATTTCATTATAATTGCAAGTGTCACATTTTTCTTTTTCATGCAAATTTATGTAGGTTTGTTCAATTCGAGACAATAAATCGGACGAGAGAAGGTTTTCTGTGTATACGGGAACAAATAAGAGGCTGCACTTAAAGGTAGAGACTAGAGAGGAAAAAGCATCGTGGGTGGAGTCATTTGCATTAAATGGTGTTAAGTACTTATATTTTAGAATGGATTTATTGTAAAAATTTTATTTTAATTGATACTTTCTAATTTTATAATATATTTTATGATTACTAATTTATTTTTCAATTGACTCATATCCATGAAAAATATTAATTTATTATTTTTTTATTTCCTCCACTATCAACATATAAAAAATTATAATATTAATTTTCTCATAAAAATCAAATAATAATAGTTATTAATTTTTATTGATAAATTTATTTAATATAATCAATAAAAATTATATTAATTTAATTTTAAAGGAATATTTAATATAATATAATTTATAATACTATATTCTTTATAAAAAAATTTAATCTATTAGATAATATCTATGATCTAAAATATTAAAATAAAAGAATACTTAAATAATTCATAAAATATACTAATATCTTTTTATGTCATTTTACAATAAACAATTAATTATAAACAGTTGATTTTACCAAACACTCTTATTCAACCAGCTAATATAATCAGCTAGTCAAATCAGCTAACATAATCAGCTATCAGCTAATTGAATCAACTAACAGTTATAGTTATCAGCTAATTGCCAAACAAGCCCTTGATCTTAGAAGTTGTTTGGTTTGCTTCAATAGCATGAGAAGTTCTATTTCCTAGAAAGTAAAAAACTGGTGAGTCATTTGGTTGGTCATTATCTTACAAATTATAGGAAATAGAACTTCCTAGAAAGTTCTACTTTTTACAAAACATGGGAAGTCACTTACTCACCTCCCCCTAGGTAAGTTCTATTTCTCATGTTATTTATAGATGTAATGATAAAATTATCCTTATTAAATTTAATTAATAACAATTAAAATTTACTACTTTATACTATAATAATATTGAAGATATAATAGTTATTTTATTAATACTTCTTAGGATATTCAAAGTTGAACCAAATAAGACATAAAAAGTTATTTCTTAGGAAGTGTTACTTCCTATGTATCAATTAAATAACTTTAAGTATTTCTCAAAAAATTCCTATGAAAAATTATTTTTTGTATAAATCAAACGATTATTTAATGACTTCAATGCCTTCTTCAATAAGGGATTGGGCAAATGTAGAATTAGTTTTGTACATGGTCTCTACTTTTCCTTTCTCGAGAGGCTACTCCTTCTAGGGGTAGGAATCGATCGGGTGGAACCGGTTAGTAAGCACATTCCAACCTGACCGATTCTAATCATTCATGGTCATATCCCAATCGAAATCGACCGTTTAAAATGCTCTATCTGACATTAATCGAACAAATCAATTTTTAGTGGTTCCAAGCGGTTTTGGTCGGTTTTATAATCCAAACTTTTAAAGGATTCAAATTTTTATTTCAAAATTATAATTTTTTATTTAAAAATTTAATTTGATATTTCAAGAAATATATTGTTTATTAAAAGTTATTAATATTATTTAAAAATAATTTATTATTATATTAAATAATATAAAGAATACAATGGTGCTCCTTTTCGAATAAAAATTAACTTTATATCCTAAAAAATAAATATAAAGACATTCTGAATTTAAAAAACAAAGCCCATGTCAGATTGACGCATATGTAAATAAAAGTCCATGCACATGGTTGCAGCAACCACTTTTGATGCATACAAATAACGTCAATTAATTAATTAAAAATAACAATGATTTGCCACAATAATGCTTCTCGGTTGGGTTCGGATAGAGTCGGTCAATGTCACACTAATCCACCACCAACTGATAGCCCAAAACTCCTTACTTTTTACATACAAATACCCGAATCACAATGCAACCTGAATCCGACCACCCATTTTTCGATATGGATTGGTTGGCTTTAATTGGGTTGAAAAAAATTTTCCACCCTAGCTCCTTCTGTCTAAACTTCTCTCCGCAACCCACATTTTTTCATCAGTCTGACGTTAAATTAAGAAGTGAGAGGTTAAAACAAGATGCAAGGGGGTAATTACATGCCTTGTGATCTTTGAGGGGAGAGCCATGGCAACTTGAATCTCATTACGGTTGTTGTTTATAACTTTAAATGTGCCATCTTATTTTTCTACAAGAAAATACTTCACACTTCTTCTAGGAGTGTATTGTACGCTCCCCGGAATGCGGATTTAGTGCATTTTTTTTTAATATAAATTTTTTTATTTGAAATTGTAAGTCATAATAAAAAATAGTAAAATTTAAAATAAAAATTATATCTTTATTTATTTTAAAATGATAAAAAAAGGGAAAGGATCCGGATTCTCCGAATATACAGGACTCTAACATACATTAAGGAGTATATAGTACTGTGCATCCCACATAAGGAAAATTGAGTGATAAATGAATTTGAGGGAATGGGTGTAACTTCTCTATTTTTCCAATTAGGTGGCCATTTTGTATGGCTCCCCCTTTCCTTCGGAATTTGATACATGTTAATGAATTATTCAATTACTACTACAACCTTAAAAAACGTAGTATTACATTATTTATTTTTGTTATCGATAATACCATATATATTAAATATGAGATTTTAAATTAAATTTTGAATGAAAATCAAGGATTTTCATTAAATATAGAATGTTGGATAAATTTATAAAATTAAATTCAATAAATATATATAATTTAAAATTTAAATTTTAATTTCAAATTTTATTTTTAATATATATAATATTTTCCTTTTATTACAAAATACCGATTCTTGAACATTTAACATAATTTTGTTTTTGATCTTGTACATATTTATATTATCCTTAATGATTTAATGATGTATGTGATTGTATTGCCAAAAAAAATTAATTATATTTATTATTTTCTAATAAATAAATGACCTAGTTAACTTATTAGTAAATTACTGTTTGTGCTCACTATAGTAGATCAGATTTTGAAATTCAGAGTGGTGTGAGAAGTTCAAAAATTTTTAAATTCAAATTATTCAATTATGATTGTTAATTTTTAACAGATGAATCTAATGATTTTTTAGATTTTCACTTTATCCTAAATTTTGAAACCTAGAGTTACCATAGAATTGACCTAAAAAGGAAAATGTCTACTTAACCAATTAAAACAAAATAATTAATATAAAAATTGATAGTGACAAAAACAAATTTTACAATTATATGATCTTAGTCTCTCCAATTTAAAAAATAATATTTTAAACTTCTTAAATATTTAATTCGTATAACTTTCGTTTTATTATTTAGTTTTTTTCTATTTTTTGATCTTGCAAGACCATTTCCATTTAACACTTTATCTATATTAATATAAAATAACTTATATTTAAACATGAAAGAAAAAACTTTATTTGAATATTAAAAATTTTGAATAAAATCAAAGGTTGAGTATGAAATTTGAATTTTTTAAGAGTTTATTATTTTTTAAATTCTTAAAATTATGATTTGTTTAAGAAATAATAAAGTAACTACTGTTTGTTAAAAGAAGATGATAAAAGTTGACATAAATCAAAGTGGAAGACTAAAAATAGGCCAATAAAACTTTTTAGAAAAGTAAAATAAATTATTTTAAATCAAAAGAATCAAAATCTATATTTTGTATGATATAAATTATATTTAAGCTTAAAAACCCATTTTTTTTCAGCCCCACGTCAGTTTTCAGTCCAATTTCTCATTCTTTCTCATCTGTCTCCAAACCACAAATCATTTTCAGCGCAACTTCCCATCTTTTCTCACTTTCGATTCCAGACAGATTATGCAGGCTACTTTTATCTGTTGAGATATTGCTTTTGTCATTATTTTCCGCAGGCAACATACGGCAACAAGATCAATGTTATCGGGAAATTACGTTATCCACCTACAAATTTAGTTTAATTATACATATATGAGCTTCTATTTATATATATATATATATATATATATATATATATATATATATATATATATACAAATCTATCTTTTTATGTGTATTCACTTTGTAACTTTTAAAAGAAATGTGAATATAATTAAATTATATTTCAAAAATAATGGGAATAATTTACTTCAACGTGGTTAACAATTTTATTTATTTACATTTTCTCACTTTTTCTTTTCTAGATTAAGATACATTTTTAAAAGATCTTTTTTTTGGGTTTGAAATGAGGAGGAGAAAATGATGAATAGATAACTCCAATAACAATTGCAAAGTTGGAATAAAAATTATATTGTTATCTATTTGAAATGTACTGGATAAATTTGGGAGAAATATAGATATATAATTTTTTATTTCAAATAATGAATTTTAATAAGAAAAATAGTGGATTCTAAAATAAAAATTATATCTTTATCTTTTTTAAAAATGAATGAAGAAAATGAAATGAATTCAGAACCATTGCAATATGATAGCAACAATAAATTTGAGGCTTGCAATGGATGATAAGCATTACCCGCGAAAAGAAATTGAAAAGGCAGGCGAACTTGATTAGCACAAACGCTATCCTCAGACGGGCCAGACGCTTTTCGCTTGTCCACTTCCTCAGAATTTCCTGTCTCTTCTCCAATTCAACTTCAGACAACCTGTGAATGAATGGCCACTTCCAGTCCAAGCAAAGTCTTCCACAGAGCAACAAACTTCCCCATCTGAAAGACAGCATCAGCAGAATCGATCGCACAGTGAGCATGGCTTCTTGCACAACCTGTTATTATATGTATATATATCTGATATGTGATTAAAAAATTTATGTAACCATTTTTTTTAAAAGAAAAGTCATGTCTTCTTGTGGAGGAACATGTTTCTTTATGAAACAACACATTGGTTCAAATGCACCCATTGGAACGAAACAACACGTTGGTTCAAACACACCCATTGAATATATATATATATATATATATATATAATAGGAAATCTAAAATAGAAAAGTATGTAATTTTTAGGAGAATATATCTTTATCTTTAAAATTCTTTAAAAGAGCAGTTGAGAGATTCAGAGCTCATTATATCTTCTATTTGAGTGCACATTACAAGGTATTGAATGATTCGTTGTATCTTGGGAGTAGAACATCAACAATTGTTATTTGCACCAAGGTAGCGACGGAAATCTACTCTGAAGAAAGCGCCTACCATAGCGTGCCTCAAACTAATTTTTTCACTTTCATACTTCATATCTTTTTCTTACTGTTAATATTAGTTTGTCTATCTGTTGTGGTGTGATAATATATGTGTTCTATGTGACAATTCCTTTAAAAGGCAATCTAATGTTAACAAGAAGAAAAAGATATGTTGCTTTGTTTGTGGAAAACCGGGGGCATATGGCAAGAGTTTGTCGCCACCGCAAAGGTCAAAAAACTTTAAAGATACCGGCCTCTCAAGTCAATGTTGTGACTGGTGAAATTGACAAGAGGTATGTTTCTATCATTCCTATGGTCAATTTAGTTTGTGCATCTACTGATTGGTGGATTGATACCAGTGCAAATATACATGTATGTGCTGACCAATCTTTGTTCACAAAATATCAGCCCATTGAAGGAAAGTCCGTGAACATGGGCAATACGGCTGTGGCACAAGTGAAGGGAGAAGGACAAATAGATTTGTTACTAACTTCTGGGAAGACTTTGCCTCTTCATAATGTGCAACATGTGCCTGACATTAGAAAAAATTTGATTAGTGGCTCTCTTCTTATTAGAGATAGTTACAAATTAATATTTAAATCTAATAAAGTTGTACTTAGTAGGAATGAGTCTTTTATTAGTAAAGGTTATGTACTTGATGTTCTCTTTAAGTTGAATGTCCTAAATGTTAATTCTAGTAATAAAAATACTAGTAATATTTCCTTTCTTTATTATGTTGTTCATTGTGATAATGTTTGGCATGGTCACTTAAGTCATGTTAATTATACTTCTATTAAGAGAATGATGAATTTAGATCTTATTCCTTAATTTGATTTAAATTTACATAAAAAGTGTGAAATTTGTGTGCAATCTAAGTTACGTAGAAAACCTTTTAAATCTGTAACTAGGGAATCCTTTATCGTAGAGTTAGTGATGTCTGTGATATTCAAACTTATTCTAGAAATGGTAAGAGATATTTTATTACTTTCATAGATGACTTCACCAAGTATTGTTATGTTTTTCCAATTAGTACAAAGATGAGGCTTTGAGTATGTTTAATATATATAAAAATAAAGTTGAAAATCATAAGGAAAAGATCAAAAATTTGCATACTGATAGAGGAGGAGAATATATTTCTACAGAATTTTTAAACTTTTTCAATGATAATGGTATTATCCATCAAGTGTCTCCTCCTTATACACCTCAGTCAAATGGTGCAACGGCAAGAAAAAATAGAACTTTGTTAGATATGGTAAATTGTATGTTATCAAGTTCTAGACCCCCTAACAATTTATGAAATGAAGCACTTTTGTCTGCATATCACATTCTAAATAGAGTTCCTCATAAAAAATTAGACAAAACTCCATATGAATTATGGAAAGGAAGGAAACCAAATTTAAATTATTTAAGAATATAGAGGTGTTCAGCAAAAGTAAAAATTCCAAAAAATAAAAGGAAGAAATTGGGACCCAAAACAATTGATGCAGTTCTTGTAGGTTATTCCCAAGATAGTGTGACTTATAGGATTTTAGTAATAAAATCCGAAATTAATGGTATAAATATAAACACTATCATGGAATAAAGAGATATCATATTTTTTGAGGATATTTTACCCTTGAAAAATACTATGAGTAAATCTAAACCTTCTTATTGTAGTCCAAAATTGGCAGAGCATGATGAAGAAGACAAGAACAATATCGAAGAATTGAGAAGAAGCAAGAGAGCAAGAGTAGAGAAAAATTTTGAAAATGATTTCTACACATATCTAATGGAAGAGGATCCTCAAACATACAAAGAGGCCACATCATCTATAGATTCATCTTTCTGGAAAGAAGCCATAAATGCTGAAATGAAATCTTTAGTAAGTAACAAGACTTGGGTCTTGAGTGATTTGTCGAAAGGGTGTAAACCTATTGGTTGTAAATGGATATTTAAAAAGAAGCTTAAGCTAGATGGGTCTATTGAAAAATTCACGACAAGATTGGTTGTAAAAAGTTATTCTCAACGAGAAGGATTTGATTATTTTAACACTTATTCTCCTGTTGCAAAAATGACAACTATTAGAGTACTTTTGGCTTTGGCATCCATATATAAATTAGAGGTCCATCAAATGGACATTAAAACTACCTTTTTAAATGGTGATTTAGAAAAAGAGATATATATGGAGCAACCAAAAGGATTTATCATACCTAACCAGGAAAATAAGGTGTGTAAATTAATAAAATCCTTATATGGATTGAAACAAGCATCGAAGCTGTGGCATGAAAATTTTGATCAAGTTATCCTATCAAATGGGTTCTTGATAAATGACTCAGAAAAATGTGTTTATAGTAAAATTACCAACCTTTGATGTGTTATATTATGTTTGTATGCTGATGATATTCTCATCTTCGGTAGCAATTTGAAAGGTTGGTATATATTATTCGGGTTATCCCACTGTACTTGAAGGTTATAGCGATGCAAATTGGATCTCCGATTTAGATGAGACTAAAGCCACGATAGGATATTTATTTACTTTAGGTGAAGTGGCTGTTGCATGGAAATCCTGCAAGCAAACATGCATTTCTTGATCCTCTATAGAATCTGAGATGATAGCCCTTAATGCAATAGCACAATAAGCAGAGTGGCTTAAGAATGTATTAATGGATATTCCAATTATTAAAAAGCCAATTCCAGCGATTTGCTTACATTGTGACAATCAAGCTGCTATTACAAAATGCAAGCAAAAGAACTTAAATGAGCAAAAGAGACATATGCACTTGAGGCAAAAATCAATCATGGGTTTAATTAAAAATGGAGTAATATCATTGGAATATATTCCTTCTATGAAAAATATTGTAGATTCGTTAACAAAAGGACTGGCTAGAAAGCAAGTCATAGAATTTTCAAAAGGGATGGGACTGAAGGCTATAAGTTAAAAAAAAATAATTACTATTAGTGGCAACCTAACCTTTTAATTGGAGATTCCATAAAGAAGGTTCAATGTGGTAACAACAAATTGCATAGTAATTGGAGAAGTACTAATTTATTTTAGTCCCACTGTGATCCTATGGTACTTACTATAACAGTTAGGAAGAGCTCATGCTCTTAATGAATTTATAACAAATTATGTAGGACATGCTTTTGTTACACATGTCCTTGAAGAATCCACCTATTTGAGTATGGTTATGAGGCTGCAACCTATGAGATTGAGTTTATCTCTAGAGTACTCAAGAATCAAGATACTAGCACAAGGCCATTAAAGTGCGACCCTATTAAAAAACTCAATAAAATCTCATACAATGTGTATGATAAATTGAAGATCGGGCTAGAAGATCCTAGTTCAAGACTTAAGTTCACTATGGTTCTTCCGATTTGAATTTTATTCATACTAAGTAAGGTTTAAGTCCACAAGACACCTATACTAAAAGCGTTGTAAAAGACTACTTTTATATCTTCTTTTTTAAAATTTATGAATCATATGGGGGATTGTTATTATATGTATGTGTATATATATATATATATATATATATATATATATATATATATATATATATATATATATATATATATATCTGATATGTGATTCAAAAATTTATGTAACCATTTTTTTTAAAAGAAAAGTCATGTTTTTTTGTGGAGGAACATGTTTCTTTATGAAACAATACATTGGTTCAAACGCACCCATTGGAACGAAACAATACGTTAGTTCAAACACACCTATTGGAAATATATATATATATATATATATATATATATATATATATATATATATATATATATATATATATCAAACTGGCCTTTTCACTTTCATACTTTATCTTTTTCTTACTGTTAATATTAGTTTGCCTATTTATTGTGGTGTGATAATATATGTGTTCTATGTTACTGTTTTCTTTGTTTATGACGTAGATTTCCAACACAACCTTGTTACACAAGAAATTTACGGCCTGTTTTTTCATTTAAATGCAGAATTTAGCATACATTTCAAAGTATGACACTTTATTGAAGCAAAAAATGAATATTATAATCAAACATGAAATTGGCAGTCGCCTCATTAGGAAACGGATGTTGAGAACCAAAAGATCTGTAGAAAGATTTAAGAGCTTGATTTTCTGGAGTTTCTTTGTTCATGGAGTCCAATGGCAGAGGAGGCAATAAGACCTCACAAATGGCAAATATTTCCTTGATCTGACTCGAAAATAAGCCATGGTTGAAAACTCCATTGCTTATTCTGCCCTGCAACAGAGGGTGACTGCCGTCCTGGCCTTTCATCTCTTTGAGCATTCTGGTTTGATATTAGAAAGAGATGGCAACACACTAACACACACTAATGTAGTAGAATTTTATTCAAGAGAAGGGAGAAGAGAGGCTGAATGCTTTCAGTTTATATTTCTTCTTCTTTTTATATATATGGCATGATACAGCAGAGTGCCTTTTTATAGGCAAAATTTGCAAAATAAAAATGTTATAAAATTAGTCATACGCTTGAACAGTGAAGCAGCAGAGCGGCGATAGCTTGGCTAAGTGGAGCACAGTAAGTACAGCTTACAAATACTATAGTCGGCTGGGACAGCAAGTACAATAGGGATAACTTACTGAGTCGGTGAAGCAGTGTAGCAGGCTAAGTGGTGCTGCTTGGTTTATGCTCTTGCATTGCCTCCCTTAAACCAAGTTTATAGGTATTTGTCATTCCAAACATCCTTTTTAACTTGTAAAATAGTTCAACCTTTAACGGCTTTGTAAAAATATCTGTAATTTGTTCTTCAGTATAACAATAATCAATTAATATTTCCTTCTCATCTACCAAATCCTGAATCTTGTGGAATCGAATATCTATGTGTTTGGATATCTCATGAAAGACTGGATTCTTGTAAAGTGCAATGGTAGATTTATTGTCACTAAATATTTCTGTAGGAGTATTCTGCTTTTGATGTAATACTTCAAGAATTCTTCTTAGCCATATTGCTTGTGTAGCATAACTTGCTGTTGCTATATATTCAACTTCAATTGTAAAGAATGCAACAACGGGTTGTTTTTTCAAAGACTAAGATATTGCCCTTGAGCCCAGATGAAATGCATATCTTGATGTGCTTTTCTTAGTTTTTATGTCTCCAGCCCAATCACTATTTGTATATCCAATAAGTTTCATATCAGTAGTACCATCATAAAAAATTTCATCAATTAGGGTACTTTTGATCTAACAAAGAATTCTTTTTGTTGCTTGTAGATGACAAACGTGTGGCTCTTCCATGAACCTTTTGAGTAATCCAACTCCAAAGATTATATCTAGTCTGGTTGCTATTAGGTATCTCAGATTTCTAATTAAACTCTTGTGATCCACACTTTTACCTTTATCTCCTCTGACCAATTTCAGCTTTTCTTCGACTAGGGTTAAAATAGGCTTTGAATTCTTCATATGAAATTTCTTCAAAATATCACTAGAATATTTCTTTTATGAGATAAAAATCCCATCATTTTTTTAAATAACTTCAATGCCAAGAAAATATGACATCAAACCCAGATCTATCATTTCAAAGTAACTCATCGTAGCCTCCCTAAATTTTAAAATCATCTTTAAATTATTTTCAATAAAAATCAGATGATCAATATAAAGGCACACGATGAGAATATCTCTAGGATCAGCAAATTTGATATATAAAGTGTGCTCAAATGGACATATTTGAAAAATCATGTTGAGAAAAATAGGAATCAATTCGCTTATACCATACTCTTGGTGCTTGTTTTAATCCATATAAGGCTTTCTTCAATCTATAGACTTTCTCTTATTTTCTTTTGATCATATATCCTACTGGTTGCTCAATATATACTTCTTCTTCTAATGCACCATTTAGAAAGGCAAACTTAATATCCATTTGATATATTTTCCATTTATTTTGAGTTAAGAGTGAGATAATCATACAGATTATGTCTAATCTAGCAATAGGAGCAAATATTTCAAAGTAATTAATACTTAGCTTTTGTTTGTATTCTTTTGTAACCAATATTGCTTTAAAGTGATCAATTTCCCTATTAGGCTTGTATTTTGTCTTGTATACCTATTTTACTCCAATTGGCATTTTATCTGCAAGTGAATATGTTCGCTCCCATATTTCATTTTTCTCTATTGCATGAATTTTTCATCCATGGCTTTTCTCCAATCCAAGTTGTTTGATGCTTCTTCAAAATTCATTAGTTCGCAATCTGCAAACAAAGCAAAATTGATAATCTCTTCATCAGATGAATCATTATCATTGCTTATAATTTAATCCTCTAATCTGGTTGGTAATCGACAATGTCTTAGAGGTCGATTGGATGATTCTGACTGTGGTGCTGGTTCTATCTGTTCATTTTCTCCTTCTTAATTTTTAAAAATCACCACTGGTGCCTTTTGGACTTTTGAAAACTAGTCCCATATTCCTTCTTCATCAAATGTTACATCTCAACTTATAATCACTTTCTTTATTTCTGGATTATACAGTTTGTATGCCTTTGAATTCATATTGTAACCAATGAAAATACATTTCTTACCTTTATCATCCTATTTCTTCCTGAGTTGGTTTGGCACATGGGTGAATGTAATACATCCAAAGATTTTGAAATGACGTATTGAAGGTTTCCTTCCACTCCATGCTTCTTCCGGTGTTTTATCATGAACATTCTTTGTTAGACACCTATTCAAAATGCACACTGCACAAGCAATAGCTTCTACTTAAAATTCTTTAGGCACTTATTTAGCTTTTAGCATGCATTTTACCATACCGTGATTGTTCTGTTCTTCCTCTCAGTTACTCCATTTTGCTAAGGAGTGTATCTGGTGGTTAACTGATGTTGAATTCCATGTTATTCAAAGAAATCTACACAAGCAAGATATTCTTGGCCTCTATCAGTTCTGAGAGCTTTAATCTTATAACCACTTTATTTTTCCACAAATGCTTTAAATGTCTTGAAGGCATCACATGCTTTTGATTTTTATTTCAAGAAATATACCCAAGTCTTTATTCTAAAATCTTCAATGAAAGTAATGAAATACCTACTACCACCATGTGTTAGTACATCAATTTTGCATAAATCTGAATGGACAATCTCCAATAGCTTTCTTGCTCGCCAAGACTTTTCAATTGGAAATGGTTCCCTGTGCTTCTTTCCCAATTCATAAGTCTCACATACATTATTAGGAACATTTATAATAGGCAAACTGGAAACAAACTCTTTCCTTGACAAATAATTCAATCCAAAAAAATGAAAATGTCCAAAACGCATGTGCCATAACCAATCATTATCAAGTATTAGAGAACTTAGGCACAAAAATTTTTCATGTTGAATTTTCAATGGAAACAATCAGTTTAGAGTCATTTTTACCTTGGTAATAAATCTTCCATTCTTGTCATACATGTGCAATATCCTTGATGAATTTGTATGTCATAACCTTTCTCTGACAGTTATCTCATACTTAACAGATTATAATGAAATCTAAGAGCATAGAATACATCAGTGATAAAGTTTTAAGAACCATCTTTCAATCTAATGGAGAGTTAACATTTTTCTAAAATTAAAATATTTATATCATTATCAAATTTAACTATTGATTTGATAGTTTCATCTAATGAAAAGAATAATTCCTTTTTCTCACACATATGATTGCTACAACCAATATCTAAATAAACTTTCTAGATTATCAGAACTCTTACCAATATCTTTGTATTAATTTGTTGCAATATGTGTTTGAGTGTTGTAGTTGTTCTGAAATCTAAATCTACAATCTGTGGCTTTGTGTCCAAACATCCCACAATGAAAATAATTAAAATTAACTTTTTCTTAGTAATTGTTACCTTTTCCTCGGCTAGTGGGCTCAAAATTGTGTCCATCTCTTCCTTGGTTGGGTGGTCTAAAATAGTTACCTTTTCCTTGATTAAAATTGTTGCCATGTTCTCTTCCTCTAAAACTTCCTCTACATCTACCTTTAACGTTTCTTTTTCTTTTATTATTGAAGTCACAATCTCTTCCTTCTCCATTTTAACTTGACTCACCAATATTATTCAAATTCCTCTGACTCTTTAAAGCCTCTTCTTTTATCTTGTTTGTTTTTCTAGAATTCTGCTCACGTGGTTTTTCATACTTTCTTGTAATTTTGCTATTGTCATTGTATCTATGTCATGTGACTTTATTATTGAAGTTATCACATGGTTATATTTGATTGGCATAGAATGAAGAATTTTTTCAACCACCTTATTCTTTGGTATATCTTCTCCATATATTCTCATTTTGTTGACAAGATCAGTAACACGAGAAAAATATTATTCAACACTTTTTGAGTTGGACATTTCATACCTTTTATATTCTCTTCGTAAGGATTGTAATTTGAATTTTTGTGCCTTAACAATCTTTTATATGACAGCTTCAAATTATCCCATGCTTCTTTAGCTATTTTGGCATTTGCTATTTTCCTAAATACTGAGTAATCAATTCCTTGATGAATTTGTGTCAATACCAATTGATCTTGCCTTTGGGCATTTGCATCAACTCCTTCTTAAATGCGTAGTTCAATAAGACTCCAGGTATTTTCAAGTGAATGGACATAAAAAAATTTCAATAATTATAATCAAGCTTTCCATCTAATTTGGGACTAGACCAAATAATATTGTAATTGTTTGTCATATCTCACTACTGAATAAACAACACTCTTATAAAATATCATAACTATGAGAACACTCTTATTCCTCATAAATTCTCAAAAAATTGGCACTGGACTTGGCTAGCTTTGATACCAATTTGATATCAGAAAGATATGGCAACACACTAACATAGCAGAATTTTACCTAAGAGAAGAGAGAAGAAAGGCTGAATGCTTTTAGTATATATTTCTTCTTCTTGTTATATATATAAAGTGATACAGTAGAGTGCCTTTTTATAGGCAAAGTTTGCAAAATAAAAATGTTATAAAATTAGCCACATGCTTGAGCGGCGGAGCAGCAGAACAGCAACAACTTGGCTAAGTGAAGAGCAATAGGTACAACTTGTAAATACTGTAGTTAGCTAGGATAGCAGGTACAACAGGGACAACTTGCTGAGTCGGTGAATCAGTGTAGCAGGCTAAGCGATGTTGCTTGGTTTATGCTCTCACATGGTTTGTGATGAATGTATCAGAAAAATCAAAGCTTTTGACTACGAAAAGTTGTTACAAACTAAGCCTTTTAAGATGTTTTTGAGATGTCGACCAAGCTAATGAATTCAAAATTACTAAAACTTAGTTAGCTTATTTATAGACAAAATCAACAAATTTATCTCTTTTGATAAAATAATTTTTAAATTATTATAATATTTTTTTACAATGACAGATATACTAGTCCACTCAACTTGTGGCCATAAATAATTATGGAAGTATTGTCAATGCAGAATGTTAGGACAAATTGAACCATAATTGTTGCTCAAAATGTAAATTTGTTACCACAATCTAATCAGAGTACTAATAATCTCATAAATCTTCAATCTCTTTATTAATTACAAATTAATGCCTTTTTATATCAAATTTATGACTTTTAAAATGAAGTAATAATTTATTATCACTAGACCAACCACTTTAATAATAAATAAAATTTTAAAATAATATGAAATATCACTATATTATTAAGTCACTAGCATAAGAGAGGGATGGGGGATATTAGCATAATAATCTTTGAATAATATTTTTTATATAATTTTATTATTTTAAATATATAATTTTATATTTTAATATTAGATAATTTCATAATTTTATCTCTTAATATTAAATAAATTTATATTGCTTTAACTTTAAGATCATAGATTCAACATAAAAAAGTATCAATTTATGATCAATAAAGGAATAAAGAAAGTTTGAAATTACTAAAATTTTGATGAAATTATGATAACAAACTTGTTAATTGAGCAAAAATTATAACTTAAACCGAACATTTTGTAGTAAGAAAATACCCCTATATTATTACCGAGAAGAAAGTAATCGGCATTAAATTTCTTGCTCTCTATTTTTATTAAAAAATTAAAAAAAATGAGTATACATATCAAACAACTATCATATATCATAACTATTCACCACTTGGACCATATTGTAATAAACATTTATTTTCTAAACAAAACAATGGAGTAAAATTCTATATTTGTCCCAATTAATTTTTATATTTGTTAATTATACGCCTCAATAAATTGGACCAACACTGTTTCTTTTATTAATTTTCTCAATTAATTTACATTCCATAAAATGTTGGTTTGTAATATACAAAAAATATCGAAATGTAATTATTTAATAATATTTATATGATTTACTATTGATGAAAAAAATTTACACAACCAATGAAAAAGAAAGTATCATTTCATTAAAAAAAAAAGAATGATAATGATTTTTCACTTGTAATAGAAGAATTTTAATAATTTTCTAATGGCGTGACAATATATAATATTGTAAAATTAATTTCTTATAACCTCATTAAATCAATTTAAATCTTCCATACTAAAATGTAATTTATTCTTTTAAATAAGATTTTTTTTATTTTAATGCGTTGAAATAATGTAACAAAAATTTGCACCATCACTTGCCACATTACTAAGACGTGCTAAAACTTCTTTTATTTTTCAGTGAAAATTTTAATTATTTTTACCTTTCCTAATAATTTGAATATTTCCTATTTACTAATAATATAAAGAATTTTATATTGATAGCATTTAA
Organism: Sindora glabra; assembly: GCA_020226215.1. Lineage (NCBI taxonomy): Eukaryota > Viridiplantae > Streptophyta > Magnoliopsida > Fabales > Fabaceae > Sindora > Sindora glabra. The sequence continues at coordinate 11,637,007 of CM035228.1, read as the reverse complement.
ACTTTATTAAAATAATTATAAAAAATACTTTATTTGAATATATGACTTTGTATAGTATTTAAATAATTTAAGTAATAATAATCTGAACTTAGATTTACCTCTTCTTAAATTTATGTTTGATTAAGAACAATCTATGTTTACATTCTCAAAGAATTGTGATACTTATTATAAATTTAATTATATAAAAAAAATTGTGTAAGCAAATGAATAGATTTCAAGCTAAACAAATATAAAATAAGGTTAAATCATGCATCACCCACCACTATATCATCACCACCTATATAGTAGACAAGTTAAATTTTAACGGTAAGTGCAAGGATTCTATATCAATCTATTTAATACTAGTCTATATATTTATAATTAATTTTTACATATCGATAATATATTTTATAAAATAAATTATTTATTATTAATATAATACAAAAAAATTATGAATATTTATAATTAAATGATATAAAATAAAATAAACTTAAATAATTTCGTTTGATGTATATAGAGGTTAATTATTCAATTTTTATCAGTGCGTTGAATAATCTTTTTTGGATGCGAGCCAATTAGCTTGAAAATCAAACTATATACCCAAGAGCCAAGCTAAATAACTTCCCTGTGAAGTGGAAATAGTCACTTATGCTACTTTTTATTTAAAAATATATAATAATATTTAAATAAAAATTAATTTTTGAAGCTTATTCTTCTTAAAATTATTATAAGAATTAGTTATATAATTAAAGGCAATTAATATTTGATTTGACATGTAATAATATTTTAAAAAATTTTGTCTGTTTTCTTAATGTTATATAATGTTTGGACAAGCAAACAAATTTTCCTCCAACCTCAGTAAGCGATACAAAATTTTGAAAAGACAGATAATGCATAATAAAAGATAGGCAAATTTTGTAAATGGAAAAAATATTATAGTTTTCTTTGCAATATAAATAGTTGACCAGCTAAGATGGTTACCGGTAAAATTACTGCAGCCTTTGGATTTGCTGACAAAAAGAAAAATTGAATGATTCAAAGATTTGCCATTTGCTCAAAGTATCCATGTTTCAATTTTTACTTGAAAAAAGGATAAAATTTTGGTAAAATTTCTTAAGTGTTTATTGTAAATTTTTTTATTCAAATTATAATAAGTATATTAATCATTTTATTAATTATTAATAATTTTAATTTAATAATTATAATAAGTAGTAATATTATAATTATAATTATAATAAACCAATTAATACACATGTGATAAATTAAATAAAGAATCTTACGGTAAACAACTAAGAAACTTTACCTAAATATTACCTTAAATAATAAGACAGCCAAAGGAAATTGTATGGATACCACATTATTCTAAGATTATTCCATTTATATAATTTTGTCAACTACGTGCAATTTCAAAAATCATTTTGTTAGTCGGCAACTTAAGTTGTACTAATACCCAAGAATTTATTAATTTTATCTTTGTATTTTTTTAGCCAGGGTCTTACCTTTTTATTTGTGTCTTGATTCAAGTTGAATAACAAGAGTTGTTATTACATTTTAATTTCGATACCACATAATCTGGATTATCACTCTTGATAGCAAGATAAATCTCACATTTGTTAAGCATTTCTCGCACAACTAGAGAATATTTTACCTTTCTGTACATTTTGAATTTGTCTCCAAATCTTCTTTAAGTGGCGTTTGGTTCACGGAATCTTACATTCTCAGGAAAGTGTACATTCTCATAAATGTGATTCCTGAGAATTTAATTAACAAGAATGTAATATTCCTATATTTCGTTCACTATAAATTTTTCTAGGTAGCGTTTGGATCACTGGATCTTACATTCTCAAGAAAGTGTACATTCTTAGGAATGTGATTCCTAAGAATTTAATTAATAAGAATGTAATATTCCTATATTTAGTTCACTATAAATTTTTCTAAGAATATTTTAATATTACATTCTCATTTATGGGAAACTGAGACACCCACCTCCCCCTATGAGAATATTTTAAAGGAATATTAAGCTAAAAAGATTTTCGAAAATGTGATATTCTCGGATATTTTTTTTCAAACTTTAAACCAAATATGAGAATATAATATTCTCTTAAAACATTCCTAGAAATATTAAAAAGATTCCACGAACTAAACGCCACCTTATATGAAACTAGTAATTTCATCACTACAATGATAAAAGAAATAATAAATAAATCTCACGTCTTTCTTTTTTCCTTTTTCTCTCCTCATGACATATACTCTTTTAAAAAGGCATAATATTTGTGTCTTGATTCAAGTTACTCTTGATAGCAAGATAAATCTCACATTTGTTAAGCATTTCTCGCACAACTAGAGAATATTTTACCTTTCTGTACATTTTGAATTTGTCTCCAAATTTTATTTAGGTGACGTTTGGTTTACGAGATCTTACATTCTTAGGAAAGTGTACATTCTTAGAAATGTGATTCCTGAGAATTTAATTAATAAGAATATAATATTTCTATGTTTAGTTTACTATAAATTTTTTTGAGAATATTTTAATATTAAATTCTCATTTTATGAAAATCTGAGATACCCACCTCCCCCTATTGGAATATTTTGAGAGAATGTTAAGCTAAAAAGATTTTCAAGAATGTGACATTCTCAGGCATTTTTTTTTTCAAATTTTGAATCAAATATGAGAATATGATATTCCCTTAAAACATTCTCGAGAATGTTAAAAAGATTCCGCAAATCAAACGCCACTTTATATGAAATTAATAGTTTCATCACTACAATGATAAAAGAAATAATAAATAAATCTCACGTCTTTTTTTTCCTTTTTCTCTCCTCATGACATATAGTTTTTTAAAAAGGCATAATATTTATATAACATTTGAGGTTCAATAATATTTCCTAACAATCAATTGAATGCCAGCATAGCATTAATGCCTTGGGACTATCTACGAACAAGATACTTTAATATGCTTATTGAATTAGAAGAAATTCTTACTTCAAGAAAAATACTTAAATGAAAAGAGATAAAATTCATGAAATTTACACATTTTTTATGTCTCTCTCCTTCATATTAGAGTAAAAATTTATCCTGCGTGATGAGTGTATTAAAAATTCTATCTTTGAAGATGACCTCGTCCACCTGGTCAAGAGATGCATGTAAGAGAAAGTCTTCAAATTTTCCATCTTTTGAGTTTATCCACATGTCAGGGCTATAGAAAATGTAGCTAATTTTATCAAATCATATCTCCTAAGTTCTTAGCAAAGTTAATTGAAAAAATAGAAAAATCTTATCTCCTAAGTGATACCAAATCATGTCTCCCACCTTCTTTGAAAAATAATGACGAAATAAAAAATCTTGCTACCAACTGCTATTGGCCTGATGAATTAATTAATTTATAATTTTTATTTCTTTATTTGATTAAGAAATTATAATAAATTAGTTTTTAAAGTTAATTAATGAACTAATTAATTTTTAAAAAAAATATATGCTTCAATTTAATAAATTACATAAGATAGCTTATAAGTGTGTTTGGCATTATAACTTATTAAAAAGATCTAGAGGAATTTTTTTATATTAAAATTAAAGATACAAATTAGTCAAGTTATTCCTAAATAATTTCAGATTGATTTGTAAAAAATTTGATCCAAATTTAACTTTAAACAAATCAAGTTTAAAAGAGCTATACTTGATTAATGTATAAGTTAAACTTTATACAATTCAATCCAAATTGTTTGTGAGTTTAAATGAGTCTAATAATAAAAAATATATTTTTATTTTTATATTATATATAAATAATATAATATATGAAAAATTAAATCACACTAATAATTATTGAAGTTGCATAAAAAAGTATAATATTTTAGTTAAGCAATTAATTTTCTAGTACATATTATCTTTTGTTAAATGTGATTGTTGTTATTATGTAACAACTGTGTTATATTTTCAATAGATGTGACCGTTACAAAAAAAAATTATTGATAAGAAAAATGAGATAACATAAAAATATAGTATTTGATTTACTTAAGAAAAATAAATTCTCAAATTTTTATGAAATAACAAACTATTTAGGTAATATTGTATAAACTCAAAGTAGAATCCAAATATTTCAAGTTTAATAAAAAATTGAAGCTTGATATCATATTATTCGAATAAGTTAATGTAAATTTATTTAAATTTGTGTTTAAGTTATGTTTAAATTCAAATTTAAATTATTTAAACTTAATGATGTTCAACTTGAATTCAAATTTATTTATTTTTAATAAATTCAAGCTTAAATATATAAATAATTGATTCTGCTCAATTTATCTACACCCTTGATTAAAATGAGTGCGGAACTAAACTACATTCACCAACTGGGATTTACTTATTCCTATAATTCAGCAAACGGCAAAGTAGATTATTGAGGAGGGGGTTATTAAGTACATGGATTCCAAGAAAAAAGGTCAAACTAGAATTAACCAACCATTCAGCACACTTGTTCTCTCTTTTGGAGGGATGCAATACTTCAACGTCCTAGCTTCCGTTCAACAAGTTCTTTAATAACTTATTGAAAGAAAAAGGAAAAAAAATCTTTGATTGGTAAGTCTTGCAAAGTGTAGGTCCTATTAGGATAACAACTTAAAATAAGAGCTCAAATTATATGACTTGTTTGTATATAGTAAATTGATACTTTAAGTGTTTTCTCAAATAAGTTAATGTACACTTGAATATATATTTGGATGAGCGCTTAGAGTTATAAAAATTACTAAAATGAACAATACTCATTATAAAATTTTGAATATATAAAAAACATACTTATTATTACATTTTATGATCTAATAATAATATTCTATGATCAATAGTAGTTAATAGCAATAAATAGATGTGGATGATGATTAACAATAACAAGTGTGAAAAAAATAATGATTAACAATAGTGAATGGTGATAAATAATGATCAATAGTAAGCAGTAGTCAACAATCATGAATGGTGACAACTTGTGATTAACAAAGGTACATGATAATCGGTGTTGATCAATGATAGTAAGTAATAGTGGATAGTAGGCCAATAGCTAATAATGATAAATGGTGATAGTGGTCATAATAATAATAAGTGATGACAAGCGATGACAAGTAATAATGAGTGATGATAAATAATAATTAATGATTATAAATAACGATAAGTAATGATCAATAATAATAGATAAGAGTGGTAGGCGATGGTAAACAAATGTTAATTATGATAGATAATGATAATAAGACTTGAATAAAAAAGTAGGTAAATTAGTCTTTTTATATCATTAGAATATTCTTATATCATGGAAATAAAGGATATTTACCTTTTTGTTGAAAGTATTTTGAAATTTTATATTTTAATGGAATTTATGTATAAAATTTTATAAAAATATTTCTTGATTAAGCTCTTCAAAACTTCCATAAGATACTTTTTTCTTTTTGTAAGATATATGAGAAATCTTATATAATTAAGCTCTACCATTACAATGAAATAATACGCTAATCTAATAAGTTCATCTAAACATTTGCCCATGCTTGGAGGAAGGAAAAGGAAAGAAAAATGGAAGAAAATTTTGAACTACAAAATTTTCTTATGCTTGAATTGGTGGAAAATAAAGAGAAAGAAAAAGTTATTATCATTACATTTACACATCAAAATTTAAATTTTTCATTTTTTTCCCATTTTCCCTTTCAACTAACTTTCATAATTTTCTTTGCTTTCTTCTTATTTTCATCTTCACCACGCATAGGGTTGGTAAAATTTATGTAAGTGCTTATTCTAGTAGATAAGCTCAAATGATATATAAATGAGATATTAATAAACTGAGCCAAATGGTGCCTTAAAAAATAATTTATAACTTATAGCTTCTTAATTTTTTTATTTCAAATTTATCCTCTTCATTAATTAAATGATAATTTATATATTAATTTTGTAAAAAAATATTTGATCAATACTTATTAATTCACTATAAATAAATAAAAGTAAGTAAGTAAATAAATATGTGATGTGATAAATTTTAATTACCTAAATTTTTTATAGTTATATTCTTATTTTAAATATCTTAATTGCTTAAATACAATTTATTCTAAAAATAAATTCAAATTACTTTACTTCATATATCTATCATATTAACATGTACTCTAAAAAAATATAATTTTAAATAAAATATATCTAAATATATATAGGTAATGATAGAAGTAGTTAATTATTAGACATACACACATACAAGATCCTAAGATCAAACCTATAATATGAAAGAGGACAAAACTTTTAAATAATATTATATATTACTTGAACTAAATACTCTTGACAAAATCTTCGGAACCTAGTATGCTTCCCACTTAGCTAACACCTTATTATCATTTTATATTTATTAGCTAGTTCAATAGATCATTTTATCAAATGTTTTTAATATAATCATTTAATTCATTACTAGTTATAAGTTAATTTATCAACTCTTAACTACTTGCCTCAAATAGAGCATGAGTAATACTTTTATTTCAATAAAAAAAATTTCCATAGGTATATAAAATATGATTGTGACTCCCATGTGGCTATACTTTAATTTTTTTTATTCATACCTAGGTATTCTCATGCATTTTTACTAGGTATGAGTCTAATCTTATTTGAGGCAGAAGTAATAAGTAACAAACCCCTCTTAACAAAGGTGTATTCAAAAACCGAACTGAAAGCCCTTCATTAAATCTAAAATATCTTGAAACTCAATTTATTACCTTTAAATATTGATTTAACAAAAAATTATAAAATAAGACGAAATGTCTTTTATTTTCTTTTAACTAGATCCTTGCTTTTATTTAATCTTTTTTGGCATAATAATAACATAAAGGTTTAAATTTTAGATTTGTTGTAAACTATTGACATCCTAAAGATAAAATGTAATTTACTTCTTATATTGTAAGACATGCGTAAAAAAAATCACTAACTTATAAAAAATTATATAAAATTATGTTTCAATTTTTAAATGTGTATTACTAGTTGTGTTAGAATTATTTGTTGAATTTTCTATTGTGTACTTATTAATTCAATAATGAATAAGATATAAAAGGTTTTAGCTCAATGTTAAAGTAACTGAATAGTTTGGGTCTAGTAGTAATCTAATCTAACTAATATGATCATAGGTAGTTTTCGGTGATGGGTCAATTTATCAATGTTGTTAATATAAATAAGGATCACTATTCCTAAATCATATGATTAATTTTACACACTCTCCATTAGTGTCATAAGATCTCCCTAATCAAGTTTTCATCTAGAATTGATTAGAGTGACAAATTTTTATTTGAGTTTATAATCAAGAACGATTGCATATAGTTCCTAATTTACAACAAATCCTGATTTCATACTTGCTTATAATGGATTTAACGGATAATAATAAATTTTGTTACATTTAATATTATTCTTTTCATATAATTCAATTTGAGATATTATTTTTATAAAATTTAATTTTAACAATTAGTATCAGAGCTTTTGAATCATGTGAATTAGATATATTATTTTGTAGATTTGGGAATAAAATTTTATTTTTGAATAATTTTATATATTGTGTAATGAAAATATTCTGGATAAAATTTGCTATGAATCTCAAAATTATTTCATAACCCTCATTTTATTTATTTTGTTGTTACATAAATATGTTAACTTTATTATGAATAAAATACACATATCAGATGTGTGAAAATTTTCTGAATGATTTATCCATATATTATATGTATTTTTGGATGAATTTTATTTGATCCAATTTTCATATATATATATGTTTGTTCTGACGCTTTTGTATATATATGTTATATCGTATATACATGTTCAGCATATCTCACATGTTCGGCATTTGGATATATATGTTATAAATCGTATAGTATCATATATATGTCCGTTTTTCATATGTTATATATCTGTTTTGGCATTTTATATTATATATATATGCATCGACATTTGATTCGCGTTCTGTATATATGTTTGTTTGATATTTTATATTATATGGACGCTTTATATTACATTTGGTTTGACATTTTATATTATATATATATACATATATATATCTGTTTGGTATTTTATATACATGGACATTTGGTCTTTTCTGTTAATATATATATGTTCTAGCATTTTGATTGGCGTTTATATATAAATATATGTTCTTTGACATTTTTGTAAATATTATGTATATAGCCATGGTTACCATTTTGAAAATTTTCAATTATTGAAATGAATTTTAAATGCAATTTGTTTGGAAAATTTCTGCATTAAAAGTATTAAAATGCAATAAGGCATTATTATGTATAAAAAAAGTCTAAAATGCAATTTTTTGGCTCCACTCTTTGAGCTATAAAATTATTAGGCATTCTTTCAAATTTTTCTGAAATTAAAAATGTTTTAATTATTTTTGCCTATTTAATTTGAATAGCTAGTTGATATTATTTTGTGTTGAAAATTTTACTATTATATTTCTATATATTGGGCTTTCACATATATTTTTTGTGAAATTTTTTGGATACTACTTGGTCCATTAATGATTTATATATATATATATATATAGGAAAATAATTTTAAAAAATTATTTGGGCTTATGTTATACTATGAAATTTTATGTAATTGTGAGTCCACCTATCATAGGCCCAATTACATAAAATTTTATATATTTTTATAAAATAACAATTAGATTAAAGAGAGTATCATATTAATAATATTTTAATACCCTATCGATATAATATTATTAATATGATTTATTGGTGATAACAAAAATATAGGAATAAGTATTATGTTTTTAAAATTTTCATCACCCTATCAATATTAAAATTTTAGAAATTTAACATTTAGTTCTTATATTACATTATAGGGCCTTTAATGTCCCATCAGTATTAGGTCTTATAATGTAATACTGAGTTCAATTATATATTTTACTAAGAAATTTTTTTAAGATGATTAGGGTTAAACATGCATTAACATTCTAAAGTTGCTTCCTCAACCTTTTTATCTATACAATTAAATATAATTAAGATGCTTAATAGGATCAATTATAAGGACTGGACTAAATTACTAAGGTTATATCTAGCAGTCTCTAACCTTGACCTAGCGATTAAAGAAACAAAACTTTAGATCAATGCTAAGTCTATTACAAATAAAAAAAATCATGAAAAATGGATCCACTCTAACAGAATGTGTTTGATAGTAATGAAGTATACGATTGGCAAAATAATAAGAGAGAGCATTCCTAAAACAACGAATGCAAAAAGTTCTTAAATTTTGTAGCCAAAAAGTATGAGAAGTTTGATAAGGTTGAGAAGGAATGATATTTTTCGTTACTTGAGAAATCAATGTATGATCATATTAGCAAAGGTTGCTGTAACTATGAAAGGAAAAAGGGTGAGAAAAATGAATCTAATAAATAACAGCGCTATAAACCTAATAAGGCTCAAGTTAAGGGTAATTGCAAGTTCTGCAAAAAGTATGGGCATAAGAAAGTAGATTGTTTTAAATACAAGAAGTGGGTTGAGAAGAAAAAGAAAGATACCCATCCAGCTCTAATATATTTTAAGTCAAATATAATTAACGTACTATCAAACTCTTGATGGTTAGATACTAGTGCAACTATTCATGTGACTAATTATCTTCATGCACTTGCAAATTTGAGGCAACTAAATGAAGGAGAGCCGATAGTAAGACTTAAAAATAGAGATAGAGTTGAAGTAGAGTGCATAGGATCAGTGAAATTGAAATTGAAAATTAGAGAAAAGCTTTTATTGAATAATGTAGTTTATATACCTTCCATGAGAAGGAATTTAATTTTCATTATTATTTTGGACTCTATTGAATACTCTTATCATTTTGAAAATTGAAAGGCTAAATTATTTTATAAATCTTTTATTGTTAGTACTAGTTCTGTGTGTGATGGTTTATATGATATTGATTTAGATCCTAATTTCGCCAACTCAATAAACTCTATTGTGAGCAAGAAAAGGTGTCAAATTAATGAAAGATCCTTAATGTTGTGGCACAGATGATTAAGACATATATCTAGAGATAGAATACGAAAACTTGTAAAGGAAGAAGTACTTTGTGATTTGGACTTCTCGGGTTTTAGAACATACGTATATTATATTAAAAGAAAATTTAGAACTTGAGTTAGAAAGGATAAAAGAAGTAGAAAGAAGAATATTCTACAATTAATCTACACTAATATTAGTGAGCCTATCACACCAAATGCTATGGGAGGCTATAATTACTTCATTGATGATTACTCTAGATTTGGTTAGGTATAACTGTTCAGTGATAAGTTAGAGCCATTAGAAGTCTTCAAGTTATTCAAGGGGGTAGTTGAACTGAAATTGGGAAAACAGATAAAGTGCATTAATTTAATAAAGGACATGAGTATTATGGTAGGTATGATGAAACAGGAAAAAAACCTCAATCTTTTTACAAAATACTTACAAGATTGTGGAATTTAAACAATTTATGCCATGCCTGCTACATCAGAGCAAAATGGAATTACAGAAAGGAGAAATAGAACTCTTATGGACATGGTGAGATGCATACTAACCCGTACTTCATTGCCAGAATTTTTATGAGATGATACATTGAGAACAGTGGTATACATTCTAAATCAAGTTTCTAGTAAGTCAATACCTAAGACCCTTTACAAACTATTATACGGTAAGAAGTTTAGTTCACGGCATTTTCAAATTTAGGGTTGCAAAGCTAAAATAAAGCCATATATTCCATCCACAAGGAAACTCGATTCAAAAACTATTATTGAATACTTTATTAGATATTGTAGTGACTCGAGGGGAAGCAGATTTTACTATTTAACTTATTCCACTAAAGTAATTAAGTTTGACTGAGCCATTATCTTTAATAATAAGTTGGATAATAAGAGTCAAATACCACATATTATGAATTTCTCTGAAGATAGAACAATTATCCTATTAGCACCAATAGTGGTAGAATCATCTTTTGTTGCTACACAAGTTGATTCGGTACAACCAATGACAAAATATGTTGAGCCAGGTGTAGTTAATGAAGAAATTCCATTAAGAAGATCTCATATAATTTGTATATCAGCAATTCCTAATAATTATCTTGTATATCTATAGGAGCATGAATATGATATTAATAATGATATTGATCCTACAATCTTTTCTCAAGCTATAACTAGTTCAAAATATTCTAATTGGATAAATGTTATAAAGGATGAATTAGCTTCAATGTATAAAAATCAAGTGTAAAATTTAGTAGAGTTTCCTCTAAGTTGCAAGCTGATCGGATGCAAATGAGTCTTCGAGACTAAGAAAGGTGCTCGAGATGAAGTTGAAAGGTATAAGGTTAGATTAATAGTAAAAGGTCACACCCAGAGGCCAAAGGGAAGGTATAGACTATAACGAAATTTTTTCACTAGTTTCAATCAAAGACTCATTCTAAGTTATTATGGCTTTAATAGCTCATTTTTAATTTAAAGTTACATCAGATGTATGTAAAAATAGCCTTCCTGAATGCGAATGGTGATTTAACAGAGACTGTTCATATGAACCAACCAAATGGTTTCCAAGAGAAGGAAAACAGCACCTTGTGTGTTAACTTATAATGTTCATTTATGATTTAAAATAAGTTTTTAGATAATGGTATCTCAAGTTTGATGAGGTAGTGACTTCTTTTAAGTTCAAAGAGAATGGAATTGACCAATGTATTTATATGTTAATGAGTACAGGAAGTTTTGCTATTTTAGTACTATACGTGGATGATATTCTCCTTACAAGCAATGACATGAACCTATTAACTAAGACAAAATAAATGTTATTCAAATATTTTGATATAAAAGATCTTGAGAATGCTTCTTATGTTTTGGGGGATAAAGATTCACCATAACAAATCCTAGGGTTTACTTAGTTTGTTTTAGTAGGCTTACATCGAAAAAGTATTAAAAAGGTTTAACATGTCAACATGCTCTCAAGTTTTCACACCTATTTTAAAATGAAAAATTTTCTCTAAGTTTCAGTATCATCAAAATGATGTTAAAATAGAAAGAATAAAAAATGTCTCATAGGTGTCAATTGTCGATAGTTTAATATATGCTCAAGTATGTACACGTCTTGATATAACTTATACTATTGGTGTATTAGGGAGATGCTTGAGTAATCCTAATTAAAGATATTAAACTGCTACAAAAAGAGTTATGAGGTACCTTCAGCATATAAAATATTACATGCTAACCTATAAGAGATCGAGAGATATCATAATTACAGGCTACTTAGATTCAAATTTAATTGATTATCCAAATGATCATAAATCTATATCTAGATATATCTTTATGATTGTAAAAGGAGTTGTGTCGTGAAAAAGTATTAAGCAGTCATTAATAGCAACTTCTACTATAAAAGTAGAATATGTCACATGCTATGAGACCACTTGCATGGCTGTATGATTAAGAAATTTTATGACTAGTTTTAAGATTATTGAGAGTATCTCAAGACCTTTAACTATCTATTATGACAATATTATTGCTGCAAATTTCTTTCATAACAATAAAAATTCTGCCCATATAAAGTATTTTGATATAAAGTATCAATTTATACAAGAGAAAGTATGCAAGCATATTATATGTATTGAACATATTTTCATAAGTCGTATACTCGTGGATCCACTAATCAAAGGCTTAGCAATAAGAGTATATCATAATCATGTAATTAATATGGGATTAATTAAGTTTTTTTATATTTTGGGTTAGTGGGATTACTATAATGTAAATTATTTTCTTGAAATGTATATAAATGAAATATTCATATTTTCCATATATTGTACACATTTTTATTATGGCATATTTATAGAAACATTTAGATCCTATCTCAATACATATCGTGAATCCACTAATCAAAGGCTTAGCAATAAGAGTATATCATGATCGTATAATCAATATGAGATTAATTAAGTCTTTTGATATTTTGGATTAGTGGGATTACTATAATGTAAATTAATTTCTCGATATGTATATAAATGAAATATTTATATTTGTCATATATTGTGCACATTTTCATTATGGCATATTTATAGAAATATTTAGACCCTATCTCAATACTATGATGAGATTAATGATTCTTATTTAATATCTTAGGCGGATGCTTCAACTCAATATGTAAAGATTTATATCTAGCTGTCACAATTTTGTTATATAAATCTTATTAAGCAAAAACTTATTATGTATATATCCATATCAAATATTGTATATGGTTAACGAGATGTAAGTATACAATATTTATATTTCATTAATATCCTTATCGGATACTATATTTTATATTACTATATATTTATGATCTCAATTTAGATTAATGGGTTTAAAGATTCTATAGTTTTCTTTTATATTTTATTAAAATGGCCACTATTATTAAATTACATTGTCCAAATAGGAGATTGTTGGATTTTCTATTTTGGACTTTTAATTCAATAATAAAATAAGATATAAAAAAAATTAACTTAATATTAAAATAACTGAATAATTTGAACTTAATAGTAATTTAACCCAACTAATGTGATAATAGGTAGTTCTCAACGATGGATCAGTCCACCAATATTATTAATATAAATAAAAATTGTTAATCTTAAATCCTATGATTGTTTCTTTGTTACTCTTAAATCTTATAATTATTTATGTACACTCCCTATTAGTGTTAGCATGTCTCCACAATCAAATTCTTATTTAAGGTTGACATAAGCAACAAATCTTTATAGGAATTTGTGATCAAGACCGATTACGTATAATTCATGGCTTATAGCAATTTTTTATTTCATATTTGCTCACAATGAATTCAACAAGTAATACTAAGTCTTTTTTCTACGTTTAATATTATTCTTTTCACATAATTTTATTTAAAATATTATTTTTATAAAATTTAATTTTAACATTATTATGTAATATACAACATCAATCTTACATCCATTTAGCGAATGATTGCATAATTTTTTCCCCATTCATAAGAATTAGAACGTGCAGTGTTAAATTATCACTTAATGGATAACAACAATTTAATGTAAAATGGCCTAATTGCACGCTTTCTAAAAATTGACTAGTAAGACAAATGTCCTATTTTTTAGGAATTAATGCATATTTTATCCAATTTTTTAGAGTAAATCATCAAATTAAATTAATTCTTAAAAGATAAATATTACATTAATTTTTTTAAGTTTTCTGTTAATTAAATAAAATTTCAAAAGAAATTTGATTTAAAAACATATTTGATATATAAATTAAAAGTTTATGTACTTATATAATGTAAAATAAACTTCTGAAAAAAAAATCTAATATAACATCTATTTTTTATGAATAAATTTGCAAGTTTACCTATATGGTACAAATGAGTTTTGTTATATCAAAAGTGACCAATCACTTAAAATAATATATATATGTAGGATTTGAATTTTTCAATAAAAATACTGAAAAAAAAGAAAAGTTGTAAAATAAAGACAAGTGATGCTCCACCACTACAAGTAGCTTAATATAAATTAGTTGGTATATTTGCAGTTACAGTGGCGTGTGGAACACGAGCTTTTCCTCTTAATATAGAGCCAGATTGAAAAAAGAATTGCTGGAGCAACAAATTCAAACATTAATTCAAGTAACTCAATCTCATTCCATTGTCACTTCAACTACAAATTTAAGATAAGAAACATGTTCTCTCTCAACATTGCTTTGTTTCCCCTCATTAACATAGTTTTTACGCAATTGAATTTGGGGGAGTAGAAGTTGTGATTGGATTAATTTAATTAGAATTAGGCAAGTAAGGCTATCTTCATTCAAGTAGCTGATAAGATAACTATTCGACAAAACCAGTCATTTATATCATGTATATTGTATACATATCCATTCATGAATCATTGAATGTAAATCATTTCAAGGGTTAAGAAATGGCGTAGGTCAAATTCAGATAGAGATCTTCATGCATCACTGTAACTGGACAAGTGATAATGGTGTTTATCTTTATCCTGTTAATGGCATGCCAGAAACCAAAATGATATGATATATGTAATTAAGGGAAGTGTAGGTAGCAGACCAGTTAATATGCCAAAACCAAAGGCTATCACAATTCACGAGGACGAAGAAGGAGCAATGATATCAGTCATGAGAATATAGAGTTGCTCTCGCAAGAACAAAACCTGCAAGCATCCACAAGAAACTAGTAAGCATTCATGTATTCTACTGAAGTTTGTTTTATTTCACTGCAACAAGCAGACACTGACTTTCTTTTCAAATTTTTCGTTAAGTAAACCCAAGGTTAAAGAGTGATCAATACATGGTATTAACTCCCATGTGATGGCTATAAGCACAAATCATCGTAATTGCAGCATGCAGATTTGACCTAACACTAGAAAATATAAAAATTAAAAAAGGCTATGTTTTGGTCCAGACTCTTGCAATTGTTGTAAGCAATTTTATATATTTCACAAGTTTTTCATGAAAAAATTGTAAGTTTTCATAAAAAGAAGAAAATTTTCAAAAAATAGTTAAAATAAACCTTTTGTTAATGGAGTTGCAACTTTTTGTATAGTTGTTGCTGAAAATTCATGCTAAGTTTCAACTTTTTAAGAAACATTGCAAGATTTTAGATACAAAATTGAAACTTTGATAAAGTTTAAAAAAAAAAATTGCAAAAAAATTGAAAAAGTGCCAACGCATTACGAATGAAAAAGGAAAAAAAAAAAGAAAAAGAAAAGAAAAGAAAAGAGTTATATAACAAGGGACGTTACCTCTTCTTGAAGCAAGGGAGGGAGATTTTCAGTATTTACCAGGCTCTTAACTTCAGCCTGCAGCTTTTCTTCTTTAATGCCAGACCACATATTGAGGGGCAGTGCCAGTAAGAGAACGGTTAAAACATCGGCAGTGGATGGATGCAGTCCAATGCAATGCCCTTCATCAGAAAGGCACAAACTTCGACACAAAGGAACCAACACATCCACTCCTTGTTCACTGCCCCCATTTGAAACAGTTCCAGAAACCAATGTTACTGGATTTTCACTATCAGCATCTATATGTTTCACATGTATCTGGCTGCAGCATTTTCCAGCTGACAAACCTAGCCCACCACAACCACTCAAGAGCTCTGCTCCTTGGCGACAAACACTTTCAGCAAGTTCTGGTAACTTATCATTTTTGCTGAAGTTTGTATTGCAACATGAAATTTCAGAATCCAGCCATCTGCTCACATGTTTAAAAAGTTGAGTTGTTCGAATCTGTTCCAGTATTTCTGCCTGCAATTCAAAAGCTCCTAAATGTCATGGTTCTTAATTTATTAGTTTTTCTTCAACAATATGCAGTTTCAAATAATGCAAATTAGAAGTTATCATCTATAAGAAAAGGAATTCTTTTTCCCAACAAGGAAAAGAAGGAAAATTCATGTACCTTGATGGCAAGTCTTCCTCTCTCCTCCTCACTTAATGTGAGATTCCCATCCTCTTGCCTGCGAACTTCAGCAACCCATGTGATGAATCCTCTCAATTTATTAGGAGGAGATTTAAATACAGCAGAGAGTACTTTCTGAAGATCTTTTAAATCCCCTGACTTTAATAGGAGAGGTACATCTTTTGTTAAGTATTTAGCAACTCTATTCCAGCTTTCGTGCCTACAACTCTGCAGATATTCTTAATTAAATCGAGCATTCACTATAATCTACTAAGATGAAAATTAAACAGCGTAACCAAGTAACAGATGGAACAGATGATTAAATTAGAAGAACACACGTTCAACAATGAAAGCTTCCCATAAGCAAGAAAAAAAGCTAAGAGATTAAACACAATTCAATAACATTAAATGCACTCCCAGGCTTTTCTGACTAGGTAGGACCTTAGCTAGACCTACCCCAATCACATTTCTTGTTGTCCAATATATTGCAAAAACAAAATCGACTTATGGTTTTACAATTATAGTTTAGTGAGTTAATTATTTTTTATTCATTTAAATTCATCAATTCAGAAAAGTTTATCTATTTTCCCCAATAATCATACAAAAGATCAACCAGAGACACAGTACCACAGTATAAAGTTTTGACGGTGCCCTGTTAAGCCTTGAAATAATCATGTACCTGAAAATTACAAATATCCAAATGTGAATGAAGGAAAAAAAGGTAAGCTGAACAGGCAAAAAATAGAACACAAAACTTTCATCCCAACAGCTAGAACACCATATTGAAAGTAAAATGCTCAGGTAATGCAATTTTCAGACAGTAAGGATTAGCCAAAGATCTTCAGAAGAGAACATAGAGATAAACAAGAGAGTTCAGGAATGCAAAATTCAGCAAAGCCAATGATATGAGGTAGAAATCTTTCCAATATGACATAACATACAAAGTTCAGTTGAAACTTGCAACCCTCACCATCAAAATTAACTTCTACAACATATAATGACATGAATTGGTCAATATCTTAATGAAAATTCCAAAAGGTAGTTCTGTTGATGAATCAATTAAACTAGTTCACCATTACCAGAAAATCATGAAATAATGCATTTGTTGACTTGAAACAGAAAACAATCTCCAAATATTCCATTTATTCTCTTCAAATCCAACATTCACAAAGGGTATAAATATTTCGTTATGGGGAAGGCAGTAGCACGCAACATATTTGAATGAAATAACACAAGAGTCATGGTAAAAGTGCATAACGGATACCACTACAATTTGATTAATAACCAATTAGCAGATTTCAACCTTCTACATAGGTATGAACAGAAAGTTTAGAAGAGATTTACCCTCGATGATGTCCAGTTGCCTTATCAATTGTACTCATACCCTCCCAAAGAAGGGTAAGGGGAACCCAGTGAGGAGGATATTTGAAACGAGCAACATCCAATATGAGGATCAAATCCCTTTCAGCATGATACCCCCCAAGCGGTGAAAAATGGCCAGTTCCAGTCTACTAACAGACACCAAAACAAATTACCATCACCTCTATAAACTTTGATGTTATCTTATACTTCAAGTTAAATATATTAACAAAATTTTCAAAAGCATGATAGGCCTGCGATAGCCATACTGGGAACTCAACTAAGACCACATGAATTGAAGAGGCAACAAATAGATTATTCATTATTCCATCTTGTTAGTTCTCAATGCACAGTCAGAATGATCTCACGGCACCTGGTTGAATGCACCTCTGTGGTATGATACAATCAAATGGAAATCATCTGAAGAAGTGCATGAAATCACATGCTTCCGAAAATCATCAATTGTGCTTCCATTTGTTCGGAAAGCTTCAACTTTAGCTCCATTGCACCGAGCCAAACATGCAACTTTTCCAAATGTGATGCCTTCCTCTTTAATTTTGGTTAGAGGCTCACAGCAATCTAACATCGAATCATCAAACCATCTCCAAGGGCCTGTTAAATTATGTCACAATATAAGTTAACCGAAGCATATTTAGCCTGAATGCTAAGTTCCATTTGTTCAGCTTCTCCACTTCAAAAAGAAAAATAAAAATAAAAATAAAAAATTATTGATAGCCATTGTTGTTTTAAATGGCAATTACAGTTGGGGTTGTTGCTGCGTAAACAGGTTTGCTGATGTAAATTTTCTTCACTAGTACCACAAACATTTTGAAGTACAAAATCACATCTGAGGCCATTGCAGCCACAAGATAACAGTATTGCAACCGTAATGCATGTGATTTTAGATATAACTATAACTGCAATTCCAGTGTCATCTGCAAACAAAATATTGCAGCTGCAACACAAATTCAGATCAACAATTTAAAGCCACGTAATGCTATTATGCAGAGTTGTTTAGATCCAAATATATGTTCATCAAAGAATTTGGAGAGTTTAGAGAGGTAAGGAAGAGTAACAGCTAAAAATACTGCTCAATAGCTTAACAACACCACTCTGGTCAACAAGAGTTCACAGCAGAAAGAGAAAGGCAAACCAGGATTGCTATATGTGAAACAGGGTTTTAGATACCCGTCTCCTTTTTTTCACTTCATGAAAATTAAGCCAAAAATTCAAAAATGAAAATGGAATCTTCTAATAAGTGCGCTGAATTTGAAGAACAAACCTTTCCATTTCCTACCGGGATCAATAGCAAGGGCATTAAGCACCACTGCAAGTGTGGCCAATCCACAATAAGCAGGCTCCGATTGTGTCTGATAATATGAAATCAATTTGAAGAATCCTTCCATCGTTCCCTGTGCAAGAGCTTCAGCAAAAATCCTCTGCACAATTCACAAAGCCGAAATATAGAGAAACAATTCAATTCAGCCATCGCCAAATAACAAAAGTCTAAAATCCATTGATATCTTTGGAAATTGCATTACCTTGCCTTCTTCAGAAGCGAACTCGATTGCAGGAGGCGAAGGGAGGACTCTGCGATACAGACCTGGGGTTGCCATTGCCAATACTGGGATCAATTAAGCTTCTCGTTTGAGTTTTTCTCTCTTCCTTTTCGTTGGTATTTGTTGGCTTTTACGAAGTTTAATAGTAAATGGTGGTTTCCGTTGCACAATATTCGAATGTAGTTATTGTAATCTTCGAGTGGGAAAGTTTGGATTTTTCTGGAAGAGTTAAAGCAGCTATTTTATTTGCAGGGCTTCGGTGACTCATCAACGGCGAGCTGGGCATTTCAGAGACAGAGACTACGGTTGGCCTTTCCTGACTTGGAATAACTGTTTGACTTTTCTTCGTGAAAAAAGGGGAAAAAAAGTGTTCAGTGGAAAATAAACAATTCGAATTTCTTTGCGTTTTCGGAGAAGAAAGGTCAATATTCTTACTTCTATGATGATGGTCTTGTTTGGAATAGTATTCGAAGAATTGATTTTGAGATTATAATCGATAATATTACACACGTCAGAGGATTTGAAATTAAATTTTGAATTCATTATCGCTACATACACTATTTTTCTATTAATGATTATTTTATATTCAATAGCCTTCATTAAGAATTGGTTCTAGATGTAAAAATAACAACCATTTAACTTAAAGTTTAAAAATTAATTTTGACCATAAAAATACAAACCTATGTTTCAAAGATTGATTTGTCCATATAACTTGTGGTCTAGAGGCTGATTTTAGAAGTTTTATAATCAATACCAAACACGCTTTTATACGACATTACCGCTGTGCTAACACAATGAAACATATAATTTTATAGAGTCAATTGGTATATGCCACGTTCATACGGAAGAATTTCCATATCCTGCTTCCTTTACTAAATAACAATCAAGGGCTTCTTGATATATTTTGAAAGTAATGCTAAATATATCAGATAATCCCTCCAAAAACGCACACAAGCCAGTGCGAATAATTAAACTGCGTTGTATTTTGTTAAATTGGAACCTACAAAAATTCTAATGTGCTCTTTATAATAGAAATTACCGATTATAAATTATTTAACACATTTAAAAAATTTAAAATAATATCAAGTGCTACTGCACCATATGCATGCTAACAAAAAATTTAATGTCCTTAATTAGTCTTATTTGGATATTGTAACCTTTTTTTTTTTAAATTACTCTTAATTTGGTATAGTAGTTCTTTTCAACTGAGGATTAAAGAATTTTAATATATACCATAAATGAATGAAAATCTTATTTCACTAAAGAAAATATAAACACCAAATTGGAAAGAGACAAGTGAGTTCTCAAAAGGAAAACCCTATATGCCTTTGAGTCCCTCCCTCCATCTCAATGGAGTAAAAATATCTATTTATTCATGAAGTATGTTAGAATATCTTCTAAAATAAAATATTTCAAGAAAAATCTAGGTCTTGATTATGTGAGCAATATCAGAACAAACTTCAGAGCAATTGAAGGTTTAAATTAAAAATAGTACAGGACGATAAATATGAAATTTTCTATTAATTGTTTTACCTGTATAATATAATCAGTCAACACCAAGTAGCAGTCACAGTTTAGTGAAACTACAGCAAGAAGAAGGAAATATAATGAAGCAAGTTGGCCTTGTACCAGGTTTTTCAACCTAAATACTACACAAAGCCTTTAAATTTTAACGTTAAAAAAATGTCAGTAGAAGTCCTTCCTCTTCCGAGGAGCATTTCAACCCAAGACACAATCTGCATCGCAAACCAACCCCACTATCTGCGCTTCACCTAGATGTGTCCAAAGTATTAAATTTACAATAACGGTTAATGCGAGATCTGAGCTTACAGACTCAGACTCGATAACGATAATGATAATCATCATGATGATGATGAAGAGAGATACTATGAGAAAGGTGCTGCAAGATCCTCATCTACCCTGTTCTCCTGACATCTCTTGAGGAGGTGTAGCTGACTTCTCAAGTGCAAAACCTGAAGAAATTCAAGCTTTTCACAACGTGAAAACAAGATCATTCGAATATAAGCACAAGCCAGTGTGCTGTAATGCATCAACAACAACATTATTGTTACTATATTTGTCTCAAATAAAATATTGACATTACTACATCAGAGATATATGAAAGGCTTAAACTGGTAAGTACAACAACACAAGGGCTTCAAAACATGTCAGATCATCAAGATTATTTAATGATCTTCTGGCCGATTAATTCAACTTAAAAATTAAGCTTACAAGAGAAAATGAAAAAAAAGAAGAAAAATGCTACTGTGTACGATCCTTTCACACCCTCCATCCATAGCACACTTCGTTTAAAACTATCCCCACAAGTATAAACAGATTATGCCCGGTGTGCAGGACACAAAAGGATGCGTGGTAATGTCTCGTTCAAGTAGCACTATTCAAAGAAGAAAAGCAAAGAATGTACGTCTCTTTTTTTTTTTTTTTAAAATAAAAGAAAGCCAGTTACCTCTTCTTGCAGCAAAGTAGGAAGAGTGTCAGTTGATACAAGGCCATCTATTTCCCTTAAAAGCTGATCATCTTTGATACCAGCCCACGTTGTAGATGGCAGGGACAGTAGAAGCACTGTTAGAACATCAGTGCTAGCTGGATACATCCCAATGGACTTACTTGGGCCAAAGCAACAGCAACATTGTTCCCGAGGAGGTGAAGGAATCAGCACATCAACCCCTTGCTCATTGCTGCCACTTACTACAGTCCCACAAACCACTGTTACTGACTTGTTATCTTCAGCTTTCAAGCATTTCATACATGTTTTTTGACAACAATACACCACTGAGGAGCTGACTTTACCCCCTAAAATTTCTGCTCCCTGGCAACAAACACTTGCTGCAATGTCAGGTAAGGTGTCCCCACGACCTGAAGTTGATGACGGCCTGCAACTAGAATTTGAAAAAAAGGATGCCACATGCTTATAAAGCCCTGTCTCCTGCACTTGCTTTAATACCTCCTCCTGCACAACGAAAATATACTGTTTAAAACTCTTGTAGGTGAAATGAATAAACAGCAAATTATATGATGGAAAAGAATATTAGACCTTGATAGCCAGCCTTGCTTTCTCCTCTGCACTTAAGCTTGCACCAGCATCTTCTTGCCTCCTGATCTCTGCAACCCACTTGATGAATTCCCCAAAATCAGAGGGAAGTGATGTGACTACAACAGAGAGGACCTTCTGAATGTCTTTTACATCTTCTGATTTTAATAGAAGGGGAACATCATCCACAAGGAATTTTGCAATACTAATCCAACTCTCGTGTTTGCAGCTCTGCAGGAAGTTCCAGCATTATATCTATAATCAGCATAAGTACATAACAAAAGCAGGTATCACTGGAAGCAATCAAATAACACAAGCAAGACTAGCAATCAGGAAAACACTACACATTCAAATTTCTGACAGTATGTCACCATGAAATAGTCAATCATACCAGAGTATAAAGCATACCAGGGTCCCTGTGAGGCCTTGATATAAGCATGAACCTGTGTAGTGAAGAACAGTAGTACAAATATAATTAACATGGAATACACGGAAACATCCATACAGCAGGTATGTACTATACTATCCTTTAGCATTTTAAAACAATAATCTTTTCTTTTAAAAAGGGAGAGGATGGAGGAGATAAAGCTTTTTTGTGGTGAAAAACTTACGTCAAATTTGCTGCATTACTTCCAAAGTTATACAGTTCTAATCAATCAGCACCTTTGTAAAACACATTGTTATGTAGCACCTGGGTTCCATCCTACCTTCCTTTTTTCTAAAATTATTTGGTTTCAAGTTGTTCAACAGAACATCCAATTTTGAGATGATGAATTATCATTAAACAATGCAAAGAAAAGAGAATCCATCACAGGTCCAACTATAGATATATCATTTATATAATATAATAAACCATTTTTCCAAAGTAGTATAAAAATTTAAAACAAGAAAACTAACCCCCTGCTTTGTCCGTTGGTTTCATCATCGTAGCTCATGCCTTCCCAAAGAAGTGGAAGGGGGACCCAATGAGGAGGATACTTAAAGCGTGCAACATCCAAAATAAGTGCCATATCTTTTCCAACATGATAACCACCAATGGGAGAAAAATGACCAGTTCCAGTCTGTCATGAAAAGGTAATTAGTATCACACTATTTGACTAGAAAAGTAATTTGATAGAGAAAAAAACAGACTGCATAACCATAAATTTAGGAACCTATTCTTTAATGCAATGCAATGAATGTGATAAAACATACAAATTTCTGTATTTCCTAATCCCATTGTCCTCGGTTCTCATAATACAACAATACATACTTGTTTGAGAGCACTTCTGTGGTATGATGAGATAACGTGACAATCATCAGAAGATGAACATTTCATGACATATTTACGAAATTCATCAATGCTGCTTCGATTTGCATGAAAGGCCTCAACTTTTGCTCCTGCACAATGAGCCAAGCACACAAGCTTCCCGAATGAGATGCCTCTAGCTTTGACCTTTTCTAGAGATTCACAACAGTCCAACATAGATTCATCAAACCATCTCCAGGGTCCTGTATCACAAATTATCCCATTACCATCCAATAGAAAAAGAAACCACCATGATCTGATTCAATCACAATCAATGAGATGTATTAACCCATATGCATATATTGAAATTTGGATGTGAAAAATAAGTCATGGTATTCAACAAACTTGAGAACCAGAAGCCATTTTGTAATAGTACATGTGAAAATTTTGGACGAACCTTTCCACTTTCTGCCAGGATCAATAGCAAGAGCATTCAGTACCATGGATAAACTAGCCAAACCACAGTATGCAGGCTCCGATTGTGTTTGAAAATAAGACACCAACCTGTAAAAGCCTTCCATTGTCCCATTCTGGATGGCTTCAAGAAAAAGTTGCTAAAATTTGACAAAAATGGGATTAATATCTGGTAGAAATTCAAAATAATGCTTCTCTTCAACAAAAAGGCCAAATGCGGCTAATTCTTAATCATCCTAAAACATCTACTTCATCCAAACATTAGCTTTAACATTTAAGCAAACTATATTTTTTATCAATTCAAAAAATATGACCCCTTAAATTGCAATGGAAGATCAGATAAGAGAGAAAAATCCACAAAATTTAATTTTACATGCCCAAGAAACAGAATAACCCGACACATTGTTCACTCCGAAGCTTCATTACTTAACATCAGACATTCACTCATAACAACACAATCAAACACCGAATGCCTCGAATTATTTAATGATTAAAAAAAAGAGAAGAAGGAAATGTAATGTAAATATACAATGCAAACAGAAAAATCGCGACAAACCTTGCCTTCAGATGAAGCGAATTCGACAGCAGGTGGACAAGGAAGGAGGCGCCGATATAAACCCGCCATCGCCATTTTTTTCACTAAAAAACCACTATAATCTTATGCCGACAACAGTGAAGTCAAATTTTTGCAGCGAAAGAGACAGTACGGAGTTTGAAAGGTAAGCGTTTCGATTAACCTAAACACAAAACTAGAAAAGGCTGAATGGAGAATTAGGCATCATAAGTATCTAAGGGTTTAGGTGAGGCTTCAGGTTCAAGATTGTTAGGGTACAAGGTTCCCTTGGGCAACAGATAGCGAGCGATGACGGAACCCCGGCCCCGCCTGATTATACAGTTTCAAAAAAGCGCGAGAATCTGTTAGACCGCTTCCTCCAATTTCATTTCATTTCATTTTTATTAAACGCCCAGTGAGGCGACACCATCACGCGGTTTTAAAATTTTCTTTGTACTTTGACTTTTATCATGGGGATGAAGACGCATACCGGATGGATGGCTCCAATTTGCATTTTACGGATTAGTTGGGTGATGGTAAGAAAAATGAGTTGTGGGATATAAAAATGAAAAGATGGCCAGCAAAATATAAAATTTAAAGATATGATTCTAATAAAATATAAGATTTTATTTGGTGCATTGGGTTGGTATGATCTATTTTTAAAATTAATATGTAAAAATTTTAAGTAAATCTATATATTTAGTTTTTTTAATATTTTTATTTCAAATTACAAATATTATATTTTAAATTAAAAATATAATAATCAAAATTTTATCAAAACTTCACGGCTCATATATTATATTTAATTTCTTTTAACTACTTTATTATATTATTTTTTATTTATTTCTAATATTTAAAGTTTATATAAAATATCAATAAATAATATAAATATAATATAATATATTTTTATTATAAAAATATTTTTAAATAACATAAGAATTAAAAATATATATAAATAAATAATTTAATTTAAAATAATAACTTAATCATAATATTTTATAATAAAATAATATATCCTTAATTTCATTTCTATAGCAATTAGTATTATTGGTATATAAACTACAAGTAAAATATATCATATTATGCATATTCTATTTAGCAGCATTAACATTCAAATTATAAAAAATAAAAACAGTACTTGAATTTGAATCCCTTAACAAAATCTTATTTAACTTAATTTAAAATATAATACTTGAAATTCTATATGAAAACTTTTGGTAAAATTGAAAAAATATTAATTTTAATTTTTAATACTTTTGTTAATAAATAGAATATGAAATTAAATTTGATCCACCAAAAATGTAAATGAGTATTACACACCTTTATTTATTTATGTGTTATCATGTCATTAAAAATTATTTTACTATTAATAAATTTTCTTGATTATTTTTTATTTTTTAAGTACGTGATATCTTTCAATTTATTGATAAGGTAAAATATACTACACTAATAACGAATTAAACATAAATTTATAAAATATTATTTGACTAATTCAATGAACATATATTTTACATTAAACTTTCAATCCGTTTAAATTATTTTTATAATAAAAATAATATATTTTTATCATAATAATAATTTAATATAAAAATAATTATATCATAATCATCATAATATTATGAAAATTGTATTTTTTAAATTATTAAAAAATAATTGGCAAATGTAGAAATAATGCAAGTTGAAAAGTAATAGCCTATCTCCTAATTACGCCAATTATGCCGAAAACAAAAGTCAAGTGGGGTCATAATCCTACAATTGAGATTTGGAAGCATTCTTCTTCCTAATGTTTTGAGAATTAACGAATTTCAGAAGATCATTCTGAAATTTTATAAACTTATCAGTAGAAAGTAAAACTTGATTCATGTGGATTATTTCAACGTGCAGCTACTCATGCAGAAAGTCTCTCCCTTTTGTCATTTAACCTTAATTTTTCCGCCGATGATTTAATCCAGAAATATACAAATGGAGAAAATACCTAATTTCCTCCTTAAATTTATACCTCACTTACAAAATCATCCCTCAAATAATTTGCGCGGCCATAATAATCCTTGCAATAGAATACCGTTTCCAATAAATTAGTCCCTCCGTTACGCTGGTCACATGAGGATGGAAAATTGTTGAGATGGCCCAATAAATTTCTCGTTGGCAGAAATCTTCTCTCTAGAGCCCAAAGTGACGCCGTTTCAAATAGAAATACATCAAATCTGCAGATTCGTTGTCTCCTTCCATCTTTGGTGCTTACAGACTCACCCCACCTCTTTTATCTGGTAACTGATTTTCCGGCCAGTTACCAATGGAAATTTGAAAACCTCGTGAGTTTGAAAAAAACTGATATGAGCAAAAAAACCAATTTTTCGATGAAGAACCTTTGCATTTAACTAGATTAAGGAATTTACAGAAGCTTATGCTGCTGGAAATAGTGTTCTTTGGTGAACTTTCCAGTAAAGTGGTTTTTTAATTTTAATATATTATATATAAAAAAAAGGCAACATAAAAACTAAAGCGACCAAGAAGAAGCAATATTAAACCAGGTGTTAAAAGAAATCAATTAATACTGCCATTCTTTCCTGAATTAGGCCTTCTCCAGTTGAAAACTTGAAGTTGATGGAAAGCTTGAACCCCAGAGTACAGTGTCGATAAAATGGTTATGGGACAAAACATTCCTATATAGTATCCCAATTTCCAACTTCAATTCAACTTAAAGACCTGAGAACAAAATAAAATTCAGATCAAAATCTAGTAATTTTCAATTTAAATTCTCACAATATAGTATAGTATTGTGCCTGTAATCTTCGTATTTATTGATTTCCCTCCGATCACCGTGGTTGTTGGTACATGGTAGCCACGACAATGGAAAATTATTCCTTTCGATCTTCGTATTTATTATTCTCTTTAGAGTAATTTATGCTATTCATAAAAATTATTCTTATAATTTTGATAATTCTATTTAGAACAGTACAGTGATCTCAACACATTACTCCCAAGGTATAATAGCTATCATTATATGTTATTTAGTCCAATTCTTACGTTGAATTGAAGACGCAGTTTCACTTACCCATATCTCTTCATCTCTTTCCAAATATACAAATATATAGTGCTTACAATTATGTTTTATATATTCTCGTAACTTTTCTTATCTGACATAGAAACATTTATTATGTCTTTACATTGGTTAATAAATAACAATAAATTCACTTAATTTATAATTATGATTATAAATATAGTTCTTAAAGATATTAAAAAGATATTTAAAATAATAAATTAAAGATATTAAAGAAGATAATTATAGATAATAGGTATGTCAATTAAAATCAAATAAAGAGATATTTTATCTCATAAAATACTTGCCTGTTAGATACTAATCAAATTTTATTTTAATTTTATGAAAATATCTCCAACAATCCCCCACTTATTTTAATAAAAGTGATGCATGTAAAATATATGCTTTTAATTTTTTTTTATTTTGTTTCGTGTACTATTAGGTAGAGATGAACAATTATGGATAATGAAGTAGCAATGCCTTAAACTTCCACTTAACAAAACTACAAACATTGATTCAAAGCTAGTAGTGGACAGTCAACCTTGAATTATTACTACTTAGGTGAAACAATGTTTATACTATGCACATAATAATTCAAGTGCAAATTTGAACTCTTTATTATGATTTTATGAGTATCTTAAAAAAATAAGCCCATACTCTTATTTGGAGCAACCTCATTCCAATATTCATATAAGTAAAATTTGTTAAAAATGCTCCCACAATGTAATATCCTACTTTTAAAGAGTTACAAAATTTATTAAAAGTTTTTAAGAAATCTTAACCTTACTTTTACTTGTAGGATTGATACACATACATCATAAGGATGGACTAGAGTTATAAAATTCTATTTTATGCTTCACCTCCAAATTGCTTTATGATTTGTTTTCCCCTTTTGTACTAGGCTCTTGGGATCTTTAATCACTAGGTCAGGTATCCTTATAGGCAATTTTTTATTTAAGCTAGCCACATCCCCTTAATGTCTATTAGATCCTCAAATTGTGACTACAAATTTGTTTACATAATTTTTTATATCTTAAAAAACCCAAGTGAAGACAATATATTTTAAATAGACGGTAAATTTTTATACACCTTTGTTTTGTGCCACCAATTTATTCACCCATTGGCTTAATATTTTCTTGTGAAAAATTCATAAATGATGGATAATATTTCACACATGTTTTTTACCACCATATCATATAGGATCAATGAAATGAAATCACATTTTCATTAAGGACTTGTCTCAATTTTATGTGATATAAAAATTTATTCAGCACCATTGTACCTTTTTACTTTTTTGCACATTAGAAATGCTTCATAATACTACCGTGCCTTTTTGTACAGTAGAAATGCTTACAGATAATTCTCAATTATCTTGGTATCGCATGTTTAAGCAAATATCATCTTTCAAACTATAACTTATTAACATCACTTTGATCTTCTCAAGATCATAGGGCACCTAAATTATCATATAATATTTCATATTTTCGTCCTAAAATGAAATATGCAAAATCATAATATTGCATATAGCAAAATCTCATAATATATATACTGCCAAAACTAAGTTATTTTAATAAATTTTCTAAATAATTTGGATATCCAAAATTCCAAACCCTTATTATGGATTGCAGTTGTACCTTACAAGAATTTTTCAAATTCTTTTATTGTTATTTATAAAATTAATCATCAAATAAAAAAGGCACATGTGAATTCAAAAATTTAAAGAATTTATTTTCTCACAAATTAAAGATCTCTCTTTTAAGGCATTTAAGCACATGAAAGTATAATATTTTTCAAATTTATAATTGGACAAACTATGTGTTGCCTTTTTAACATAAGTTATCACTCTCATTAATTATCCTTTTAAATGAAATTGAATCATTGCACATCAAGCTTCCGATTGCCTAATAATAGCCGTTTATTTTAGCTATTGAATGGTAGAATATACACAATCTATTCAATTTTATAATTCCTTTCATGTCACACATCATGAAAGTATTTCATTTATTAAAATATTTGTTAATAGTATGACATGCCTTATTTCATTGAAAAGTGAAAATGGATTTAAGGCAAATCTCTTCATGAACAATTTATAATTTGCAGGTTACAATCACCATTTTTCCCCCCCAACTCATCCCATAACCTTCTTTTTTCCAATCAAAGAATTTCCTTAGTATAAAACATTAAAAAAGAGAAAAAGGAGTATGTCCACAAATATCAAAATAATAAAATATGTCAAAATAATTAATTTTTATTTTATGCTAATAAGCTTTTTTAAACTTTGACAAGGTTGACGGCAAGAAAATCATTTTTTATAAAAATAATAATTTTCTTTTATGTGAAAATTATAATTTTTAATCTCTTACTTTTGTCTCAAACTTTACAAAATTATAATATCAATGGATTGCCTTAAAATTGTTGTTTTTGCAACATAAAATATTGGAAAAATAACATTTCATGAGATTATAAATATGAGACATAAGAATAGAGAAAAATTACTCAATAAATATTATTATTTAATTTTAATGATTCAACGCAGTTTAATGCAACGGTCTCAATGTATTACCCTTTTGATACAATAGTTACAGTCATATATTGTTTAATTTTTCAATTCTTATACTAAATTGAAAATAGAGTTTCACTTGCCAACACTTCTTTAGTCGTTAACTTTACCATAGAATAAATTTAATGAGGGTCATTTAACTTATAATTAATGTAAACTTGAATACCATTTATAATGGTTTTATGTTGGTTAATAAATGAAAATAAAATTTATTTAATTTATAATTATGATTATAAATATAGCCATCAAATGTATTAAGAAGACATTTAAAACAATAAATTCATGATAATAAAAAAGGTAATTATGGATAATAAATATACCAATAAAATTAAATAAAGAGATATTTTATCTCATAAAATACTTGCTCATTATAAATTAATTAAATTTTATTTAAAACCATTAAAAATATTAATTTCATAAAAACATCTCCAACAATGTTGTTTTCCCTTTCAGAGCCATCTGAAGTCTTTTACATCGGTAGAATTCGAAGATTTTTTTTTTCTTTGGCATTAATTCGAAGATTTCAGAGTTAAGACGAGAGCCTTAAGTTTTTTCTTTCTTTTGGCAAGCAAGGAAAGGCTTGTGGTATTTGGGTTAAAAAAGGCAAAAAAACATACTTTTTAAATTAATTCGAAGATTTCAGAGTTAAGACGAGAGCTTCAAGTTTTTTCTTTCTTTTGGCAAGTAAGGAAAGACTTGTGGTATTTGGGTTAAAAAAACATATTTTTAAAATTACATTTCACATAACAAATAAGTTAATTTATAATTTATTAACTTGATCAATAAATTATAAATTAACTTTTAAAAGTAATTTTCATACTAATTTATTAAAAAAATAAAATTTAATTTAATAAGTTATCTTGAATAATAGTTTATAAGTTACTATCTCTTTAAATTTTTTTTTAAATTTATCCTTATATTTTTTATCAATTTACAACACATGTCTTTTGCAATATAAATCCAAATTTTTTTATGAAATATAACTAATTTAATTTTAACATAATTATATTTTAATTTTAAATTATAAATATATAAAAATATTTATAAATAAATAATATCATAAAATATAATTAATTATATATATAAAAATTATGTAAGTAAATAAATATATAAGTTTATAAAATATAATTAATTAAATATTAAATATTATATTTTTATTTTACAATTTTTAATTGTAATTATATAAATTATTTTTTAAATAAATATAAATTATTTTAATTATACATCTATTTCTATTAATATATTTTTTTATAATTTTAACTAATTTAATGATTAATTTTATAAAATATTTTAATTAACTTATCGATTATTGATTATTAATTATTAATTAATTCATTACTTATTCACGTGAAATGGAGCACAAGTGAAGTGAAATAAAATCATTTTGGGCTTGGAACAAAACCATCTTTACAATCTGGCATTTAACGACCCAACATGGCGTTTGACGTGCCATTTTTCAACAATTTCCATCATTGCGTTGTGTCACCAATTGTACGGGAGGTGACAGTTTTAAATGTGAGGTTTACTGTGATCATTAAGTGTATTTAAAGGATGGATTTACAAGAAAGATATTTATCCGAGGATGAAATTAGATATTTTGTCAATATAAATGTATAGGTGCTTTTATAAAGGATGGTATCCTCTCCTTTTTTCCAAAAAAAGGAATCAAGTAATTTTAGGAATGAGATAAATATAAAATTTTGATTTATTTAAAATTATAAATATCAATAAAATAAATAGAAAGTTCCAAAATGAAAATTTTATGTTTATCTCTCCAAAAATAATAAGAAATGGTCGGAAAGGAAATAAAAAGATCCATATCATTTTAGAATACTTGAACAAACAGAAAAAAGATGACTATGAATGTAATAAAGAAGATAAATACTTATGCATAATAATACTCTTAATGTAATACCTTAAATCCTATAAAAATGATTTTAATATTAAATTACCAATTTCAAACTATTAATCGAATATTTTAAAATTTTTCATATTAAAACATGTTTAGTGGTTAGTGAATTATTTATAGATTCAATGTTTGATTTTAGATTCCTTTTCGGCACTTTTTAATAAGCCTGAAAATAGAGATGAATTAACAAGAAAGGGAATGCTTTCTTTTTTTGAGTTTTGCATGAGTTGAAAATAAAGAGAAATAAAAATAAGAAAAATTTTATCATAATTGAATTGATTAATAAATAAGAGAAAATAAATTTTTTATGTTAAAAAAGCAATTATAATCTTATATGTAAATTGCGTGGTTGAACTCTAATTTTACAATTATACATATAATCTAATTTCAATCAAATTAATTTAATTTATTCTAAAATAAATAAAATCAATTAGAAAGGTGGAGCTCACCATTATTTTTTACCCTTATATTATATTTAGTACGAAAACTTTTGAGTTGGAGGCACCATTATTTTATTGTATATTTTAAACCCTCTTGTTTTTATTTGTCATTTACATTTTTTTTATGTTACAAAGGAATCTAAGCCCAAATCACAAGAGGGAAAAATAATTAAAAGGTCACAGGAATAATATGAGAAATTATTTTTGTTAAATTTAGTTAATAGTAATTAAAATTATTAATTTATATTATAATAATATTAAAAATATAATAATCATTATATTAACATTATTTAATAAGTTCAAATTTGAATTAAATAAAATATAAAAAATTATTTCTTAAGAAGTATTATTTTCTTAATGTCAATCAAATAATTTTAAATATTTTTTTAACAAAATTTACATAAAAAATTATTTATTTTCAACAAAAAAATTATTTCGTATATGAATCAAATGCTTCCTAAAAATACAATTGTAACTACACCAAAATTAACAATGTTGTGCCTGCCTTTAGTGTAATATCTAAGGGCATGAATTCGATTCCTACGCAACCTCATTCCCCTCCCCTCCCCCTCCCCATGATTAAAATAAAAAATTTATTTAAAGGAAGAGATTTAAAGTAAAGGTGTCGAAAATTTCATAACTCAACTCAATCCAATCGAACTTGACTAGAAAGTAGTAGTTAGTGTCGAGTAATCCAAGTATAAAAGGTTAAATCGGGTTGAATTTTTAGTTAAATTTATGATTTTGGTCGAGTGTGGATTTTAGGTGCAATAATCACCTATACTTGTACCTGACCGACAATTTTGCCTTAGAAGAGCAAAATAACATCGTATAGGGATGGCACTTTAATTCATCAGCACCCACCTCCCATTTTGATTGTTGTAACTTGATCTCCTCCTTTCCTTCATCATTGACAGCAAGCCTTTACCTCTAATAAGCCACCGTTTGCATTATTCTCCTCTTGTGTGTGTGTGTGTTCCTCTTGTGTGTGTGTGTGTGTGTGATTTGGCCATCCAACTAGCATGTTTCTCCTACCCAAGCACTTCGTAGTGAAGTTCAACCCTCCAAAGTAGCTAGTAAGTTGCGTACACAGAGGAGAAATCATGATTAAGGCATTTTCCACAACCTGTAATCTTGCTAAGCCTAGTTGAAGTAATATTGCACAATTCATTATCCGTGTTCTAACGTTCTTTTATGAACATTCTTTGTGGGACTTTGTACTGTAGACCCATGCTCAAGTGATTAGCAACATGGAATTTGAGGGAAATATGGCATAGGATAGATTCATATGGAAGGATAGGTGAATTTAGGTTGATTCTTTTAGGCATTAACGGTATACGACAAGAATGATAATCTTTTTTGGGTTAGATGATTGAAATTCAAACTTAAAATTACAAGTACAATTGTTGAATTTTATATTTTGTATTATGTTGGCCAGTTTATTATGTGTAAGGGGTGAATGTGCAAGATTTAAAAAAGAAAATATGTTGCTTAAGTTAATAAACAGGTTGCTGAACAAACAGATTGAAATTAAGCATACAAACTGCCCGAACCTATGTCTAATGCTATCAATTGAAGCGGTCAACTTGGTTTGGGTTTTATAATGATTAGTTTTTTCCACAATTTTCAAGCATAAGGGCAATCCCTTAGTACATGCACCACAATTTTTTCTTGTCTTGGACGGTTTTAAACTTTAAACATGTTTTATTACATTTTTATCATCTCTATATAACTATTTATAAGAAAATTATTTATTTAAAATATAAGTTATTGTAAGTAATTTTTATTTTAATCACAAAGGAAAACATTAAAATCTATAACTATATTAACCTCATTTTTCTTGTTCCAATTATCATGATAAAACTCATGTTGATCTCCCTTTTTTTTTCACGATCATTTTCAATAAATCAATAGTAAAAATTTTTTATGCAGTATTTAATAAGAATAAATCATTTGTAAATCATTTTTAATGATATTTTGGAACATAAAATGAATTATATATAATTAAACCCCTCAAATTGGTTCAATTAATGAGGTTCATTATCTTTAACCATTTAGATTTAATTTTTGTTGATAGCTATTTTAAAGATTAGATGATTTGTAAATATTATTATAAATTCTCATAGAGGCTTGTGGAATGCTCTACCTTAGAGTAAAGCAACTTATTTTATTCCTAATTTTTATATAAAAAATTATATATAATTAATTATCTCATCATTAGATCAAATAAATTTTTAAACAGATAATGATTTAATATAATACATTTAAATCCAGGCAGGAATTTTTACTTTCATCGAAAGAAAAAAAAAGTTGGTGATATGTCTATCACATATTATTCTTCTAAATTTTTCACCGAAAAAAATAATACGAACCGATTAGAATTTCATTTTTGTTGCTTGGACCGGTGATTGGGCCAGGCCTCGTTCAGGAGCAACCACCACATGGGCTGGTATACTAACATCTTTGCACAAAAATCCATTGCGGGCCCCTCCAATCCCCCTCACCGTACTATGCAAGACCAAAATCTATTGCGGGTCCCACAATTGGTTGTTGGTTGGACTCCAAGACAAAAGGGCCCACCAAAAAATGGAATTCGCATGCTCTGTCATTGGGGTATCAATTTCCGTACCACACCACGTGTCGTCCTTCAACGCACGCTGATCCCGAAAAGTATCGAGTGACAGACCTGCCCCGTAGCTGAGAACAGTCTAATGTCGGCGGCAACGGGGCGTCGCTGTCCGCTGCAGCTCACGCCGCGGCTGCCATTGTCCTCCTCGCAGGTTTTCGCCAGCTGCTACCTTTTCAATCTCAACCTATTCTGATTATTTGAGCCCTGTGAGTTGCGAACAGAAGTTTTGATCGCGAGGTTTTGTAGGGTTGCTGTCAGAATAGATCAACTTCTTTTTATTTTTATTTGATTAAAATTATATTTTAATTCTTATAAAATTAAATTTGTATTAATTTATTTTTATAAAATAAAAAATTATCACATTTTAATTTTTTTTCAAATTTTTAATAAAAATTATCTAAAAAATTAAAATTTAAAAATTTTTAATTTTATAAAAATTAGATTAATACAAAATTTTAATTAAAAATTAAATTAATACAAATTCAATTTTATAGATATTAAAATATATTTTTAATATTTTTATTTTTATACTTATTGTTAAAAATAAAATATGATTTATTTCATTCTCTAAGATAATAAATAAATAAATAAATCCCATGCTCTGAACAAAAGAGTTCTGCGAAGACCTGCGATGTATGATAAAAAAATTAAAAAAACAAAAAATAAAAATTTTAAAAATAAAAATTATAACTATAAATTTATATATAATTACTATATAATCTAATAAAGAGAGAAGAGAGAAAAAATTTAAGTTTAAATATTATAAATTATACATAATTAATAAAATATTATAATATTTGAAATTAAAAAATAATATAATCAATAAAATATTATTATTTTATACTTTTATTACTTCAAATAAATTTTTTATGTATTTTAAATTTTAAATAATTTAATTATAAAAATAGTTGAAAAATTATATATATATATATATATATATATATATACACACACGAAAGTATGTGCGTGTGACTGTGTGTATATGTATGAATTGAATTTTTTTAAAATATACCTTGCATATTAAAAATAAAATGAGATATTATAAATTTTAATGAAAAATTAAAGAAGTAAATAATTATAAATTTAAAAATTATTTTTAATTATTTATTATTTATTAAATTCTCACCCTATGATTTTTCTCATTCTATGCGCGCATATATATATATATATATATTAGCATATAAGATAGAATTTTTTTAACTATTTTATTGGTGTATATAAGATAAAATATGATTATTTTATTTCCATCATTTCATTCAAAATAAAAACTTATTTAATATCTCATCTGATAAAATAAAAAATTATATCACTTTCAAATTTCATCCGAATAATCTTGCAATAAATTCAAGATATTTTACTATTCCTAGAGCCCTATCGTTGACACGACGTCGTGTCTTGTCGGGCTCGGCGTGCAATTGAAATCGGTGGTGTTAACGGTGGTTGGTTAGTTATTTGTGGCATCTGCGGCCGACATCTTTGTGCTTTTCATGCGAACATTGAATCCGTACCGTCTTCTGCCAAAAGACGCTTTGGATTGGACTATCCTTCTATCTGTTGGAAAAAATTCATATCAAATTTTATGAAAGTAAATAAGAAAATTTAAAAAAAAATTGAATGATGAATTCACTTAAGAATTCTTGTATGATTGGCACAATAATGCAGAAAATATCAATCTATTCACGCTGCCTAAAATAAATTCTTGGAAGCGCTGCCATTGCTCATCAATCTATTAAATGGTCAAATAATTCTGTAATAAAAGAAAAGGCCACTTTAGTACTTTTACTCTCTTTTTTAATCTTAGTGTCTTGGAGAATATTTCTCTTTTATTTATCCATCCCTTTAAATTATAAAAATGCATTTATTATATACTTTGGTAGTCATATTTAATACTTATTTTTAATAAAAATAAATTAATAATATATTTTTTAATCTTTATGTATTTATCTTTAACGCAATGGGTAAATTACACTCATTTAATATAATTATATTCATACAATTTTTACTTTTAATAATATATACCAATTTTCATTTTCATATACATTTACCTTCCATCACTTTTTTATTAAACATGTACCCATCTTTTTCTACCTTTAAAAAAATTAAAAAAAGTATATTTATAAAAATTAAAAAATAAAATTAATAATTTTATTTTTAAAATTATAAAGTATTGGTATAATAGTTCTTAAATTATATAAAATTATAATTTCATCATTAAATAATAATTCATACAATAATTTTGTTCTTTTATATAATAATTAATGAACGAAATTGTTCACATGAAGGACAAATTTATTTTTATATTTTATATATTATTATTTAGGAATGAAATTATAAATTTATATAATTTAAAAAATATTTTATTAATACTTTATGATTTAAAAAAAATATCTAATTTTATTTAAAAAATATGTAAATATAATTAAATTATCTTTGCCGAAAGCACTTTTGATTCGAATAATATACAGTATTTTTTATACTTTCCTTTACATTCAGAATCCTTATTTTTTATATATGCTTAACAGTTTAATTCTCTCCAACGAAAAAAATATATATATCTCAGCGGAAAGGGAATGAGTGTAATTTATGGGGGGTAAAATAAAAAGGATCGGAAGACGCTGCAAATAGCGGGCAGCAGCAAATGAAGTCACAGAACACAACAGAACAGTCCTCCTTCACTACCGAGGCAAAAGGCAAAGCCTGGCACGGCACAAGTTTACTCACTCTCCAAACCACTCAGACCCCCCAAATACCCGATTTGCATTTCTCTGCCTCACACGCACTTTGTTTCTCCACCTTCTTAATTTCTTTTCTCTCTCCATCTCTCTGTCTTTCACTATTTTGGCCTGACATTCCTTGCTTCTTTTTCTCCTTTCTGTCCTTTCCTTTTTATCGTACCCACATTTTTCCTTTACCTCTGTGTCCTTCCAAGACACCATTTTCAAGCTCCTTTCTCCTTCGTCTCAACCACAGAGCACAAAAACCAAACCCTTTGCAGCGTTTGTCAGCTTGTGTAACTCATTTGCTTTCAAATGGCGCTGTTTCATCCATTTCTCACTCTCACTCTCCTAACTCTCGTTTCCATGGCGGTTCTCACGCGCCAGCAACCTGTCCTTGGCTCGTTCGAGCAGGAAGCGGTGTACCAGGTCCTTGACTCGATCAACTCCGCCATTCCATGGCGATCCACCTTCCCGGACGACCTCTGTTCCTCCGCCCCTCACGGCGTCGTCTGCGAATTTATCTCTGAATCCAACGGCACAGACCTTCAAACGGCGCACATTGTTGAGCTGAGTTTCGGTTACGTTTCGGATTTCTCTTCGAACCCGCCTTGTTCATCCAACGCAACCCTAAACCCTCTTCTGTTTTCGTCCTTCAAGTACCTTAAAAAGCTCTTCTTTTACAAATGTTTCAATGAATCTCAAGTTTCAGTGCCCAGTGACATCGTGTTGCCCGGTTTTGCTTCGAGCTTAGAAGAGCTCGTGTTTGTCGAGAACCCGTCTTTGGTTGGACCTTTGAGTGGTTTAATCAGAAATTACACGAGCTTGAGGAGGTTTGTTTTAACTGGAAATGGGGTATATGGTGAAATTCCAGAGAATATTGGCGCTCTAATCAATTTGGAAGAAATTACTCTGTCAAGAAACAAGCTTGCTGGTGAGCTTCCAGGAAGTTTGTCAAGTTTGAAGAAGCTGAAGGTGCTTGATATAAGTGAAAATCAGTTTAAAGGGTATGTCTCAGCATCATTGGGTAATCTCTCTGAGCTAGTGGAGCTTGATTTGAGCTCCAATGGCTTTGTCGGTAAAATCCCAGAAAGTTTGGGGCACCTGAAAAATCTGGAGTTTTTGGACCTAAGCTTCAACCATTTTGGTAATTTTGGAATTCCATTGTGCTTGGGAGAGATGTCCAAGTTGAAGGAGGTCTACTTGAGCGGGAATTTGCTGGGTGGGAAAATTCCAGAAATATGGGAAAATCTTGGGGGTGTTTTGAGAATTGGATTTTCAGACATGGGCTTAATTGGGAATATTCCTGCCTCAATGGGGGTTAGTCTGAAAAATTTGTCTTACCTTGGTCTTGACAGCAACAAACTAGAAGGGTCAGTCCCTGGTGAGTTTGGGTTTCTGGAGTTTTTAGATGAGATCAACTTGGAGAACAACAATTTGAGTGGCAGAGTCCCATTTGCAACCAGAGTTGGAGAAAAGCTAAAATTAGCAGGAAACAGAGAACTCTGTGTTGATGAGAAATTGGGACTTACTAAAAACACAGGAAATTTGGGGCAATTGAAGCTCTGCAAGAAACCAGATATTCCCAATGCTGTCATTTTCAATAGAGCTTCTTTGGTGATTCTTGATCTCTATGTGCTGCTCATGTCTATGGGGTTTCTGTTTGTCTTTAGTGTACTATGAGGATTGAGGGTGGTCCATAATAACTGAGAACAGCTCTAACAAAAGAGAAGCTAAGTTACATGTTACACTAACTAGGAAAGAAATGCAGACGGTGCCATGTGGGGGTTGATTGTGATGGAAGTGCAAAAAGAATTGTTTGGGATTTGGGATTGAAGGGGAAAAAAATATATATATTGAAGTTCTAGATTTTTTTCTCATGACAAAAAGGTACATAAAATTTGTTTTATTATCCATCTACTGACTTTTTGACTTCTATCATTTTGATATGTATTTCTTTCATTGATAGGTAAGATATAAATGTAGTGTATAATTGAAACTCAAGTGCTAGTATCACATACTTCTTGTAGACATGAGAATTTCAATACTTATATATAATTAAGAAATTTTTATGCAAGCCATTAAGTGGTGTTCTAAGAGATTTGAGTAATACAGGGAAAGTTGTGTTTAAATCTCCTTAAAGTTAATACAAAAAAAATTATTTTACTCAAATCTTGTTTATAATCCAACTGTTTTCTCTAAATAATACAAATTTCGAGTGAATCCCTCCCCAACAAAATATTGAGAATTAAATATTGAGAATTAAAAGGAATTCATTCTAAATCCTCATAGGATGGTTGCATATTACAATGGTAAGAGGAAGAAGTGAGAAAAAAGTTAATTATAAAAATAGAGGGAAAAAGGTGTATATATTATAAAGATAAAAAAATTACAATGAGAGGACAAGAAAACTATTTCAACTATGAAAACGCCCTAACTAATATAACACAAATGTAGATCAATTTCTCAAGATATTGCACTAGATCCCTTCCCAGCCCCTCCATCATCTTCCTGTGATTTCTTCTTATTCCTACATTTGGTCGTACACGCGGCTGGGGATTCCGCATCGGAATTTGCATCTGTAGTTTGGGCTTTCAATTTAGATCTTGATGTCCCGTTGGAAGTCTCCTTGGGTTTCTTTCGGTGGGGCTTTTTGGGGATGTCTGGTAAGCTCGCTGGAGAATCGCCCCCTTGGAGTGAATTCGCAGGTGGCCGGATGGGTTTGGATGTTCCATCCGTTGAATCCTTGAGCTTAGATGTCTTTTTAGATGATTTTGGTTTGTCTGTTTTGTCTCTTTTGGGAGAATCTGTGATACTTCCTGTTGATTGTCTTCTAGATGATTTGGGCAAGTCAGGCAAATCCCTAGCTTCATGAGCATTTATAGATCTCGAACCTCTTTTGTTTGAATCTATGCATAAACATCAGCCATAATATTATATCAATATCAATGCCATCAAAGGTTCTTTCATTATCTTTTGGTTACCATTGCATGCATGCACATCTATCATTTCAAAATAAGATTAAAAAAAAAGGAAAAATTACAGGTCATCTTTTTTTCACTTTACACTTTTAATAGTTACAAGTTGTCCCACTATGCTTTCCACTGTCATTTTGCCCAACTAAATCATTTTCCATCCCCCAAAAAAAAAAAAAATTAATGAAATGGTCATACGTGGTACACATGATTCCTTTAATTATAAACATGATCATTATGTATACAATCTACAAGTCGCTACTTGGAATTGAGACATAAAACAAAACTCGAATCCATTTTATTTGGGATAAAGCAATGAAAAATTATAGAGAAATTGACATAAAAGTTGATCAATGAACAACGAAGGGGTTGAATGTGAACAACCACTAATTATAGAGAATTTGCAAAACAGCGAGAGGTAATGGATAGGAATAGCCTGACAAACTGGGAGAAGCTGTTCCAGAACAAAATCAAAGGAGGGCACAACAAATTATCTGCAATGGGACTAGGATTCGAGATCTCCGTTTGATATGATTTGGCGCAAGAAGCCGTTGTGAAATAAATAATAAGCACAATAATGTCATTTTGATCTCCGTTTATTTTTTTGGGATGGAAAACAACTTAATTGGATAAGCTGCTAAGTATTGAAAGCAGAGGTAGATAAGTTCCAACTCTCAATACCACATGTGGGTAAACTAAAAAAAAAGGTGAAATTAAAGATTGGTAAAGTGCAATTTTCCCAATAAAAAATAAAACTATGTACGAAGAAGACTTTCATAAATTTAGAAAATAGTAATATGTATATTACAAAATCTAGACTTTCTGTTACGGTGAATTCCAATTAAAAAATAGCGAAACCTACTGAAACAGAAGGTCAAAATTTGGCGCTATTAATAATATGATGTTCTTCGTTCTAAGTTTCGCCATGCATGAAAAATAGAGATGAGAATGATGATAAATAATAAATAAAAACCTTGTGAAACGCGTTCATCTGAATGATTATTAAAATTTCTATCGCCGGTAAGTGGTTGCGGTGCAGATTTTGATGGTGCCGTTCCCTTAAACTCGTTCATCTAAAAAAAATAAATTATTACGACATCTCAGAAGATTTTTTACTATGAAAATTTTTACATTATTGGAGATTAAAAGATAAAACGTGTACAGATGAAAATACTATATTATCAAACGTGTCCAGAAGATTTTCAAGTAAACAGTACAGATGAAAATACTATATTATCAAAAGATGAAAGTAACAGAAAATTACCCAGCTAGGAGAATTTACAGAAGGACCATCCCATCCTATATGGGCCACATGTTTTACATCTGTAGGCGTACCTATTTGCATTTCTTGTTCCTTTTCATTATCTGCAAGACAGCAAGTGGCAATCCTTGTTTAACTGACAATGTTTCTTGCAATATAAATGAATACCAATTCAGTATATATATAATAATTATTATACAAATGTGTGATTTACGTACCGAATATCTGAAATTTGTGTCTAAAGCCTTTAAAAAGGCCCTTAACCTTATTGTCAGGCATTTCAAACAAGCTTTGCTATATACACAATCTGTACAAGTCGTGCTTTGGTATCCTTTACTATACCTGAAATCAAAATTTATACTCATTAGTGTTTATTTGGTGTAACGGCAGAGATATACGAAATCATAGTAAATCTCATTGGTGGAGTTAAGATTTTTAACTAAAGGGAATCAAGTATGTAAAATTTTGATAGAATATATATAATTTTTAAATTTTATAAAAGCCAATTTAAAATTATTATACATAAAAATAAAGATATCAAAATTTTCTAGGACCGGGCCCTGCAGGTCCCTAGCTTCGCCCCTATACAATAGATAAAAGTCCAAAGTTCTTGCTTTGCTTATTCAGAATTTCCACCCCACAATTAATTTTTCTTGCATTCTTGAACATGTATTTAATGGGAAACCCAGAAAAGAAAAAAGAAACAAAATTGGAGATTACTCACAATACCACCTATCTTAATTTGAGGAAATGCCAATAAATAGAGGGAAATTCCAAATCCCATCAAGGCGTAAGACATGACACATTCTCTGCTTTCTTCTCTGCTACCACAAAAAATGGTGCAATTTCTGCTTCTTCTATAATCAATGAGAAGAAATTAACAGAAGAATGGTTCAAAAACTAAAAGGCAGTTTTTGACAAATGTGTCAATGATGAGAAAAGGATAGACTAAGAAACAAAGAAAAAAAATCTGTTTAAAGAGCATCCTTCTTTAAT
Organism: Sindora glabra; assembly: GCA_020226215.1. Taxonomy (NCBI): domain Eukaryota; kingdom Viridiplantae; phylum Streptophyta; class Magnoliopsida; order Fabales; family Fabaceae; genus Sindora; species Sindora glabra. The sequence continues at coordinate 11,593,900 of CM035228.1, read as the reverse complement.
TTCGTTATTTCTATAGCAAATGGATTGTGTTTTTTTTGTTTTGATGTCTTAATTACCTGTCAATCAAAACCAGAAGCTGATCGAAATTTTAGGTGTGACATTGAGGACGATTTGAACGGGAAAGGAAATTCTAAAAAAATTGCTAAAATCAGCAAGGTTTCAAGAAGTCATTTTTTGGAAGGATGTCAAGATGAATGGACTACAAGGGTGCATTTTAATGTTGGTCTTTGCTATTTTCCCGGGAAGAAAATTATTGGGAATAGTTAATTTTCCATTTTCCACATAGAATACATAGAAAAAACATGTTCTAAAATAACTAACCAAAAGTACAGCTGCCTAATGAGAATATCTGAGGTCAATGTCTATCTGAAGACTGAAGGTTAGTTGGAAACAACAGAAATTTGGCGATTATTTTTTGACTTTTCGTCCATTCTCCCTTCATCCATAAAGGCCTTTAATCTAAGCTGCTAGGTGTCATGTAGTAATGAAGAATTTGAATAATATAGTAGAGGTGTTAAATTTAAATATTTTTGTCGGTCAATGTAAAACAAGAATAGAGACGACAAATATCCACTTCATTGATGGTTAGAGTGGCTATACAGCTGCGGAATGACGTCAACCGTTAATTTGAAGTCTTAAGGAAAAAAAAAATAGAAACCTTTAATTTGAAGTCTTAAGGAAAAAAAAAAATAGAAACCTCTACAATGAAAATAATGGACAACTATTGAAGGAGCAAGTAGGAAACGGTCACTCTATTCCTCTATATAATCAATTCTGGTGCCCCCCCCCCCCCCCCCTGATGGTCCAATTCAACAAGGCATTGGGCTAGTTAAGGAACTCTTTCGGTTAGAGACTGTAAGGTGGAATTGTAATCTGGGCAGGAGTATCTATGATGATAATGTAGCTAAGAGGATTATTCAAACCCCAATATCAAAAATCTGGGGCCAAAGATTGGATAGTCTGGATAGTGTCAGTCTCACGTTCTTACCCTGTCAAGAAAGGCTACCAACATCTTATGTCCCAAGACTCTCAACAAATGCAGCAAAGCAGTCAATCAGCATTCCCATGGAAAGAATTTTGGCAGTAACCAATTCCTAAATGTTACTATTTTTCTACGGAAGATATGTATTGAGGTCCTACAAAAGCTGATTTCTCAAGGTCAAGCATCTACAAGTTTCACAAATCAGCCATCTATATCATTCAGAACAGGAGGGAGTAAATCATCTATTTATTAAATGTCCTCATGCTCCGGCAGTCTGCTTTGGTTCAGAGCTAACAGTTAGAACTGAACATGTACGATCTCAGGATGTCAGAGAATGGGTCAAGGCATGTTTATGGCAAGGCATGATTGCAGACAACTACACACTGAGCTTACTGCTAAAATTGTTATTATCAGAAATCAAAGTATCTTGAAATCAAAGTACTTCTAATTATGTCCTCCCAAACCCCAATTGCAAGTTTCCCAGAAACCAAGCGGTCCAATCCTCTTCACCTCGCCCTGCAGGGGACCAGCCAGCAGCTGTTTGGCTGAAGATCTGCAAGCATGGAATGCGGATTAGGCGCAAGGGTTGTGTAGCAGCAGAACTTCTAGTTCATCAAATTATTTTGGGACAATTTATGGCAGAAACATGAGTGAGTATTCAGTAATACACTAACCTTGCTCTTGGCTCTTCGTGATTTGTTATGCTTGCAGGTAATCCAGCAACAACAGACTCTAAAAACTAAGATTCCTTCAAGGTGCGTGATGAGATTCATCAACAATGCGCGAAAGGCGCCAGCTGCGCACAAAGGTTTGGGGGTTGACATGGATTAGAACCTAAGAGATCGACGAGAATGGGAGCTGCAGATATATGATCTCAGATCATTGGTAACAAATCAGACCGAAGTTGATTTCATGCTTAGGAGGCTCGGCGTCAAGGATATGTGCTGATGACAACGTAGAAGACACTGATCTACGGATTCTAGGCGACCTGTGTTTTCTTTCGTATGTAGTAGTTACCGTTAATACAAGTTTGACTTCTTCCATTTTGAAACTGTTTGAATGGGAAACCCAAGAAAGGGGTCATGTTTAGTGGCATCCCTGGATGTTTTGGAGTTTTTTCCAGGCCGGTCAATGGACGCGCAGCCACGGACGAATCGATTTAATTTGTGAATTTTGATGTATTGAACTATTTAAAATTGATTTATTTTAATTATAAATTTTTATAATTTGATTCATACATATTAAAATTTAAACCAATCGATTTGAATTAAATCAATTCATAAGTTTATAATTTAAATTTACAAATTCATAAAATAAATTATAAATACTTATCGAATTTAATCATTCAAGATTTAATTTTTTTAACATATTTATATGAATGGATCTAATCTTGATGGAAGTTTCCGCCCTAAATCTTTCTTCTTTACCTCCTACGGATTTAGGATTTAGTATTATTATTGCTTTATTGTTGGCTTAATGTTTGGAGAGCAAGCCGAAATTAGAGAGAATAAAAAGGTGACAGAAACAATTGTGTAAAAATAGCAGTGAAATACCAACAACAACAATTAATTTAAATGGTTGAGAGCTCAATTTTAAATAAGATTTTGAATTCAGAACTTATAAATGAAAAAAAAATATTTTTAAGAGATTTTGTTTTCAAAAGAGGTCTAATTTGATTTGAATTCAAATTAATCAAAAACTTAATATAACCTATTAGATATTAGTTGATACAAATTTAAAAAAAGCAACGAAATGAATGCTTGATTAGGTTTTTTTTTTTAAATGCCTGTAAATGTAATATCTTAAAATGTCAAAAAAATCCAAATAATTAAAAAAGGCACGTGAGTTAGGACTTAGTTATTTATTAATAAATAACTCCTACTAAATATTAAGTCTTTGATGTATTTAAAATATAATTGAAAATAAATAATTCAAATAAATTATTGTTAAAATTCGATTTCAACGTACTTGAGTAATAATGTGCATATATGATTTCTTTCTTCATTATTTCTTTGATTTTGCTATATTAAAAAGTTATAAATGGTTTATCTATCATTTTTTTTTTCAAAATTTCATATTTTTAATTTTTTAAGAAGTCCAAGAATTCATTTATAAGTTTTAAACTTGAAGAGAATCATGATTGTTACAGGATTATTTGCCACTCACAAAATTGTTTTGTGATGACATTAAGTATTGTTCTTGATCTTAACTAATTTTCCTTGCCGATTATTCACATTTAATTTGATAGGAAAAGTAAAATATAAATAAATAAAGTAGTCAAAATATAGAAAACAAGTCTCCAACCTTTATATCTGAAAATTCAATACAAATATTGTTACAAAATTGTATTGAATTTTAATATTAATAAAGGTTGGAGACTTGTTTTTTGTATTTTAACTATCCCATTTATCTACATTTTACTCTTCCTATAAAATTAAATATGATTGATTGGTAAGGAAAATTGGCTGAAATAAAAAACAATACTAGGTGCCGTCATATAACAATTTCACAGGTAAGAAATAATCCTATGACAATTGGTAGAATGAGAAAAATAAACAATAAACTCTTTACAATAAAAATACTTTTAAAAATTATAATATTGGACTTTATTTTAAGAGATTATCTTTGTGTTTGTCCCTTTTTTTTCCCATGGGCTGCACCAACATTTGAATATAATATTTGATTAGCATTACAAATGTTTTAATTCCATATGATGTACAAATAGGAATGTAAAAAAAAATCGAATTATATTTATTTGATTGAGTTCCGACTTGACAATACATAAATCCAAAGTGAAGTCCAAACTTACCTAGATCGAAAGATTTGAGTTCAAATACAAATTTAAATGAATTATATATTATTTAATACAAGTTTCTCATCAAATGTGAAATACTAGAAGTCAAATTTAAGCTTAAATTGTAGATGAATCTGAACCAGTTCAAAACAAATAGTTTATAACATATAACGTAAAATTTACGTATTATAATATTTATATGATAAAAAATTAAAAAATAATTCTTAAAGTTGGATATAATTGTAATGAATATTATGAAACTCAATTTCATTTTATATATTAATTAAATTAGACTTATTTAACCTTTACATATTTAAATTAATGAAAAAAAATATGACATACTATTAATATAATAATACATTAATATATTATTAAATTTATCATAAATTAAATTTATTTTTTAAAAAATAAAATTTAATATATTATATAATAATAAATTAATAATTAAATTTAATAATACATCAAGCTTGTTATAATCGCTTCCTAAGTTAATCTCAAATAAAACCTTTTGTCTACAAATTTTCACTTGATGACAATATCAATTTGGACTAATTACAAGGGAATAAATTATACATAACCTCTTGAAATATAACAACATTTCTAAATTTTTAAATCTTTGAAATAATTCTCTAAAATTTTGTAAAATATGAAAATATTAAATTTGGAGTAGAAATAAATGAAATAATTTAGTGGCAACTTGGTAAATACTTGGAGGTGGTTCCAAACCATTACTATAAATAGCGGTTTCAAATTGCCAATAAATGTAAAAAGATGAAAAAACTTAGTAAATTTAGCGGTGATTACAAAATGTTATTCAAACACTTAGCAATAATTTGAAACTTTGACAAGTGAAATTTTTTTTTAAAATTCAACAAATATTACAAAATTATAAATGAAAAATATTAAAAAAATTAGCTTAGTGGCGGTGATTTTGAATCGCTGCTAATGATTATATAATTGTCCCGTTTATTTTTTCTCTTAATATAATATTTTTATATTTTGAAAATTTTAAAAAAATTATTTAATGCAAGATCATATTCTAAGGAGGTTGTATGTAATTTGGCCGTTGCAAGGAGACTAGGTTTTGGTTAGCACGACCTCGGAGGCTCCAGCACCCACAGCCCCTTCCCTTTTTCTTTCTCCTATTAAACCGTAGTTTACTCTTCTTGCTCAGCACCTCGTCCCCACTTTCGTCGACCGAGCATTTCAGATTCGACAACATAGTATGCAGCCTCCAGTTCTTACATTATTTTACAATGTCTTTTTTCTTTTTTTTTGGTACTAAGTTTTCATCGCTCATGGTGCGCAGCCACAAAATTCACACACAAAATATCAACCTTTTCCTTTTTCCCATTTGGAATTTCCTCAGATATCCATGTTTTGTGTGATTGCAGCCGTTCAAGAGGTATGTGGAGATTGGTAGGGTGGCTCTGGTGAATTCCGGGAAGGACTATGGAAGACTTGTCGTTATCGTTGACGTTATTGACCAAAATAGGGTATATTTATGCACTCCTAAGCTTCTATGTATTTGTTTAGTTCAATGTTCTAGTTATTGTTTTTGTTTGAATTACATTATTGGGTTCGTCATAAACCAAGCCAAATGTGGCTAAGCTGAAAATTTACAGTAGAGTATGCACCTTTGATTCCATATCTTCAATCTAAAAGCTGGAGAAAAGGGTATGATGAGTTTGGAACTCCTTTCTGCTGTGGAAATGAAAGAAAAATTGGGGAAAATCTTGTTAGAATTTCTTTTATTATCTGTGTCTAGTTTGCAGTGGCTACTGGGCAGAAGAAGTTTTATTGAGTAATACTCCTTCCTATTAGCCTTTTGTGAATGTGAATTATGGTGCAAAGTACTTGATACTTAGCTTGTTAATATTTGTAGAATTGTTCAACCATTTCTTGTGTTTGAATCTGAACCTAACTATAATGCATATCAGAAGTTGTTGTAATTGTTCAATTCTCTGAATTCCCTTTTTTATTATTATTATTTTTTTTTGGGTAATGGTAAGAGGTTAGGAGTGGTGAAATCCCTAAATATGATGGGGAGTAAAGCCTCAAGACAACATGGAGTGCCACTGCACCACTAAAGTGCCAGCGAATTCCCTTTGTTTATTAATGTACCATAAGCCTTTCTTCTTTATGTCTGGGTCTCGGCTTTAGTTAGCTTCTTCTGCGTGTCTTATCTCTCTCTCTCTCTCTCTGATTGAGGTCAATAGGTTTCTGTCTTAAATTCTATGATTTTATATTCTTGTGTGGAATGAAAAGCAGGGATTTTGTGTATCGGAGTTGTGCTGTGAACAAGTACTCTTTCGAAAGTGTTCCCTGCAACATTGATTTTCTGGGGAAGATGGGCAGTTGTCTTTCACTATCTCCCAATTGAATTTTCAACAATCATCTTCTCCACATTCCTATTACATTTTGTCTTCTCATAGTAAAAGGAAAACAGTAAGCCTAGCCGCCTTTTGATATATAGGCTCTTGTTGATGTCCCTGATATGGTCAAAACCCAAATGAACTTCAAGAGGCTCTCATTGACAGATATCAAGATAGAAATCAATAGGGTTCCCAAGAAGAAGAGTTTAATTCAGGCAATTGAGGCTGCTGGTCTGTTAAGTGGACTTAATAGAGTGAAAACTTCATTTTTCCCCCAAATTGTCTGTGTTTTGAACCAATGAATTTGATTGTGATGCAGATGTGAAGAACAAATGGGAGAAGAGTTCCTGGGGCAGGAAGCTGATTGTCCCGGAAAGAAGGGCTTCCCTTAATGATTTTGACAGGTTCAAGGTTATGTTGTCAAAGATCAAGGTGAGTGATAAGATGAATTCTGACCATGATCTATCGCCGAATTATTATTCCTGTATGGTCAATATTTTATTACCAGCTAGAATAGACAAATTTGCGGCCATAATTCTTGCCTATGATCTGCGGCCATCAAAAGTTATTGATTGCTTTTTAAGGACTCATAATTGCAGGCATTTTCTCTCGGTGAAGACTATACATGGCCATTCGTTTTTTCCTTTTAGTAACTTCATGTGTTTATATTTGCAGAGGGGAGGACTTATCAGGCGGGAACTTGCTCAACTCAAAAAGAGTGCAGCTTGAGATTTGACATTTTCTTGCATTTTTCAGCATTTCTCATTTAGTTACATGCCGTTATTGATTTTTAGGACCAACAATTATCAAATTCTGATATTCACCATTGATTTTAGATGTCATTACATAATTTTAACCAAAATAGAGGATGTTATTATCAATTTATGCAAGAAGAATACAACTAACGAATCTAGTCTGATTGCAATAACTTCAACTGGTATAACTAGCGTTCCCGGGCAAACTGGGTCTGTTGAAGTAGCATGGTCACCTCCACTGCTTAGCTGGGTAGTCGTCAACACGGATGGAGCAGCTAAACATGGTGATATGCGAGCTGGATGTGGGGGTCTCATTGGGGGAAGTGAAGTGACGAAGAATGGATTTATGGTTTGTTAAAGGATTAGGGAGATGTAATGTTAGCAAGGCAGAACTTTGGAGTGTTTATGAAGGTTTTAGATTGATTTGGTCTCTTATGCTTTGTTTGGATTAGGAAGAAGTGAGAGGAGAACGAAATTGGAAGAGAAAGAGATGGGAGGAGAAATGAATTTCCCTTATGTTGTTTGGAATGAGAGAAATTAGGAGAGAAAGAAATAGGAGAAGTTATTTTATTTTTTGTTTGAAAAAAGAGAAATTAGGAGAGAAAGAAATTGTAATAAGGAGAAATAACCAAAATATCCTTATAAATGAAATATAGTAATAGTTAACATTTTCTTGAAAAAAAATTTCCAATAAAAATTTTTAAAAAAATCTGAAATAAAATATCTTCAAAATTCACATTATTTATTTATAAAATTAAGAATTTTAATAACAAGTTTCTGCTGGAGTCTAAAATTTTAGAATAAAAATGACATGATGTTAATGTAAAAGTTATTGAAGTTTGTAATACTACTGTAAAAAGTTTATAATAAAACTGTCAATTTTATAAAAGAATTATTACTTTCAATAAAAAATGTGTAAGACATTATTTAGTAATACGTTTTTTTTTTGTTAGACATGTGTGGCTGATAATATAAAAAACAGAAAAAATTGTGTTAGGTTGGTGGTGTACTACGGAGATATGGCTCCAGTAGTATTTTTGCGTCAAACTTCAAAGCAGATGAGGGTAGGAGGCGGAAAAGGTTAAGAAATGTGCCACTTCTCTCTTTCATTTCTCCTCACTTTTGGAAATAAATAAAACTGTGGGCTTTACATTATTTTTTGGCCTCCCAATTTTTTTCTTCCCTCATTTCACTCCTAATCCAAATGGTGAAATGCTGAACTTTCCTCCCAACTTGTCCTCTCCCATTTTTCTCTCTCTCAATTTCTGCTGTTCCAAACACGTGCTTAATTTATAGGATATTATCTTGGAATGTGATTTGGTGGCGCTTATCCGATGTTTTAACATTATAGATAACAATTCGGGATTGGATCCGGCACTTCTCAAAATTCTCCTTCAGATATTGATGGAAGATTGGATTGTTTATATTTGTCACATCTGTAAGTTAGGTAACAAATTGGATGGTTAATTTAAGAGATAAAGAGGATTGAACTTACTCTATTTGAATCACTTCCTGTTGATCTGGGGATTATTCTCTTTGCTGATGTTACAAGGATTACTTTTGTTAGGAAGTAGCATGTATTTTGTCACACCATTCCGGACACCAAATTCCTAGGAGCACCATAGCAAGTACTAGCATGTTGATTGTTTTTCTTTTTATGTTTGTCTTTCTTCGAGCTTAGTCCTTGAATTCACCAAAAAAATAAACTAATAATCCTGTCTCCAACTGTCGGAGTTATAGCTTTGGTAGGCATTTATTCGTTTTCTCTCTTTCTTAATGACTCAAGTCTATGACTTAGTTGTTAATTCCGTGTCTGTACCATTCAACACGATTCATGCTCAGGATTGAATAAACCAGTCCTTTGGGGGCCTCTGTCCTCTGTCCTCTCTCTTAGCCAAGAAGAAAGAGAACCTGAGGCAATCGAATCGTCGCATTCTAAGAAATAACACCCACTCTCAAGTCTGAAGAAGACAATCTAGAACGATGATTTTTTTTTTTTTCAATATCTGTTTTTGAAGAACAGAGAATAGGAAGAATAGATGGACAGTCAATTAAATAAGAAAAATATTTATCTAATAATAAAATTACTATAAAGCATGAAAAAAATATTTAGAAGTTGTTTCTATTTACATATTTAGAAAACTTTTATTTTTAAAAGCAAAAAATTTCTTGTTTTTTGAAACCCGCATCTTTTTTTAATATAGCACATTTAATATGTGTAAAAAATTCAGGTCTACAGCATTTGTTTTTACTTACCGTCTAATAGAAATAAACCTATGATAAGTTTTGTCCTTTATATATTAATTTTGTAGGATTCATACTGCACATAAATTGAAATTTGCATCTTTTTTATTCTTTAAATCATTAAAAATCACAGTTAATCTATGTTTTTAGAGGAGTTGTGGAAGGATTCTTGAAAAGAAAAAGCTGGACTTAATTCGCCAAAGAAAAGCTGGATTTCCAATGATGTTAGAAAATATTAGGTATAGTTTTAGACCTTTAACATATAAATTATTTGTATTTTTCTTTAAAATTTTATGAATTTCTTGTATTTTGGCTTCTTTAAATTTAATATTTTATTTTGACTTTTTAATATATAAATTGGATTAAATTAATTCCATTTGATAATAATTGAGAAAGAAATTAATGAATCAAGTGATGTTAATCGTAAAATTGGAGAATATTTTGCACCGTAGGGATAAATAATTTGTAGTTTTCTAACATGACAAGATGGATTTTACTAATTTTCATTTTGATAATTTCTAGTTTGTAGTGTGTCAAAGTTCTATATGTGAATTGCGATTTTTTTTTTGGTCTTTCAATTTGGTGGAAGTTATTACTTTGCACTTAATTTATTCTATCTTACAAATAGGATATTATAATTAAAAAATTTATATGCGATTAATTTATATATTAAATAAAAAAATGTCATTAAGCCTTTTAAGGGGGTGAAAAAAGTCATTTTGTTGTAACAACGTGATTTCATATATCTTGAAGGGCTTCTGGGAAAGTTAAAAACCTCCAAATACGGTGAAAAATTATCCCCAAGTCCCAGCTTATATAAGGCAACAGACAAGCATGAAACAATACGAAGAAACAAGCCAAAGCCTCAACAATTCGTGGATCCTTCAGTTTACCCTCCTTCTGCTCAGAAAATTACTTGGAATTATCGTTGACGAAGACTTTTGGGAGCTCTGCTTTTGGACATCATGAACATCTTCGGCAAGAAACCCACGGCCAAAGGTTCGCGCCATCCCTCTGATTTTTTGTGCTGTCAAATTCTTATTCATCACACAAGAGAATTATCACTGTTTTATCTCTTTTTTTCTGGTTTTTGAATTTTTTTTGAGCCAAAGGGCGAAAATTTCTTTCATTTCTTCGGAGATGGTTGAAATTATGCTTGGATCAGCTTGATATTGGTCTTCAAATTCAAGTTTTAGGATATTTCTACTGTACTTTCCTGGGCTGGTGACCGCAATTTCAAATTAATTAATTTTTGTTAAAAGGTTGTGTTTTTTAGTCCTCTTCCTTATTTTGTTTGGTTTGTTTTGATGCAGAGGCTCTTCGCGAGAGTAAGCGAGAAATGGCGCATGCTTCTAGAGGTGCTTTTTACTACGTTAACCAGTTATAATGATTTTGTTGACTTTAATTGTATGCATAATAGTTTGTTGGACTTGGTTAGCTCAGTCTTGACGCTATCCCAGATCATCATTTTCCAAAGTGTCAAAGCAAATGTACATATCACCTCTGCATCTAATGTATATATCAATATTTTTTGGTTAATGAGCAAGAGTTGTGGCATTTCCACTGATATTAATTCTGTTTTTCTTGTTTTTTGGTTATACCCAGGCATAGAGAAGGAAATTGGAGCATTGCAATTGGAAGTGTGTCAGACTGTCAAACTGTTACAAATGATTTTCTACTTCCTGAATTTGTGTATCTAATATATTTATGTATTGTCAGGAAAAAAAGCTTGTTGCCGAGATAAAGAGAACTGCTAAGACAGGAAATGAGGTATAATTTATATTACTTGTGGATTCTTTTCCTGCTGATTTTCTGCAGACAAGCCTTGAATGTCTGTCATCTAGATTTGTTATTTTTAAGTTGGAGTTAGAGTATTGGATATATCCTTTGCCCTTGCATTGTACAGGCAGCAACCAAAATTCTAGCTCGCCAGTTGGTTAGGCTTAGGCAACAAATTGCCAATCTTCAAGGCAGTCGAGCTCAGATGAGAGGCATAGCAACCCATACACAGGTAGATTGTTGAAACCTTTCAGTTTGTGACTTTTTGTTCAGTACTGGTGTCTTAGCAGATCAATGCACTCTCCCTTTAGCTAACTTTGCCATTTTCTGCAGGCAATGCATGCACACTCTTCAGTTGCTGCTGGTATGAAAGGTGCTAGTAAGGCAATGGCAGCAATGAATAAGGTAGAAGTTTAACACTTTTCAATTTTATCACTTAAAATTTCATGTCCATGCATAATATATAATTGTTTCTAAACTTTAGACTGGAGAATATTTGAAGGGTTAGTTAGGAAAAGATCTGTGACAAATTGCGATGCCCAACTATCTAATGAATTAATGCATTCAACTTGATGTAGCATTAGAATGGTGTCAAATCTGTGCAAGGTCAAGAGTGTGGGCACAAAGTTGATGCTTTGAGTTATGTCTCCATAATCCATATAATTTGCAGACCAGGAGATGAATATGGCAATTATTAGTCTACTAATAAATACAGTGGAAGATAGTGTTTTGGTCCCCATTTCCCATGTCACAAACACGCAAACAAAGGAAAGATGTAAGATCGGAGGAAATGGATACTGAGGAGGTATCCAGTTTAAAGGAAGAATTAGAAGGTAAAAGGTCACATCAGGAAAAAACAGTGTGGATGAACTTTTCTTCTAGCATTGGAGTGTAGCAAGACATTTATACTAGCATCAATAGACCAAGTTTTACATAGTTTCTTTAATCTTCAATGTCGTGCTAAATCACAAGATTCATTTGCAGCAAATGGCACCTGCAGAACAGGCAAAAGTCATGCGGGACTTCCAGAAACAATCAGCACAGATGGATATGACTGTAAGATGATGATTATTTCTTGAAAGTCTACATCTCGAAAATTAATGGAAAATCAGTATTTGCACTGCTAATGATTCGTAATGGACCATCTACCTTGTATGCAGACGGAAATGATGTCAGATGCCATAGATGATGCTTTGGATAATGATGAAGCTGAAGAGGAGACTGAAGAGCTGACAAATCAGGTACACTCCTTTAAATACTATTTAATCTTTGAATTTCTTATATTTTATGGTGCAATTAATGTGGGGTCTGTACTGATTTCTCACATCATTGCGGCTCTGTATTTGCATTGTATTTCCTTCTAATAAAGTGAAACTACTTTTAAACTTGATGTGTGCTGTCCAGAACTATGGAGCTCATCAGAAAAATCTATTTACTAGATTAGAACATGAGCTCTGAGGAAGTTGCATATCCTGAATTTGTTGTGGTTTCTAGTGCTTCAATCCCATATCCCCCTCTCTATGTCCCTCCCTATGTAGTTAGCAAGAAGGGTTCACTTCTGATTCACAAATTAGAGAGGAGTGTGTAAAATGAGCATGGGTTTAATTGACATCTTACTGTCTAGGGCTAGCAGACTTTTGGATCATAAGAAAGGTACTGATGGAAACTCATCTCTTATTTTGGCAGGTGCTTGATGAAATTGGTGTAGATGTTGCCTCACAGGTTGGAATCAGTTATAGTTTCTGCATTCCTATTATCTTATTAGTTAAACTTTTTGTTCAAGCTGATCTGGGTTGTCTTTGAATTCTTTCACAGTTGTCAGCAGTTCCCAAGGGAAGAATTGCAACAAAGAATGCTGAAAATGCCAGCAGGTATATGCCATAATTAGGTTGAACACATCAAAACTTTCAGTTGTTTGCTTGCATAGTTTGTTTGACCCTTGAAGTTTGATACCATTGCAGTTCGGAAACTAGTGAGCTTGAGAAGCGTTTGGCTGCTCTGAGAAACCCTTAATTTTCTGACTGATTATGTGATCTCAAATCCAAGTTACCGACTAGACTTCTATTCTATACTCCATGTTTTCCTCAGATTTAATAAGATCAGTGTGTATATTCCTTCTTGAAATCAATATGTACGATCAATTATTTGTTCTTGTGCATGAGGCTGCTACATACTAGTAAGGTGGATTCTAAACCGGATATATAATTTGCTTGTAGTAGGGGATGGCAAGAGCTTCACTACAATAGGCTGTGGTAGTTTTGCGTGGAAAGGGATAGGCCGAGGGGAGGAAATATATGGATAGGCGCATTGATTTGATGTACCATAAAGAAAGAGTTTGCTATATGCTTCCAACTTTGAATATAAAAAATATATGACGAAGATTTTGTTCTTTTAAAACTCTTGTATATGCAAATTCATCCATATTTCAGCTGGCTTCATATGATTTTTTACATGTGATCTTGCATTAGCATTGTTTTCACACAATAAGAGAAGGGTGGTATTCCCAAGACAAATATAGAATCCATCTCTCTGCTTTGAGTGTGATGTGAGAAGAGAGCTGCGTAATTAACTTGGTTCTATGATAGATTAGAAAATGGGGGGCATCTTTCGGAAATGAGATTTCTGTCATTGACGAACTTATTTGCCAAGGGTTGCACGTAAGCTTTAAGTATAACGTTATTCAGAAACCACCTATTAAGAGATTAATTTCCAATTTTGAAGTCACCTTAGATCAAACAATAGCCTTTATTTAAACTTGTTAATTTTCGAAGCAATAATTTCACCTCCCTACTTTTAATTTAACATTGTCACCTTTTAACTTTTCTCAAAATTGTAATTAAATCCTTTCATTGAAAAGACAGTATTTGCTAAATTGATGCCTATTTAATTGATGTGACATGTATGTGCTACATTTCTTTACTTACGTATCTATAATGAAAAGTGTTTAAAAAAAGGCACATTTTTTATTAAAAATGAGTGGCCACTCAAGTGCAATTAATGTGATTAAGAGTATTTTCTGAATTTTTTTCATTCCGACTGTAATCACATAAGTAAAACATGTGCTATATAGAACTAATATAAATTAAATAAACATTAAGTAAAATTTCATATATATATATATGTGTGTGTGTGTGTGTAAACGCCAAATAAGAAGTGCTAACTACTACCTTGAGAAAGGATAGAAGGCAACATTGTTCAAATCAATCAAAATAAGGGACAAAATTGTAATTTCAAATAAAATTAAGGAAGTAAAAGAGTATTTAAGCCTTTAAAATACTGATCTTTTGGCGTTCATGGAAGATTTGAATCGCCATTTTACTTGTTTTGTCAAGAAATTCCATTCTTTGTCCGACAGATAACGGTAAACAACATACAGGCAGAGTTGCTCTCACCATGAACAAACAGTAACAAAGTGCCAGAAGGTGAAATCTTCCCAGAGTAATAGAATTCTGAATGAATTGTCTCTTGTATGTTGCAACAAGACGTTACAGAAGGTGAAATCTTCCAAAGACAAAATCCAAGAGCAGGAGTCCAATTTGTTCCAGAAAAATGATGACATGACAATTATGACCTCACGGTGATTCAGCAATATTCCATGTAGAGTATTTGATTCCATACTGCTTGAAATCTTTCATGAATATGGCTTCTGACAAGGAAAACCCATTTACTTCCTGATAGAGAGGAGTTCAAAGCTCCGCAAAGTGTCATCACGGTTGCCTCTTGCATATCCAGCTCGTCCAAAAGTTGCTGGTTTGGTTTCATATCCAGGCTGAGTTCTCAGCATGGATGGGCGGCTAGCAACTGAAGTCAGCCGGCCAGTGCGACTGTTGCTAACATCACCAGAGGAACTTGGCTTGGTAGATGTGATGATAGCCTTTCTTGAAGTGCTTCCATATCTGCGTCCCTTCTCTTGATCATGCTGCCAATACAAGGCAGAATTATCTCCATAAAAATTCGAATAAAGAAACCAATAAATCCACTGTTTCAACAATGAAAATGAACTACATAAAGAAAAGTAAAAAATAGAAAGCATCCCCTGACAAGTGTCATCTTAAACCAAAGTTAATGATATCCAGGTCAAAGATTCAGGTGAAAAGTCTACAAAGGATCTCTCTAATTGGCAATTTCACCCTTTTCTTTAGCAACTAAGACATTCTACAACTATAAATCCCTGAGACTAAAAAAGTCATAGCATGCATGTCCACGCTCCTGATGGCATCTCTATACAGCATATATGAGATGATAATACTCTTCTTATGTGGAAATTTCATATTATAATTTATTTGTTGAAGAGACAATGCTTACCACATCCTGGTGATATAGTGCATCATCAAAGGTCCTGTGTTTGCTAGGATCGACAGCACCAGAAAACTTCTCTCGAATCTCATTTCCACCTGAGAAGAAATTGCATAATCAGGGAATATCAGAAAATTTGTGAGAAAAAATGCAGTGGTCAAACTCATAAAAATCTACAAAATTTTGATATTTTATTAGTCAGGATCAGAGCCGGTACCTGAAATCACTTCTGGCATGTGTACAGATGGTCCAGCATTCATAGCTGCTTTGCCAGTGCTTTGCTGATTTGCCACCAAATACAGTAAGTGACTATTAACAGAGGAGGTTAAAATCCAAGCTTGCAGATGTAATCATATAAAACCACTAACCCGCCCTCTAGAGCTGCCACCAATCTGTGGATACTTCAGTATAGTCCAGTCAAAAACATAGTCAAACTGATAGCCTGAAACAACAATGTCAAAATACAACCTTAATCATTAAATGCATGCATAACGTTGATATCCAAATCTTAAAAATTAGCCAGGTAATCGACCTTCTCGAATAAATAAATCTCGAAAAAGCCTCTTTAGATATGAATAATCTGGCTTGTCCTCAAACCGCAATGACCGACAGTAGTGAAAATATGACACAAACTCAGATGGATATGATTTGCAGAGCACCTGTTTATACATGAACATATATTAGTAAAAAAGCAACATAAGCAATGAATTAGCAAAACGAGACAGACAGTAAGGACAAGAGGAATGCAAACACTACAACTTATGCTAACTCTTGAACACAACGAACAAAGTATCATGACTTCAGCAAAGTGTATGGAAACATAGATGCATGCAATAAATGCAATTGTGCTTGTTTGGTGATTCACATGAACAGGCACAAACTCTAATGGGATTGGCTCTCAAGCCTGGCTCTTCTTCTCAGCCTATATGGAATCGCACATCCCATTGTACTGTTACAGCCAACATCTAAATTTACTTACATACATCAACAAATGATTCAGAAAAAACAAGTCATATTCTTGCAAGACACCCTTGCTTTGTAAATTTTGACACCAATATAGATATTCATATTACCTCTATGGGGGTTGACACCTTCTTCTCGCTGATCTTGTCATATTTTTGTTTTTTGGTGCCAGCCTTCAGACCCTGCCAGGGAAGGCTGAGAAAAACAAATAGTTGTCAGATGAAAGCTGAAGTAAGAATTATACTTCCAATATCCAAGATCCTGTACGAGGCAAATAGATGTCTCAGCCAGGTATCTAACCTTCCTCTTAAGAAATACATGAGCACATAACCAAGAGATTCCAGATCATCCCTTCTGCTTTGTTCTGCCAGAAAAATGAAATACAATGAGATCATAGAGAACATGCAAGTCTAATATGTGATAATTCATTTTTAATTATAGGTTGCCACCTCAACAATGGCATCAATTGGCATTAGATATACTCACCAATTCCAAGATGAGTGTTCACACTTGCATAACGAGCTGTGCCTGTGAGATTCTTGTTCTCTCTACAGGGAAATTAAAAAAAAATGACTTTTTATAACATAAACGTTGAAGTGGACTGTGGAATGTGACTTACACAAAATCTTATTGACCCGTGGTTACTTTATAAGAAAATATGCCTTACACTGATCTCTAGCACTTAAACCCAGTAAAGATTTGTACAACTTACAAGGACATGCATAACATTTGAAGTGCCCAAGTATAATATACTTTCAAGGAAGTTTTCCAACCCTCCTTGAGAACTTATTCCATTGTTGTTGTCAAATATCACAGGGTTTGGCTAGAATCACCTTGATATTGTGGAATAAGCAAGATATATTTACCTGTATGGTATGTGCTTATGAGTCTGAAGATCCCTATACTTTTTTGCAAGGCCATAGTCAATGATGTACACCTGAAATGTGATATCCAGTAAAATATAAGAAAGATCAGAAAGCTTCTCTCATGGGACTGCTAATTTACCATTGCACCCACTAGCCAAGAGCTCAATTCTACGAACCTCTCAACACAAAAACCCTCTCACTACTCAAGTCATGTATTACTCTTCTTCAAGTAGATGGGTTTGAAACTGACACATTGTTAGCTACTACAATACTGCATGAAGTGTTGAAATATGGGCTTCCAGGGAATGTTTAATAAAATTCCCCACAGAACTTATTGTTTCTTGCAATTATATGAATGGGGATAATTTAGACATATAAGTGGAATTTCGACAAGTTGACCAAAACATAATGTGATAATTAACATTTCTGCTATCTTAAACTTTAAAATGGATTTAATAGTATCACTTTTTCACATGTAAGGGAGGTCTCTCTATATTTTTAGAATTGTAGAACTAGAAGAGAGGTTTGCCGGTTAGTGTAATTTTACTTAAACTTAGGATCACAAACACAGTTAAGATCATCAATACTGCATTTAGGGTTCCAAATCCCTGTCTTCTCTAGGATGTAACTCAAGAAGAGCAAAAACATGGCAACTAGAGTATATACAGGTCCATTGAAATCTTCCAGAATTGAGAAAGCCACAGAGGGGAGGAGAGAGAAATGGTGAACAAGTAATGCATGTTGAACAAGAAAGATACCTGGTTTGCCTTACGTCCTAGGCCCATTAAAAAATTGTCAGGCTTTATATCACGATGAAGGAAGCCTCTTGAATGCATATATTCAACTCTGTTAATCTGAAAACAAACAATAATATGAATAAAATTAAAGTACTACTGTCCCTGTTTACAGAACTTTACTTGATGAATGATTGCAAGTATACTTACTAACTGATCAGCAAGCATCAACACTGTCTTCAGCGAGAACTTGCGGTTGCAATAATTGAATAAATCCTCCAGACTTGGTCCAAGAAGGTCAATAACCATGACATTGTAGTCTCCCTCGACTCCAAACCACTTGAGTTGTGGAACTCCCGCTTCAATTAAAAAAATAAATAAATAAATAAACAAGTTGGATTATTCAAAAGGAAAAACCTTGTTTGTTTTCTGAGATTTGTTCATATGTGTTTGCCTTCAAAGACATGGTTTGGACTCAAACTGATTTATTAACAAAAGATTCTAGGAATCAATGCCAATATAATTTTTCTGTGGCTTAAGGCAATTGCTACATGAAACTTCTAAAATGACCCAACAACTTTGGAATCATTTGTCATAAAAAGCTAGATAGGAAATAGAGATGGATCCTTACTTCCTCCTTGAAGAAGCATATACAATTTTGACTCATAGTGAAGCTGTGGGTGCTTGCTCTTCACTGGTTCCTGAAATTTGGTTTGGGGGAGCAGTATTTAATAATTAATAATGTGGAATATGAAAAGCACAAGACTGTCACTAACTGACAAAAGATTTTTTTCTCATTAAACACAGCAAAAGAGAGGTTATAATCAACAATTCAAAATAAACTGCATTTAAGTAATAAGACAAAAATTTGAACCCAGAAGCTTCATATTATAATCACACAGAACATATGATGCAGCATTTCACTTGTCACTCCAATTCATAATAACAGAGATCTTTAGACCTCTCCTAAATTATCATCCCAAAGTTAACATCTGTAAAGAAAGATATTTCATTCCTTATTTTGCTATTTCTCCAGCAATGAATTATCTCTCATATTAAGCACCACGTATTTGAGGACGTGATATAATTCAGATAGAGAATAATGGCAAATGTGAGTGATGAAGTAAACTAAAGAACGTCTGATTTTACATGCACAGAAAATATTGAAAATGAATTCACATACTGACAAATATTAATTCATAATCATCGCAAGAAATTTACGATATACTTATATATTTAAATATTTCGTTACATCCATCTGAAAAAAAGATCAAACACTCGAAGAAAACTCAACATGAACATACCAGCTTAACAGCCACCTCCTCTCCAGTTTGTACATTGACGGCTAACAGGAGAAAGACCAAAGGAAATATGTTTGGATCAATAAAATATACAAGACAACGCTGCAACAAGCAATTCACAATCAGTGCAAAGATACCGTGACTTTACCTAAATAAAGCTCCCCGAAAGACCCACTCCCAATCTTCCTTCCCAGATTGAACTTCCCACCAATCACATGATCCATTATGAAATGACCGTCGATTAACCTACAACCAGCAATTGTAATGGGAATTTTCTGCTCAGATTTGTGCCCAATTCCGCACCTAACTATGCCTATCTCATCTACAGCAAAAACCGGACCAGGTATTCACCAAATTATGGTTTTCTGCAGGTCAAAATTGCATTTCTTTTCCTTCAACAATCCACCAAAATCCAATTAATTCCTCCAAAACAATCATTTGATTAGCCTTAAATTTGTAGTGTGAAGTAAATCCGGCATAAGGGTAAAATTAAAGAAACCAAATTTATAGATTTTTCAGCATCCCCATCAATGCAATGAGGATGAAATGTTTATTCAGAATACACCACCCTCTTCTCCAGCTACATCCCTTTACAGCAGGAAGCCCAAATTAATCACCCAACACCATGAATTGAAGCCCTAACTTGCAGAGAAAATGACCGCATTGACCCAGCAAAACAAAAACGTCAGAACATAAATTTCTGTTAAGAATAACTGGGTAAGAGAAGAGGAGATTAGGGAGTCTTCGCTGGATCAGGTAGGAAGAGACAAAAGTAGTTTCATAAACCGAAAGTCGGAAGATGGACGGAGGAAAGGAGACTGGTATGAGGAGAGAGACGGGAGAGGGAAGTGGGACGGAAGAGCAGGTAAAAGGGGATATTATAGCAATCGCCGTTCCTCCTTTTTTCTTCGTAAAAATCAATTTTTAAGCTTTTATTGAAAAAATACTTATTTTTTCATATACTTTCTTTTGGCAAATGTAAATTTTTATCAAAGGGTTCGAATGTGATTTTTGGGTTTTTATATAGCATATAAAATATAAGAGGTGATTTTTAATTTATCAAAATAAAAAAACTGAAGAATTATAATAAAATTAAGAATAAATATAACGTTCATTTTTTATTAATAAAGATGATGATATTATATTTTTTAAAATTTATAATTATTATAATTATTATTTTTATATTTATTATAATTATTAAAAAAATTTATTGATAATATTAAAATAAATGATAAAAATAAAAATATGACTGAAAATAAATATATATTTAATATTATTAGGATAAAATTTATTAATTCATTTTAATACTTTTTATTTATTTTAATATTTTGAATAAAAACAAATAAATAAGTATAATAAATATAAAAATAAAAAATAATGATGGTGATTATAAATTTAAAAAAATAATTGCATCCGCTTTAAAATTAATAATATTTTCCCGTCGCACATGTTTGGGATGTTTGCTTTCTTTAATTCATTTTCTTATTTCCATTTTTCCCCCTCATTCTGTCTTCATATATATATATAAAAGAGTCTATTCTTTGTTCTGGTCAATCTACTTATTCTTCATTTTATGATTATACTCGGTCATATTTCTATGGTCTTATTTCTTTTTGCCATAGATATTTTATTCTGTCCTAGCTACCATTCTTGGTCTATCCATTAAAATGATGAAATAAATAAAATTACAAGGGGTATTAAAACCTTAAACAATTAAGGAATTTAATTCTGTCATAAAAATAATATTTTATCATTGAAAATTTCATTTCTGAGTTAAAATTATTAAAAAATTAATCTATTTGAAATTAAATTCATATTTAAAATTATTTATAAATTCGACTTGAAATGAATTATGTTTTAACTTTTTTATTCCAAACCAAAAAAAAGTTGACACAACATTTAAGACGGTCGTAAAAGGATTTTTCGTGCATAATTATATATTTTTTTATGTGATGCTATTTTTTTTAAAAAAAATCTGGGTGAAAAGGTGTTACAAAATATCATGAGCTCAATTTATTTTGTAAAATAATAATAATAATGATTTTCCAATAGATATTTCACGAGTATACAATTATTCAACCCTACATGCACGCATATTCAGTTAAAATAAGTGGAGAAAATGATTTAAAGGATTAAAGATGTAATTATAGCCATTAAAGTGATTTACAGAATTATAGATCATAGATTATAGATTTAATTATTGCCATAATAATAGTAGAACGTGCTATCAATTAACTATTTTATTGATTCCAATAACGGTGGTGTATATATATTACACCAAATTTTATTATTATAAAAAAGATAACTTTATGAAAAGTTTCCACCTCCTAAAATATTTAAAAATATGATTCACTTCATTGTTAAATTGAAATAGAATATTCTTACTTCTTACTATTAAATTGAGATTTGTATTTTTATTTTTATTCATTTATTTTCAAAATTCAAAAGTAATCTAATAATAAAATTAGTTCATTTCTTAAAAAGTTAAGCTAACTCCTTGTACAATATCCTTATAAAAATGTGGTTCACTTTATTATAAGATTTTAGATTTCATGTTTTATTTTTAATAAAAATATCTAATAGAATCAAATTTAAGCATTGTTTGTTAGCAGTGATAAATATATGTATTGTATTTTTTTAAAAAAATTAACATAATATGATTGAGTTCAATGTGGGAGAAGCAAGACTTACACTTCATAGACAATATGAACATAATGTTTTTAAAGCAATGATTTGATGATTTGATGCATATTTAAGCGTCGCAACATAACAATTTTAAATTTAAATTTAAAATTTTGTAATTATTTTGACAAACTTAAAGAAATCTATCGTCATATTGCAATGCAATTTTTCATTCTTTGTGTGAAAAACAAGTGTAGATGATAAGAATAATATAAAAAATTTGAAAAATGTTGCAAAGAAAAATACTAATGTGTATATTTGAGATGCACATTGTGAGAACTCGTCGAGTTAGTTAAATTAGTAAAGATTGTTATGTTATTAATATATATATATATATATATATATATATATATATATATATATATGATTTTTAAATTTAATTGATCGTTAATATAAAATATTTTATACTATCAATAAATGAAATAAAGATACATAATTAAAAATATTACAGTAATTAGTAATTTTTAATAACAATAAAATATTTTAACAAATTTTTATTTGTACAATAATATATGAGTAAATAATAGTATAAAGTTAATTATAACTGGTTAAATTTAAATACTTTATACAATATTTAGAAGCATTTAACTTAAGATTTAAATTTAATGTACTTTCGATATAAATAAATTTTATATTATCATTTAATTATAT
Source organism: Sindora glabra (assembly GCA_020226215.1). Taxonomy (NCBI): domain Eukaryota; kingdom Viridiplantae; phylum Streptophyta; class Magnoliopsida; order Fabales; family Fabaceae; genus Sindora; species Sindora glabra. The sequence goes on along the minus strand of CM035228.1, from coordinate 11,571,478 downwards.
ATTATTATATTAATAAAAATTTATTAAAAATTTTTAATAATTAATTTTTTTTTAAGAATTTATCTTCTTCTCATTTGTTAATAGCATAAATTTTACTAATAATAGATTAAATTAAAACCCTTTTAACCTTGGTGACTTTTGGATGTTTCTGGAGAGGCTTGACCTTTTTCATATATATAATTTAGATTCCATCTTGATTTTTTGTTTGTTTAAATTTAGTGAATTTTTCAGTTCTCCTCCAAAAAGAAAAAAAAAGAGAAAAAAAACTTAGAATGATAAAAATAAAAATATGAATTGTGACAAAGTTGGCAAAACGGTTGGTAATTGATGTCCAATCAAATAATGGATGTTTAGACCTTTCTTGCGAAAGGACACTTTTTCAGACAGCTGGGCCCTCCTATTGTTTCATATATATTCCAAAAATGATGGAAAGTTGATCGTGATTTAATTGAGATAATAATAGTAGTAGACTCCATCGTGATTGAGATGGTAATTGCTGTAGGGTTGTTGTGGCAACTTGTGCACGCTCTCTTAATGCAAAGTTTGTGTTGATAGTGATCTCATTAGCCAACATGTCAGGTTGCCAGTCCAGAAATTTCAATTCGCAAGAATGATAAATATATATTAACACTAGTAGGAGATAGATTTTTGTAGTGATTAAACAAATTTAGTTCCAACAATACTTGATATTTCTTTAAAGACTGCCTTATTTTACATCATGAAATCCACTTAAGTTTATTATTGTTCTAGAATTAACATAAATAGATACATTCAAGAATTAAATTTAGAATTACTTGTCAAGTTTGAAATACTTTATAATTCAATACATTTTTACTAAATCAACTAATTGTTAGTGAGTCAGGTCTTTTTTAAATATCTTAACTTTTATTTAAAAAAATTCTCTTTCTTGACTAATATAAGAATGATTTTATATAAATTATTAGGAAAACATATAAAAAAAATAATACGTACATTTGTCAATTTGTTGGGAAATTTTCAATAAATGTGTTTCGAATCTATCATAACTAGCTTTAAGTCCATGCACGAGTTTGTAAGAATAAATAGCATTATGAACAAACCTATAAGTTTTAACATCAAAAATTAATTACGTTTGAAAACATTTTGATCTTTTAGATTTTAAAAAGACTTTGGGCATAAAATACCTAATTTATCAATATTTTGAAATATTTTAAGACATAATACTTTTAAGATTAATCATTTACATTCAAATTGCTTATCATCCTACACTAATTTTCAAAGTCTTCAAAAACTTCACACAAAATCTTCAAGCTAAAATCTTCAAAGGCTTCATTTTTCTTCCATATAAAATTTCAAGCTATTTTATAAAATCTTTCACATAAAAATGTAATTTCAAAATGCCATTTAACATTAGCAAAAACTTATTCATTTAAAGGGGGCTAAGTCAACAAAAATGATGTATGGAACACTTGGATGTCTACTTTCACGACCCAGTTGCCACAATGGAATGCTAGCAAGTGCTTGTGCAACTATCTTGATGCATCTTGCACCAAGAACTTTTGTTGCACCTTTAATGCAAGGCACAATAAGAAATACAAGTTATATCATGCACAACACCGGAAACATAAAACACATTTAGATCCCCTTTGAGACCTAGTTCAAATAAACTTCGCAAGAACTTGTGCTCCTAGCATAACTAATATGGAACAGTCAAATGTTTAAGGAATATATAAGAAATAGTCAATCATACTTGCAATAATGCCATTGTGATTCACCTCCAATCAATATTATGGAGGTGGTTACTTGCTAAGTTCAACATTAGTAAGATAGCTTCAAAATATAAAATAAAAGGAATTGTAAGTTCTCAATACATTGATTAGAAGTTAAATCAAATTAGCCATAATGGTTTAATAGAAAAGGAGAAAGCATTGCAAAAACACAATATAATGCAATCAAAGATGTAAATACATCTTTAACAATAATTCAATTTGTGCAAGTCATATACGTCAAAGTTTTGACACTTAATTGCTTTATAAAACGTTAAATGTTGATATGCAAAAATAATCGGTTATTGAAACTTGAAGTATAATATGGTACCTGCCTAAAAAACTAACAACAAAAGTTTGCCGTTAACTTGGAATAAAAAATTCATGGGAATTAAGCACAATAAATTATCTGCATTTGAATAACACTGAGAAGTTTAAGAAACATACTCAATTCAGTTACTGTCAAAGTTGTTGGCTCATGCCAGAAATCCTGTGATGCATGAGTAAGTGCTGCTCGGATCAGACACAGAGTAGCCATAGTAATTGTAGGTTTTCATCTCAAGAATCACAACAGAATACCCAAGTTGTAGAAATCTACCTACAGCAAATATGCAACTTTGGGAAGCAACAAAGAAAAGAGAAGCTAAGCAAATAAGATGCACATCATTGCTTCAAAGGGTTTTACATTTTAGCATTTAGTCAACTAAGCTTCATTGATTAGCTATATATATATATATATATATATATATATATAACACTTTAAAACAAAAGGATAAAATTAGCCATAACTTCATCTTAAAAAATTTCACAATCATATAATTTGCAACAACACCATAGTCTTCAAAAAAATGAAGAGTAACATTGAAAATGCGAAAGCAACAAGAAAAATGACTTAAAAATTTTGACTTTTCTTACTCATTTTCCATAAAGCAAATCAGCTAAACAAAAATGTCGAATCCAATTGAGTTTAATAAACATCAGAATGGTTGTGCCCCAATATTCTTATCTTCTTATTCAGATTCAAATGTAAAATTTAAGACAAAACGAAGAACAAAAAATTTCAGCAAAAGCCAAAGTTGAAGGGAAAATACACAACACATTCATAAAAATCCCTGGAGTGAAAAACACAGAGTACAAAGAATGTAGTTGGAACAAAACAAAGGAAACAAATCTCTGTCAAAAACAATTCCATTGGAAGAAGAGCTTAAGTTGGAAGGAAGCAATTTTAAAGCCAAAAACAAAAGTAAGCACAAAATCTCTTCCAATCTTCTACTTAGATACATCTAAGGGTGGTAATTTGTGACACAACATAATAACTTGACACGAATTTGATATATTTATTTGAGTTCGGGTTGATACGACAACCTATTTAAAATTTTTTATTAAATTTTTAATAATTTTATTTAAAAAATAAATAATATTTTAATAATAAATAGATAAAAGATATAAAATTATTAATTTAAAAAAATAATAATAAGAAATTAAAATAATATTTTATTAATAATTAAAAAAATTATAAAAATAATTAAATTTAATAAATAATTCTATAATATATATTTTATTATTTAAAATTATTAAATAAGTTAAACGAATGATTAGTGAATCGACACAAATAATATAATTAAAAAATAAATCGATTCGAATAGCACAACTTGCCACACCTAGGTACATCCATGTAGGAAGTAGTAGATGAATCACAAAACATAGCTATAAAGCTCCGAAGAAGAAATTGCAAGCGCAAATGCAGAAGGAAGCTAAGAACAGCTTCCATTCCTCCATCCATGAATTTGACGCTAAAGGTTAAATGGCTTCAAACAAATTTTATGCTTGTGAAGTTTAAGAAATTAGGGGGTATTTAGATATATTTTTATTTTTATATTTTTACAAAAAATTCTCAAAAATTATTTTTTTTGTTTTTAAAAATATTTTTAAATTAATAAAAAATAAAGAATAGAGGATAATCAATATTACAAATAAAAAAATATTTTGTTTAATTACAAAACTAAAATCAAGAACAAAAAATAATTTTTGAAAACATATAAGAGTTATTTTTATTTTTTATTTTTAAGTTACAAATTCTACGTAAAAATTTTTAAAAATAGATTTTCAAAATAGGTTATTAAATAAATTCTTTCATTTTTAAAAATAAAAAGTAGAAAAATATTCTTAAAAACAGTAAAGAAACAAAACCTTAATTGCTTCAAAAATTGAGAAGGAAAAAGAGTTTGTCATTAATTGCTTCAAACAAAAGGGGAACACAACAAACAAAGTTGGGTGAAGAAAGACTACATCCAATTTTGGAAGAAAGACTGTTTGCACATTTTTTGCCACAAGACCTGTTTCAGAGAACAAAAAATTTAAAGTCCAAGAATGGGGTCTATTGTGGCAGTGGATTATGAGAAGCACTTAGAGCATCATCTGGAGAGATTTAGGCGGGCAAGTGAAATTAAGAACTCCTAAGTACCTAAGGAGCTAACACAACATCATAACCAAATTATAAAATAAGGAGAACAAAATCCTTGTTTTATTTGTATAAATGGGGATTATTGAATAGTGGCATTGTCAAAAGACATTCTATCTAATGTTTTCGATAAAAATTTTCTTAGATAGACATGGGCCCACAAGTATATTCTGAAGCGTGAAAGAGTTATTTGATTTTGAATTATATATTCTTTAAAATTCACTCACTATAGGATCAAGATAGAATCACTGCAGAACTAAGGCACAAATCTAGTTAGTCGACATAAACATTTAGATCGACATTGGATGCCATGAATGGCAGTAAGATGTTTGTGAAAACAACCTCAAGTGAGATGTCCTTCTGCTGTTGCCAGTTACCGAATACGGTTTTCCAAGTTCAGAAATCAGAAGTGTCTTTTTCGCAGTGTTTGCCTCAATATATTTACACAAGGTTTTGGGACCATGAAAAAGACAACGTATGAAATTACTCATAACTGTAATTCCTCGCGAAGTTTGGTCATGCGGAGACGACAAGGTGCAGGAGTATCCGAAGAGACAAGCAAAAGGTAGGTAGAGACATTTCTTTAACTCAAGGAAACAAAGAAAAAACTGAAATGATACTTAGATTGTGACTATTCGGAACCTCCTTTTACACATATAAATAAATTGACACCACCTGTGTTAAAGCAGTTGGAGTTGGTTTAACCCTATTGTAGAACAGAGTTACTTTAAATTGTGGTTTGCAACTATAATATTAATATTGCAGATCGCTCCATGATTGTAATTTTCTGCAATTTTGCATTGCAATGTTTGTTTAATCACGATCACGATGGCAACCATAATTTAGAACTATGCTCGGACATTATGACTAGTAATGATGCAGGCAATACTACTTGAGGGAAAGAAAAAGGAGATATTGTTGCCATAATAAGTTGAAACAATTTTTTTAGTTAACTCGGAAATTGACTGCCCCTCAATGGCATTTATTAGGTACAAATAAATCGCAAGAAGAGTCATCTGTGTTTTAGAGTTCAAACATTATCTTGGATAGTGTAAAATTAATAATTAAGCACACTGGATGATAGAAACATCATAAATTAATTAGAGACAATCTATATTTGTACAAGAATATTATCCAGCCTCTGAATTTCACAATCATGCAACTGAATATTGTCCAGCCTGCATTGAAGCCTCCTCTTAGAAAACGAGTTTCAGGCATCCTTCCAACCAAACCTCAAGGTCCTATCAATCTGTGGTGAAAACATGTTCAATATCAACTGTGCTTGAGCCATTGAATTGGCATTCATTGGAACCTGCATAAAACAATGCCTTTCAAGCTCACCCCTCCACTGCCAAAACTTGTCCTCCCCACTCCTTGCAGGGCCTCCTACGGTCAATAACTGAATATATTGTTGATCTCTCTTGAAAGACAGCCATTCTCAATATCTACTAGCATCCTCGCTAGACAAGTATATATGAATATATAAATTGGTCCAAAAAGGACCCATTTCTTTGAAATTCCTGCTCTACCAAAGTGATAATTCTTGGCTTAATTCCTCAGAAGTCCAGTGTTTTCCCATCAGGTCCAGTTTGATCGAATACTACAGTGAGCTACGGAGGCATCAATTTCCCCAGGCTTTCTTGCAATTGGGTGGAAAGTAAATGAGATTCAAGCCTTTTGACCGAATTGAGAGCTGCTTTCCTGTATCAATTAATAGATCAATTGATTGATACTGGAAAGCAAGGATGTGGAAGAAGGCCGTGGTCGGCCATCCATCCCGGTAGCAACGATGTGGAAGAAGGCCGGCCATAGGAGCCCCTGCATGATGTCTACGTCAATTATATGGATGTTATGACGGCAGTGCACTGCCTTAAGTATGGCCTGGTTGGGAGTGAAATGAGCAAACTTCATGAAAAAGGGAAATTTTGTTGAACACTTGGAATGCACAAGGAATACTATAACCAATCAAAGGGGTAAAAATCGCAAGCCAAGAATTCATGATTCTACTAACCATGACCTTAGACAAGTATCCAACAATGAGCTCGGTCACATGATGGCTTGTAGTGAGGCCAATTGGGAAGCTACAGTAACATTATATGAGCTTCACCAAGATTATCAACGGAAATTGATACAGCACATTACATGAAAAGGATTATTAGGTTTAGTTCTTGACGGTTTTGGTTGGAATATTAAGTGTTGCTTGATTTGAAGCTCAAAATTGCTGAAGGAATCAGATTGGGTGCTTCATGGAAAGTTTTGTATGGTTGTTTTCTTGCAACTGCAAGTTACCTGTGGTGGTTTCAGGCAAGTAATGTAATCCACTAGTGGCTTGGTGATGTTCTCCACCCAATCCGAGGGCTTGCTCTGGTCGTCATTTGGCAGATATGGAAATGGGCTTAGACTGTGTTTTGTACGGATGGTTGATAAATTAATTGATAATTCATAATAATTATGATAAAATAATTAATAATTGATATATTAATTAATTATTCAAAAAGTATTTAACAAAATTAATTATTAATTAAAATTGTAAAATGGTATAAAAAATATTAATAAATATATATATATAAATTAAAATAAAAAGAAAATTATAATATTCAATATTTAATTAATTATATTTTATGAATTTATATATTTATTTATATAAATTTTATTTTATTATCATTTATAATAAAATTATAGTTACTTAAAATATAATTAATTATATTTTATGATATTATATGTTTATATATGTATTTTTATATAATTATAATTTAAAATTAAATTAATTATATTTTATAATATCATATATTTATTTATATATTTATTTTTGTTTGTCAAGGATTTAGTGTAAGAATATAATTATCCAAAATTTAATTAATTATAATTTATGATATCTCATATTTATTTATTTACTTACTTGCTTACTTATTTTTATTTAATTATCTATATTAAATATGTGAGGATGAGCTTGAAATGAAATAATGCATAAGTGCCTTTTTTTCCCTCCTTTTATTTTGTTGAAAAGAGACAACCACTAAAAGAATATAATAATAGAAAAAATAAAAAAATTGAAAAAAAGAAAGGGCTAGAAACACATTGTTGAAAAAAAATATTTAGGTTTACATCACAAAGGGCATGAGTTGCATATTAATAAAAAAATAAAGATAAATTTGAAAAAATTAAAGAAAAAATAACTTATAAAATATTTGAAATAACTTATTAAATTTGTTATTTTTTTCAATAAGATAGCATACAAAACACCTTATAAGTTGATTGACTAAGTTATTGACTAAGTCAAATAAATTATAAATTAATTTATTTATTACTTAAAATAAAACTTTGATAAAGTTGGAGCTTGAAATCCGATATTGGAATAGTTCCATGATTCTTGCAAATTGTGTCTGGTCATGTTCAAATTTCCATGAACAATTTTAAATCTTAAAAGTTAATTTATAAATTATTAATCTAATTAATAAATTATAAATTTATTTATTTATTTTACAAAACAGAACTTTGACAAGGGTAGAGCTTAAAATCCAATATTGGGATACTTCCAAGATTCTTGGATATTGCATCTAATTCAAATTTCCATGAACTTCGAATCCTAGATTATGTTCACGCTCCTCGCTTTCATTGTTCTTTTTTTTTTTTTTTTTGGAAAAAATATATATAAACTTATAATAATGTGTCTGTCAATTTTGCGAAAGAACATGTAGTGTTTAAAAAAATATTTTAATTAAGAAAATGATTTTAACTTCGGACAAAACGACTATAACAAATTTAGAAGATTTTACACTCCCATAGTGATGTAGCAAATCTCTCGTCACTCTCATGGCATGAAGATGCAAAAGATGATAAAATAGTCCTGTATATGTTTGTAAAGCGCGATGGCATTTATTATGGGCAATGAGAAAATGAGAGAAAAACATGAGACAGAGAATCAGAACGAGTTACCGTCAGAAGTGAGAGAGACTTGGGGGTTTCAAGAAGAGATTTGAGGCTGATGGGAAAAAGAAAAAGGACAGAAGCTTGCTAAGTTTAAGAACATAGTATATTTGATCATGAGCATATGAAGGCTTAACAATCTGAGGTATGTTAAAAAAACTGCAATTCAACTCTTTTAAATCTCTTTTTTTTTAAAACTCAAAGCGTGCATTGAAAAAATCCACCATATTACGATAACAAATTGCATATGGTTGATATTAATAAGACTTGATCATCGCACGGCTTGCAATCTTTAAAATGAACTTGCCCTTTCTTGGATCGGTAAAAGGAGCCCCATCTCATACGAATACTTTGCAATCATTTAATTACACAACATGAATATACATAATATGGTATCCGATGGGTATCAGTTTACATCCCGCTTGCATATGGACAACAGACATGGAATATCCTGATTTAACATATTCAACAGACACGGTCCACTAACGAAATCTCACAAGACTCGTCCAAAGTAAAGCTTAATGTTCATGCTGAGGTTAGTTGCCGCAAAGACGACACTGCACTTTCTCTTCATGCCTTTGCTTGTGTAATCAATCAATTGTCAAGTAACCATTAAATGTTTAAAGGTCAAATTGCTGTTGGCCTGAGTTATAACTTCTATACTGTCTGACTGAATACAGATCAAGAGATTAGATTGTTTCGTTATTGTTAGGAGGATTCATCCCTCTGGCTAGGAGATACCTCGAGTTGGGGCGGCAAGTGATTTACAAAGCTTCCATGAGAAGATTGATTGCTTCCAGATGCGTCTGAAGCCTCAGACCCATCCTCTGACTCACCCTCTATCCAAGTCAACCAAATTTTGATCAGATTAAAAATCCACCAGTAAATTGTAGTAACAAGGCATAAGGCCGAATGGTAAACAAAGAACACCACAACTGAAGATATCCCTGAAAGGGAAAAATGTTTCAGGTAATAAAATCATCAGAAAGTGCTAAGGGCGTACCAAAAAGCGACTTCACAGATGGCCTCTTTGATTTGGTGGTTTTCTTCTTCAATTCAGCTGCAGTTCAAGAGGAGATAAATGCAAAAGAATAAAAACTATAAACTTCTAGTGCATTCTCAAATGTAATACACTACACTGCCAGCAGACATTATTGTATTAAAACAAAATGGTATCTTATTAAGACTCCCATGTATATAACATGAGCAATAATTCATTTTACAAACAAATAAGTTGAGCTCTTCGTAAGTAGTTTAAAATTAATTTGTAAAAAATACGTTTTGAGCTCAAATTTTAACAAATCGAACCTAAATGAACTAAACTCATTTATTACACAAACCGAACTTGAACTTTTTATTAGTCAGTTCCAGCTATTTGTGAGTTTAGAATAAAATATATTTTTACTTTTTTATATTATATTTTTATACTCACTAAATTATTATAGACTCGTTTAATTTGTTTAAGATCGAATATAACTTAAGTTCGAACTCAAATATTTAAGCTCAATTAGCAACTTGAAGTAAGGAATCTAAGTTTCGTTTAAACTCGAATAAGTTCAATTAAGCTCGTATTCTTTTTCAAGCTTGATGAGCTCGAGCTCATTTAATATTATCAAGCTTGAGCCCATACATATAAATGCTCAGCTCGACTCGTTTGCATCCTTACTCAAGTAGATGAATCCATTTGAGCCATAGTAAATAGTACTTTAAAATAATGTTCTTTACGATGCATTTGCTTTAGCAGTTTTCTATTTTCATTTCCACTTAAAACAGAAATCTAATAAGAAAATATGTTTGGATGACTTTAACCCCCCATTTCTAAAAATTTAGAAACCAATAAAAAGATGCTTTCTATAATTTCATTCCTATACAAAGAATATTTGGAATTATTTAAACTAATTATCTACTTCCACCCACCAACTCACACCTCCACCATCACCACCTCCACTTCTACTGTTGTAGCTGCCACTAAAACCACCTCCTCCTCCATCACTGCCGCCACCACAATCACCACCATCACCACCTCCTCCATCATCACACAGTCCCCACTTCCATCATCATTGCCACCACTATCACTTCAACCACCACCACCTCCACCTACACAACCATCATCTCCACCTCCTCTTCCATCGCCTCTACCGCCACCAATACCACTACAACCACTCAACATCTACCATTACTATTCAAAATTCCAACCATCCTATATACATATATTATTTAATTTCAATATGAAAATGATGATTATATTTAAATAAACACCAACCACATTCTTAACAACAACAAAAAGTTAAAAATGAAAATCATTTTCAGACAATGAAATTAGGAATTGAAAATAGAAAATGTTTTGACAAACCAAGTACAAACTTCATTGATCAATTTAAAAAAAAAAATAAATAAAGGATTTAAATTTGATCATGTACTGTCATATCAATAAAAAACTCCTTTACTGCTGTTAAAATTCTAAATTACTATTATTTTTTTAATAATATATCTTCTTTTCATTAATTGATAGTGTAAAATATTTTATATTGATAATGAATTAAATTTAAACTCAAAAATAAATACTCAGGCAGCAAACAAGAAATAATTACTATAATACAAATGAAAGGTATCTCTAACAAGCTTGATAGCAAGAACCCTAGTGGAAATATAGCCATCAAGCAAACACTATCAATATAGAATTCTTAGGCATAAATGGAAACAGAAAAAGAGGCATACTCATCCCAGGAACTTGGTAGTCATTGACTATTTCAAAGTTCTTGTAAGTGTATCCAACAAAATTCATGTCCTTAGATGAGAGCATCTGTAAAAGAACCCAATAAATAAGACAAAATAAGGATCAGATGGAAAGAAAAAAGGGTAGGAGTGGCAGAATAGCTGCAGCGAACCAAACTTGAAGATCAAGAGCTACATAAAAACACAAGAAGATGTGAAGTGGAACGATTACACACTCCTACTAGAGATATGTCATGAAGCTATTGCATTTTTGGGGTAAAATACCTTCATGTTATAATTCAAATTTTCAGCAATTATAAATGCTTTAACTTTAAACACAATTTACTAATATGATTCTGAAAAAGAGTTTGTTTGTAATGGACAACAATTTTGAAAGCCAAAATTTGTCTAGAAGCGAAGAATGAATGAATACTAATACTATTGATACAAAAATAGAAGTTTCCTAAAACCATGGCCCTGCCTATGAATAACAGCCTGTACCATCTATTAACCATATCTCTAGCCCAACTAAAGAACAATGCAGCAACCTAATAACAGCAATGTAAATTCAAAACAAAATACTCAGCAGCAGAACTAGACCATAATAGCACATTGCTTCATCATAATAGCACCCAACAGACGGTAATGCATATCATAAGTGTAAAGAAAACTTTAGGATGCAATGCAATCAGAGAAGCATAAGCCTAAGATTACCTTTCTCCATGGACTAGCTCTTGATGATGGTTGAGTCTGACTGTCAGACTGCAGGGCAAATGTTAAAATTGAAACAGGAACAGTGAAGAAGATGAATGGACCCAAGATAAGTTGCTTCACAGAATAGGAAAGAAATTAAAGGTCCAAATTACCTCTTCAAACTTTTCAAAATTTTGAGTATCTAACTCATCGTTGACTTCAGGAATAAATGCAGCATCCATTTGATACAACTTATCCCATTCAACTCCTTCAAAGAAAGGATGAGCCTAGAGGAATAGAGCAAGGAGGTAACTTCTATAACCAACTACATGGGAACAGATCCAAAAAATTTAAGAGTAGAAGACACCATACAACACCTTTATTTCATTTGCACCATTTGATCCCAGCCTATGGTTGACATTACACAGAAGTCTACTGATAAGATCTTTAGCCTCACGAGACAGACTTGCTTCTTCAGGAAATTTCAAGTGTGATTTCCAGTTTACTATCTGTGTAAAACAAGGGATTAAGATCAGATTGGCATGCCCTAAAAAATTTAGAAAACCTTACTACTTCACTTACAATTAGAAATGTCAAAACATACAATAAGGAACTGTACAACATAACATATTTGAAAAAAGCATAGAAAGCTTGATGATGCTTAAACCAAAGTAAAGACTACAGCTGAAGTGACTTAGATTGATCACATGCAGCATGAATCAGGTCAAGAAGTCATTATATCATCAAGTCTATTATAGCCAAACCCAGATTATCTCAAAACTCATGCACACAGAGGCCTGAAAAACTAACAACAAAATATATGCAAGCTGTATACAATCTAGCCATTAATTAGACATCAGAACGCAGGACACTAATGAAGACAACAAAATAAAGATACAGAAAGTTTCCCTGAAATTTAAAAATCAAAATCTAACTGAAAAATATATCATGGATGCTTAAGATTTCTTTCAATGGTAAATAGAAGAAAAGGCAAATGTCACACATGTTTGTCTCAGTCAATATCTGTATCAGAAAGATTACCTTCCTACAAGTTGACATTGGATCATCAGAATAAAACGGTGGGTAACCAACCAACATTTCATACATAATAGCTCCAAGTGACCACCTGCATCAAACATTACTGCATGTAACTCTTAACTTATTGTATCATATCCATGCATTCCATATAAAATGATTCAGAACCAAACAGGCTTTCACAACATTTAAAGGGAAAAACAAATACATAAAGGAAGGCACCCTAAACAGTGCCCCGAGTTCTGAAAGTTAGACGTTTTCTCATCAAACTACATTAAAACAGTTTGAAAAGATAACCCAGAATCCAATGAAAATAATAACTTGGATGCTAGGGTGTACATGCTCAATTCATTTGTCACAAATTGAATACAAGGAAAAAATTCAAATGCATTAAACTCACCAATCGCATTCCATCCCATAGCCTTTCTTCAATAGAACTTCTGGAGCAATGTAGTCTGGTGTACCAACAGTAGAATAAGCCTGCAACAATGACACAATACTTACAAGCATGCACAACCAGAGTTAAATATAGAGAAGAATTGGTTCTTCCTTGTGAACATCTATAACAAAAGCCATTCTTTTTTTGCATTTCTTTTTTTGCATTTTTGGCCCTTATTGGGGGTGGGAGGTGGAATTTGAAAATAACAGCAAGTATGACCGCACATAAATGCAGTAAACTTACAAGTGTCCTCCTATTATTTTGCCAGTGTTGTAATTGTTCTTGTTGTGTGCGCTTTGGAGCTGCATGCTCATCATTCTGTGCACACCCATTTGCAATCTGGCCTACAGAAAAGTCCTGTTCTTGAAGTGTACTACAATCTAATGGTTTGCAGAGTCCAAAATCTGACAGTCTCAAGTGTCCATATTTATCAAGCAATAAGTTATCGGGTTTAATATCCCTGCAACATGACATATTGAAAAGATAAATATATAATGTACAGTTTGCTAAGGTTGATTTTTTAGCAACAAATAAGATAGACTTCATATATCAAATGGTTTTCATGTCAGATCATACTGAAATGATGTATCAAGCACGATGAGATTAATAATTCTAACAATAATGGGCTTTCCAACTTCTTATATAACAATATCATTAGAACCTAACTCTCACACGACATGACATAAAACTAATCTAAAAGGAAATGAACAATTCTATACGCACCTATGAATATAGTTGTGTTTATGTATAGACTCAATAGCCAAAACTGTTTCTGCTACATAAAATCTGGCTTCATCTTCAGTCAATATATCCTTTCTCATAAGTAGAGTCATCATATCCCCACCTGGTAGATACTCCATAATAAGATAGAGATACTCTACATCCTGGAAAGAAAAATATAGCTTGACTATGCAGTTGCTGTCAACCTCTGCAAGGAGATTCCTTTCAGCTTTGACGTGTTCTACCTAAAGAGATTAAAAATTGGGAATAAGTATGATAACCTCACTGACCTAAGACATAGAAGCTGCTCTTGTGTGGAATAATATAAGACATAGAAACCACTCTTGTGTGGAATGATATAATCTTGCTAAACAAATTAATATAAACCTGGCCTCGACGAAGCATCTCTGATTTCTTTAGCTTTTTCATTGCATATACATGACCTGTTGCCTTTTGCCTACAGACTCTAACCTGCACCAAATCCAAAACTTAGGCAGTAAGCAAATCTTATCACAAGAGTAAGCACAATGGGAAAAGAGATTTTGAATAAAACAGACATCGGGAAGGGGGAGAATATTATAAAAGAAGTCACCTCTACATTTTTATTCATTAATATAAAACAAAAAATAAAATAAAATAGAAGAAATGCGAAGATAGTGTAGTTGGCCATGCACGTATAGAGGCATATGCATACCTCCCCAAATGCACCTTTGCCAATCATAGTCAATAACTCGAAATCATCAACACCCATCTTATGCCTTTGGAGACGCATATATTCAGTTTCCTTTTTCTCCAAAAATTTAAGCAGGTTGTTTTGGTCTTCCGCAGAGACATCAGCATTAGCCAACTTCTGTTCCAAGATAGTTCGACTGATAGAAGAAATTTATGTATCAGAAGTTTTAACCAAAACTTACTATATATTTGATTTGTAATTTGTAATAGCAATACTGCTTCACACAAACATCACGAAGCTGGTACTACTCTCAACTACATTGGATAATCTTCCAAAACAAATCCAAACCGTTGAATGAAATAATAGAAGTGCGTACCAAAATTAAACTGGCAAGCCAGTAAGTTGGCCCCTATTACTCAATGTTGCTTATAAAAAGAAGGCAGCAATGCCAGAGGATGCTTGCTCACAAATTTAATATTAGGCGGTTTTAAAGACAAAAAAAGTGTCTGTACAAGAAGTTAATTACCAAAATAATGTCTATCTATAATCAGAGTTGATGATATAAATCATACCGCTCCTTCCTCTCCTGAAGGTTCTTTCTTTGCTCCTTGTAATGGTTCTCAATATACTGCTTTGCTGCTGCAACCTTCTGTTGTGTGACACTAGAAGGAGCTTCTTCATCTTCTGGTGCATTTGAACCATCCTTTCCTCCATCTAATTCCTCCTTCTTCTTTGATGATGCCCTCAATTTATCCCGTGGCTGAAACTTATGAAGCCAATTCCTAGCAGAATCCATTGTTTTACGGGTACCTCAAAGACTAACAACCATTCTCCTGTGCAATGAAAACAAGCCAAATTCCCTCAAGAAAAAGCTCGTTTCAAACACCAAAATAAGGAATTGCCGGACAATACCATAGAATCCCAGAAATAAAAACTCATTATCCTTATTCGTAGAAAAAGTGGTTAAAAAAAAACCGACCCCCTCCCTTCTAAGTTTGCAAATTGCGCATCTCTGATAATCAGATATCAACATTTCCTAAAAATTCACATTATACACACGCAACAATTTCATCTCAATACCTTAATTTAATTCTTCCTATTGAAGCAAAAAGCCGTGTAATTAATGCCAGCGAGTAGCTAGAAGCCAAAAAAAGATAAATGGAACTTGGGAACATTCAGGATCAAACGCAAATCACAATCAGAAATAGTTGTATTTCTAGGATTGAAAGGATAAGTGAATCTGAAAATTCGGATTACCCAGCAATTAACAGTCGAAGCCAAGAAAGAAATATTATGATCCGCCAACACCCTAGAGATATTGAGGGAGACTTGGCAGAGAATCCAGCAATTTCGGTGTTTAGCGCTCAGAAAGTAGCTGCAATGACTTGAATTGTCCGCGTGAATCTCTCAAGCACACCCAAACCGCGAAAACGGCATCTCCCTCCCATTTTATATAGGTTTTCCATGTGTTAATTATTAACTGTCTTAAAATTAACAGGGTCATTAATTCATTATCTGAGATTCTATTTAAAAAAAAAAATGGGGAAAAAACAATTATAAACTGGAATTTTATGGTTTTTAGGGTTTGCAAATTAAATAAGTATCGACCGGGCGTGAGAATGAAGATTCAATTCGCCAGCTCCATTTAACTTCATTTTTTGAAATACTAATCATCACAATTAGTTACATTTTTTTTTGTAAATACAATCACTTATTTATTTATAAAAATAATAACTATCATCTCTTTCGAATCTCAAACTAACATTATTAATCATTTATATTTATTTTTGATATAATTATATGTACCTTCATTTATTTATAATATTAAAATAAATAAAAAATATAATAATATAAATTATTAAGTTTTACTTTAATAATATTAAATACATATTTTTATTATATTTTTCTTAAAAAAATATAGTAAAAAAATATTATTAATTATAAAATTTGAAGAATATAATAAATACTTATCAACAGCTGTGTTTACTTTAAAAAAAAAAATCAAAATCAAATCTTATCCAAATGTTATAATGAAAAATCTTCTATTCACATTTAGGAGAGGAAAAAAAAAATTTTTAAAGATTTAGTAATCGAAAAACTAGTTAATAAAAAGCTACCCAACTCATTTATTTTGATATTAAGTTTTATGATAACGATATAAAAATTTCCATTTTTTAAAAAATTAAATATTTTATTGTTGGATATGTAATATATTAAAATTTATATTCCAATTTTAATTTATTTATTTTAAATAATAAAATATTCAACTTTTTTAAGAAGTAGAACTCCAATAACATTATTCTAAATTTTATAATATATTTTTATCATGTAACATATAGCTTATTGTGCACGTTACATACTAATTTTTGTAAAACCATTTCAATATGATTGCTATTAAAACAACTACTGTAAAGTTTTCCTATGATTATTTTTGGTTGAGGGCAATAAAGAAAAGGAAGAGGCGGTGTGAGCTCTCTCTCTCTCTCTCTCTCTCACATATATATATATATATATATATTATTTTTGGTTGAGGGCAATAAAAAAAAGGAAGAGGCGGTGTGAACTTTCACTCTCGCACACGCGCGCGCGTATATATATATATGTATTATAAAAAATTTATTCTCTTTTTTATCTTTACTTAATGAAATTATTTTAAATGAATAATGATAATTTATTTTAAAAGAAATCTAATTTTCTTATTTTGGATTTTGTATGTATTCTTTTCAATATATAGTAATAATAATTAATAATAGTAATGAAAAAAAATGATAATATTAATAAATAGTAAAAATTATAATCTAAAGAAAATATTATTAATAGCTATAATAATATTAATTAAATAATAAATAATTATATAATAATTATAATAATAAATATAATAAAATAATAATTATACAATAATAAAATTATTATAATTAATAACATTAATAAAATGATAATAAATATAAATAATAAAAAATAATTAGTAAATAAAAATTAAAGTAATAAAGGAAATAATGTTTATAAGATATTAATAATTAAGATTCAATAATTATAAAAATAGTAATATTAGTAGTTAAATAAAAATAAAAAAATTAATAATACTGATAGCAATACTTGTAAAATAATATCAATAATAATAGAATAATAATTATTAGAAAATTTTATTCCTTTTCTTATTTAAACTAAATAAATGGAATATTTATTTTTTTACCTTTATTTATCTTTCTTAATTCCCTTCCCTCTCCCAATCAAATCACGCGGAAAGTATGTATGTTGCATGTTATCAAATCATAAAAACGTGTATTTATTTATTTTTTTTGGTGAATAAAAACGTGTATTTATTTGATGATACAATTTGCATCACCCTAATAAATTTCCACAATTTGTGTACACTTATTTATATCTTATATAATAGTTTTCTAATCTATTGAAAAAAATAATCTTGTTATTTGTATTTCTCTTTGCACTGCACAAGCAACCTCATCCGTAATTGTGATCCATATCCTTCCTTACTTCTATTCATTTATACCTATTAATCTTATTTTATTTAATAGATAAATTGTGTCTATTATTAATTCTATTAAGCGTAGGTTTAAATTTGATTTATTATAATGAATAAGAAGAAGATGAATTATTAAAAAATTAATAATAATTAAGAATTCTTAATAATAATGATTTTAATAATTTTTTATTGATATCACAATATATGAATGAGTAATAATGTAAAATTAATTTTGAATCAAATTTAAATACTACATCTATATTATATATTCTACATATACTAAATAAAAACAAATTTAGATTTATTGAACATTATGGGAAAAAATGGATAAAATCCTCTTTCAACTTTATTTTCCATTCATTAATCCAGTAATTAGTTAACTACCATTGATGGTAGGTGCTTAACTTTTTCTTTTGTATGAATACCGGATGTCTAATTTTAATCTTAACATTATCAATTATCTACTTTTTTTTTTTTTTGGATATAAAAAATGGGGGCCAACTTTTGATTTTACATTTAACAAATTCATAAAAAAATTGCTAAATAATTAATCAAAGTTGCAAAACAAGATATTTTAAAATTTTTGCAACTATTTTAAAAAATAGTTAAATATCAAGAAATACTTTCGAAAAATATGAACTTTTACAAATTTTACGGTATGCATTTTTTTTAATGTGTTTTATAAAATTCAATTTTCCTTCTACAAAATATTATCAGAGTAAGTTATAATAGTAGAATTTAATGAAGCATAATTTTCATAAAAAATATTTTGTAAATATATGTTATGTGTATAGTTGGATGAGAGAACGAGAGAATTTTTTTGCAAGTGCGTGAAAGGTTTCGGATGTATTTGAATATATTTTTATTTTTTTTAAATTATTTTTAAAAAATTTAGAAACTTTTTTGAAAAAATATTTTAAACTCAAAGAATAAAGAGTAGTTAGTAAAGCAAATAAGAAAAAATATTTAATTCTAAAATTGTGGCCAAAAATAAAAAATAAATTAAGAAAATTATATTTTTAAGTTATATTTTCAGAATTACAATTTTTAAAATCAAATTATGTAAATAGTTATTAAAAATATTTTTAAAAATACTAAACATACAACGTCTGTATAATCAAATTGATCAAAATAAAGTTACCGTTAAGACAGAGAAGAAAAAACCCAAGTGCTACTGAAAACTTCATACAAATATTGTTAAATATATTTTTTTAACTCAACAATCTAATTTCTTTGAAAATAATTAATTTTTGTAAAAAATAAATGATTTTCTATTAAATCAGATTGTTAAATTGAATAAATAATATAATTAATAATATTTATATAAAAATAATGCTGAATTTTTAGTATTAATATAATACTATGTACTATGTACCAAAGGTTTTTTCAAAGAGAGACAGAGGGGGGGGGGGTTTCATGATATTTTTTTTCTTGTCTTCAGATATGTTATTCTTTGAGGAGAGGGGCCCCTGAAATGGATATAAGCTAACAAGGCCAAGTTGGGGTTTCTTGCAGGGAAGGACTTCATGGGACCAGAGGAAAGTGCTTGAGCTAGTAGAAACCAAGCATCCCCAATGGATATAACACCACAACTACTTATTGACACCCTCTTATCAACCACCAAGCAATCTAAGATAATAGCAAAATTTTCTTGATGTTTGATATTTGTCTGGGGTGCTTGGGTGAGTGATTATGTTTATGAGGGTTTGAATGTGTAGCTAGATAGTTTCATTTGCATTTGTAGTAAATTGAGCTGACTTGCCCTATAGTTGGGGTGGTTGTGAATGAGTTGGACAAGTATTGCCATCAAAATGCAAATGCAGTTGAAGAGATTGGCCCATGTGATTTAAAAAAAAAAAATTAAAGCAATGAATTAATTAAAAAATACATTAAATAGAATATAAATAGTGAAAACACCCAACTTTTTAGAAAATGGAACTTCTCATAAAATTTTTCTTGAGAAGAATAAATGATAGATAAAGTGTAACGAGAAATTATCGCATACTTTAATTATAATATATATCCTTACTCTCAAACAATAAAAGAAGTTAATTATAATTTTTAATATATTCATAATTGAAAAATACAATTTTGAATATACAGGAGTTCTGTAAAGTAACGAAAAATTATCGCATACTTTAATTATAATATATATCCTTACTCTCAAACAATAAAAGAAATTAATTATAATTTTTAATATATTCATAATTGAAAAATACAATTTTGAATATACAGGAGTTTTGTAAAATTCATAATTAACTTCTTTTTATTGATTAGGAGAAATGATACATATTATAATTGAAATATATAAAAAAAAATTAATATATAATTTGATAATTAATAAATAATAATAACTTAAAAAATTTATAACTATTCACCTTCTTAATTTATTTATCAAAAATTATGATGTTATATTTTATCTTTTAAAATGCATTATAGATCTTAGAAGAATTGAACCCATAAACGGAGATGTTCCTCTCATATCTCACATTTTTTTACCATCAAAATTCAATTAATTAATGTATAATTATTACATACCTTTTATGATCAATAAAAAGGTTAACATTTACGGGAATGCTGAGTCAATTGTGTCTATCCAACACAATTTATTTTTGATAAACCCCGAATCAATAGGTTTATGATACTGAAAAGGAAATGAGATATGTGGCATGATGCAGTAATATTTTATATTATTTTAAAATATTAATTTTTATTATATCTAAAATTTGAGCATAAAGCTTTGCATATAAACATTATGAATTTCCACTCCATCGGTTTATGATACTAAAAGGAAATAAGATATGCTGATATAATGTAGTAATATATGATATTATATCAAAGTTTTACTTTTGGTACTATATAAAATTTGAGCATATAATTTTGCATGTAAACGTTATAAATTACTATTCATGACATATTGTATGAATTTCTCATGAATAATATTTGAGCAAAATACATATAATTCTCAACTGTGACTTTATATCGAAAAAATTCCTTGAAGTTTCAATTTTTTTAAATAACTCTTTTGAACATTTTCAAAATATAAAAATGTTATATTTGAGATTAAAACAAAAGAGACAATTTAACAATGGAGCAATTTAGCAACAGTTTAGAACCGCCCTTATATTTATTGAATTTTTTAAAGTAATTTAACGTAGTTTTATAACTGCTACTATATTTATTTTTTTAAAAGAAATAAATGGAATAAATATTCAAATCCATCCTTTTGTTAAATATGAATCATCAAATTCTTTTAAGTACTTTTTTATACATAAATTAATTTTAAATTTAGAGTATATATCAACTTACAATAAAACATTAGATCCTAGAACTAGTTCAGAGTCAAAGAATACAACTTTCACAGAAATATTGTCTTCATCCTACCAAAAAAAAAAAACAGAAATATTGTCTTCCAACAAAAAATATTTGCCCTATAAGTTCAAATAAAAGATTGTTACTACTAAATATATATGACAAAAGTCAGGCTAATCTTTAAATAATTAAAGTAATGGAAGTTATAATGACAACAGTTTTATTTAAGAAAATTCATTAAGTGTTGCGTATTTTATATTAAATAATAATAGTTTTATAATTAAGAACAGTTTAATAAATCTTACTTATTTAAACAAATATAAAGGATAAAACTCTCAAAATTATTGTGTACTTAGACGCCAGTTGATTTTATTAATTAGGTTATGTTGCTTAGTTTGATGTCCATTAAGTTTCTTTTAAAAAAAAAAAAATTGTTCGGTGTGCGATTTGTTGAGTTTTAATTTTGAGTGTTCTAGTTTATGTAACAAGTTTAGGGGATTTTTCCGATCTCTGAAATCGGTTTAGAACCAGATAAATGTAAATTGAGTTTATAAAACTGGATAAATATGATAACTATTGAAAACAAAGTTTAAATAAGATTACTTATGAACCGATTTTTTTTTCTTAAAATTAAAGCATATAAGAGTTGACTTTTTTAACTTTTAAACACAAAAATAAAAATCAGGTGCACTATATGTAATTAGTTGGTTTTTGAAGTTTGGCAAATATGTTAAACTGTTCTATTCTTTTAATGATGTTTGCCAAACTTCAAAAACCATAAAATTAGAAACTTAATGGACATTAAACTAAGCAACATAACCTAATTAATAAAATTACCTAACGTCTAAATACCCAATGATTTTGATAATTTTATCTTTTATTTTTTTCAAGTAATTAAGAGTTATTAAACTGTTTCTAAATATATTTTTTTTTATTTAATATTAAATACACAACACTTAATCAACTGTTCTTAAATAAAGCTGTTGCCATTACAACTTCTATTATTTTAATTGTTTAAAGACTAGACTGACTTTTGTCATATATATTTAATTGTAACAATCTCTTATTTTAACTAACAGTATAAATGTTTACTGTTGGAAGACTATTTTTTGGAAGCTGTATTCCTTGACTTTAAACTATTTTTATGATATAATATTTTATTTTAAATTGACATCTACTCTAAACTTAAAATTAATTTATGTATAAAAAATAATTAAAAAATTTGATAATTCTCACCTTAAATAAAGAGACAGAAATAAATATTTACCATCTCCATTTTAAAAAAAAATCAACAAATATAGCAGCTATTTTAAACCACCACTAATTGATTGTAAAACTACCGATAAATTATTTTAAAAAAATTCAATAAATATAGCAGTGGTTTAAATGGAAAAATGGAATTTAAACAAAATAAAGACTGCTACGATAAGGTGAAGTGATTAGGTAGCATTTGATTCGCAGGATCTTACATTCCCAGAAAAGTGTACATTCCTCAAAATACAATTCCAAGTAATTTAATTAATAAAAATACAATATTCCTATATTTTATTCACTATAAATTTTTCTAGAAATGTTTTAATATTACATTCCCATTATATAATTTTTTTTAGAAATATTTTAATATTACATTCTCATTTTATAGCAATCTGAGATACTCACCTCCCATCATAAAAATATTTTGAGAGAATGTTATGTTAAAAAAAATTTCGGGAATGTAATATTTTCAAGCATTTTTTTTTTAAATTTAAACCAAACATAAAAATATTATATTCTCTTAAAATATTTTTAAAAATGTTAAAAATATTTCACAGCCTATCGCCAATGATAATTGTAATTTGAGGCGGCTATGGTTTCAAATCTCGATACAGAACGGGGAAAAAGACTAAGCTAAATAGAACTTTGAACAACTCAGAGCCCTACTTGCAGCTGTTTGTGAGAAAGAATGAAAGTATACAAACTAGGATGTGAAAGTTGTAAATAAAGCCATACTCGTCGGCTGAAACGTCATATCAACGTTAAAACATCGTATTACTCAGCAATTTGAAAAAGTCAATTTTTATAACTAGACCATTCAATTAATATAACCAGATCAATAGTCGAATTATGCTATAAATAAAAAATTTATACAAATTTATTAAATAACTAAATAACAAACATGAACACATAATTTATAAATAAAAAATAAAAAATTAAAAGAAATAAAACAAAATTATAACATTTTAGTCAATTAAGTATTAAATTTCATCCTCGGTCAGTTTTTTTATCACATAAATTTATAAGACAAAAAATTAGTTGGTCAATTTTTGAAAAACAAACCAAATTTCCAATTGATTTCCTGACCCAACAAGAGGATACAATGACAACATTTCTCTCCCAAGAGGCTACCTATTCAATAAGGGAAAAAAAATATTAGATCATAATCTTGGCATGCCCCTAACACTTGCCCCGCCATTTTAAGCAAGTTATATCAAGAATAGCAGCACCAAGAAACATTTTCCAGGCTGGGCCCATAACTCCATTAGTTTAGTTATGAAACAACTAGATAGCAGAAAAGAAAAGTGTAACTCTTATATAGGGTATAGAAAGCCGCAACACAAAGTCACAAACACAGAAGGGACAACAACATAAATATTTTCAAGATATTCTTTTTAGGGCATAAGTTTACTTGTATATTGCGCTAACATTAACATTTTACTTTGACATCCCATATCTTCAGTTTTCTTTCCGCTTTCTCTTTTTGGCAAAATAAGATAAAAAAATGGGAACAAAAAATGCCTCATAGTTAAAACGCTCAAATTATCAGAAGGCTGCCCATCCGGATGCGGTGCTCGACCCTGAAGCAGTTGTTGTCGGAAGATTCTTCTGTAAAAGCCAACAAAGATACATGTAATAATAACTTATTGAATTTAGATGCATGTGCTTATGAAACTAGTAAACCATTTAATAAAATCATGCAAAAGCAACTCAGATACACACAAATGCAAATATGTAATCATTACAGTTTACAAGCACAGTGTCGATAACTAATCAACAACATTAAGCAATTTAAAAACCAACCTCTGAACCTACTAGAACATTAAATAAAAAATTGCATCCAACTGCCTTCTTACAATAGCATCAGAACTTCGTTGGATTTAGAAACAAACGATCTCAAGACATACCCGTATTATATGTGGACACTCCATTCACAACATGTGTATATTATAATCTTTGTGAGTCCACTATCTACCAGCACCCCTCATGATCTCCACAACAACAACAACAACAACAAAATTTTAACCCACTAAAAAAGATCAGTTATATGGATTGAATGATGCTATTGCGCTCTATCTAAAACCAAACTTTCAAGAATGTTATTCACCAAAAAATCTCTTTTTATAATTTCTCTCAATGTCCTTTTCTGCCTCCCTCTATACTTTTTCACGAGATTAAAGATCATGTGATTGGCTCTTCTTACTGGTGCCTTTAATAACCTTCTTTGCACATATTCAAACCACCTTAATCGATTTTCTATCATCTTCTCCTCAATAGGTACTATCTCAATATTCCCTTGTATACATTCATTCCGTAACTTATCCTTTCTTATGTAACTACACACTTATCTTAACATTCTCATTTTTACTACCCCTATTTTTTACTCTTGTTGTCCTTTCAAAACCCAACATTCATTACCATAAAATATAGCTAGTCATATGACAATTTGATAAAATTTCCCTTTAAACTTGATAAGTATTGTGCAGTTATAAATAACTCTAATACCTTTCTTCATTTTAACCATACAGCTTGTATTCTGTATGTGATATTTTCATCAATTTCACCACCGCTTTGTAATATTGATCCTACACACTTAAATTTAGACACTTATGGTATGACATGCTTTTCAATTCTTACCTCCAAATCAATGGCTCAAATCTCAAGAGGACAAATTAAACACTATTTACCGAGTACTGAGAACACTGGTATACATTGAAGTAATGAACTTCCATATCTGTGGATCCCTTTTTCAGGTCTCAGATAAAAAAACAAAGAATGGGTAAGCTTAACAATGCTACTCCTACTCTTTTATTCCCACTCTCTCACCCACACCCTCTAACAAAGAAAAAGAATGAACCCCACCTCTTGGCCCACACCTTCTATTAGAGGGTGTGGCAAACCCAAGTCCAAAGCTATTTTGGGGTAAGCTAAGTTAGCAAGAGGTTTCATCATTGTAAAAAACCCATTTTGTAACTGTATCTGACTAATGGCACCATAAACAATAGTTCAGTATGGTTGCCTAAACAATCTATGCATCAATAAGTCCCAATTTCAAGAGACTACAAACTTTGTTTCTCAAATAGTTTGAACTTTACAGCCGGTAGAAAGACAATGAACCAGAAATGTTGCTCAAGACTCAAATTCTACAGATGTTTTAGCAGAAAATTTGAGGCATCAAGCAAGAATGCTCAAGCAGATTACTTAGTTACGAACATAAAATAGCATGAAAATCCTATGTTTTCCAATCAATATGGCCACAAGGAATCTATAATGATATTCAAAATTAAAACTAAATAAATTCTAAGGCCTTTAGTTTATTTATTAAAAAAAATGCACAGATAAATATCTTAATTTTCACATAATCCTTTGCGAGTAAAGAACTACTGCAATTTACATTAACAGTGTCAGATGATAAAAGTAATTGACATCCTACATCAGCACCAAGCAAATAGTATCTTCACATCTTTTGGTCAAAGGAATCATAGAAAAAATGTGTAATTTGTCTTGGCATGGGTTTTAGAAACATAACTAATGTAATAATCCAATATAAATTTCAGTAAAATGAATTAAACAAAATGATGTTGCTGTTTGGGTCGCAAAGCCTTATTCAGTATTTCACTTTAATAATAAATAAATGAACAAACAATGCAGATAAGAATAAAACAGCCTAAGAATGAGAAGTTTCAGCATACCTTCAATTGAGAGATATCTGAAAAGGCATCAGTGGAGCTCACACTTTCATTTGTCCCCTTAAGACCAGTGGTGTGACTGGTAGAACTCATCCGAGCAGCAACAGGATCGTTTGGGGGGGGTGGAAGGGGAGACCTGATTTTTCCTGCACCACTTGGTGGAGGAGCAAGGCCGATGGTTTTAGGCTTCATACTCCCAGAATTGCCCCCAGTTAACCCAGCAGCTGAAAGCATGCCAGTTCCACTAGATGATGGTTTGGGCTTCACATTAATCCGGATAGTTTCACCCTCCTATGGTTGAAAAGTGAGAGCTCTCAATGCCAAAGAAATGAGAAAAGAGTGAAGGCATAGAACTGATTCGGTTATATTCCCATTCATAGTGATCAAAAGACAAAGCGATAAATACTTACGTTAGAGTAGAAAATAAAGAGTCACGAAAAAGTGTAGGAAAACAAAAGAAATCATGCACGACGCATGTAATTATTTAACAAAAAACACCCCCAATACATCTAGAGACCAAAACAGGCTCTGATCTGGCCAAATCACAAGCCATTTACCCATTACCATAGCAGACAGTTATCAGCTACAGATTGCTTTTAGTTTAGAGATTTTCAATCATGCAAATTCTCCAGAGGTGGATGATCATTAAAGATAGCTAACTATCAATGCTCGCATAGTGCACTACTTAACAAAACAAACACACTAAGAAATCACACAGGAAGGAAGTTAGTAATCATTATCACATGTAACAATAATCCACTCTCATAAACCACCAAACTCAACAACCATAACACTGGATTATGGTTTATCAACTTTCTATTACTCAAAATTCAACTGGAAGAACAATTTTGTTCGCTTGGCCAAAAACACCGTGATCATAAAACTCAAAGAGCAATTAACCATAAGTCATTCATGTTCTGTACCTTCAATCTATGATTTACAGCAGGATGAATATCAATCTGTGATTCCTCGCTTGTCTCACCAGACTCTTTCTCGTGCTCCCTGCTCACATACTTTTCGTGATCCGATAATGCCACATTGAAATCAAAAGCTTCATTTCGTTCCGCGAACCCTAACCCAACAAACGCGTGCTTCCCGCGACCATCCTCGATCTTCAGCACGAAGTACCTGGACGAGTCAAGAACTGACTCCACCGAGTTCTCACGCTGCCCAGGGTAGACGAAGCACGCAGCGAAGAGCTCCCCAGTGTTCGGATCCTCGAGTCGGATCTCGCACCGATCCTTGCAGGAAACAACTCGGAGCCGACCCGACCAAATCTTATCAGATTGTAGCCACTCGCCGCACTTGTACCCACCCGATGTGGTTCGGGGCGGAATTTTGTACACTGAAACCTCACGAACTACAAGGAGGGTGTGCTCGAATGCCTCCTCCTCCTCAAATGACATCGTTTTGAAGCTGAAAGCCGATCAATTTCGGATTCAGCAAGAAGTGGGAATCGAAAATGGGGAACTTTTTGAGTATGATGACGACTAAATCTGATGAAAATGGTAACAGTGCTCGTGTAGGAAGCTAAGAAGAATGAATTTGAGAGGGTTTCTGGTGAATCCGATGTCGATTTGAGGTGAGGAGTAGGGGGAATGAAGGAAGGTTAGATGGAGATATCAATTGAGAGCTTGCAGAGAGACGTGGGCTTGAAGCGAGTTTCAGGCTTTCAGCCGGAATAGTCAACTGTTTTCAGAGAAGGAAAATTTGTTTGATTACTCATTTACCCCTGAATTTTTTGGTATTTGTACTTCTGATACTTCAAAAATCAAAAAGAAAAACAGAACAAATATTTATTTGCTGACAATTGTCATGTACAAAAAAATATAATTTTTTTAAGGTAGTCTGCAGTTGAAAATATTAATTGAAATATGATTCTTTATATTTTTAACTTAATAAATGTGATGAAAAGGTGTAATCATATGGAACATCTTAGCTAAAAATACTCCAAAGTTTAGCTATTTTTGGGTTGAATCAGTGATAGAATTTGATGCTTAGTGGGATTCATAAAAATTGCCGGCTATGATGAACTGATGGGCCATGGCCAGCATGAAATATTTGTCTGACCTGTTTCGACCACTTGTGTGGATGACAATTTCTTCATATTGGTGCAAATTTTGTTTTCAAAACAAAGTTAGACTACAAGAATAAAAGTACAGTGTGTTGTTTTTAAAATTTCTGCATTTCTTTTTTTGCATTCAATGAGAAAGGGATAGGAAATAAATATAATACTTACTTTTGTTATTCATTTAATGAAAATACTTATGTATTCTATCGATCCATACTTTGATATGACGATGAAAGATTTTTAGTTTCCTCTTACAATTACTTAAAAAGAAGATTAAAATTCTATATTAATTTTTAAAATATCTTATTTATATTGATCTTATTTTTGAAATAAAATTTACATCAATTTAATTGTTAAAATTGTAAGTTCAAATAAAATGTTAGTCCATATCATAAACTATTAATATTTATTAAAGAGATTAAAATTTTACTTAAACTTAAAATTTCAGAAATTAAATTGATACAAATCTTATTTGATAAACAAAAGTGATACAAATTAAATAATTTGAAAACTAAAATTAGGTTTTAGTCCAAAAAGAATTAATTTATTACATAAAGGCTTGCCTGTTAATGTGCCAGTTAATAATTAGTGTATATGTAATATTTAATCCTTTATTTCTAATGGTAGTCATTATTAAACTTTGTAAATTTTATAATTAGTATTATTAATTTTTTTTATTTTTGTTATAATTATTATCATTCTCTTCACTTATAATATTAAAATAAATTATAAAAAATAATATAAATGAAAATTAAGTATTTATTTGACTTCACTAATGTGAGAGTTAACAATTTACTTCAATATTTTTAATTTATTTTAACATTACAAGTCATTGGATAGATGGATAATTATAATAAAAGCAAAGATAATAGATTAATAGTGCTAATTATAAAATTTGAAAAATATAACAGTTGTTAACTTTATAAATAAATATTTAATTAGTATTTTTATTTTAATTAATAAAAGTGATATAATTTTTTTGGAGAATGAGAAGGCGCTCAAAGCCCAAAAAAAAGAAAAAAATAAAACAAATAACTACTTAAAGATTATTCTAAAGGTAGGAACCCCACAAACATCAACTAAAAAAAGTATCTAAAGATCTACAACTAGCCTATGCAAATTTACTATTCCCAACTCAATTTGCGATACTATAGGTTACTAATTAATTTGTACACTTATTTCTTTCTCTGTAGATACGATCAACCTTTACCCTCTGATTTTCCCTAAGTAAATTTTGACATTGTTTTGGCAACATCTTTGTTCTCACATTACCTCTAATACCACTCCTTATTTTCTTAACCAAAACTTTGCAATCTATATCTAGTTGACTTTTCTATGCCTCAAAATTTATGCCAAAGATAGGCTTTGTAAAACTCCTTACATTTTTGCCACATATGCATTATGACATCCTATGTTTTTCATTAAAGTTGCAATCCATTCCCTTTTAGAATTGCGAATAATCCCAAGACATATAGTTATAGATGAATAAATATTAACAACTTTGTCATTTTTTATTTTTATTTGTTCGTCAAGTAGATTATTCCATTTGACTTCTATACATTAAGATTGGTATTGTTTTTTCTTAAACTACAACAACCATGCTACTATTTAGACAACTCGCACAAAATTGGAAATTTTTTGTACTAAATTCAAAAAGGTAGCTCAACTCTAGTTCAAATATCACTTTGTTTTTGTAGTACCAAAGGTACCATACAAGAGTACCTTATTTCAAAGGTCATGTTCATCTTTAAACACATTATTCTAACCTACCAAATTATATTGCACCGACTGATATAGGTATAATTGAGTTTTTTTTTTTATTTGCGTGTGACTATGAAAAAGAACAAGAAAAAACTAGCTATGATTCTCTATAGCTATTAGCTTTATGTCCTTCATTATAAATTAGTTGTATTAATCTGGAAGAACCTATAAAACTTCAAAGTTATGAGAAGAAGGAAGGGTGTTCAATGCCAATCATTGAGCAATTTCATTGGCTTCTTTATAAATGTGTTAAAATGAGATGTCTAATCATAATTCATGAGATGTTTGATTTGGCCAATACTTAGACTTAGAAAATGGCCTAATTTAAATGCATAATAAACAAGTTGCACTGCTTATATAGAATCTAATTTAAAATCTACACTCGTCCAATTTCTTTTCCAAGCTATGTTAATTGCATGAAACATACCTTAAAATTTAGTAGCTAAGACATTCATAGGTTCCAATGTCTTTTAAAAACTAACAATCCAACATCTTGATATGTGTTAGATTTCCCGCCATAACTAGTTACCAATCCTTCAAATGTGCAAGAATTATCTAAATTGCATTTTAACTTGTTACGAATAGAGGGAGACCAAAATATATAAGATTTGGTATGATAGTTCATCATACTTTAAATCCTTCCTATTGAATCCTTAAATCTTTTCAATTCTTCTATCATGAAAAATATATAAAAAAATACTTCTTGAAAAGATAGATAATGATTATAAAAAAGTAATTTTCAATTTTTCTAAATAAGTCTGATAATCAATCCAAAAAGAACTCCCTATGATAGACCTTTACTCTAACCATGATTTTTAATAAGGTTCTAAAAAAGTCATTCATAAAGTTGCTTTGAAAAGAAATTATTTCAAAAGGAAAGCTTAACTATTGTAGCCACATATTTTGCGCTTCTAGGCAATCTTGAAGAACAAAAAGAACAATCTTTAAAGCTAGCTTGCATTTGAGATAGGTTGGATCATTTACAAGTTATACTTCACCTTTTTAATATTAATGAGAAATTTATTTTTAACCACTAACCATAAGAAAGATTTAATCCTTTGAAGATTATCCCATCTCCATACTAGCTTTCAAATATGAAAGATAGAAATCTTATAATATTTATTTATAGCCATATACAAGACTTTACATTAAAAGTAAATTCCTTTTTTTTTTGGTATGTTGATGTTAAGAAAGTTTGAACCAAAAACCTCTAACATATACTCAAATCCACCTGCCATTACTTCATAAAAGTAAATTTGAAATCATATGTTTTTAGTTCTTTAGAGTACATTATGATCGTATTTGGTCTCTTTTCAAAGTATTATTTTATTTTGGTCCCTTGAGTATCAAAATGAGCCTAAATTGAGTTTATCACACTAACTATCATTATGTTTTAGATGATGAATCCTACATGGCAGGTGCATGTACAACACGGCACTGTAAAATGAAAAAAATTATAAAGCTGACAATCCACATTAAATCACACTTTACTCGCATGACTTACTCCATTACTTAAATTATATTTCATTGAAGGTTATCCCAATTTATCCCAAATTTGTTATAGCTATTATATAGGTGGTAAAATGGAATCTTTTCAAGTTTTTGACATAAGAAATAAGAATTTAAAGCATTATTATTATTAGCAAAATGCAATACTTAAAACATCCTATATTGATAACAACCCAGGCTATGATTTTTACAGTTGCATCAATGGAAAATTGTAGAATATTTATGACAAGGGCTAGGGCTCAATTGCAGGGAGAATGAGACTAATTTTGTAATGTGTTTATAGCATGTTTGTACAAAATATACAACATTTTGTTATGACTTATTATATATTCTATTTTGGAATAAAGTGGTATTACAAAGTAATGTAATGATGCTTTTTTTCTAAATGAAATTTTTACCTTTTTTTGGCACAAATTTTATGTTCAGCATTTTTAGGCTATTTACAATTTAAAGTGTTTTCCTAGTAGTTACTTGTGTCAAGTAAGAATGTATACTAACAAAGGATACAAGTTCAATTTAAAAACTAACAAATTTAAACTTACTCCACATAAACATAATGATAACTCTGAAAATGGAAATCCCATCTAACTTAAGTCTTCAAAGTTGTCAATGTTTTCTTATTAATTAATGTATCCTTTGGAATAAGGTGTTCATTTTATTTTGATAGAATAATACAGAGTTTGAAGAATATATAATGGAACATAATAATATTACATTATGTTCTCTAGTTTTTATCATCTAATATACTATAAAATACTTGAAATGGTTTATTTCATTAATATTGCCAAAATTTTGTTCATTAAACTCGTCATTAAGTTCTATTTGTGAATCAAAACAATGAATGAATAGAATTATATTATATGCTTAAATATCTAGTTATCAACTATAAAATCAGAATGATGATTTATTTAATATTAAAGTCCAATGAAATTAATTACTTAATAACAATACCTGTGACTTGTTAAACTAATGTTAATACTTAATTAACATGACTCATTTTTAAGTTTTTCTCTTTTTTTAAGTGAAACATTTTAAAGGCATGCTGGAAAGAATATTACAAAAGTTCTTTTGCTAGAAGTATGCCAAAAATTCAAGGAAGATGAATTTAATATGTGCATTTTTAGTTAATAACCATCACCAAATATTCTTTGAAAAAGTAATAAATTAGTATGTGATAGTAACTGCATGGCCATTATTGCATTATTGTCTTTTCTATAATTTTCTAGCTAAAGCCATCATTAATCTACAAAAAAATAAATTCTAATTTAAATTTATGATAAATTTATTTGGATATAATAAGGTTATGTTAAGCCATTATCTTTGGAATCTTTATTTTACTTGTCTGTTGTTATTTAAAAATTGTTTTATAATGAATTAAGATGATATATAAGACATAATTATGTAGTAAAACTACAAAAATATACTATTAGTATGTTATTCTTTTTATAAATCATGTATTCCTACCAACAAATTTCATTTTAAGACTACACATGTTTTCAATTAAAATAGTAACTAACTTTTTTTTTGCTTAAACAACAATGATATTATTAAAGAACTAGTCATGTATCCATGGAGTATCTAATACTTGGTAAGCCATTTTTCCAGTATATGAAGCAAATAGTTTTTGAAAGCTAGTAGCTAGTTATTACAAAATTTTACAAGAAAAAATGGAATACCAATCATAATTTGCAGATAATAAAAAATAATTTATCGCTAAAGATATTTTCCATGATTGGACGGTTGCAAAATAAGGTTTCATATAGTAATGTCCATCATTCTTAAGGCAAGAAGAAATAATGGAAATATTAAAAGCATTAAAATGTTATCTATTATTGATCCTACCAATGAATACATCCATGAAAATTAAATTTAAGGTAATATTTATTGTTTGCTCTTCATGTAGCAAAACATAAACCAGAAAAGCATCAAATTCAATTAATAATCATTCACCAAAATAACACTAATTATAATGGCTAACAAAACAAATCCTAATGCTAGCAATCATAAATAATTCAAATTCTGATGTATTTCAAATTCTTACAAAATAAATGCCCATGTCTTTTAAAATATACTAGCTATGACAATTTTTAACATTTAGCATTGGCTTTCTTGTCACTTGTTTGTGATTGTTATGTGCAAACAAAATGATTTAACTTTCTTCTGCTATGTTCACTTATACTTTGTAACGTTTCCATTGTGACACTTGATTTTCCTTGCTTTGTGAAGGCTTTCTTTCTTACTTCTAAAATCTATATCATTAGATGCCCTTTGCATTATCTTTCCCTTAGTTTTTTTTTTTTTGGTTAACAGCTATAAATTATTTATTAGAGCTTTGGCTTTGACCTCTTATAGGTAAATTTGTTACACTAATTGGTGTCCTATATAACATACTTCACATCATCTTGTAGAAAATTTTTCTTTAAACTAGACTTAAGGTGCTTGATATAAAGGTGATGCTTAGCCCTTTCTTGTAGTCTTTTAATAATTTTTTCTAAACTTTGCCAGCATCACTTTAATATCATACAAATAGTTGTTAAAATCAAACCAAACCTTAAGTTCATAATCAATTAACATTTAATGAATTGAGAATAAAAAAGTTCATAAACTAAAGGCATTATTAAATTTTTATTTGAAAAACATGTGAATTATTCAAAAAGTATTACAAACAAAGTAGTATTTTAAACCATTTTTATATTTACACAGGGACTTGAACAACATATTAGTTGATACTATAAGCTGATTACTAAATCATAACTTAGCTAACTAAATTGAACAAGAAAGAAACTAATAAGCAAAACTATGATATTTATAATACAAAACTAGTGAAAATAAATAGAAAGTAAAGAAAGAGCATAATCAAGGAAAAATTAAACAACATAATCAAAATACACCAAATTTTCACAAAAACTTTGTCAATTTGCTAAATATCCAATTAAACAAGTAAACAATAATCATAAAATTATAATAAAAAAGCATATTGAACTAAAATCGAAAACCAAAAAAAGATCCCAAACTAACACCAGCATTATAAGCTATATAATTAGAAGGTAACATAACCAAAGCAAACATATAAGTTTGGATATAAAAGTGTTGAGCTAGTGCTTATATACAACTAACACCGATAAGCATCAAACCTACGAAATCATGAACTAACATTAAAAATTATATCAAATATATATAGTATCCAATTTAATATTTAAACCTTTTCTATTTATTTTTATTATCATTTAATAATTTCTTTTTTTGTTTCAAAATATTTATTTTAAATAACTTTATTATTTGATTAAACAAATTTTGAATAGATAAAATAATTATTTATATATTTTTTATTTACATATTTTCTATTTAATCATATAATAAAATTTTAAAATTCAATATTTTCCTCAATAATACCAAAATTATATTTACCTGATTAGGGACTTATTTTAATAATTAATTTAAATGTTTTCCATAATGTATTTCTCATAAAATTTAAGAAATATTAATAGTTATATGTATATTAAATTTATGAAAATATCCTTGTATGTTATAATAAATGATTTCCCTAAATTTGTAAAATTTCAAAATATTTATCTTAGAGCTTCTAAATTTATTAAATTACCCTAAGAATCATTGGGTAATTAAAATAGTAAAAATTAATGTTGAATGACTTTATTTAATAGGATTATGATGAGTATGAGTAAGGGTTGATAAAGATTAATTTTATTTTATGATTATCCTATATCTTCATACATCATAAATTTTTCTTTTAAATCTCTTTTTAAAAAGTCAAAGAATCAAATGATTTGCAAGAGAAGTGAATACACGATGCTTATGAAATGTCTTAACAAAACCCACGACTTACTTTTATTTTACTAACTTTCTTCATTCTTTTTTCCAAGTTTCCTTTTTTCTTCTCACCTTTGTCACTTTCCTTTTCTCTCCACTGCCACTCGTCATGTCCCTCCACCCACTGTTATTTTTATCACACCAATACTAACTACCAGCACCTCTTTTCTAACTAGCCACTATAGTTGGCTATGCAAATGAGTTGCAAAATCATAGCTGGAGGAAGTAATAAAACAAATTAGCTAACCATCCTTACCAACGAACCACCAAACCTTTATTGATAACTTTTCCGATCAAAGGTGAGTTATTTCAAAGCATAACATCCTAATATGTTTATATTTGTATAGATTAATTTAGAAATCCCTAAATATTTAAATATTTTGAGTTATATGATTAAATATTAGAATAGGAATACTCTTGGATCATAATTGCTAGAATTATTGGACTTATAGGTTATCTTTATTAAATTCTAAGTAGGTAAAAACAAAGAATATGAGTGCTTCAGAAATTCTTAGAGGAATTAGCATATTGAGGTGAGTATATATCTATTTTGAAGCACTATTTTGATTAATTTCTATGTTTCTTTTTAGTATATTCACAGGTCATATATTCATACTACTATGAAGTTTTATAGATGTAGCTAAACCTTCTAATATGCTAAAATATAGAATTTTATAATTGTGATTATTTATTATTATTTAAATTACTATAATGTTTAATGGTTTTTTTTTTGCATTAAGTGTTATTTCTTGTGAATTACTGTTAAAATACTTTTTCAAGGCTATGCGGGGAAAACATAACATTGCTATTATTATTAAAATATGATATATTATAGCAGTGTTTATATAAAATTTGTGATTGAAGTTGAATCAATGGTTTATGGCGATGCATGAAAGACGTGGAGTTGCTATTTAATGTTATTACTATATTTGTATTGAGATAATGTTGCTAAAATGCTTTACGAATTGTGATATAATGTGAAAAATGCCATAGGGCATGATTAGTATGATGAGATAAAGGTTATATGATATTATGATTTGTATAGGATCCAAGAAAATGTTCATGAAAAAAGATAAGATTAATCCTATAGGAATAATGTTAGGTCAATAAAAGGATAAGATTGAGCAAGAGTTATAAAAAAAGTATGATATTAATTAAGGAATTGCAAATAATATTTGTACTCTTTTATTGAATGATTAATGATCAATAGATATATATGTTGTTAGGTTCTAAGAAGGTACTATAATTTAAATGTATCACAAATGTCTATTGTTTATACTAGTGAAGACTTTAACTTGTTAGGTTATGGCAACCCTCTTGGGTGCCTTTGTCCTTTAAATTTATGGAAGTTTTAATGTAAATACAAATGGAAGAATACATATTTCTATAACTAATATGTTTGGAAGCTAAGAGTTCAGGTATAAAATGTACCATAATTTTCCTTTTATTAATACTTTGATTTTTTTTCTTAAATTAATTATAGTTGATTAGAATATTGGGTTTAGGTAGATATATGTTTACTAGATTTATAAAACTCATTCTTTATTTTATCTTTAACACTTTAATGTTTAACTTAAATTACCAAGTTGAGTTGCCTTCATGGAATCCATAATAATTTGGTTAAATAGGTTAACAATTGGGGAAATAGTGCCAATCACAAATCATGTTTTATTGTTGTTATATGTAAAAAGTAAATTGTTGTCCATACTAAATTCATGTTGTATATTTGTAGAATCATAAGTTTACATTTTTAGGGAAAGTATCCTTTATGTATGTCTATAAACAAAGGAAACTTTATCTATCTATTCCAAAGTTTTGTATCACACATTGGGTTGTATAAAAAAATATTTTTGTTAAGTCAAAATCTATTTATTC
The DNA here is from genome assembly GCA_020226215.1 of Sindora glabra. Lineage (NCBI taxonomy): Eukaryota > Viridiplantae > Streptophyta > Magnoliopsida > Fabales > Fabaceae > Sindora > Sindora glabra. The sequence continues at coordinate 11,534,287 of CM035228.1, read as the reverse complement.
AATTAGTCAGTTAGTTAATGGAACTAATCAATAGGCTTCACATCAATTACAATCAATACAGATTGTGACAATATAGCATAAAAAATATACTAATCTAAATAATGATATCATTGAAATGCCCAGATGGTTTTGTCACTTAACATTTTATACAAAAAAATAGGAAAAAGAAGGAGTAGAAAAAATGGTGTTTAAAACGTTATCTTGACTGATAAATAGATATGTTTGTCACCTAATAATCTTACTATTCAGTGTTTATTATTAAGCGAAGATGTCCACGGCTTTAACCCCTTCTTCTTTTTCAATTTCTTCTACTACAAATGAGTATTAATGATTAACAGTAATAAAGAAAATACTAATAAGCTAATTATTTCAGCAAAGTTAAGATGAAATTTTAGAATTTCAACAAAAAGGTAATAGTTTGTACTATGTGGGTGTCAACTAATCTCATGTGGATTGTGAGTGTCATATTTTTTTTTTCAAGCTTACAATATCACTTTGGAGTATCATTTGTCAAGTAGGATAGATTATTTACAATTAAACAATAATTAGTACAATGTGTTTAATTTGAATCCATTTTAATATTTGGAGGACTAAAATAGAATAATACTTTTAATGAAGATCAAATGTGGTTAAAATGTATTTTAAAAGACAAAAATGTAATTAAGCCTATATTTTTAACCAAAAATAAAATATTTGTTTGGTCGGTCCACTCCACATATAAAAATATAAATTCAAATTTTGATATGATGGGCCCAAAGTGGGCCAACGCAGGTCGAGGCAGGCCGATTCGGGCTCCAGCCCATACCCTTGAGACTAGTAGAGGCCTCTCAAGTCCAAATCCTTCCAACTTCACGTCGTCGGTGTCTGCTTGCAGCTCCGTCGCCCCCAACTCCAGCACACGAAGGTACGTTTCTTTCCCCCAACTCGGTACCTGCGGCTGATTTGTTAATTCATCGAGGTTTTCTTTCTGCTTCTTGATTATATCGAAGTTGGCTATTAAAGCTCAAAATTTTCTTTTTCTTTGTTGTTAAAAAGCAATTTTCAATTGCATGAACTTTGTTTCTTCCTTTTTATTTTCTGTCGGTGTTATATGACCCAGGGATTATTGATGATACGAGAACAATATTTCGGCCCTTTTTAGATATTATTTTTTTAATTTATTGTTATGATGATGAGGTGAATAATATTGTCTAATGGAATTTCTGCAGAAAGAAAGTATAAACTATCCATCACTGATCATGTATCTGCAGTTCTACATGAACGAGAATGGTGACAAAGTCTATACTACTAAGGTAATCCCCATATGACTGTATTAATGTATCATGTAGCTTATTTTTATGGAGATTTTGTCACCAAAAGAAGCCTGGATTTTGATGAATGATTAAGATTGCATTCATATCTTTGGAACCCTGTTCAAAAAGTCCATATGAAGAACTGAAATATTGATTTAACTGGTCATCTCATTTTGAATGAACAGTTTTTTTTTTTTTTTTTTTAAGTTATTTTTGTCTTTTCTTTTTGGAAGAAATTATAGTGGTAAAATCACGATCATGAACCTTCTTAATGCCGGAGGCCCTTGATATTTAATCTGCTAAGGTGGTTACCGTTTGTACAACAATTTGTTGAGATTAAAATTTCTTGATTGGTTTTCTCCATTGCAGAAAGAATCACCACTTGGGCTTGCCACACAGTCTGCTCATCCAGGTACCTAGCTCAATCAATTCGAATTTGTCTTAATGTCTGCATTTTCATGTCGTCAGGAGTTGCACCTCCTTTCAGTACTTAAGCAAACTTTTTGTCCATGAAAAAAATGAGAGATAACAATATTAGCACCGTTCAACTCTGTACATTGAACTCTATCTTCTCTTTTATCTATCACTTGGTATCGAGTATTGTCTTACAATTTGCACTTGTTAGAGGTGAGGTGAAATCTCTTTAACATGATTAGTTAATTAAGTGCTTTAAACCAGAAGATGTGGATACCAGCAGCTAGGTATGTTAGTCTCTTTACCTTTGCTTGTCCACAAACTAGTCAAAGTTGCAAGGCAAATGATACTAAGCACCATTTGTTTTGGCAGAAAGCCTTCTGTAGATATTATTTCAATGTTAAATGCAAAGAGTTTGACAAAAAATAACGTCATTTTTGAAGAAGAGGAAGCTTTTTTCTTACACTATCATCTCTCCAAGTATCATTTTTTTAATCAAAGTAAAAAAGCATATGACATTTCTTCATTTATATATAAGGAAATGAGATTTTTCTACTGCAAATATATCCAGAAAATGCAAGAAATGAAATTTTTTTTCCTTTCTATGTGTTTCCCCTTTTCATATGTACATGGATTTGCAGCCCTTGGCTCTGATTTGGTAAAGCTTGCCTCGCTTATGGAAAGAAAAATCACGGGGTTGGGTACTTTGCCCATTTTCTGTTTTCTTTTTCACAGAGAAAACAAGACTGAAAACATGTTTGGTTAGGCTCAAGGGCGAAAATTTTCTAGAAAATGTTCTCTGAAAGTGGCAAAAATACCCGTTATATGTGAAGTATATTCTCAAACCGAACACGCCCTAGCTCTCCCATTGTGTTTTGGTTTCTCTTACATATTTTATAGGTCAAATGTTATGCCTTAGGGAAGCCATTTGTTGTGTTTATAATCTTTTTCCTGGTTTTTCCTGACTGTAGCCCGATTTTCACCCGATGACAAATACTCAAGGCACAGAGTTCTCCTGAAGAAGCGCTTTGGATTGTTGCCGACGCAGCAGCCCCCTCCAAAGTACTGAAAGATGTCTACATGTATTGCGTTTTTCATTTTGATCTGTCCGGGGGCGAAGGGGACAGGTGTTTTTATGTAATGCTGATGTTGAGTAATTAAGGCATTTTGATGTCATTTGCACTAGATATTAGCATTACAATCTGACATCTGACCTTTGTGCTGCAACGAAGTTATGTCCTTTAAAATTAATTCACCTCGGAAGAGGCTTAAGCTTTGATGTTTTGCCGAAAATGGTAAAAAATAATTTTATCCTGTATTTTTTATTAAATATAAAAAAATTGGTAGAAAATAATTTTCTTTAAATTAAAATTTTTTATTGAAGTGAGTCCCCAACTATTTTTAATGCGCTCTCCTTTGAGTGTGAGTAATTTCTGTCGTGAATCGTTAATAATATCTTAACAATGTATGGCTCAATATTTACACCCAATTATTCATTTATATCGATAAAGAAAATAATCACAAATAACGTGTAATATCAACATTTTTCTATTAAAAAAATGAAAATACTAATTTAAAAGTTTAAAAATACTTAACAAGTGTTAGATGGCATGATAACTTTTTTTTTCCTCCTTTTGACAATGGTAGTGATGAGTAAATCACTTGATATACGCATGATAGAGAGGAAAGTAAAGCCCGCAAAGAATAAATATCGTCTTATTTGAAGCAGGGTGTTGGCGTAACATGATGGTTTTTGTTTTATACAATTTCAATCTTTATTTATTAAAATGTAAATATTTGGTTAAAATAAGTTTGTACATAAATAGTATGATTCTTCAAAGTGTTAGATGCATTTTAAAAGATAAAATATTAAATGACAATTATTAATGTTAAAATCAAAGGTTAATAATTTAATAATAATACATTAAAAATTTAATTTTTAAATTTATGACTACAGATTTCCTTAACTTTCTCATAAAAAAATATGTTGTTTATTTTATTACCTGAAATGTATCCAGTAGTTTAGAGGATTCTAATCTATTAAATGATTGCAATATAAAAAGCCAACTATCAACGAAAGTTTAGTTAAAAAGATCCTTTTAAGTCAAATTAAAATTGGATTATCGGATTGCTAACTTTTACATCTAGCAACTTCACTCTTTTATTTAAATGAAAAAATCACACTAAAAATTTAAAAATAATAAAATATATTAAAGTTAATTTATCATTACTAACAGTTATTTTAACTTATAAGTGCATTAGAATTAGGGAGATGAAAATAAATAAGCAAAATTGATTTAATATTTTAAATTAATATTTATATGTTAAAATTATTTAAATATTTTTTATTATTATATTATTATTAAATTAATATTATAACTTTTATTCAAATAAGTAAATAAAGATTGCTAAACTTTACATATAAATGCAAAAAATCAACGATCCCTTTAAACATTAGAGTTCTTTTACGAGAAATTCAAAAGATATAACCTAATGGCAAAAAAATTTAATTTACCAAAAATGAAAAGAATAGCAACATTCAACTTCTGGTTTTTACTTCCCGTAAATTTCTCGTAATAACAATAATGTAACGGTCATATAATATTTTTCACTAAATTGGATTTATTTTTGATAATCAACAATTATTTTTCATATTTCATACTGGCCCCTCATGGCAATGACAAGTGGCCGGTAATAATGGTATTGAAAGATTAGTTCAGGGACAATATTGGAATTTGAATCTATTGCCGTGAGTCGTAACATTCCTCAGTCAGTCCTCCCTTTTAGCGCGAGGTTGGATACTGTGAGTAGAACTGGAACAGAAGTCGTTGCCTGCAAACAGTAAACACTCCGAATCTGAGTATGTTAATTTTGCTTTACGATCTAGAACCCTAATTGAGCTGAGACTGTGTGACTGATACATGCAGGAATGGCTGGAAAACTGGGACGATTTCTGGTGCTGTTTCTAGCTTTATCGATCTGCCAAGCTGCCACGATTTTTGAGCCGATCTCTGACTCTCATCGATCTGCTGCTTTGGAACTCTTCACCCCGATTGATGGGTGGTTTGGAAGGTTAATAAACCCTAATTAAACCTTCTATATCTTGCGACTTAATGCTTAATGATCTGCGTTATCATCGTGAAAATCCGAGAAAATGTGAGATATCTTGTATACATCTTGAGTCAATTGCATTGTAGTCTAACGATTTTTTGTTCGTCATTTTTAATAGGCTTTCCTATTTTCTAAGAATCACATTTAGAATAGAAAAGCCTTTTTTTCCCTCTAAGGTAGTGCTGTCATAAATCTAACAATAAATTTCACGTGTTTATATTTGATAAATAAGTATATCTGACAATAATTTGGGTTTGTTTTAATTGCATAATTTTGTTATTTAAAACTTGTCCTTATTTGCTTTTGAACACTCAGTACACTATGAAGCGTTCCTCATGTGATGGGACGAACTAACATCAGATGTATGCTTGAGAAACTCGTCTTAACAAATACTAGCCTCTCTCACACGACCATCTAATTTTACTGGACAATACTTTGTATCTATTTTTCTACCACGTCTTGCTGTTTTATCCATTGTGTAAAGTTATTTCCGAATGTGAATTGCAAACATTTTATATAGAAGGGCCTTTTTAATTTGATGATTGTTACCTCTTACATTTGTCAGAAATGATGTATTCGAATTCCAATCTAAGCTCATTTAGAGACATAGATGTCATATTTAGCTCTGGCTGTTTAGCATCATATGTCAGCTACTTTACTCCAAAATTTTTTACGTGTTTAGAATGTTAAATTTTCTCTTTTCAAGTCAACTAATTAATATCCTAATATGTGTTATCAGTTTAGAAGATACATATCAGGCCCTTAGGGTTTTCGAGATTCTTGCAATTGCAAAGAAGCCTGATGTTACAGCAACAACTTGTCAGAATGTATATGAAAAACTTGGGTCATCGTCTCCTCCAAAGGATTTGTTTTATGCCTTAAAAGTCAATGGCATACTACAATGCAAGGTTGATGAGGGGGCTTTCCAGGTAGTTTCATGCTTTGAGGTTTTTTGTTCATGGCAGCTTAAACGGAATTGCTTATGAGACTTCTACTGCTTGTGTTTTAATTCTCATATTGATATTATTTTTTATTTACCTTATGAAGGATATTGTTTCGAGACTTCAAGCTGTTGTTAATGATGCAAGTACTTTGCTTGACATATACTTCTCAGTAGCAAGTTTGGTTCTTGTCAAGGTAATTTTGTGGACCCTATTTGACTGGCTAAGTTCGGTTGTCCATGTTTGATTAAGAATCTACCAGAATCTTTTGGATGGGGCTTCCCATCTCAAGCTTATAAAATTCTAAGTACCCTTTTTGACCAAATTTTAGTGCTTAAGTTGTAATTGCCCCCCCTCTCAGATTTTTATTTTTTTAATTTTTTTTAATCCCCCTCCCAAAATTAAAGAGAAATATTCAACTTCTAGTTCTACTTGGGTGTAATTGAAGCGCTTATAAAGATTACTCTCTAATCCTTTTCTTCTCATTAATTGGGTCTCATTTCTTGTTTATGTTGTTTTGTACAGTTGCTATTCTTTTTATTTGACCTCTTGGTAGTCTTTACTCTTTAGATACAACAGTTACTGTTAAATGATGGACCGTGTTTCTCTTTTAAGGACCTTCTTTTTCAGAATAGTTGCTTTGCAGATTGTAATGTGATATTATGTTGCACTATAATTTCTGCTTCTAATTTGTTTCTATGGTCTTTCATATGCAGAATCAGGCTTCTAATGTCAATGTGGCCCTTGCTGATGCTGATGGAACATTCCATTCAATCAAGGTCTGTTTCTTTTGTTATTTTCCGGAGTGTATGATGGGAATCAAGTTTCCTTCTGGCTAACTACTGTTTCCTACTCATTCTTTTATATGTCTCCCTCCCTTTAGACTTCTAGGTTGATTATTTACATTATTGGCAGGCTTTGAGCCAGAGTGATGGAAGATGGCGATATAGCTCTGGTAATCCAGAGTCTAGTACCTATGCTGCTGGTAATGATTTATATGTTGATGCATTCATAGCTGCTTGCTTTCTTTATGTATCTAATTTTCTTTTGGCACTGAAGCTGACATTTGCCATGGCCTCTGCGGAAATGGTGTAATTATTTTAGTTGATATCTACTGACAACTCAATCTTGTCATCTGTTTTGCAGGATTGGCACTAGAAGCACTTTCTGGAGTGATCTCATTAGCATCTTCCGATATCGATCAATCTAGGGTAAAATTTCCAGATCTTTGAAATGAATTCTGGTTAACTACCAAAGAAAAATACTGATTTTGGTTAAGTATTGAAGAAACTCTTTTTCATTAGAATATTTCAAAACTAAACATAAAAAACGAGTGAGGGCATATTGGATGAGAATTAATTCTAGAATTGGGAGTAAACAACACAAATTAAATCAATGGATGGAGCTATCAATGTAAGGGATCAGAGTGAATCTAACCATATGTTTTGTAACAGACACAGCAAGCTCATGTTCGAAAACTGTTGAGAATCGTTAAGGGAGAGATAATTGGAAATTTACCTTGTCATAGCATCTTTATTGACATTTTATATTGGCTACATAATGGCAGATTGGTATGGTGAAAAATGATATATTGAAGCTTTTTGATAGCATTGAGAAATATGGTATGTGTACCTTTGCTCTTAACCTGGTTCAAAGTGTTTTCTTTTGATGACTAATATTTTTAATATCACATTGGCACAATTCACAAATTAGCTGCATCCATGGTGTCCTTTCATATAGTAATATTTTATAAATGTTGATTGTAAATTTGCCTTCACTTTAACGTAGTGATGCTTCATTGCATTTGTTTGTTTTTATAGTCCTTCTTGTTATAATATCTGAACACTGATTTATGTGTGTCTGTAGAACTCCTTATAAGTTGTAAATTTTCTTTACTACTATGGTTTGTGTCTTCCAGCTTCTACTTTGTTGACTAGACCTATCAGTTGTCTGAATTGGGAACATGGTGCTGTTGGCGATCAAATACCATCTAGTTCATAAAAAATGTCCTACTTTATGAAGTAGGTAGTTTTGGAGAGATAGTTATGGCTGTTCAAAATTTTGAATATAGAAAATCTGCTCCTTTTTATCATCAAATTTCACAAATCTCATACAGTTGATTATGGCTAAAATTGTTGCATATTTGCATCAGTGTATTTCAGTCCCAAGTGGAGTAGTATTTGACATCAAGGTGTCATAATCATTGTAGTCGGAATCGTCCGATTCTTGATTCAAATCGTACTGTTCGATTCGATACAAACATAAAACGATGCGAACCAGTGAATGAATCGCTGACGCCTCTGTATCGTTGCGATTCAGTTGCGAATCATGTGTGAACCGCAAGAATTGCACTCTAAATTGAAGCAGAAATCTGAATCGGCTGGCAGCGGGACTCTGTTTTCTGGATGCGAAACAGAGGAATACGGGTCACAAACAAACCCAACCCAGGTTCTGTGTGACCCAATTCAGAAAACAGGCCAGACTGCTTTTTCTTTTTCTTTTTTATTTTCTGAAAAACAACTTAAAAAGAGTCACGTGAAGCCCAATAAGTAACCCTCATGGCCTCATCAGTCACCTTATAAAACGTAAAATCCTTTTTCAGCTTTGAATTCTAATAACAATGACAGTGCCATAACCAGTAACCCTATTACAGATTGGAACACTTTAAAATTCTATTTCACACCTTCAACAGCCATAACCCACCACCTTATTTGTTGATATATTAAGTTTGTTTTGAATCAACATGACTCACTTAGCTCCTTTGAAACTTCATATTTATAATTTTGAGCTTATGATATTAGACAAGTATTATGTTTCTTGATTTCAACTTCATATTTATAGCCTGTTTTATGAATCTTACCGATTCACGATTCGCTTCGATTCACGATTCAAAATTTTGACCAATCGATTCGCGATACGATTCACGATTCAATAACACTGGTCATAATAACTCCAACACTACTGTACAGCATGAGAAATTTTCCCCTTTCAGTCTAGTTCTGTCTGTGTTTAGTGGCTCTTGGGCCAGTGTTTGCACTGCATAGTTTTATATGTTGCCAAATTGGTCATAGATGAATCTGCTGTCTATTTTCCAGATGATGGGGCCTTTTATTTTGATGAGAAAAGTGTCGGTGCACTTGAGCATCAGGATTCTCTTTCCACTACTGCTTCTGTTGTTCGAGGGCTGACAGCGTTTGCTGCTGTAATTTCTGAAAAAATAAATGTGCGTGAAGTTTAGGAATTGCTGTCTTATCTCTTAATATGGTTTAATTTTCTGTTAATATCTTGGCTTTGCATTCCCAGCTGCCGGCAGATAAGATATTGGGTCTATCGAAATTTTTCCTGGGCATTGGAATCCCAGGGGATGCCAAGGACTTCTTCAATCAAGTAGAATCATTAGCCTTACTAGAAAGCAACAGGCAAGTGCTTTTCTAAGGGCAACCTATTACTATAAATGCATTTTTTGTGGGTCTAATTTTTTTTATTTTCTGTTTCTCCATTTCTAATACATTTCCCATTATTGATATCTGGGGAGAATCTGTAACTATTTTTTTTTTTTTTTAATTTTTTGGTGGGGGGCGGTTGATGCAGGGTTTCCATTCCCCTTGTAATGTCACTTCCTGCCACAGTTCATTCATTGACCAAGAAAGACCCACTTAAGGTATGTGTAGCTAAGTTCAAATGTCTAACATGTAGTTCTGGGTGGTGTGCTGAATGAATAGCTCTTATATAATGGTGAATTGTTGGTTCTCAGATTGTTTTGTTATTTATAGCGTATGGAAACTTGTTTTAATATGGTTGTTGAGGCCTTATATATCCTACCATTCCATAGGCTCTCACTCGTTACTTCTTTCCCAGTCATTATTCTGTTTTTCATGAGCAGGCCTTTAGTACATTGGCCTTGACGATCTTGACAGAAAAGCCTGCTCTTGTTTTAACCCAAGGAAAAACGTTGCTCTGTTTTGTTCTGGGCTTCAGCCATTGCATTTCCTACATTCATTACCATCTTTCTCATAGTTATTGATGGCACATGGCAATGAGGGCCCTTGGCACTATGGTGCACTGTGCATGGAAATTTCATTTATGGTGCATATTAAATTATAATATTTCATATATTTCAAATTGAAGAATAAATTAAGAATATAGCAATAAAACATTAAATTGAAACATAAAACCAAATGTAACATTGAAATTAAGTTCATAAAACAAGAAGTAACAGAATATTTAAAATAAATCTAAGTCATCAAGTAGTTTGCAAAGGAAACATCAAACATAAAATATCTAAGAACTAGGAGATTCTTTCATTTCCTTCTTCAAGAGGTGCTTCACCAAACCAAAAAGTATATATACTACCAGTGGCAGTACCAACACAAAGCATCTTCTAGCACAATTTTGTTGAATCAGGTTCTGTTCCTCTCTAGAGACAGCAAAAATGTTGTATCTGTTTGACTCTGCTGGTTGCATTTGCATTTGCATTGTGATTTCCTTGCAATCAAAGATTTGCACTGTTCAACATTTTTACTTCTGCTCATTTGCTGTAGAAAAAATATGACAGATGTGTGTTCATAAATTATTCAGGTAAGGGTGAATACAGTGCTTGGGTCAGCTGCACCGCCACTAACAGTGAAGCTTGTTCGAGCTTTTAGCCCTGGTTCTAAGGATTCAGCTATCATTGAGAGCAAGGTGAGCATTGATTCTTTGCAGGAGTGGGGCATCTATGGAAAAATTTTCACCCCATAAAATAATCATTTACTTTGTGAAATTTCTTGATGTCACTTGTTTGCATAAGCCAATTTTTAATCTCCATCTTTGCATGATAACAGGAGCTTCAATATGATCCAAAAGGTGGAGTTCATATCTTGGATCATTTCTTGAAGAATGTGGATGTGGGAACTTATGTTTTCATTTTTGAGGTATTCTTGTTTGGTTAATTTTGGTGGTTTATTTCCCTTTCATTTGAATCATGATTTATTGTCTGTCTGTCAATTTTAATACCTAAACCCTGCCCTGCTTTCTAGATTGCTCTTCACGATTCTGATGATGACAAAGTTTATGCTACCGGAGGTCAAATTCATGTACAAATATATGTTACTGGAACGATTAAGGTCAGCAATGCAGAAATTGCAGTTCTGGACAGTGATCTTGGAAGTATTGAAACCCAGAAAAAGTATGTTTCTAGTAACTCTGCTGCTAATTACTGATTGCCATGGGTGGATGCTTGTTTTATACAGTGTATGAATTTTGAACATGTTGCTTAAAAAATTATATTGAGTTTCTCTCTTACTTTTCAGAATTGTGTCTATGCATGGTTTTGGTTTTTTGAATTTTCAATTGCCTTTACCTGTCCAGGTTAGATTTGGTTGGACAAGATGTTGTTTCGCTCTCAGCTAACCACCTGCAGAAGTTGCGTTTGTCTTTTCAATTGACGACGCCTCATGGTCATGCATTTAAGCCTCATCAGGTTTGTAGCTGTTTCTTGGACCTTCTGTATGAATTTGTTTTCAATGTTATGGTGATTGAGGATCTTGCTGTTCTGCAGGCTGTTCTTAAGTTGAGACACGAGTCACATGTTGAACACATCTTTGTGGTCGGTAATAATGGCAAGAAGTTTGAGATCATTCTTGTTAAGTCCCTCTCATTACACTTGTATTCCTGTGGAGGTTGCAAGTCATTTCATTTGCATCTTCCAATATAGTTGTCTGTATTGCTTACATTTCTTTGTGGCTTGTAGGACTTTCTTGGCTTGGTGGAGAAGTTTTTCTATCTGTCAGGCAGATATGACATTGAGCTTACTGTTGGTGATGCTGTCATGGTAGCTTGCACTACCCCTTCGATGTTTGATTCTGTCTTCCTTATATTATCCTGGGAATCTTGGCAACATTGTTTTATTTTTTCAGGAGAACTCTTTCTTAAGGTCTATCGGACATGTTGAATTAGATCTTCCAGAAGCACCTGAGAAGGCAGCCAGGCCTCCTCCTTTGCCAGTTGATCCTTACTCAAGATATGGGCCCAAAGCAGAGATAAGCCATATATTCAGGGCTCCTGAAAAGAGACCTCCCCAGAAGCTCTCTATTGCTTTCTTGAGTTTGACCCTTTTGCCATTCATTGGCTTTTTGGTTGGGGTAAATCTTATAATCCTCATTTGTCTTTTATTTTTTGTTTATTAATAATAACTAAAAAACTTAGGTTTGATCCCTTTGGGTTGCTAGATCAGTTGTGTATTATCAGTCTAGATGCTTTCTATTTATGCTTTTAATTAGTATGCATATATTTCCTTTGCTTCTGTTTTATAGAAAGGCAGGAAAGGTGAAGTTTATAATTGGTCTTAGCAGCTGTGTTCTATGCTTTGACTTGGGGCTTCTAAAATAGTTGTTCTGCTGTAATCATATTTTGGCTTGGTCAATCTTCCTGCACGGAAATTAATCTGTTATTCTCACACGTGTTTTGCAGCTGTTACGCTTAGGGGTGAACCTGAAAAATTTCCCGACTTCTACTGTACCTGTTATATATGCCATCCTCTTCCATCTTGGCATTGCTGCAGTTCTACTGCTTTACGTGCTTTTCTGGTTGAAGGTATGCCCACTATGCTTTCATACAACTTATTGGATAAATCCTTTGAAACAAGTGTTCAATTAGTTGTAAACTTTGTACAAGACCTTTTGTGTATCCAAGGTGATTCATTTTTAATGAGAAGCATAAACCCTATTTAATGAATGAGTAACTACTGTTGGTTGTGACAGATTTATAATATGTTTCCATGGAATAATGATAACTTCATATTTTTATTCCTATTCTGATGGACAGAGCAAGTCCGACTATATGTCTCATATTGTTCTATTATTAAGTGCTTGCTAATTGGCATTTTTTGCTTTTGTGCAGCTGGACTTGTTCACCACACTCAAAACACTGGGTCTTTTGGGAGCCTTTTTGATGTTTGTGGGACACCGAATTCTTTCCCACCTTGCTTCTACATCAACCAAGTTGAAGTCTGCCTGAGCAAAAGAAGAAAGTCTATTTATGAAGAGATTACAAGAAAAATGACGTTTTCCTTGGAGGGAGTGGGTACTATTGCAGTTTTGTAGGACCTCTATTGTACTAGCTTAACACAAATTTAGAGAGATCAATTTTATTTGTGTATTGGACCTTTCCTTGATCAGCATAGCTCTTTTAAGCACTCACTGCTTTCCTAGTCCCCTCTTTTTTGTCTTCACTTCCCTATTGGTCAGTATACACTAGTTAGAAATGAGACTACCAGATAATAATTTATGTCTGTTAAAATGTTATAAATTACGTTTGAGGATGGATATTGTCTCAGCTTGAGTTGCCGACCGGACGTTTGGACAGTTTCTGACATGGGGTCGACAGCGTAATTTTCAGGTATTCTTAAAAATTAACAAAGGGACTTGGAAAATGTAAAATAAATGCCTCTTAGCTGTTGCCTACTGGTTTAGGGCACAATGAAGGAGTGCCTAACAATTATGGATGGAGAATATGGAGGTAGCAGCGTTTTAGTGATAAAAAAAGGGTAAATATAAGTTTTAGTTACTTTGTTGGAAGATAATTTTTTTTATAAAAATGATTTTATTTACTTGTGTATAAGAAAAGTAGTATCATGTTATTTATATATCTTTTGATTATAAAAATAATAGTGCCAATGTGTCAGATAATGAGGGAACAATATTCTCTCTTAAGATTTTTTTGTCATTTAATATTGAATAATATTTTAATATTTTATAATTATAAGCGTAAATTTTTTTTATGGAGGATATTTTTCGTACAAATATCTTAGTATTTTATGGGTTTAAGGTTTAGAACAAAGTAAGGCTAAACGCACAATCATGAAGCTCACCTTGCGAGTGAGCAAGTGCAAATTAGATTTGCCTTGTTTATATTCAGCTAATGCAATGATGCATCACAGTTTTATGAAAGAAATATACATATGCTCACTAATTAAAATTAAGATAAATGTAAAAAAATTTTAATAAGTAATTTTTCATTAATATATCTTTTCATTTATTTCAATTTTTATTATTAATGAGTATCTAAATTATATACCTGCTGCTGTCTAAGAATTTCCCAAAATGGTACAGACATTTTGACTTCGTCTACACACTGGACATAAACACCTCCGGAACATCACCACAAAAGTGCTTTAAAAGTAAATGGAGATGCGATGCATAGCCAGTAAGTTTTGTGTGTCCCCGCATCATGGATATGTTAAACAACCTACTACTTATAATATGGCTCAAATTCAAATATCTGGTGAAAATTAAGCCTAATTACTTGGTTTTGTAAAGTAAACAAGCAAAAACTCTTTTATTTCTTACAGCATAAGAGAAATAAATGCGTCAATAACAGGTAATCTGCTAAAATTTAAAATATTAATACACCTTCTCCTCAGCTTCTTCTAATTTTCTTAATCAAGATGACAGAAAATAAACCTAAGTTTCAAAAATTAAATAAATTTGAATAAAGTAATTTCCCTGTGCTTTCACTATGACTTGCGCCTAGAGTGAAAGGGGCTAGATATAACACAGCAATCCTCCACTACAGTTCGGAGCTCTTTCACCTGGCACTAATGAGATTCTAACTGAATGGCAGGACTACCGCAGCGGCCAAACATAATCATTGTGATACCCGGACGCTCTCACTTGTCAGCCAGATCTTCTTCTGAATGATGAATACTGTATCAACATCTTCACCTTGATCTGATTCTGCATTTCCATCAGATATGGCCACTGCCTGCCAGTGCAATGCTGGCAAGTGCTTCTTTACAAAGTCCACCACCGGTCGCTTGTCATGGATGATGATGAGACCTTTTGGCCTAAGGATTCTATCCATCTCAATTAACAAATCTTCTGGACTGCATTCCTTTTCAATGATATCAGAAAAGATAGTCCAAGCATGGAGAAGATCGTAAGTTCGAGGGTAGGTTGAAAAGGCTTCACACCTGTTGAATTCATATCCACAGAACATCAGCACTAGATCCAATAGATGAAGAACTTTGTAACAAGTTCCCGGAACATTGTTAATACATGGTGCTAGTTTGTTCACAACACAAGCATAGAGGACTATGACCATATTACTCCTCCCGCTATCATGCACCCAGGATAATAATTTATAACTGGAGAATGATTGGCCTCTTTTCAACTCAAGTCCACAAAAACCAAGATTTCTGATGTGCTTTAGTTTAAAAAGTAAAACAGCAAAATTACTAAAGATTTTTTAACATAGCTTTATAATTATTTTTTAATAAAGACAAGAGTGATACCAGTTGTGAACCGATCCTATCAGTCCTCTGTCATATACTATCTTGAGTGTGTTTGGCCCATTTTCTGGCACCACATTCATAACCCAAACATCTTTGCTCTTCAAAGCAGCTGCAAATGAAGCCAAATTTGCCTTCATGTCCATCACGTTCCTAATCCCCTCAGGTTTAATTTTATTTCCTAACATGCTCCAGTAATTGTCAACTCGTTGTTGCCAAACAGCCTGCACAATATCATTCTGGTCATATTCAAGGTGCTAGTAAACATTCTTTTCCTTTGTACATGCCAAGCTGCCAGCATCCTGAGAGCAGTGATTATCATGCAATATGGCTCTTTGGCGGCAGCAAGTTTTTTGCTTACTTTAATTAGCCAAGTAAAAAACATGAAACTTTGAGGTTTTTCTTCCCCCCCCCCCCTCCTAACATTATACAGTCTGTCTTCTGATCATTAAAAGAACTCATTTGGTGAATATATCAAATGTGACAAAGACTAAACAATAGATAACAACTTACTACATCCTTCTCAAACATTTGAGAAGAATAGTCAAAATCAGCAAGACGGGGAGGTGGACTAATCAATCGTGCAGGCCAAGGAGCCAAATCACTTCCTTTTGCTCTGTGCATTTCTGCAAAGACCAGTAAAACATGTAATTATTGTCTTTTCAACTTTCAATGCAAAAGCCATGAACTAATGCCAACAGTTGCTGATGGAGCAGGAAAAGACAGTGCCACAATAATCTACAAGGAGTAGCAGTTATATCACATAAAGCATACCAATGGAGAATACAAACCTATCAGAAATAAGGAAAAAGTATTTGGTCAATAAAGTCAGCACTTTGATATAACTAGGTAGTCTGATTTTGTAAAATTAGATAGTGCTTTTGCTTCATTTGTCTATTTCCACCATCATTATTAACAGTCAGATCAACCAGAACTGTGAATAATCTGACAGTGTTCTCATAGATTGCTTATTTTATGGTCTTGTGAATTGTGTTTGAAAAGCACAGATAAAATCATCATATGAAATAGGGGTAGTATCACGCACGGTCAGTGTAAGGTGTGATGCAAGCTTCCATTTTGACTTCCCAAACTGCATCTGGATCATCATCGGATCTGCAGAGTGGAGGTTGAGTACCAGGCTCTCTTTTCAGGTAACAATCATTTGTTAAAGGCTTGACCCAGATAACAGTCTGGTTTCTCTTGGCAGCTATTTTCCAACACATCCGCTCTGCCAGAGTACTCATTTCTCTCCATATTCTCTGATCCTCTTCATCCTGTGCATAGGCTTCAGGAGATGAGTAGGCAAAATATCCTCCTGGCCTCAGCAACCTATCCAGCTCAAGGAGAAGGATACCATCTCTTTGAAGCCAATCAATTCTACAACGAGAACAGTGAGCAAGTTCAAAAGATCTACTAGGGTAAGGGAGTCTTTTGGTCCCTAAGACACCAAGATAGGCTGGAATTCCTCTCTCCAAAGCAAACTGGATCTGGTTCTGATGAACATCATTTGGTGCAAATGACATTGCTATTACATCGGAGGAAAGCAGATATCCTCCAAAGCTTGCAACTCCGCAACCAACATCAAGAACTGTCCGGACTCTTCCTCCATGGTTTATATTATTGTTTGGAAAGTCAAGCATCTGTAATACCAAATTATAAATATGATGTTACTATAATCCCACTCACAAAAGAAACTATTACGTCAAGTGATAACTTTATAACTAGTCCATATATGGCAGCTTACATTAGCAATTGATGCAATATATTTATCAGCGCCGTAATGGAAATGGGTTCCTCCACCAGGAAAAACTATCTTTTCACCTTTGACAACCATCCAATTCTGGTCAGACTTTTCAGTTGCAAGATGTGTGTGAGGTATATTGGCTTTCCATACCTGATCTCTGCTTTTCGGCCACTTAATTGGGATCTATCATATATCAAGAACAGCATTAGAAACTGGAAGCTTGAGCATACAATCATTCTAGAGCTCATGAAGTTCCATAGTTGTAATTATTAAGCAAAGCTAGAGAGTCACCTTGTACCCCGGGGGAGGAGGAATTAAGCAATTATATCGCCTCTCAGGCATTGGACAATGTCGCTCGTAATGCTCCATCAAATTCAGGTCCAGTTTCAACCTTGTCTGGTACAGGAGGTTTCTATCTAGGCAGGGAATCAGCTCTGATAGGCGATCATCACAGACCTTTTGAAAAGTAAATTGAAGATTAAAATCCAAGATCTTGATTAATTCATTATTCATACCAGAAACTAATATTTGAGTGTCATGAGAAATGGCAATGAAGAAATCTTGTTTAGCTCAAAAATAACTCACCGGAATGGTGTTGGGTATAACATCATCATTGAATGCCTCATTGGCATCTTCATCCCCTCCCAAACCAAAGTGTCTTAAGGATTTGCCACCGTACTTAAGAGCAGATGAACCACTATTTTGAGAATACATGTAATATAAAGCACAAATTATCACCAAAACTAACACTATTGTGACCAGCGGCTTTCTAGAGTTCCCATCTCCTCTTCCTCTCGCCATCTTTGCCAATGCAAAATAATAACCTTCCAAAAATGTTATCTCACCACGTCCACTGATTCAAAATTCACCCAGATAGCCCTTGGACTCGGCACCAATTTAATAACCCATTTTTCCACTTCGTAGCTGAGAGATCCTGAAGAGAAACCACCATGAAAAATCTGCCCAAGGAGATAAAAAGATCAATGAAACGTCATTAGCGCCATGAGAATTAGCAATAATGCATCATCCACTAGTGGGACCTGCTGTGTAACAAGACTCCTAGAAAAGCAAACATCGCGGTTCGATCAAATGCATAACAATTAATAAAAAAGAACTCCTAGGTAACTGTAAATAATGGGTCATAAGGTAAAAGAAAAAGTCCTTGGGATTAGGGTCCCAAACCCAAAGGCTTGCTAGATATTCATATACTACCACTAAGATTAATCAATGCGGGCTTCACCTTCAATGGATAGTAAAATATCAAGTGCAAATGAATCCAACTTTTTGAATCTGAAGTGAAGCAAATCTTACTGGTTCACTGACTGTGTAAAAGAATCTGGATTTCGTAGCATTAATGCAAAGCACATGGAGCAAAAGAGCAGTGGGAAAGTAGACAAGAACATGAAAAATGAAAAATGGATAGAGCAAAGTGAAGCACCGACAGCTGCCAGCTACTGATGCCATTGGGACGCCCACAAAGAATATTAATTGAAAGCGACTGTCAAGACCCTTCTCCCAGAAACAAATGATTCAAGAGAAAATTACGGTTTAAAACAAAAAGGAAAGATTCAATACGGTTTAAACGTTGCTTATTAATTGATTCTGAAAAGTTTATTGGAATCAGATCCGACAGTTATTCTTCAAGAATTATAAAAGGAAGCTGGGAAGATGCTGCCATGGATCCGAAACCGGGACAACTATATACGTAGTACGTACCTCAGCGAAAGTGAGGTTTCGGAATGGCAAAAGATAAGATGATTTTTGTTACAATCGGGGATGTCTGAGATCTAAATCCAATCCAAAGATTTGTGCATTTTGGCTGAAACAAGCGGAGGAAGTATTGAAACAAGGAGAGGAGTGGAAAGGAGCTAGAGATAGATGCACCGAATTTAGTTGAAGGATGCTGACAATTGGACAATTAACTAGCACTTTCACCCGAACACCTGTTATTTTTTTATTATTAATATAAAAATAATATATTTATAATAAATATTATAAAAGAATTAAAATTTAATTTTTTATATTTATTTTATAATTATATATTCATACTATTTAGTAATATCTATTAGTATGTAAATTATAAATAATTAAAGTGAAAAAAATGCAATGAAATATATAAAAAGAAAAGAAATAGTATGAGTTATAAAGTTTTGATAAAATTATAATTGATGCATATTTTATTTAAATATAGTGCATAAAAATTTATATGAGAAAAATTGACAAAATTTAAATAAGTAAAATTAATTTTAATATTCAAATATTTTATTAAAAATGTAATATATAATTATATAATTAGATTAATAATTTCTAGATAAAATATTTAAATATATCATGTCATATTAATATTGTTTAATGATATTAATATTTAAATTATAAACAATAGTAATGAATATGAAAAAAGAAAAAAATGTAATGAAACAAATAAAAAGAAGAGAAATAGTGAAATAGTTGTAAATTAATATAATAATTAAAAATAGAATATATGTAATTAAGTAATTCAATCAAATTAAATTATTAACTAACTTAAAATAAAATATATCATATTATATATATATATATATATATATATATATATATATATATATATATATATATATATATTTAGAGATATTAAAGTTAATAAAAGTAAATGAAATAGTACATGAGTTACAAAGTATTAACAAAATCTCAATTAATATATATTTAACTTAAAAATTAAATTATTTTGTTGCTTTTAGTTTCACTCATTTTCAAATTAGGATTGTATCTTAGATGTTTTGAATTGGACCTTTATACTTCTTATTCATTTTTATTGAATAAATCTTGTCATTTTATTAGGAGATTTTATTACTTATTAATCCACATAAATACCAATCTACTACCGGTTTATGGGATATAAACAAACTGTTTATTCTTTCCATTTTTTCAAAAAAGATATATTTATAAAAATATCCTAATTTTTTCTAAGTTACTTGTCACTTAAATATAAATGTAAATTATATCCAAGTTCTACATTAACAATCATTAATCCACATAAGAGAATATTGTCTATATGCATCGACTGCTAACAAAATTTGATTAAAAAAATAGCAAGAAACATTCAATTGAAAATGAAAATAAATATGATGAGTCAATTTAAATTTTTTAGACAATAAGAATTTAATTAAAAATAAAGTATAATCATAGTGGGTAACAAAGTAATTTAAACTTGTTTAAAATATAGCACTATAAATTGATATCATGAAGAATTTTTACAAAATATAAATAAATAATTTTAAATATATTTTTTAAATATTTTTATTAAATAGTATAATATAAAATTAAACATTTCAATTAAAAAATTTAGTATTAAATATTAAATTTATTTAATATTTTTATAATAAAAAATATATCTATATAATTTTGTGATATTAGTATTTAAGTTGTTAATAATAAAAATGGACATGAAAGAAAAAGGGAAAAGGAAAAGCATATAATAGAGAATATAAAAATAAAAGAAACAATGAGTAACTTATAAGGTAACGTAAGAGTTAAAAATAAAATATTTAATTAATTAATTCAATAAAATAAATATTTAACTTAGTTAAAATGTTTTTATAATAAAAATAAGATGTAATGTTGTACATATAACGATATTAGTGTATAGATGGTAAATAGAAGTAAACATAAATAAAAAGAAAAAATATATAATAAAACATATTAAAAAGATAAATAGTAGGAGAATTTTAAAATAATATAAGACTTAAAAATATGATATATATAATTAAATAAATTAATTAAATTAAAAAATTTAATTTATTTAATATATTTTTATAATAAAAATAAAATATATCATATTTTATTACTTATATACTTCTCTTTTATATTCACATTTAAATTGTAAATAATAAGAGTGAATATGAAAAAAAGCAAAAGAAAAAAAACAAATAATTGGGTAAATAAAAAGAAAAAGAACAGCGTGAGTTCTAAAGTAATTATATAAAAGTTAAAAATAAAATATATGATTGAGTAAATCCATTAAATTAAATCTTTGGTTGATTGAAAATATTTTATAATAAAATAATATATATTGTATTATATATATTACTTAGTGAGTAAGTTATAAATAATATAAACAGAAGTGGACATGAAAATATATGTAATAAAATAGGAAAAAAGAAGTAAATTGTAAGTTGTATATTAAAATTTTAACTTATATATTCAAAATATTTTGTGATAATATTGAAAATAACATCAACATGTTATATATATATTACTTTAAGATATTAGTGTTTAAATCTTAAATAATAAGAGTGAAATTAAAAAAAATGTAATGAAAAAAATAAAAAGAAGATAAAAAATGATTGAGTTGTGAAGTAATATAAGAATTGTAAAATAATATATAAGAATAAAAAATAAAATATACAATCAAGTAATTTAAGAAATAAAATCTTTCGACTTATATATTTTTATGACAAAAATAAAACATATCATATTTCACATTTAATTCTTAATGGTATTAACATATGAGCAGGAAACAAAAAGAGTAGTCATAAAAAAAAATCCAACGAAATATATAGAAAAGATAAACATTAGATGAATTTTAAAATAATATAAGATTTAAAAATAGGATATATATAGAATTTAAAGAATTTAAGATATTTTTGTAATTAGAAAATATAATATCATATCATATCTGTACTTCTAAAATATATTTAAATTTAAATTGTAAATAATAAAAATGAACATAAAAAAGGAAAAAGAAGAAAAATATGTAATTGGAATTGGATAAATAAAAAAAGGAATTACATGACCTATAAAATAATTATATAAGAATTAAAAATAGAACATGTTGTTAAGTAATTCCATCAGATTAAAATTTTGACTTATTGAAAATATTTTTATAATAAAAATAAAATATACTATATTATATATATGTATATATTATTCAATTGTATTGGCATGGGGCTATAAATAATGTTAGAAATAAATATAAAAATATATAATAAAATAAATAAAAAAGAAATAACTTGCAAGTTGTATATTAAAATTATAATTTGATTTAATTTATATATTCAATAAAATTGAATATAATATTAACATGTTATATCTACGTTACATTTAGATATAATAATAATAATAATAATAATAATAATAATAATAATAATAATAATAATAATAATAATAGTAAACCTGGAAATTAGAAAAAAAGGAAAACATATAATAAAACAAATAAAAAATAAATAATGATTGAGTTGAAAAGTAATATAAGTATTAAAAATAAAATATATAATTAAATAATTTAATTAATTAAAAAAATTTGAATTATTTAAAGACTTTTATGATAAATCGTATACTTCGATATCAAGTTATAAATAAAAACATATAACGTAAAAATAAAAAAAGAGTAGGAATATGTCACTTTTAAAGTAAAATGAGAGATAAAAATAAAATATTTAGTTAGTTAAATTAAAATTTTAATTCATTTGAAATTTTTTTATGATAAAAAATATATTATATTATATTTATAATACTCAATGCTATTCACAACATTGTAAATAATAAGTAAATATAAAAAGAATATGTAAAGAAAGGTATGAAAGAAAAAGGAATAATGGGTGAATTAAAAAATAATATAAGAATTTAAAATTAAATATTTATTTAAGTGATAATTTAAATAAAATAATTTTTTAATTTATTTAAAAATAAAATATGCCATATTATATCTATATTATTTGATAATATTGAAATTTGTGCTGTAAATAACATCATTGAATATAAAAAATATGTAATAAAATAGAAAAGGACGTTTAAATGGAAAAGGCTAACGCGTTATATGTTCATTGAAGAATGCAAAACTCCGTTTAAAGTTGTTGGAAAGGGATAAAAGCAAGGGATAAAAAATAGAAGAAACAAATTGGGCGGGGAAAAAGTTCGGGAATGGTTGGCACTTGTCCTAAACAGTGAAAGAATAATAAAAAAAATAAAGAAAAACAAAACTCTGTTTTCTTAATATAAAAGGAGATTTCTTAAAAAAATGATTTGAATGTTGTAATGAGCTTTTTTTTTTTGTTATTTGGAAATTGAATAATTAGAAAGAGAAAAGGAAATCAATTTGTGACAGTTATTTATCTTTTAATATTTTTTATATAAATTATTTAAAACTATTTTAAAATAAACACAAGACCCTTTAGAAATTGATAAAAAAATGATGATGACTATGGTGCTCATTTGCCTTAGTGCACTATTTTATTTATGTATACAAGATAAATGAAATCTAATAATTAAATTTAATAGTGCAATTGATGCACTAAAATCTCTAAAAAGAACAAAAGCGAAAATTGAATACCCAAAGCTTGTTAGTAAAAGTAGTTATTAAGCTTATCGTATAAAGCTTGTTAGTAAAAATAGTTATTAAGCTTATCGGATAACTATTAAATTAAAGAATTTGATAAAATTAATTGGTATATTAAATTATAAATTAAAATAATATAAAAATATGTTAATAGTAAGATAAATTACCTATACTTATTTTAAATTAGATTATATTGATGAAATTAAGATTTTTGAAATAAAAATGTAAAATTATAAGATAAAATTATCACTTTGATATTTGAAATTATATGACATTGATAAAAAAATTCTTAAATTATATTAAATGACTGATTTTGTTTTTGAATAATAGTTTGTATGGATAATTTTGTTCATGAATATCTATATAGAAAGATAAAATCATTTATAGAAATTATTATTTATGGATAAAATTAGTTATTTAATATAATTTAAAGGCTATTTTATTAGTGTTATACAATTTCAAAGATAGAATTAATAATTCTATTAAAATTATTTATTTAAAATTTATTTTAATTCATTATAGTTTATCTTATCATATACTTATTTATTTATTTTTTATTTATGTTAAACTAATGGGTATAAAATAAATATGTAATAATGTGTAATTACATTTTTTTATCGCTTATATTAATGTTAAAAGGAACAAACATTAAAAATTGTATAATATTATAAAAATTATTGATATACATAATATTATTAAGTTGTAAATCATTTAATTTGAGTATAAAATGTTAAAATTCATATTAAAAAATGGTATGATTTTTATAATTAAAAAATAAGTTATCAATTAATTAAAAGAAAATGAATAAATTCAAAAAATTGAGAAATTATAAATTATAATTTATAAGCTCTCCGTAAAACGGAATGTAACTTTAATAACAAAAAACCAGAATATAAAAAATAGTTAATTAAGTTAATTCGTTAAAAGATAACCTTTATCAGGTACGTGAAACTCACCCTTGATTGTCAACATTGTTAAACTTACAGAGAAGGTGTGCACAACGCTAAGTGACACATTTGATCATACATGTAAAAGAGGGTGGGTAGAGTGGTGGGGGTTGAGCTCGTGCAGGTTTGATTAATGCGAACTTCGTAAAACATATGGAGAAAGTTAAACAAACTCACGGTGCCCACATATTATTATTTTATCATTTTTAGAAATAATTAAATTACAAGCTATCTATTTATAAGAATTATTAGAAATAATTAAATTACAAGATATCTATTTATAAGAATTAGAGATCTAATCATAAATATAGAGAAAGGAAGACATTTTTAAGGAATATTAAATTAACTTAAATTAAAAATTAATTTTTTATAACTTATAATTAAATAAATAATTTTTTTAATTTTATATAATAAATTAGTCAAATAAATTTAAAAAAATTATACCCCAAACTCTAAATTTAAATAAAATTAAAAAAATATGTTAGATCATCAGACATTAGATTGACAATCAGATTAAATTAAAAAAATTCTTAAATATTTGAATAATTACCAAAATTCTTAATAGTTTAAAAAAAAAGCACACAAGCAAGTGGGTAAAATTGTGCAAGTTTATCCATATAAGCCTATAAAAAATATAGCATCCAAATAAGGAAGCAAAACTTGTCTTGTGATCACAAAATTCACGCATTACTCGCAAATCTTCTACATAGTTTACATGCCTACATTTGATACATGCATGCCTTGTGTGTGTGTGTGTGTGTGTGATATACAGGATAGATACAAAGTTGTGCCATGAACTAGCTCATTTTGATTTGAAATTTAGCTCATATTTTAATGGATTAAAATATTTGATTTGAATTCAATCCAAATTAAACTAGTGAACCATTCAATTTAATTCAATTGTTTATTTGATTTAATCAAATGAATTAAAATTTCAAGTAAATAAATCTGAATCAAAATAAAACAAATCAACTTAAGTTGATAGTTTATCATTTGGCTCGTTTAGTTTATTTAATTTAAAATTATTTTAAAAAATAATATTTAATTTTTTTAAATATAATATACTTTATAAATATTATTAAGATATATTTATATAATTAATTTATTGAATATATTCATAAATCAAATGAGTGAAATTAATTGTAAATTGGATTTAGTTCATTTACGAATTGAACCAATTTTTTAAATCATATTCAACTCATTTGGATCATAAATTTGACCTATCAAGCCAATTTTTGAATTGAATTACAAATAAATCATAAAATGACTTGATTCATTTTCAGCCTTATATATGTTATTGGATATTTGAAAACAAAAAATTTAAAAATAATATATATTTTTTCAATTTAGGAAAGCCTTAATTTGGTTCTAATGTAAATTTAATTTTTCCCCCATTTTCCATCATCCTATATGTTTGATGTTTGGACATATAATAATTATTATAAAAATTTTTTGTACTTGCCATGTGTTCAGACAATAGCAATGCAAATAATAAGTTGAATATTTTTATTTGATAAGATCATTGTTCTGAATTTTGTATAAATAACTATTTATAGTGTGTGGTGAACAATATAGTTTAGTAAAATGTTTTTTGGCGAATTACAACTCCAATCCAATGCATTTAAAAAAGGGGAGAAAAAAATGAAAAAAAAAACAGTTGCACTGGTTTCTCTATTTATTTATTTTTTGTTGCAATGAAGCAATACTGTGGATATTAAATTAAATATTTATTTTTTATGATGAAATTAGCTGAATAATAGCAAAAATATGGTACATGCAACCCGGTAAATTTAGGCGGCTAATGTGGGAGGAAATAAAGCAAGCGAAGCTTGGAGCCGGGCTCATAAAGGATGGACAGGGTTCTAGAATCTACATCCAGAGGCAGAAAACGTCGGCGAGAGGAAGAAACCGATGACGGAAACACCGCCGTCGATCAAACTCCATCCCTTGGTACGATTTAATTTCATTATCTGTCTATATAATTTTCGTGATACTTGTTTGATGATTAAATTAATAGCTCTATTAATTTTTGTTCTTGTTTTGAATATAGAGGAAGATCTTACATTCAGTGATACGTTGGTGGCACTGCAGATGATGCGAGCTCAGTTTCCGCACATTGACAAGGTTAGCGATGACATAGAATTTCATTTATTTATTTTATTGTTTTCTTCCTGAAATTAAGATTTAGGCCGGAAATGTAGTAATTAATTTGAACAAAACTCTGAAGTAGTGTATACATTGTGGATTTCTTTATACTGTTGATGTTATAGGCTGTTTTTTCCTACTACCCTTACTGATGCATGTTTGCAGGTTAAGGTTCGGCTTCGGCCATTCATCTTGAAGTCACAATTGTATAGCAGTGTAAAAGACAGAACACAAGTGGACAGGGAACTAGAGGTCTGTTTGAATCCTTTGTAATCCGAGTTTGAGTAAGAATGTGTGACTTTAGTGTAGAAGAACCTGTAATTGGATTTAGTAGATGTATTTGGAGTCTGCTGGGGTAGTTGGTAATGTTATTAATGCTATGTTTTGTTTATGCAGTCTCTGAGAAGGGATAAAGTGCTGCGCATTTTTAAATTGAATACTGGACAAGATGATCATGCCATAATGTTTTTGGATGATTACCTAAATCAGGTTCGTTCATGCTTGCATAGAGTTGATACAAGAATGTCATGGCGAGCATACTATATATAATAATATATGCATTCAATCTCACTAAATTGTTTTTTGGCCCTGAATGCCAACAATGAATAGGAACTTGAATGTAATTGGAATGTTCTTATTTGGAAACCCTTTTTTCCCCTTCGTTATTCCTTACGTCTATGGTTTATAGGATTTATTCCATTGGGTATGGAAGCCATGTGATCCAGATTTAACTTTTTTGAAGGGACACCATTTTGTTAACTTGTTCGTCTGGTTTAACTGTTGATGCATAGATAGATCATGTTGCCAAAAGAATGGGAAACCAGAAGCAAGGGGGATTTGAAGTATTTGGTTGGTTCACAACACACGTTATTGACTCAAAGCTGGAGTCCAGCATCGATCATCAGGAGCTTGTTAGTGAGATTAACTAATGAGTTTAATTTCTTGTTTATTTCTTTCCCAATTCTGCATTGCATTTTCTACTCATCATAATTCTCAACAAGGTTGTCATCAATTAAATGGCTTTTGACACTGAAGATGGCGCTTTTGCTGCAGTGCACACTCTTATCACTCGGAGGGAAGGTGAAGGACAGTCACATCTCCCTACTAATTAATGCAGGCATTCTTGTGAGTATACAACACTGCTCATTTTGTTTATCCTCCATCACTGTAATATTCTTTCTTTGTATCTAATAAAATTTCTTGGTTTATCCCAAAAAAAAATAAAATTACGGGCTGTATTTATGCTAGCCTGTTATAATTTGTTGCAATATACAATGTAGACGTGAATATATAATATATGCTTCTTTGAAACTTGCAAATTTGAATATGCCTTTTAGCACTAATTTTGGTGTTTTCCAATATAAACACTATAAAAAAATTAGTAACATATGTAATTTGAAACCTTTCTTATCTTATTTTTGACCTATTAAAGTCGATTATAATACAACAGATTTTTCTGCTTGAGCAAATTATGTCCATCCTGCTTATGTTGGTCATAGCCAGCTTTAATTTGTAACTGCGAAGAATATTCTTCACCACATACCCCCATTATGGGATGTTGATGTCCTTTACATGGCTCTTCTAGTAGTTTTCTGTTTATTTTCTTAACTGTGTATTTTCCTCTACAATGTTTGTATACATGTCTGTAACTTCAATGCTTCCTTCTCAGACTCGGCAACTTATTGATCCAAACATATATTGGTTTGCAATTCCAAATATTGGCTCACTACTTAAAGGTCTTTCTCAGGTATTTACACATTATTCTTAGCACAGTCAAATGTGTAGTTGGTTGAGTTTACTTGGTCTATGATATTTAAATGCAAGAATCAAGTGTATAACTGATATGCTTGTGCAAATTTATAGGTCCTTCAACTGCGTGTTATGTATATGAATGCCAATGGCTTTACATGTAACTGTTTAAGTGGGTATCATATTGTGGGGAGTTTTTGAGTACTTGTGAGCAAAGCTCGGTAATAATAGGGATGTCACTCTATCAAGTTGAATTTGTGTGCTCATCAGGAATAAGCCATTTGGGACACAGTAAAGTCCAGTTTATGAAATTGTTTTTGGAAAATATATGGTTTTTTTTTTCTTTCTTTTTTTTTTTTTGGGGGGGGGGTTGGCAGAGGTATTATATGGGATGAGTAACTTGAGTTCCTTCGTTGGGGAGAGATACCACATGGAATGGATTTTCAAAAATATTACTATTGGGTTTTTTTTAACTTAAATTTTGATATTATATACATTAATTGAAGTGGAGAAATATGCAGAATTATAAAATTTATGTGGATTTTTAAGATTATTTGTTTCTACATTTTTGTTTAGGGAAGAAAGGAAATTATTTCTCTTCTCAGTCGTCGTAGATACAAAGAGATGATGTTGGCCTCTTTGGAAAAGAAACAACTTCGATTTTCTCCACTTGATACGAGGTTTCATCTTCGTGATCTGATTGGGTCTGGTCATCTCAGAATTGATCAAACACCAACTGGTTTGATTGTTCGAGTCCCAAAAGATTAACAGCCATAATGACATTAAATGGTTCAGCTGCACTTGTCTTGGCTCTCCAATTGCACAAGAGGTTTAGTTGCTTGTGCTTAACACTGTAGGTGAATTGACGCACTAGTATTGTCCAAATTGTTCGAGAGAACAAGCTAGACTGCAGACGTTGGATGTCATATTTGCAACAATCAACATGGATAAATTGAAGCAAATGTGAGTTTTTTTTCACTAGGCCTTATACAATTCAGTTATTTAAGAATATATTCATTTAGGCTATGTTTATATTTGTAAAACTTCATTATTGGATAAAGCACTTAGGTTGCTTGCTATATTATATAGGTGATTGATTGCAAGAACATTTGATTAGTTTGTGTACCTTTGTTGCTTGCTACTCTAACTCTTACTAGGATTAGTCGGAATTTTCCTTATTTTATTTGAATGATCAATTCTTCTATGTCATACTGTCAGAGACATTTATAAATGGCCATTGCTAGGTGAATTTACTGTCAGAAACATCTATAAATGTGTTTTAATTTTTTACTGTTAAACAAATAATAGATGGCAGTTGGAGTCTGGAGACAAGATTATCGACAATGATGTCAGTAATACTGATTAATTAATCCCGTAACTTTGATTAGACATATAAATGGAAGACTTCAATGGGATATCTTGCTCCTCCAGATGTAAAAGTTGGGCATCATCTGATAATTCTGTGTCATGCAGGATCTGTGCTTCTGCTTTAAGAGGGAAAATTAATATAAGAGTAAAGAGAGCATCCAAACTCAGACCTAACTTGATGCTGTTAAATTGTATTTACAACTTAGGGAACTTGAAATTAAGTTCAACAATTTCCATGTCTCTTATAGACAGTTATTTTTGGCGCATAGTGTACAATGATGATTAGGGCCCTCATTGCTATGGCGCGACTATGCACGGTGATGCGTATGAAAAATTCATTTATGATGTATCTAAAATTATAATATTTTATATATTTCAAATTGAATAATAAATTAAGAATATAACAATAGAACATTAAATTGAAATATAAAACATAATATAACATTGAAATTAAGCCATTTCATTGGATATTTGAAGCTTGACACTAAGGGCAGGCAAGTTTCCATGGTTACCAGACAGTTAAATAATAAAAAAATAAACATCAACGAGACAATGTAAACAATATAGAGATTCATTACAACACGAGCAATAAAAATTGAGAATTGTGAACATTAGAGAAAAACACGGGGCAGAGAAGTCCGGGGGGGGGGGGAGAAGATGAGCTTATAAAGCTGCTGCTCCAGATGCTGGAGGGCTGCCACCAGTCATCGGAGAGGCCAGCTACCAGAGAAGAGCTGGAGTATAGCCTCGCAGTCGCACAACTAAGTTGCCGGAGGGAATGAGGAAAAAATAGACAAAATAAGAGTTCCTGTTGGATGTGTTAGACAAGATTTAATTTTATGTCCGTTGCAGTAGAATAGGGCCCATGGCGCTGCGCCTCGCTATTGCGCAAATCGCACGGGCCTTGCATAAGCAATTTCATTTGGGCAACGCCGTAGGCATTACGTGGGGCCAGCTGTTAATAACTATCACCAACTCCCCACCCCCCCCCCCCCAAAAAAAAAAAAAATTAGGTTGATTTCAGATTGTTTGATGTCCAGTTTTGCTCCGATGCAATTGTTCATGGACCTTGTCACATGGGAATTTTGGTTTATCATTGGGATTCTGGGAAGCGTAGCAAACTCAGTTCAATGGCTTAATACCAACTCAAAAAACAAAATTTATTTTTTTTTTATGGAAAATAGTATTTTCTTGGATATTTTAATTTCAACCATGATAGAAATATTCAAGAGTAAGATAAGTAGCAACAATCGAAATGTTATCTTCATATCCATTATCCACTTTCAGTTGAATGGATGCGGAATAAGTTAGGATGTTGGAGGGTGTAAATACCGTTATACCTTGAACTTCTACCTCTGGAGTCATAGGTGATGGCTTGTTAAACATTGATTTAAATGAAGCTGTTGTTGGAATACGGATCTTGTCCTTTTTCATAAGGTCATTTTTTGAGAGAGATTGATACAGGATTTTATTTTGTTGGAAATTGTGAGTTTCAGTAAAAAAGAGTAGGTTCTGGAGTAAAAATTGTATCTTTATGGTTTTTTTATCTTTCTAAAAATATAGGGAAATGATGGAAGAAGAAGGAGATAGTTCGCATCCTTGTTGATGATGTACTGGGGGCATCTATCCCTGTTCTCTACCAAACACCATATGACTTTGATCTTGTCATAACTCTTTTCAAATTCCCTTTCAATCTTTTTGCATAAATTTGTGCAATTGATAGGGATATATTGATAGGGCCGTAGTTAGATTCTTTGAAGGTGCCCATGG
The DNA here is from genome assembly GCA_020226215.1 of Sindora glabra. Classification (NCBI taxonomy): domain Eukaryota; kingdom Viridiplantae; phylum Streptophyta; class Magnoliopsida; order Fabales; family Fabaceae; genus Sindora; species Sindora glabra. Next base: position 11,503,225 of record CM035228.1, on the reverse strand, counting down.
CTGCTAGGTTCATCATCTGCTTTATTATTTATTTCTCCTGTTTTCTTAGTTACCCTTAAGCAATAATAAAATCCCAATCCACGTCCAGGAAATGGATGTGGGAATACTATACCTTCTAACGATGGATGTGGAGTTCATAATGGAATTCAGTTTCTCTGCTAGAAGACATGAAAGTGAAAATGGAGGATATGATGCGAAAATTGTAACATCATAAGGGTTATCGTGGTCTAGCACAAAATCAATTTCTGAGATGCTGGGGTCATATATCCTAGTTTTTGTGTCAAAAATGATTTTGGGATTGGTTTAATAAATGGATAAACCTCCAAAAGACTACATTTCAAATCAAATTGTAAGGAATGTGATTTTTATTTCCTCCAGAGTATCAAATTGCTAGATTATAATGGATGATTAAGGAATTGTGCAGGTGAAAATGTCAATAACATTGAGAGTGTTCTCTTGGAAAACTTGAAAGGTGCAGCAATTTTAAGAAATGGTGGTTGATGATGAGTGACATTTTGGTGGTTTTATGCTTAATCCCGCTGCAGTGTTTTAAGGAACGAAGTATCTGATGCCATGACCTGGTGCACTTGTACTCGGGGGGAAGGAACCTTGTTCCAACGTCATAGCTTTTGTTTTTATTGGTTATTGACTGATAATTATGACTTTCATTATCGTAGTTGAAAAGAAACTAATAGATAATCAACTTAGAACCCAAATTGAATGGGCTTGCCAATCATTGATCAGAATAAGAATAAATATACCTCGATCTTTTTGAGATTTTGTCTTAAATATCTATGTATTCTTCTATTTTTTAAAAAATTTATATTTACTTTTGTTGCATAAAAAAAAAATAAAATAGTGCTTGAATTTTATTTTTAGAAATAAGGACTTACGAATATAGCTGGGTTAAATTTTGAAGGAGACGAATGTTATTTATATTTAAAATAATTAACAAGGTGTTATTGAGGGGAAAGAATGCTGTTATTGTTAATGGACAGGTATTGGAAATCTTTGTTGGAAGTGGAAGAATTTATTAATTTTCTATTTTTCAAAGTAGATGCCCCACTTTGCTACGGTTGTGATTATCTATTTTACTTTGTTATTCATCAAACAATAATTAAGAGAAAGCGTATTCCACTTAGTAAAGACGACGGCACTGACGACCATTTTGCCTATCCATTAGAAAATTCATGAAAAGTACATTTTGTCAAAGTAAAAAATTTCTTAATTAAATTATGAAATATCATATGAGTTCTTCGTTTAAACAATTAAATGGCGGTTCCTTATGGTTCTAAAAAAATTTGAAATGCGTCACCATGAATAAGAATTCTAGTTAGACCCGATCCAATGTCAGCGATTTGTATGGTATTTGGACGCACGTATAATCTTTTCCATTGTAATTGCAAAAATTTTAAAGCAATTAAAAAGTAACTTTTCTTTTGTTTTTCACATTAATGGATTATCTGGTTAGAGATTCATGACTATTGGGTATTGTACATTTATCGTTTTTTGGGATTTATGAATTCGAATCCGCCTTTGAAGGCCAAGAGATAATGGGGGAAAATGGCAGGATATGCATTCTCTTTTTCCTTGCAAACAACTGTGTATATTATTACTTCCTAAGTTTCATTTTAAAGAAATTTCTTAATATTATTTATCTATAATTTTAAAAACTTAAAATTATATTTATTATTTTTTTAAATATTATTATTTAACTTTTCTTTTTTTATCTAATCCTCTAATTTGTGTCATTTGACACTAACTACCATCGGTCATAATTAGTTACGAGATAGTCCAATATATTATTTAATTTTCGTGGATATAAAATTGTTTACACTATTTATGAATAAAAAAATCAGATTATATACTAAGAAATACAAGAGCAACTTAATTTTTTATTAATAATATTAGTTTTAACCATTTTTAAAATTTTTAATAATATTGTGACAAAAATATGAATAAATAGCGGTGCAAAACTGATTTATGTTGGAATGATATAACAGTAAAGCTAAGAGCGCCACTGAGCGGGCACAGTATCTTCAATTCCTTCTGGCATATGTTCTGAGATCTGTTTACCTTTCATTTTTTTCTTTTCTTCAGTTCCTTTGTGTCGTATAGGACTTGTTCTGCAGCATATTCCTTTTGATGCTTTTTGGTTCGTATTTTTAACAAAATAAATGCATAAATCAATGAATCCTTCCCTCCCTTAATCTGCATCAAAATGTAGTTTTCAGCGGTTCTGACATTCTAGTTTTGCAGAAAGAGGAGTATGAATGCAGATAATTAAACAATAAGCTATTATTTGACCAATTAATTGATTAGATGTATTGCATTATCCAAGAGCTCATTAACTTTACGTGAAAGTTAGATGCAACCCATAATACTGCAATCTGTATATAATTATAAATTTCACGTGGGCTAGTAAGATATTATGCCTATCACTTTTTAAATTTTGATAGACGTTCTAATTCACACCAATTTCACTTATTCCAAAGTGAAAATGATCAAAGTGGATAATTACACTACTTACTAATAGTGGGGGTGAAAAAAAAAAAGGCAGCCAAATATTAAGAGATTTTAATTCTAGTGATATTCTATATCCGATATGTTAGAATTTTAATAATATTAAATTTAATAATTCAAAAATTAATTAAAATATTAAAATATTGTAATCCATTGATAATAATAAAGTTAGATTTTATAATGGCGCTTGGTTACAATGTGGTTAATAGATTGACTTCAAATGTGAATCGGTCAGAGTCTTTACTTCTACAATCCTAAATTAATTAAGCATTATTCCATATAATGTTTAGAGTGTAATTCCTCAATTCTATGATAGCTAGGATTTGATAGGAGAAGAGAATTTGTACATAGGAATTTGGGATCTTGACTGGTGTTTGTGCGCGGATCATCTATCCCTAGTAGTTGTAGTTGTTATTGATTTATTTGATTTGGAAGGCCGTGACAATTTTTGGTTATGGATAATATGGCCAAATAAAGGTATTTATATATATTATTGTTTAATTTATTTGCATATAATTTATGGGAATTATATCTAGTTACATAGATTAATCAGATTATTTCACATAAAAATTTAACGATTAATATTAGAACCACAAATCGTATAAGTGTGGTCGGATGATATGCAAATTTGAAGAAAATATTGAGAAATGACAATTTCATAATCTGTTTCAATAATTCCAAAGTAAAAATTTGATATGAATTACAAAATTATTTCATAGACTCTTGTTGATGTGACTTCCATATTTAATATTATTTTATGATTTATTCTATATGACCTTCACAAAATTACGTATAAATTTCCAATATGTGTACCTTATGAACTTTTGTATTGTATATGTTTTCCCGAAAATTTTATTAGAAGCTGGGAAGTTGAGTACTGTGTTTTTGAATATGGATTATAATTATTCATTCCAATTAGTTTCGTGAACTAAATATTATATTGCTTATGTTTATTATGTACACTACCAAATCTTATTATACATTAAGCTTATTTTTTTTTTAAAAGTCAAATTTAATATGTTATATGATAACAAATCAACAATTAAATTTAGTGATCTACTGATATACTACTATATTAGCATCACACTATAATCATCTCCATTTCTCATTTTTCTAAAAAAATTAATGCTGCATAGTTGTGTTAGTAAGAGTGTTTTTGGGAAAAGGTTTTAGGATATGTTTAATTGCATAAATGTTGTCTCCATGCGTGAAACACATTTTTTGGGAAAAAATTCATGAGCCAATTTTTAAAAAATTTTCATTCAATTTTGAATGAATACTAATTACCGTTTATGAAATGCTATTAAAGGAGGTGAAAATCAGAGTTTTACCGGTTAAGAGTTTATGGAATGCTTGAAAATTTTCAGAAATTTTTTTCGATCAAAGCTAATAGTTTAAGGAAGTTTTTTGGCCAGTTCTTCGTTTATTATCATCAAAATGCGTATAGAATTAAATTGGAGTGGCAAGCACGCTTGAAAAAATGAAGCTTTTGGAACCGAGCTACAACTGAGCCAAGCGATTAGAGTTGCAAACTCAACAAGAGGAAAGAAATGATAAATAATGTGTTAAAAGTACTTAATGAATGGATCCCATTGAACCAAAATTCATGTGAGTTTGATTTGTTGAGACCTAATCTATTTAGATTTGCATTTTAAATGGGCCTATTTTTTGTTTGTACATGTTAGATTGATTCATAAGTTAATGGGTCCATTTTTCAATCCAATATATTCATTCCAATTAGAAATGTACACAGACTAGACTTTCAAGTTTTGAGCCGGGTTTTTTAATATATAATTACACAAAATGCATAGTTTGAATTTGTCTTGACTTGTTTAATTTTTTTAAAGAAATTGGCTTGACTTGATAGTCTAATTATTATTATTATTTTAAGTAAAAATAAATTTTTATATAAAATATATATATTTAAAGAGATAATAGAATATTTAAATATGTAAAATATTCAATTATGTCAAATTAAACTTTTTATATTAAAAATAATTATATATAACTATTTTTGCAATATATAATTATACTATTAAAATTATATTAATATAATTGGGCTAGTCCGAGTTGGTCAACTTTTTTTTTTATCATGGCCTAAACTTAGTTCAAATAAGAATCAGATTATTAAAAAAGTTTAACAAGTCTATCAAGTTATAAAAAAAGTTCAAACCCTATATTTTTGTAGCTTGACTCATGTATAGCTCTAGTTCCAATGGCCAATGCTCCTTATTAGATCATAATTTTGCTCAAAAATTTCTTTAAATTATAAAATAACAAAGTTAAAAACAATATATGTCTAATTGTCTAAAACATATTCCATAACAAGCTTATGTCTACTTGCCTAAACATAACAAAGTGCTAAGATAATTAATAAAAGCATAGCAAGGTTTAAACATTTTAATCCTTAAAGCATTTTTTTTATGGTGAGCAAGAAATCTTGAAGCTTCATATCTACTCACATTTAACTAAAACTTACATCCACATGAAATGCATCTTACATTTTCATCTCCATTTTCCTTCAAAGTCTTTTGGAGATAATTCCAAACTTGAAAATGATGTGGATGAGGAGGTGGAACTTGACCATTTCCATCCCTAATGCTTGCTTTTGTACATTCATTGACAAACTTGGAAATAATTAAAACAAAATAGTAATTCATGAACATTGAAAAGTAATATCAAAACATAGGGGAAAACAAACATACTTTCACAGAAAATCGAAGATTAAATCAACAATATGTAGGAATTCAATTCATGCTTATGTATGACATTATTAACATAAATACTAAGGTAATCGATCATTTGTTTGAGATCTGCACTACCAATAATACAAGCTAGCATGCTTTTAGCTCAACTTTTCGAAAGCAAATTAAATTAGAGAGAAAAGATCAAATTTCTGAAGTAGATGATAGAACAAATTATCAACAATGAACTAGAACCAATAAGTTTAACAAAATATAATAAAAATTGAATCTATAACTTTAACTCATCAATAGAGTACACAAATTTCATCAACAAAATGTATCCAAAAAATATATCATTAACAAAATTAATAACAAACTAAACTCAAGTAGAAAATTATTAATAATCCTTTTATTTTCAATTAAGACTATGAAAGTAAATTAAAAGAAATTTTACAATAAGATTTATTGAGAGAAACTCTAAAAGCATCAAATTCTTTTAATACATAGCATAGTTATAGCCATATATATATGAGAAAATTTTGTATATGTGATAATCAAGTGAAGATGCAAAGAATAGAAAGGATTATTGACAAAGAGAAAAAGCAAAAGTGAGAAAAAACTTAAGGTTTCCAAGATTGAAAATTAGATAGCAACAATAATGATATTTAACCACTTAATATATGTCATAAATTTATTAAAGGTTATGATAAATTATAGCATTATGCAAATTGTCAGAAGCCATATCATGTCATTGTTATGTAATACACCATAAATATACTTATATTTTGGCTTAAATACATTCATGTACTAGTTTTGGTCCTTCCATTACATGAGTATTATCATTTATTGGACCATCTTCATCTTCTTCTTCACATTCCTAACCTATATGTCAATAAATAATGATATTCTTAAATTCTAATATACTACTTATCAATAAAATAAAGTCAAAATTTGTGCTATTCTTGAATTTGAAAATATTACCACAAAGTGTGAAATAAGGAAGCCAACTATGTGTATAAAGGAGAGCTTCAACCTTTTTGGGAAGAAAATAACTCATGTACTTGTTTAACATACATCATCCAATACTAAGGGCTAATTCGAAAGCCAAAATAGTTACAAGTACACTTATCAAATCATTAGCCATATTAACTAAGATGGGTCATCTAACACTATGATCCTTCCATCATTTCAAAACATTCAAATCTTTATCTAGTAGAAAAATTAAGCTTTAACGTATTCAAATATGCTTCCAATTGAGACTTCAAAGTTATGATAATATCATGCTCATCATTATCCATCAAAGAAGCCTACACCTATTTACACATTTCATGCAATAAAATAAACAATAAAAATACATTAAAATTAACCTAAAAAATGATACATTATAAAATATAAGTTAATAGAATGTAAAGGTTCTACATCAGCATTTGAATTAACACTTATTAGTATCAAGGAGCCCCCAAAAGCTTGGCTTTGATGACCTTGAGTATGTGATGAGATTGACAATTTCTTTACATATTCATTATAAAGTATATTTAGCTTATTCTTACCACATTCAACCTTTCTCCAAAACCATGATGATTATTCTTAGAATAGTAACACTTTAACATTGAGAACTTCACACATCAATCAAGAATAATCGCCATTGTAAGTAAAGCATTGTAACCACTCTAATCCTTGTTAATTTTTTTTTTCATACGATAAGCTATATCTTTTAACACATCATCTTCTCCATTCAAATGTTCCAAGAGAAATAATTTAATTTTTCAAACTTAGAGCAAAGTATAAATTGGCAATTGGGTAATTTAAATCAAATGTCAAGTTTGTCATATCATAAAATGATTTTAAAAATTCATATATTTTCTTTCCCCTACTTTACTCCTCAATTGATAGACAAAGTGTGTAATTTGAATCATGACAAGCAACTATAGATGATGCATTCTATACTTTAAATCAATTGAAACATTGAATAGGTAGAGTTCCATCTATTGGATACATTTAATACTAAATATGCAAATGTACGAGGGTGAATATCTTTGAATGACTTTTCAAAATACTTCATCCTAACATCCAATGCCTTAAGTTATTTAATGCTTTTTCTAATTTTTTTTCCATTAGTAATGAAAATTACTTTCAATCCTCCTTGAACAATCATATTTAAGATGTTAGCATAACATTTAATGTGAAAGAATTCACTTTCATAGAGCAAGGCATTGGAAAGATAAAGCTATTCTTTCATAATAGATTGCATACTATAGTTAGAGGAAATATTATCTAATGTCATAGAGAACATCTTGTTATATATCCTTCACTTTTCTAAGTTTCTATTACCATCCTACCTAATTCAAACCTTGAATATAAAGGTTTCATATCACAAAGAGCGAGAATCTTACTAACTAGCTTTTGTTCTAAGTTAACATAATAAGACCATGTTTATTCTCATATATCATTGTTAAACTTTACCCTAACTGCACAATAAAATGCATGACCATAAACTTATTTACAAACATTAGAATTCTATAATGATACATAATAGAACATGAATGTGTAAACTACAAACAAAGAAGGCAAGCATGAAAGTAAGGAAAGAAACCACGTGCTTTGTTAAAAGTTATTATTCATGTGTGTGTATATACAAGTTGAAAATAAACAAGTTTCCACACTACAACATGTAAGAATTTCTCTATAAACCAAAATTTCAAAGCTAGATGATTAATTATATTTTCTATAATTTTATAACAAATAAATTAATATGACTTTAGATGTTAACCACTAGATTTTATAAACTTATGGCCAAATAGTGGCTTATGAGCCTAACTAAAAGCTCATAGGTGAAAAAGGTCTATCAAAGAGCAAAAGCACATTTCTATCTAGACAAATTACAATAAAGAGGAGTGATGCTTCCTTAAGTGCATAGTGGGGAAGACTTTTTCCAATCTTCAGGTATGTAAAACATTTACTGTTAAAGCATTTCTTTAAAATTAACTTGTTTTTGTTAAAGAAATTCTTACTAAATGCTAAGAGACATACTTTTTAACATCAAAGTATAAATAAATTGCTAAACAAACATGAAACAAAAAGATGGTTCTCCTAAACAAGTGAACAATATAAACCCTACCTCAATATTGATTTATTTTGTTTCTTAGATTTAAATTTAAATGTTAGTTAAAATACAAAATAATACCTATAACTAGAATAGGTGAATAATTAAAGTGACATTTTGACTAGAATAATACGAAAAGATCTTAAATAGTAGATTACATATATAAAAGTAAATATTAATCGAGTTCTAACAAATTTATAGTAAAAAATTAATGCAATAATAAGTAGTAACGAAAAGCAAAAGCAACAATAATATAAAGTTGAGTATAGAAGATAAGAGAAAGAAGAACAAATTACCTTTTATGCAATCATAGCTTGCTTTGGTGGCAATCCAATAGTAGGAGTGTAAGGCGGGGCAAATAGGCTAAGCTCGCATAGACTTACCCATTTAGCCAACATTTTTTACTGGTAAAATTTGTTAATATTGTAAGTACTCATAAGAAGCTGGCAAGTACTTATGGGTAGCCACCTTTTTTTTTAATAAAATTGATTATAATATTAAATACATACATACATACATAAAAAATTAGAGATCGAATTTTAAATATAGTGAATAGTATAAAACCCTTGAAGAGGTATTAAATTAGATTCAATTAAAAAAATATTTTTTTGTTAATTATAATTAGATAATTAGATTTTTTTTATTTTATATAAGGAGCTAATTAAGTAAAGTTAAAAAAATCATATTAGATCATTAGACATTGGAGTAAATTTGATTAAAGTTTTTAAATACTTGAAAATTTTAAAAAAAATTAGTTTATGGGTATTCTCAGGTTTACCCATGAAAATTCACGATTGTGCGAGTTGCGTACATAAGCTTGTGTGATAAATGGGCTACACATAAGTTACCTGCAATTAGCCTACGATTGTGGGTAGCCCGTGAAACCTACAAGCTCCAAGCTAGTTTTACATCTCTATCTAACAAGAAGGATAGTCCATTGGTGTAGTAGTATGGCTTGCTTTGGAGGGCTATAGTGGTTTGCAATTGCTTAAGCTTTATTGCTTTACTAGGGAAAGTTTTTAAGAATTTAAGGACTTAGCTTTTGAAAGACAAAGAAATAACATTTTCTGATTTCTGAATAAGAAAGGAATAAAGAATTTAGTGGACCACATTGTTAGGTTATGGGTTAATAGGTTAGGTTGGATTAGGTAGGGTCCTAATATGTTATTGGGTAGTATTTAGTATAAAAAAACAAAAAAGACAGCTAGTTCATGCCCTTTGCAGATTCGGTCTATTTCGAATCAAGGTTCATCGGCCTTGGCTTATTTTAAGCTTATTGTTTTTACTCTATTTTTAAATAGATCGATTAGTAAAAAATTTACAAATCAATCTTGTTACACCTTTTTTATTTATTAATAAATTAGAAATTATTATATGAGAAAAAATAGTTAAGGTAACTAATAAAGTCAATTAAGTTAGGGATCTTATGTGAGAAATATAGAATAAATTAAGGTTAATCAAATTAAAAACATAAGAATATGAATTTGGTGAAACTTGGATGGAAAAATTTTATTAAAATCATGAAGTATGAAGTTTTGTATTGATATAAGTGAGTATATGGGTATGGAAGAGGTTTAGGAGAATTTTTTTAAAAATGTCCCTAAGGACCTATTTTTCTTTATTTTAGCCCCCACACCCTAATCCTTCTTATTTCTTTATTTTTTAAGTTCTCTTAACTCTCTTTACATAATCTCTACTCTACCCCATTAATTAAATAAGGAGAACTTTTATTTTTCTTAATTTTTTTATTCAATTGAGGTAAGAACATCGCTTTCATAAAGAATCTCTCTTATTTCTTTTTGGTTGATGAAGGGTTTGAGGTTTATTTGATTTTGTTGGATATTCTATGCCCTAACTCTAGAAAATATGAATTTTGATGTGATTAAGATTGAAAGATCTTTAAACTAACTTTTTAGCATCTTCTTCCATATAAAGTAAGTGGATAATCTAGTTATATCTATAGATTTTGTGATTATATAATAATATTAAGGAAATATAGGTTGTTATGTAATTTTTTTTGAATCTGATTTATTTTGATATGGTAGAAGTAATAAATAATAAAGAAAGATGATACGATATGTTAGATGAGTGTATTAATAATTATATTAAAGTTTGGTGTATTATACATGTGTTTAGAAGTTATATAAAGGTAGATTCATAGTGAATTTTTTTTGTAGAAAACTAAAATTTTCATATATGAATTGATTAGTAAATCGATTCTAGGGGTTAGAGGCAAAAACTAGGTAGGTGAATCAATTCATTAACTATAAAATTTTATATTGATTTTGAAGGGACAGAACTCTTTCATCTTATGTCCATTTTAAACAAATTACCAATTATTTTAAAGATAATTGAGCCTACTTTTAAATGAAATTAGTTTCAAATCAAAATCTTGTATATAGTTTGAGATATTATCAAAAGAGTGGATAGAGGTTAGTAACTTAGGATTTAAAAAAATAGACTTTTTATGTTTATTTTGTAAAAGGCATAACACTTTTAAATCTTGACTGATTTAGGTGAGTGGGTAGTTTATAGAAAGTTAATTGAATCTACTTTCATAAGAAATAAGTTTTATAATCAATCTATTTATAATTTTTGGATCATCAATTAAACATTATTCAAAAGTTATAACTATAGTGACACTATAGTCAATTATCCCCAACCTATTTTATGTTTTCATGCTTTATAAGGATCCAACATGGGGTGTTCGATCTTTAAACATAAAAAATAAGTAGTTTATGCTATTTGTATGATAAGTACACAATAAGATGATTATGAAATGTAATATTTATAAGTTATCCTCATGAATTATAGAGTAGGAAAAAGGAAAAAGAGATAAAAGTGGAATACTTGGGAATCCTTGAAGCAAATCGACATTCTTAGGTGAGCATATATCTATTTTAAGAACTTTTCTAATTAATTTTCCTATATTCAATTTTTTCAATTTACTAGGATAATATGTTGTAAAATTAAGAGATTGAATGTGTGTAGATGTATACCTCAATATGAATGAATATGAAAACTTATGATTTTAGTTACTTCCTATTATGATAAAGATCATGGTGTGCAATAATACTTTCAAAGCACTCTTTGTTTCTTATTAATTATTATTGATTGACCTTTTATAAATAATACGATGAAGACATTATATGGGTTATTGCTTGGTTATGATGAATGTATGCTTTAATTGATATTATAATTGTGATTATGCTTAGCTTGTGACCACACATAAAAAGTGTGGAACTACCTTTTAACAATTAGGTGTGCTTGTATCAAAATATGAATGTGTTTGAAGTTATCATATTATGAACGAGGATGATTATGATGGTAAATTGATTACCTAGTATTGTGGCTAAATTGAGATTTAGATATTATGAGATATAAAATTTTTGTGATATGTATATATATGAAAATGCGATTCAGCTTGTACTGCTAGAATATAATTGGTATCAATGTGAGAAAATGACTTAAAGCTGGATATGAGAAATGTGATCAGTTGACTTTATTAAGATATAGTCAATAATATTATAAACCGAATGTATAACTTCGTAAAATGATGTGAATAAGATGTTTTTATAGCATAAAGTTTTAATAATGCAATTATCTTATGTTGGAATTAGAAAAGAAGAGAATCCTATTTTATTATCATATTCTTTTTATTCGATATAGAATTGATAAGACAAGGACTAGATGTTTTAGAATGATATACTAGTACCCTTAAAGTAAATTAATATTTAAAAAAATAATATTTTTAATGCTTAAAGTTTGATTCAAGTAAATACTTAACATGTGTTATTTGATTTCTTTATAATGGAGTTAAAATCATTCAGAAAAAAGTGTCTAGTTTTATAATATAATATGATTTGGACCTTCTTAGATTATAAAGTTTTAGTATTTTAATTATTTTACATTTAACTTAAGAGGTCCTTATTTATGAAAATCTTTGGTTTCTTTATGATAATTTTTTTAAAGATATAAGAGATTGATATTATAAGATGGTAGAGTGATATAATTAAAGTTTATTGAGAGCCTCGCATTTTAATATTTTATTTGTATAAGCTTAATTCCAAACAAACTACTATGCAAAGGTAAATTTTGATTTTAAAAGTTAACATTGTAGAAACATAAGAAGTTGATGACCTAGGATAATTTATTATGTTATGATTTGAACTTGGAATCAAAATGTTTAGGAATAAGATAAGTAAAACTTTTATGTTTACAATTTATGATTATAAATGGCAAAAAAAAGGATTGAAAGGTAAACATGGATATTTTGCAACATCTAAAAGTGGTTAGACATCATTAGATAGATATATCCCACTCTAAATTAATATATTGATAATAAATTATTTGGATGTTATAATTTATAATTCTTATTATAAATGATGCTAATCATGCACCTATTCATATGTAAATCTTTAATAGTATTGCTATAAATCATAATGTATTATAAAGTTAATCTTGTGGCCATGTATGAATAATTTAGGAATAATACTTGTGATGAGTTAGAAATTATCTACTTGAGAAAATATTGTTTGAATAGGCTTATGAGACATGGCAATGATACAATTGGTTGTTGATTAATTATGATTGAAATGTGATTGTAAATGATGATTATATCATGCAAGGAACTACATCATTATCTTTATGCTGAAAATTATAATATGATTTATATTGAAATATGAATGAGTGTTGTGACCATGTGAAAAGGCATGGTGATATTGTTGTTAGTGTATTGTGTTATATGCTTTGATTTGCCCTGTGATCATGAATAACTGATTTGCTTTAAGATTGTATTGAAATTGTGACTTGTAGAGCTAAGCTTTATTGTGCATATTAGGATGAGAATTATACCATGAGTGGCATTTGAAATGAGAAATGTGACAGGAATGATGACGTGAAAACCGGATGAAAAATTCTTAGTAAAAAGTTGGGTAGGTTATAAGGTTAGTCTGGGAGGAATAAGGATGGAAATATGGGTAGGATATGAGGTTGGACTGGGAGTTAAAAGGCGGATGTATATTTTTATTATATATTGTTCTTTATTGTGATGTAAAATGAAAATTTAGTTATCCTTGAATATTTCTGTTGACATGATCATGATGACCTAGATGGGTTAAGCCCCAATGGCTATTTGAGAATAAGACTATTGGCTATGATTAAATTCTTAAGATAGTTGGTATTTGAAACTGAGATTGTAAATGACTATGTATAAAATAGTATGTTTGCTAGCCTTGCTCTACTTGTAGTATTGAATTGACTTCTCTATAATATTATAATTGAATTGAATGAATGTGGAATCATGAAGAACCGCTTTTTAGGTTCTATTATTTATATATGTGTAATGGTTGATACAGGCATAGGTACGGAAGTGTGACTGCTAAATTATTAAATAAAGTAAAGTTGTCAGGTGTGAGTATTGGAAACCAATTAGTCATTTTATTATGTTGCTATTGGAATTAATTGAAATCATTTACTAATGATGATTCCTTTTATAGATGTACATTCATTGAGATTATAAATCTTATTTCATTCTTTAACATTTTCAGGATATAATCTTAGGAATATTAAGTTGCAAAGTTTATATGAGAGTCCAAGGTAATCTTAGAAGGACTTAATAGTTGAGATTAAGTTGGAATCAAATTTAAGGATTAGAGATAGAGATAAAGTTGTATAATTTTAAGTCACTAAGAAAATAGAAGAATTTTTGTTAGATAGAATTAATATAAATAGTATTAAAACTAGTGGAAATTGGATAATAAGATCCACGTCAGTCATGATTGCGCTTGGGTCATGACAGATCTGCCATGTAATGAGTCTAAGGCCCATTAAACACACCTATTTCTTCTAGTTTGACTATACTTATTGTAATATTCATCACCTTTGTTAGAATTGACACATTTGATTTCTATCTACTTATATCTAAAATAATCATCAATGAAGGTGATAAAGTACTTGTATCCACTCATAGCACCAAGCACAATGAGTCTACTACATTACTATGAATTAGTTCTAGGACTTCTAATTTTTTACTTATCATACCCAATCTATTTCTAACAAGAAGCTTTCCTTTGATACAATCTAAACACGTGTCAAAGTTTGAAAAATAAGATTGTTAAGGACTTCCTCCTTTATAAGCCTTTGCATCCTCTCTTTAGAAATATGCTTCAAATGTTTGTGCCACAACATTGCGGATGTCTTATTGATTCATCCTTTCTTCTTTCCAACAATGGTGCTTGTTGAGTTGGTAAAATTTCAATCAAAATCAATCCTATATAGTTTATCACATAATTAACCAGAATTAAGGTGGAAGAATTATAAATTAAGTTAAATTTCTAATTTCCAAAATAATATCAAAGCAACTTAAATGCAAGTAAAAGTAGTATTAAATTTTAGTGTTATGATAAGATAGAAATATTGGTAGTGAGTGAAAAGGAGGGACATGAAAAAATATTTTAAAAGGTAATCAAGGTTGTTTTGCAGTAAACGTATGTATACATGGGCACAAAATCTATTTATAATTTACGCGGGCATGCGTTGATCTTGGCAACCATCTTTTCTATGGATGATAGAGTGATACGTAACAACATAATATGCTGTTCTAAAATAATTAATGTTGGATTAATCATTTTGTCTTATAAACTCTGAATTATATATAACAATTTGAATTGAATTAATGCTATAATTTCACCTGTTAAAATTTTGCATAATATATATTATTATTTAAATCTATAAATTTAAAAGCAACCAATATTATCTTAATCCAAAATTCTTTAATATATTGCAGAAGTAATGTCTGCTGTCTTATGCAAATAAATTGATGGGTCCGTGATCTATCTTCGTATTCTTTATATCAATACAGATTCCAAAAAGTGGAATCTAAACAATGTATATATATGACCTATCCACTCGAGCACTTATCATTTGTGATAATTTCATTATTCATTGGAAGTCATCTAATTAATTTGGTTTTAATTTGTTAATTAAGTATCAGTCTGTACTGCATGCTTCCAATAAACTATATATGGTCTATATTAGTCATTAAAGATGCAATTAAACTATATATGCTTTCAAAAAGTAATCTAACTTATATCATCCTCATAATAAGTTAAAAATTCAATATTATTATCAGATGACTCATTTTTCATAAATTCTAATCGAATTTATTTTCCATGTATTGATGATATGGTTGTATTTATGCTAACAACATATGAAACACTACTATTATGTATATCATATTTTTCTATATTCATATTATTCCATATTGTACTTGTGAGAAAATATGGAATATGTGATAATTAAGAAAAAATATTATTGTAAGTAGTAATACGATTATATTGTTGGTGCATGAAATGTAAATCCAATTAATTATACTATATAATACTTAAAATTTGTACTTTACACTTTAAATTTGATAGTCTGAAGTTCCGAAGATATTTTTTTGTAGGAAAAATTTATTTTTTTATATATAAATGAAGAAGTACTATATATTTCTATAATTTGTAATTAAAAAATATAATGCCTAAATGTATGATAATAAAAAAAATAACTTTCTCTATAAAAAATGAGAAATTATTTTTTTTAAATTCTACATATTTAACATCGAACATTTATACCATTTTCTTACCACTTTTATGTTCTATAATTATATTTTTATAAAAGATATTTTTCATTAAAACAAATAAAGCTTGTCCTACCCGATTTTTTTGGATACATCAATAAATTAAAGTTTGATGAATAGAGCCAAACTTAGTACTGTTGTATCCATTGCCTCGTAAAAATATAAAACCCAAAGAAGCTTCTTATGCCAAGCAGCCTTATAAATTATCTTTAACATAATTAATTCAACATACTAATTAATTACTTTATATATATTGTGTATGAAAATATCTTAATAAACAGGAATAAGTGAAATTTTTATAACCTGAAAAAAAAAAAAAGAGTCGATGAATTTTATAATATTTATGGATAATGTTCTTCTTCTATTGTAGCCACAATATTCCGAAAGAGACTTCAGATTAAAACATTTTATGAGTTGATTAATCAGACCCACCCTGTAACCTTTATCCATACACTTTTGAAACCTCAATCAAACCCTATTTTAAGGTTCAATCCACATTATCCGTTTTAATTCAAAGTTTTAAGTTTCAAACGGGTTTTAATTATATATATACTCAATAATTGGTATCGGAGGCCAATAATTTTGAATTCTATGATTGATAAATAGTACTTTGATGATTGAATTTGATGGAAAATGTTGTGCTTTTTTCATCATAAGTTGACAGCCAAACATTATTTGACACATCTGCGCAGCTTGGTAAAAATGATGTTATAATTGTACTTGTATTTTGCAACACAACTAGTTGGAAGAATATTCCCTTAATTAAACTAATTTCTTTGGAGCTCAATTAAATGGGCCACTCAATCTCACGAACTATCGTTTATAAATATTCCTACTTTGCTAGCTTCAAGATCACGGGTTCTGGGGTTATCGCTCTGATGGCAACCCTCCTTTCTCTCTATCCCCATCATTGCATGGTAAATATATTAAGTATGATTCCTCAATCAACTGAATCACAGCAAGAAGAATAAAAATGAAATTTAGAGTGTGTTTAAATATGGTTTTGTTTTATGTTTTTAAAAATTATTTTTTTCTCAAAAATTATTTTTGGATTGAAGGAAAATCAAATTAGAGGGTAGTTGATATTATAAATAAGAAAATATTTTATCTAATTACAAAACTATGGAACAAAAAAATAAATTCAAAAATTAACTAAAAATTATTTTTATTTTTTAGTTTTTAAGTTATAGATTTAAATAACAATTTTTAAAAATAGATTCTAAAAACAAATTGTCAAACATATTCTTTTATTTTTAAAAATAATTTTTTTAAAAAAAAATAGAAAACAAATAAACCCTTAAATTCTCTTTTTCATTTCATTATTTTCCTATATATTCTTTCAAACAATGACTAACTAAGATGCAGTATCTTATAATGCATCCATAACTTTAAACAATTAAATTTTATTTAGTCTACATATTACTACAAAAATTAATGAATGTGAACCATTACATTTAGTAATGCACCATAATAATAATTTTAAATCCTTGATTCTTATGAATGAAGCTTGTAACTTGTAAATGATATATAACCTGATCATTTGAAACTAGCTTGGTTGGTGTCACGGATCGACAACTCAATAATCGGGACGTGCAGTGCTTAGACCTTCACCACTTGAGGAATAAGCCAACTTATCGGTTAGAATATAACGGGCCAAACATATAAGTATAGCACAATCAGGACAATCATAAGCACATGAGTATCATATAAAGGCAACAACAATGAATAAAATACAATTCGAACACATGCGGGCAAATGCAACAAAAAGCAGCTAAATTCGGAACAAACGATTTATAGAAGAGGGGCTACTTCTTTTATTAATATGATCCTTCATTACAATGTTGAAAATGTGCGAGGGAAGCACCAAGCCGCACATTCTATCCCCTAGGCTAGTGCCAGGCTTCCACCAATGTCACCAGGCACTCCCCTCCTAAAGAGTATTATGAACCAAACTCCATTTTGTAGGAGTAGACATATTTTTTTCAAGCTGTTATAAGGGGTTTTGGACAAGCTCTAGGTGAAATTTCTCTACCAAAATACATCGATACAAAGATAATAATCCAAGGATAACACCATGTACTTTCCTACTCGTAGTGGACAAGTTTCCTTGGTAAAAAATACAAGCAAAGTCCAAAATGGAAAAAATTAGGAAAAATTGTACACAAGTTAGATTGGTCCCAAATTTGGGCTACAAATGCTTCATCATATGCTTGATTTATCTGCCAAGTTTCGTCCCAATCAAAGCTTGTTTACCTGTTCATTTGGTTCACAAGGTCGACTTGTGACACTGCCAGTCAAACTTTCAAAAATTCTAATTTAGTTTAATAAATAAACCAAGGTCTAGCTAATTTGAAATTAATTAAACCGGGCCATTAATTTAATCCTGTTGATCATTGTTCTAAATTACATATATAAGGTAAATTATGCTTATGTTGTTTGGTGAAATTGTGAATAAATATTGAAATAAACACTCATTTAAAATAAAATTATAAAAATTTAGATCATATAATTTGATGGCGGAATTACACATATTGTGATGTAAGCACACCCTTATTGATTTGCTTAAAATTTTATGTAAAATTATGCATTTTATTCGAAATACTTCACTGATTTTTAAATTTTACTTTAGTAAAATGTTAAAATACATTTCACCTTAATTTTCGAGCCCTGGTTTTGTCACTTTCAGAATTTAATTAAATATCATGGTTATGAACCCATATTTAAAGCGATTGTATATTTGGGCTAATCATCATGAAGGTAATTAAACAATAAAATGCTACTTTGATGTTGATGTTTTCGAAACGATCGAACTAGTTGTGTGATCGAATTTTGCACACGAAGTGAGCAGAACAGCTCATGGGAGGATGTCGCTGTTCAAATTTAGCTTTCGAAAGTAGAAAGGAGGAGGAAGCAAGCAGCCAGAAGCAAACAAAAGTCACTAGGGCTTTATAGGATTGGGGTTCTGCGTAACCAACCAATAATGCATGTTAAACAACCATCAATCAGTTTCCACGTAAATGAATGTATGTCTTATATTTCTCATTGATTTGATGTGCCTCTTTAATTATTAACGAAGGGAATGCCTCATGTGATAGTCATGCATGGATTTCGTTGATCAACATAAGTTGGTGATCACCTGTGATTTTATACAATCTTCCTTCTTTTTCTTTAATTATTAAGAAAGGGATGGAAATAGGAAGTTATAATTAATCTTTTCGTATCCTCTAAGATTCTCCATTTTTTAAATTTATATTCTTTTGAAATATTTATAAACATCTAAATAAAAAAGAGAAAAGTAATAATTTGATCATTCATTTCTTTCCTTCCCATCTTGTCATCCTATCTTGTCTTGATGTCTTCTCTTTTCTTTCTCTTCTAATATATATATATATATATATCATAATTGGATATACATATTATTTAAATTTTTTATGATGTATTTGAATGAAGGAGAATTAAAAAAAAAGAGAGAGAAGAAAAAGATATTGTATAATCTCTTTTTTTTTTAAGAATCGGTGCTTTTTATAGTGTAATAGGTAAAAATTGATGCACGAAACATGTGGCACAAGCCAACTTTGCGTTGGTCCACATGAATAATGTGTGAGTAGGGGTGCAAATGGGCTAGACGAATTATTGGGAGCCTATGACCCGGCCTAATTAAGACCTAACTCGGCTCGACTTATTTAATTAAATGAGCCAGATTAAGTTTAGTATAAATTTTTTTTTAATTAAACAGGCCAGACTTTTTTATTTTAAGCCTATCTTATAGGTCTATCGGGCCGGCCTATTTAATATTTTTTATTTAAATTTATTTAATATAAAGGTAATGACATATAATTTTTTTTTCAAGTCCATTATATAGATTAAATATTTTGAATGTTTGTTATATAATTTATGGTGAACTAATTTGCCTTTATTGTTAACCTTTGATGTTATGATAACTTAATATTATTTTACTTTTAATTAAATATTGAATATTTAAATTAGTAATTTTATGTTATGAGTATATGAATTTATTTCTTTGTTAATTAGTTCTTATATAAAATTTTGTATTAATTTTAGTATTATTATGAGTATTTTAAGAATATATTGATATAAGTTTATATAAGTTATTGACTTATTTAAGGCTTTTTTACAATAGGCCTTTTAAGTTTTAAGTTATTAGCCTATTTAAAAACTTATATTTAAAGTAGACTTTTAAATAGATTAACAGGTTAGGTCAGACTTTTAAAACAGGTCAGGCTCGGGCCTGAAATAAAGTTTTATATAGACTAATAGGTCAGGCTCGAGCCAATGTTTTGTAATATAAGCCCGGCTTATTTAAGGCAAAATCTAATTCGGCCCAACCCATTTGCACCCCTATGTGTGGGACTACATAATATTAGAACAGAGCCAAATTTTTTTGAAATTATAAATATTCCCCTTAATATTAACAGATTGCCACATTGGATTGAAGAGTTGGAAATGAGCTTCCAACATCATGCACAGAGGCAGCTAGGAAAACGTAAGTGTGGTGGCCCACTTTGGAAAGAAGCTTCTCGGGTAAGCTTGTCTCTGGAGAAGGCATAAGTTATTCGTTATGACATTCAGGATTTGCGAAGGGAACCCTTTCAGCTCTTCCCAACCATGTTTAAATTGTAGTGATTAGTAGAGTCAAGTTAGTAACTTTACAATGGTAAGTGAAGAGAATCACACAGCTGATGACTATTCTTGGTTTATAACATCTGCTGTTGCTTCTGTTTAGTGTTCCCCCAACTGAGGCAGGGAATGCTGGAGAAGCTAGCAGAGTGCTACTTCCAGCTATGGAGGAAGAACCTCATCCCATTGGCTAGAGCTCTTTCTTCCGGACACAATATTTATGCATCAAATATCTTAGCAAATTTTTATTATTTCAGTGGTTGTATATATTTTTATGGCATGCAATGCCTTCATTTATCATGGATTTAGATGGCCATTGAATTTTGGATATGGCACTCGTCTGAAACAGAATAAATCTAATGTTGTTAATATTTGATTGACTTTTTATACTATATATATATATCAGCCTGGTTGCCATATTACATTGAAAATACTTTGCCGCTCTCTACCTCTTCAATTTTGGTGCCATGTTTGAAATGCTATCAAGGATTCACCCAGCTTTCATCTCCATCCATCATGACACCTTCACTGATGATTGGACTAAATAATTAGGATTTCACTAATAACTATATAAAATTTTGGGGCCTTCTTATAATTTCATCATCTCCTTTGCATACCACTCCAAATAACACTCCAAATCATGGTAATTATCATCCCTAACTGAAATCTATGGTCCTCTGACTTGCACATCACCCATTACACTAGAGCAATCTTTTTTGACCCTTGCACAGTAGAAATTGTTTTAGGGGCTCCTAGGAAAGGAGGGAAAGAAATGAGAATTTTGATTAATCAATTAAAAACCTCCAAACATCCTCAAATTTTATTATTTTTGTGGAACTCCAAATTAGGAAGATTTTATAAATATCCAAACAAGAGAGGAAAAAAAACCATTTTTTTAACCATCTATCCTTATTCATATCCTTTTCCTATATCTTCTCTTTGTCTTCCCTTTTCTTTTGTATCTCTCAAACATACTATTCAAAATTAGAGAAATATATCTTTCTTAGATGTCTTATCCTCCTTCCAAACTTTGCTTTAGAAAAAACCATCTCATACAATGATGACTTTACTTCGAATTAACAAATTTGAATTTATTTTATTTAAATTCTAATTATTATTAATTTATGATTATTTTATATTATAAATTATCTTCTTATTAAGTTTTTATTTTGTATTAGAGTAAGATTGAAATTGATTTCTTATCAAATAAGTATTTTTGAAGTTATAAATATTTGTATTGATTAAAGGTTAAAAGCATGAGAAAGTTGTAATATAAATACTTATGAGAGTTATGTGAGAACCCCCATAAAAATTCAAAAAATATATAACAATGATAATTAGGAAGTTATGAGATTATAATTAAAAATATTTATATATATTATTTTATAACCTTTTGATAATATGGTGGATATTTTTTCATTTCCGGATTTTTCCCTCAGAGTTTAGAATTTTTTATGTTAAGTTATGCATGTGATTTATTATATATTTTGATTAATTTAATTATTTGATACTTTGAATATCTAAATCTATATAATATAATAATATTATTGCTGGTGATCATAACAAATAATCCTTACATTACAATTATTGAATAATTATTAAGGGAAGATAACCGACCTTAAATAAATTCTTTTTTTTTTTTTTTGCTTTTTATCTTGAGGAGATTCGCACTCACCCTCCTTGATTCTCCTTTCCGGCTTATCACCCGCAGGAAAAATATTCTATCACTTCGTTAATTGTGAAAATTTAGTGACATTTTCATATAAATATTATCAAATATATTATTTTTTAATTTAAAATTTTAATTTCTTTAAAATCAAATATTTTCTTGACAAAAATAAATGATTTTTTACCAGATTAGATTGATCTTAAAAAAATAATATAATTAATAACATTTATATAGAGTAGTACTGAATTTTTAGTGCTAACATAGTAATAAATTTTTGTTTTCCAAGTGGAGCCAAAAATTACAGCCTGTGGGTTGCTGCTGCAATTTAATAACCTTCTCCTTCTTCTGTGTTTTATCATTTGTGTCTGCGGTTTCAGTATCACTCTGATTATCGCCGCAAATGAATAAGGAAGAAGGAACTTACGATGCACGCTTTCTCTTTAAATAGCCGCACGTCGTCGTCTTGCTAGATTCCGCCAAAATCGGTTGCCACCTCCACACATACATGCAACGTCATGTGTCGCTGCATTTTTGCCACTTCCAAACAAAGCATAATTGTTTTCATTAGTTTCTGCACTCTTTCTAATTCCCATATAGCATCACACATCCTGTCCTCCAGCTGGCCCAACTGGCTCCCTTCTTCCTTCGTCAAATTATTCATTCGATTATAATGTCTTACTTTAATAACAACAATTATTGGCTTAATTAGCAAGTTCTGTTTGTTACGATTAAAAAACGTTTCAGTATTTGTGTCTTTTGTTTGTGATCTTTCATTAATAAGCACCGGACATCCATCAATGTCGGTATTCCCGGTCTGCTTCAAAATGCATCTTACAACAAACAGCTTGTCTGCTTTGCACGCTGTAAGTTTTCAATTAAGGGTTTCTGCCGAATTATAGTTGTAACAAAGTAAGTTACTAATGTTGAAATTTTCAGAATTTAAAATTTTCTTATGAATTTCTCAAAAAATATCGGAAGTTATTTGATCCGTATTGAGAATTAAAAATTCTTGAAGTTGTTCTTGTCTGGGGAGGGATATGAGTAAATAAATTCATATATTTTATGGAATGTAATACTTTTTGAAAAGTTTTACTTCTTCCATTTTTTAAGCATTATTTAATGTTAACATATGAGGATGTAATGAACTTAATTTTTTAGAAGAAATGAGTTATAATTTATTAACATATCATCTATTAAAAGTCAGTTGGTAGGTAAAGTTAATGAATATTTATTTAAATAATATAAATAATATTTAAAACAAGATAATATATGTAATTTTGATGTCTTAAAATAACATATGATAAATAGAAACAAGTTTTTTTTTCTCTTAAACAACACTTAAAAAAGAATGGATAGAGTATTTCACACTTAAATTTTTGATAACCAAACCACCTTAATTTAAAATTATGAACATACATATTATAAAAAAAAATTTAACCTTTCCTTGTTGCACCATGATCAACTTTTTTTGGGGTCTAAATTATTCGATCTCTAGTAAGTCATATTGAACTTTTAACCAATCCGAATTCAAGTCAGGTTCATCCCCTTTTAGAATCAAAGTTCTTTCAATAATGTTTTTGTTTATTCATAAAGTTAAAATCCCAACCACTTGATCATTTTTCATTTCATTATATATTACGTTTTGTAATATTTTATAATTATTTTAAATCCATGACCATCCTGATTTAGTGGGGTGTAACCCTTTTTGGTATTTTTTTAAAATATAAAAATGGGTTGAGTACTCTAACGGTATAATAATATATTATGATATATGAATATATAATCTTTAATGGAAAGTGTAATGAAACTCGTGTTATTTGTTGATGATAGCAAATCATATAGCTCTCTGCGTGATTGATGATGCTTATGCTTGTAGAAGTCAATTTCCTGGGTTTTCAAGCTATCACAAGAATCTTCATATGTTTTTTTTTTTATGACATAAAGTCTGAATTTGTGGGTCTCTTTCTGACTAATCAATTATCCATTTCAAGGTTGCCATCTCATTCCAGCAAAACAGTTCTTTTAAGAGCATTATGTGTGAAATTCCTTGTGATGGTGGATTTGCCCTACAATATTAAACGGCATATGCTACTGCTATAAATTAGCTTTGTTGACAAAAGAGGGTATAGCTAGTGATTCCAAAGTGCCCCTACTACTTTTTCATTGACGATGCTATCCTAATTAAAGCGTTTATCAGATACATAATAAATACATCAACCCTTGCTCTCAATCTACCCTTAGCTTTTTGGCGATCCAGCAGTTAATATGGGAAAAAAATATGCTTATTTCTACGAAACTACATCATTATCTAATAATCAATTATGGGTCAAATGATGAAAGTGTTTCATCCTTTCTATTATCAAAGTTCACATTTAGTAAAAACTATTTATGAATAAAATTTTGGTAGAAATTTTGATCTTCGATATCTATATATCTGAAGTCACTCATAAGGATGGACCCCATTCTTTTTAATATGAGGTTCATTTCCGATAAATGATCTAAATACAAATGCATTGGTGATTTGTATTCGCTAAAGTCTTTATCTAAGGTTTTATGATGAATTAATTAGGTCTTACCTAAAAATAATTGTTTCAATCAATTTAAAGAACATTATACTATTGATGAAAGCATAAACTCAGAAATCTGTTGCTAATATTACTGGTGATGTAATTATATCTGATATTAATTATTTTAATTATTTGTTTTTTTTCTTTAATGTTTAAAGTTCAACCATAGAATATTATACGCGTATATTTAATAATTTATCACTAATATTCCCATCACAAAAAGAGAAATATTTACTATCATAAGAAAATTGATTTTCTAATTGGGTATATAAATATTTCATCTTTACATTCCGATTATTCATGCTTTTATGGATATATCATCCTTATTTTGTTCTTCTTTGTTGAAGAAGAAAATCACCCTAAGAACAACAATGGAATGGAAAGAACAAGGAAATTGCGAGGAAGAAACTAAGTACTGTGTTTCTTGAGATCCAAGCAAGATATTAATACTTTGGTGTGGGTTTTTCTTATAGAAACAACTTACTTTTTTCCGAAAAAGCAGCGGTGAAAAGTAATGGGCCAGTCATTGATGAAAGATGTAATCTTCCAAATGCAAAATTTTCAAAAGGCGTATAAAGTGAGTTGGATACTTATCTTTCCAAAAGGGGTTTTGTGGAATGGAAGTGCAAAAGATGTGGCCATATTTATGGTTAGACGTTATCTAATCAATATATTCTGAGTTCAGCACAATTTTGGAATCACATTTTAATTTTATTATCTAAAAACTTGCCATAGTCAAATAACTTGTCCTATGCTCCTACTATGGAAGCACTTTCCCACAAAAAGAGGCCATTTTCTTTATCTCATGTTCCTCTATGTTTCCACCATTTGCTCGTATACTTTTTCTATGATACTGATTGGGAAAAAACCACTTACCTTCCTATGGATCTATGGAGAAAATTGGAAACAGAATATATAGAAAGAAAAAGAATTGAAAAACATAAAGTTTTTAACGTTTGGAAACGGTGAAAAACTTGAAGTGATAAGAAAAAATATTGAAAATGTTCAGAATCAGTAAAATCTTTTCTCATTAAATAGGTGTAGAAAAAAGATAAAAAAAATTGTAATTTCAAATTTGGGCATTTATGAAATTAGGATTGTAATTTCAAATTTTCCCTAAAAGCAAAGTGATTATTAATTAACAAGATAATACTTGTGAACAAGCATGACAAATTAGGATTAGTAAATTCATGTGAATAAACATGAAATCATTAACCACTTTTCGAATATAAAAAAAGGGTAAAAATTCAATCCATTTGAAATTGAATTCATGAACAATTTTATACATGAATTTAATTTCAAATAAATTACATTCTCATTCTTATGAAGAATCAAATGAGGGGTATAAATTCTATTAAATATGCAATTGTTGAGAAAAAAAATTAATGTTTTCAAAAATTTTCAAGATCATCAATTATGTGTCCTAGCATAAATTTATTGAACAATAAAAGAGGAGACTTTCATAATATGGATATAAGAAATAAATTAAGGTTAGGCCATAACTTGACCCATGTGCATTCATCCTCTATATTTAAAATCTACTCTTCCAAATCTCCACATAATTCAATTTGTATTTTGAGAATTCATGAGCGATTAGTCGCCGAAAAATCCCTTGAACCAACTTAAAACAAAACAAAGGGGTAAAGGGGCCTTCCGCAAAATCGTCACACGCATATATTCTCAAAAGGGAGAGAAACTTTCATTGGTAATCTGATGGTACGAATGCAAAGTGTAAAGGTTAAAGAGGCATTAACCTTTTAATAATAGTTAATTTAGTTAAGTTATGAATCCTACCCATCATAAAATTTATACTCACTTGTTTGATGTTGAACTTAAGTACCAAGTTGAACATTCATAATCTTAAAGTCATTTAATTTTGGGCCTAGACTATTGATATTAATTAATTAATTTATAAATCATATTATGATCTAAACTAGAAATTTCCAATAATATTTCACTTAGACCTATATAATTTATAAATAATGATCACTTTAAAATTGATATCAATATTAGATGATACTATTTCTCCTATAGATTTAAATTGAGATTATAAGCATTTGATAATATAAAATATTACATTCGAAGGAGATATTAATATTAAATATAATATATGTCTATACCTCACTAACCAAAATAATCAATATTTGCTAGGGATATCAACTTAAAATGTGTATAATAGGATTTATGTAACTTAAATGACTATACATAAATCTTTGTACAATAATCTTAACATTCGCCCAAGTTGCATAATGAGAATTAATATTTGCAATACAACAATGAGATAGAGTTTAAATATCTCTAATAAAATGCTATAATCTAAAATGCACATAAAATATATGGTAACACTATGAATATTTCGTTTAAACATATCTCAAAATAGCGATGACCTGAAATAATCATATCATTAAAACTTCCACTAACTCAAGATATTGAAAAGCTTATATAGGTCCATATTACTTAATGATCATGATTTATTCCAACTTCTAGATGTTTGGTTAATGGATCTATTAGCATATAATTCATGAAAAAGTGTATAATGCAAATATGCTTGTGTATTTTCTTTCTCACATAAACTAGCACTTTGTATTGAAGTCTTTTAAATAAGTATATCCTTTATTACTTAGAAAGAAGATCATAACAATAATATTGTTACAATAAAATATAAATGGTTAAGAATGAAAATTTCCTTTCATCAAACAACTTCATAAGCATATTCATATCACAAGACATGCGTTACCTCTATAATGGAAGTTGTTATAAATAATTGCTTAAACACTTTGTCATGACACAGCTCCTCTTGCTATCATAGCATGTGTTTAGATGTGGATTTATGACTAAATTAACAACTAACGAAATCCAAGTTTAAGTAACCTCTAATTATGAGATATCTTGATCTTCTATAGGTTAGTGTGTAACATTTATGTACCACCTGGGTATCTCATTATTTCATTGCTAGCAATTTAATATCTTTGACCTAAGCACATATCAAGCTACCTATGATTGATGCATATAGAATATTCTTTATCTTTTCTCTTTTTTTATCACCTTGAAGACATTGGACCTTTAAGGAAATCTTTTTCTTTTTTAACAAACTATAAAAGCACTTTAACATTGTAAGCTTTTTTGTTGTTTCTCAATTTACAGCTATTGAGATAAGCCAAGTATCTCTATGACTTACTACTATAAGTCATAATTCCTAAAACAAAAGGGGGCATTTCTAGGTTTTTCATTTTAGGAAAAAAATCAAATAAACCCCATTAAAGTATAGCATAGCATCATATAACCCCCTTAAAATATTAAAACCTACAAATAGCTTTTGTAAAGTTTTCAAAAAAGTAAAAATATAGAAATTTGAACTAAAAGAAATAGGAAAAAATAAAGATGAGTCACTTATGATTTTTCTAATTTTTTTAGTACTGCAATACCAAAAAGGTAATTAAAAAAACATATATTTTACCTCCTAATTGCAATTTAGTTAAGTTTCAACAATAATTTATTCAAAATGCTTATGTTATAGATGTACTACAAAATTAATTTTATTGTTAATAATATATTTTTTTATGGAAATCGCATTCAAAATCTATTTAAATTCATGTTAAAAATAGTTATAAATGACTTACATGCCTTTTTTTCATTTTTTAAAATATTTTGCCAATATTTTTACTTTTTTGACAAGTTTAAGAAGACTATTTATAGATTTTAAAACTATAAAAGGGTTATGTATGTGGCACTAAACCATACTTGAAAGGGCTTATTCATATTTTCCCTTTATTTTATTTGCTTTATCTTAATCAACATATCCATATTATTACTAACAAAGAAAATATCGTCAACATGTAGAATTAGGGTTACAAGATTGCCCGCATTCATCATTATATACTAGGTTGCATTGCTCCCCTCAAATTCAAGAGAAGTTATAATTTCAACAAATTAAGATACAGTTGTCTAAATTAAGCTCTTTATTTTGTGTGCAAGGTGTTCTTTATCCTTCTTTGAGAAGCTATTTGGTTCTTTTATGTATACCATTTCCAATATATCACTATTTAAGAAGGTTGTTTTAACCTTTGACATATGAAGCTCCTAATAAAATGAGCTATTTATGGCACAATAATTGCAAAATAAGCTTTAGTTAATGTTGGTGAGAAATTCTCTTTACATTTTATGCCTTCCTTCTAAGTGTAACTCTTTGACTATTAGCCTAATCTTAAATCCTTAATTTTGCTTAAGCATCCTTTTTGATCTCAAAATACCATTTGCTTTTGATTGACTTGCTATTCATGAGTGGTTCAACCTAATCTTTTATTCAATCTTGTACTACAAAACCAATTCATATTCTATTACTGTATATGATCCATTATTAAGGATCAAGTATACTCTATGAGATATACTTAAAGGAGTTTCATTCATCAATTCTTTTGCCCTTATATCTTTTGCTACTAGCTGCATTAAATCAGGCTATAAGACGACAACAGATGATTCATTAGGTTCTAATTGACTTATTGACCATGAGTAGTTTAGTTTGATTCCATATTCAATCTCATACTATAAGATCAACTCAAATTGTATTGCTATGATCTATTCTGAAAAATTAGGTAAACTCTATAAGATATTTTCAAGGGAGATTCAATCATTAATTTTTTGCCTTTGCATCTCTTGCTACTAGTTGCACTTGATTAGATAATGCTCTGACAAAAGATGATTCGTCGATTGTGGTGCTAGTGGAATCACTACACTTGCCTTCTGACTCCTAAAATCAGCAAAACATGCATGAATTACACCATCATTCTAGAAAGCACGTTAAAGAAATATGTAAATTTCATTTCCACATGTACGCACACAATATGTAGTGAAGTCATATTTGTACATGGTGTGCACCTTTTAAAAACCGGATATATATATATATATATATATATATATATATATATATATATATATATATATATATATATATTCCAGAATGATTCAATTAATGATTCTCACTGTTTCTAGTAATATCGATGCACACAAAAGCTCACAATATAATTATGGCAGAAAAGAAACAGAGATCACACGGACACATATATATGGTTTATTTACTCAGCCTGGAAAAATTAAAAGTGTAAATTTAATGCATCAATGCACACAATATAAAGCATTGGTAGGAAAAATCACGGATGTTGGCAGAAAAAGTTTGGTAGGCTCGCACACATGAAATATGAATTTTAGGCAGTCATACACTAAATTATAGTTAAACAATCATACCAGATAAATACTTGAAATTTTATTCAAAAACTGCTCTAGTAAATCAATTATAACATATAAGTGGCCAGATTCTGATATTAATTATTAAAAAATTATAATGTTTACATAATTTTTTTGTATCATCAATTATGTGGTATAGCATAAATTTATTGAATAGTAGAAGAAATAAATTAAGGTTAGGTCATAATCCGACTCATGTACATCCACCCTCTGTATTTAAAATCTACTCCTTCAAATTTCCAAATAATTCATTTTATATTCTGAAAATTCACCAGCATTAGTCACTCAAGAATCCCCAGAAACCACACAATCTCTCCCTTTGTAAAACCCTTATACAAATGCACACGCATGCGCATGTATTCTCAAAAAGGGAGAGAAATTTTCTTTTACATTCTGCAGCTATAAATGTAAAGTTTAAGGATTAGAGAAGTTGGGACTCCTTAATAATAATTAATTTAGTTTAATCATAAATCTTACTTATCATAAAATTTATGGTCATATATATGATATTGAGTCTAAGTACCATATTAAACACCTACAATTTTAAAATCATTTAATTTTGGACCAAGACATATTGACATTAATTAATTGATTTATAAATTATGTTATGGTCTATCTTAGAAAATTCCAACATGCAATAGATAATAATTTGTGAAATAAAATACACGAATTACTATTTATTCAAATGATCCTGACCTTTAAAAAGATTACTTCAAATCAAATGCAAAACATATGGTTTCTATTCTTCCCCAATGATATGTAGAAGAGAGGGTTTAATGGCTGTTTACGCTTTTCTGCCAATGAAGTTGTGGAGGTAGATCAATAGAGTGAGAAGGAAGAAGAGGGAGATGATGCAAAAGTGCAAACTTTGTTATTAAAACCCGCAGAGTATAAAACTGTTAAAAGATTTGCTTGTCAACCAAATCTTAGGATAATCATTGAAATGACCTCTTTTAAGTCTTTAAATTAGGCACATATAACAAAGAAATAATATTGTGTGGACCCTCAGAACGAAGTTGACAAACATGTCCCACATGGAAGAAAATATTCAAGGCCTCCAAGTCATGGGAATGCCACGTTGGTGCTGACTTGGCCTAAAACAATTGGTCATCGTTCATTGACTAGACACAGACTACGAGATCTTATTAATCATCTTGAGACTAACCCCACTCAAAATTAACGAAGCAAATTATTAGTATTTCTTTTACACAACAGTAAGAAATTGCTGGGTTTTGCAGAGGTTCTGTTTTTAAGCCGATTTCGAGCAAATTAATCCACTTGAAATAGGAGCAATGAAAAAAGAAGTAATTTATTTTTTATCATCAAGACCAACATCTATTGTCGGCACTTTCAATGATAAAGTAGCATCTGCTATATTATTTGTAAGTATTTTTTTACATTAAGAATTTAAATTCATAATTTTTCATTTGTATTATTAAGTAATTTTTCACTCAATGTTGTAAAAAAAATAACATTTATTTACAGTGAATTATTAGTATATATCAAACATGAAAATTAAAAAGAGAAAGGTAATTAATGATGGTTTAGCCAATATGATCAATTATATCATATCAAGAAATGGCTATATTTTTTTTGTTAAAAGAGATAACTACATTTATGCAAATAGATAACCCATAACTTATGCAAGTAAAATTAGGAGAAAGAGAAACCTTGATGAGTGAGAAGGTTAAGAAAGAGGGGAATAAATTATTGGGGGTTTGGGGAGGAGTATGAAGCCGTCACTCATTCCCCAACATCACCTTCTCTCTTCACCTAACAAAAGTTCCATCCTTAGACAAAAACCCTAACCCTCACAATCATTATTTTGTATTATCTTTGGCTTTGGTAAGTATGGTCATAATTTTATTTTAGAATAATCTTATACGTCAAGCCCTGCCCCGTGACGTGTTTCTTCAATACACCAGCGCGTGCCAGCTTCCCCGTGATTTGGGGTTCAAAGTATTGTGAACAAGTTTTGCCCTGCTACGATCTCACTCGGAATTATTTCTAATAATTCTACAATAATATTCTAAATTTTAATATTATTTTTATTTATATTTTAATAAATAAATAAATTATTTTTTAAAATTTAATAATTATTTAATTATAATGTCAAAATAACTTATTTGTCGAAATAAAAATAAAAAGTAATATTGAAATTAATTTTAATACAATAGTAGCGCCACCTCAGTCACATTCCTCCTATAATTTGTTTTGCCCTCTAAATTTAATCAACAAGATTCATATTTCAGACAAATCTTGTCCTGCGTTTAAAAAATTAATGCATTACATATTTTTTTTTAACATCTAGAGAAGTTCATGCATATACCCTTTTTAGGAGTTTTAGATACCATTATTTTGTTGTAAAATATCTTCGCAAAATCTACATTACAAAATATACAAAGCGCTTCATATAACACTATCAATGAGAAAATAAAGAGGAACTACAAATTTAAAAATTACTTATTTAGTTGCTTATTATTATATATTAATTTTGAGTGGTTTGATTTTCTCTTCAATTATAATGATGTATTATTTTACTCTAAAAAACGCATGTGTTACACCTGAAAGAAGATTGATCCATCATTTATATAAATGTTATAATCAATAAAATAATGTATGATATCTCACCTCAACAATGAAAAATAACATCTATTATAAAATTATGAATGTTATTTTTTGTTATACAATTTCATATAAAGCATTGAACAAATAAAATATATTTTTATAAATATATTATATTACATTAAATAAATAAAATAATTTTTGTAATTTTAATTTTTTAAATAAAAATACACGAGAAAATACTTTCTAAAGATAAAAAAAACCCTCAATCTTTAACTCTTAATAATTTTGTTTTATTCCATTGATTCCAGGGTTAATTAATCCAAGGTTACATTAATTCACCTCCGTTTATTCCGACACGACCATTTAGGAGTGACCATATATAGTTTTCAATTACCGTCTCATCGTCAATTCCACATACATACCTCTCGTTGGGACCACAGGTCCCTCATTATTTCTCACAATGCCGAAAAGGACCCATCATCTGAATGGACAAAGTGACCAATCTTACAAGTAATCCTGGTAATGTTTTTATCGAAATTAATGTTAGATACGACGTTTTTGCCCCCTTTTTGTCACACTCTTCTCTATTTTGTGAATTTTGAGCTCTATTATTTTTTTTGGCAGAGCTAGAAAAACCACAAAAACGTGGTTAGATAGATAGGGAGGACCCCAGTCTAGTCATAATCTACCATGTATGTATATATGCTCTCCTAATTATTGTCATTTATTTTGATATATATTACATGCCATGACAAATCTACTTTTTGTCCACATTTTCATTATTATTGCTTCTCTTTCCTAACATTTTTTTAAGTTATGTTATTTGTATTACAGTTTTCTTAATAACTATACAAATAATATAATTCATTTGGATTAATTTTCCCTTAACATTAATTGTCTTGTTTAATGGGCAATTTTTTAATTAAAAAAATTATGTAGAGTTTACATTAGGTAATTGAGTAACTGCTTTTAAGATTCAATTAAACTTGATAATAATTTCTAAATGAAATTTTGCTAATAAGTCCAGCATGTTGCTAATGCTTTGTCCAGTAAGATTAGGAAAAGATCTCTTTGTTTCTGTTTTCTGATACAACTTATTCATATATAATCGTAGAGTTTAAATTTGATCATTTATTAGCAGAAAAATAGTAGTAGTAATTATCAATGAATGAAAAGAAATATACTATTAAAAATGTGATTGTAATTAAAAAATTTTAATCATAGTAAAAAAAATTTACTATAATAATATATGAATAAACAATAAATATAAAACCGATTTAACCAACAATGAATCATATTTAAATTCATGATCGGAATTCTTTTCTTTTTAAAATACATTGTACATTATGTGTAATTTTAAAAAGATTGTGAATAATCATAGTGCAAAGTTTATCCCAACAAAAACAAAAATCTAAAGAAAATCATGAACAGAATAAAGATGCAAGTTTAAAGATAAGTGTACAACATGTTAAATGGGACCTTCTTTCCCTTCATGAGCGGGGGGACCCCTGATCGAAGACAATTGGGGTATAGGTGCCCCACAATCGCATCGCTGCCAACTATTCCTATGGGATCAAAATTGGAACGGATGGGACTAGCAATATCATGATTAGCCCTTAAATTCGATTTCCAGCTATCAACTTCAATTATTTTTCTGTGTTTTTCTAAGAGCTGTCCTTGTTCCAGGCTTGCACATTAATGATCGAATGGTTCATATATGCATGATTTTAAATTTTACTTGCAGTTGTCATTAAAGCTCCATTTAATTTGTTGCTTCTCATTTCCTTGTATTAAAATAGAAAATTTATGTATTGATTATATGCCTTGTAATTAATAAAATAATACGTAATGTAATATTAATGGAAAAATAACTTTCTTATAACTATAAAAACAAAAAAAAATAAAGCAATTCCTAAAAAAATATGTTTTTGACAAAATGAACATATGTTACAATATTGATATTTAAATAATCACAGAAAACTATTTGTTGCAGTATAAAATAATAAAATGTTGCACAAAATGAAATATAAAACTATTAATTAGTTCAAGTGATCAAATTGAATCTTGGGATCACTACTTTATGAAGCATGGTCATAGCAGCCTTTAGTTGTTTAATTCTTAAATCTAAAATTTATTGGCTAAATTAAGTAATGGGTTATTAACTCCACATATATTATGAATAAACATGTTGTCTAAACTCTTTTAATATGATTATTTGATACTGGAAATTTGTATTGACTAAGCAAACAATATATAAAACATGCCGCAGCATATCAAGGAAGAACACTAATTATTTTTATATGAGAATAAAAGAAATGAATCATAATCATTAGATTCAATAATATTGAAGTTTTAAAATTAAAATATAAAATCACATAATTTATTTTAAATATTCGCATGGAATTTTTAAGTTGTTATATAACCCTTAATTATATATTAATTTTAACCATTAAACTAAAATTTAATAATTATAATTCATTTCTTTTATCTCTCATATATAAAAACAATGCTGTTCCTTGATAACTTGGGGGAACATACAGTGCAAATTGTCCTTTGTGAAGTGGGCAGAATTTTTTTAATTAAGTGCACCCCTTGAAAACCCTCAATTTGGGACAATCTACAAGAACATTGATTCAATGCACCCGAATTAATTAAGAAGAAATTTGATTATATGCGAATCTAGAAACCAAAGCTAGAAAAGCTTTGGACTTGAGCCAATATGAAGTCTCGTAGCCACCTTGAAATTAGACCACAACCGCCCATACTTTTAAACGAATGCAACCATTGAAAGCTAACAAAACGTCATTAAAGAAAAAGTAAACGACAATGATCAATTAAAATACTTTTTGTTGGTTAAGATCTTATCATTTAAAATATTAAGGGTAAGGTCAGGAATATATATATCATCCTGTACAAAAAATAAAATCTTGTTTAATTGCCAAATATATATATATATATATATATATATATATATATATATATATATATATATATATATATCTTTTTTTTTTATCCATTACCCTTGTTTTATAAGTTTTTGATCTAGGAAAAGATACAGTGGGGGGGGGGGGAAATTAACCAATTTTTTCATTTTTTATAATACAAATAAATTCAAAAGGGGTATTTTGGAGGGTTTCTCTTATAATTTTCCTCGGGCCTTTGTCCATATATAATAAATTGTTTGGCTAGGCTTTATCCTAGTAGAGATTTCTTGTAACTTTGGTTTTTGTTGAAACTTCCTACTAATAACTAACCAGTTACACAAGCATGGCCCCCTGCTCCCAAGGAATATTTTTGATGTAAGAAATTCTAAACGGCAAAGTCTCTCATCCTCCTAACTCGGTGCGTTTGTTATATATATATGTATACGTGTTACCAACCTTTCTCCCTCTATACCTTAATATTTCAAAGTCTCTCAAAGCTTCTTTATTATATTATCCACATTCCCACAGCCTTAAACCTGACTGTAATCTCCAATTAGAAGAACTTAATTTCTTTCTTCTGTGGTGAAAAATCATGGGTCTGAGGGATATTGGCGCTTCTCTGCCTCCTGGGTTTCGGTTCTATCCTAGTGATGAGGAATTGGTTTGCCATTATCTCTACAAGAAGATCACAAACGAGCAAGTTCTGAAGGGCACTCTTGTTGAAATTGACCTGCACACCTGCGAGCCATGGCAGCTTCCTGGTATATGTCATTTTAATTATCTATATGTGTTATCTTCCTTAGTTCTTTGTGTTTTGTCAGTGCTTCATCATCTCTTCTCCTTCTTCTTCTTCTTCTTCCTCTTCTTTTTTCACAAAATCAAGATTATATATCATTGTCATGGTTGATTTCCATTTTTTTATGATACTTTTGGGATCATGGAAAGAGAACAGTCGCAGGTTTTTTCAGAAAACAGACAAAGTACAAAGTACAAACATAGGCCGTCCAAGACATGGTGTGTCCATAGTGGTTCTGTCTGATAGTTTCGTCGGGGAGTGTCTGGCAGGTTTCACTGCGCTACCTGATAAATTTGTCAGGAAGCGTCGAGCTTGATTATGTTCTTCTGTCAGCTTTCAACCTCCTTTAATTGATGAACTCATTAAAAAAACACACACACACACTTTATAAGTTTTTTTATGTTTAGTTGGAAGCTTTTAATTAAGACAAGGATGGTGTGGCTTCAAGTTTTAAATTAGGCTATGGCGGTTTGCCATGCGACATAAGCAAATCAAATGAATGAAACATCCATAATTAAGATCAGAGGCATCGAGAGCTTTGCTGATGTCCCTTTTTTTTTCCATTCAAGATTAAATTTCTGATTTTTTTGTAATGATTTATTCATTCCTATCATTATCAGAAAAATCAGAGACAGAAGAGGCAGGCATATATGTCTGGCATGGTTAACTGCAGACAAACTTTTTCTATGACATAGGAAGAGGGATATGGAGAGAGAGAGAGAGAGAGAGTAAAAAAAAAGGAGGTAAATTAAAAAGAGGAATACAGTTTATTAGTTTAATATCATTAATGATGATTAAGGTGATAAGCCAAGTTGTTGATGAATTCTCTTCCCACCACTCAAATCATTGAGTTGTATATTTTCTAATATATAAAAAACCTCACTTGTTATTCTCTGTATAATTGTCTCTGTCTTTCCTACGTAGTGGTTATGTGTTGTAAGCGCGTCTCAAAAGCAACTTCTTTTCTTTTTTTTCCCTCTGATATTTATAAACGATACAATACTTACTTTATTATTATTCAGTAAAATACAAACCACAAAATTACAAAGTATTACTTTATAGAAAATATACTTTAACTAAATAATTGGGAATTTATCCTCAACCCCGTTATCAGTTTCTGTGCTGCTTCTGAAAGATGACAGTAGGTGTACGTAGAACCTTCGAATTTTCTTTTAACTTATTTGTGTTTATATTATTTGTAATTATTGGCATCAGAATATGAGTAATAATTTACATGCAAAGGCCTAATTCATTTAATTTATATGGATATATCTATGTATTTTTTTAATCACCATAAGATGCATAATAATTTTAAAAATTAAAATATTAATAAATTTCTCTACTATCAATAAATATCATTTCTGAAATTTTATTTCTATTATATATATACTTCTCATGTCATGTGCAAGCACATAATCTGTTAGTTTCCACGCATACCGAAACCGTTGCTAACAAGCATAGTCTTAGCTAGGTCCATACCTATACACACATGCACATGCACCGCAAGTTATTGCACAATCTCCACCTATAATTAAAATTACATGTAGGAATATTTTGGCTTCTTGATCATCATGGTTCATTAAACTTCTAATCATGTCATGTAATCATATATCATATATAAGGCTATATATTTTAAATATTTCGTGTAGGATTCATTTACTAATTTCTTTCTTTTTTTTTTTTTAAGTGTTAAGGCAAAACCCTTTTGTAGTAATTGGAACCTATATATGAATACATAGCCAGCTAGATAGACCCTAATCATTTGTCTTCCCATTGAAGTAACTAAGGCTTTGCTTGGCTTATCTCATCCCATCCCTCGCATATAATAACCAAGTTGACAAAGCTATGCATTCTCACCAAGCAACCAAGATGATGTTAAAACAGTACCTTCTTCTTTTAGATCCGTGAATATGTGGTATAGTAATAAACTTTAACCTTATCTCATTATTATTATTATTATTGTTATTTGTTTTAACCCTTATTACTTTGTCCACGTTACTTTATATAGTATGCTAGCTTCTGGTTAATAAGATTTGATAATATGACTCTTTATCTAGGTGATTTTGACGAGGTAACATTCTTATCTGCGTAATTAGAAATTTAATCCAAAAAATGTAACTTTTTCATTTGCATAAAAGGATACTTCATCTTTCTTGCATAATTTATCCCCCAAAATTCATGAATATTAGATTAAAATAAAAAAGTTACGCAAGTGATAACAACGGATATAGCAAAACCTTGAAACTTGCAGACACTTAATTTGTCTGCTTTATATCAGCGTGAAGCTTGAAAATTGCCCATCATTGATGAAGTAGCTGACATGACAGTGATTCAACAAAGACCTAATAATTATTCCTTTGATAGTACCATGTCTGTATTGCATCAATGTTTATCACACAGTAGCCACATAAACAAAGATTCTTATTTAATTTAAAAACAAATAAATACAAAAATTGAAAAAAATATTTAAACCCTATAAAAATAAAATGTTTTATATATTTTGGAGGTTATCTCTCTTCTAAAATATTAAGAATCTTGCATATTCAAAATAATGGTATTTGAATCTCTTTATATTATTACAATAGCACAGTATTCAATTGTTTATTTGCCATCGCACATTGTGAATTGTAATTTATATCCATTTACTGGTTTACATGACAACAAGA
Source organism: Sindora glabra (assembly GCA_020226215.1). Classification (NCBI taxonomy): domain Eukaryota; kingdom Viridiplantae; phylum Streptophyta; class Magnoliopsida; order Fabales; family Fabaceae; genus Sindora; species Sindora glabra. The sequence continues at coordinate 11,464,225 of CM035228.1, read as the reverse complement.
TGTGTACTGAATTGCAGAGGTGGCAAAGCTGAACGCTAATGAATGGTACTTCTTCAGCTTCCGTGACCGTAAATATGCCACGGGCTTCCGGACCAACCGAGCGACGGCGTCTGGGTACTGGAAAGCAACGGGGAAGGACCGTACGGTGCTGGACCCAGTGACGCGCGAGGTTGTGGGGATGAGAAAGACGTTGGTGTTCTACAGGAACAGGGCTCCGAATGGCATCAAAACTGGCTGGATCATGCATGAGTTTCGCTTGGAGACCCCACACATGCCCCCAAAGGTTGGCTTCCACTTCTTATCTTACTCAAGGGAACTCTCATTTTTCAAACTTGTGCATCATTGTTATTCTCTCCACAGTCCCCCCCCCCAACCCACACACGCACGAAACATCACAATAAGTGTAGACACGAGAAATTTAAGGTTGTAACTAGGGAAGCTACCTGCACTTAATTAGCTTGCATTCATTAATAAGATGAGTCGGATAGATCAAAGCACAAGTCCTTAATTTTAGTTGTGACACCGACTTGACTTCTTCATGCATAAGGAAACAAAAGCGATAACTATGAACAAGTGAGATTAGGATGGAAGCAACAGCGGAGCAAGGACGAGCCTTCCAGCCTCCCAAAAATTTTAATGTTTTTATTTATATTTATATATATAATAATTTTAAATTTATTCTTTTAAAAATTTTGAAGTCTTAAACATTTTACAAAATTTTTCATAGTGAACTTCCTCCAATGAAAATTTTGGCTCCACCATCAGACAGAAGTTTTAGGTTAGTTCCTAAACACTTGAAAAAAAAATGTTTGTACATATATATTAGGAGTTTGCTCTGGTAAGAATTTTATAATTTTTTGAAAGAAAATAATAATTTTTTACAAAATACAAGATATGTAGTAACTTTTTATATATGAATTTTATATTGGCAAGTTCATTGGTAAAATTTATAACATAAAATTTTCCTCTGAGCTAAAATTTAATAAAAATTATAAAAATGAAAAAGTCTCCATAATTCTCACACATTGGAGTGGAGAATGATCTATATTCTATTAGAGGAAAAAAAACTCACCATCGTAAATTTTTTACATGGAGAGATTTTTTTTTTTAAAAAAAAGAAAGAAACTCAGGTTCATTATTAGTAATGAAGTTTTAGGCATGTGTTTCATCTCTCAACAAGCTTTTAGAGGTGCAAGTCCAACAATATATTTACCTGTCTTGTCTACGGTGTTCTCTTAGGGAAAGGCAGCTTTTCCAATCCCTTTATTCCATGTGTTAGAATCTCATTTCGGCATCTCTTTAGAGAGAGAAAGAGAGAGAATATTGTTGGAATTCAAGTGTTAGAGAAGTCTGTTAGTGATAGAAAGAATAATTCGTAATGGGCATTCAAAAAAAATCTGGATCTTTTCTTTTTTAAAAAAATTTTTGCTAATTTTTAGAAAATAAAGACATAAATTTTATTTTAAAATTTACTTTTTGTTATTAAAATTTATAATTTTAAATAAAAAATTTTATATCTATTTATTCGAAAATTCATCGGTATATTGGCTAGGTAATGGAATCCGTTTAAGAAAAAGGTTGCCGCGTATTTTAAGTGTAGGGATAAAGCTTCTTTAAGCGTATATTATGGTTCCACCTTATATTTTTGCTAATTAGGTCAAACATTTTTTATGACTGCAACAGGAGGACTGGGTTCTCTGCCGAGTTTTTCACAAAACCAAATCAGATGACGCTGCCAAACTCGTCTTTGAGATTGAAACCGCTTCTTCTTCTCATCCTAATTCCCTAACTTTGGCCTCCTCTTCTCCCACCAACCAAACGCTGCCTTGTGCAAGTTCCTATAACCACATGATCAACTCTTTCTCCTCGTCCATGGCGGCCCAGAATCTCCTGCAATTTTCTCGGGAAACAAACACCAACAACAACAGTACTGTTACTCAGATTAGTCCAAAGGGTGACGATGGATATGGGTTTTTATGGGAGATGGATATTGAAGAGAGCAGCTTGCAGCATAATGGGGTGGATGGAATGAGATTCGATATCGACAATAATAGTATGGTTATGTTGTAAATTAATTAAGTGTAGTAAGTAATTAGTTATTAGTTAATTGTGTATATATCTTTATTTACAAATTGTTGTCAAAATTAAATTTGTTGATTTGTGATGTGCTTATTATGGTGTTTGGCTTCGAGGGACAAGACAAGTCACATGAGTGATTTGCAAGTGTTGTTACAAGGTTGTGGTCTATACTGTTCAAGTGTTTAGTATATGGTCAATTAGGTATTTTTCGTCATTATCATTGTTTTCCGTTTTTTAATTAATTTCGGGGTATACAACTATCATTTCTAGAGAATATAATCCTTCATGTATGCACAATTTCTTATATTATTATTAGAGCTAAACATTTATTCTCCTATCAATGTTAATTTATCTAATCGTGTTTAATTTTATTGTTTCTTTTAATTTCATATGCGTGCATGGAATAGCACTAATGATTAATTACCTATCAATATATAGGCTCCATTTGTGAGATTGGCTCAAGTTTAATTACCTTGAAGCTATTTTTGGGATGGGGAAAATAAAGTGAGGCTCCATTTATTTTAATAAAAATATTTTTATAAAAATATAATTAATTATTAAGATGTTAAAAAATAATTGATATATTTAATACTAAATGTATGAATCGATAACTTTTTTAAAAAAGAAAATTATTTTCTTCTACTATCATAATTTTAGAAATTATTTTTTAATCATAAAATATAGAAACATATGATTTTTTATTTATATTAAAAAATAAAATCTTTTATAAAAATTATTTTTTAAAACATAAATGGAGCCCTTATGAATATAATGCATGTCCCTTCAAGTTCTCTTAATTAAAATTGTATTAATTAGTCCCTTCTGCTGCTTTTGACAAACACGACATGATTCTAAATTTAAGATTAATTATTTTTCTAGTAGGATCTTGTGATCTTTTTGTGATCTCTAATATCCTTGTATTATCACTTATATTATATATTCCCTCTCATATTAAGAAAAGGACCGCAAAGATTAAATAAAACTCCTTTTGATCATCTTTTCCCTGCACTTTTGAAAGATAACAAAGATTCGGGGAGAAAAAAATACATATCGTTCACATTACCAACTTGCTAATTTACAAACCACTCGTCTTTTATATTTGATAAAAATTAGATGCAAAATGTTATAAGAGTAAGTCATTTAATTAATTTATTGACGTATATATACATAAAAAAATAATATATCAATTTGCAACTTGAAGTAACCCAAAATGACCGTAGAGCAAGGAGTAAATCTCCTTTTTTTTAATTCATATGAAATTTACATTTTTTTTAAATTTTGTAAAATATTTTGTATCAAGTTTACATGTTCTTATGAAATATTAAATTGCCTGATTCTAGTGTTTATACGAAAATTAATTTTTCAATTTTTTAAAAAATACAATTGGACAAATTAATATTTTATAAAAATAAAATTAATACAAAACGGATAAAAATGACAAAAAAAGGTGAATTCTACCCAAAAAAAAAGAGATTTACTCGAGTAAACCATGCAAGCAAATATGCACCAATCAAAGAGAGAATTGTCCAATACATATGCACAATAGAAAAGGGTAACGTCTTGCCTGTAATTTTACAATTACTTCTCTCTTTCTCTTTCTTTCTCTCATAAATAAATTCAAATTTTAAGATGCCACCTGTATGTGAGCGGAAGTGGTTAGATTCGATCTACGTATAACTGGAAGCACAGGAGAATACATGTGATAAATCCCGATTTTCAAGACATGTAAATTGAGAAAATAGGTTATCACTTATCAACTTTCGAGAGCATTTCGATGGTTAAGCCACAGATTTCCTAGGAAGGAAAAATATAAAATGAGGGTGGTAAGAGTGAAAACTCCTTTTACAATATGCACATCTTTATTTATATAAGGGGTAATGGTGCTTCAAACACTCCCTCCTATTTAATTTTACGTATCATTTTAGAATAGAGAATTTTATTTCGATTTATGTGTTATTTTAAGAAATCAAAATCATATTTATTTCTATTTATGTGTTCAATAATTTTACTTATTAATTAATTTTTAATGGAGGATATATTATTAGTAAATCATAACTCATCTTTTTAAAAATTTAAATTATTTATTATCTTATCTAATTCTTGTATATTGACCTTAAATGATACTTAAAAAAAATATAAGAAGTAATGAATGATTTAATAAGTAAAGGTAAGCTCCATTTGCTTCATTGAAAAGTATTTTTCTTAAAAAAAATATATCATTTACATATATATATTAATGAAGAAGTAATATATTATTTATATTAATTATTTTAAAAGAAAGATACTTATAAATATAGTAGTGGAAGAAAATGATTTTCTTTTTGAAATAGAAGAAATTATTTTTTTTCAAATTTTTTATATTTAATATTAAGTAAATAAAATATTTTCTTTCATTTTAATATTTTATAATGATATTGTATAAAAAAAATTTGAGATAAACAAACATAAATACTGAAATGAACGATTGGGTCATCAAAGTGAGTTGAGTTCGATGTGAATTGGTAGATTATAAATCAAATGGACTAATTTTTGGTTGATTAGATATTCAAAGATAAAATAAATTAAATAACAAATAGAATCCAAGCAAATAAAAAAAATGAGAGTATTATAAATGTGTAAGAATGCAAGAATAGAGATAGCCTAAATTTAAAGCATCAAATGTGAAAATTTCAAAAAGGTTGATGAGTGGAAGAAGAGAATATAAATTTGTTTTGGCTTTAGGCCAAATGTAGATGGCCTCCCTTTTCAACGGGAATCTCGAGTCTAATCCTTTGGTTTGAAAGATGTTAACCGGACGCCTAAAAGATCTTTTAACTTTCAGACGGTAAATCTATTAGCATTCCCTTTCATGTAATAATAAAGTGCATGCATGCAGTAACATAAGAAAATGACGTGTTATCGTAATCCTAAACATAATCATAAGAAAATCATTATAATAATATATCTATTCATTATTAAATTTTATTATATTTTAATTTTATTTTTTTAAGTTAAATTTAATATATTATATAATAAATTATTGATAAAATTTAATAATATATTAATATATCACTATAATAAGTTTTTCTTAATCATAATGTATATAGAGATAGGATAATGTTAAAAATAAATAAAAGGATCATAAAATTTGAAAAACGTTGAGTTAATTATGAAGTTTTCTATTTTTGATAAATAATTGCAGGTATATAAATTTTATGTGTAATGAATATATCTAAAAATTATAATTTTATCGTTTAAAGTTATTAAAAAAATCTTACATTTTAGTGAAAAAGTTATGACATCTCATAAAAATTAAAAATTACATATTAATATAATTTTTTTAATATTCGAAATAACTAAATCATTATATATAGGATAGAATATTAAAACAATTTTGTCCACGGACATATCAAATCATAATTCTGAAATAATAATATAAATAGTCGGCAAATATGAAAGCATATTCACCAGCTAGCTTATCCATTTTCTTTTCTCCCACTTTTTCCCCTGTTGCTCTTTCAATCAACTCCAATTAAGTCATGGGGGCATTGTTTCTAATTGCTTTACATATTTTTCCAAGTTTGTTAGTTTTTTGTCGGCTTAAGTTTGTAATTTTTTTTTTTTTGCAATAAGTGGCTTTTTTCAAATATTTAAAAATTCATAAATTATTCCATTGCTTACCACTAAAGAATTATCGTAATAAAAATTTTAATATCGTGATTATATAAATATTATAATTTATGAAATAATTTTTATTTAATAAAATAAAAAATATTAACATAACTATAAAACTAAATATTTTATAAACAGTTGAAATCAAATAAGAAAAGTTCAATAATCAATTAATCAATAATCAGTAACCCATTTATACGGTTCTAAATATCAACCAACTGATAAGTTCATCTAAATGTTACTCTCTTCCTTTCTATTTATCTATTGCCATTAACTAATTTTACATATATTAAGAAAGTAGTTGAATTTATTTATTTTTAATGAGTTTTACAAAATTATCTTTATGCACAAAATTTAAGATAGTTAAAAATAGAGAGAAAAATATAAAGAAATAAATACAAGTTAATTAATAATGTTGAATAATAAAGTATTTATTAATGAAAGAGAAGGATAAATGTAAAAAAAGAATATTTAATGTTTCATTAGAATTCTAAAGTAACAGATAAAAAGGAACAAAATTTTTTTTTAAAATGTGATAAATAAAAAAGAACGGAGGAAGTATTTTTTTTATAGCTTTTCACCAACTTTATACTCATGATTATGATGACAATTGAAGAAATAAATTCCTTTGCTATTGACATAGTATTCACCAATTATACAGTTGTGATCATTAATTAAAGAAGAAATAAACTCTATTACTATTGCCGATTTAATTATTATTATTATTATCATTATTATCAATTTGAAATAATTAATAATATTAAGTTTTTAATATTTGATAAAATTTATAATTAATAATTAATTATACAAAATATATTCTTAGTCAAACGATGCACAAAAAATTATTTTTTATTGCGAATATATTGAAATGGACATTTATTTTGGACCTATAGAAACATTAAAATTACCAAAAGAAGGGATTAAATTGGATACAATTCTCAATTTTTCTCTTTCTATTTCTATAATCCAATAAAATTAGTCATATATGTTAAGAGGTTTTAATTTAGTTTGGATTATTAGATATATATAATTGATTATAGATAAATTTTCAAATTACAACCAATCATATATTAATTTACGTGCCATAATCTATAATCCAATAATAATTGATTATATCTAATAATAATAAATTATTATTAGATATAAAATAGGTCATGTAGTTAATATACATATTATAATATGAATAAAAAATCTTACCTATTAAACACTTTATTGAAATTTTGTTAATGTGTCTGCTCGTGACTCTCATGTGAACTGAATTCATCATTTACCCATGTCAAGTTGAGGAAAAAAATTTAAAATTTCAAATTTTTCCTTACTTGAATTAAAGGAAAAAATGAAAATTTGAACTTTGTAATTAATATTACTTTTATACATAAAATTTTAAATTTTAAATTTTATTTTATTTCTTAACTAAAATTTAAAATATTCTTACATCTCCTCCAATTTTCCTTCCCTCCAAGCATAGTCTATCCTTTTTTTGAATAGGGAAGAAAACAGGATGGAAAAAATTTAATTTAAATTGAATAAAAATTAAAAAATAAAATTTAAATTAATTAAAAAAATTTAATATTACATGTTAATTTTTTATCCAAATAAAAAAATAAAATATCAAAATCCTTTTCCTTCTCCATTTCTTTATTCCTCCGTGCAATGCCTTAACCTTTGTTTTAGACGAAGAGAAATTAGGAAAAAAAGAAGAAAAAAAAATAAATTTGAATTGAAAAGAAAATAAGAGAAATTTTTTTAAAAAAATTGAATTAACAAGAAAATAATAATCACAAATTTAGCATATATTATTTTTTTTCTTTTGATTCAAATAAAAAAATTTAAATTTTTTTCTCTATTTTCTTTCCCCCCAATCAAATAAGGCTTACTGTTTAGGTTGCGTGGGCAAGAGGAAGTTATCTAAAGTATTCAATATCTGCGTCAGAATCAAAATTCTTCACCCTAATTAGTATTTTGGTTCATAAAAAATCAATTATTAAAGTTAACGATTGAAATCAGAAATAATGATTAAAATTATCAGTGTCAGCTTCTGGATGGATGTCCATTTCATGCGGAAAAGACTGCACCTCACAGATCAAAAGGCAAGGGACCAGAAAATAAAAATATCAAGTGCCGATGTTTGGGGGACGTGAAATGAACTCAAATATTATAGAATATGATTCTTACTAAGTTTTCTTCTATTTAATTTCATTACTTTAATTCTAACTCTATCTTATAATTAACAAGTTTCAACTTCATTTTGATTCATTGGTTCAAATCATCCTACTTTAATATTCTTATTATAAAATCATGAGTACGTATATTTTTAATGACTCTTAAAATAATAGATATTCTCAATCTCAAAATAAGTCTACTCTGTTAGGATTTATTTTAAACAAAACTTGTTCTAGAATTGCTTTGATTTTATTTTGATAAAAATGATTTTAATTTATTTATAAATAAATTTTATTATTTAAAAATTTTGTCAAAAATGATAATTTTAATTTATTTATAAATTAATTATTTTGTTTGAAATTTATGATAAATGCATGAAATTTAATTAAAAAATAAATTTTAATAGTATCAAGATAAATATAATATTAAAAAGAAGATAAATCTTTTATATAATATATATTTTAGGTCAAATGAAATTAATTTTAATAAAATTCTTATTAAATTTGATAAATTCTATAATAATATAAATGTAATTAAAATTGAAATAAATCCTTTTGTTACATAAAGTCAAAAATTATTTTAAAGAGAAATTTAATTGAAAATGAAATGAAATATTATTTTTTAAACATATCAAATAAAAGCTTAGAGAAATGATTAAAAAATGGATTCACATTCTTAATAAATATAGTGACACTTAATATTATATTTTTGTAATTTTCAATATATTAAATTTAATCATAAAATTTGCAGTATTAGATAACTTACTACTTATATATATTATCATAAAAAATAAATAATTGATTACTAGTCAAATTATTTAAAAAAAGAGAGAGAGATGGATAGAGAAAAAAAAGGTTAAAATATCAAAATACGCAAATTTCATAAACTATTTTTCGCTTTACTGCGGTTTCGAAAGTATTTACCAAAATACGCAGGGCGCCAGACTGAATGGCGCTATCGGGCGGTGAAGGGGCGCCGAAGGCCCCATGTTGAATGGCGCCTTCGCTGTAATTTGCTTCGCAACAGTAGAAGGGCTGGGAGGCGCCATTTCACTTGGCGCCTCCCAACCCTTCCTTTATGTTAGAAGAAACTTGGGGGGCTGGAGGCGCCAATTAAAATGGCGCCTCCCAGCCCCATTTATAAATTTATAAAATTCTATAAATTTATATAATTTTTATTTTATTATATTTTAAAAATTAATTTTTAAAATATAATAAAATAAAAATTATATAAATAAATATATAATTTTTTTATAAAATATAATTAATTTAATTTTAATATAATTATATCTTACTTTTAAATTATAATATATATAAATAATATCATAAAATATAATTAATTATATAATTTTTATATTTATTTATATAATTAATTTTAAAAATATAATTTTTTAAAAAATATAATTAATTATATTTTATGATATTAATTTTAAAATATAATTATATCTTAATTATAATTTTTTTAAAAATATAATTAATTATATAATTTTTATATTAATTTTAAAATATAATTAATTTAATTTATATATTTATTTATATAATTTTTATTTTATTATATTTTAAAAATTATAATTTTTAAAATATAATTAATTATATTTTATGATATTATTTATATATATATTATAATTTAAAATTAAGATATAATTATATTAAAATTAAATTAATTATATTTTATGATATTATTTATATATATTATAATTTAAAATTAAGATATAATTATATTAAAATTAAATTAATTATATTTTATAAAAAATTTATATAATTTTTATTTTATTATATTTTAAAAATTAATTTTTGAAATATAATAAAATAAAAATTATATAAATTTATAGAATTTTATAAATTTATAAATGGGGCTGGGAGGCGCCATTTCAATTGGCGCCTCCAGCCCCCCAAGTTTCTTCTAAAATAAAGGAAGGGTTGGGAGGCGCCAAGTGAAATGGCGCCTCCCAGCCCTGCTGCGAAGTCTTCGCAGCGCAGCAACGAAGGCGTCATGTTGAAAGGCACCTTCAGCGCCCCTTCGGGCTGCCCGATAGCGCCATTCAGTCTGGCGCCCTGCGTATTTTGGTAAATACTTTCGAAACCGCAGTAAAGTGGAAAATAGTTTATGAAATTTGCGTATTTTGATATTTTAACCGAAAAAAAAACTCGATTTTTTATCTCGGGAAATATATAGCCATGTAGATTACAGAAAAGACAACCTCCATTATGTAGCCTTCTTTGAATTAAAGAAAAAAAAGGATGAGGGATTAATGGTTTGTCAACCATTATTAGTTGCCAGCCAGAGTTACATTATAACACGAAAAATGTCATTCATATGGAAAACAAAAAGAACATCGTTTTAAGTTGAAGTTCTTTGCAAGACACGCATTTTGACAAAATAACGCGCGTATAACACATGGACAAATTCATTTAAATTAATTATTATATATATGTATTGTTTTTATACATATCATAATTCAAATAAAATTATTGTAATTCTTATTAATTATAAGTTTAAATTTCCTCAATATTAGCTATTGTTGGGTTTCTTTTGGCTCCAATGTACTCCCAAAACAGAAAAAGTGGAATGGAGCAGAGTTTCGAAAAGATTCTGACACTTGAATTATTAAAGTATAACAAAAAGAGAATAATTATGCATATTTCATATAAGAATTTACTTGAATAAAATGGTTGAAAAGTGATTATCAGATCATTAAATAATTATTAATTAATCATTATTATGATTTTTAAAATATAAATATTTCTCAATTATTTCGATTGATGGATAATTATTTTCAAAAAGATATTATTGCATTTAAGTTTGATAATAATTTGCTGGTGACTCAAATATATCACGGCGGCTATGTCGGATAGGATTAGGAACTTCCCTTCCTATCGTTTTGTCTTGAAAGAATTGTTTAGGGCATGAATTATTTTGCAAATCAAGTATTATATTCAACGTTGGAAAGCCCCAAATATTTAAATTATCACGACTTAATCATTGCCGTATTTTTTAATGGAATACTTATCTCTTAGATCAGAAAAAATGATTAGATTAGGTCCTAGTTTCCCACATCATTGGAACTCCTGCATTTAGCCTTAAAAAAATATAATAAAATACATTAAAAAATTGCATAAAATTTTTTATAAAAATAATTGCAAATAATAGGAGACCAAATGGGCTTTTGTAGAAAATTGGGGAAGGAGCTGAGGCCCAAGTGCACCAAATCTTGAACGCACCATTGTTTTGCATTGTTGGACATGGGCTACATAGAATTAACACTTAATATGGCCCAAGAAAGGAGGGAACTCCTCTTTCGGCCCCATAGAATTAACACATTTTATTTTTCAGAAAAAGAAAAATTTGATCCTTCACCAAACCATCTCCCCCTCCCCCCACCCCCTCCACCGGAAAAAAATAAAAATAAGTTAAAAAAAAGGAAAAATCGAACCAAAGACTTTCACCGTACTTTCATTCAATTCTGTCATCACTCACCCAGTCCTTCTTATTTGTAGTAATATATTAAATTAAATAAATGACACTTTCAATTTTGTATTATTCTACACGTTTCAATACAAAGATATTATTGATATGCAATATTAATTTCCATAATTTATAATTATATTAATAATTTTACTTAATTTAAAAAATTAAGCGAGCACTTGACCAATAAGAAAAAAAAATCAATATATTAATAGTGAGAAAAATTAAACCTATAATCTTTAGCACACTATTCTATCCTTCGTCACTATTCGATTCCATTAGAAATTATGTAACTAATTTGTCTAGTCTTGGGTACAGTATATATATCGAAATTATCATTTAAGATTGGAAAACATTTGACTGTGTGCTTTTTAGTATTTTATTTATATAAATTTTGATCCACAAAATAGTGCAATAATTATTTCATGATTAAATGATCAAATCAATAATCGATAAAAATCATTTTTTTATCAAATTGCTTCATATTACGAAAATAATTGAATCAGTCAATTTCAAATATAAACAAAAATAGAATTTAATTAAAAAATTTATAATTTCATTTTTTGAGCTTACATTAAAAAATAAGTCCTCGTTGGATTTTGTATTGTGCGGATTATTAACACCAATAGCACCCAAAAGAAAATTAATAATAAGCCTATTAGTTTTTGATTGATTATTAGTTTGTTAGTAGCTATAGTAATAATTATTAGTGCGAAATAAAAATTATACTCTTTGATTATCAGAATTAATATTCCTTGTTAATGTAATTAATCATAAAAATTAAAAAAAATTTATCTATATAATATTAAATTTGTATTAATTTAATCTCTCATTAAAAATTTATATTAATTTAGTTTTTCTAAAATTAGTTTCATATTAAATTTTAATCCTCCCATACATTAATCCAATAACTCTATCTTATATGTGAAGAAATTAAAATTTAATGTAAAATTAATTTTATTGTGATCAAATTAATAAATTTGATCTCATAGGAATCAAAACAAGATTTTAATCTTTTATTAAATTACATGAATTTCTTCATCAATTTTTATACAAGAAGTAAATTAGTTTATTTTATCATTTTTTGCATTTAATTTTGTACATCATTTTTATTATTTAATTTAACTTTTATATATTAAATTTTGTTCCTATTAATTATGTAATATTAAAATTATTTGTAAAAAATTATGAAATAAATTAATATATTATAAAATTATAATTTTTAACTTAAAGGATTGTAAAAAAAATATACAATTTAATATAATGATAAATTAAATTGACAATAAGTATTATTTTTAAATTTTATATAATTTTAAAAAATAATTTTAAAATTTAATAAAATAAAAATTAATCATTATAAAAATTAAACAAACTATTGTATATTTATTATTTTATTGTTATTGTTGTTCTATTTAATAATAAAAATAAAAAATTATTATTACTAGGACGACGGCAGCGGCGAGTGCCACCTGCGATGATGACGGTACATGGACCATCATCTGTGGGGCCCAATAGGACTTTCAGATTGTGTCGGCACCCCGCATGGGTAAGATGAGGTAAATAACTTCAATTCTTTAAGAAAGAGGAAAGTAAATAGTTTGACTGTAAATGAAACCCGCCTTCTGTGATTTCAATTCCGTCATCTTTCTGTGTTTGGGGTTTTGCTTCTGCAGCCTGTTTTACTTTCCAGCAATCACGCTGCGACCAATTTCGACGTTGGAATTTTCCTTTCTAGGGCGCCAGAAATTGCCGACTTCTAGGTATGGGCAATCAGATAGCTAAATTATAACTTTTAAATCCGTTATCAGAGAGAAGATCTTCGAACAGGTTACAGTTGTTCATTTCTGTTTTTGTGCGAAAATAATCGAGGGAGCTTCTCTAGTTGATTCGTTATGCCCTTTTTTTTTTTTCCTTTTTTCTTTTCCCTGTTTGAACCTTAAATTGCTTCGCAATGGCAGCAATCAAGTTGAGGGTTATCATTTAATGGGTGCACTTTAATTTTTATGCTGAAAGCGTTGTATTCTTGTTACTAGAGACATATTGCTTCTAGATATACTTAGTGAGTTCTGTGATAAGTGTGACGTTTAAACCCTAACCGCCTATGCTGATTGGGAATCGTTACTTCAGCATTATGAAAGGTTGTGCAAGTATAGTTCTGGGGAAGACTAAGATGGGTCTATTATTTTTATCGCTAATGGCATTTTGTATAAATCGGAAATTGACTTCTGCTAATGATACAGATGAGTGTAGTGCGTGGATACTGGGTCTGGCATTGTTTTTGAATGGTTTGATCAGTTTCATTTTGCATCATCTGAAATTTTTTAGCAAAGATGCTTGCAGTTAAGCATTTTGGTGTTGGGGTTCATTGGATCATAGTATGATATGAGAAACACAAGGACTGAATTTATTGGATCATAGAATGATATGATAGCATATATATATATATATATATATATATATATATATATATATATATCACGAATTGACTTTCTGTATGAAAATTGCATTCAAACTGTCAATCTTGATCAAGCAAGATATGATTTGTTAAAACTTTCGACCTCTTTTTTTTTTTTTTTTTTTTAAAATTACAATATATAGTATGATATACAGTATTTGACTCTTCTTTCTTAGTAAGATGCTTTTCTTAGTGATATTTGTTTGGCAATTTGTGCAGCAATGATGGAATCACAATATGGAAGAAACTGTCCCAAAAATGAGAGAACACGAAGTCTTTCAGTTCCCCCTGGTTTTACATCTCTCACTTCTTTCACGCTAAAGAGGACTGGAAAAGAAGAAACTGATAAGTCTGCAACATTTATGACTGCATCAGAGCATGAACCATTCTGCATGGATGCTGTACCTGGGACATGTGACATTACTGCTTATAAGGGAAACCTTAACCATAGACCATGGATACTCTTGGGCCAAAGCCCCCAAAAACCTGTGGAATCAGACACAGAGCAGCTTCCTAAGGTTAAGGTGGGAATGTTGAAAATTTTTTTTTCTTTTTTACTAATGATTAGCCTGTTAAATAATTCATCATAGAAAATCTCAATGTTCATGTGCAGGCCATGGCATATGTCGCAGTATAGGTTCATTGTGTAAACCATAAGATAGAATCTAAAATTAGTTGCATGGATGATGAAAGCATAGGGATATAAATCAATTTTAGTGACGTTAGCCATCTGGTATTCTATTGGGCAATACAGAAACTATTATCAATCGGACTCCTGAATGCTTGGTATGAGCCAAGATGGTGGCAAAACTGCACATGGTGGATATATTTTTCCATGAGGTTTTGCTTTACCTTCTGCTTTGTCATGAAAGTAAGAATAATTGAATGGATTAGTTCTTCTTTCCAGGATTTTCCTTCAAATGCTTGTCGTCCAAAAGGGGTTAAGCGTGGATGTCCAAACTGCAGTGATTGTCTAAAGGTCTCTCTTCATCTCAGTTCTCAACACTTTAGCGATCTTGGTGATCTTATTCTGTCTCTAATTGTTGTCTTTCAAAATTTTATCCAAAAGGGGAAATTTTCTAATGGCTTCTAGATTTGTAGTGATAACCTTTTACTTTGCATTTCTTGGTTTCAAGAAACAATACTATGCCCTATATCTGCTTTTTCTTATGCGTGTTTACTGAAATCTTTAACCAGGTAACAGCAAGATGGCGTCCTGAGGATGCAAGAAGAGAGGAGCTTGAAGAAGTTCCTGTCTTTCACCCAACAGAAGAGGTACCTACTGCCTATCTATAATAGGATGAACCTATGCATTTTGCTTTTGTCCTTTCTTATATGTCTTGCTTAAATTTAGTCTTATGTGTATCTATATGTCGTTTATATTAGCTGCATAAAATTTAATTAATTGATTTATATATTAAGGAATTCAAAGACACACTTAAATATATTGCAAGCATACGTTCCAGAGCAGAGCCTTATGGAATTTGCCGTATCATTCCTCCTCCTTCGTGGAAACCTCCATGTCTTCTTAAGCAAAAGAATATTTGGGAAAGTGCTGAATTTATTACCCAAATTCAGCGGATTGATGCACATCAAGATCAGCATGCACAAGAAATTATGGTCAGTTCCAGTCAAAATATTAAGTCCAATGGAAGAGGTTTGAACTCTCAGCCTGGGAATAGATCCACCTTCTCAAATCACCATGATGTTGAAGACTCTGAGTCTGAACCTGGTCCTAAATTTACTCTCAAAACCTTTAAGAGATTTGCAGATGAATTTAAGGTCCAGTACTTTAATTCTGCTGCACATCAAGAGCGGTGGGAGCCATCTGTTGAGAATCTTGAGGGTGAATATGGACGAATTGTTCAGAATCCAACTGAAGAAATTGAGGTATTACTGAAAGTTAAATTGAAACGTGCAATGCCTGCGATATTTTCTAATATGTTTTACATATTGTGCAATTTTTAATTAATTGCATGCTACCATTCTGTTCCAGGTCCTTTGTGGTAACAGATTTGAGGCTGGGGCTTTTAGAAGCGGATTTCCAATAGCATCTGATCCTATGGAGGAATCCATTTATCCTGAATACTGTAAATCTGGATGGAACTTAAATAATATATCAACAATTCCCCGTTCTCTTCTTTCTTTTGAAAGCTCTGAAGCCCTTCACAACTTTGCTCCTCGAATGCATGTTGGAACGTGTTTTTCTTCACACAACTGGGTAAGATGCATATGCTGTATTGCCTACTGTTGTCTTTAACTATCATGTTTATGGAAACCTTTACATGAATATTACATTATAATTTGCTTGTTATATTTTGGTCAATTGAAAAGCAGAATGTTGAAGAACACCATTTATACTCATTGTGTTACATGCATTTGGGTGAACCCAAAGTGTGGTATGGCATTCCGGGAAGATTTGCTGGCAACTTTGAAGCAGTTAAAAGGAGGCATCTCACAGATATGCTTGCAAGATTGTGTGGCCTGCATGTTAATTCAGTGAGTCATGATATGGTTCTGGTTCTGAAGAATTCTTTGTCTCTCTTCCTGGAAAAAATGTTTAAGTGCATGTATACTGGGTGTATTCTCATATTCCCTCTAATTTAAGCCATGTAAATATGCATTGTTTTGAATACTTAGGAGGAATAAGATCGATTGGCTGGATGAGTGAACTCGGTAGATTTGTTTGTTTGTTTATTAATTTTACCTTTTGAGCCATCATGTCCTTGCCTTTGTCATCTTGTCAGTCAACTTCCTTGAATTGACTGAATAAAGGGAGTAAAAAATACTCTTAAAACCATCCAGTTTTTAGAGAATAAATAGGTTAATCTAGAAACCAGAATATTTTCTGGAATATAAGGTTTATATTGTTGCTTTGGGGCTCAAAAGGGTTCTGTTATCTGTTTATATGCCTAACATTTTTGAGGTTCAAATGTGCATATTTGGTACAGGTGATGCAATTATCCCCTAAGATATTGAAATCAGAGGGTATACCAGTATATCGTTGTCTTCAGTATCCTCGAGAGTTTGTTCTTGTTTACCCAGGAGCATATCATTCAGGTTTTGATTGTGGTTTCAACTGTTCCGAAGCAGTAAATTTTGCTCCTCTTGAGTGGCTGCTTCCTGGACAGAATGTTGTAGAGCTATACTGTGAACAGAGGAGGAAGACATTGATTTCATATGACAAACTATTGCTGGGAGCAGCAAGGGAAGCTGTAAGGGCACAATGGGACATTCAACTGCGTAGAAAGAACACCCCAGAAAATTTAACATGGGAAGAGGCCTGTGGAAGAAATGGGATTTTAGCAAAAGCATTTAATGTAAGTCCCTACCTTTTGAATCTTGGATTTAATAAATTTGATTCTATGACTTCAAATTGTGTTGGCAATTAACTAACTATTCCTGGGGTGATTTCCACTGGTCCTAGCATATTGCATCACGTTTATTTATCTGCATTTCGCCTTGGTGATGTCAAGGGAAATTGTGGTTTGGTGGGTCACAAGGAGGTTCCAATCTAGGATATTATTGGTACTATGCCTATAATGGTACAAATGGCTATTATCTCATCTATCTTCCCTCTTTTTTTCCTGTAAAGAGGGAGTCTTTCAGAATGGTTGCCTAACTGATAGTCCTTTTTTTCCTTCTTTTTTTCCTTTTTTGGGGGTATGTTTCTATGTAGTTGCGCATCAAAAGCGAAAATTTTAAGTGGGAATGTCTCTGCAATTCTTTGCAATCACTGAGAATGGAAGAGGATTTTGGTGCTACTTGCAAACGGGAATGCAGTTTATGTCTACGGAATTTACACCTAACTGCTGTAGGTTGTCTATGTTCAACAGACAAGTTTGCATGTCTTAATCATGCAAAGCAGCTTTGTTCTTGCATTTGGACCAACAAGTTTTTACTTTATCGTTATAAAATCAGTGAGTTGAATACTCTTTGCCAAGCTTTGGAAGGAAAATTAAGTGCAATCCATAAGTGGGCTAAAGAGGATCTTGGGTTAGCACTTCTCCCTACCACCACAAAAATATCGAATCAAACGTCCAAAATTGGCAAAGATGCACTTTCCTTTTCAGAAGATCTAAATTGGAAAGAACCTATATCACCAAATATGAAAATATTAGATGGTATTGATAAGACTACTTCTCCTAGTAGTAGGCAAGGAGCAAGGGAAGCAATAATTAGTGAATTGAAAAGGAAACTAAAAACAGAAGGATCGGACAATACAGCAAAAAATGGTGACAGAGATGGTAGTTCTGGTTTTAGGCGGAGATTGAAGGCACAATTACATCAATCAACAACTTCGGGTCAATTGAAATTAGAGCAGAAAAAGGTAAATCTCCAAATCAGTACTAAATGTAATGATGATCCTAATTTGAAGACAAGAACCACAAGCAATGGCAACGGTATTGGCTCTAATAGTGGCATTAAAATGGATATGAAGGCACACGTGGATCAGTCAATGGATCCAAAAAAGAACGAGAAAGCATCTGTAGGGTTCTGCCGTTATTTGTCTTTTCTGCAGGAAAACAAGTTATTTGAAGTTTCATCAGATATTTCGAGCACATCATCATCTTCAGAATCCGATGATGCCACTGAAATTGTCATCGCCAGGAAGAAGCCAGTTGCCAAGAAGAAAAAGAAACAGCTGGTGCGGACAAAATCTGTTAATAAGGAATTATGAGAGTAAGTTGCTGGGATAGAAATGCTACTGAGTGATCAGTAAGGTGGTGATCGATGTAGGAGTTTTTATCTGGATGAAAACTTTTGCTTGCCAATATTGATACACCATGTAAAGAGCACTGCTGATCGATCCATTTATCCAGTTGAAGTGTAACAGATTTTTTTTTTTTTAAGTGGTGTCTAAGGTATCTTTTGGGAAAATTGGCGGTTTGGAACTAGGGATCAAATTACAGAATTCCCTCCAAAGTCTCGTAAATTTTGTAAGATGAAGTTTGGAAATGTTGAAATGCCGAGTTAGCCATATATGTTGTCCCCCTCACCAACTCAAAGTATGTCAAAGGTTTTGAAGCTTTTGAATCCTGTCTTAAACATCCAAAGTTGAAGTTGTTTTCGACTTCAAAATTTGAAGTTGTCTTACGGAAGTGAAGCATTCGGTTCCATGTGGTTTTTATCATGGGTGGCAATGAAGTGCGTCGTAGGATGCGTCAAGTTTTAATGCACTAAAGGGAATTAGTTCCTCCCTGGTAATCATGCTCGCGCCTGACTTCACAAGGCAATCCATTGAATAATGAAAGCATCAAATAAATTGAAATACAAATATTAATAGGTAGGCTCAAATCCACTTTTAGTCCCTCTAATATTAATCTTGAATGAATTTGGTCCCTCTCAAATTTAAAATTTTATTTTGGTCCTTCTAATATTAAGATAAGTTTAATATTGGTCCAATCTGTCACAAATTGACGGAAGCGGCAACGGACAGCCAAAGTGGTAATTTTCATCATTTCATGTTTGTACTTTGTATAAAATCTTTGTTCGAATGTCCTACTGATCAATTTTCATTTTAAATACTTTTTCCTATTTTTGATTGAATATTATATCCCAATTCTATTTTTAATTTCTAATCTGCAACTAAAATTTGTGTTGTTATAACATTTTAGATAAATTATAATTTTGTTTAATTAAATTACTTAATTATATATTTTATTTTAAATTCTAATTATTTTATCATTCATATATTATTTTTCTTTTTTCATTTACTTCATTATAAGTTTTTTCTCCACTTCCATTTTTGTTATTTATTACTCAAAGATTTAAATGCACTTTCAATCCTTTAATATTGGGATTGGACAAATTTGATTCCTTTAAATTCAAATTTCTATTTTCATTCTCCTAATAAATTCAAAATTGGTCCATTCCATTAAATTTGTAAAGGATTTGAAATGAAAATAGTAAAGTGGCTCAAGGAAAGCAACAATGGTAAAAACATGGCAAATTTTGGCAATGAAATAAGAAATTTTTATGGACATATTATGTATTGTATAAAATCATTTTAAATAATCATAAAATACTAAATCATTTGTAAATTTTGATTTAGTGTAATAATTATAATTTTGATTGTTTTATTTGGTAATCTAGATGATTGGGCTGCCTTTATTTTCATGAGTTTCAACTAATTAAAAGTTAGGTAGAGGATTTATGATAAATTGAGATCAACAAATGATCCATAAAAATGTAGAGGGTTACTTATTTAAATCGTCAAATGTAACAAATAACTACAATTGTTATAGATTAAAATCCATTAATTATTTACTATATAAAAATTATTTTAAAGTAATTTCATATATTACATGATGTACACATAAGAATTTCCCATGAAATAGAGCCACTTACCTTTAATTTGCAATGACGTGGTACTCAGATGTGCCGACCTTTTATTTATCAATTCCGAAGATTAATTAATTTTAATTTTTTATAATTTAAAATTTAGTATAAAGAAATCAAATAAATAAATATAAAGTGCATTCATTTTTGTAGATTTGAACAAAATGCACACAATTATTTTTGTTTCGTGCATTGGCATGGCACCTATTATTTTAATATCATTAACATATAAATAATGTATATAATAAAATAAAAAAATTATAGCAGGATTAGAATATAGTTTGTTGTATTTATTTGACAATCATAAATAGCAAATTTTTCAACACTTCACTCCATAAATTCAACATGGAGTGTAAAATCTCCACAAAAATTCAACTGTTGTATATATCAATATTAACTTTAAATATAACACTTGAAAATATAAAAAGTGTAGATAAAATTTAAATATATTATTTTATTTTTAATTTTCAAATATTTTTATTAAAATAACATATGTATTTAATTAATTCCATTGATTCTATTAATATTTTATATATTACAAATTTTAATTTATTTAAAAATATTTATAATAAAAATAAAATATATATAGTATTATATTTATATTATTTAATGATATTAGCATTTAAGTTGTAAATAATAAGAGTGAATATGAAAAATAAAAAAAATAAATTACATGCAGGCAAACAAACAAAAAAGAAGACAAATTATGTGTAAGTTGTAAAGTAATAAAAGTTAAAAATTAAATATATAATTAATTAAATTAACAATTTCTACATTAAAATTATAAATTATTTAAAGTGTTTTTGTTATAAAAGTAGAATATATTGTATTTTATCTATATTACTAGTAATGTTAACATGTAAAAGTAAAAAAAAAAAAAAAGGAAACATGCAATGATGTTAAAAAAACAATAAAGAGATATAGTGTTTGAGATATAAAATAATAATTAAAAATAAAATATGTAGTTAAAAGATTACATTAAATCTAATTTTTAACTTATATAATGTTTTTATGACAAAAATCACATATATCATATTTATTTATACTATTTAATGATATGAATATTTGAATTATAAATAACAGAAATGGAAGTGAAAAAAAAAACTTATAATGAAGTAAATGAAAAAAGAGAAATAATATATGAATGATAAAATAATTAGATTATAAAATAAAATATATAATTAAGTAATTTAATTCAATAAAATTATAATTTATTTAAAATGTTTTGACTACACACACAAATTTTAGTTGCAGATTAGAAATTAGAAATAAAAGTGGGATATGATGTTCAATCAAAAGTAGGAAAAGTACTTAAAACGAAAACTAACCAGTAGGACATTAGAACAAAGACTTTATGCAAACTTAAAATGATGAAAATTACCATTTTGGCTGCCTGTTGCTGCTTCCGTCAATTTGTAACGGATTGGACCAATATTGAACTTAATTTGACATTAGGTGGACCAAAATAGAATTGTAAACTTAAGGGGGACCAAATTCGCTCAATGTTAATATTAGATGGACCAAAAGTGGATTTAAGCCTAATAATAAGTAAATACAAAAATTAGATCAAAGCCGATGAACTTGAGATCAGCAATTTCAGTCCATCCCAACGTCAAGTTTTCATTCTGAGGTTGCTCACCTCCGAAATCGGATTCAGACTACACCGATAAACACTGCTGCAGCAATTGCGATGGTTCCCGCTCCCTTGCCACCAAGCTGCAGCAACCAGTGGCGCCGTTTTCCCTAGGCGGAGTTGCCTCCGCTGCCAATTCCACTTCGTCTAGCAGCCATAAATGGAAGACGACTGCTTCACTGGATTCGCACAAAAACATGGAATGTGTATGTAAATCCCCTTTTTTACCCCTCCTCCCTAATATTTCCTTCCCACCCAGCCAACACTTAATGTGAACGGTCAGTTGATAACATTGAAAATCTAGACGATTAATAAAGTGACATGTCACTCAAGGTTCCTAAGTCCTAGATTCAGCCCTTGACGCGGTAGATTCTGCTTTTTCTGTATTGATGATGATGATGACGGCGGCGGCGACAATCAGCGGAGGCTCAGCTTGCAACCAACAGAAGTTTAGACTACGGTCAAAAATAGAATTCACACTGTCCCTGCTTTGATTTTTTTTTTTCCTGCTTTTCGTCCTACCTGAGAGAGCCACAGCAATTCTTTTTGTTTTGTTTGTTTCCAATACTAAAATGAAATGAAAACTTGAATAGGAAAGCCTAATATAAATCAAACTAATATTTTTTTTGTTCAATAGCTCAAGCCGATCAATTAGACATTGATGACTACGTAATTCGTATTCTTTAGAATGCTAGGGTGTACAGTTACAAAAGAACCCCCACACAGATGCGGGGTATACTGGAATTTAAATCGAAGAAGATCTGATGGAAAGGGTTGTAGAAAACACTCGAGAATTCTCCATGCTTTACAAGCGAGCTGAAACCAAACAATACAATGTAACAATGCAAATTTAATATCAGAAAGAGTGATCTCATTAAAATGGTTCTGGGAAGGACAGAAGAGTGTCCTCTATCCTTCACAAGCCAGCTGAAACCAAACCATGCAATGTGACAATGCCAATCAAGACATTGTCATCATTGATTACAGGCAAAAATTGTACGGGTGATGGAGGTGCTTCCATCTTCCTCATGGCTTCCACTGCCATGGCATCTGGACCAATTATTCTTGGATTCCTGGCAACAAAAGAAGAGCCTTTTATCAGAAACTCACTTCAATTTCGTAAATACATGTTGCAGCTCATCATTATTTCGAAAGTAATTGGGGTTCAAGCGTTCAACAACTTAAACAAATTCTACCTTCCACCTAGAGCAAGAAGAATTCTTTAATTCAAGCAGAGAGATGCAGAAACAAAATGGAAAATTGGTCCCATTATGAGGGGAGCCGACAGGATTGTGGATCCCACAATTTGTCTGCTTCTATCCCCTAGAGTAAAAGCTGCCCCTTATTCTATCCTAGAGCAATGGTAGAAATATGACAGAAGTAGAAGGATTCATATACACAGCTCCTGCTAAAAAGGTGCAAAAACCTTACAAGCAGATCACAATCATATGATGATTAGCAGCTTCAAAAGTTTCAACAATTACATCAGTTAAGCCCCACATTACACTATGATTACAGGATTTCGTAACGATTAACAAATGAATATAGAGTCTCTTGTTAGTTTTTACCTGTGGCACATTTTCCACACAGTGAGCTTGAAAATGCCCTCTCCACTGACCTTTAGAGTGCGCCGTAAGTCACCATCTGTAAATGTCCCAACCAGATGACGTTCTTCATCTACAACAAGCAGGCATCCACATCCTTTGCTTGTCAGTTCCACAAGCTGATCCATAATCAAATCTCCTTCCCTGCAAATTGGAAGCTCATCCTCCTTCTTCATGACATCTCTCACCTGTGCATATTCATATTGCAATCACAACTTCATACAATAGTGACATATCTTTGAACAACTCTATGATCCGTAGGTTAGGAAATTGCATATCAAACCTCATTACCCAATGGGAATTACTTTAACAAAAATTTAAGAAGTACCCTTTACGAAATCTTTCTCTCCTTTTTCAATCTTCATCGGGCACAAAACTTGTTCCTTGACTTAAAAAATGAAAGCTTCAGGAAGATATTTTATTTTTTATTTTTCTGATACACATGATTTATTTATAAAGGAGATTGTCATGTAAAATAAATATAAATTTTCTCTAATTTTTCATTAAAATGACTTCATTTTTTCCTCCTTTCACATCGCTCTTTTTGTCTCCATATCAATTTTAGTTATAACCCTATAAAAAACGGACTGCATTTAAAAGAGACCAAACAACAACAAATAAACTGTAGAATTGGCTTAGATTTCACTACTTTACCTTGCAAATTTGCTAGCAGGAAAAGTATATAAATATGTATAGTTATGTTCTCATGTCTAAATATATACAAAGAGCAAGAAAAGTTATTGATCTATGATGCAATAACACATAATAAACCAATCTGCGCCAAGATCAAATTATGGTTCAATATTTAGACAGTAACATAATCAATGAGTTGGATAGTAAATCAAAAGGCAAAGAGGCAAACAAAATTGGGACAACACATCAGCTAAGGGACAATTTGTGGTCACATTACTCGACAAATGACATATCTCTGGCATTTATAGGGCAATATGCAGAATCGGTAGATTGCTGACTAAACCGAACCATAAATACGAATAGTTGGTCTTCGTTGTTGTGCATTTCTGCTTGCAAATCAGGATTACAAATAGTAGGGGGGAAAACAGGAAGGCAATTGTTCCTATGAGGATCATGTGGACTAGGGCTGTTAATTTTAACAGCTCATTAACTGTCTCGTTATTTATAAAACTTGAGGGGGGTAAAGTGTTACAGTTAAAATTTTGTGTACTGAATGTGATATTTAAGTAAAGTTTAAGGGGTTACATGTATTTTTCCCAAAAATCAACGTATGGAAACGGAAGAATCGGAGACCCACCTTGAAGATAAGACTCTTGCCGATCTTCCCCGCAGGATGATTGCCCGCGTACTCCTCCTTGGTCAAATTTCTGGCTCCCATTAACGCAATCGCCACCGTATCCCCAAACACCATCTGAATTGCCGTCCAAGTCACCGGAGCCAGGTTAAACGGACAACAATTGCCTCTCCAATGGCAAATGCACGTTCATATCACACATACCCGCCAACGCATTCCCCTCCACGGAAGTCACCGAGATCAAGAAGGCACCTTTGGCCTTCACGCAAGGCACAAGCCTGAGGAGCTCCTCGGTGGTACCGGATTTGCTGAACAAAACGACGACGTCGCGATTGGTGAGAATGCCAATATCGCCATGAAGAGCATCAACAGGGGAGAGATAAGTGGATCGTATGCCGAGAGAGACGAGGGTCTGGGAGATCTTGTGGGCGACAAAGCCGGATTTTCCGACGCCGGAAAAGAAGATGGTGCCGGCGGAATTGAGGAATATGCGGGTGAAAGCTAGGGTTTGGGAATGGTCGATGTGGTTGAAGAAGAAATTGAGGTGGTTCTGTTGGGATTTGAAGAGGTTGAGGAGGGTGGTTTCGTCAATGAGATCAAGGACTTGTTTGGATGGCGACGAAGAAGCAGAATCTGAGGCCATGGATGGAGGAGGAAGAGAACCCATTTTCCAGTGTCTTTCTCCGAGGAAGAAAGTCGAAACACAGATAAATTGGTGATTGTTGACTGAAGGTTTTGATCAATTTTGCCACTGAGGGCTAGCCCAGCTGGCCCTCCCAGGTCGTGGTGGCAGTGAGGAGCGGGTGTTCGATCCCCCCGTTACCCCCTCCCCAGTCTTTAAAATTTCACCTTTGTACCAAAAAAAAAAAAAACTAGGAAAGGGGCCGATAATGACGCAACACAGTGTGTTGGTGGCAGCTTCAATTAGTACAATATCTTGCCATGATGATACTATATTTTTTGGTGGGAAAATTTAGGCATGATATTTTGTCGGAAAATCATCCACACAAAAATAAATAAATCAATTTGTGAATTACATTACGTGAGATGGTTTTATAGCAGTACCCTACACAGTACCGGCCCTACTCAGTACACCCGAGAGACAGTTTCATTTTTGCATTGAAACATGTCGTAAAGGTTTTCGCACCTAGTGTAAAAAGTCTTACATAAAAAATATGATTTTATTGTATAATTTTAATTTTTACATAAGATTTATACGAGTTATAATATAATGATAATCAAGAATATGCATAACAATTGAGACAAATGATATTGTGCTTACAAATGATGACATAAAAAGGTGGTTTAGTTGATTTCAATAATATAGAAAATTCTCTTTCTTAAAAAATAAAATTCGTCTCAATAGTATAGAATAATATAGAAAGTTCTATATCTTAAAAAATAAAAAAATATATATTATTTAGTTGGCCATTATTTAATAAATTACAAAAAATTTACAAGAAATAAAATTTCTTAAAAAATTTTACTTTCCATAAAACATGAAAAGTTACTTACTCACCTCTTCTAGGTAAGTTTTACTTTTTATATTATTTATAAATATAATGATAAAGTTATTTTCATTAAATTTTATTAATAATAATTAAAATTTATTAATTTATGTTATAATAATAATAATAATATAATTATTTTATTAATACTTTTTAGGATATTCAAAATTGAGTTGAACAAAATATAAGAAGTTACTTTCTAGAAAATGTTACTTCCTATGTATAAATCAAATAACTTTATGTGTTTCTCATAAAATTTATACAAGAAATTATTTTTTTAAAAATTCATTTTTTTTATAGAAAATTACTTCCTATATGAACCAAACAACTTCAAAGTTGTACCATACTCAAATTAAAAATTTAGGTATTAATACCCTTATTAATAACTCAATGAATAAATGATACTTATTTATACATAAAAAAATTTCAGATAATTCACTTATTTGTAAACTATAAAATTTAAAACTTAAATTTATTATAATTTTATTTTTGCCCCAAATTTTTTTTAATAAACTTATGAATTTATAAAAATAAGTTAGGCCAAAATATTTTTTCCTAGATTTAAAGATTTGGGCCAAATTTTATTTTCCATGTATATGAAAATTTTCAAAACAAAAACTAAGTTTTCAAAATAAATTTTAAAAAATGAAAATTAATTTTCTCTTAATAAAATATTGACTTGATTAACTTCCAAATGTTTTGTATGTAAATCTAAAAATTAAAAATATTTGGAGAATTTCAATTTAAAATTTAAGTATTATATATTAAAAGTTAGGATTTGCATAATATATATATATATATATATATATATATATTAGAATTAATTTTTGAAACAACGTTTTGGGTGTATGATTTAAATATCTTAAAATAATTAAATTATCACCTAATTCTTTTTAAGAATAACTTTTAAAAAATGGATAAATATTTTTTAAAATTATTTTTGGTGTTTTATTGTTTAAAAAAATTCTTTACAAATATGAATAAAAATATGTAGACAAAAATGTATCGGTTATATACATTTATAGATAAATAGTTTATGTATAAATACTCATTTATATACATTCATGAGTAAAAGTATATTGATTATATACATTTAATGATAAATAGTTTATGCATAAATACTTGTTTATATACATTTATGGGTAAAAATGTATTGGTTATATACAATAAGCACAAAATACTCATTTATATAGATCAAATGTTTGTTTTAAGTACAATAAATTTTCAGATAAATAGTTTAAGTGCCAAAATTATAAATATATTCATGGATAAAAATTTTGTTATAATTTTTTTCTTCAATATATTATATTACATGATCTATCATTTATAATTTTGGCCCAACATAAATAATTTATTTACAAATCACATATATTAATTATTGAATATATTTTATGCCCAATAAATTATTATATAAATCAATACCAATTAAATAATATTGATCCACTATTGAGAGCTCACTACAAAAGTCAATTTTAAATCATTAGTAAATATATGAATAAGTTAAAATATATCAACAGAATAAAAAAAATGTCATGTCATTATTTTTCACAAGTTAACACCTTCTTCTATTTATTTTTTTACCTTAAATTTAAATAATATTTTAATCTAATAGTAAATATTAAAATAATTATCTTAAATATCGATACATATACTTTTAGTTTGGATATGTTATAATTATCCTAAAAATATAATTTTATTGTATAATTTTAATTTTTACAAAAGATTTATATGAGAGTTATAATATAATGATAATCAAGAATATGCATAATAATCGAGAGAAATGATATTGTGCTTACAAATGATGACATAAAGTTGGTCGAAGTAAATATTAAAAATTTTTAATTCATGTAACATATAATAATTTTGAAAAAATTTGTACTTTTTGTTATATTTAATATTCAATCTTTATTTTAAAGTCGATATATTTTGATACATGAGAAATGGGATCATGGGAAGAAAAAATAGGTATCACATAAGAATATAATTTTGATACATGATTTATATATAGAGTTGCACATATTTTACAAAAAAAAATGCATGATTTTTATAATTAAATGTCAAGTCATTAAAAAACTAAAGGAAAAAAAAAAGAGAATATGATTAAGTTGTAGCATAAATATAGCATATTCCAATATTTATGTCAAAATTTATAATATTTTATGTATCAATAAAATGGCACTATAGATATCATCAAATTTCAGCCCTCTATTTTGATGGTTCCAATTATCTTCTTGCTAAAGTTCACAAAAATAGGGAGTTAAGATTTGGGGTTATAAGTATCATTATTCAGAGTCACCCCCAATCTTCACTTAATTAAAAAAAAATTCTAGAAGGTTGGGAAAATCCAAGTGCTATATGATATTTTATTTTTAAGGTTTTATCTTTCTTTCCATCTTCAATTTAATTTCAAAACTTTATATATATATATATATATATATATATAGACACACGCCTACTGGTTATCTTGCTGTTATAAAAAATAATAATAATATTTTACAGAGTTAATCTTGCAAAAAATTTATAATCATACTATTGTTATTATCTGTATTCTTGTTAGTGTATTATATTGTGATAAGTCATGAAACTATCATCTAGATATAATTTCTACAATATTTTTGTATTGAAATTTCAATTGCACTTGGGATTAAAATTATTTATATATAAATTTTTAGAAAAGAGACAAGCATTCAACATTTTTTTTTCACTCGAGAAGTTTATTCTTGATTGGACTTAGACACATTTTAGAGAGTAAAATATATTATCACAATTTTTTATTAAAAATTAAAAAAATAATAGTTATAAATTTAAAAAACAATATATTATTTATTAAAATTTAAATTAAAAATATAATTTTGAAATTTATTTTTAAAATATATTTATTATTTTTGAGAAATTCATTCCATATCATTTTTTTTTTCGAAAATAACAAGGAAATTGAGATATGAGAAACATGGGGACCCATGATCTTACGGTAAGTTACAACCTGAGACGTGCAATGGTTTTGAACTCGGAAATTCAATTGCTTCATTTGTTGGGCTCAGTAAAATCGGGCTGAATATAATTAGGCCCTGCGTAAGACAGATAAACTATCCTCAATATAACTTCTGGCCCAAAATGATATACGTTGAATCTCTCAATTTTTAGGACGTGAATTAAAAAAAGATAAATATAAAAAATAATAAAATAGTGAATTCAAATAAAAAATATAAAATTTTATATTTATTTATATGTAAATTAAATTTATATTTAGATATGATATTGCTGCTTTTAGAGCTTTTAAATCTGTAATGGAAATATTTTAAGAGGATTTATTTTTTGTCTGCGTCTTGAATTCAATATGATTTTTATGCGTGCAATTAGGGGCTTAGTTACCTTTGCTCTTATAAGAGAAAATCTTAAAGACAAAATATGCGAATTTTCCGAGCAACCCCTTCATGTTTCGTGTTATTATTTGTATGGTACTGCTTTCATGCCATGATTTCTTCGAGGTTTTGTTTGAATAGAGAGATAGAGAATAGTTGAAAAAAAAAAAAGAATTCAACTTAACCCTTTATTTTATCTGGATTGACAGGTTGAAGGGGAAAAGAAACATTAAAGATGGAATATATAAATATAATTTTTCTAAATCCTTTTATTTTTTAAATTTCTTGTATTTTCTCTTCAATTTAAAATTATCTTTTTTCTCCAATCAAATAAAAGGTGAAAAAATTGTCTTTTCAATAAAAATATACGAAATTTCAAAATTTACAGAGCTATACCTTTCGAATAAATAATAATAGTTGAGTTTTACGGTGCTTTAGGTGATGTTTGATTTGGAAATCTTTCTCACATTTTTATAATGTTTTATAAAATGTAAAAATTTTATATTTAATTTAAATTTTATAAAATTTTTATTGAGAATATTTATATTTTAAAAATATTTTTAACTCAAAAATTTTTCAAAATATTTTTATAGAAAAGTGAATATCTTATATATTCTTATAACATACTAATATTTCAATGACATAAATTCTATTAATACGTTACAATTAATAATATCTCATTTTTCCATCATTTATAATGTGATTGATTATTGTTAGTCACCATTCATTATTAGTGATTACAATCGTAACCATTTATCTTTAATTATTATTGTCGGTCATCACTCATTACGAATAATGATTATAAATATTTATTATTAATGACTTTTATCAATCACTATCTATCATTAATTACTACCTACCAGTAATAATCATTGAGACTATCAATCATTACAAGTGATTGCTATCAATACTATCGATCATTAATAATTTTTATTACCTGCAACTTATCATTAAAAGTCACACTAGCTACCACTTACTATTAGCAACTATTGTTAATCATCTTCCACCATTGATGTTCACTCAATTGTTGTTGAGAATATTTTTTATAATTTGATAATATTTATAAAAATATTATAAACTTTTTAAGGATATTTTTAAATTAATTAAAATATAATATTATAACACTCTTATAAATATTTTTAAGGTTCATTTTGTAATAATATTTTTTAAAATTAATTTTATTTTATTTTAATAGAAATAAATTTTATTATTTAAAAACTTTATAAAAATAATAATTTTAATTTATTTGTCAACAAAGGAAACCAAATTTTCTTTTAAAATATAACAAGTTATTTTATTAAATTCTTCATATTTAGCATTAAATAGGTAAAATATTTCTCTTCATCTTGATATTTTATAATTATATTTTATGAAAAATATTTTTTATCAAAATAAATAAAATTTTATTTTTAAATATTCCAAACAAGGAGTTAAATAAATAAAAAATTATAATATCATTTACAAAATTAAAATTTTCAAAATTACATTTTAAAAATATAAAATTTTACAAATCAAATATTATTTTAAAATTTAAAATTATATAATAATTTTTAAAATTATTAAATTAAAATTATTTAAATATAATTATATTAAAATTATTTAATTATATTTATTTAAAAATAAAAAATTATATTTAAATAATTTTAATTTAATAATATTTAAATTTTGCACACACTCACAAATTTTAATTTTTCAGTGGCAACCTAAATTATGTAACAAAAGAATTTTTAATGGAAACGAGTGATTATAGAAGTGGGAACCAACATTAGTGAAACCCCACGTGCACATCTGTCACCAGTGTCGGCTACAGTGAAATGACTGCTCCCAAGCCCTATCCGCTCGGTCCCACTGGACCTCGCCAGGGAAGCACATCTCACCCTACGTTACTGTCCCACCGACAAGATTAAAACACATGGCACAATCTAGCCACAACAATCATTCACTGTGAACTTCGTACGATATCCCTGTGAGTCCCCATCATACAGCATCTTTCCTTCTTTCATTTCATTTCGCAGAGGAGGGTCCGACGTGGCACCATTGAGTCAAAACCTAGCAAATAGTGGGGCCCACACACTTCCTCTTTGGTCTTTATTGATTAAGCGGTGAAACGAAAGAGGCCAAATCTATCATGTTGCGATGGAAATGGAGCAAATTTAATTACGAATTTTATGAATAAAATTATAAATTTTTATAAAATAATTATAAAATTTATTTATATAATTATATAAGTTTTATATAATATAAATTATATAGTTTCAAATTATTTACAAAGAATTTATAATTTTTTTACAAAATTTTATAATTTTATTTATAAATTTTATTATACGAAATAATTTTATCTCTTCTTCCATTAAGATATAATAATATTGTAAGCAAAAATTATTTATTATAATATAAAAAATTATATAGATAAAAAATATGACTTCAAAAAATAATTAGCAC
This sequence comes from Sindora glabra, assembly GCA_020226215.1. Taxonomy (NCBI): domain Eukaryota; kingdom Viridiplantae; phylum Streptophyta; class Magnoliopsida; order Fabales; family Fabaceae; genus Sindora; species Sindora glabra. Next base: position 11,432,254 of record CM035228.1, on the reverse strand, counting down.
ACTTGTATTCACCATAATAAAATATGAATTGATTGATAAATAAAGGTTTAATCTTCCCCATCTTCTCTACGAATTTGTATCCGATAGAGCATTAGGATTCATAAAGTATTTTGTGGTTATAAATAGAGTGTAAAGTAACTAAGAGAACTTAACTTGATTAAATAAAAAATTTTACTGTACTCATCCATCAAAAGTTTAGTTAGTTAAATGTCCACAAGTGCTATAGAACATATCAACCTACCAAGCATTTTTAGTTCATAAAAGCAATAAAAAAAATTTGGACTTAAAAACATAATTCTAGGATCAGACTCAACTTATTTTAAATAAAATAAAATAAAAGACTAATTAATCGTAATCCATTAAAAATATTTTACATTCTCCTATTTAGACAACATTAATTATAATTAATTTATTTTATAAAATATTTTATTTTAAAAAATGACTCTTGAGTTGAGGACTAATTTTAAATGCATGTGGTCATAATTTTAAAAAATACACTATCCTAAAGATAAATGCCTGAAAATTTGACTAAGCCTATATAGTAAATGATATCAAATCATAGCGGCAATTATATTTTTTTATTAATATAAGACCTTTCATGGTTATAAAATATCATGAACTATACATACTTAGTCACTAATATGATAGTGCAACATGAAATATGGCATCAAAAATTATGATCAAATCATGCTTATCTTTCATGTTAGTCCTCGATAATTTCTCTAATAAATTCACATAGCATGAGAAATCAACTAGTAACATACAAAGCTAGATCATCTCACAAATCCTAAAATGGTGTCGATTTTTTAGACAAATAATTAAGTTCAGGAACTAATGATTGACACCAAGTCTTAGCCCTCATAATAATATTGGAATATTATAATCAAATGATGCATGCATCAATAAGATAATATAAATTCATAATCAATGTACCAACAAGTATATATGAAGATATAAGAAAAGGAACATATGAAAAATTATATAAAAGATAGTTATAAAAATAAAAATAACTCCCACTAACTAAAGACATCAAAAGAACCTATAATTCCCATATTCTCAGCATGCTTTTGAAAAATTGTAAGTCTAAGTCCTTTAGTCATGGGATTCACCAGCATAACATCAATATGAAAGTGTTTTACCACTATGTCCCATTTCTTTGCAAGATCTTTGACTGTGAGGTATTTCAACTCCAAATTCTGAGATCCACTAGAACTTTTATTATTTTTGGTGAAGAAAACCTTAGTACTATTGTCACAATAAATTTCTAGTGGTTTAGCAATACAATCAATAATCTATAATCCTGAAATGAAATTTTTCAACCAAATAGCTTGTGAAACAGCACAGTAACAGGCAATGAATTCTGCTTGAATGGTGGAAGAAGTTATCAATATTTGCTTAACACTTTTCCAGAATATAGCACCTCCAGCCATTATAAAGATGTAACCTGAAGTATATTTCATATCATCAGAGCATGCAATAAAATCTGAGTCTGAATACCCAATTACTTCTAAGTTATCAACCTTTCTATAAACAAGCATATGACTCTTAGTTTCCTACAAGTATCTCATAACTTTTTTAGCAGCACACCAATGATTTCTTTCAGGGTTAGACAAATACCTACCAAGAACACTAATCACAAAAGCTAAATTTAGTCTAGTACAAACTTAAGTATACATTAAACTTCCTATGACACTTGTATAAGGAACATTTTGCATTGATTGTTTCTCTATCTCCTTTGTTAGGGCACTATTTATTGTTAAACTTATCACCTTTCACAATTGGAACATCCTCAACTTTGCAATTTTGCATTTCAAATCTTTCAAGAATCCTATCAATGTAAGCTTTTTGAGACAATCCCAATAAGTTACGAGTTTTGTCCCTATGAATCTAAATACTCAAAATAAATTATGCCTCACTAAGATCCTTCATGTCAAAAGCTCTAAACAGCATTTGTTTAGTATCATATGGCAAAGTTTAGACTATTGCTCGCCAATAGAATATCATCAACATACAAAATGAGAAAAAAGAAGTTGTTTCCACTAACCTTGAAATAAATACAATGGTCAATCTTATTTTCTATAAATCTTATAAATGTAATCAACTCATTAAACTTTAAATACCATTGTTAGGATGCCTGTTTTAGACCATATATTGATTTTCATAGCTTACATACTAAATGCTCATACCCATTCATTTGAAAACTCTCAGGTTGTTTCATGTATACATCCTTTACAAGTTCACCATTTAGAAAAGCTATTTTAACATCCATTTGGTGAAGCTCTAAATCAAAATGTGAAACCAAGGCCATAATAATCTTGAATGAGTATTTAGAAAATACTAGTGAGAAGGTGTCAAAGTAGTCAATTCCTTCTCTCTGAGTGAAACCTTTAGCCACTAATCTTGCTTTAAATTGTTTAATTCTGCCACTTGAATCTTTTCTAGTCTTGTACACCCATTTGCAGCCAATTACCTTACAATTTGCAGAAGCTCAACAAGTTCCCACACTTCATTCTTGATCATAGATTGAATTTCCTCATTCATAGCATTCAACCACAAATCAAATTGTTAACTATTCATTACTTGACTGTATGTAGTTGGATCAACAACATCCCTAATATTATATTCACTCTCACTAAGATAAATATAATAATCATTTGAAATTGTTGCCTCATTCGTTTAACTGACCTTCTAATTAGGATATACTCTGCAGGTTGAACAGGTTGACGGTTCTTAGTGGGAATAGCTACAACAAGTCCTACAATTTGGTCACACTTTATATTTTAATCATTTTATGTCTTAACATAAATAGATGGAGGTACAATAGTCTAACTAGTAAAACTAGTGGAATAGTAGTGGAAGTTAGCTCATTTTATGTTTCAAAGTGCCTTAGATTTGGCGACAAATCAGCAACATCAAGCTCAATGAATTTTACAGTCATGGACTCAACTATTTTTATGCCTCTTGTAGGGAAATAGAACTTGCATCCTTTTACACGATTTGGATACATTATGAAGTAACAATGAATGGATCTTAAATCAAGTTTCTTCACTGATGGATCATAAATTTTCACTTTAGAAGGACAACCCTAAACTCGAAAATGATTAAGGATAGGTTTTCTATTGGTCCAAAGCTCAAAAGGTATTTTAGGTACTGGCTTGCTAGGAACATAATTAAGGATGTACAAAGCAGTTTTAATGGCCTCACCCTAAAGAAATTCAGATAAATTTATTCCACTCATCATGCTCCTAATCATGTCTTTAAAGGTCTAATTGCGCCTTTCAACGATGCCATTTTGCTCAGGACTACCAAGCATGGCATATTGTGGAATAATTTCATAATCTTGTGAAAACCTAGCAAACGATCCAATGTGTTGCTCAGACACATTTTGTTTGCCATAATATTCACCTCCTTGGTCAGATCTCACAATCTTGATGACTTTTCCTAATTATTTTTCAACCTTAATTTTGAAAATTTTGAATTTCTCAAGTACATCAGATTTTTCTTTTATCAAATAAAGATAATCATATCAAGAAAAGTCATCAATGAATATAACAAAATAACTACAACCACAAATAGTGGGAGAATATGATCCAATTATATTAGTATGAATTATCTCTAAAAAGATTAAAACTACGAGTAGCACCTTTCTTCTTAGTCTTGGTTAACTTGCCACTAATACAGCTTACACATATGTCCATATCATCAAAATCTAGGAAAGAAAAAATATTCTCTTTAATTAACCTCCCCACCCATTCCCTAGATATATGTCCCAATCTCCTATGCCATAATATTTATTATGTTTCCTTAACTCTAAGTCTTTTTAAAATCACATTTTCAATATTCAAAGAAACATAAGGACTATCAGAGGCTAATAGTAGCCTATATAAATCATTATCAAGAACACTAAAACCAATGGACTTAGAATGCAATAAAATATCAACTTTTTCATTTTCAAAAATAAATTTATATCCAAACTTATCCAAAAGAGAAAATAAAGTTAAATTACATCCAAAACTAGGAACATAAAAGACATTATTCAATGTAATCTTAATAGAGTTTTCTAAACGTAAAATAACATCTTCTATGCATTCAACTGTAACTTTAAGATCATTTCCTACTCTAAGCTTGGACTCTCTCTCTCACTTGGTTTCCTCTTGCTTACGAACCGTTGCAAGGTAATTATAACATGAGTTATGGAACCACTATCAAATCACTAAGAACCTATAGGGACATCAACTAAATTTGATTCAAAACAAGCTAAGGATAGGATTTTACCGTTCTCAGTTCCCTTTTTCTTTTCTAACTAAGACTTGAATCTATAGCAATCATTCTTCTTATGAATTTTCTTGTGACAATGATAGCATTCTACATACTTATGAATGGAACGTTTAGGGCCTCCCACTTGTGGTTTACGATCAATATTATTATTATTACCATGCCTCTGGGTCTCCTGAGATTTAAAAGAATTATTCCTTTGAGTATGTGATTTAGGTTTTTTTTTCTTGTAGGTTAGGTTCTTACTAGGTAAGGATTTTGATTGGATTAAAAAACTTATTTCATTCTTTTCTTTTCTTAATTTTTCTTCCTTAGCAACACACTTGGTGATGAGTTCGTTAATGGCCTAGGGTATGTTTAAAGAATTATAGGCTATCTTGATTTGACTATATTCTAGAAGTAAGAAATTTAAGGTACGTGGAACAAGAAAGGTATCCGGTAATTCAATTTTTAAGTTCTTCAATTGAATTTGGAGGTGAACCATCTTTATAATAAACTCTCTTACACCATCAGTGTTGTCATACTTTATGATCATCAGTTCCTTCATCAAGCATTCAGATTCAGCATTATCAAATACTTAATACCTTTGCCTTATAACATCCATAAATTCTATGGCCTTGGTTGCATCTGTCAATCCACCTAATAAATGTTCAGGAACAGATCTCTTAATTACAATGAGATTAAGCCTATTAGATCTCTTTCATTTTATATAGTAGTCCTTTTGCTCTTAAGTATTTTTAGGAGTGAGTGCTGGCAGTTTTAACTCACATAAGGCTAAATCAAGATCTATAATACCCAGAGCAAACTCTATATCCTGCTTCCACCTCTTATAATTTGGACCATTTAACAATTCAATAATTGTAGTGTTATTGTTCATTGTAAGAGAGACTATGAAAGAACAATTAGATATCCAATATATTAGTTTTGGACATTTTAAATTTATCCATAACCACATTTAAAAGTATATAAAATATCACTACATTCCCCCCTTTGGGCAAAGAATATAATGTGTAAAAAATCTTCCTAAAATTGAAGTCAACTAGGATAATATATTTTTATTACAAAATTATCCCCTTTAGGTAGGTAAAATTTATAATAATAAAATAAATTCAAAAATAATATTTTGCTTCAATAAATAAATTTTTAATTATATCATACAATAACTCCCTTTAGGTAGGTCATTATACAAAATAATTAAAAATATTAATAAACTCATTTTTAATTACAACACATGCTTACTCCCTTTGGATAGGTAATTATATGAAATAATAAAAAATTAATCCTATAAATATTTATTAATAGCTTGAAGACTTACAAATCAAAATAAATAATTTCACTTTAGTAACAATTATCGATTTCAACTTAAAAATATCCTAAAAGAACCGAAATATTTAAATGTAGTCCAAAATTATAAACTAAAGTAAAATATGACCAGTCCATTAAAGGATGTTAAATAATATGCACCCATATTAATTGCAAAAAAAATTATATTGCATCAAAACATAATCTCAATATATATATATTTGGGCAGAACATCTTCCGCAACAAATATAGCAATTTTTCACTATCAAAATTCACTTTAGAATTGTTTGTTTTCGAGCTAAAATTTACGAACTGTATAACTGCTTAGAAATTAAAAATAGTACCATTATTTTTTTTTGCTTAATTTAAACCATATAATAATGCCATAATAGAGCTACAATTTTTTTGTATAATCTGCAGTGCCCAGAAAGGGCTTTCTTGGTTACGTTTGGTGACAAAAGCATGCTGCATTTTTCACCACCTTAATTATGGCATGACCCACACGCCATCATTGATGCGTGTGCGCTATATAAAAAAAATTCATATTTTTTTACAATAAATATTTATTTTATATATATATATATTTTAATTAAAAATTATGAAATTTTTGAAAAAATAATATATTTTTCCATATTTATATTAATGTATTTTTATCTCCTAAAATTACAATCCTAAATGTACATTCTCTTAAAGAAATTAGGAGGGCAACAATTTTCAGCCAGAGAAAAAAAATTCAAAAATAGAAAAGAGAAATATTCGATACTATATTTTGTATATCAACAGCACATTCAATGTAAACATCAAAATCAAATCACAAACCACAATATTTAAAATTAAAATCATACAATTTATGATATTCCTAGAATATTTTTTTCAAGTAAATAATAATACAAAAAATAATAATTATGTAAACAATATATTAGATAAAAATAAATAAAAATTGATTAATAAAATGAAGAATAATTTTAATTAATTTGATCAAAGTTATCAAATCAGAATAGATAATAACAATTATCTAAAATATAAATCATATAAAGAAAATATATATTTTAATTCTAAACCTAATGTAAGGCTCTGATATTAAATATAAGCAAAAACTATTCATTACAGGAAAAAAATTTACATAAATCAAGAATATAAAATACATGATTTCAAAAAATAATTAGTATATATGTATTCACTATAATAAAATATGAATTGATTGATAAACAAATGTTTAATCTTCCTCACCTTCTCTATGAGTTTGCAACCAATAGGGCACTAGGATCCACATAGTATTTTATGGTTATGAATAAAATGTAAAATGGATAGGAAAACCTAACCTAATTAAATAAAAAATTCTACTAGGTTCACCCATCAAAAGTTCAATTAGTTAAAAGTCTATACTTGTTACAAAACATATCATCCCACCAAGCATTTTTAGTCCATAAAAATGATTGCAAAAAAATTAGACTTAAAAATATAATTTTAAGATTAGACTTATCCTATTTTAAATAAAATAAAATAAAAAATTTAATTAATGATAGTCCATTAAAAATGTTTTACAAATCTTTCCCAAAGAGAAAAAAATACTCAAATTGCTTTGTACAACACATCATAATTTGGATCAAAGTTTGATATGGGTGAATGGAGTTTGATGACCCTAAAATAAGAGATTGAATTTAAATTTTATAAATAAAAATAAATATTAAAAAATTTTCTAACATTAAAATTTAAACTAATTCAAATTTAAATAACTTGAGATTTAATATGATTATTAAATATCAGGATAAAAATAATTTAGTTTAATAAGTTGTTATGAAAATACAAAATTGGAGATGTCACATCAATTAGTGCAAAAGGATTAACAACAGATCTAGCATAAGCACCTCTTCCTATAGCCTCAGCCACTTCGACCCTTCATATTATATTTTGGGACTATGGAAAAATGGAAAATGTGATTTTCACTTTTTTTAAGGTATGAGTATTTATTTCATTTTAATAAATCATACAATTCATAAAATTTGCCATTCTTAATTTATCCATTAGAAAATAGTGAAAGTAAGAAAATAAAATTAGCATGGCAATGAAAATCCGATTAGTTAAGCTGCTATCCAATCAAATCAAGTTGTTTGTATAGGAAAATAACGTCAGATATATGTGATGAAAGTAGCCTATTAAATATAATTCAAATGCAATTGGGGCATATGATATTAGTATAAACTTATATTATCATTTGGCAGTTATTATATGTATATAACATAATAGTAATAAAAATCTTATTCATGCAAAATTAACCTTATTTTAAAAATAGTTTCAATCACAATTTTTTATAGTATTTGATTATTATAATTTTTTTAATATTTTATAGTCAATTTAATTAATATTAATTAATATATTAATTATATTTTACTTATTTTATATGTAAACAATAAATATTAATATTTTTAAGATTAAATTAAGATAAACAATAATTATTAATAGGGGTATCACAACATAAAAATAAGTTAATTCAAGATAAATCAAGAATGTTAAATTTTATTTCAATCTTATCCTATTACAACAACTTGAAAGAGATATGATCAATTTATCTTGTAGAAATCATATAAAACATGTCAATTGGATCACATCATACTACCTTATGCAAAGCTAAACCACTTGATAAAATATGATAGGATTTGCTTATCGTATATCTTTTATACGATGAATCAAATGAGTTTTTCAATTCTTAAGTTAATAGAAGTATAGGAAAAATAACAATGTGAAATTGTAGATAGTCTTTTAGATGACATATATTAGGCCTTTTATAAACGTCCTTATGCCTTATTGGTGTTAACCTTTTATGGGTTAGAGCTTTTCATGCTATTGATTGCTATTCGCATGGTTACAAACATGTGGGAGTGTTTTTTACCCTTTATGATCATAATGGTAGCTATTTAGGCTTGATTTTAGCTAAATTTATAAGCTTGTAAGTCAGCCTTGACTTGGTTTGGCTAGACATAGTTCATTCATTAATAAGCTGCAACTATAGAGGTATATTGGGCTAAGGTGATTGTTAGGCTAATTGATTATGGATCAGTTAACCAATTTAAACATCATTACTTACTTCCTTTCCATCTATGACTCTTGACTAATTCCAAATTTGTTTACAACTATGATTAACTCCAAGCTTGTTTGGAATTTTTTTGATTTGTTTTAAATGCATGTGTGCTTTATGTTGTTGCAAATCTTTAGGTTTAACTAAAATGACTTAATACTAGGATCATCATTTTAATCCTTAATTTTATGCTTTCACCCCAACTGTTAGATTGGAGAAAATTATTTGTGGTTTTCATTTTAACCTTTGTTTGCTCTTCTTATGGCCATCGGATTGTGGATATTTCAAATCTAGCCATTATGGCAATGGGAGGAATTTTATTTGTCTTCCTTTGGCCTTTTTCTACCATTTTGAATTCATCTTCAACTTCCTTACACTTTGTTCTTTTGTGAAAAATATTTTAATACTATCAAGATCTAAGTTCTTAGAACCCCAATGCTAATAAGGTATTTCCTCCTAATCTAATTCTTGCATTATTTTTTTCTTGAATTTGTGCTTCATCATTGTAGTTTCTCCTATCAAATATGATTTTAAGGGGATTGTGAGCACTGTATTCTTAAGTTTCAATTATCATGCTTATTTAAGTTTCGAATGCTATGCACCTTTTCAATTTCTAGTTTAATCTGAACTATAAATGTTAAATTCAAGAAATACGTTTTTTAAGTTAATTATCTTATAGAAGTTTAGATTGATGGTATTGCCTATAGGTTAAGAACATGGCTATAGCCAATTAAGGTAGCGTTATATATCTAAATGGATCTAGGTAAGATGTAGGGAAACATGATAATGTGGTATATATTAATCATAATTCGAGTCCTTATTTCTCTTCTATCTCCATTCGAACTTATGTTACCACTCGTACTTCACTCGAATATCTTATATTTCTCTAATTTTAAATTTCTTCCTTTGAAGGTTTGCCTATCTTGATGAACCTTCACTCATTACGAGCATTTATGCTTTTTTTAGATTCAGACTCCTATATCTCTTCTACTTTTTTATCATCTTCATTTATCCTTTTAAAACAAGAGCATTTATTTGGTGCTATCATTGCTTTACATATCATCGCCATTATGGCTTATAAGATATACAATCATAAAAGGATAAATCTTGATTCTTGCTTATAAGGTGGCTCTAAAAACTTGTAATAAGTAAGTGATAAGGTGAAGTTAATCACCTTGTCAAGTTAATGGCTTGATCATGTTGTTATTCATTACTTGCAAAAGCGTTATTTGGTAAATACCGATGAAAAAAGTATTACTTTTATAGCAATAAAGGTAGATGAATAAGCCTGCAATCATAATCCTAACTTATTCTTCATGATATTTCAAGATATCAACTATTAAGTCAAGATTTCACCTTCTTTCTTCATTTTTCAATAATGCATGATAAGATAATTGAATATTTTTCCAACTCAACTTACTTGGAATGCCTATTATTAGCTAGCTTGCTTCGAAGCCTTGTTTGATAAGGTGAAATCTAAGTTTGTAAAGACATGCATATTCTTGTACTTTTACACTTATACCTCATAAAAGCCTAAAAGATGGACTTATATTATGTAATGTATCAATCGATTATTATTCTAAAACTTCTATACCATCATGAAATGCTAGAAAATTTCCAAAGCGCCAATAGTGAATGACTTTGAACCTTGCTAAATGATAGGCGAGCACCAATTATACCTAATGAAATAGGTAAAAACCTTGAATCACCTTGCACTTATATCATTCCAAATTCTAAATAAAAAGGACTAAGATACAATCATCTATATTATTGCTTATGCTTTTAAAAAATCTACTCTATAGAAATACTAAACAACAACAATCAGTTAATAGGTTATATGTTGGTTATAAATCAACATATGTACGAGCAATATTATATATTTGAATAATTGATGTTAATTCATTAATTGACATTTTAAGTATCTGGATAATGTTAAATCATTAATATAAGATATTGATTTTATAATTGATGTGGAAATAATTATAACAGACATAGAAAAAAGTTATAACATTGGTCTCTAATTTAATAATCAATGTGATTATTTATTTAAAACATTGTTTGTAAAACTGTTGTTGAAGAATGAAATACTTTCATATCACATATTGGATAAAATATGCTAATTTCAATTAAATAAAGGACATGTAATGTTCAATATATGATATCAAGTTTTTAAATAACTAGTATATTTTTTATTTCCTCATAAACCCCACTATACTTATAGCAGTATTCACTTGAATCTATCTACAAATAACATTCAATCATATTATTATACATCTAAACCTATTACCCTATTAGTAAAATCCTATCTTAATGTTTCTATGATAAAAAATAATATTCTAATATAAAAAAATTTCAATGACAATAATTTTATAGATTTAACTAGGTTTAAAAAAATTAAAGATATTAAAATAATAAATAATATATACATGTTGTAAAAATTGATAATAATATCTTTAAAAACTATAAAGGAAGTTATATTATTCTCTTATGATATGGCTATTGAGGAAATGCTTTGTGAAACCCATTATAACAAAAAAAAGGTACAATCAAGTCACAATTTATGTTGTAAGTACAACATTAATACTATTTATTTTTATTGAAGAGAAATTTATTATATGGCTTATGCCATTAACCTTTAATAATATTAGATGTTATTTATTGAATTAGAGAGCACCATTTTCACTATCATGCTAGAGATAATTATTGATATTAGAAAATTCTTAACATAGCATGCAAAATTAACATCCTATTTGAAGAATAAAAAATATAAAAAAGTATTAAAAACTAATAATTTAGATGATGACATTAATTATATATAGAATATGAGCATTAGAAATATAAACTTAATTACCTTTGATTGTTTCTAATATCTTTGGGAGGATTTTCAACTCATATCCTTTTAATATAATCATTTCACATGTAAAACTTCTCCATATCACATTCATCATCAACTAGAGGTATTCTTATAAAGAAAAAAAAAAGTCTCCTCAATACCATTTTCCATATGAGGCTAAACTTCTTTACTATTATATAAGATGTAAAGGTAAGCCTGCATTCACAACTCATGCTTAACAATTAGGTCCCTAGTGCACCCTTATTACAACTCATCCCTTGTGATAAAGCTTTGGAAGTCCAATAACCTTCATATTTGATAAATAGTCACTGTAATGCTCAACCAATTCCTCAATAATGTAGCTTTAATAATGCATCCTTTCAACATACGTCAATTCCTTACATACTATTTTATGGTTTTCATATATTGCTTAAAGAAGTAAATCCATCTCAAGTAAATCGGTCCACATAGTTATACCTTTCTCATGAAAATGGATGGCCATTTCAAATTTGTTAACCATTCTTGTTAATAAACATAGTACATATAACTGTTGGTGTGTGTCCTAAGAACCAATCATATAGATGATTGAAATAATACACAATGTATTATATTTTATTTTAGGTAATGCAATTATTATATTATTTTATTTTCATTTTATTAATTTTACGTAATTTATAACTTAATATAATAATTGTCCTTGGAATAGTTTTTCTATTATTAAAATATCCCTAGTCAAGTATTATTATGAAAGGGATAGTAATAGTATATTGAGACTGACATGTATAGTGACTGATGATTATGAGTCATGGATATGTGATATCAAGCCAATACATGAGTACATTGTTAGTGAACGGATGTACTGGACTGACTCAATATGAGAATACTACATGGATAAGACTTGTGTCATTAGTAGTTCTCATATGGTTACAATTGTATATAGTCCTTTGACCTGAAGTCACTACGGTTTCCTACATGAGGGGTTATTCACTTTGATGTCGTCCTATGTTACCTTTAATCGGGATGACAAATAGGGCGTTGATTGGGTGTGTCACGAATCATGCAAAGGTAAGTGAGTGATATAGATGAAATTTTATTACTCTTATAAAAAGGAGAAATATCCTTGAGTCCCTTAATTGAGTAAGACTTAGAAATGATAACCATGCTCAAATAAATCAATATGTGATATTGATCATTTATTTTAAAGTCTACTTAATATCAAAAAATATAAATTAAACTTTGACGACGATGCTACTCTCCATGCCTCCAGTTTGATTTAGATATTATTACAAAAGGAATTATAATGCAAAACGTTGATCATGTATTAGGTGGATATCGAATCACAGATATTCTTACTACTTGAGTGGCAGTGATGTATTGCTAGATATCGCTCACTATTTATGACTTAATAATGAGTCATTGTTAACGTAGTAAGAATCTATAGAATCATATAAAAGGAGTAAAAATAAAATAATAATTAATTAAACTTTAATTTAATTAATATCCAATTAATTGAACTTATTTTTGTGCTTATATATATTATTAAATAATAATATATTTTTCATGTAATAAATATAATTATTATTATGTGATATTATTTGATATTAAAGTAATATTAAATAATTACATTATCAGATATTAGATAAATATATTATGAGATAATATTATTTTGATATTTGATAACTATATGCAATTATCTGATATTAAAATATTTATATTATGAAATAATATTATTATCTAATATTAGATAATTAATAGAGAAGTCCTATCTCTTCTCATTATTTCTAGGATAAGGATAAGATGAGTTGTTAAGTGTGATTAGGATTTTTTGGAGGTATTATCCTAGTAGGATTAGGATTGTGGCTTGCCTAAGTTCTATAAAAGAGGATTTGAAGGTAGTACTTTGCTCACGCTCATAAGCTTCCATAAAATCCTAAATCACTAAAAAAACATCCAATCCTAAATCCTAAAGAGAAAAATGCATCTTAACAGATTTGTGGAGGGTGAGAGGTCATTGTTCACTCCGTGTGGATACCGTAGAGACAATGTACCTTCCGGCCGACGTTTGATTCATCCGCTCTCTCAAGTTTTAATCAGTAGAAACATGAGTGTCCAATAGGTAAAATCCTAATCATTGATTTATGTCTTTTGCATAGATCTTAGGTAAAATTCGAATCAAATTTTGAATTTTCGTTGTATATGATAATCCAAATTCCAACAATAACTTGCTAAGCATGTACAATGCACTTACTCTATAAGGAATGTACGCATATATCAATAACCACACCACTTAAAATATTAAAAAATTAAATTAAAAACACAAAATCCAAACTAGTGAACATGTACAAAAACACAACATCAATACATTTTGCCTTAAGTTTAAAGGAAAAATAAGGCATGCAAAAGTATTTTAGAAGAAAGAAGAAAATTTTTATGAGCTAAGATTTAATTAAAAATTAAACTCAAACTTTAGGAATCTTTTATAAGAATTTATTCATAGAACATTATGAATTTTGCAAGGAAAATGTTTTTACACTACACTCTGAACTTTAGCATTGGGGCTAAGCTTGCCTTATATTTTAACTCTTACCTTTGTTTTTTTATAGCTTTAATGAAAAGCAAAATAACATCTTTTCATTTTTTTCATTTTGCATATATACTAAATTCAATGTTTAATATCAAACATATTATGTCTCTTTAGGTGTCATTATGCTTATTTTATTAGGTTTAGACTTATTTTAAAATAAATTATGAGTTTTGGATTAAGTGTAAATTAATGACTAATTTTGGGAATTTAATATTGTTTCAAATTTTTTGCTATAACTTGAGCTCTGAACTTCTAATTGGGATGATCTTTATATGGATTCAAAGCTAAAAGAATCCTTTTCAATTATCATGGTCTGTTTAAAATCTAATTCAAACATTGAGTGGGTCGAATTTGACCTTAAAACTAATCCAATAGTATTTTAATGCAATAAACTTGACATTTGCTTACTATTTAACTCATATCTCAAGTTCTAGGAATCAAATTGTGAGATTCTAGTGCCCATAATTAATTAAGACCTAAAGCAACATGTTTTTAAGTCTCTATAGTTAAGGTGATACCATTTTGAAAATAAAAAATCAGCCCTAACTAGAATGATGAAAATTAGATAACATTAGACCTTTTTTAATGCTTCGATCATAATTTAGTTTATGGGCCTTCAAATTGTGAAAAGTCTAGTCTAGTAAATACCTAAGAGTCAGCCTTAAGTTTTAGGAACCTAAGTGGAATTGAATTAAAAGAATTTTATAAAGGTAAAAATATAGCTTTTGTAATGCATTTAGGTTTCAACATTCAACAGTTTTCTTCTTTTAGTACTTTTAAGCTTTTCAAGTTATAAGTGGCTAAACTTTTTTCTTTTGTTTCAAAGGTACATTCTTTTTAATTGATTTTAAGGTCTTATTCTTTACCTTTTATGACTAATAATTATCTCTACTTAGCCATTTATTTTATTAATGATTACATGAATAGTTTTATAAAAAAAATGTTCATTAGATGATTGTTTATATGATTAAGTTTTGAAGCGGTTGATTAGGTTTATTTTTACACTTCTGAATTTAATTTAAATAGGTATTGTATGATTGATAAAACAGAGGGTAGGTGATGTAATCATACAGGAGGTAACTACAAAGAGTTATATAAGAAAATAAAAAATGCACTTCAAAGAGCAAATTTAAAACTTATGGATACTATTTTAGGGCTAATTTGACCATTTGACCATTCTAAACTTTAATTTGTGCTTTTATTATATTTAATATATTATTAGGTTTTTTCATATGTTAATAGTACTTAACCCATTAGTTTCCTATTTTATCTTAGTTATTTACCTTAACTACTTTAATACATTAAAATGCTAATTGGGTTTATTTATAATATTAATATCAAGCCATTTGAGTCCAATAAAGTCTAATTAGTCTAAATTGATTTGTTAATCTTTTAGCCTATATAAAAATGCTTGCTTCTTATAAATATATGATTACAACTTTGATCATTTGTGAAATAGAATTGATTATTGTCTTCTTTATGAGAGAATGATTTTCTCTTGAATTCTTAAATAAATTTATAACTTACTAAAAAAGATCTAATCTTTATGACATATTTTTTATTAGTCTCATTCTTTCTTTCCTAGAGCACAATGTGACTATCTTTCTAATGTTATTTTTTTAAAATTTTGAAACAATTTATTAATAGAATTCACATCATTTAATATTCAAAATAAGAGTTCCCAATTTTTAGATTATTTTTTTAATTTTCATTCTTTATGGCATATTTTTCATTATTTATTACTCGCATTCTTCCTTTCACGTGATTATCTTTCTAATGTCAATTTGTTTTGTTAAAATTTGAAATGATTTATTAATAGAATTCACATGATTTAATGTTCAAAATAAGAGTTCCTAATTTTTAGATTATTTTTTCCAATTTTCATCCTTTATGACATATTTTTCATTTATTTCATTTAAGTCAATCAGTGCTATTTTTTTTCCTCTAAGCTATTTTGTTTTAATTCATGTTAATTTATGCTTTGAATTTTGGCAATTCCAGTCAGTATTGTCACATCATCTTGGTGTCAAATTATGTTTGCATTTTGTCTTGTTGTAGTCATGTCTTTTCACGTTAATTGATGTGCTCTATCATGTCTTTTGACTGTTTCATTTAAGCACTGCATCTTTGTGTCCGTTTCATTGTATTGCTTACACTTGTAGGTATCATTTCTGTTTTATCTTTAAGCCTTTGTTTGGATGGGAGAGAAGTGGGAGGAGAGAGAAATTATGAGAGAAAGAAGTTGAGGGAGAGAGAAGTGGGAATAAAGAAGAATTTTTTTTGTATTATTTGGAAATGGAGAAGTTATGAGAAAAAGAAATTAAGAGAGAAGTGATTTCTTTTGTTTGTAAAGATAGAAGTTAGGAGAGAAAGAAATTGTGTTCCTGTAAAATGACTATTGTGCCCTTATATGTAAAATATGAATGTAAGTGTATATTTTAAAAAATTGTATTCTTAAAAAATACAATTTTAATTTCTAAAATAAAGACCAAATTAACAATAAATTCATTAATTAAATATTTTAATTTAATATTTATAAATAAAATATAAATAATTTTTTAATAATTATATAAAAAAAATTATAATTATTTAAAAAGATATATAATTTTATATTTTAATTTTATTCTTTTAATACTAAATTCTATAGTTATTATTTACTCCTCTAATACCTATGTAAAAATATTTTTCATTTGAAATAAATTAAAAATAAGATGTACTAGTAAATAATTTTTTATAATTATATAATTTTTCTTTATATTTTAGTGTTCATAATAAATGTTATTAGATAGATATTGATAATTACATATGCAATTTCCTCCCTCCGTGATTATGTTAATAATTAATCTTCAAAACTAACTTTCTTCCAAATTACATTTCTGACCCTTCGCAAGTCTCTACCTTTCAGAGTCCTCCCTCTTCCTTCATGCACAAAAAAAGAAGTTCCTCTTGTTCTGGCTAAATACTCATGCGAGGGAGTCCTAATTCCTTCCCCGTTAAAACACTCGTCATCTTCATCCCTTTCCCTACGATGCTCTTTATAATCATCCTTTAAGATCTTAGACCAATTGCAAATGTTCACCAGCAATGACGCCGATGCCACTAGATTCACTCTGCCGCCGCCATCCGCCTTCCTAGACATTCTTTTCGGAGCCAATCGCGAAGTTCTGTTGCTGTCGTCTGGATAGTCGGAAGAACCAGAAAAGAGAGCGGCCAAAAGCTAAGGATGAAGAAAAAATACTGGAGTGGGGGAGCAACAGACACAAGGGCATTCGGTGTCCAAGTAGCTTTTTTTCCACTATTTCTCCTCACTTCCTTCCAAAAGTGGAGAGAAGTTCTTGAGCTGCTGTACGTGGGCCCCACAACACGCTCCCCAAGATTTCTACATTTCTTTCTTCAGTTCCAAACGGGAGAAATTAACAACTTCTCCCCCAACTTCCATCACCCCACTTCTTTCCCCTCTCTTATCAGCTGTTCCAAACACAACATAAGTTCATTTGTGTGTTGTCCTTAAGCATTGCATTGAAGCTGTTTGCTTAAATTCAAAGTCTATCAAGGTTTAATCCAAGCTTAGTCATGTTTTGCATTGCTTGTTATAATCTGTTGGTTTGCATTTACGTTTTGTTTTGGATTTCATTTTACCATTTTGTCTTGTTGCATTTTCATTTTAACTTTTGCCCGATTAGTAGTTTTCTAAATGTCTTGAAATATGGGCACTTATAAAGTTATTTAATTTATTTTAATTGAATTTCATTTATTTTTATTGTATTTTAACTTTAACTAACTTCAATTAAATTTTAATAAAGATTAAATTAAATCAACCAATTTAAAAATTTTAATTCTAATCATATTTAAAAGAAAATTTAGAAATAATTGTGATTTTTTAGGTATTTTTTAAATTAATGATTGATTAAACATAATAAATTGAAAGATTAATGTGAATCTTTTGAACTAAAATTCTTCTTGCTGTAAGTAAATGCTAATATTTATTTTCTATTTTCAATTTATTTAATTTTTATCTCTTACTATTGAATTTTAATTTTTTATTATTAAAAAATCCCCTTATTTCCTAAATGAACTAGAAGTAAATTAAAATTTAATCTTTATGAGATTAACCTAGTTCACTTTTACTACTACTTGTAAATTGAAATTAATTTTGATATATTGCAATGTGCATCACACCTCCCTTCTACCTTTCTTATTTCCTCTAATTTTTTCACTCTCATTTAAACTCTTTTTAATCCTTCTTCTTCCTCTCATTAATTAGGTAAAACAAAGTGAGATTTATCTTTTGTTTCTTCATCTAATTAAGGTAAAAATTTCATCTTCGATAGATTACATCTTTTTCTTCTTTAGGTTGATAAGGAAAATGGGATTGTTTTGGTTCCAATGAACATTTGGAACCAAAACTCAAGAAGTTCTTGATTTATGATAATTACGGTTAAAAGGCATCAAATCTAACTTCTAAACATCTTCTTTCATACAAAATGAGTAAATATTTCACCTCTTTTAATTAAATTCAAAGAATCTACACTTAAACTTTTAAGAGTGAAGAAATAAAGGACAATCAAATTAAAAGCAAATTAATAAGATAAAAGTTTAAAGATCAAATCAAATCAAATCAAGGATGCAATTTCCTTGACCTAGTTGTAGATAGTTAGCCATTAATTATAATTTACAAGAGAAGACTTGAGAATGAAAAATGCTATCTAGAGAAAATGTATTGCCTTTAGAGATACAAAATTTAATATATTTGATCTCTTAAGAAGAACACCTAATTAGAATAAATTCGGATGTTTCTTAAGATTACAATGAAATAGGCCTTACTTGATTTGGTAATTTAGAATTTATTTTTCAAACTGAAATATTGTAAGAGTTTTACTGCAGTAAAATATTATAGGTTACCATTTTAGCTACTTTATGTAATGCTTCAAGGTAATATTTAAAATTTTTAATTATTTTAAATGCCCAAAATATTTTTTTAAGTAGTAAGAATAGTTAAATTATACTTGTTTATACTAAAATGAAACATGAATGTTTTAAATTTTTACTAAATAAATATTTTTATGATTTTATTTATGAAAAGTATTAATTGATTATATTTTTATATAATTTGGGAATGCAAAAATTATTAGATATGAATTTGGGATTTAGGATTTATAAATTTATGAAAATATTTTAAAAATTTAAGATGTGATGATTTATGGCAGACACACACACACACACACACACACACACACATATATATATGATTATAATGTAATAAATTATTCTCTTTACATTTATATAATATTGGAGTATTTAAGTTAGGGTTTTAAATTCATTTGGAAGGAAAAAAATTAGATTAAGAAATAGATGGATGAGATTTAAGTTTACTGTGCATCATAAAGCATTAAATCAAAACTTAAAACCCCTTTTATCTTCATCTTTTTCTCCTCCGTCCTCATTTTTTTTCAATAACTTTCCTCATCTTTTTTTTTCTTTCTTATAGCTCTTTTTTTTAGCTGGTTGCTATTGTTTCTAGCACTAGTGATGACAATGCTACCATTTACTGTGATGCTTTTCCATTCAAACCCATATAGGAGAACATGAAACACATTATAGCAGCTTGACAACTTATCTCACAACACCTTTTTTATTTGTCACCACTATTGGAGTTGTAATTAACTATTCTTTCCATCTTCACTTAACTGCAGTTACTAGTGGCATGAAAAAGCCTCTAAAGATGCAGTAAGGTGTTAGGTTTTTCCTTTATCGACAGAGCAATTTGAGAGCTACTTCTTCTCGTTGATGATTTGGTCTAATTCTAACATCAAGGCATCACCACACGAGCTCCCCAAAGATGGATAAGCTTCTTAAAACCATAAAAACTTGATCTTAAGGCCAATATGGGACTAAATTAGAAAACCCATAAATGCATAGTTAAAATATATGGTGATCCCTTTGAAAAATATGGAATTTGTGCTATGTGATACTAGAATACTATGATTGGAATATTTATGAGATGCTACATTCTTATATTTTGAACTATTCCAACTTAATCCAAGAAAACCCATTCTTATGCATGTGAAGAATAATGGATGATAGTTTGAAAAGGTAAGAAATTAATGATATAGGATAATTAGAATAACATACTGAAAACATGCTTAAGTCATGAAGTTTTAATATTTATGCTTAAATAGTATTAATCCAAGAAGTTTTTAAAATGTGAGATTTAGTTTCTTTAAAATAAAGTTAAAAATATTAGAAATTTAATATATGGTATTATAAAAGGATGTCAACAAATCATTCCTAGAGTAAAAGTTTTAATGTTCCAATCATTTTGTACTTTGATTGGAAAAATCTTTCATTTATGAGAACCTTTAATTTTTAGATGATAAATTTGAAAATAAAGAAAGTGATGATTTAGGATGATTAAGTGATATAAAATGAGATTTCTTAAAGCTTCAAGTTCTAATAATTGTATTTTTATGTTTTTAATTTTAAAATCCCTAAATTATAGCATATTTTAATTTTAAAAGCTAATATTGAAAAATATAAAAAGTCAGCAATCTAAAGTGTTATCATGTCATGATTTGAACTTGGAGTCATAATGTTTGGGAAGAAGTAAGTATTAACCATGTATTTATAATTTATCTTCATAAAAATTTACGAGTAAAAAGATAAAGGGAGGATAAACTTGGATACTCTGGGACTTCTTAAAAGCATAGATAATATCATATAAGTATATATCTTACAACAAAACTCATATGTTACTTATAATGGTTTATTTTTATATATTATAATTTCTTTTTCAACTATATAGATTGCAATACATTTTTATATAGAATTGAGTTTATTTGTAATTAGAGGGCTTAATCTTAACAGTTATGATAGTCTACTTGACTAATATGTTGTCGAAATAATTGATATGTTAATGCTCATATAATTATATGGTTATTTTATAAGATATAGTTATTTCCTATCTTGAAACCTTGAGATGAAAAAAAGATACCATTATTACTTAGTAATGCTTGATGGAAGAAAAAGTTATGAAAGTATATGTGAATTGAATGAATATGGATTGACCATGCTTAGAAAGCATGATGGTGCTATTACTAATTATTGATTGATTTAAATTGAGTATGGATTGTTGCTTGTATGTTGGAAAACATAATACAATTTATATCAGAATGTGAATGACTATTGTGGTCATGCAAGAAGGCAAAAAATGTTGCTATATATATTGTTATATGATTTGATATTACCTCGTAATGATAAAATAACTATTTTGTATTGAAATTGTATTGAAATTATGATTTGTAAAGCTTGAATTCTAGTATGTATATTGTACTATGAATTATGCCAAGAGTGGCATTAAAATTGTGAAATGTGACAAAGGTGATAATGTGGATACTAGATGGAAAATTCTCAATAAAAAGCTTATAGAGGGTATAACACAAATTCTAAAAGAATAAAAATTGAAAGCTTGTAAATAGTACAAGATTGACTTAAAATCAAAGAATGGATGTATATGTATTTATTATAAATTATTTTGTATTGCAATGTAACATTGAAATTTTCTTTTCTTTGAAATACTTCCATTTGATGTGATTGTGATGAGTCAATTATAATTGGGCTTTGTTAACCATTCGAAAGTTTGATGGTTACCCAGAATGAGTTGTGTGTGATATAGTAATGATATTATGTAAATTGAATAACTGAAACTATTATGTATTATGATATGAAATAGGAAATTTAAGCTATGTGCAAGTAATTACTTTAACCCAAAAATTGGTATTGTAAGTTATGGGATCTAGAAATTTGGTTTGCAATTATTTTCTATTTTTAAACCTAATTTGCACTTGATCATTCTATGTAATTGATTCTAAGTATGGTTGTGTCAAATATATGCTTATTGAATTCTTATAACTTATTCCATTTTATTTTTAATATTTTCAAGTAGAAATGAATTTCATTTATAGAAAATTAAAGACCACTTTATTATGAGATTTTAATAGTTGGATCAAGCTTAGAAACAATGTTTAATTTTGTCTATATAAATGTTACATGTGTTAAAGTTATGTATTCTATATTACTATCATATATATAGAAATTATTAGTTCTATATCTTAAGGCACATGACTCTCGAAAAGTGTCTATAAATAGAAGAGATTCTGTTCGTTTAAAATAAATCTTAGGTTGCCACAGAAATAAAAAAATTTTCAACAAATGTAATTAGTGTAAATAGTATTAAAGTTAATAGAAATCAGATAATGAAATCTATACCAATTATGATTGGATTTAAGTCGTGACATTATAAAACACGCAATTATGTAGTTTAATTTAAATAGATCTTGAAATATGTTGCGTAGACTCTTCATAGTTTTAGGCCTCAATTTGATATTATTTGGACTCTAGGAGTTTCATTTATTCTCAAATTAGTGTGGTTAGGTCAAACTAAACAACAACACTTGATCTTCTTCTCAACCAAATATGATTGTTTGAATGTTCAAATTGATTTTAGCCCAAAATGCAAAAGTTGTAGGATTTTTTATTTTTTAACTTCCTACTGACATAAAAATCACCCTAATTAAATCTTTACAATTCAATTTGTAGTAAAAAATATGAAATAAGGTCAAAATTCAACATTAAATGAATAATTCAATCATATTCTAAAATCATGAGTCAATTACAAAATAAGGCCAAATTTATTAAATTAAATACATATAGTACCTTAAAGGAAACAGTATAACAGAAAATGATATATAGAAAAAAATTTATATAATAAAATTATATAATTTTTTTGATAATGCGATCTGGATTAATATTTTAGTTTAGGCCACCAGTTCAACAATAATGCTCATACTCGATTATCATGTATAGATTCCAATTAACTAGTGTGGGAGTATTTACATGTATGCAAAACACAAATATATTTCTATACCTATAATGAATTTACAATTTTTACTATTACTATAAAAAAATACAACATCTTTCCCAAAAAAAGTATAATATTTTTAAGATAATTATATACTTTTATTTAATTTATTATCAAATTTTAAATAAAATCGAGAATCGCACACTGATTTAAGAGAAACAGTGGTGGCGCAGGTATAATTTTGTGCACGGGTGCGTCGCTCGTTACCCCTGCGACCTTGCTGGATCGGATCAAATATTGAAGCCAAAGAAGGAATTGGTAGGGGCGAGAAATTTCACTTTACCCCATAGGAAAGAGAAAATGCGTCCCTCAAATTCCTTATTGCTACTTTCTGGCATTCTGCCTGTAATAATTGAGGAGCTTTTTTTTTTTTAACCTTTAAAATAACATATATCGATATAATTACTATTAATTTTCTTTAATTTTTAATATTTTATATTAAATTTATATTTTTTATATAATTTCTTAATAGCTTTTTAATTTTTTGTATTATAGGAATATTGTTTCATATTAAGAAATTTATAAATAAAGTCACAAAATTATAAATTTTTCTCATAAAACTCAGAAAAAAAAATTGCACGGAGTCAAATCTCATTAATTAATATCTTTGGTTAGAAGACTTCACAAACCTCAAAACAAATTTTATGCTCGGTTTCAGCCTTGCCGTCTGCAAAATCTAACTCACTAATTATCAAATGATAACTGTTTTCCCTGACACAAACTTGAAAATTAATGAGGTTCACTGTTTACATTATGGGCACAGGTTCACGTAAGTACAACTCATCTTAAATTTTTTATCACTTTATTTTTAAGTAGGTGAACGTTAACGTTACGTGAGGGGAAAAAAAAAAAACTCGTTCATTATCACTTTATTTAAGATAAAAAAAATTCTCCCTGATCTATTTACAGGTTCATATAAATATCATAAATATCATTAATCACTGTTTCTAATTGACTTCGTCTCTCAATAAAATTAGGATTTTCTTTATCATTATTTCTATCACTTTTAAAAAATAAAAATATAATTTTTATCTTAAGTAAAAATATATTTTATTAAAATTTATCATTTCAAATGAAAATTTTTATAGTTACCTATTTTTTTAAATACACTGAATGCATTGCACCGGTTCATTTTCATTTTTGTAATTTACCAAAAATCGCTGCTTCTGATCAGAATTGCCTATAATTGTAAATTTAACTGTGGTAGCTAAGGTAGGCCTATGCCTACAAAATTAACTTCAATTATTTGGATTGGACTTGTGAACTGCACCCTTTCATCCAGCTCCATAACTCTCGTTTGTTTGCTTTTGGGACTGAATTTGGCAGGGTTGAACATTGATCTGAGGTGCAATTATGGTGTAGGTCGGGGGGTGATTCTGCACTTGGTTCTGTGAAATACTACTGTTGATAACGTGGGCATTGATCAGAGTTCAAGGGCAAGTCCCTTGGATTGGAGGGAACCTTACCTTCAGAAGGGGCAGTCGCGCAGTTATGGGGAAGGTAAACTTTGTGCAGCTTTGCTGCTCTTTTTGGCTTCTATTGCCCCCCCAATCTGCTCTGCTTCTGTACTTACCCTACAATACATCCATTATTATGTACCGTCTATCCACTGTATATGCGCATCTATCTGTGTATAATAGTTAATGTGCATGTGTGCCTGCAAAGACTTCACGTTTCAAACTCTCGCCATGCCACAAAGCTATACCCAATTTTATATATATATATATATATATATATATATATATATATATATACGTGGGTTAAGTCCGGTATGCCCATTGCCCTGAGGTAAATCTGCTCCGATTATAAAATTTTACGAAAAAATTGTAAATTTTATAAGATTTTCTTATAAAATTTATAAAAATTTGCTAAGGCAAATTACCATGAATAATAATTAGGACACAAAAATCCATCCCATAAACATTTCAATACCACTTCCTTTTATAAATTATGAGATTTACACATCTTTATATTGTGTAAAAATCATAATTTATTAAAATAAATGTATAATATAGTTTTATTTTTTAAATAAAAATATATCAAATATTTCTCTGGGAAAAACAGTATTATTTTTTTATTCTTCAATTGTTGTGGTAGATATGAAAGGGGATAAGATTTTTTAAAGTACTAGATATGTTTTACAAAACAAAGTGGAAATCACAAATACTATTTCATGAAAAAAGTTAATAGAGCAGGTAATTACAAATACAGAAATTACTTATTTTCATAAATTACGGAGTCCATAATTCGATGAAATTTATATTTTATTAAAAGAAATGCATGTTAATTTTTAAAATTAAAATATATCAAACAATCTTTGTATAAATAAAATAATACTATTCATCCTTAAATTGCTGTAGTATGCATGAGAGGAAAAGTAATTTCGCAACATACCCTCAGAGTCTTGTAACTAGCTCATCCAATTTTAAGCCAGCGGAGCTTGCCTTATACAGGATAGGAAAGTGAGGATATTGTGAGAAAATGAACTGTACGCTTGTAGTTTTATTTATTTTTAAATAATAATAGAAGATATTATATCTCTAAATATATATCTAAATTAAGGATTAAATTTTAAATATAAAAAAAATTTGACATGGAAGAAATGGGCGAGGTAGCTTTATTAATTGAGAGAGCTAGGTACGTCGTCAGTGGCCTAGATTACACGAGACTGTGGGACAGCTTCAATGTCTGCATAATGAATCTTGAAAAGAAAAGTAAAGTAGGGGAGGGGGGGGGGGGGAGAGGATGGATTAGGTAGTACTGTTGTTGGCCTTGGAATAGTAACGTATCACATTATTACAAATTTTCTTTTAAAATTTTACAACATTTATTGTAAGTGGTTGTAAAAAGAAATACAAAAACATTCTCACAAATACAGGAGCAAAAGATATTTATAAAATATGTTTATTTTTTACTAAAAAATTCTTTTAGTCTTTGTAAAATTAAATTTTTTATCAATTTTAATTTTCATAAAAATTTATATTAATTTAATTTCTATAAAATTAAAAAATTTTAAATTTTAAACATTTAGTACAATAATTCAATATTATATATCATATATAGAACAATTAAAATTTAAAATTTTTTAATCTTATATGAATCAAATTGATATCAGTTTTTAATTAAAAATAAAATTAATAAAAATTTAATTTTATAAAAATAAAATAAATTTTTAATCTTTATTTTTTAAAATTCATGTACAGTTATATAAATAATATTTCATATGCTGTCTCTAAATCCAAAATTTATTATAACTCCAGGCTTAAATCACATTACATAAAACTGTGTCGAGTATGATTCTTAATTGTAAGCGTGGAAGATACGAATATTACTATAACTAAGTGTAACTATAATATTATATGTATAAGCTCTAATTTAATATTTTATATATAATGCTAGGCATATATCTCTCTTAACAACCCCAAGGCCTAAAGCCATTGCAATCGCCAACGAATCTTTCTTTAATGAAAAATATATTAATTTAAAAAAAATATTTATTAATAATTTTCAGCTTAAAATTTGAAAATTACTTCTATTAAATGAAAAAAATTGTTAATATTTTAATTTCAAAACAGTCTCTTTTCTTAATTTCTTCTAAAAAAAATTAATTGTAATCAATGTTAAATATAAAGGTCATCAGCAATATCAGTAAGTATATTCACATTTTGAAGTATACATGTAAAAGTAAAATAATATATCTCTTGCAAGGTTGTCAAAATCGTAGATCTTACTTAGGATCGGATGAGGGAGGTGAGATCGTAATTCGTGAGATCGTAAATAGGATCGTAAGATCTTACCTATAATATAAAAATATATACATATGCCTCTAAAAATATTAAATATGAAAAAAATAATTCCAAACATTCATAATACAAATAAAATTAAGGTCTCATGCAAATCTTAATATTAAAACTAGTAAGCAAAAGTTCTCTAACATGTTTAAAATCACAAATATGTTAATATTCAAGCATAACAACCATAAACAAAAATTAATACAATTAGATATATTATATAAAGTAAAAAAAATTTCATCAATCAATCAAGAAAAATTAAATTTTTTAATCAACATCAAAAATTAAAATTAATAAAATAGATATTAATCATTTAATTAACATAAAAAATATGAAAAATTCATTTAATCAACATAATTAGATAACATATATAATATAATTAAATACAATTAGATAATAAAATTAATATTATATAATTATATAAATATAAAAAATTAAAGAGTAAAGATATTAATAAAGTAACAAACAGATATAAATCCATATATAATATAAAATCTAAAAAGTTATAAATATCTATATAAAATCTGAAATAGATATAAATTATTAAATATATATATAAAATTTAAAAGCCTAAAACAGAACAAATAATAGAATGTTCTTCTGCTTCGTGTTTTACCCCCTCTGTTTCGCATCTCCTCTGCTCTGTCTCTGCGTTTATGCTCTGGCTCTACTTCTGTGTCTGGGTCATCGTCGTCTTCTCCAGCAACCTTCAACGATGCGTTTTGTAGCAGCCTCTTGCGCGATGTCTTTGTTTTTTCTTTCAGCCTTAAAAAAGCCTTACAACGCGCCGTCGTTCTGGTGAATTTCAGAAGCAGTTTCACCTTCATCTGGGATCGTTATGCACGAATGATTTCAGCGATTTTACGCTGAAAATCCCGATCCCAGTACGATCCTAGTAGCTACGAGTTTTCCTTGTAATCGAACTCGTATTGCAGTGGATGAATCGTATAATCATACGATTCTGCGATTGAACTCGCGATTTTGACAACCATGATCTCTTGCTTAATACTCATCTTTATGATAATCTATTATTCATATATATAGTCATGGAGAAAGAGAAGATAAAAAAAATAAAATATAAATTCTTCCCATTTCTAGTTTGCTCTTAATGAAAATTGCAACGTCAATAAATAATTACAGTGAAAGTAGATTCTTGTGAGTTTAAAGCTAAACTTACCTTTTAATGTACACAAAACCCGCGAAATAGAAAACAAACTAATGATTTAAGTGTTCTGTCAAAATAATAATAATAATAATGATTATTGAAGTGCCTTGTAGAAGTCTAATAAAGATTCCCCACGACATCGGTGGTCGACAAAAAAATCTCTCTTAAAATACATAAAGAATGAAAAAAAATTAATAAAAATAACAACAAAAAACTACATGATTTTATGTAGAAAATTTCTTAAGCTAAAAGGAAAAATAATATGAGAATCAATAAAATTTTCATTAATAAACTATAATAAATTAAAAAAAATAATTTTTCACTTCTATAGAATTTTCATGTAACACCCATATTGATATTAGTTAAAGTGAAAATTAACATATTGAATAATGTAGTGATTTTTTTTTTGTGATGATAGGAGTAGTTAACTCACTAAACACATATATGTGAGGATCAAAGATCAAAACTTGTATGTAACAAAATGCATATAACTTTTAAGAAGTATCGAGTGCCACTTGAGATAAAGGATATCGGCAATGTAGTGATATTTTTAAAAATAAGTATAACTTACTAAGTTCATTTATATAAAAAAAGCTAACATTATAATATCATAATTTTGAATGGGTGATGAAAAGTTGGAATTAAGAAATTTTAAGACAATAGTTATTATTTACAACTAACATCTAATGTAACTTACACATTAGTTTACACTTAATTAATGTCTAAAATTATATGGATTGCCGCTCAATTTGAAAAGTGTAGTACATAGTACATCAATTTTTAGTTAATAACTAATGTCTATCATTTTCATACTCATTATAAATTTCACTCTCTCTTTCATTTTTTTTGTGTATGTGTGTTTATCTTCAAGTAATTTTTAGAAATACTTAGAATTTTGTGAAAATATTCCATTGAAGACATTAATGTCTCGTACTTTCAAATATTTGCAATCAAATAGGAGACAATAGAATCCATAATAGAATGCTTCTAAAGTTCATTATTCATCTCCAATATTTTAATTGATATTCACTCCAATGATCCTCTACTTTCATCGTCAAAGTGTACATGAAAGAATTGATTTACCTTTAGTTTTTTTATGCACACTCTTATGATTAAAATGGAAAAAAATTAAGTAATAAATGAGAATTTGTAATTGATGATGATGCTTCCACAAATTTAAAGAATATTTAAATTTATTCATATAATAATTTATTGTAATCGAAGTCTTCATTTGATCTTTACTTTCATTTATGAATATATAAATATGTTCAATTTTGTCTTAATGTCATATTTGATCTTTACCGTCTAATTATATCATTATATGGAATTGTCTAAAGTTTTCAAAAATTTAATTACGTAAAATTATATTTAAAGCATACTAAATTCATTTAAGAAAATAAGAAAACCATGTCAATTATTTAATAAAACCCAATATGAATGATAGAAAGAAACTTATTTTTACTTTGCCATATCAATTTTTAAATAATCATTATCTAAAGGAATACTAAACATTAAGGCAGAAAGTATTAGAAATTGTAAATAATATTTGTATTAAGGCAGAAAGTATTTGTGGAAGATTAAATGTTGGTTTTATATAAAACCAATGTCTAGATGTATATTACTAGCCAATTAACTTTTTTATTTACAATATTATTAGAAATTGTAAAGAATAATTGTATGTTATGTATCAATCATACAAATGAATTGATATTGGAATGCTATTTACAACTAACTAATATTTGTATTTATAATGTTATTAAAAATTGTAAAGAATATTTATATTTTATATATTAGCTACAAGTAAAAACTAAAGTCTAAAAGTTATCGACAAACAGTTAATATTTATAATTATGATATTATTAAAAACTTCAAATAAATTACTATGTTGATTTAAGTTAATAATTGATATGTAAAGTTATATCAATAATTAAATCATTTAAATTGCATTATAACATTCACAAGATTATAGGACATTGTGAACATTTACAATGTCAGTTGTAAAAATAATCAACATTTATAAGAAGTTCAAGTACCACAATTTTAACCACCAAACCTTTAAATATTGATCGTGATTTAATAACTGATATCTAATATTCTATAGATTTGCCTATAAATTAAACTCATAATTTTCATTTCAAATAATTTAGTGATGTTTTTACTTCCATTATCTAATTCTAGAATTTGATTCAAATTTAGAGGTAGCTCTCATTCCATCTTAATAAGTATACTTAAAGATACTTCAAATCCTGTTAAAAGACTTACCCCTTCTAATATTTGAGGTTTCTTAAGGTGGCAAACCACAATAGCCACCATGAGAAGCCTGAGATATCAAAAGAGGCAAAGCTTTTAACATGAATTGAAACATCTCTAAATGTGTTTCTTGAGATTAAGGGAAGTTCTTATTGCATTCGATCTATATTTTTGAATTGGTAATGGAAGTAAATGTATTACTTGGATCCACTCTCTATCCTACTTAATTCACGAGATGGAATTCTCCTTCCAAATGTAAGTAAACCCAAGAAAATATAAACTAACTCTTCTATTTTTTTTTTGTTACAATGAGAAGAAAATTTGATAAACTAAAATCTCTTTTGCTTAATTGTATTATGTAGGGAGAATATAATCTTATAGATTGAGGTAGAGGAGTCACCTCCAATTTAAAAAGATATGTATTACCCAAACCCTTCCACACCCTTGCTTCAATTCATGAGGAGAAAGTCTACCTCCATAATGTAATTAAGCACATGAAATATGAACTAACTTTTCATTTTTTCTTGTTGTTACAGTAGGAAGAAAAAATGAAGAACTAAGCTTTCCTATGCTTAATTATATCATAGAAGGAAACTCTTTTCCTTGAGAATTGAGGTGAAGGTCACCTACATCATGGGAATCTAATCAAGCCAATCAATTAGTAGTAAAGATAGAACATTGCATTTGTTAACATCTCTGATGTAGTATATTGTAGAATATGTAAAGAAAAGTCAGTTGTTTATTCTATTTGTTAATGTAATCATGTAATGATATATATGTAAATAAATAAAATTATATTTCTTTTCATAATTATTTATTGTTACCTTTTTCATATTTCTTAATTTTTTTGCCTAAAATTTACATTCAATTTTTTGCATATCAATAACTTTATTAACATATACATCATTTGTAAAAAGAGATAAAATTAAATCTATGTCTATTTAAAATAATTAAACATAACTTTTTTATTACGATTTTTCATCTAAAATTTCAAAGATTATATTCTTAACAAAATAATAAATAAATAATAAATGAAGAAACTACATTAGTTCTTTCTTACCACCAATGTTTTTATGTTATAGCATCTGCTTATTACAATAACTGACATATTATAGTACATTTCTCATATTTAGACATCATTGTACTGTAAAAAAATACTATTAAATAACATTGGTTTATTTATTAAACTAATGTTCAAATTATTTTTTTCCTAATATAACACGTTAGTTATTATTTACAACTAATGTAAAAAGTAATTAAGATAACAATTGTTTAGTAACCAATAAGTTATATTCAACCGTTAATATTTTGTACATAATCACCATTTGAAATAATATAATGCATACATATTTCCATAATAAGTTTCCTTTATAAAAGAGTATGATTAGCACAAGTTTCAAGTAACAAAAGGTTGTAACTCAAGCACATATTATGATTCAATATTCCATAAGGACTAAAAAAGATCAAAAAATTAAAAACTATCAAGCTTTCCCTATATGTAATTGTTAGTCTCAAGTTCTATATAATGAGTTTTGATGATAACAAATAAATGCCATGATATCATTATTTATCTTTATACCAAAATGTTATAAAATATTCAATAGACATACTACATTATGGTTATAATAGCATTGTACGTATTGTGCTGAAATGATATATATTGTACAAGTTTTAATAAACATATTATGTTATGGTTGTTGCATGTTTTAGACACATTCTTTAGTACTTAACCAAGACCCTCCATGAAAGCTAAATGAATACCAAACTAATATGCTCATAAAGATTGATTAAGTCAAGGAAGTAAGCATAAAGATAATATTTTTGGGAATTATTCCATGAAGGATTCACTTATTTTCCATATATAAGCAAGAGATAATAAAATTTAAAGGAAAATATACTCAACATTGTAAGCCTTTATAATAAGCTATATCATAAAAAAGATAAGGGTAAATGAAGAAAATGTAAATCATGCATTTAAGATAAAAATTCATATGTAAACATGATTTTGATCAAGATGAATACAAACTTCATGCAATGCTCATGCTTTAAACTTTAAAATCAATAACATCTTTTTCAATAAATATCAAATAAAGTAACATGAGAGGTTTGAAATTTTGATATTTTATCATTTGTAATGAAAAGATGACTCTTTCTTACTCATTACTTATTTTTTAGGTTTAAGCTTTGAAGCTTTCAAAATGTAAGTTTGAAAAGCTTTAATTGTACAAATTCTTCTTCTAATCATTTGTTTTAAAGAAGCTCGCTCTTATTGAGAATTCTTTCCTTTTGGGGCTAATTTATTTCCTTTTGTAAGAATTTTTATACATAATTAAATCATTGGGAAAATAATTTTGTGCTCACTTCATTTTGGATACTTAAATGTTAGTATTTAAGTATTTAGATAACTTAGGAACCTAAAATACTTTCTTTTTTACACAAGATTTTATCCTAATTCGATACAAGTGAAAAATATAACTTTTATAACCACAATAATTGCAAATAATAGAATTCTTATTACAAGTTGATTTTTTATAAAAAAAAAAAAGCACAATTTGAAAACTTTGACTTTTTGTAGAAATTGCACCTTAATTTAAACTTGCCAAGAGGTTTTCTTGACTTTTTAAAAATAAAATTTGAATTTTCACTCAAAGACTTGAAAAGTATACAAATTGAGTGTTCAATTTTTCATTTGAATTTTTTTCTCATTTTAAGTGTCACAAGAATTTGATTAATTAAGTTCCATATATATTATGTCACAATACAATTTAGTGAAAGAACATAAGTTATCATCACAAGGACTAGTATTAGGGTTAAAATCATACACCTTTAAGTCCTTTTAAGTCATTGAGTATGGTTGCCCTATTTGTAGCATAATTAGCTCTTCCTTAAAAATATTTATCTATTTATCTTCGTACTCTTCATTAAGGTGTTGAATACATTTCATATTTTTATGCATCTTCTTGAAGATTTTCCTTAAAAATAATTTTCTCTCGCTCTATTCTTATTTTCTTGCTTAATATAAACATTCTTATCAATAAAAATATAGTTATCAAGATAAAAAGCTATAAAAGTATCTTAATTTTTTTTAGCACCAGAGCATTTAGAGACTTTGGCATAAGCATTATTATGTAAACTATCATGCAAAATTTTCTTCATTTTAATGTTCAAAGCAAATTCCTTTTTGTAATCATTATCTCGTTCACTTTTTGGTTGCAAAGTAAAAATATTCTTAAAAATATCCCATGAATATAAATCTAAAGCTATTAAAAAACACTCCATTTTATCTTTTCGAACCTTAAAATTAAAACTATCAAAGTATGGATGTATAGAGGTTTGAAAATATCAACATAATCAAATATTAGAGCACTTGAAGTGTTAATATTTTCTTTCAATGAATTACCTTCAAAAGTTATCATTGATCTTCTCAAGATGATTAAATCTTTTAAATAATATCTCATTAGGCTAAGGTAACCTGCATCCAAAAAAGGTAGAGATAAATTGGGTATTATGAAAACTTTTAAGATTTTTAAAATTTTCTTCTAAAAACCTTTGATTGTAAAAAGTTATGAGGATAATTTAAAATTAATAATTAAAGGAGTACCTTAGAATTCATGAGGGATTTGCTTGTTTATTTCTCATTCCATTCGACCTTTTAGGTCCCTACTTTGCCTCAAGCACAATTTGCAAAAAAATAGCCCATTTGTTTCTCAAGAAGAGATGGAAAACATCTTTAATATCATTTGATTGAATAGTTGACTAACTCCTTGCCCCTAGTATCTATCGTTTACGACTAGAACTATTAAGGTATCTAATCCTATTTGCTTTTTTAACTTTCATCTCTCAATGTGAATGTTAGCCTAACAGGAAAAAAAAATCTATGCTTGCTAAAGGTGTAGTTTAAAATAATTAATTCCTTTTGTCATGTATCCTTGATTAATGTAGCCTTGTATGCTTCAATTTTTTATTTTTAGTATTAAGAATTCAAGGAAACTTAAGAAAGCTTTTTGAAAAATATTTGTCACTCAAGATATATCAATTCAATGAATTAGTGCAAATCAAATTATTCAACTATGTATAAATAAATCATCAAGAAATATATATGTAGAGATAGATAACTTTTCAAGCATTTAAACTTCAACAAAATAAACAATGAAGCATAATATATTCAACAACTTTCATTAACAATTACCAAAAGTAAAGAATGTAAGGAAAAAGAGATCAAACACAATAATTTATAATAGTTCCCATTTGAACATCCTTTCTAATATGTACATCTACTATTTAAACTTTTCAAACTTGTGTTTCAATCCATTATCTCTTTAAGTTTCAACCTATACTCGAAAAAGCCTTATATTCTCTTTTTCTTAATCTTATTAACTTTTTTTGAGATTCCCCATTCGAATCTTTTAATCTTTAAGTGATATCTTACTTTTAATTTTCTTAGGATTGTCCACCTAAAATACAATATAATTTGATACAATATGAAAAGTAACTTAGATAATTTCTCTTAAAGTGGATAAAATGAATAAAACACTTTGTGTGGAAAATTTTCAAAGTAAAGGGTTTAAATTTTAATTTTGATAAAAGAAAGAGTAAATGATGCTAAATATTGAATTTTATACTCTCTCTCTCTCCCTCTCTCTATATATGTGTGTGTGTGAGAGAGAGATATTAAGAAGTCTAAAGTAATTTATAGTTATTTAGAACACTTAAAAATGAAAATCAGCCATTTTTTATAGTTATTCTATAAAATTTTCACATTAGAGGCCATTTAAAGGCTAATAGATATTGTTATCCTCATAACAATTGACTTTAGGCAACAAGGCCTAATATTAATTTTAAAATGTCATAATTTTTTTATTTTAAGTTCATTTTAAGTAAATAACTTATTGTTAGAAAGTTATTTGAATCTATTTCAAATAGTTTCATGCTTATATTGTATATTTTTTATGATATGATTGAAATTATGAACAAAGATAATAAAAAATTAGAATGCAGAATATAGAATTTTAGATTTAGCTTTAAAATTTTATAATCATTTCATATATTAATCATTTTGAGCAAATAACTTGTCATTATAAATATATTTGATTTGAAACTAATTTCATGCTCATATCTTTTATATTATTTGAGATATGATCAAAATAATGAATAATGGTTAAAAAATATTAGAATGAAGAAAACTAATTTTTAAACTCAAATTAAAAAATTCATAACTTTTTCATATCTTGATTATTTTACACAAATACCTATCCGTTATTTAAGTCTATTTTTATATGAAAAAATTTCATAATTAAATCATAATTAGTTTATGAGATATGATCAAAAGAGTAATTAATGGTCAAAATTGAAAAGACCAAAAAACTCATATTTCATTAGTTTTTGAAATGTCTCAAAGGCTATTTTATAAGAACATAATTATAGGCCATTTTTTTTAAAATACTTTAATCAAGTTAAGATTTTAAAAATATGTTTGATTTCTATATTATAAAAACTTTTATTTTACAAGAAAGTTTAAGCTTAAAATAAAAAACTATACCAATAAAATCCTTAAATTTTTCTTGATACTTTAAGACTTCCAAATCTCGAATCTTCTCATCCTTTAATACTTTGGTCATATTTTTTTTCTTAATTTTCTTTTTTGTTCATTTTTAAGTTAATCAAGACCAAATTTTCTATTATTTTAATTTAATATGAACTCTCATTCTTTTTATTGGGCTTTCTTATATAAAGTTTATCAACTTTGCAAACTATATAGTTAATCTAATTTAAAATTTAGAAATATGATATACATGATTCATTCATGACAAATATAACAAGTTAGCATAAGAACATTTATAATTATTGCATCATGTATATTCATCAATCATGTGCTTAGTGATACTTGTATAAAATATAATTCTTTCAACATATAATCAAGCATTATTATTGCAGTCATAGTATATCATATTTATTGAAAATTTTATAACACTTTAGATAAAAGATATGCAATGTTATTGTTTCACTCATTTGTTATTACCAAAACTCATCATATAAGATCTTAAGATTATAATTAAGTAATAATCAATTAAAATCTTTCATGAGAGTAATGTATGACTTCTATAGGATTAAAAAGCCAACTTTAGTAATTTCACTAATTTTAAATATGAATTTTAAAAAAATTTATAATACATTATGAATAAAATAGTATACTAATATATTCATATTAAAAATCGATATATCATTGTATGATATATGATATGTATAGGAGAATATCAACTTGAATTTGGTTCAAATACGGTGGGGTGCCATGCAGACTTTCACTTTCTTTTAATTTACAAGAGTGAAGAATATATGTTTGATAAAATTAGAGCAAAATAAGAAGTAAAAACCTCATGTCTTTCTCCAAAGATTCGTTAGATTATGCTTCAATCACTTGGTTGAAATGGTAGGCCCTTCCACAAGTTCTGTCGGCAATATTTAAGACAATGATCAATTCTTTCAACCCAACTAAATCATACGGAAATAATTATTAAAAAAACAGCAATTAGAAAAATATCGATTAATTATGATGATGATGGTTCACGACTAATTAAAAAGAAAAGATTAGAGGCGCGGGAGCTTCGGTCGGAGATAAAAACCTAACCGCGCAAAGTTATCTTCAAGAGTAATAGATTGGCGCTTTCCGGTACTTACTCTTCATTATTTTCTTTTTATATTAAAAAAATATAGATCGGTTTAATTTATTTTTTAAAAACTTAAAAAATCTTTTTTATACAAAAATATGAGAAGAAAGTGAATACAAATAAAAGAGATGAAATTTATATGATTTCGTATCTTATTTATTTTTAATAAACTATATTTTTTTAAATAAATTGCAATTTTTCTGATAATAGTAATAACAATATCTTTTTCAAAAGTAAACTGAAATCACATACATTTATCATATAGTCTTAATTGTTCCTCATTAGATCACAAAAAAAATCATATAGTCTTAATTGTTCCTCATTAGATCACAAAAAAAAATATATTATCTTACGTTTGACCATATAATTTTATATTTCAGTGTTAACTTAAAATATCATTTAATGGATCAAATAAATTTGCTATGAAGTCTTTCTCAACATAATTTTCCTCACTTTTAAATTTTGTGGCTTTAATGCCAAAATGAAAAAGATATAAAATCATATAAATTTCATCTTAAAATAAATTACTGCAAATGAAACATAGTCTTAATGGTGTAAATCATATGTCAACACAATATATTATAAGTGGACACAATCAACTCAAATCATATTACAATTAGATAAGTAATTAAATGCCTATTTTGATTCTTATAACATAAAATTTTTATCAATTTTATCTTGACTAAAAATTAATATAAATTTAGTTCTTAAAAATTCAGTTCATCTTAAAATTTAGTCATCATATTATGAAAAGGTATTTCAGCATTTAAGGGCTATATATGAATCAATGGTGTCAACTCAGTTAGCTTAAATGTTAAAGTATTTTATCCCTTGATGATGGATGGACTAAATTTTGAAATAAAATTAATTTTTTTAGAGATTAAATTGATATCAAATTTTATTGAAAGATAAAATTGATAAAAATTTCATCTTATAAAATTAAAAAATAAATATTTAGTCTGTATCTTTTTTAACAAAGTTAAATTATACTTACTTCTCCTAATATTTAATTTAATTACACTTATATTTTTTATTTTTTAAAATATATATTCACGTCTCTTATTTTTTAAAAAACTAGGAAGATAAATGTATGTTTAAATTAAAA
Source organism: Sindora glabra (assembly GCA_020226215.1). NCBI lineage: Eukaryota > Viridiplantae > Streptophyta > Magnoliopsida > Fabales > Fabaceae > Sindora > Sindora glabra. Next base: position 11,394,291 of record CM035228.1, on the reverse strand, counting down.
AAGAAAGAAAGAAAGTAAATGTAATAAAACAATGTCAATGTATATTCTTCAAATTAGATGGGTATAAATGTAATTACACCAGGGAGCGGAGGGTAATACAATCCTTTAACAATCCAAGGCCATCGCACTCGATGCTAAGCATCAAGCGCTCCGGCACCTTTCTCCAAGATGCATAGCAGAAGGTTTTGTTTTATTTTTTTAAATAATATAATTTGCCCACTATAATCTCCCTCTCAACTCACGGTTCTTTTCGAGAAAAGTTTTATGACATATCAATTATATCGATAGTAAATCAGTAGACGTTCTTTTTTTAAAGTAACTCATTGTATCTACTCCAACCTTGAAATTTAAGAATTGAAAGAATCTAGATATATATATTCTTTTAAGCTTGAAATCTATAAATGAGTCTCACTCTTCTTTCACAAATATCATGAAGTCAGTGCGAAATAACATTGTACTTTGCGCTTTTATTTACATCTAGAATATTTTTATATTTTTTTATTAAGTATGAAACTAATATATTTTTTTGAAACAAAAATAATAAACGGTAAATTTCTCGCAATAAAAATATTTTTAGAATCAAATTCAAGATTTTTTTCATCAAATTTGAAATAATTTAAGACCTTATTTGGCACATCATATAATATAACATAAAAATTATTGTACAATATAGTATTATATAGGATAAAATAATATATTATACAATGTGTAGTTACAGATTATTTATTTATTGTTATATTTTATAAGAATGTATAAGTTTAAAAAATAAATAATTTGACAAAAATACTTTTATATATATGAGAGAGAGAGAGATAATAAAATACTTTTTAAAATAAATGAGATAAATTATTTTTTTAATTAATGAGGGAGATAAAGATATAAAAGATTTTTTTTAAATTTTAACAATTTAATATTTATCTTAGGACTATATTATTAATTCTTATTTTTTTCATCGAGAGTGAATAATCTTACAAGAAATTAGACGTATAAAACAAAACTTTCAAATAAGTTATATCTTTTATTTAAATTTTTTAAATATTATATAATTTTTAATTGTATAATTTATCCTATACTATCAAATTTCATATAACGTGTAAAACAAGATCTAAGATTTAGTTTACTTCCACTGAGTCAACATAGTATTATTGATATTATGCCTTGTTTTCTTTTACACTGGCAATGCTACAGTAATTCTTCTATTCTTCTCTATATGCTTACTTAGAGAACACGGATCCCTTCCTATCGGTATTAAAAGCGTAAGGAGAAAGATAGATGCAAGCATTACTTTTATATTAAATGGCATATGTTCGAGAGCTACATATAGAAATTTTTTTAAATTTAAATATATGGTACGAGTTACAGCAAAAAAAATTATAGGTTCTATAATAAAAAATTTATCTTCATCTTTCTTAAATTAAAGAAAATTCACGGTTAGGAAATTTGAAATATTCAAATCCTAATGAGAATATTCGAGCTAAAAGTCATGCTAAAAAATTAATTAGGTTTTCGTCTGCAGCTGCAGGCCTGTCATGTTTTATGTGAGTAGAAAGAAAAGGGTAAACCTAGTTTAAATAATGAAAAAGAAAAGGGCAAACCTAGTTTAACTTGCACCAGACTTTCATATTTTTCTTGAACCTTCATGCAACAACTTCAACCTTAAACTTTCGAATTACATAGTTTCTTTGAGATGCAAACAAAGGAACCTATTTTTTCGATTCGTACAATGAATGATGGCGGCGAATCAGCAAAATGTTATAAAAAGATCATAGACAAGAATAGGCTCATCGTCAATAAATATTGCTATCTTAAACAGATCCATGGATCTGTATACTTACATATTTGGCACTTCCCATAAATATATTCTAGAAGATACATAGCTTATTCGGTCTACTCCATCAGGAAATATTTTTGCAGGGAAAATTTTCCATTTGTTCGTATCTACAGGTTAAAAAAAAAAGAAAAGGCTAAATCATAAAAAATCTTCCATTCAATTAATGTTACTTGTAAAGTTATATGACGGGAAACATCTATTACTCACTACTACAAAAAGTAAAAATATCGTTACTTAATATTTGTTGATTAAAAGAAATATTAGCATATATCGGTATGGCAATATTTTTAAAAATTTAAGAAAATTTTGCATACTAATTTTTTTAAAAAGATTTGCTATCTTTTCTTCCCATGAAACTTTAGATAATAATTTCTAAAATGACTGATATTTATAAGATTAGTAACATTTTTTAAAATGCAAAAAAAATTTAAACATTTGCTTTTTTTTTAAATAAGCCATAGTCCTTTTTCCCGTGAGACTTTTAATATTGGTTTTTATAACAATTAATATCTAAAATCATGGAAGTAGAGACATTTTTAAAAATCTAACATTTGGACATATGAAAATGGTGGTATTTTTAAAAGTATGAGAAGATTTTAAACATTTAATTTTTAAAAATGATTGTTATATTTTCTTTTTGCGAAACTTTAAACATCAATTCATAAGATAAGTAATGTCTAAAGTCATGAGACAATGAATGATGGCATTTTTGCCTGTACATAAAGTCAATCTTATTTTGTTTTCCTTATTATAAACCCACTCCTCCTTATTTGCTTCTCGGCTCAATTTCTATCTAACTTTTTTTTATAAAATTTTATATCTCATTCCATCTTTTACTACATGTCAATGAACTATTAATATTCTTTCAACTAATATCGTGTACAAAATAAATACCTTTTTCAAGGTCAATAGTTCAAAACATTAGAGCTACTACTTGTGCTTCTATTTCTCAAATTTTCATATCTTCCATTTTTTTGATTATTTATGCATATTTTAAGAGTTTTTTTGTTATGTTTTCTTGTATAACTTTTGATATTATGTTTAAATTTTATATGCTTATTATATATTTGACAAAATGTTACAATAGAATATGAAATCAGTCAAAGAATGATAAGAAATTGAGAAAAAAATTAAAAATAAAAAGTCAACGAAAACAATTATTTTTAGTGATTACAAGAGGTATAGATAATAAAAAATTACATAAAAAAAATCCAAATAGACAATCCGGTGCAAATTTATAATCTTTAAGAATTTTAATTCAAAAAATATATTTTTTTATGTGATGTTAATTTTATTTGATTGTTAATGTAAATGTTTTTGCAAGAAGCCAAAAACCAATATTAAAAGAATATTATGTAATCATTTCATGCCAATTTTTTTATTACAATTTGATGTGAAATGTAAAGAAATGACAAAAATTGATGTCATTTGTAAAAAATTATCATGAAATGAAAAAAAATGGAAAATTAAAAGAAAAGATGTTGTTGCTAACATCATAACCTTTCTCATGATAATTATATAACCAACATCAAAATTAATCTATAGCAAGGCTCAATTAGATGTATAACCTGTTAAACATCCTAACGTCTAATTGCAATTTTACATCAGTAGTTTGAAAATAGACGGCTTCTCCCATTGGTAAATAGTTTTTAATTATACACCAGTAAATATGATATTTTTCTCATAGACTGAATATATATATATATATATATATATATATATATATCTGTGCAGATTTATTTTTAAATATGCACCGTTTGAGATAGACAATGCTCAAAAGGAAAACCGAGGGAAAAAAAAAATAGTGACCATGCTAGAATGACTTGATAAATACGCAAAAATTCCTTATGCACAAAATTGCTAATACTGATGCGTCAAATAGAACTCCTCACCACTAAAACTCTGTATAGCTAAAAAAAAATGTGGTTGTGTCCCATATTTGAAGAGCAATAAACAAAAAGTTCAAATTAAATCGAACAAATTCACCTTAAGCATATCGAAGAATGCAAGTGCCAAACGAAAGTTAAGTCCATTCATTCTACATAATTGATTGCTATATCACAATATATAGTCTTGGATTCCAACATGTAAACTATAAAACAACAATATATCTCAGCACCAAATTGGATGTCTCTGCAATCATTTTGTATAATAAAATTATCAGAGGAAAGCAAGCCAAAAGCTTCCCCATACAAGCTGGACCCGACCCTAGAGATTGTTATCATTTGAACTAAACTCTAATAACATAGCCAATTAAGTACTCTAGGTACTTAATTATAAATTTAGTATAAGTTAATTTCATGGAATATATATTAAAAAAATCTAGCTAGCTAGAAGTCTAAACTTATGATACACCTAAATGATAAAAAGAAGGAATAAATTCTGTCTTAAAGTGGTAGTCTTCATATATACCCCACTAAAATCACTTAAAAGGAGAAAATCAGAAGGTTCTTTAATCTCTCTAGCATATATTATATTCTATATATGTTTCTATTGGCTATGTTAGTTGCCTCTTGGCTAAATGCAGGTAGAATATGGACAGCAACTCTTCAAGAATAGAGAGATTTTCGAGCTTAAAAATAATCACAAAATCCAATAGGATGACCCAAAACTCGATCCAATCACATAAAGTTTCTGTCGGCCAAATTGATTAAGGAAGTTCCTATTTAAGGATCTGTCCATGTACTTCCACTAATTTAATCATCATCCTTCTCACTTTTTTCCTCTACGCTCACTTATATTTTTTGTATTCTCTTGCCTGCTAAGACAAGCTTGCTAGCAGCAGGAGTTAATTTTTTCTGTTGACCAAACTATATATCTGTCCCTACTTCTAGCTCGAGTGAAAATCTTAAGAAAAAAATTACAGTGCCTGATTGGCTGATCAAATTGCCTCCATAGATCTTAATATTCAATAGTTCGTTATGTTAATTTATCCAATCCCACCTATTATGTATTTAATTAAAAATGTTTTTAATTTTATTTGCTTAAAGTTTACTAGATATATAAAACTAAATTAATTAAGATGCATATGATTAAATATTACTTAATATACTTCGAAAATTTTGATTGAAAATGTTCGCAATAAATAGGAATCATGTTTAATTTTGTCAATAATAATAGAAAATTTAGTCATACAGGAATTAATGACATTGTCTGCCATTATTAATATTTTTGGTCTTTCCCTTCGGTTGAAATGACAGCACTACTGAAAAAACCAATATCATCAATCAAATTGATCCGAGTTACCAGTCAGCAGTTACTCTTGGTGGAAAAGGCAGAAACCTTGTCAGCCTGAACAAAAGTTAATATGATTAAGCTTGAAGGATCTCCTATCATTCCAACAGAGAACACACTTGAGAAGACAGTAAAGCAGTTAAAGTGAAAACAGTATTCACTTTAAATTTTTAAGAAGTGCAAAGATAACATTTCATCCCCCCCCCCGCCCAAAAAAAAAAGAAGTTGTTTCCATTCAAAGCAACAAACAATATGAGCAAAGATGTCAATATAGAAATGGAAGCAAGAAAACTTGTAGAAGTGACATGATAGCTTTCTGATTACTATTTGTAATCATTGGTGAAAGATTCAATTTCAGGCATTCAATCAAGAAACTGCAAAGGCTAAGGCACAAAATTTGCAGAAATCTGAACTTGAAATAGATAATATAACGAAGTACATACATTTTGAAACTAAGAATAATGCCATGCTTAATAAAGCTCCTTAGAAGGATCATGACCTCCACGTACATTCATTCTCACTACCACTTTTCAGTCCTCCCACTACCAGTCCTGTTAAGTACCCACACAACTGTTTGCATCAAAAGCAGATTTATGATATCCCAGATCTTTAATCTTTTCCTTCTGCCAAAGCAAAATAGCATACAACAAAGACAAACTGTTGCTTATATACGTATAACCAGAAAGCTTTTATAGAAAATAACCCCCAAAAAGTTCAAAAAAGAAAAAGAGAAAACCCTAAATATAACAATACTCAACCAGAATTCAGAATAAATCGTTCAGACAAAGTGACCCACTTGAGATAATGGATTTGGAAGAGAGAGAGGGAGAGGGGGGGGGGGGAGAGTAAAATTTATATTATTTAATTATACATTTCTCCTCTCCATGGCATATTGTTGAGAATTTAATGAGTTGCACCTGGATGTGGCAGTTGATGATGATGAAGATGGTGATGCTGTACAACAGGCATATTAGATTGCTGCGGTGGCGGGCGCTTCCGCTTCTTCTTCTCGTAGCTAATCCCTCTTGCTTTGGATTGCAGATCACGAACCTCACGAAGATACAGTCTCACTGCTCGTGCTCCAAACGGGTTTGCTTCGGGCTTTCCTCCGTTTTCTTCGAAGGCTGCCCGGAGGCGGCCGATGAGCGCGTCCAGGCTGCCCCAGGCTTGCCGGAGAGGACATGGACATGGCGCCGGAGGGTTCGGGTGGCCGTAAAAGGGGCAGATCGGAGTGTGAACTTTGGTCTTTCCAAATTGGTCGAGGTATCTACAAAGCAATGAAAATTTGATGTCACTTTTAAGGAAAAAACAAAAACTAAATCAGTTTCTCCATTGATTCTTAGCTTCTTTGATAGGGTAGCCGAACTACTAAAATTACAGTGGAGACCGAAGCCATAATTTTGTAGTTGATGAGGCAGGAAATGATGGCTTAAATTTGGAGCTTTAGGATTGCTTGGCTAATTTACCGGAGGAATTCAAGAACATGTGCACCGCTGCATCTGGAGAGTGACAGAGGGGGTCGGTGGTTCTTCAGATACTGGCCGAAGGTATTCCAGTCACGGCGCTTCTGGTTTTCATAGCGGCTGCTGGTGGCGGCCGAGGCTGGAGAGGAAGAGCTACCAGCTAAGTTGTTACTGGTGGCCGTGACCGCGGCAACGGTGGTGAGGTGATTGTTGTTGCTGCTATCAGAGTTACAAGTGTCCATAAATTCCTGAATCGAATCCATGGAAAAACTACCTCAATCCTCTTTCGGCCTCGCAGATCCAACAGGTTGATATTGACTGGACTTCTGTGTTGTCTTTGCCTCCAGTGACTGCAAAAATACTTATCTGGGTTCTTGAATTCTAGGGTTCCTGAGAAAAAGACAGTGAAGGAGTGAGAGATGTTAAGGATGACATAGCTGGAATAAAAATTACATGTCTTTGCTATACTTACAATTTGAGTAACACCGGAATTGAGTATAATTTCTTCTCCGTGATTTTTCTTTTTTTTTTTTTCCTTTTAGAAGCTATAGTGTATGATAACAAACCTTAAAATCAAGGAAAATAAGGAAAACAGAGGGGAAAGAAGGAAAACGATGATGAATGATTGATTTCACAGACTTCTATTTTTTGAAAAAAGAGAGAGGGTTGATATGGACCTGCAAATGGTGAAGCAAAAGAAGATTTTTGATGAGATTGATGGGTGATCAGTGAGTGGACTGCTCCTCTTTGCTTCTTTTGCGGTGTGCAAGTTTATATTGAGCAATACTGGAAGACCTCCTACATGTGGCTGGCTGTGTGGTTTTTTTAGGTAGCTTTGATTTCTGAGATTGCAAAGGGACTGGGTTTTTTCCTTAAAAGGGTGGAGCAAACTGAAGCTTTCACTTGTTAATTAATTAGTTTTATTAATATTCTGTCTTCTGTTGTTAGGTAGACAGAGAAAGAAGAGGAGAGAAAGAGTCTCGGATTTTATTTTTTTTTAAGATTATTCATTACGTATTAAATAAATAATAATACTGAATACACTAAAAATAAAATTTAAAATTAAATTTTAAATATAAAGTAATGAATATCTATTAATATAAGAAAGTAAAGCAAATTTATAAATTTTAATTCAATAAAATATAAAATTTTAAATTTATTTTTGACATATATAATATTTTTTAACCAAAACCAATTTTACTTTAATTTGGCCATTATTCATATATTAATAATTACTAATGCAAAATGTACTAAAAATAAAATTTAAAATTAAATTTTAGATATAAATTAAAAATCATATCAAATATATAATAACAGAATAAAGTTAAAAAATATAATTTAATAAATATAAAATATTAAAAATATGATTTTAAATTTTATTTTAATATTTATAATATTTTTATTAAAAATTTTAATAATTTAGTGAAATATATTTTTAGCATTAATGTGAGAACTTTAGGGGAAATAGGGGGAAAGGAGGGTTTGGGCAGTAGGGTGAGATGGAGCCTGAAAAAAAGACTGAGGAGTTAAAATTATGAGAGAATATAACATGATTCTGTTTCTTGACCCTGTAGCCTTGAATGACAGTTCCTTTCTCATTGACCATAATACCCCCCGCTGAGTTGCCCATTTTCCACCTTTTCTTCCCCCAAAGAAAAGGTTCAACTTTAATTTCTGACACCATTTTTTGTCTCCTTCTCGGCCTCATTATAGTCGAGCAATCCAATGAGAATTTCCTAAAATAAATTAAACAAATATAAATAAATTTGACTTCATATCGAGCCGTTGGAAGAAATCTTTAGTTGCTCGCAGAATAAGAAGGGTTATTATTTTTCGAAGATTGAATATTCTTGTCATTCATTTTATTTTTTTTAATTTAAAAAATTTTAATTAAACTGTCAAGCTTCTAAAAAAGTTAGAAAGAATTTTTTTTGTAAAGAAAGAAAGTAAAAAAAATGTAAAATAGACGACTAAAATTATTTAAAAAGTAATTAATTTCTAGTGTCATTGTCTCTTTTTTGAAATGATAGTTTTCTTTTGGATTTTGTTTGGATAAAAAAGTAAGAAAGACGGAAAACTTTAAAATTTAATCCAACCTCAAATGTCTGAAGCATTTGAGAGTATATTTGAAAAATCTGACTCTATGCCTGGGAGAAAAAAGGAAACAAATTGATAAGAAAATTTTAAATTTTAAATTATTAATTTTCTTCATTTGGATAAAAAAAAAGAAAGAAAATGTAATTTTTATTATTTTTATACATTATAATTTTAAAATTTCTTCTTTTTATTTTTAATTAATTTTAAAATAAAATTCCTTCCCCCCCCCCCCTCTGTTCAGGATAAGCATACGGCATATATTTCCCAACCGAAGTTTAGAAGATTATAGGTTAAGTGCATGCTGTATGTTTGCTTTATTCGTCTTTGCACTGCATCTTTACAGAAAATTTTGGCAAACCCAATCAGTGGATATATATATAATTAATTAATTAATTTTATCATCCATTGAGTTCTATTCGATATAAGTATGAATTAATTTTATTAGTGAGTTACGAATTATGAGATTTAATATTTTTATTAAAAATTGTAAAATCTAATATAAACTTTAAGATTTTATGCATTAAGTAAAAGTAAAATTTAATGTATGTAAGAACTTGCCTATAAAAAAATTAAAGATAAACTAGACTTACCTTCATTGAAATTTGATGTAATTAGATAAATTAGATGTAGTTTTTTAAAAAAATTAAAAATGAATTACCTTGTTTGATGAATTTTTTATTCAAAAATTAAAAATAAATTAGACTTAGCTTCTTTAAAATTTGATATAATTATACTTACATTATCATTACTTTTAAAATTATGCATTTATCTCCTTTTTATATATACGCATTCATTTTTTATTTTAAATATATATTTATTTTTAATTTAAAAATAAAAAATAGATGTATATTTTAAAAATAAAAAATAAATATAATTATATTAAATTTTGATAAGTGAGTGTAATTTGCTTAAATATTAAATTTTCTCATTATTTTGGCTGATGGATTTTAACCCCTTGGTAAACTGTTTAGAGGTTGCAATTATTATCCTACAGTAAATAAAAAGGAGGCTTTTTTCATTTTGTATTCAATTCAATCACCCGTACCTAGGAGCGACAAATTGGAATTTGCCTTCTAGCTAAACACTTACGCATGTCATGTCATCGTATATCTGATATCAAATATACTAATTTACTAAAATATATATATACACTAATTTACTGGCTAAAAAATAAAATGTATATAATCAATTATTCAAAATTAAAAAATATTTTTATATTTTTATGGATTATTCAATTACAATATCAACACACAATAAATACCAAAAATTGCAATTTCAGCGTTATAATCAAATCAAAATATAATTATTCCCCTCCTTTACATAATTTCTAACGGTAAAATATCTATACTTGCGCCAAAATTATTAGTCTAGGGTGATAATTTTTATTTTATGGTATTCTTTTTTTTTTTTTTACATTGATCGCATTGAAGATTGAATTTAAAACCTTTAATATATAATAATTAAATTTTTTACCACTAATTCATCATCATAGTTTTGTGATATGGATAATGCTAACTATCATACCTGGAACCAAAGGCAGGGACAGAGAAGAAATTTTGGGATAGTTGCGTTGCGTGCATGCGTAAAATACTATTTTTACATCATATTTAAGTATAAGTTTTAAAAAAATAGATATCAGTATAATTTAAATTTTTATTTCAAAAAAAAATTACCAATTTTTTGTAATAATTTTTAAAATTTTTTATTACAACATTTTATCAATAAAATTATAACTTTTTATATACTTATTATTTGTAATTTTTGTATAGAATTGAAAATTTTGTGAAAAAAATATTTAATTTGCACACATGATTCATAAAATAAATTTTGTGAAATATAAATATTCATAATTCAAGAGAAAATTAATAAAAATTTATGTATAAATTACAAATTTTCAAGTATCATAAATTACTAATGATGATCATTAAAAAAATTTAAATCATGTTACATAATATTTCTTTCATTCTTTTTTAATTATCATTTTATAGAAATATTTTTTCTTATTTAAATGTTGTCTTAAAAATCAAGAGTGTATTATTATTTTAAATTTAAATATTTCAAACAGTATCTTAATAAATGTTCAATCAATTATATCAACTAACTTTTACTAAATGATAGCTTAGTAAATAACAACCCTTTTTCTCAAAATAAAATCTATTTATTATTCTACTTAATTTTTTTGCATTAAAAGGTAGTTGAAGAAATATTTTACATTAAATTTTCATTTGGAACGGCTTTCTTGTGCATTAAAAAGAATTGGAGAAAATATTTTACTTTAAATTTTTATTTGAGGAGGCCAGTATAAATTTTTAGAGGGGTAAAAGCATACAATATATATATATGAGAAAATATTGGGGCTTGGAGGTTGATCCGGACAATGATAAAAGGTATAATTATTAGTCCATAAAAATAATAGTATAATTAATATTAAAAATATTTTATTTCTACTTAAATAATAAATTATTACTAAAATTATTATCACATTAATTTTATCATTAAAAATAAAATATCAAATGTGATTGCAAATTAATTATTTTATTATTAGTAAAGGTAATTAATTATACCTTAACCATTAGTGGAAAAAAAATTCTAGTACAACATTAGCTCTAAACACTTATTGCTACTCCCATACAAATACTATTACAAAATAGTTGATTGATGTTAATTGATTAATGAATTACACATCGAAATATGGCTAACATCTTATCTAAAGTCATTGTAGATAAATTATGATGTTGGTTACATATTTGATATAAAAAAAATAAAATGAAATTAATTCCTATATTGATTAAACTATCAACTTTTCTTTGTATATTGTACAATTCGATAACAGATAATGAGTCAAATATATTAATTTTTGTTAAGTAACTAACATGAAATATTTGTAAAATATTTTTTAATGATAGTTTTTGATTTTCGTACTAGAATATTTATAATAAAAATTAGATAAATCTAACATTTCGTAAAAAATATATGCTTTAAGTTAAAAATTTTAAAAAGTCATAACTTTGTACTTGGTTGTCCATAATAAGTATCTAAAACTTATATATGACTTTAAAGTTATACAAAAAATCCAAATAAAAATCACTTAAAAAACACGCACAAAAAAATTAAAGAAATGAAAAAGGTAAAGATTTGAAAAATAAAAGCAAGAAAAAAGTTAGGATAGCCGCAACAACATTAATTAAATATATAATAAATACCCAAAATGTAAATATAACTTCAAGAGTTATAAAAAAAAGTACAAATAAAAATTCTTCAAAATAGCTAATGCAAAATATGAGAGAAATGGAATAGATAGATATATAAGAAATAGAAACAAGAAAGACATCTCTTATGTTTTAAACCACTAGGTTAAAATAGGGCATTTGCTTCATGCTTGATGTTAGTTAAGAAGTATTGGTAGCTTAATGACATGTGATGAAGGATAAATTAGCATTTAAGGTTCTTTAGATGGAGTTAGATGAAGATGGAGATGGAACTTAAAAACAAATAAAAGGAAGAGTCAAAGTAATAAGAAAAAAAAAAAAGATGTATTTTATTTATAATACAAAAATGTCACTAACTTTAGATGTTAGTATTAACATAAAATTGATGTCACATGTATCATCAATTTTTAAGTAATTGGCTATTGCCATGCAATTAAATGTTATTTAAGTACAAAATTAAGATATTTACTTTTTATATTTTCTAACTAGTCTTTCAAAACACCTTTAGATAATAGTTGTAAGCAAAATCAACATTTTAAATTTTTGCAAGTTCCCGGTAATCTCATTAATGCCATTAATTTATACATCAATTTAGTTCAAAACTAATATATTAAAGTTTAACATTTTTTTTATCAAGCTTTTGCAATACCTTTAGACGTCAATTAATTCTAATATTGACATCCTAAGTTTCATCATTTTTTCAACAATATTTAAATGCCACACATTTTGATGTCAGTTGAGTAAAACACCAATATTTAAAGTTTCTTAATAATTTTAAATCATCGCGTCTAAATAGATATCAATTAATTCTAAAATTAATATCTCAAACTTTCTTATTTTTCCACAAAATCTATAAATGTCATACAGTTTTTGACATTGATTAAGTAAAAATTTAATGTTTTATATTTTTTTAATAGTTTAAAAAATATCACCACCTCCAAATAGATATCATTTATATTTATAATTCATTGTCTTAATTTTTTAAATAATTTTAAAAATAATATTACGTCAATATATATGTCAATATTAACTTAAGTCAATGTCTTTATGTGGTGTTGTAGTATTTTATTTTTGTAATAATGAAATGCTACCACCTGTATTATTTTTTAACTCAACAATATAATTTTCTCAAAAATAGTTAATTTCATGCTAAAAATAGATAATTTTTATCATATTTGATTGCCAAATTAAAATATATATATATATATATATATAACAACATTTATATAGAACTAGCATTGAGTAGCATCAAGTTCAATACTAATGTAATACTATTTTTTTTTCATCCAACAATGGTTAGTATTACCTTTATAATATCATTTGTTTGCTAATTATTCTTTCAAAGTGATATTTTATCATAAAATTATAAATTGTCATCACAGTATAGTTATTACAACTATTGCAAAATAATAATATTATAACAAATTACAATTAATACACAAAGTAACAGCACAATACTATCATTGTAGAACTAATGTATGTCAAATGGGTAATTCTACAATTGGATATACATAACTCGACTAATAAGTGCATCTTTGTTTGATAAATATTTATTTCAACTGATATCATACGACTGATAATTTGTACAATTCAGTTATTAAAGTTATAAAATTGCTTATTCAAAATACAATATTTTAAATCTTGCCTCATTTTTAATACGTATATTCTAACTTTAAAAATAAAATTTGCATATTAAACAGAGGTTTTTTTTTTAAGTTTTCTTAAGATATTAAAGACAACTACAATACATAAGTTCATATTCTCTTTTTTTTCTGTTGTATGGTGTATTAAAAAAGTGCTATTAAATATAACATAATTATGGTTAAATTAATTCACATCAATGTCTTTTAAATGTATAATTATAATTATAATTATATAATACTTTTTAAAATAATTTCTCATAAATTTTATCATTAAATTGTTACAACCTCGCTCTAGTTATAATTTGCATGTAACCCGATTAATTGGTTTCCACTAAACTAATCTATTTTCCTTTATGAAATAATAAAAGAAGTAACCATGTAACTAGGGGGAAATAACAAAATTTCATTTGCCAAAATGATTCAACAATAAAAATAAGTTAAGCTTCCTTATAATCCATGCAAACTTAAGGATAAGCTAGCGTATCTAGCTTTGGATAATATGAGTTTGTATCCCTTAACCCTTGTCTTTACATTCTACAAGGCCCAAAATATTAATCTACAATCAAAATATTTATTGTTATGCATAACCTTACCGTGAACTCTTAATAGTTTAGTTTTGAGGTGGTAATGGAGATTTAACTTATGAATTTATAAAATGAAATCTTAGATAGGTAAGTATGGGATCTAATGAGTAAATATTCAAGCATAATTAAATTTGAAAGTCAATTAGAAGCTCACTAACCATATTTACCTTCCCTTATGGCTAAGTACTTTAACCATATAATTTACAACATGATTTTAATAATATTAATTTATCAACCACATGAATATATGAATTCACTTATATAATTACTCAATTATATTCATAATGTATCCACATCACACAAGGAATAAAGATAATAAGGAGAAGAAAAGAAGTAAATTTCTTTATAACTCTTATCTATCCTTATCCTTTAAAGTCAACTTTGTCTCTCATAAGTCATTCCCAAATCCAATGTTTAATTATTAAGCATATCACATTACCTTCATCTCAATTCTTATGAAACTTAATAAATTCAATCTTATCTATAACAAATAATTCAAATTACAACACTTCCATACCTCTTTGCATGCACTGCTACAAAATTAGCATATAACATCAATTATTAACCTATTGAAAAATTGGCATGTTTCATTTTGAATATTATTTAATCATTAGAATAAGACATTGATTTTATAATTGACATTAATAATAATAATAATAATTGATGTGAAAAATAAATCACTATGCTAATTTTTAGTTTAATAATTAATATGGTTATACATGAGACATTAGTTTATAAACTACTGTTGAAAATCAACATCCTTTCATTTCTTAAATTTCATATAATATAACAATTTATATTAAATAATTGACATGTAATTTCAATATAAGATGATGATGTTTTAGGATAATCAACGTGATTTACTATTTTTCTATTTACTAGAATTCACTAATACCCCATTACATTCAAAGTAGTACCAAACCTAATTATAAAATTCAATATCCATATTACACATGTAATATTATTATAGATAATAACATTTAAGCTTTATCTCAATATCTCTATGATAAAAAAATAATTTCATAAATTTAATTACAACTAAATAATTAAAAATATGTAATATGTACATCTTACAAAAACTATAAATAATACCTTTAAGTACCTTTATGAAATCCACTATAGCAAAAGAAGAATATGAACATATCAGAATTATTGTTGTAGATGCAACATTAATACTATATGCTTCTATTGAAAAGAAATTATTACGTAACTTATGCCATTAAACTTTAGTAATATCATGTGTTGTTTGTTGAGTTGAGGAATACCATTCTCACCATTAAACACTAAAACAATTATGGTTACATGTAAAATTGACATTATATTAGGCTCTGTTTATTTCATTAGAAAGTAATTTTTATAGGAAAATGTCATTTGCATATATATATTGATAAAATAGTGGCATGCCATTTGCATTTATGAGTAAAAAGATAATGCTAAAGGTGATAATAAAATAAGAAAGAAAATTTCTCTTTGAAAAAGTGAAAGTCACTTTCCTTAAACTCTTTATATTTAATATTAAACAAATAAACATTTTCTTTCACCTTAACATTTTATCATTATATTTTGCAAAAAATATTTTTCTTCAAAATAGATGAAGCTTTAAAAGATTATAATATATAAATAATTATTAAAAACTAATAATTTAGAAATACTACTTATTATAGATACAATATAGACATGAGAAATATAAATCCAATTACCTTCAATCTTTTCTAACATGTCTAGAAAGATCTTTAATATGAATTCATATCCCTTTGACATGATCATCTCATATATAAAACTCTTTCACATCACTTTTGTCATCCACCATAAGTATTCCTATAAAAAAAGAAAGAGTCTCTTCAATATCATCCCCATGTATTCTTTTATCCCTATCACTGACAATCTATCTTTTCCCTAGTGAAGCTGTATATCATTTTTTATTGGATGAGTTTATGACATAAAAATCTTGTATTGCATGGGATGCCATTATGAATAGTTTCCCTTTATGACATTTTTTATTAAAATCCATCAGTATGAATCTTAACTCATTGACCTAAAGACTATTTTTATTCTTAACCTATTTTTATCAAAACACAAGCATCCTAAACATAACATAGTCAAGCTCCCAAATATCTTTAATGACCCCATAATATGAAATATTAGCATAGATAAGGTTTCTATCTTTGAAACTACTCATATGCATCAATTGAGGCACTAAAATAATCCCTCTATTTTGCATAGTATTTCTATCATCCAAGCCCTTTATATAGAAAGAATGCCTATTAATGTCATATCTATGATAAGCAATTGCTTTTGTAAGTGGCCAATGTATCAGTCATCTAATGGTCTTAGAAATAACATTCAATACTTGCACTATCTGAAAATAAACTTAACTCTAAAACCATCTAAAGAATGATTAATTATGTTTTACTTAGACCTATTGATACCATCAATCATTCTTTCCATGATTCAATTCCTTGATAAGGGTTATATGTTTATTCACATAAGGTTGAACTTCATTATTATTATGCTCAATGTAAAGGTGAGACTACATATATATTTTATGACTTTTGCTTACTATCCAAGCACCCAATGTGCCCTTACTTATATTTCTTCCCTCATAATAAAACTTTAAAAGTTTAATTCCCTTCATATTTGATAAATAATCATTGTAGAATTTAGCTACCTTCTGAATAATGTAGCCTTTGATAATGTATCCTTTCAATAGATATTAATTCCTTACATACTTATTTAAGATTTTCATATATCACTTAAAAGGTTACATCTAACTCTAATAAATTGGCTTCTATAGTTTTACCTTTCTTATCAAATAGAGAATTAAATGCACTATGATGTTCAAGAATGAAAGTGAGAAGTACATCTTAAGTTAACACAACATGACCATAACTTCTCTTTACAAGTCGTTAAACTTCTCAGAATCAATGATCTTATTACATATTGTATTGAAGAAAAAATAAAGTCTAACAATAGTCTAACATGTTTTAGCAAGATTGATTAAATAACCATTAGTAATAGTTGCTGTATCATAGCATGGCAATTATGAGATTTTAAATTGACTAACTTCAAGTCTTTTACTAAGATAAGGATCTTAATGTTTAAAGAATATTTCTATAACATCTTGATATAAAATAGATACTTATAGAAACTTGTTTTCTCTTTTCTAGATAATGTATTGCAAGATGGTGAGAGGTACATACATTAGCCCTTTCTTTTTAGTGCTAGTTATTTTCGAATGAACATTTCAATCAAGTTTAATCTGAATTTGATTCCATTCTTGCTCTTCCTCGACATGTTCAATAATGTTTCGATAAGATTATCATAAATATTTTTTTCACTTGTATGATATCAATGTTATAATTGACAAATAGCTTTTTTCAATATAGAAAATTAAAGAATATAAACATTTTCTTTCTTGAAGTTTCTCCACTTATGGGCTTGCAAAGTTTCTAAAAGTGATATTAATATTTCTAACCTATTCATAAACCTGATCTCTAATTAAAGGAGCTAGAGTTGATACTTCTTTCGATGACCTATTGAAAACTTTCTTTATAGGATATTGGTGGCCATGGGGCAAAAATCTTCAATAACCTAAATACATTGTCTTCTTTCCATGCTTCAATTGAGAACAACAAGTACCATGTTCATAAATAGAACATGTTTTATGCTCTTTGATGTTGCAAACAAACAAGTTATTGTACACTAAAAAGTTATTGATTATACAGAAGAGTAAGGCATGCAAAGTGAAAGATTCATAATGATATGTGTCAAAGATCGAGACACCTTCTTTTAATATCATCTTTAAGTCTTTAATAAGTAGTATTAAGAAGACACTAATGGCATTTCTAGGTTTTTTAAGATCCAAAATTAATAAGGATAACATGATATACTTGCACTTTCTACACAACCTAAAAGATATATTATAAATCACTAACACAATAGATAATGTGTTGTATTTGCTACTTATGTTACCATAAAGGTTCATTCCATCAGTGCAAAAATGTACCTATAAAGTTTCTTGACTAGATTAAATATAAGGAATAATATATCAATTATCCATGATTAAGGAAAATTAATCGAATGCTGAAGTTTGCCATTAGGTGGTGTTAGGATTGGACATCATGTTAAGTTCTTAGCATCCTTTGCATTAGTAAATAGTTATTTAAACCTTGATATTATTGGAAAATACTATAATACATTAGCTAAAGCCCCATTACTGTTGATGCCATCATTTTTTCTTAATATATAATGTGGCATCTTATATTTTAGATACTATTGTGAAGTTATATATTTATTTTGATATAATATGCAATTATTAAGATAAGCATGTATCTTTTAGTACTTTAACATGTAGGTACTTACATATATATATTTTAGGAATCCATATTTCCTTTTTTCCCATATAGGATTTTCTTCTAATAGGACAAAAATGAGAAATATAATCTTTATAATCATAGTAATTACAAATAATAGAATTCTTATTATAAGTTAATTTTTCTTGAAAAACACATTTAACAAACTTTAGCCTTTTATAGAAATTAGACTTTGATTTAAACATGCCATAGGTTTTTCTTGATTTTTCAATAGTAAAATCTATACATTACTACAAAATTACTAATAGACATCGAGTATCTAAATGATTGCCCATTGAAGAAAAATGACCCATATGTAATCAAGCATTATAGTATTTTCAATGTTAGTTAGTAAACTATTGTAGAATAAAATAACAAAATTATTTTTTTTTCATGAAAATCAATGTCTTTTATGTTTATATTATCTTTGAAAACAACATTAAACATCATTTACATTTAAAAAATGAATGTCTAATAACCATCATACCATGTTAGTTTTTTTCAAATAACCAACGTTATATATCTACCCACCCCATCCAACCAAACTTGTACCTAGTTCCTCATTCTCTCTACATGCCTTAACATCTAGTTCCTCACTTTGTTGTCTTAAACTTTAACCCCATCCCATGTTCCTTATTCCGTTATCTTTCTCATTTCTTCTATATTTCTAACCAGATCTAGAAAGATAATATCTCTTATTACTCTAGAGAATCCTAATTTAAATAATTTTAAAGAATAAATTAACTAATAAAAGATTGAAAATGATGAAGGTTTGTATATAATGCCACAATTAGAAATATATACTTTGTTAAATCTATCTTGATACTTATTACTTAATATATGAGGTTTACACTTACTAGAAAAGCTTTTTGAATATAATACCTGCAAATATAATGAACATTCATAAAAAGTCTATGTATTACATAATTTCATACAAATAAATAAAAGATAACATAAAAAAATATTAAAGAAGATGAATGAAATTAAATTTCTTACTTGTGCAAAATATTAAAAGCTATATCAAAATGATAAACAAAAAATTAATATCAATTATAAAATTAAAAACTAAATTGTAAAAACAAACAAAAGAAAAAAATCCTTTTATTTATATACCATGCTTTTCTAGTAAATATTGAACCTCACATATTTATCTACAAATTAACTAAGCTTCAATTTTGCAAAATAACTAATTTTTAGAAATACAAAACTAAAATTTGCAAATAGTATTGTACTTCACTACCTTTATTTTCAACTTGCACTCTATTTTATTCTTTTCATTTTCAATTCATATCGATAACATACTATTCTATATTAATTACTACATAACAATTAACATTTAAAAATTATATTACACATTAGTTTTAAACACCCTTTGTCGTTTTTAGTACAACAATGCATCTTACTAAAAGATGTTAAATGTCAATTATAGTTAAAAAATTAACATCATAATTGATGAATTTTAAAAAAATCTTATTATTGAATTAAACATAATAACAAGAAATTAAATGTAAATGAAACAAAAATGAGACTAAAGACAATATATTATGAACATACATTCTTTCATTTTATTTATTTCCATGCTTAAGCATATATATAATGAAAAAAATTCCTATTTATAATAAATAACAGACTTTTCATTTATAATAAACACATATGGTATCCTTATAAAAATTAAAAAGAAAAATAGTTATCTTCTACTTATAATTCCTTCATATTACTTAATGATATTTGAGGTACTTGATTCTATTCATTTTATATCTATTAACCTTAAGGTGTTTAATTGCTTTATTTGCTATAAACTTTTGAAGGTTCCTGTGTTTCAATGTGAAAATAGGTATTTTTTTTACTCATAGTATCAAAGTTTGACACAGTACACAGAGGAGGCAATATGTTGATGTCCATATTGAAATAAAAAATGGAGGCTCATATTGAAAAAGCATTAAAGGCTTATAAAAAATGGAGAAATCAAGCATCTCAATGTCAATAAAAGAATTACACGACATCAATGCTACATAATTAGAGATGCATTGAACCTTCTTATTACAGTAATAATATCAAACAACATATATACTTATGATCATCTATTTGAGTGCAAAAAATAATCATAATTTAATGTGATACCCATGACCACAAGAGATAACTTTTAAAATCAAGATGAAAGAAATAGATTATAATATTAATAGCAAGAAGCAATTTAAACCTCCAAAAGCTTTTTTGATCAAAGGACTTATGTCCACACTTTAGTAATGAACATAAAACATTTATAAAAAAATTGGAAGGATTCTTGTCCAAAGTCCCTAAAAATGGTTTTTAAAATTCCAATGTCTATAGTTGAATTATGGATACAAGTTCTTGGATAAGACTTAGGTTGATTTTAAAAACATCTAAAAGGTTTTTTTTTTTTTTGGAATTCATTAATACAGAAGACTTTTAAGAAGGAAGGTGTGGATTGTAATATTAACATTACATGAGTTATTAAGAAGGTCCAAAAATCTTCTACAATTTCTTTCAAAGTATGGATAGAAGTCCTTGTAAGAAACTTTAAAGATCTCTCGAACTTTCTAAATAGTCATCATAATGCCAAATACCAAGATTTATATCCCTAACTCAGAAGCCTTCTTTTTTATGGTAGGAGATTGTCTTAAAAGATTATATATTTATGATCAGAAAGTCTTATTTATAGGTTAGGAGAAAATAATTATATATCAATTATTAATTTAAAATTAACATTTTAAGTTTATGACTTCAAACGTTGGTTAAGTATGAAACTAACATTAAAACTACTAATGAATAATCTCGATAATTGAGATAGACTTGTGTAATAGTCATTACAAGGAGTCAACATCGTAAATTCCTAAGTTATAAAATTGAAATGGACTTATGTGAATATCATTACAAAAATCCAATATTTTAATTGACTTATTAACTATAATTATTGAAGTTATTTTCAATTTCATTCATTTAAGTTTCTTTAGTTTCATTCATTTAAACATCTTCATAAATTTATTATTTAGACTTCTTCAGTTTCTTTTATTTAAATATCTTCATAAATTCGTTTATTTATATATGTTCAATTTTATTTATTTAGACTTTATTATAAATGACATTCAGTTTGATGTTCTCAAATTATGAGAAAATGTTATCGTATTAAACATCAATTAGTCTTAAAAACTAATATTTTTTATTTATTATATCCTTACCGGGTACCTTTCAATTATTATAAATTTCTATTGTATAAATATGAAAAGAAAATTATTTTTGAACTAAATTAATATAGAAAATTATATTTGCTTGGATATATCTTATCTTTGTTAATCTATGTTATCCAAATAACTATTATAGAATTTTAAGTAAAAATAACATATAGATAAAAAAAGAAATAATTTTACAAATATATAAAATTTTAAGTAAAAATAATATACAGATAAAAGTACAAATTATTAAGTAAAGAGAAACAATATCTTTATAAATTTATGCCAAATAACTATACTAAATCATTAATAATAAACTACATGTTTGCAAAATAACTAAATAAGAACAACAAAAAAATCATTATGTATCAACTTATTTATCCTCGATGCAAACTCTAGCATTATTACTAAAATTTCTTTACTTTGTACACTCAATGGGAATTAAGAAAGTATATAATAGGTGAAATGGATGGAAATGGTGTGACAAATCAATAATAATTATCATTTATCAACTTTTCCATTTAATTTTTACTCTCTAGGAAATTAGAGAGTATATAATAAAAGATAAACGAAGGTTAAGGTTATTTCATTATACACTATCTAGATGAAAGTAGAATAAGATATCATCAGTAATATTATATGCTAAATTCATCAGAAAAGTTCATATGAAAAAAGAGAATTCAAACGAAGATATATAAATAAAAAATAAATTTTAATTATTAAACAAAATCGACATTTTATGATTTTACAATTTCTAACATGACTCCTTAAATGCCTTTTAGATTATTGCTATTAATAAGGATTGACGTCCTATGCTTCTACAATTTTCAACAAGACTTTTGAAATACTTTTTAAACAATGGTTTAATATATAACTGACGTTGAAAGTTGCTACAAAAGTTTTAGATGTTGGTTATTTTCTTAAATATCATCTTAAATTTTTGTATAATTTTAAAAATATTATCGTATTAAAATAGGCATCGATATTTTTATTAACTAATGTCTATTAATAATTCCATAGTAGTGATATCTTTTCTCAAGAACTTGGAAAGTTTACAAAGTCAAGTACTTAACTTCCTTTTTGAATAAATCATTTTTAACTTCAAAGTCAAAAGAAGTTAAACAATCAAATTTCATATATATTCTATTAATATGCAATTCATTAAAAGAATATGTGCCATCAAAATGAGGACTAGTATTAAGATTTAAATCATATACTTTAAGTCCTTTTAAGTTATAGAGCATGATTCTTGCATTTGTAGCTTAAATTGTTCTTTGGAACTATTCATCTTTAAAATCATCACATGAAGGTATTGAACATATTTCACATTCTTACATATTCCCTTGAAAGAATTTTCATATGATACTCAACATGAATGCTTTTATTAATAGAAATATTTTTTATTAAGATAGAAAGCACTAAGAATATTCCCTATTTCTTTGGCACAAAAGCATTTAAAATATTAGAATATGCATCATAATTTAAACTATTATGCAATATTTTTACAACTTTAATATTCAAATCAAATTTTCCTTTTGTAATCATCATCCTATTCACTTCTTGGTTTCAAAGTGAAATCATCCTCAATAATATCCTAAGAATACAAATCTAAGGCTTGCAAAAAACACTCTATTTTTCCTTTTCAAACCTTAAAATTAGAATCGTTAAAGAATGGAGGTTTTGAAATATTAATATATTTAGACATCGGAGCATTGAGAGCATCAAAATTTTCTTTAATAGATTTACCTTCAAAGGTTGCTATAAATCCTCTTGAGATGATCAAGTCATTTAAATAATAGCCCATAGTTCTAATACTAATTATAGGTTAAAGGAACTTACACCTAAAAAGGGTGAATTAGGTGGTTTGAAATCTTCTATAACTTCCAAAATCTTTTAAAAAATCTTGATTTTAAGAAGCCATAAGTATAATTTTAATTTAAAAAAACTTAAGAAAACTTTACGAAGATATTTGCACTTAAGGTATATCTATTCAAAAAATTAGTACAAATTAACTCATTTAATTATGCATAGATAAATTATCAAGAAGCACATGCATATATATATATATATATATATATTAAGTATTCAATCACCCAAGTAACAAGATAAACACTAGAGCAAAATATACCTAACAAATTTTATATATAAAATTAAAGTACATCATTAAATAAAAAAAAAGTAAAAACAAAGAGATCAAATACAAGAATTTACAATGATTCTTTTTTTAATATTCTTTCCAAAATATACATCTACTCTCCTAACTTTTTAAACTTGTATTTCAATCTACTATCATTTCAAGTTTAAACTAAGTATTTAGAGAAACCTCTTACAATACTCTTGCTTTTTTCTAGGCAAATTAACATTTTGCAAGGAATAACTTGCCCTTTTAAAGATTTTTTAAAGGATATCTCATTTTTTACAATTTGAAATCGATTTAAGATGAAGAACAACTTATACAACATCTTTTATAGAATGGAAAAGATAAATAAAACTCTTTAATGTTTCACTGTCATTTTTTTTAATTTTTAAGATATGGCTAAAATAATAATCAAAGGTTAGAAAGATTAGATTGAAAAAAATTCAATTTTTAGAATCAATTTAAAAAATTTATAACTCTTTCATATTTTACTTATTTTGAACATATAACCTATCTATAGAAAACTCTTTGAATTTATTTTCATATAAATTTTTTTCACAATTAAAGCATTTGTAATTTATGAGATATGGTCCAAATAGTAACTAAAGATCAAAATTGAAAAAACTAAAACTCATATCTCATTTATTTTTTGAAGTCTCACATAAGCTATCTCATAGGAATATAATGATGAGCTATATTTTTAAAATATTTTAATCAGGATAAGATTTTAAAAATATATTTAAGTTTTATATCATGAATAACTATATTTTATAAGAAAGTCTAAGTTTAAAAATAAAAGTTATACCTATTGAAGTTCTTTGTCATTTCTTGATGCTTCCATAACTTCAATATTCTTATCTTTTAATACTTGGATCACATCTTTTTTCTTGTCTTTCTTTTTTCTTCCTTCTTGAATTAAGCATGATATGATCTTTCATTATTTTACTTTAATGCTAACTTTTCTTCTTTTAGACAATCTTATATAGTATATATAAACTTTACAATCCAATACTTAAGAATATTGATATGTATGACTTATATATAGAGAATATAATAAGTTTGCACAGGAACATGAAAAATCATCATGTCATATATATGCATAAACTATAGTATAGTTTGTCTATTAGATTTGTATATAATTAAACATTTTAGCACTTGATCAAGCATTATTATTGCAACCATAGTATAGCATATCTAATGACGATTTTATAACATTTTAGATAAGGACATGAAATGCTCTTATTTCATTTATTTATCATTATAAAAAATTATCATATAAAGCCTTGGGTTAATGGTTATCAAATTTGGTGTTTGATTATTAAGTATGTCACATCATTCCTATCTCAATCCTCATGAAACTTAATACATTCATTCTTATCTATAACAAATAATTCAAATCATAGCACTTTCATGCCTTTTTGTATCGTTTTATATCTTATTCCTACTATCAATAACACATAACAAATGTACTTGTACAACACTTAAGTCACTTGCCTTTTTCATGTCATAACATATGAAGTTTGAAGAAATTAGTCAATTATATGGTCCTAGAAAGCAATTTTGAGGGTGCATAGTTAACTATAAGGGTTCCAAGGGCTAGAATTCATGCCAAGTAACCTTAAGGATGCATAGTCAATTACAATAAGTCAAAGAGAAATCCTCAAGTAGGTAGTTAGCTATAAGGTGTTAAAACGCAACTCTTTACTGGTATAGTCAACTATGCTTGCTTAGAATGTGTATTTCTAAGGCATACTCAACTATGACTTGGATTTTTTCAATTCAACTTGTGATTTTATTATTCATTTGGCAATACATTCAATGAACACTCATTTATGAAGATACCAAAGTTTACCAAATCATTAATATACATTTATATCATCTTATTTATGTCAAATTCAATAAAAACTCAAATCATCCATCATAATCAACACATTTTTCATTTAATCATAAAAAACCTAGAAAAACTCATCTCAAACCATACAAATTTTGATTTAATATTTGAAGTAAAATTAGAATGTTCACTTATTTAGTATAATGAACATGACAAGAGGATGGAATTGAAGTTACTTAACTTTAATCATCCAAAACCCAAAAATTCAAGTAAAGGTTTAAAATCTTCTTTTAAGTGAAACCCTTCAACTTAGCTAATCTCAAAAGAGAAGTGAGGGAAATAATTGGTGGAAATTAACATTAAAGAAATCTTACATTGATTTGATTGAAGAATTTATGGATGTTAGCTCCTTTTGGCTTGATTTGAGAATAAAATAAAGAAAAAGATATGATGATACGAGTAGAGAAATGTGTTTTGTTGGGAAAGTACGGCATGGGCTAAAGTTGAAAAATAAATTAGGAAAGATGGCCAAGGATAATTTTGAAAATGTATCCTAAATTTCCCTTATATTCATATTCTCTCATCTAAATATTCTTAATCTCTAATCATTTTGTTTTATCGATTTTTCCCAACTAATTTATGCAAATTCTCATTCAACTTTATTTCAAAAATTTTAATTATTGTCTACATTAAAATTTATCCCATATTTCTTTATATTGACTTATTATTGTTATACAAAAATAACTTTTAATTTCAAAGGGTTGTAACATAATTTAATATACATAAATGGGAATTAATTGATATAGGTAAGAAACAAAAGTATATTTCATCAAATTAAATTATTATTTACAAAAATATCCATATTTCAAGATGCAAATTTTTCTATCATACTTTTAGTGACATAATAAAATTTGACCGAAAGAAGGAACATCTAATATATCTTTATTATAAATAAATTACATGAATAATATTTTATGATTGAAAAAAGTACTAACAAGCTACAAAATTATTAAATAACAAATATACGGCACACACTACATAACAATAAAAATGTATAATAAATTATAATCACTGATTTTTTATAAGTTTTTAATTATTATTTGTTTGATAATATTTAATTTAAAATGACTTTTTCAAATCAATTTCTAAAAATATTGTTATTTGCATTCCATAACTTTTTGCAAGCCATTTAATATTATATAGGCCACATAGTAAAAAAGTTATTTTTTATATTTTTAAATAAATATCTTTAATTGCCGAGAGCCTATAACTCAAATAACATCCAATACCTTTTAAAAGTTTTATACTTTTCATTACAATTAGAATTTAATACTTGATTTTTGTATATGTACATCCAATGATTTAATCATTTTTTTGTTTATAAAAAAAATTCAATTTAATTTAAAGTTGTAATATTATATAATTTGGCGGAATGTACAAATCCTATACGGTTGTCTGAGTAACTACCTGTGCTTGGCACAACATTTGTAGCACAATTCTTCTTTTTCTTTTTAGTTTTTTTTTTAAAAACTTGTTATTTTTATTAGAATACTTCATACTTTTTTTCAAATTTTTTAAAAATAAATATAATTACATATAAATTTTACATGTAACAAGTAACAAAAGATTATAACCTTACCAATTAAAATTGAAACATAAAAGATTTTTAAAAAAATTATTTTAATAAAAATTACTTATTATGAAAATTTTTGTAAAATTGTGTTAATTTTACAATAAAAATTTTAAATCACATAAATATAACAATTTTTTTAGTGTACATGGAAGTAAAAATTCCAAATTATTATTGAAAGTTCTGGGAGAGTAACAGATGATGAACAATGTGATGTTCACCTAAATATATGGGTTAACTTATAAATATCTAAAATTAATGTGCATATAAATACTGAAAAATAAACTAATTGTAAAATAAGCTGTAAACAAGTTACAACTACATGATTTAATAATAAAATTATCTAATGGTTAAAAATTATCAACCACCCAAGGGAGTAGATAGTCCAACTTTAATTATAGATATGGAAGAGCTACCTAATTCAAAATTAGAATTATATTTAAATTAAATATGAATAGTTCTTTCATACCTAAATTACAATTATAAATACTGATATTTTAACATGTGAGGTCAAAAAAAAGGTCGACAAACTGTGAAAGAGGTTTCCCAATTAATTATTTTTTCTAAATCTCTTAAACAAGATTCATATTTATTCTAATTTTATTTTTGGTCCATTTTTTTTTTGTAAATTTGTAGGCTAAGAGAAGTAAGTTTGGCCAAATCTTTTTCCCTTGAGGATTTGATGACATTTTTTCTAAATCTAGATTTTTTTTTATTTCATTTGCTTGAAACATATTAAAAGAGAAAATCTTAAAAGCAAAAAAAAAAAAGATTATTAGAGCAAAATGCAGAAAATAACCAGACTAAATGCAGATATTGTATTCATTATAAAAAATAAAAAAAAAATTGTGAAACATATGGAGTGAAACGCAAAAGTTAAAAATGTGAATTAATCTCATTGAATTTAACATATTAATTCTCACTAAATTATTACCTTTTAATATGTTAAATTATTAAAATTATCATGTTAGCAAATATAATAATGTATTAAATACTATAAAATTTTAATTTTACTATTTATGTAAATAAATAATTATACTAGTCTATGATATGTTCAATCACTTATAATCAAATAATTATAACTTCATCTGCCAAATTAAACATTGTCAAAAACTAATCAAAAGTTACTTGAACTATCATTCAAGTAAACCTAGGGAAAAAAATAGCAACATATTATTACCTAATTAGTAAATGTAATAAATTCTTACCAAACTAATGCAAATTCATATATTAAATTATTAAAATTATCACATAAATAAATATAGTAACCTATTAAAATTTTTAAAAAATTAATTTAAAAGTTAATTTTGGTATGTACATTGCATAAATGAATAATTTTGTTAGTTTATGGTATATCAAATTAATTCTCATCTCATTATTTTAATTTTATGTGCTAAATTGTCACCAACTAAATAGAGTAAAATATTAAATTTGTGATTTATAAACATGATTAAGCTTATATCAAAATTTATGATTACAAATATAAATGTTATGTCATCATTATTTTACTAATTTAATAAGTTTCCAATCATTTTATCTCAATTATTTTATTTTGGTATCACCAAAATATAATAGTGATTATGATACATGAATGACAAAATATCATGAATTTATAATGTTCCACAGGGATTGTTCCAATGAAATTTGAGAATGACATTTTTTTTTTTTGCTCAACATGATAAGGTATGAAATAAGTTTTCACTTAGAACAAATTGGTTTGGATAGGGCAATAATACATTATTTTACTTTGTGGAGTTTTACTATTATAAAATTATCATATTTTTATCTTATACGATAATATAGATACACACATAAACATATAGGTGTAATTATTTTAGTCATTTTAATAATTTAATTATTCAAAAATTAAAAATACATTAAAATTTCACTTGAGATGATGAAAGTATAACGTAACAATATTTTGTTAGTCATATATTAACTATTTTTTTTAAGTTTCAAATTGTTTAAAAAAATTATATATAATTTTAAATATGTAATATTCTATTAAATATGTATTATTTGTAATATTTAAATTTAAAATTTTATCATTTTATTCATTATTTATTAATATTTTAGATTATTTAATAATTATATATAAATTTATAATATTTAATTTTAATTTTTTTTATTTATTATCTTTCTGTAAAGTTCTGTTGCTTTGTTAGATATAGGGATAGAACGAATTTTATTCTGAACATAGAGCACAAAATAAAATAATATTTTATTTCTAAAAAATGAAACATAAAGGAAGAGAAGAATAATTTGCTGTAACCCTGCCCATAATCATTTCTATCATAACGCTACGAAGATGCAAAGATGTGAGAATTCTTCTTAAGTATGATGTCTAGTGTCTGGGGACAATACATCTTAAATAAAAAATCCTGTTACTTCTGAGTGATGTATGCCCTACTCATTAATCGCCGCTAATCAGTTTGTTTTTTTAATAAGGGAGGCCTGTGCTACATATTAGGGATTGATTGGTTGAATCGAGGGAAGCGGAAGAAATTAGCATTGTAACAAAGAGAAATGGAAGGAAAGAAAAAAATATTTTATAATTACTCATTTTACTTGATTTAAATAAGGGAGGAGATTAATTTTTTTAATTTACTTTGTTATAATTATTATATTAAAAATATTTCATTTTATATTATTAAAAATTAATTTACTTCCAATTATTATTATCCTATTATTATGGTTATTATTTTTAATATTTATTTTATTTAATAATAATTATGAATATTTGATTAATTATATGTTATTATATAATTATGATTTTTATTACTATATTAGTATTTATAAATATTATTTTATTAATATCATTAATTATTTTTATAATGCTAAATAATTTATGATCTTTATTATTACAATCATTATATGATTATATATTATTATTGCTATTATTAATATTTTAATTTTATTATTTTTATATTAAATATGATATTTTCAAAATTTTGAATTTTTTAAAAAATTGAAGAGAATCATCATTTTTTATTTAAGATAATTCTATTATAAAGAAATAAAAAAAGGAAAATCCTTTTTTCTACACCAAACGCAAACAATAGGAATGAAATTTCACCGCTCTCTTTTTTCTTTTTGTCATTTACATAATGAGGCACCGACTCACCATCAATTTAATTTAATTTAATTGCTGATCAAATTATCTGTTTCTGATGATCGGATGGAAAAGAATGAAAAAGAAAATTTTAAAATAAGAGAAAACATATAATTTCATCCTTAAAATTATAATATACTAATAATTTTATTGTTAAATTATATAAAGTTAAAATTTTGTTTTTACATAATTATTTGAATAAATAATTTTATTTTTTATACAATAATTTAAAGATGAATTTATTCGTACGGAATTGTAAAAAAATAAAATTATAATTTTATACAAATTATAAATGAAATTAAAGAATACATTATAATTTTAAAAATAAAATTATATATTATCTCTTTAAAATAATAATAATATGAGAGAGAGAATAATGGGGAGGAACTATTATTTTACCCTCCTGGAAAAACGAGGGGCTGAATAAATGTGCGGTTTATGCAAATTAAGAATATTCAAAAGTGGCAGTGGGAACTTTGTTCAGGTGATTAGGACGGCTGGTGACCTGTTAACCAGAGAGAGGGGAGAGAGTCTGGTTAATAATTTGACAAGATGGTTTCGCAAGTGCATGCACCCAACGCAAACCTTGTTGGGGGGGCATTGAATTAATTCTTCCCAGGGGAAGACGTTTTGTTTCCGATTCCTTTTTGATTCTTGTTGGGCTGTCCATCACAATATCTATTGCATGATCCCACTTTGTCCACTTGCTTTTATCCTTTTTGTATAATATTAATATTAATATTAAATATTAATTCAAGAGTCATGACGTGTGCCCACATCGTTTACCCATTTTCAAGGCAGGACAAGTATTTCCTGTACTCCACTCTCACCAACGAATAGAATCAAATTGATTTAAAGTATAAATTTATCAAAAATAAATAAATTTAAATTTAAGTTAAATAATATTAAATTTTATTATTTAAAAATATTATAATTATTATATCCTTAAAATTTTATAATATTAATACTTTATATTTATTATAATTATTTATCCCGTTCTACATTTGTAATTAATATTTTAAAAATTAAATCAAACATTGAATCAAGAGGATTGTTAGTTTCCATTTTAAATGATTCAACTATTTCAATCATATAATATAATAATTAAAAAATTATATAAATCATATAAAATTTTATAAATAAATTAAATACCTATTTTTAAAATATAAGTTTTAATCTACATAAAATAATAAATTTAACAACAAATTATTATAAAATTAATAAAAATTATCAAATAAAAAAATAGTTTTTTATTAGTTTAGAATTAATTTAAAAATATATTTATAGATCGAGCTATTGAAAGTGTTGGTCCAATTTTATAAAAATAAATAAAAAATGGTCCAATGGTTTTAAAAAAATTGGACCAATTTTTCAATTTAATTCACTTTTTACTAATTTTGTTTGGTTCATATCGATTCGAACTAATTCAACTGCCAAATGATTTTAAGGATTAATTCGAATCGTTTTAGGCACCAATTGACAATCCAATCGAGTCTCATTTTGCAAATATTGTTTGCAATTTTAAAATAGGTAAAAATATTAAAATAAATTGATAAATTCTATCTTAATAATATTAAATACACATTTACTTTTTATTTATATTAATTTTTTATCATTTATTTTAGTGTTATTAGAAAAAGAAAAGGACGAATAATTATAACAAATACAAAAGTAAGATACTACTTAATAGCATTAGTTATAAAATTTAAAGGATGAAACAATTATTATTTTTATAAATAAGAGATTATATATTATATTTATTTTTTAAAATTATTAATTAGTTACATGAAAATAATCATTTTTGTAATTAAAATATGTGCTTTTACTATTTCCGTATAATCATATACCTTATATATGAACAGTATTTTAATTGGAATAATTAGATTAATTTATTTTCATATCATTTTATAAAAAAAAAGGAATACTACAAAAAAGATAAAATAAAAATTTAACTTTACAAGGTTTTCACACTTCACTTTACTTTATTTAAAATGTCAATAACGCATTGAAAAAAAAATAATTGTGTTTAACACGTAAAAATTACCTTAGATGGTAGAATGCAAGTATGTATGGGGGCAGATTTTTGTATATTGTAATTTAGAATTGTAATTTTACAACTTAAAAAAATGGCTAAAATGAACAAATTATAAAATATGTAATACCAATTAAAATAGATATGTATTAAGTAATAATTTGATCACTGTATATAATAGAGGAGTATTTCTATATAAAAATAAGAGGAGTAAATTGTGACTATTAAATCTATATTAATAGATTAAGATTAAATATAAAATTGTATAATTTTCTTAAATAATTAAGTGATATTTTTAAATAATTATATAATTTTTAATATTATTTTAATTTTAATTATTAATATAAAATTTAGTAATTGTGGTCGATCCCCACAATTTCTTGTATGAAAACACTCTGATATTAGATATATATATAGAGAGAGAGAGAGAGAGGGCCAATGTTAATCTGAATTTTCTGGGGCTATGATTTGTTAATGTGTTGAATTTCAAAGTGAATGTAACTTTCAACCATACATGAGGTACCTTTCACAATTCACATCATCAAATAGATAATCGCTTCCATGCCTGCTGTTACCCACTTACTCTTTCAAACCTTACCTGAGACCAGGGGAGTGTCTAGGGTTCGTATTAGATTGAATCGTGGCTAACAATATAGCCAATATAACGTCAATTAGGATGCGTGCTACCAATATCATTTTGTGGGAATATTCTTTTTAGTATAAATAGATGATAAATTAATTATCACTTGATCAGTTATAAATTAGAAGTTGATAAATTAATCCATTATATAAAAAGTATTTAATAAAATTAATTATTTAATTATTTTAAAATTTTAAAATAACATGAAAAGATAAATTAATATGAATAAATGTATAAAATAAATTAATTTATATTTATTTTAAAATTAAGTTATATTAATATAATTAATATATTTTGTATAAAAATATAATTATTTAAAATTTAATAAGTTATATTTTATAATATTATATATTTATTTACTTATTTACTCTTTTTTGTTTATTTATATTAAATTAATGAACATAAATCGAAAATTTATTTAGATAATTAAGATAAAGACTATCAATTGATATAAAGAATATGGATAAATCTAAAAAAATGGACAAGTTATAAATTATTTCCTTCATTCCTATTTATCTATCACCATTAATTGATTTTACACATATTAAAAAAGTAGTTAAATTTATTTATTTTTAATGAGTTTCACAAGATTGCTTTTTATGCATAAAATTCAAGATAGTTAAAAATAGAGAAAAAATATAAAGAAATAAATGTAAGTTGACTAATAACGAAAAATAATAAAATATTTATTAATGAAAAAGAAAAGTATATTTAGAAAAAAAATATTTAATGCTTCATTAGAATTATAAAATGAGGTAAATAAAAAGGAATAAAAATATTTTTTAAAATACGACAGATAAAAAGAGAAAACATTTATCAAGTTAAAATTTTTTTTGAAATAAGTCAGCAAATTAAATATTTTTGAAAGTAAGATTATAATTTATTGCTCAAATTAATGAATTATAAATTAATTTATTTATTATGTCAAATATATTTAAAATTATATATATATGATAGACTAATAATAAGAAATTTTGGTAATAGTAATACGGATTGGAATGCCTGTCGTAACTGCAGCAGTTATGGTAGATAACCCAAATCCGTAGTACTACTATGGAAATCCTAAGTTTATACTTTACACTTCCCGGCGTGTTAGTTAGGAGGAAAATGCCATTTGTTACCCCCTCAAACCTATAGCTACAATGGTTGAGTGTTAATAAGTTTAACTAATTTCTGTCACTTTATGGCCGAACGACAATTTCAAAATATATATTTAAAAATTCCCTTATTGGGTTCATATTGCAAAAACTTATTTGATAATTTTCTCGGTCACCAAAAAAATTAATTGGCATATATGCAAATTGATTTTGAGACTACCGAGAAACTAAAAAGAAGTTAATAAGATATATGTAAAAATAAACTAAAAATTTATTTGCATTATTATAAGATTGAATTTTTATTAATTTTATTTTTAATTAAAAATTTGTACTAATTTAATTTTTATAAGATTAAAAACCTTCAAATTTAATTTTTCTGTAAATTAATTTAGTATTCCATCTTATATATGCAAGTGTTGAAATTTGAGAATTTTTAATCTTATAAAAATTAAATTGATACAAAATTTTAATTAGAAATAAAATTGATAAAAATTTAATTCTACAAAAATTAAAATAAATTTTTAATCACAAAAATATGTTGATGAAGTAACCTTCCATGAATAAATTTCTCAGAGAGCCTGGCTTGATTAAAGTAATGAGGCCAAGTTTCTCAGCTGAAACATGCAGGGTTAAAATACCGGAATACTGCTTTTTTTAAAACATTTTACCGATTTGCTGTTCTGCGCAAACTAAATACTAAAATGCGCACCGGGGGGGGGGGGGTTGAGGGCGCCATTCCATATGGCGTTTTTGGGTGGAAATGCATGCTGAAGGCGCCAGGTTGAATTGCGCCTTCTAAGCAGGTGGGAGGCGCCATTCAACCTGGCGCCCCCCTAGTGCGAAATTTGATTTTTTTGGGAGGCACCATTTGGTCTGGCGCCTCCCTCCAAATTTTTTTAAAATTTTTTGGGAGGCGCCAGACCAAATGGCGCCTCCCTCCCCCTATTTATACCTGCCCACAACCACCACCGCACACACTCACACAAACCCTACCTGCGTCTCTCAAGTGCAACTGCTCTTCTCTTCTTCCTCCGCAGCCATTCCTTCGTAGCTTTCCCAGCCATTCCTTCAGCCATTGGTAATTTTTTTTATATTTTTATTTATAAATTTTTATTATTTGTTGAATCTGTAAATATCATCCGGTAATATTTACTTCTTTGAAACAGATCTGGTCTTCTTTTCTTGCTCTTAATTGGTTAGTATTTTCTAATTTTTATATTTATATTGTGATAAAAAAATTTATAATTTATGTTGATTATTTTTATCTGTGGTATGAAATTTAAGAAAAGTTGTAGAAATTTATATGATCTGTGATAATTTGTGATTTGTACTTATTAATTTTTTTATAATTTCTGTATGTATGTTATAATATTTATTAATTGTTATGAGAATATATTTTATAATAAGAGAAGATTTTTTATTCTATGTTAATTATTATAATTTAGAATTTAGAAAAAATTTATGCAAATTTAAATGTTCTGTAATAGTTTGAAATTTTTATTGATTTTTTTTTATAATTTGTATATTTATAACATATTTTTTTACTCATTATAAAAATATATTTTACATTAAGGGAGAAATTATTATTTTATGTTAATTATTATGATTGATGCTGTCAAGTTATGATATAGGATTTAAGAAAAAAATTGAAGAAATTTATACGATTTGTGATAGTTTGTAAGTTAAAAGAAGGACAGAGGGGATAAAGAAAAGTGTTTTAGAATAAAATTTACATTGTAGGTAAAAATAATTTTTAGATACATTTAAAATATAAAATTCATAAAGATGTAGAATATGATAAAAATAAGAATATTTTTATTATATGTTCATTACTACGAGGATATATTATCCTATTAATTAATACTTTTATATTAATTTTGGAGTAATATATGTCAGAATAAGTAAATATCAATTGAGGGTATTTTGTAAAGACTGGACATTTTATGCATTGTTTGTATTTATTTTATATTTTATTGTACATTTCTGTTTTTTTTTTTAACTCATGTTATTTAAACCACACACACCAATATTTTGTAACCGTAATATATATTAATTATTTGATTATAAATGAATTCTGCATAAATTAAATAATTTATTTAATTAATTAATCTATTATAGAGTCATTTTTTTAGTATTTTATACTGTATGTATTAGAAATAAGAATTTACTCTATCGTATTCTATTTATATCTGATCGTATTGTCTATGGTTTAAAACACCATCATCGTTAATTAACATAAATACAATAAGTTATAATTCTTTAGCTCAGTATGATATTTTAAATAAATTAAAGCTGTAATATTCTTTTTATTTTTAAAAATTATTAATTTTATATTATATTTTTAAATGAAATACTTAGTAATTAAATTAAATGTTATTTAAATTTGAAATGCATCAACTAAAACTTCTCCAAGGGTGTGTAGTTCGTACATTAATTTTTCCTAGTTTAATCCACTTTGTTTAATTTGTTGCTTTTATTTTTCAATCATTCTATTAGAAGTTCAAATGCAATATAATGAATAATATAAATATAGTACAAGCTCTCTTAACATAAAATTATTTTTAATAATCAAATAAATTATTTAATAAAATTAATTGATTACATATCTAATCTTTAACACTTATTACTTTACCTTTCACATAACACTTGTCCTTTTTTAATCTATTTGGCTATAATTTAACTTATTTTACATTATATTATTCACGATTTAAATAATAAGATAATTATATAATATAATATCGACATAATGACACATATTTAGGGTTTGTGTAAAAATATTTTTAAAAGATTAATGTCATGGGAAGCGTTAATTGAAATAATTAATTATATATCCCAGTTGTAATAAAAGTATTTAAGAATAAAAATTAAATATACGTCAATAAAATTTTATGTATGCTACTGTTTTTATTTTTTTTATATATTATCTTGCAAAGTATTTTTAATTTAGCGTGATCTTTGTATAATTTTTGTGATGATACAATAATACGTAATAATTTTTACTTAGAAATTAAAGTTATTAAAATATCTAACAAATCTTTCTTTCATGCAGAGGCCTTTTTCTGTTTGTTTTTCCTAATAGTTACCGGTTAGTATTATTTAAAATTTGTGCTTATATTACATTGTTTATTAGTCATCATGAAGATATCTTTTACAATGGTAGAGAAATTTATTTAGGCTATTATGACTGATGTAAATAATGTGTGCAAAATTTGTAGAAATTTATATGTACTGTGATAGGTTGCGCTATTAAAAGAAGAAAAAATGAGATAAAGAAATGTGTCCGGAGAAGGTTTTAGGCTCCAGGATATGTGGATGTAACCAGAAGTCAGTGCATGTAAAAAGGAATCCATTGTAATCTACATAAAAATATAGAAACAGTAATGCGTAAATAAATTTAGTTGCTGTTTAGTAATAGGTGTGAAAGGAGTGGGTTATCGTGAAAATAGAATATGTAGTGTATTGAAAATTTGTCTCTATTTAATCAGTATACGTTGTGCTGAATAAACAGAAAAAAATGACAAATTATAAATGAGTGTAGTAGTAGTAGTTTCAAAACTTGCAGGGAATAAATGTCGGCCTGTAAAGGTCGGAATGGATTTGACTTGCACGGGTAGATTATTATTTACTATTAGCCAAGTACATTAGAAAAATAGTAAAGTATTTTGTTCATCAACTGCTTGTAATATTGAATACTGGTTGATTCGTCTGTAAAAACACAAATTGTCCTATGATTGCGTGATGATAATGAAGAATAGTTTGCAGTGAATATTTTGGAGCCAGAAGTAACGAGATGAAGAAAAATTTAATTTCTTTCATATATTCAAATGGTACAATGATTGAGGGATCGATGGGAGTAATGTACGATGGACCTTCCCCAAAGGCACAAAAGTTGAAAGGATGCAGCACTATGGATGTATTGCGCGAGAGAATTCATGGCCGACTGAAGCTTCACCAAGATCAAACTGTGGGGAAAATTGTGTACAGGTTTCCACAGCATCAAACAGAGGCTCAGTACATGGCCTACGAATTGGACGACGATGAAGACTTGGCGTGTGCGATAGCAAGCTTCGAACAACATCCGACGATGACTGCCATGGAATTGTACGTGGACGTGGTCACCACCGAATTACGCGCTGCCAACCTTGGTTTTGATGAAAGAGTTCCAAGACCTTCACCACCCGTGGATCCAACGGCTTATGTCAACACTGGTTGTTCAATGGTGCGGGAAGGCCCTCTTTACACAGGTGGATTTGAGTTCCGCATTTCTGATAGTCATACTCCTGCGTTGGACTCATCTGTTGCAGGTATTTTCCCAGTAAATGCCCTACATACCCTGATAGGTTCATCAAGTGCCTTCCCGGTCGTACAGGAAGAATCGTTCGGTCCCGTATTAATGGATGCCCACCTAGAGTCTGGTTTTGAAGATGATGAGGTGTCTTGCAGTAGCGGTGACGATGGTGACACTGATGATGAAGAACGTGCGCCTACACACGGGGATAGTGCACCAGCGCGGTGTGTGAGAAGTGGTAATGCCGCACAAACATCATATGGTGTCCCCCAAGCTGCTGTCTTCTCTCACATTGATTGGGATGCCATACGGAATCCGGACGAATTTCCGGAAATAATGAAACCAACCTATGATTACGACATGGAGGAATTACAGGTTGGGCAGGAGTTCGATTGCAAGGAGGCTGTAATTGCTGCAACCAAGCATTACCACATCAGAAGGCACCACAGTTATTACGTGGAGGAGTCGGACACTAGGAGATTAAGCGTGAAGTGTAATAAATTTGGGGACCAATGCAATTTCCACCTCAGAGCGGCAAAACTGAAGAATTGTACCAGTTGGACTATTACTAGATTTTCAGGGCCCCACACATGTGTTAATGCTAGCTTGACACAGGACCACAAGTCTCTGGACTCCGAGTATATCAGTTCCCTGATACTGGAGATGATTAAAGTGAAGCAAGATGTTCCAATCTCGCTTATACAAGAAAGGGTGGAAGGCATGTACGGGTACAAGATTTCATACAGGAAAGCATGGAAGGCGAAACAAAAGGCAATTGTTAAGGTGTACGGTGATTGGGACAAATCATATGAACTGCTTCCCAAATGGTTGGACATTCTAGGCTACTGTGACCAGGTGTTGTTCAAGTTGGATTCACAAGAATTTGTCACAGCGGACAATCGTGTCGATCCGCAGAAACATGTTTTCAACCGAGTTTTCTGGGCTTTCAAGCCATGCATTGCCGCATTCCCCTGCTGCAAGCAATTCATTCAAATTGATGGAACGCATCTATATGGCAAGTTCAGGGGCGTGCTTCTGATTGCTGCGACCCAGGACGGTAACAAATGCCCCGTTCCTCTTGCCTTTGCTATTGTTGACAGGGAGAACTATGAAAACTGGAGTTGGTTTCTGGCATTACTGCGGGTAAATGTTACGAACAAGCAAGGAATATGCTTGATATCAGATCGCCACCGAGTTATAAAAGATGCTGTAGCCACCGAAGGCCTGGGATGGGAACCTCCTTATGCTTATCACCGGTACTGTATCAGACATATTGCCAGTAACGTCCGCAAGAAGTGCAAGGATGACAACGTGAGGAAAGCTGTCCTTAAGATTGGTATGTGTTATAGCATAATTTCTTAGTTGACCCTTTCATCTAAAAATTTGTGCATCCGGTAGTTAAACGCGGTTAACCTACTTGTCTTCTTCTGTTCAGCGTACGAGCCCAGTTGGGAAAAGGCCATGGAGAGATTGGACAATCTTAGCAAAGTCAATGAGGAGATCCACAAGAAGCTGACTGCTATTCCGAACGAGAAGTGGATGCTTGCTTACGACGAAAGTAGAAGATATGGTCATATGACGACTAACATTGTAGAGTGCATCAATGGCCTCTTCAAAGGATTAAGGAAGCTGCCAATCACAGGCCTTGTCCAACAAACATACTATAGATGCGTCAAGTACTTTGTGGAAAGGGGAAAAGATGCGCACGCTGAACTACAACAAGGTCACAGATACGCAAGCAGATTCAGACAGGAGTTTGCGACTATCCAGTCACGTGCTTCTTCTTACCACGTTCGTGCTTACAATAGAGAAGGGACTAGGTTTGAGGTGGTGGAGGGCCCTGATATGGCCATGGGGACATGTGGAAAGGTTGTCCAAGTGTTACTGGACAAAGGGCAATGTGAATGTGGAAAATTCCAAGCATATAGGTATCCTTGCGCTCATATTATTGCTGCTTGTGCCTCAATCAACATATCATGGGAACCATATGTTGATGCTGTATACAGGCTTGACACACTGCTCAATTGCTACAAATCTGAGTGGTGGCCTATTGGGGAGTGGTCTCAATGGAATAACCTACCACCATTCCCTGTCCTAGTTCCACATTACGGAAGATTACGTGCAAGGGGACGTCCAAAGTCGACTCGGATCAGGAATGAGATGGATTGGCCTCAAGAGAGCGGTGTTAAGCAAAAATGCGGACATTGTAAGATGGAAGGGCATAACCGTAGGCGTTGCCCACTGCTATATGGGGACGAAGGCCCTTCTACACCTTGATGGCGAAGAATTTACTTTCGCATATAATAAATATCATAAGTGTAACGGTCACAAATATAATTTTTTGTTATGGTTGTAAAATTGCACGTCATTGTGCATATACATGTTTCCGCATTACCAGTAATGTGTACGGTGCCATTTGGCCTCCCACAATAGTTTAAATTTAATTATTTACATTTAAAAAATTTATATATTTATTTGCACAATTAATTGTATTAAGCAAGATTTATTTTTTATTATAAACAATAAATATCTAGAAATCATGCAAATATGATATCACAAACAACAAGATTTATTTTTTATTGAGCAGATGGCATTCACATCCCGACGCGTTCATCTTGGACCACGGGATCCTTCACTGTTGACGGCTCAGGCCTCACACATATCCCAGTCGGTTTGGGCTGGCCATGTATGGAAAAAGCTACACCTTAATAAACTTGGTTAAATTGTTCCTGAACTGTCATACGTTCATCTAAAAAGTATTTTTATTCTTTCACAGCCTGATCGTGTGCTCAGGATTAGACGAGCTCATCACTACCATCACCAGCAGCCGCCGGAGTTGATTGTCCCCTTTTTACGAGAGGCAGGCTTTTACGGCTTGGCGATGTGCGAGTTTGTGCCGATCGACCACCAGTTGATCAGTGCTTTTGTAGAGAGGTGGAGGCCGGAGACACACATATTTCACATGCCGCAGGGAGAGACGACTATTACCCTGCAGGATGTTGCTTTTCAGCTCGGCCTACCCATTGACGGTCGAGTAATGACGGGGCCCACTGTGTGGGGATGGGGAGCCCTGATTGAGGAGTATTTGGGACTCCAGTTACCGGCGGATGAGCATGTCATCAGAGGGGGCGATTGAGGATGAGTTGGTTAGAGAGGCATTTCAGTCATCTTCCAGACGATGCGGATGAGGTGACAGTGCAGAGGTTCGCCCGGGCTTACATTTTGCGACTCATTGGGGGGACGTTATTTCCAGACCATTCCGGCACGTATGTCCACCTTATGCACTTACCCTTGATCGGACACTTACATGAGGCTGGGACGTACAGCGGGGGATCTGCTTGCTTGGCCTATCTGTACAGAGAGCTCTGTAAGGCCACCGCTCCAGATTACAGGGAGATAGGAGGGTGTTGCCTACTACTGCAGCTTTGGGCATGGAACAGATTTCCCACCATCGCCCCTGCGATAGCTATTTCAGACATACC
Source organism: Sindora glabra (assembly GCA_020226215.1). Lineage (NCBI taxonomy): Eukaryota > Viridiplantae > Streptophyta > Magnoliopsida > Fabales > Fabaceae > Sindora > Sindora glabra. The sequence continues at coordinate 11,352,438 of CM035228.1, read as the reverse complement.
AGAGGGGGATGCAGGGATTGGCCCATTAGCACGCAGGTTAGAGAATTTTTCAACTTTCACTTATAATTAAGTTTACTTCGAAGTTGTTTAACTTTGTCATTGTGCTTGGCAGGTGGCACTATCAGAAGATATTTCAGGATAGTCTGGCACACAGCCTACCCCATTACAGATACGTGCTGGACCGTCTTCGACTTGACCAGGTATATAGGGGATAATGGATTCCTTTATTTGAGGGCTTTGTCCATTCCACTATCGTACTTAAATCACAACCTAAATTTGTAACTTCAGATCGCCTGGATCCCGTACACTGAGGAGGTCATCGCATCACTGCCTCAGTACTGCTTTGACGGGAGTGACACGTGGACAGCAGTGGTGCCACTCATCCACTTTCAGATTGTCGAGTGGCACCAGCCTGATAGGGTTTTGCGCCAGTTTGGACTACGCCAGGCTATTCCAGAGCCACCGAAGCAGATGGCGGAGGTCCACTGCCTCCACTTGTCCGGTCGGCATGACGAGGAGTGGCACATCCGCCATCAGCCGTATATTGCACTCTGGGATATTCGGCGAGACTTGTGCATTACCGCCGAGCTGACGACATGCCTGGTTCTGGGACCACGTTCCGATTACATGACATGGTACAGACGGGTTACCAGGCGATGTATTACACCTGTCGGGGGAGCGCTAGACCTTGTGGTAATATTTCGTGCTAGTTTCTTGCATCTGATTTTCTTTAAATGCGTTAGTATTATAACTAAGTTCAATGTCAAATTTTTGCACAGGTAGACGAGGTTTCCTCACTACAAGACTTCACTACTCCTGAGGGGCAGGCTGTGTTCACCTTCGATGCGCTTAGGTCAGCGACGGAGTCCATTCTTCATGCGATTCAGCAGGTTGATCATGTGATTATTGACTCACATGCGGAGCCAGCTCCCCAGGCCCATCATATCCCGGACCTTGCGGAGGGTGACCATGATCAGCCTCGCACTCGCCGGCGACGTCACACTGCTCCACGGCATACGTCGTAGGCCGATGTTCCGTCCGTTTCGACATTGCAGCAGATTCCACCTTCGACTGCCCAGGAGACCATGACGATGATGCTTGATGTTACTGCCCCATCTCATGTGTACCCCACTACACCTGATGATCCTCCATCCTCCACCATGTTCCCGGCCATACTATATAGGCCGTCGTCATCCCAGATGGACCAGCTCCCTCTTGGTGTTCCATCCTCATTCCAGGCATTTCCACACGTACCAGGAGTTTCATCTGCATTCTATGCCTTTCCTCCCGATGATACTGCTCCATCGCAGCCATATCGTCCTGTATTTGATTGGCATACTCAGGATCAGGGATTAGCACATGGTGGCATGATGACAGATGACTCAGAGCTTGTAGATAGAGGTAGAGGTGGAGGCGGAGCGGGAGTCAGGGGCAGAGGCAGAGCGGGGGCTAGAGGTAGAGGGGACACAGACACTGGGGATGTGACTCCCGAGCCTGCGCAGAGGGTTAGTAGATACGGTCGCCACATTACCAATCCTGGATGTGGGACTGAACATCACTTGCGCAGACATTAGATTCCTTTTCTATGTTTATTGTATATTTATGTACATTTATCTTACTACTTTATTGTCAAACATCGACATTTAGGATGATTTTACTACTTCATTGCCAAGCATCAACATTTAGGACGATTTTAATTTCTACGACATTTTTAATTGCTTGTGTAGGAACAATTATAAATAATAATAAACTTCAAAATGAATAAGACTATTTAGTTTTTTTTTAAAATGATGATAAGGACATGTCCCAAATATAATAACTAACATTATTAATTATCATACTTTCACAATTGTTATAATTATCTACTTTTCTTTTATTTACCATGTGAAAATAAATAAATAATATTAAATTAATTTAATAAATTTTACGTTCATAATGTGAAATATCGCTTGTCGTCCCCTCCCTTCAGCGCCAACGATGTCATTTCATCTAGCGTACCTCTACACGTCATTTGGCGTCTCTCCATCGCTGTACGTATCTTCTGTGCTTATTTTGATGAAATGTTTTGAAGGAACGATATAATGAATAATAGTTTCTTAAAAAAAGTTAATCGATACTTTTCCCTCACATAGCCAAAATATTTTATCAGTGCGACGAACTAAAAAATAACTCATTTATGTTACAATTTTGATTTCATTACAAAATGAAATATTTATTGAAACGAAATAATCATATTCTTTTAAATTTTCAGCTATCTTCAACCGCGTGATTTTGCATTTTTTCTGTTACAGAATTAAAATTATTTTATTGAGATAAATACAAAGTGACAAGAATATTATTGGAATAAATACAAAATAAGAAAAATATTTTTATTTCGCTGTATTTCTTTTCATCTTTAACAATCTTCAACTTCGTATATAAAGAATATTACTGAATAATTCAATCAATTTACTTATGTGTAATAACATATTAGATAATTACTTGTAATAATATAATTCTAAATGTTGGAAGTTTATAATTTCAAATATTAATAAATATTAATATAAATTAATATAAATATTAAGTGTCATTGGATCAAATTTTGAGAGACATTAATATAAATTACGTAATTATTCTTTATTAATCTTATATTTTTTAAATAATATTTTATTATTCACCAAATATTAATTATTTTTATTCATTATATTATTATTACTAACTACTTTCTTATTTAATTCCTATAATAAATTTATGTATTAGATATCAAAGTGGAGTCAACATATTTTTATATGAAATTAAATATAATTATATAATGAGTAATTTATTTTGAGTCACAATCATATATTATTTATTTTTAAAATTTTTATTTTCAAATGATATCAAAATCAATTATTTTTAAAAAGGAAAGATGTAAAAAAAAAAAAAGGCCCAAGGGCGCCATCTTGGATGGCGCCCTCAGACCTTCACAAGGGCGCCATCTGAGATGGCGCCCCACCCCCAATGGTGCCGATCCGGATGGCGCCTCCGCCCGTGATGCGCATTTTGGTAATATGTTTCGGAATAACGGTAAAACGGAAATAAGTTTAGAAAAAAACGGTAAAAAGGTATTTTATCCAACATGCAGTACTTTTCACGAAGCAAGCTGCTGTAATAAGTAAATAAATAAAAAATAAAACGAAAATAGCTTTAGTACGCATTTTGAGGATTTTTTAAATAGAAGTTTAAGATTAAAAGCATGAAAATTTCAATAAAATGAAACGCACTGATACTAATATTTTTGAGTACCCATCAAGATAAATTTTAAATAATATGCAATTGAAGTGCAACATGTAGGGTATGGTTTTTTTAATTTTTACGATTGTTTTGTTTGTTTGTTAGCAGACAGTTTTAATTCAAAGACTGCAGGGAATCTGATTCAGTAACTGTTCAACTCTCCTTCATATATGAACAGTTGAATTTTGTCGTCCCCTTCTAATTCAGATCGAGTCCAATGGATTCAATGTGGAATAAAGTTTTTTCCGTAGCAATTTTCTCTATATACAGAATTCGAACTTGAAATTTTACTTAAAAAAATCGAACACCTCACTACTTAAATCAATTAACGTTGGTAATTAAAATTAATTATATGAGAGACAATACTAATACATTTTCATACGTTAAGGGGGCCTTAGGGCTGTTAACACCCATTAAAGTCCGCAGATTCAGCGGATCAATTTGTAAATTAGAGCAGGTTAGATATAAAATTTTTAATTAGCTAATGAATGCACAAATTATGTATTCATTGTCAACAAAAATTAAAATACATGCAAGAAGGAATTGTTAAAAAGTTAATTATTGAAAAAATTTATGTCTATCTCAATTTTTTATATTTATTGGCAGTAAATATATGATTTGTGGGGCAACTATATAAGAAAAAATCTCTCTCTGGATTAGACTACTTAAATTATGTTATATTCTCAAAAGAGATTTATATGGATTTACCTATGCGTATGGAAGTTTCCTGAAACTTGGTTTAGTTAGGTTGAATTCGTGTATTTAATAGTTAAAAGTCAATACGTAGATTAAAGCGATTTAAATTATTTAAATTCTAATTTCATTTTATCATAAACGTATACAAGTTGATTCATGCAAATGAAAATTTAAACAAATTTATTTCAATCCGATCTATCTGTTAGACAGCTTTAGTGAACCCTAGCTGTCGTGTTTTCTTAACCAATAATCAGTTCGCTACTTCTATTTTATATATTTCATTTTTATTTCCCCTCCTTCTCACAAAACAAGTGAAATTACAGTGCATTCCAATTGTTTTGTAAAAAAAAAAGGACAAATAAATTTATATGATATAATAACGTTCTATATTACTTTAAACAAATTATTTTTCTCATGAATTCAAACACTTGATCTTACATACATATATTAAATAAATTAACAGTTTTATAATTATTCAAAAATAATTAAATTTATATATTATTTCCTAACGATTAATCATGTTAGGTTATTTCACGTTTATTATAAAAGAAGTTGCACATAAACTTAAGGAAAAAATTTAATTCTTGCGCCAATTTTTATGATTAAGAGTACCAAATAGGACACCCGACAGGCCTTTTTCTTAAAAAATGGGTTTTGGTTCTAAATAAAAACACGTGATTCTCTCCTTTCTAACAAAAACAAAAGTAAAGCTAGAGATCACAGACAGAGAATTTGAGGATGGAATATGAATAAGCTTAAGATCATCTTCTTAAGTCTTAAGTAAGATTTAATCAAATATAAACAAAAAAAAGGAGCAAACCTACTTTTCTAATTTTGTCTACAAATGTAAGTTACACAACAGATTACTTTAATATTTTGTTTTCAAAACCTAATATATCCATTTTAATACCATTTAGTTGTAATAACCTACATGAGCTTTTATGGTAGTTTAGCACAAAAGTTAACAAAATAATACATTTTAATCTTGTAAAAATATTTTTTTTGAAAAAAATTATAAAACTTCATTTAACATATCGGATAAGACTTGATAATATAAAATAACTTATACAACGAGGACTTATACTATATTAGAAGATTTCAAATGAATTGTTTAACCCATTCAAAAGTTTCTTCTTACATGACTAATTTTGTACAAGGCCATCCACTTAACAGAGGAGAATATAAGGGCCAATAAGATAATGTTAAGATAAATTTTAAATTATTAAAATTAAAAAATTCTTTTAAATTTTCTCTCTCTTACATCTCTCTCACTTATCTTTTTTATAAAATTTTATAAAATTAAAATTATTTTTTTTCATATTGATACTTATATTTTAATTTAATATTTTAAATTTTTATTTGATACTTGTGAATTGTGTATATTATTTTTTAAATATTTTTCAAGATTTTATACAATGTATTTATTGAATTTTATATTTTTAAATTAATTTATTATAGTTTTTATTAATTTATTATACATATATCCATAAATACATATCAGTGTACATACATGACATACATATATATGTATTTGTGATTTTATATTGGTGAAATATGTAATATAATTTTATTGTCATAGTGTCAATCTTTCAACTTATATATATTATCATCTTTTTTAAAATATATTGTTGTTAAAAGGTATTTTGATTTGATTATGTACTTCAAATTTATTTTTATAATAAATATTTTATTATTTATTATATTTTTTTATTAATTTATTATACATACATCCACAAATGCATATTAGTGTACATACATGACATGCATATATATGTATTTGTGATTGTATATTGGTGAAATATGTAGTATAATTTTATTATCATAGTGTTGATCTTTCAACTTATATATATTATCATTTTTTTAAAATATATTGTTGTTAAAAGGTATTTTGATTTGATTATGTACTTCAAATTTATTTAGAATAATTTTATTATTTTTATATATTTTCAATATTTTAATTGAATTAATTATTTTTTATTAAGCTTATGCATTTTTGTACAATATGATAACAAATAAAAGATAAAATAATTTTATATAAATATTTATTTTATATGATAATAGATTAAATATAGGATAGAATATTATCTTATCTTATATAATATAATATAATATTATATTATATTATTTAAATTTTTTTATTATATTATACGATATGTTATACGAGGTTAAGTGTATATTTATTTTGCATGCAATAAATGTACGATGTACAATAAATTATAACTTTAAAACAGTTTTTCCAAAAAAATAAAAAATCATTTTTGAATCAGCTTCGCTTCATTTGAACTCTTGACAGGATGTAGACTTGTGTGCGGAGTTGGACCCTTCCAATAATGATACGGAGTACTCTTCCGAGCAAAGCCATGCAGCAGTGGGCCACGCAAAGTCGCAAAGTATAATTCCAATTCGGCACAGTATCACAAATCCCCTGAATACAGTACCTCCCGCTTGTTATTGGGGTAGCTCTACAATTTTACACCCCATATATTCAGTTTTGAATCCCATAAATAAGCAAAATAGTCACCTTTTTTTTTTTTTTTCCATTGATATGGGCATTTCTGTCCAACCAGATTTAGTTATAGTTTGTATGGGAAAGACAAATTGTGGTCTCTACTGCGAGTCCGGAATGCGATGAATAAACTCCATCGGCTAAACGAGGGCAATGAATCCATTGGAGTTGATATTTTCCCGTTGCGGTCTTGGTCTTCAAAGAAAATAGTAAGAATATCATTAATATTATTTTTACTCCGTCATAAATAAAAGAAAATTTTTACTCTATTAAAATAGAGATAAACTAAAGTTGCAGACCTCATTAAGTTGTTATCTTTTGACTTAACTGAAACTTAACTAAGTTTTGCAGTAATATTTGAATATCATAAACTAAAGTTGCAGACCCTATTAAGTCGTTACCTCTTGACTTAATTGAAACTTAATTAAGTTTGCAGTAATATTTGAATCTTTCGATCTGATTGTATTTGGCAATAACTACTGAGTAAGTCTCTACTAACCATCTCAATATTCCATTGACACTGTTTGCTAAGATTGAAAAAATCCTCTCCTTTCTACTATTCTTTCCCAAGAAAAAAAAATAAAGCTGGAGTCCTTATGAATACATGGCACCTATTTCAGAACTAGGCTCAGCATCGGATGAAAATCATAGGATTAAAAAAATTTTCTTCTCTCAACAGTATCATCCCAAATTTAAACTCCTGCCAATCAACATTCAGAAGATTTCGCTCATGTTCTCTCCTTTTTCTTACCAAAAAATGAAAAAAAAATGTTGACTCAAAAGGCATGCAGCATTGAAGTTTACTTTTGAAAGACTCACACGATTCCCTTTTTCAATTTTGTATTTATCTCTTTCAATCTTGTATTTATCTTTTGGTGAAATAAGAACCTTTACCCATCCGTGCTATATATTAGACTTTTTCATATATAATGCATGGATTAATTGGGATACGCAAGTTGAATAAACAGGAATAGCAAACAGCAAATCCTTGCGCTCAAATAGCACAATAAAGTACAATCATGGAATGCTACGGGCAAATCACGTGATTCTATAGGATGTATATGTACAGATATTTACAACACTGCCTTCGGACCAAATCAGCTACGAGTCAAATTCCACAACATCTAGGTCTACGACTTTCCAAGCTACAACTTTTGAAAATTAAGCGCAGTACATTCTGCTCTCCTATTGAGAAAATCTTTCAGATAAAAAGGGAGAAAAAACAAAGCCAGGAAAACCCATAAAAGACAAAAGGAAAAGAAATGCCCCAGATAACAGGGGAAAATGAGGCTGCGTGGGAGTGAAATCCACTGCCAGTTTTAATTTGAGGAAAACTTGTAACAATCCAGCTAGAAATAGAGAAAAAAGATGGATACTGTGACTTACATGACACATCCAAGGATCAAAAGAATGCAGAGAGGAGTCTTAAAGGCTTGAATAAGAGCAATGGAAGGGGAAGAAAGATGGTTATCCCATCCAAGTGACTACGGCAGGAAAAACAAGCAATGAGATAACAAAATTGTCCATCCTCATGATTTTCCTTTCCCTGTACCTCCTTCTCTCTGATTACGAAAATGACTGAGAAGCTGCTGGGCCTGCATGCAGATGTAAAACATATTAGCTCTTGGTTCAAACTCAGATCATTCTCATGCCATGAGATACTACAAGCCAGGAGGTCCAAGATCACCAGTCTTTGTTTTATTTAATAAACCTCTCATTGTCTTCATGCCTGCAATATGATTTCTCTTTCTACTTGATGTGTTTCAAGACACGGATGGAACTTTGAATAGAAGTTACAGAAATTCAGACAAATGATTAAAAATTAAGATACCCTCCTGTATTATTTTTGGGGAGGAGTGGGGTAAGGACAGAAGAATGCCCTGCAGAGCTTCTATAGCATGGGAAATTTCAGTCCCCAAGGTTTTAACAATCAGTATGTATTATTTGGTTTACTTGCAAGGCTTGAAGTCCTCTTTTGTACTCAGAGATGGACAAAAGGCTTATCAAAGTACAACAAATTGACGGTATGCACTGTAGAACATAAACTGTGAAGATAATGAAAAACAAAGAAAAGCTTCATACCTTTTCCTTTGCTCTTGGAGTACCAGATTGAGATAATGCAACCAGGGGAGGCACAGCCCCTTCTTGCAGAACAAGGGTACAAAACTTGGGACTATGAAGACAAAGTTGCAAGAGAACAGAGGCAGCATTTTCCTTCCCCCTCTGAGAACCTGATTCAATGATTTCAACGAGTAAGGGGATGCCCCCTTCTCTTGCAATTGCTGATTGGCCCTCTGGAATGGTTGACAGGTTTGCCAGAAGAGCAACAGCCTTGTCAACCATTCCGTGAGCTGGGTCCATTAACGGAATCAGATGTTTCACAGCTCCAGCTTGAACTATACGAGCTTTATTCTCATGGAAGATTGATAGGTTAAACAAAGCAGTAGCAGCATCCTTCTTTCCTCTTAGAGTTCCTGACCCAAGAAGATCCACCAAGGCTTTCACTGCACCAGAACGGCCAATTTTTGCTTTATTTTTTTCAATTACGGAGAGGCTGAAAAGAGTTGCTGCAGAATTCTCCTTAGCTCCATCATTTCCTCTTTTCAGAACATGGATTAGTGGTTCTATAGCTCCTGAATCAGCAATCAAGGCCTTGTTGTCTTCATTAATTGATAAATTCAGAAGAGCTGTCACAGCATGCTCTTGTGTTATCTTGACATCTGAATACAGCAGTGAAAGCAATGGAGCAATAGCCCCACATTGCCCTATAACAACACGGTTTTCCATGTTGTTCTTTGTAAGGAGCCTCAATTCTTCTGCAGCCCTAGTTTGCACTTCATATGATTGGCTGTGAAGGTCTTCGATCAACTTATGAACATGAGATGTGGTCAACTCATAAGATCCCAAGTTGGAATCAAGAAGCAAGTGTGCTCTCAAATGACTATCATTATTTCCATTTTCTGTTTCATCAATTTTTGGTCCAGTCCCTTGAATTTGCTTTCCTGGTAACCCAGAAGAAATCTCTGAGTCTTTATTTGCAGGATTGGCAAGAAGTCCATTTGTGATTTCCCCAGCCAACCCATCAGTACTGTCATGCTTAAAGGATATGCCTGACACCTCTTTCGAAATTGCTTGTATTAATTCACCACTAGAAATGGAACTTGAGAATGATTCACTTCTGCTGTAAAGATACGAAGGTGTGGGCGAGTTCTGCTCAAAATTTTCCATTCTTCCACTCAGGCATCCATCAGATTCTTCACTTAATCTGGAAAAAATATCACCCTTTTGCTTCTCAATTGCATTTCCTGTTTGAAGAGATGATTTTGATGTCAAATTGCTACTATGCAAAGACCCAAAACTACATGCATGTTCTAAACCATGAGGAAATAAATGATCTGAAGGGGATATGCTATGGACAGAATGATTGCACTCCGAGTTACTGGGAAGTTTGATATTATTTTCCTGACACCAATTTGCTATCATGGCTTTGACAGTATAATTGGGAATGAGATTTGCGTGAACAAGTCTCTGACGAGTCTTGGGACAAACAGCCAGTCCACGATCAAGCCACTTTTGGATGGATAGCCTCTCATATGTTTGACCTGAAGCCACGATAACAGGATCCAACATCAATTCCAATGATAAAGGGCAGCGGAAGTATGGAGGGACTGCAACACCATTTTTTACTTCAATGCACTCAATTTTCATTGCATAATCACGTAATTTGCAGACGAGTTTCACAATTTGGTTAATTTCATCAACTGCTCCTTTCATTTTATTGGCTTCAGCATGCAATCTCACTTTCTCCACAGCAATACTTTCTTTCAGGAGTTCCTGGTTTCTTGTCAAGCTAAGTAAATCAATAATTTTCTTAACATGATCATCACAAGGCTCAATACTTTCTCTCTGATTTCTCAGTGCCTCTTCTATACAGATTGTTGCTGGTTCTTTCTTTATACGCTGAAATTCCTGCTTATAGTACTGAAATTTGGTGGCAATTAGTCTCATAACAGTATAATATAAGAGATGATAACCTCAAATTTTGGACATACCTCAAGACTAGCTGAAACTGAAGTAGACGAAGATGATTGAAGGGATCCAGTTATCATGTCACAAATCTTAAGCGCAGAGCTCTGCATTTTCATCAACAATGGCCCACTACGTAGAACCTGATATAATCCCAATAAACCAAATGAGAAGTTGCAACCATCCTCTCACAAAGACGAAAGGAAGATGTCAGAACAATTCATGGTTCATTGCTAATTTCAACTTTCAAATGTCAGGAAAGAGGCATAGGATCTTAAACAAGCTGGAATTACAGTTGATGGAAAATGGTGGAAGTTTGATTGTAAGTAATAACTTACACTATGAATCTTGCTCATCTTTGGGCTCCAATTTTCCATGAACTCTCTGGCTTCATTTACAGCCATGTCCAATTCTTCACAATCGTTACAGAGGTTTTCAACCAGAGGGATTTTGTAGTCAACAATATCATCTAGCACTGTTTTCAAACACTTTACTACTCCTACCATATTATTACAGTTCTTCTGAAAAGGCACATGCTTCAAGTTCAGGCAAGAAACTAGATGAATGAATCGAGAAATGCTGTTGATAAGACATTTTACTGAAGTTGTATCTGTTTGACCTGCTTTGGAAAATCATATAAAAATTAATATTACCAAAAACTGACACACAATTATAAGGAATCGTTTCTAAGAAGTAAAGGGTAATTAAGCTGATACATAGCTTTTTCTTTTATGATAATAGAGATAATTAAACCATTAAAAGCGCAATCATGAGGATCAGAAATCAAATTCTAGATGCAAAGGAAGGCGCAAAGATGCCACTTGATCCAAAGGCTGATACATAGCATTTTGATTCTGACTATCCAACAACATCTAGCAATTATAATAGACTCCACTGCTTGTTAGACTATTACTGAAAAGAAATTAGTACTAAATGTATCTCTTCATGCAGAAGCATAAAACTAAAGATGAAATATGGATTAATTTGCATTAACTCAATAAGATTGAATGCGAAGAAAGGTAACAGTTCAAAGCAGATGGAGTTAACTAGCTGGTACAGAAGGCCTAGTACAAAATTAAGAGCTATAATTTATTTATAGTTCACTAAGGGGTTATCTTGCTATGGCCGATAAATCAGCTTACCCATGAAATGCATGCAGAACAAGTCAAACGAAGGAGGAAATTCCTTCAGTTCACAGTTTCCAGTAGAATATTCCACAGAAGACTATAACGTCGACTCAGATGACCCTGATTTAACTACTTGGATCAGACAGAAATTTTCATCTTCAGGGAACCGAATTAAAAAAATTCCAAATTTGTCCCTTTTTTCTTGACGAGTTCTCCCAGCTTTTCCCAAGCAGCCAAACAGAAAGTAATTAACTTCCCCCAAATATATCCATTTAAACACTTCACAGAGCAGTAGCAACAACACAGTAAAAGTTACCCACTTCAGAAAAAAATTCGATTAAACAATCCCCATCCTCATTAAATCACTCAAAACAAAGAGGCCCCATAAAGTCTGAAATTTTCGTAAAAATTATCGATCTCCAATAAATCAAAACTATTATAGAGCATCCGACAAACCCACGAACCAAAAAGAAATACAAAGGAAAATCTGTGTAGTAGCAAAAACAGAAACTTTGAATCATTGATACCTGTATGCATGGTTCTAAAACTCGAATGTGACATGAGAAAACAGATCTTGATCAGCTCCGGACCATGAGAAATGGAAGTTTGCAAGTGCTTTATGAACTGCAATGGTCACCGAAGGCCTTCACGGCCTGCATTCCTAACAAAGCTGCCTCTTGCAAAACGGAGTGAGAAAGACAAGGGTCCAACAACATTTAGGGAAATTTTTTTAAGAAGATAAAAAAAATTGAAAAAAAAAATAAAAGGAAAACTGAAAAAGGCGAACGTGATGGGACCTCAATGTTATACAGTTGAAGATTTGTTGGTTTGGTGGGAAAAATTAATTAAGAAAATAATGAGAGATATACATGATTAAATTAGGATCCGGGGATCTCATTGATGGATTTAATTAAAGGGTAATACTTCCATATATGTATATAGATATAATCTTATATTTTTATGATTTTTTTAAAAACAAATTATGCTTTAACTGAGATTATATTTTTTAAAAATTCTCAAAAAAAAAATCCTTAAAAAATCAAACACAAACTAACAAAAAAATGTAGATTTTTTTCTGGGAAAGACGAGCATGGCGGAGGGTATTTGTTATCTTTCCTCTCCCACCCTCTCTCTTTATATATATATATATATATATATATATATGTATATATGTATATATATGTATATATGTATATATATATATATATTGTTAAATTTAATGATTAATATATTATACTATAATATATTAAAAATTATTAAGTTACTATATAATTAAATTTAATAATATTTTAATGTGTAAGTGATGGATTGTAAACTATAAATAATATTCATTTAAAAAGTCGTTTGACTTGTCACTGTTCGTGCATGACCACAACTCAGAAAATTTACCAACCGACTACAAATTTGTGCCCTTCAACGTTGTTACTTGCAGTTGGAACCAGTCTCATCTCAATTGAGTAGAGTGAGCTGGAATCCAAATAAACAACTCTTTTTTTCCTTTTTTTGGCTGAGAATTAAAAAAAGAAATACTTGGATAGTGGTGATTTTGTTTTTCAACTATAATATTAACTACTTTGAGATTTCTCGGTCTTATTATCATATTAATTTTTCTTGGGACAAATTGCACTTGTTTTTCTCAAAATTTAATATAAAACTTTAGAAATATATAATAACCTCTCTTTTCTCGTATATTCACATCCTTTTTCTTTTATTCTAAACATATGTTCACCTGCTTTTAAAAAGATAAAAAAGTGAATTTATATTTTTAAAAGTAATAAAACATAAATATAATTATATTAAATCTAAAAAAATGTGAATATGATTTGCTCAACCTTTTTTTCACGATGAAATTTTCTTCTGTATTCATTGATTAAATTGTCAAAAACTCAGAATATTCTTAAATATGAGGATGAAAAATATACCGACTGCAATTTCCGTTTTATATTTATTCAAGAAAGGTTACTATTATCGGAATAGTGTGTCGGTGTAACGTTTAGTTTTAACACATTTAATAATATATTGATACATCATTATATTAATAATATATAGTAAAATTTTCTTTTATTACAACAAAAAAAAATGCAGATCTCTACAACTCACTGTACTGAGATCCTGTCTCACGTCGTTGGACAATTGAATCCTTCACATTGAGGAGAAAATCACAAAAGGAAAGGAGTTCATTGGCATTTGGCGATTCCGCAAACTGAGTAGGGGAATTTTGAGTGAGTTAATCAAATAAATAAATGTAGTTTTTTTTAAAAATTAATTTTAGAAAAATATAATTAAATTTGTTTATGTGCATCAAATAATCATAGAATCAATTGAGAATTTTATATTCAAGTGGTATTTAATTTTTTTTAAAAAGTTTTATACCTTCTTTAATATTTAAGATTCAATTTTTAATTTTCACACATGTGTATTTAATAATTTATCTATTCTTAATATTATTAAAAAAATAAAATAAACATAGAATCATATATAATTGATATTAAATAATTTTATTTAATTATAAATCTTTAGTTAGCACATGAAACCAGAATAAAAAATACTCGTTAAGAAGTGGTTTGTCATTGTTATGAACTAAGTAGAGCATCGGGGAAAAGTAAAAGCCACAACGAACTTTAACTTACGTTAAGGGTCAAAATAACAATTTGGGTTTGTTTAGGGATGACGAGAAGGAAAAAGGAGTCATTATTAATCTTTTGTGCAAATGTGAGATTATTTCTACCTCAGAAGTCATGCTTAAGATTCCAAGCCACAATCAAACTAATGTTATTGTTTTTAATATGCATTACCTAATACCAACAAAAGCCATATGATTAAGGATTAATCTTTATATAAAGAAGCTCAAATTAATTAAATATATCAAACTTTATCCATAACATGACGTTTGATGTTTTGCTTTTCTCCATTCCCAACCCCTTAAATCATTAAAAAAATATATATGTACTAGACAAGAATATTTAAATTCTAGGAAAGTTAACTAAAAGTAGGGAAATTAGAACAATTCATAGAAGGCATATATGAAAAAGAAAAGGGAAGGCATCTACCGGAAATTAAAAATAATGATAATGATAATGATAATTTTTACTTACATATAATTGTTTTTCTAATTTATCGAAAAAAAAGTGACAATAATTTTATTTTTACTTTTTTATTCTCACTCGTTCATCTGCACATTTATAAAGGAGAAAAAAAAAAAAACCTTTGTTCCACGCTAGATATTACATTCTTTATTGGAGGATGGAAGAAACTGACATTCACTCTGAACGGGTTAAGCATTTTCGGAAAGAATAATGCTATTGTGGTTAATAGTTGACGAGAGAGTACTCAAATCAAACACAAAGGTGAAACGAGCATTTAACACAACCCCGCAAAATAGGCAAAGTCGATAAATACTAAATAAAGGCATCGATTTTTCCTGTTTGTTTAGGTTAGGAATGTGGTGCATTTTTTAATGTGACAGAGTCAGGGGACAGTAGGAAGTAGGCAGCGGGAGTAAGTGATGGACAAGCAGTTCTGCCATTACACCAAAAGAGAGCTATCCCTATTTGATGCAAGAGTGCGGTGAACATCATGAGCCTCATCGAGTGCATGGGGCAGACTTGCTGCCCATATGGTATGGTTTTAAAAGTTGCACCAAATTATTTGATTGGTCGGCAAATCGATGAATTGGTCAATAAATCAATCCAATTAAAAGTACCAAATCGAAGGTGTATGTATTTTGATATGAATTGATTGAAGTCAATGTGAATCTACCAAAATTAATATAGACGGATCAAAAGTGAAGAGTTAGGCGGAAGGAC
This sequence comes from Sindora glabra, assembly GCA_020226215.1. Classification (NCBI taxonomy): domain Eukaryota; kingdom Viridiplantae; phylum Streptophyta; class Magnoliopsida; order Fabales; family Fabaceae; genus Sindora; species Sindora glabra. The sequence goes on along the minus strand of CM035228.1, from coordinate 11,337,025 downwards.
CGATTCAGCTCCAAATAATTTTTCTTTCAAAAAATAAAAATTTTAAGATTTGACAATATTTAAAATGTAATATTTTCGTAATTTCAAATTTATTGAATGTGTGTTTTTGAAAAATTATTTCTAAATAAGTTATTATATCATTTATGTTTTATTATTTATCTACTTATATCATTAATTTATATTGTATTATTATTGTTATATTTTTATCTCAAAACAAATTATTATAAATGTATAATACATATATGTATTATATATATCTTTTTAAATTTATAATTGACGAGGTAATAGTTGAATTAACGAATCAATGCTCTAGCTAGTTGAATGGGTCCGGTTTACATATGCCGTGTAAATGGCACCTAGTCTTGGTCTTGCTAAAGGACCCCAACCAGATGGCCAAAAAGGCGCTGGATCCCCCATGATCTCATTCAAAGCGTCTGTGCATGGAATTTGTGGCAAACATGTGAGCCTATGCTAGTTAGTAACTTTTCTTCTTCGCATTTCATATTTTTTTATTGAACAATTTATACTCACTTTTTGATAAAATTTAATATAATTTCACTCATATTCTTTATATTTTTAAAAATATATATTAATTTTTATTTTTATATATGCTCACTTCCTTTTTTTTTTCTATTTGAAGCGTATACTCTTTTTTATATATACTCGTAACATTTTTTTCTCTAATTAAAACATGCCTCCACCTCACATAAATTATTTTAAAAAATAAGAATAAAAGAAATATAAAGATGATTAGATTCATCCATGAAAATGGATGAATAGAAACTTGAACCCATTTTCTTTCTTGAGAATTTATTTTTACACAGAAATCTATACCCTGTTTCTCGTTCCTTAATATTGCAAGTCACATTTGACTAGATTCAACCATCCACTTCTCATTCTCTAACATTGTAAGTCATATGTGACTTTTTTTAACATTTTAAATTAGAAGGGGCTAAATTGTAAATATACAGATCATATAAAATATATTTATACCCAAAAGGATTAAATGTATGAATGTCAGACGCCTCTTTTCCTTGAAAGATATTAACACAATATAATTAGAGAGGAGCAGGATTCCCCACAAGCATGCCTCTCGCAATTGAGATCCTTGTGAATTTGATCATGTGGTATGGGGATCACCACTCTTTCACAACAAATGAATGGATTTGATTTAGGTGTCATTGTATCAGAAGTAGCTTTCAAGAATGCCCGTGCTTAGTTGCCATTATATGCTATAAACTTGAGAGGCCCACGTTAACTATATGCTTCATATTGGGCAAGAACCCTTTATATCTTTGAAAATATATGTCTGACCCTTGTTTTAGAGGTTTGTTTCTTCAATTCCATTCAGTTCTGCTCTCTTTCATATGCATGAATTATTAGGCATGGCTTGGCTTCCACTTACTTCCAGGTAAGCGGTGCTCCTTCCTTCGTTGAATGAACATCCATATCATCTAATCTGTTAATTTGGTTGATATGTAATATATTCTTATTTATAAAACACTATGTTCTTATCTATAACTAATTTACGTATATTCTAGAAGTGTTAAAAAAAGTTCATTTGTAATTTGCACCATTAACACTTTGTTTATATATGTGCTTATTTTTCTTCTAAACATAATATGATTTGAGACGTGATTTCCATGTACTCTTTTCCGTCATCTAATATACAGAAATGAGACTCTAAAGATTTATAATTTATATCATTAATTTCTTCATTTTATCCTAATTTAAAACTCCGACATCTCAATTTTAAAATAATGAATTAGGGATGATGAGAGAAATTAGGAATTAATTAGTATGAAATCATATCAAATTAAGATTAACAAGGAAACACATAACTTGCACATAATAATTTTTGTTAGATTTGAATAAAAAATGATACATGTGGACAAAATGTTAAGGTACAAACTACAAGTTATCTTTTTTTTTTTTAATGTAGACAAGTATATTGCAGAGAGAATCATAACAAATGTATTTTCTTTTTTTCTTTTTTAAAAATTCTTTTGTGACTCTATATCTTTGTTGGCACCTTAGTGATACGTATGGGTGAAAATAGGCCAAGTCATTTATTAAAGTCTACAGCCTAACCTACTTTCAATTTAACTTAATAGGTCAAGTTAAGACTAATAAAATATACATATATATAATATTAATATAATTTTAATACATGCAAATATAAAATATAAACATGATTTAATTATTGATTTTTTTCACCTTGAATGTTTTTGTCTATTAGCTTATTTGCATATTTATTTATGCAGGTAAGTTTTTAAATAAGTTGAAAGGTCAAGCTATACTTTTTAAATAGGTTAAGCCGAATTAGGATTTTGACCTTATATAAGTTAATAAATTAAGTTCTACCGAATAATTTTAAAGTAGACTTAATCTATTTAAAACAAAACTTAATCTAACCTATCCTATTCATATCCCTATTAGTGTAATAACATCTTATATTATTTTAAGAGTTTTATTTTTCATTATAGCTAAAATTTAAATCCAAGATCTTACATATGTGTGTTACGAAATCATTTGATTTGTCTCAATAATATGAGAAGTTTTATTTTCAAAAAATAGAAAAGAAATGAATTGTTTAGTTAGTCATTATCTAACAAATTAGAGAACATAAGACTTCTAAAAAAATATGAGAAATTAATTATCCACCTCTCCTTAAATAAGTTCTACTTCTTATACTATTTATAGATATAATAATAAAATTATTTTCATTAAATTTAATTAATGACAATTAAAATTTATTAATTTATATTATAATAATATTGAGAATATAATAGTTATTTTATTAATACTTTCTAAGGTATTTAAAGTTAGACTAAATAAAATATAAAAAATTATTTCTTAAAAACTATTACTTACTATGTGTTAAGAAGTTTACAAATAAGTTATTTTTTTTTAAATTCAATTTCTCGTAAGAAGTTGCTTACTGTACAAATCAAACAATTTCTAAGTGTATTAGTACTCTTATCACTTAAAAAAAATTTGTGAATCTATTGACTATACCTTTCTGCTTTTTTCTAAAAAAAAATCCTTACTAGTTTGTACATAAAGATTAAATAATAATAATAATAAGTTATGACGTTTTAGCAGCTCTGTCTTTGATCTTTTTGTTTCATTGGTAAAAGCTTTGTAACAGCTGGGTATAGGTAATAAGCAAGGGTATGCGTAGGAAGGCAATCATAATGTCCCCACATGGCCTCCGCTTTTCCTAAACAAAGCGATGCCTTCAATTACAATCTTCATCGTCAGTCAACAAATTGAATATTATGCTTCAACGCTAAATTAATGTCATCTTCATAATGAGTATTCACTTACATAATTTGTTTGCCGTTTACGCCATGTTTCTTAGATCAAATGACAAAATTCATAAAAAAAATTTCCCATGTGAGGGATTGAAATTGGATGAAAACCGCAGAGATTAAACACCCTTGAGAGCAACATAATTTAATCTCTTGAATTCACTGTTTTCGATTTTTAAATATCCCAAGTTTAATTTTTATAATCACAATTTTAAAGAATAGGGCGATATGTAAAAATCATTATAGAGTTTTAAAGATGTTAATGGCATCCTTTTACCTTAAAATGGAATCTCCTATCTCATTCTAATTTTCTTTTAAAGAAAAAGAGCAACGCATTTCACATGGTTTTAACATAAGTAATTATTTATTTTTTTGTTTTTCTTATAAATAATTGTTTATTGTATTTTTAACAAAACATAATTTAATATAAATTACCAACACTTATTTATTGCGCTGATTAACTAACCAACTATAACCTTTCTTTTTATTCAGATATTCATCAAATCCCTTATCTAGATTTTTAGCATGCTTCATGCTGATATTCTTAGAAATTACAAGGCATGACCAATAGTTTTTTTTTTTTTTAGTCCTTTTCTTCTCTTGAGCCTGCACCCCTTGATCCAATAAAAAAATTTAAGTATATTTATCATTTTTTTAAAAAAATAATTATGTAAAGTAACTCCTTATGCTTAAACCTTACAAGCCCTTTAACGGGACAGCCAAGCTTTTTTATTTGGGTTCTTTCAATTTTCTACTTTCCAAATTCCAACGGGCTTTTAAAGGGAAGAGGATGACAAGAATGTTTAGCTTTGAAGCATGGAAGCCATGTGGTGGTTCCAAAGGAAAAGGAAGCGAGCTAGTTTGTTTGCTGTTGGAATCATGGGCTCTACCACACACCTTCATCTTCCCAGTGTCACAAGACATGAGTTGTTTTGACGTACTCCCTTTTAACTTTGCAGTCTATGTCCCATGACTATTGAAGCTGTTTCCTTTCCTAAAATTCTATGTAAAAGACCAAAATGGACTGCCTGCTTTGTGATATACAAATTACACCCCAAATTTGAGATTAAAGTGATCATGGCAAAATGCATTTTGAAATCCAAATGGAAGATACTTTTCTATAATAATTCTATGATTTTTGTGAAACACTGGAGCTCGTCTTTGGGCTCACGCTCAAAACATACAAAATTATAAAATGGTATTCAGGATAAGGATGGACATTGACTGCAAAAAATTTCAAGCATGATTCAAAATGTTTACCAGGAAACAATCAGAAACCCCATAGGATTAATGTATAATGTTAAACAATTTTCCTTTTTAAGTATTTTGCATGAGACTAGAATTTGTTATAGAAGTCGTTCCAGCAGATTCATAAAAGTTGACAGTATAACAAATTAAAAAGGTTCCAGAGTAGGTAAGTTAATGGGCATATTGCTTATATTCTTCCTATTAAAATTTCATGAGGTTTTCGGAAGTTTCAATATGAGAAATATATGCAAAACACTCATGGATTTTAGTTTTCCTCACCATATTCATGTCTACATCTGGCCAACAGTTTGCTTTCTCTGGATTCATTTGGCTATAGGATACTGAAAAAACAAGCTCTGCAAGCAAAGTTCAGAAAACCAGATTCTTTTGCGTTCTCTAAATCAACATAATGGCTTTCTCACGATTTTTGTGTAAATTTTTTTGAGAGCCTACGTGTTTTGTATATCACTAATTCATAAATTGATATTCTGAGTCATCCCCATCCACACTACCAGCAAGAACAACTCTGCCTGTCAACCTTGCATCAACTAACACCATTATTCATGTCACTGGCTATGGACGCTTCAACTATCAGCCATCAATTATAAAGGAAAACACTGATGCTTTGAAGCCAATGGATATATAGAGCATTATATTTTGCAGAAGCATAAACCAAACTGCAATTATTCAAGCAGCCAATTTGGATTCCTTTTCAAAATGAGGGGACATAAGAGATGGATTGAGAGTCGGCTCCACTTTAATGCGAGTCTCCCTTTCTTTTTCATTATTTTCATCTCATGTTAGAGAGAGATAAATATAAAATTGTATGTCTATCTCTTTCTAATATAACAAAAAAATAGTCAAAATGGAAAATAAGATAGCCCAGATCTCAGTTTATTAATGTTGGATGTTCAAATTCTTAGTACATTTAAATTCTTTTCTTTCAATATATTTTGCTAGAGAAAGTGCATTTTAATTTCTTCTCACATAGTATATTCTTTGTTACAGAAAGTTCAATATTAGATGTCTCTGCTTATGACTTGTTTTCATTTGGGAAATTGAGATAAGAAAATCTTAACTCTCTGGAAACAATTTTGCGCAGAATTGTCATGCTTGATTAAGGGGAAAATGAAGAATAGGATACTCCAGCGATTCGTAAGATAAGACATTTGTTCAGCCACCTTCTGTTTCTTGTTAATGATTTCCCACAAAAATTGTAAGCACTCTGAGATTCGTTTAGCTATAATATTTGTATCTATTGAGTCTAATGGGCTTTCAATTCAGTAAGAGAGCAATTGAAACCAACATAGACCGCAATTCCACATGACCAAGCTTGCTGAATTAGAGAGTTTCCATAAACGAAAAGAACTGTCAGATCTCATCACAAGAAAACTACTAGCAATTCAAAAACTCTCCGATGATAGCTAAATTATTCTAATGATCCTCAAACGTTTAGGGAGTCCGAAGAATTACTAAACCAAAAATCAACATAAAAAACAACAGATGAGTGATTGATAAAACAAAAAACAGAAAAGGAAACATCAATATTTCCTATGATGTGTTTGTCTCCTAATTTGGCTTCTCTGGCATACCAGTGATCACAATCAACTTTCACTTAGCAACTCCACGAGCTCACCCTTCTTCATCTTTGAAAACCCTTTTATGCCATGTGATTTCGCAAGTGCCCTCAATTCTGGCAGCTTCAATGCACTCAAATCATCATTTTGAACCACTTGCCACCGTTCCCCACTCTCATCATTATAGGTCTGCCCAGAATCATGGGAATCACCATTCTCAGACTTATCAGCTATGCCCACATCTGGGTCAGAAAGCTCATCCTTTAGATCAAGTTTTTGCTCAGCACCAGCATTGAGCTTTAGACTTGTCTGGTCCTGATTCTCCTCCACAGCCCCAATACCTAATGGGGTTTTAAGCACATCATCATCTTCATAGTCGTCGTCATCATCATACTCATCATCGTCATATGATGCAGGTGAAAACTTTTTACGAGGAACAGGAGACCTACGTTGGAAATTGGATGCGGGCCTGGTTACAGAGGATGTGTTGATTTCTACAGACTCCTGCTCAGGTTTACTATCTGAATCAGAAGACTTGGTCCTTCCTCTCGCATTGTATTGGCTACCTTCTTCGAATTGGTCTGAACGGAATTCTTTTTCTCTGACATTTCCACTGCTTCTCTTTACTTGCTCAATGGAGTGTTTCCTCAATAGTTTAAGGAGGGAATCCACAGTACCATTCTCTTTACCTTTCCCTTGAGACGCTTCAACCTTCTTTTCTTCTTTAGTAGCTCTCTCTCGTAGCCGAGCCTGAACCTTTCTAAATAGTTCAACTATGTCCTTCTCTTTTGGCCCAGGGGCTGCAGTGGCCTGGGATTTTGGGGTGTTGGTAAGAGATACTAGCGGCCCATTTTTTGTAGACAACATATCTTCCTCAAAGTTTCCAAAGCTGTCTCTCTCTTCATTATGCTTGTTCCTGCTTCGGGAGTACCTGTGCTTATTTTGCCTAGAGAAATCTGGGTTCCTTCTTGCATCACATACAAAAGACACTCTTGCAGAAGAACACTTCAACCCTTGAAGTTTAAAAGGTGAACGAGTTCTGTGATGATCTAGAGTAGAGCAAGAAAAAACAGCAGTTTTTCCAGAAATACCTGAACATGGCAGACACTTGCCTTCTGGTACTCCACAACCTACAAGATCACCAAAATCATCTCATCAATCTAAAATTAAGAAGTGAGAAGCAGAACTGAAAGTAAAGCAAGGTATTATTCATAACAAAAGCAAGTCATTCCCCGCATGAAAACCCATAATATGGTCTGAGCAATCAGCTTCAAATTTTTTAAAGATAACAAGAGCAATTGTTGTCTAATACATAAGACAAAAGCATAGGATCTCAACTGAGATGAAATACCAATCAGGCTAAATTATTTTGACTTGAAACAGACTATTCAAGACATATCCAAATGCCAGAAAGAAGAAACTTCTAAATCACCCCAGAGAACAGAACACAAAATTCATTCATAAATGTCCTGATCATAGCAAATCTGTTCTTCTACTCTTCACAATACAACTTAAAAGATTTATTAAACCATGACACCACACCATTAGTTTTAAGAACAGAACTCAATTCACACTGCTAAAGGCCTAAAAGCAAAAGGACATTATAGATTGCACTTCTGCCTAGAAAAATAGTTCCCGGATGACAACAAAGGCATAATCTTCTAAATGAATCTACCTTCATTGAATGAATATTGATGACAATTGCAGAAAAATAATGTCTAGAAACTATCTGCTATTGTAGAGATGAATAATTCTACAAATAGCAAAACAAAATGTGTGAAAACGATATTTAGAAAGAATACCTAGATTGGTGAGAAGACACTTTAGAAGTGTCCAACATCCAGGAACCAGTATAACATCTACGTTTGGTTATTTCAACATGTAGGCGGAAGGCAAAAAGGGCCAGATAAAACCACAAATGATCATGGCGGTATTTCTATCTACAGCAAAGTCTCAAAACAAAATTTCACCAAAAGATGAAGCCGTTTGACCTTTGAACGACAATAACAACACAGAACTTTCCCACATACGCACACCCATAAATGAGCTACAACCACTTTAAAATGGCGACTTATTACATAAATTACGCGCTGTACAAAAAAGGCGCAGAAAAAAAGTGAAAATGGAGAACAACACAGAACGAAACAATGAAACTTGAAACTCGCAATTTATCAGATAAGGGTCAAAAGACAAATTTTTCCTCACTATTGAATACCCTTACCTCTATTTGTATTTTACAGCGAAGAAAATGAAGGGAAACAGTAATAGCGGAATGGGATTTCAGCTTAAGCTTTCTACTCCATTCAGAGGAACCAGACAAAGCATAACTTTGAAGAACATCGGTACATAGAATGTTAGAGAGAGAAGAAGCGAGACACTAACCGAGAAGGTTGTTGGCAACGAGATGCACCGATTTCGACATTGCTTCCAAACAGAGGACTATTAGTGCTCAACGGCGGTAATGCATATCATCGATGTGTTTTTCTTACATGTCGCAGGTTTTTTGTTTGAAAAATTTCAGTGGGTACCGGCCTGGGGAATGATAAGGGACAAAAAGGGGAAAATATAAAGATTGGCAGATTAAAAAAATAAATAAATAATCAACATACCAGAAAATAGAAAAGCACAATTACACATAAACAAAGCACCAAAAAAATATAAAATATAAACATAAAAAAACAATTCTGGCAGAGAGACAAATGTATGGTGTCACGCCAAGATAAAAATAAATAAATAAATAAACAACATAATAACAATAAAATAGAAAAACACAATTATACACAAACACAGCACCAAAAATAAAAAAAAGAAAACAATTCTGCTGGAGACAAGTTTAATATTAACCTGACTTTATTTCAGTCATTTATTAATAATATAAAATATTTTATATTAAAAGTGAAAATTTAAATTCGTATATTATTCAGTCATTCCAAACAACATACACAGATGTATGTGAATCACCACGAGGCATGAGCAATATGCAGTAGGATCACCACACATTTTTGTATATTTCTTTGTTATCATCGTCAATAGTATACCCACGTGTGTGTGTATATATATGTATATATATAAAAAAAAAACAACGTTACAAACTTTCTTTTCCTACTCTCCTATCACATTCTTCAAAGAAAAATAAAATTGCTATGTTCGACATCCCAATATCCACGTCCAAACCACATCACTCGCAAATGAGATGTGAACTAATTCTCATCTCATTCACCAATTAAATGAAACTAAACGACATGTCACTCACAAATCAAATGAGACCTAGTTCTAAGTCCCATTTGCTAGAACCCACGTACTTTCTGAATGGAATGTAATTTGAACAAATTAGATAAGATCCAATTCTAAGCCTCCCTTAACATTGCTAGACCCCATGTACTTTCTGAATTGAAAGTGATTTGCATGCGAATCTTAACATGTGGGTGTTGTTCTTTTCAAAAACCTCGCATCACTTTAGTTTCCACACCATTTGTCTAGAGATGTGAGAAACTCAAATCTAACTTAAACGTGAACAATTTTTTTTTAAGTCATTAGAATACATTATGCACAATTTTAACACTTTAGAATGGAAAGTCCTGTATCATTTTTTTTCCCCAAAAAAAAGCTAACCTCACTCTTTTGTTTTCAATTGTCCATTTGCTTCACAGAAAAAGCCCGACTCCCCACTCTCACTAATAACCCCGAGGGAATGTAACGAAACTGCATCCAAATTGGACGTGGGAATTCCATAGTAGTGTGGGAGGCAGAGGGAAAAGGTACAAATAAAACAAAAACCTAGATGAAAAGTATTTTCATTTGAATCGGCAAACAGTTTATAGTAAGAATGACAATAATTATTAGGGATTGTTGCCATCTTCTCGGATGATCGTTGAGCAGAGAATAATAAAAAGACAACCAGAGCCATGATTTGGGGCCAAGCTCAATCGGCATTTTGCTGCCGCAATTACTAAACTCAAAATTAACCACAAACCTAAACTTGGTCACTATGGTTGGAATCAGATGACTTGCGCCTGAAAGACATGCAGAGCGGTCTTCTCATTCCGCAAGAATTTCAGATTACATAATTTCCAAAACAACACCGACAACAAATTCCAACAAGGCCGCTTCAAATTTTACGGTTGCAAAGAAAGACACAGAGTCATCTAATAGGACCATCATCTTCAGAATCACATATTTTATTCCTCCTCTGTGCTTCAAAGAAAATCTCCAAGAAACTAAGGAATATGTACAGAACAATAGCATTGGCGCTTGTCTGGAGAAAAGTTCATCACGCTTTGCGACTCTTTGCCATCTCATCAACATCCAGTTCTACTTCCAACACTGGTGAATCCTTTCGCATGCCAAAATAACTGTTACAGAAATATGATTATCAAACATTACAATATTTACAACCAGTTATACATCAAAGTTCATAAAATAGGTTCACCTGTTCTGTACAGGACCATGGTCCACTGCAGTTCGCAGGCAATACAGGACTCTCCCCACAATGTCTGTCATGCGAACTGGACCAAAATTCCTACTGTCATTTGCTTCCTGTCATCAAGGTAAGATGTGGTTAAACAAAGTAATATCTCATGTCAAAGATTTTTGAGAAATCCAGAGGATTTCAAATATCACAAGCAGATCTTAACTAGTTTTTGGGGACACAATTGCTGCAAAACATGGAGAATTAGAGATACAAATGCAATTTTAAAGTTGTAAAATGATGTAAACAAAATGTATGTTTTTTTTTTTCTAACTCTAGAAAATTTATCATTCAATGTCTGTACAATTATAAAGTGCTCAAAATTGAGGAAGTGCATGAATACTTCTTAGCACACTGGAAAATGTGCCATGTAAATAATGAATACTTTGCCAGAAAAGCAAAGCACTACTTACCTTTGGTTTCATATCTGCATTGTCGGCCAACACCCAGCATTCATTTTTCTCAAGAATAAAGGGTTCTTCCTTTTCTTCTTTAGAAACCATTTCATAACCTTCAATGGCAGCTAATCTTCTGACTAGATAGTTACCTTGTTTCTCAGGGTCCTTCAACACCACAACATCTCCTACAAATACACGCCTGTCAAAGAAAAATATATATCAGTAGCAAATAATTAGTGAATGTGATATGCAATATGCTATAAATGACTAAAGTAAAAATTTCATGAGCTTACGAAACTCTAACAGAGAGTAATGAAGACAAAATGGAGCAAAGACTACTCAGACACACACACTCTTTCCCATGGACAACATATCTCCGAGAAAACATTATCCTAACTCCAAAAGGGAGAGTACGGAATAGCTAGATCACACAATTCCCCATAGTAGAGGAGTTCCCCACTAGGATGAGAAAATATTAGAGCACAATAAGGAAATGATGAGAATGTTTATAAATTTTTGTCGGCCCCTTACATATAAAAGCAAATGGAAACCTTTGATAAATTGCATCTGTTATAAGGCCGAACTATATAACGATCAACAATAAAGGTCCACCACAATGATTACAGAAGACATAGGACTATTAAATGTCATTACTGTCATTTCAGAGATGTGCAAATATTGATATTAGTTATGGGGAAGAGAAACAGAACCAAAGTTTGAAATTGCCTCTTCAAAACAAACTACAAAAGCATGCACTATTTTAGATTTTGTCATATGACAACATCACAGTGTTGACAAGACCGTAGATGTGGTTTCCGGAGTGCGGCGCATCCTCCAACACAAAATGGGCAATGCAAGAACTCAATAGTGAATGAAACGTGTATACTTTAATAGATGTATATGCTTACATTGGGTCAGGAAATGGTAATTTACGAACGAGAAGTGTTGCTTCTTTTCCAGCTATAGCAGGGGCCATCTCCTCTCCTTTATTCCAGTGCAAGTATGTCAATTTTCCTTGAAAAAAATTCTTCCAAACAACATCGCCCATCTGTCTGTCTGTGATTTGACCTCCTCTATAGTTCTGTATCACATCATTGAGTCAGTAAGAAAAAGACTGCCAAGCAGATATATTAAGTGCTTACATCAAGATGCACAACTGGATTTGGAGCGGGTAATATTTGCATGATTGGAGAACATGAACTATGAGAATAACATATTCCTTTAATTGTCTCTGTTTATCAACGTTCCCGTTATTCATCTCCGATGTATTCATTCTGGGCCTAGATACAAAAAACGCACGGACATTTCATAAAAATCAAGCCTTTGTGTCAAATTAGCACTCAACTTGATCTGTAGTTATATGAGAATAGAACCAATAAACTATACAGATCAAATTAGCATCCAATTGACTGAGGCTAACACACAAAACATTGCAGCATGCTTGTTCAGCGCAATTCAAAACCATAACAAAATTTGATAGAAAACACTAGATTTATTCCATCCCCGCATGAAATCATTGAGAATACGCCGCAAATACACAGTCAGACAAGTAGGGAAGGAAAAACAACCAACAAAAAGATTTTGAAATTTGGGGAAGAGAGAGAGAGAGAGAGACCTTCCAGCTGACAGAAAGAGAGTATTCGAGCTTGTGTGAAATGTATCGAAACCATGTTGAGAGCGAAACCATTGCAGACAGGGAAGTCCGGAGCAATTTTAATGGAGATTGTCGGAAACTTCAGAGCGTTAACTTCAAACCCTAAACTCTTCCACGGCTTGGTGAAAGAAAGCCAGATATTTTCGTCTTTTTAATTTTCCGAATGATTATATTTTGATTAAAAAATAAATGAAAAATTAGTTGCCAAAATCTTCCAGATTAGTATTTAATAAAAATAATAATAAAATTGTAAAAAATATAATAATATATTTATATAATAAAACATATTATTTAATCATATATAAAAATATGTTTTTTATTTTTTATTATTTTAAATTTCACTGTATAAAATTTATATAATTATATAATAAAAATAATAATACAAATATTTATATCATATTTAATATAATGAAATGAGAATAACATTAAAAGAAAATGAAAATAAAATAAAATTTTTTTTTATCTATGTTTGATGTATGAAAATGTAGGAATGGAATGGAAAATGAATATTTAATAATAACAATTCTTAATAAGAAAATATATTTTAATTTCAAAATATAATTTTAATACTTTATAAATAATATTACTTATTTTTTAACTTAATATCAATTAATTCCTTTAAATGTAATTTTAATATTTCTCATCATGAAATAAACGATAAATTAAAAATATTAGTTTATTTTCATATCAATAAATAAAATTAGTATAAATAGACTTAAGCTGCATTCACCTTCTTCTTTTTTAATCTTTCCTAAGAAAAAAAGTTGCATGCACTTTGTTTTAACTATATATTGCATAATTTATGACTTGATTTAATGCGTCATAATTACTAGCTCATTCTATATATTTAAAATTTTATTATATACACTTATAATTTTATTTAAGTTATAAAATTAATTAAAATTATATATATAGCTTTTAAATTATCACATTATATCGTGAAAAAATTCATAAATTTTTCACGTTTTATCAAAATGTTTAACGACGTTTATATTTTTATAACAATATCTTTATACTTATTAATAATATAAATAATTTTTAATTACAATAAATTAAAATAATTTAAAACACATAACATTATTTGGTCAGTTAAAATAGTACTATTTTTCATATTTTTTTATCAATGTATATTATATCCAAATAAAAAAATTAAATTTAAAAGCAATAAATTATATAAAATATTCTAATAAATAATTTTTATAAATCTATTTTATAATTTCTTATCACTTTTATATTAATGAGTTCATTTATCTCCTTAGTAAATATAAAATAATAAAATAATTTTAACATATTTAAAATATTTTTATAATAAAAATATGTATTTAAAGAAAATTTTGATTTGGAAAAACTTTTTCCGATATATGTAGAAAAATAGTATATAATATAAAAATATTAAAAATTTAAGAAAAATCAATTTAATTTGAAATTTGGAAAACAGTGTATAGATGTAAATCTTTTATATTCATAAAAGGTGAAACGTGCTTTAATAGTTAAGAAAATAGATATATCGTTAAAGATGATTAAATTAGTTCTATAAATAAATATACAGTGAAGTAAATTAATTTAATAAAATAAAATTTAAATTTATATAAAAAAATTTAGTATTAAAAGAAATTTTTTTATAATAAATTTATATTTATTCAACAGTATTTAAATTATAAATAATATAAGTAAAAAAATGTGAAATAGTACAGAAAATATAAACCTTAACAAAATTTTAATTGATATGTATTTAATGTAATATATAATATTTAAAAATAATATCAAATGAATATTGATAATTTTTAAATAAATAAATTTAACTCTAATCTTCAAATATTATTTTTTAAAAAATTGAATATATAATTAATTAATTTAATAAATAATTTCTATACAAATATGCTAATTTATCTAAGATATTTATAAAATTTTAAACATAAATTATATAATATTATAGTAATATTAATATATGAGTTATAAACAATAGACATTAAAATGAAAAATAGGAAAATATGAAATTGAGCAATTAAAAAGAAAAAGAATCATTGTTCGAGATATAAAATAATCAAATTTAAAAGTAAAATAACAGTAAAATAAATTAATTTTATTAAATAAAAAATTTAAATTATTTAAAACATTTTTATCAATAAAAAATTATATTATACTAAATATGTAATACTTAATATTATTTGAATTATAAGTAATATAAATGAAAAAAAAGGGAATTATGAGCGCGGTGTTGGGTGAGAAAAAGTTTACGTATAGCCTGATCCGTATGCAGAAAAAAAAATCCTTTCCCCTACAAAATTTTGTGAGCAAATAAAAAGAAAAGAAATAAATTTTGAACAATAAAACAATCAAAATAAAAAAATTATAGTAAAATAAGGTAACTTAATTAAATAAAAATTTTAAGTTATTTAACATTTTTTATATTAAAAAAATTATACTATGTTAAATTTATAATAATTAATAGTATTTGAAATATAAATAATATAAATTAAAAAATTAAATTATAAGCACAACGGTAAAAAAAAATTTCATAACCCAACTTATGTACACCTAGAAAAAATCTCTCTAAATTTTTTAAGCAAATAAAAAGAAAAGAAATAATATCTAGATTATAAAACAATTAAAGTTAGGGATGAAATATATAGTAAAATGAAGTAATTTAATTAGATAAAAATTTTAAATAATTTTAAATATTTTTATTTTTAAAAAACTTGTATTATTATAAATTTATAATACTCAATAATATTTCAATTATAAATAATATAAATGAAATGAAAAAATATATAAAATTGAATTATAAGCATAGCATTGGGCAAGAAAATAATTTTCCCATATCCCAACATGTGTGCACAAAAAAAAATCCATTCACCCTAATAAAACCCTTTAAAAAAAGGTTCTACTACAATCAATTTTTATCTTTTGTGATTGATTCAAATAGTACGACAACCTTTCATTTGCTACATTTTAGAAGACCTATGACAAGAAAGTTCTGACATGCTTGCTTCTCTTATGAACCAAAGTAAAGTTTTTATTCTAATCCTATCAAGTCATATACTCCAAAGATTTCCGAAAAAGTTAAAAGGAAAGAGTTTCTCTATTCTTACAGTTAAGATTACCTTTGCCTTTAAGTTAGATAGCCATTAAATGATTTTCCTATCCATATAATCCTATTCATTCAAGCTCTACAGTAATAACATTATCAAGGATATAATATGTAAATTTCTTTTTTTAGCTAAAAGAAAGGTTGGAAAGAAAGAAAGCTTATTATTTGTAAGCCCCCTCCTAAACCAACTAATTTAGGGTTTAAAATCATTATATAGTTGATATTTGGTGATTTTCTTTAAAAGGCTAAATTTTCTATAAAAGTTTGGATCTTGTTTTGGCAACCTTCTATTAAAGTCATATTACTATTAATACAAAAGAAGCTGACACATTATAATCCATGACTATAACTTAAAAATCCTAAATCTATTATTAAAATCATAGAAATTTTGTTTTAGCAAACTAAAGAAAAATCATGAATGAGCTAGGAACCTTTATATCCACAATACTTATCAAGCATAATATCATTGTTTATTACCTTAGAACATTAAAAGTAGGCACCTTGTTATAATTATAACCAAAAAGTCTATCACAAATAAATTTCACCTTCCTCTTACAAGAATTGCAAGCATCATAAAATCAATTATAATTTCTTTAAACCTTCTAGATAGTTGCATTAGCTAAACACTTGTAAGCCTACAATAACAATATATATTCTTAGAAAAATTATAATAAAAGTAAACATATGATAATGTGGTATTTAAATATCAAAATACTAAGTCAAATGAGATAATTAATAATTAAGTTCATTTCTACTTCATTAACATTCATAATTTAAATCAAACTTTTCTTGTTTCCAATCAAAATGGATTCACTTTTGGATGAGTTTTCTTAAGCAAAAGCAATTTCACTAAGTCATTATGAAAGACTCAAATCTGTTAATTTAAGTTCATAAATAGAAAATAAGCTATTTAGAAAGAACGAAAAGGTAAAATAAAAATTTATCAATAAAAATATTAGCCTGTTAAACTTGAAGTTCATTTTATGTCATAACCTATTGCACATATCTTTATTTGAATTGCTCAACCTTAGCAATAGCTAGGTTAAATATCATTTTATTAGCATTCAAAAAATAGTCAATATAACTGAATTTGTATTGAAATATTAACAAAATAAGTTATTAATCACTAACAAAGCGAACATACTTAACTTTATCATATTAGTACAAAAAAGGAGGCACAATTTTACTTGTCATTCTTTCCTATAATAAGTTAAATCACAGTAATTATGTTAATTTTTGTTATCCCAATGAGATCATTTATAGTTAAATTAGTTAGCTTACCTCACAAGTACAATTTAATTACTTTCCACTACAAATTAAAAAAAATATCAAAACATAGAATTTCTACAATGTTAATCTAATATGTACACACATTTCTCATATTGGAAAAATATCTGTATCTTCGTACCATTGTTGTTTTTGCCAATGCCTTATGAAATAAGTTGTAAGTTCACCATTTCACCGATAATATCTATCAAGTAAAATCTTATTAAGTACTATTAACATACAAAAAATATAATTTTCACAACCAAATTCATATAAGTATTTAATTTCAAACTTTAAACTTATGAAATCAATATCCCTTTAGTATCCTCTTTAGCATGACATATTTAAAAGAATAAATTTTTAAAGCCAAAGACGGAAATTTCAACTTCACACGATCTCTTATTATTACTCCAATTGAATTCAATTCTAAATTGAAGTTAATTAGCCCTATATGGTGCATCATTTAATGCAACATGAAATTTTTGAATTTTGTATCATTGTCTTTCGGTCAGAATAGGTTTATGCTTGTTGATTGAAGCATTTTTTGAATAAAAGCTTAAATTTTTTTATTACACCATTACATAAATTATTCATTAAAAAATTGAGGTAAACTAAATAAATTAAAGTTTAGAATTTCTTAATGTATTCTAAAAATATAACTAAAAATAATAATTGAAGGGGCAACATTATCATTCATTATTTTTCCAAAATGATACTATAAAACCACTAATAATACTTTTCAACAATATTAGTACGAAAACAAATTTTAATATCTTATAAATCAACATTTGTATTCATTATTTAACATAATAATAGAAATTTATATTTTTAGCTAATATTTATTCTTCATCAAGCTTTTCATTACCTTTTCATCTAAAAGAATCATATTAATGCAAGAAATCTTGTTTAAATACTTCAATATTAATGTATACCATATTTGTATAACCCTCACTTTAATTCTCAAAATCTAATAACTTGTTAGAAGAAAGTTTGTTAATGAAAATAAAATTTTGATCTTTTGTAACAAAACTGCAAAATGTTAAGCACAAGAATATTTATACACAACATAAAATAATACATGTTCTATGATATATAATGCTCATATCCATCAAGCAAATATTAGGGTCATATTTTCATGGTACAATAAGGAATAATTTACAATAAATTAATCAAAAAAAATCACGCTTTAACCAATACATAATACATTTCCTACAAAAGTAAAATAAAAATAAAAACTTACTTTTTAGGTCAAACTTATAAAAAATAACAACTCACTTAATTTTAAACTCAATAGTTATATAAATGATGATCACATTGTATGTTAACACATAATACATGTGAAAGGCATAGTAGTTGAAATTAAAATAATAACATAGTGATATCATCTAAACATTTTTCAAAAAAATGCTAATTAAATATAAGATAACTTTTAACTATTTACAGAAACTTAATGTCATAATACTTTATCCTTACATATGGTTATACTTTTTAGTACAACAAAATAATCAACCAAAATAAGTATTAAAAATGTTGAGCAAAAATGCCAATTTCACACTGTCCTGAAAACTAAAAGCTTTGGCAAAATTTTTTTTTAATGAAAAAGGAAAAATGTTCACATAAGAAAGCAAACATTTTCTTAATAATAACAATAAGGTTAAATTTTTCATGTAAACTTCACCAAGAATCATTATAGCAGTTATGAGCACTAATTAATATACAAAAGCAATATAAGTGTAAAAGGTCAAGACACACATAAATTGACTTAGAATTCAATTGATAATTAGGAAACAGGGCTTTTATTGATTAAAAGGATGAAAATTTCATCACACATATTAAGTATTGTTATATAATCTAAAAATTTCACTCCTAAAACATTACATATGTTCAATTTCTATACTTACACCATATTTACTTTGTTTTACCTTTATTAAACCAAAAATCCTTGGATTCTAAAGTCTCTTTCTGTGACTTAAGTTTATAATTTACCATAACAAGGTAATTAAATCATCTATAAATTAAACATTTATCATAATATCATTATTTAAATGACATTATGTAGTTACTTACTTTTAATTATTGATTAAGATACATGGTATTATAGACTACAATATATATAATAATAGATTTTAATGAAAAATTAGCTTTTGAAACATAAAGGATAAATAGTGTCTTAGTAAGTTATTTAGTTTCTCATAAGTCGCATTTATTAAGATATAATAGGTCAAATTTGTTCAAAATCTATTTTTCTAATAATAAGAAAGTTTAATGATCCACCCATATTTTCTTGCAATTATTCTAATTTCATCCTTATTCTTGCATATATTTTCTACTTGAATTTTATCTCATATAACTTAACTTTTATCATAAAGCCTGGGAAAAAATGTAAAAATAAACTATTGAAAAAATATATGAAAGTTCAAACTTTCTATTGCAATACAAAAGTATTTATTCTTTCATATGGAATCATAACAAAAATATATAAAACTTGTATGTGATTTTTCAACATTCATAAAAGCAAAGTAATTTTTATATATTTATTTTTGTGTGACAAATGACATATAAACCTCTCATTACATTAATTGCTCACTAAACAATAAAAGCAATATTAGTAAAACTTAAAAAAGTTATACTTGTAATGCAAAGGTAGTGATAACTCTAATTATTTTTGCTTTAGACTATGGTAAATTATTATAACTTTCTTTAACATAATCTACATAAAAAATGCATTTGAGCTTCATGCATTCAAGCTTGGAAGCCATAAGAAGGACAACCTTATTTACTCAAATACCAGTTAAAATTTGGTTGAAATAACATTATAAATTATTTGAAAAATCATTAATTAAAAAAATAAAATTGCTAAAAATAATATCATTCTAAAGGAAGTTCTGGGTTTATTTGCAACCAAAATAGAAGTTTATGCTTATTGGGTAATTTTTACTTTAGTTTATGTAAGATAGATTACTCAAATGTAAGTTCTTATTTAACTTTGCTATTTTCTCTTTCCTATTTGTGATATATGTGTGTGTATGCAAATTTGTGTTGCTTTGATTTAGGAGTGAAACCTTAAATCTAAGCTTGTTTCAAAACTTTTTGCTATTTTATTAGAGTTAGATGATGTTCTAGAAGGAAAAAAATTAAGCCTTCCTCTATTAACTTTCTTTTCTCCCCTTTTAGCTTAATGATAGATAATATTAGCTTTAAGCTTTATGTTTTGCAGATTTAATTCTCTATCTCTCTTTTTATAAATATTACAAGATTTTATTATGTTATTTATATTATGTATATCTCAAGGTATTTCTTTTTAAAACCATTAGTAGCATATTTAACTTATTGCAGAGAGGAACAAACTTAAATTACTCGAGTAAATGAAGGATTCAATTTACCAATTACATTTCACCTAGAACTAAACAAATTGTTAGCTTACTTAAACCCTAATCATTCATCATTTTTCATTAATAAACTTAAAGAACAAATAACATATTTCAACAATAGTACAAATAAGATTCTTTGACAAAAACAACATTTGAAATTTTCAAATTCAATAAAATGAATAGAAAACAAATTAAAAGAAAGGCATAAATCATTATCTTAAGATCATTCTCAATAAAGAATAGGCTTCAAAGAAAGCAAATCAAGAGTAATTTATAAGTAATACAAGTAGCAACCATACAAAGAAGACCTTTTCTTTAGTTCCTTTATAGCAAAAAGGAAAAAGAGATGAACTAAAATATAATGAAACATAAGGCAATCAATAAGTATAATATCTAGTTTTAGGAAAACAAAATATATGAAGTCACTAGTAGAAAAATGTAGCTCAAGTATAACATAGAACATTCCTAAAATTGTACATGGTAAGTAACTTCTAGTATAGTAATGACTAAATTATTACTTCTTATAATTTATTAATACATCATTACTTTAAATACATATAACTCATATTTTGTGAGAAAATTTATTATTTATTTGTAGCATGTACCTACCTTAACACATGTCATGTTATTAACTACTAATTTCCTGCCAAAACTAGCTTATTGTATTGCCTTATATTATATCTTATCTATTTTGTAATGCATTGCATTTTTACTTTTTAATGATTTCTATTATTTTTTTATTGCATTGTTAACTTTTTTCACTCTACAAAGACTCTACTTTACTTGATTTACATGCCACACACACACAAATAATTTTTTACTATTAATTTTTTCTTTATTTTTATTTATGAGAGTTTTTGTGCTTGCTTGTAATTGATTTTAGAAAGATTTGAATGTAATATATAATACATCAATTAATATCATTGAGTAATGTGTATATATAATATTTTTATATAAAAATAATTAAAATACATAAACTATTTATTTTAATTAAATTACTTAACATTATATTTTATTTTTAACTCAAATTACTTAATAATTCACACACTATATTTCTTAATTATATTTTTTATTGCATATTTTCTAATTACTTTTTCATATAGTTTTTTATTATTTACAACTAAAATGCTAATATCATTAATAATTATAAATATAATACAATATATTATTATTTTATTAAATAATAATAGGAATGAGCATGCAAAAGATAAGAAATAGTATATGTGTCTTAAATTTATATAAGTTTAAATATAATATGTAGTTAAATAATTAAATTAATGTAATAATTTATTTATAATATTTTATCATAAAATAAAATACACATAATTATTAACATATATACATTAGCTTAAATAAAATAGTAAATTATTGTTATTGTTTTATTAAATAATAACATGAACCAATATGGGAAAGAAAGGGAATAATATGTAAATTATAAAATGATGTAATAATTAAAAATATAATATTTTATTAACTAATTAAATTAAACAAATAATTTATTTATAATATTTTATAATAAATAAAATATATTATTAGCATAAATATATATAATAATAAATAATAATAATTATTTTTTTAAATGATAACATAAATATGCATGAGAAAGAAAGGAAGAATAGTATATAGATTATAAAATAATATTTATAAGTTAAAAATATCAACATTTTATAATCTGGCCTAACCATTAACTTGATAAAGCAAATCAATTAAGGTCAAACTGTTATAATTAACTAAACTAAGTGATTAAATTAATTGTTATATTTTTACATATAACAAACTATATATTACATATATATATTATTATATTTTTAAAAAAATAAATAAATATTAATTTTATTATAATTATGATAATCATTCAATTCAATTTTAATTCAAATAAAAAGGCAAATGACAATTTTTTCTTCAATTCAAATTACTTTCACCTAAATGTTAATTCTTTTCATTTAGTATTCATTATAAATGATCAAAATATTAATTTATAATAAAAACTATTCATCATGATATTTATAGTTTACTAAAAATTAAGAAAGATTTCCTTAAATTCTTGGATAAATTCAAAAGTTTCAAAACTTTATTAATCCATTTTTATCCAAAATTTTTAACAATTTTTATTTTTGAGCAATTAAAAAAATTTTAAATTTTAAAAGAAATTTTAATTACTAACATTTTAAATTCAATAACTTAAAGTATATGTTTTATTTATTTTGCTACTCATGTAGAATAAATTAGGTTTCAAATTTTTTTCTTTTTACATTGTATTTTCTTAGCTAAGACTTTCTTAGTTATTTTTTTCATTTTCACATTGAGTTTTCAAGTTGAATTAGAGTTGAATTCTATTATTTTGTAAAAAAAAAAATCAAAGAGGGTGAATGAGTCTTCTAAGTCATTGATTTAATCTTCATTTTTGCGGATTATACTAATCTGGATTTTTATCTAAATTGGTTTTAAGGATATTTCTAATCTATTTTTAAGCCTAAATGTCGACCAAATTGATTCAATCGGTCGAGTTAGTTTGAATTTTAACATATTAAAAATATAATATATATTTAAATAATTAAATTAAATTAAATTAATAATCTATTTATAATATTTTATAATAAAATAAAATATATGATTATTAATATAAATAATAACTATCAACATAAATATAATAGTAAATAAAAATTACTGTTTTATTAACTAATAATATGAATGAGTATAGGGAAGAAGAAAAATAGTATGCAAGTTATGAAATAATATAACAATTAAAAATATAATATATAGTCAAAATTTTAATTAAACTAAATAAATAATTTATTTATAATATTTTATAATAAAATAAAATATGTTATTAGCACAAATATAGAACAACTCTTAGTGTAAATATAGCAAGAAATAATAATTATTATCTTTTTTAAATGATAACATGAATGTGCATGAGAAAAAAACATGAATAGTAAGTGAATTATAAAATAATATGTATAAAAGTTAAACATATGATATGTAACTGAATAATTGAATTAAATTAAGTTATCTATAATAAAATAATATATGTAATTATTAACGAAAATATGTTTTGTAATAAAATAAAACATATTATTATTGACACAAATATAATAATAAATAATTATTATTATTTTTATTAAATATTAACATGAATGAGTATGGAATAGAAATTATAGAATGGAAGACAAATAAAATGTGAATTATAAAATGATATAAGCGTTAAAAATATAATATGTAATTTTATTGAATTATTTATAAAATTTTATAATAAAATGAAATACATAATTATTAGCATAAATAGTGACTATTAACATAAGTAAAATAATAAATTATAACTATTATTTTATTAAATAATAACAATAATGAATATGGAAAAGAAGATAAATACTATGTGAAATATAAAATAATATAAGAGTTAAAAATATAATATGTAACTAAATAATTTAATTTAATTAAATCATTAACTCATTTATAATATTACATAATAGAATGCATAACTATTGGTGTAAATAATAATTATTTATATAAATATAATAATAAATTATTACTTTGTTAAATAATAAAATAAATAAACATGAGAAAGCAGAGAAATAATATATGGGTTATTATAAAATAAAGTAAGAATTAAAAATATAAGAAGTAGTCAAATAATTCAATTAAATTAAATTTATAAGTCATTTAATATAATAATATCATAATTATTATAATATTACAAAATTTTTGTATTTATATTATTAAAAATTTGATATATATCGATGCGTTGGCATGAGTTTTTTAACTAATATTCAACATAGTTGGTAAATAAATTTAGTTACTTAAGGAAGCTCTAAAGCAATAGAGCTTGCAATGAAATTTGTGAGGATTAGATACCATGTGTTGAAGATACTTATAAATTCAACTATATGTAAAAGACATAAACATAATCTAAGATTTCATAGATAGTTTATATAGCTTATAAAGTTATAACCTTACTAAAGGCTTGGTGGTAAGTAACATTATTGTTATAACATGTCATAATCAAATATCATCCTTATTCTATATAAAAAATATAAAAATAAAACTTTTTTAAGGTCTTTCACATTTAACTTATTGGAACTTGGAAGAATAAGAACTTTTGTATTTAATTAATCGAATGACTCAATTATTTTTTCTAATAACTTTAAAGGTAGTAATAATGCTATTAAATAATATCACAACAACTATGAGGAGATCTCATATATTTTGCTAGGCAAATACCAATGTGACAATTGATATTACGAAGATAAACCTTCAATATGATTGGGGCAATATATAAGTGTATCAAATCGATAAGCATTTTTCTGATGTAGTTTCATTCAATATTTGTAATGACTGCAAAATAATTTATGCTACTATTATTGCTTGGGTCTAACAACATATTCCAATGTGACGGAGGAAGTTGAAAGTAGCAAATTACCAAGTTATTATTTAGGTTCTGCAAAGTTACAATTTGAATTCTTTAATCCTTAATAATCAAAATTTAAATGTTCAAGCATATGTATGAAAGAATATAATAGAAAATTCTAAACTAAGAAAAGAATCTCATAGGCTTTAGCGGGAGCATACAAGGTCATACTCATGCAAAAGACAATGAAAACATAATTAAAAAAATAAATCATTAAAATATTTCAAATATTTTTGTCTTTAATTGTAAAATCATTATTATTAATATGAAATTATAGGCTATAATTTTAATATTTGAGGCCAAATTGTTATGAAGATTAGTTTGAATCTAAAAGGAAGAAAGTAACTGAACTATATTAAATTATTTGATCTTCACTAAGTTTCTTAATGTATGGTTCTTAGGTCAATTCAGTAACAAAATTTATATTAAAACATAACATTTTTTCATGGCGATGCCCTTATTAAGTTATTCAACAATAAAATTTTTGTTTAGTAAATAATATTATAGTACACTTTTATCACATTACTTTAATAGAGTTACTATTTAAGGATGCGAATGAAAAAGAATAAAACGCAGTTTAATGGGTGCTTTTTTATTAAGTTACTACTTACCAATAACAAAAAAATTCACATTTAATTTTTTAGGAGGTTAGCAAGGATGTTAAAATAACCATGAAAATTTATGAAATCACACGTGAGTCCAATGATTCTAAATGAAATTATATTAGTTTGCTTTACTAATAATTAATTATTTTATGAATCACAAATGATCACACAGCATTGCTTTTTATCTTAATGACCCTTTTTACTTCCCATAATTTAATTTTAATATTAATACTAAAGGAGAGGAGAAATCTAAATAGACAGTAACAAGTTAATAGTAAGGCCAGCCTATATTTGAGTAAATCCTAAAAACCTTGAGATCAGACCAAAAGTAACATCACTACTCTCATAATGCTTTTCTTTGAATCTATTAAATTAAAATATATTGTTAATGAACACATAGATAAATAATATAATTGATTCAAATGATGGTTCAACTCATAATGTAAAACAGTTATCATGGTTTCTTATAACATGCAATTGGGATCAAGTGAACTAAAACAAGAAAGAAACCAAAATTAATGTTAAACATTGATGTTACCAATATAGCTATCGAATTTAATATAAACAAACATGGCAAGCAAGTTGCCAAAATGGCTAAACAAGAAGAAAAAAAGGTTAAAGCTACATATCACTCTTCCCTATTAAATTTAATATAATTAAAAGTAGTTAATACATTAAATTTGCTAAAGTAACTGAAAATATTTTTACTCTGCATCTCAACCATCAATAACTTCAGTCAAAATCTTAAAAAATCAACAAAGTGTATTTACATTTATTAGAATGTTTTGCAATACAGTACTGAAAAGTCAAATAGATGAATTTTGACCTTGATGTTTGTTTTATACATGTTCACCATGTTGATGATCCTTTCTCACTTGCTTTTGGAATTGTCTAGTAAAAATATATTATTATGGATAGATTTCTTAATCTTTACATATTTGAATGGCAGATTGGTTATAAGGAATTGGTTATTTCTTTATTTTAGGCTAAAATTAAGTATAATTTATTTTGTCTATTTGTGCTCCTCACAGAACAAATAACTAGAAATTATAAAAGCAATTTTACAATTATGATGTTTTGTAGTTAGAGAATAAGGGCTATTGCTTAGCCTATCCGATTAGAGAAAGAAGAGGAAATGAGACAAAGATTGAGGTGTAAAGTATAGCCAACCAAGCTTGTGTGGGCTTACTTGCAAGTAGCCTATGATAATTTTTATTTTTTGTAATAGTATATGTGATTAAATCATTAAACCTATACATATAAGGACTTAAAATAAAATCTGAATGTGGTCGAAGGGATAAAACCTTGAAGGAGATATTGGATTAAGTTAGTTTGAAAAATATATATTTTTAAATTGTAATTAGTTAATACTTATTATTTTATATAATGAGTTAGTTAAGTAAGATTACAAAAAATTATATTAGGCCATTTGACATTGGATTAAGTTAGAATAAAAGCCCTTAAATGCTTAAAGAATAAAAAAAAAGCTCATAGATAAGCTCATGATTACATAAAAAATAAACTCCACAAAAAGTACCTATGACTGTCACAAGCCCATGGTAACTCGCAAATTTTGCATGTGGGTTTAAAGCCTATTTTACATGTTTAGATGGAAAGTTATGAAAGATTATTAGGAAGAAAAGTATTTTGATAATTATAACCAATAGTGAATAGATGCAACTAAATTAACTATTAAATGGCTTATTATAGTAGCTAACCTTTAAGATTAATAAAATCTAAACATAATCTTAATTCTAAATTTAGAAATAAAAGAAAAAAATAGAGCATAATCGGTTCTTGCAGTGTCCATATCTCATAGAATCACAAAAATTTGCAATATCTTGAATTGAGTGTTTCCATATAAAGAAATGGAATTGAAATGAAAGATAAGCTAAATCTACAACTTTAGATGAGTTAGATGCCATTCTAAAAAAATGAATAAAGATGAGTCATATGACAAACAAAGCAAGGTAATCAACAATACATCTTTCCCTTTTTCTAATCATTAAAGCCTTTGAAATATTATTATCAAATGTTCACAAAATCCAAGCTTAGATATGAATATTAGACATGGCCAAAGTTCATTATGGTAACACATATAAGTCATTTACTATTCTCATATTGACTATTGCCACTTAACTATCCTTGTAGTTTAATTTATATACAAATTAAGTATAAAAGACATTGAAGGATTTAAATTTGCTAACCTTTGGTGCTTAAAGACCCAATGTTTTAATCATAAAAATAATAATTTATTATGAACTTCAAGACCAATAAAAATAGTAAAGATAAGATTATAGAATAGCTTTGAATGCTACTTACCACTAACTTTTCAACTCTTTTAATTAATTGTCATCTTCTTTAATTACTTCTTATAAATAGAATCTAAGGATATCTTAAATGAGAAAGATAAATTATTCATAATATAGCCATGAACTAAATTCTTAAAAAATGATAGTCAAATATTAGTTTCGTTCATGATAAAACCTTAAAACTTAAAAGTGAGACAACAAACTACATCATTATTTTGGACTAGTGAGACACATTTAACCATTCTAATTACTTTATTTTGGAGCAATAACAACATAAAGGTTTGCATTGCACACCTCTTCCAAATAACATTATACAATAAAGGAATTCACTACTAAAACATTATCAATAAAATTATGCACTTTCAATTTTAGATCCAAAAGCAAATTTAAAGTATAATAATATACCTAACGACTACGTTGTACAATATAACTAAAGTATAGCATGAAAACAAAGAAGGAGTACAAAAATTACAAATAAAGCTTTTGAAGTAAAACCTAACTTTTTTTTAGCAAACCATAAATTCTAAAGTCGAAGTCTTTCCATAGTTGAAACACAAGCTAAATAAAATAATTGGAATAATATTCAAAGTAAGATTCAGGATATAATGCTAAAAATAAAAAGGAATTAATGTAGCATACTAAAAACTTGGTGTTGTATACCTTGTCTTCAACATAATTGCATCTTGGCATATTACCAAATAGAACTCCCACCGCTATCATTATAAATTACTTTGTTAAATTATTTAATTCCCAAAATATCAAAATATAAAACAATAATGAAGCTAAGTGAATTAAAAATCAAAATTTTAAAGGAAATTTTTCACAAAAGAAATTAAATAAATAAAACAAACACAATAATGGTGTTAAGTTAATTTGATTGAGGAACTTATTAGCTACATAATTTGAAGGAAAAATAATTAAATTTAATAAAATCATATAAAAATCAAAATTGAAGAATGAAAATAAGGTGAGGTAAGTATGCTAATTTGCAAAGAGTGGAGGAAGTAGATAGGCATTTCTGTTAAAGGAAGGATTGGTTGGACATGAAGGAACATATTTAAGAAGAAAATTTTCATAGAAAAAATTAAGTAAACAAAACAAACACAATAACAATGTTAGGATAATTCGATTGAGGAATTCAATGACTACACAATTTAAAGAAAAAGTGATTAAAACTAATAGAAATACACAAAAATCAAAATTAAAGAATGAAAGCGAGGTGAGGTATAAGCATACCAATTCACGGAGAACAGGGAAAGTAGACAGGTATATCTATTGAATGAGGGATTGACTAGACATGAAGGAACAAATTTAGGAAAAAGCAGTAAATCAAGTAAATTGTCCAAAGAGAAAATTGAAAATCATCTATTTTGGAGATTAACATGCAATGCCTAATAGAAGGAAGCATTATCTCCTATACTAGCAAGTGACCTGTGCGCAACTAGGAGCCAAATCACAATAATTTAACATGTGAGGGATAAAAATCACAAGAAATATATAATTAAAAGATAAGCAAAATTAAAATTATTAGCAAAAAATATTTGTAGAAGGCAACTAATTAAATATAACATTAATAACAAATAAATTATAGTAAATAATAAGTTATCTATAAAAATAAAAAATATCAATTAAATATTAAATAATACATTATAGTAAATATTTAAATTTAAATAATAGTATCAAATTTTTAAGTTTGAATTTTAAACTAAAGAATTGCCTTTCATTTCCCATTTAAAATGTATGCAACCATTTAGCTTTTCGACAGTGTTTGATAAAAAGGGAGCATCCCCATACTCAATCTTCAATGATGTTTTGTCGAACTATATGTCATGGTGATATTGCCACAAATTGTCCTAAATTACAATCTCCAGCAACTTTTCCTCACATTATAATGACCATACAAAGAAATATTAAACAACTAAAGCATCAAATTCAAGTAAAGAGGGGAAATTACAAAATAAAAAAAAAAGAGATATGAAAAAAAGTAATAGCAACCAAAGCAGGGCATTGAAACTAAAAGCAAGGCAAGAACATTAAAAAATACAGGCAAAATTAGAAACAAGGATAATGGAAAAGCATGCAAGCAAGAAGAGAAATAAAGAGCAAAGTGAGAAATAAAGTGCGTTCTATAGTTTCTTTAGCAAAATTATGGCTTTGGAACCTAGGGCAAGTGGCAAGCCATATGTTTGAGTTGCAGTGTAGAAATGCCTCACCAACACCTCTACGATTGCTGCCTTTGCTTTCTCCATATTTGAATAATGCAACATTTGCAATAACAACATCTTCAGATTCATATCGAACTTCTACTTCTTATGATGCCTTTTTGTATGCCACCTTACTGTGTCGTGGGCCATGTGTGACAATCACTCCATTAGCTCCTCCATCGTCTTTTGGCAGCCCTCTGCCAGAGAATGCCTATCCTTTGACTCCTCTTTCAACCTTTATTCCAATGGCTTTTCAACTTCAATTTCATCTTCATCTTTAGATTATTGTTAACATTTCATATAGTGCTTTACGATCAACCTCTTTAATATTCGCCAGCGCATCCAAACATTACTCTATGAATATTATCACATTTGCATACCTCAACATAAGCCCTGAACTTCCTATTGTAGACTGCGATAACAATTTCAAAACTCTATTTTTCTTTAATTTGTCACAGATACCAACGCTATGGCTATATTGGCCGAAACAACCCATTTCGTCGTCATTTGAAATTGTACAATAGTTTGGGAATTGGATTATAGCCATTTTAGTAGTAAACGATATTGGATCAAATTTAGTTTCATAATTTTGTAGAGCCAAAGAATGATCCTCTTCCAAGAGAAGGTAATTAATTGACGAGAATTTTCCTTATTCTAAACTTGGTCGCAAATTGGTTAGTGAGATTTAGTTTCATACTCTAAGTTTCAAATTTTCATAGATATAGTTGAATCTATTGAGTTAGAACTTGGAGCATTTGTGGCTCAAATGTGAGATGGTGTTGGTGGCAGCATCAAGTTCTTTAAAGTGTTCCTTATAGGGGATGCTAAGGAGGAAGGATTCATTTTTAGAATTCAAATATGTGATGCCTTTGGACTTGATGATTCTGTGTTGAAGCTTTAAGATTCCTTTGTCGGTAAGGGACTTGTGGATGGAGATAAAGCGATATATTATCTTCACGGCATCGAAAGAGAGGATTCCGAGGGTGGCCGAAGGTGTTTTATGGTGGAAGAAGAGGTGGTGGCAAGTGATGCTCGAGCATGCCGAGCTAAGGTTGTAGTCTATGATGTTCGTCCAAAAGCCACCTTTTTAGTGGCTAATATGCCTTTTCATTAGTTACAAGGACTCTTGTACAATTTCCCTTCTCCAATAATAATGCTTTATTTATCAGGATGGTTAGGATTTCAAGTTAGATATCTAACGCATGAGATTCGTCCATGTCCTTTGGGTTCCAAAACCCCAGGGGCACCTTAAACTTCGCCAAGAAATAAAAAAAGAATAAAAGGTAGCATAACATTTAAAGTGGGAAAGATATTAATATATCTAAATGAGGTAAAATAAAAAAATAGAAGTCTATCACATTATCTAATCAATAAATAAGTCAAAGAAGCAAATAAAGAAGAAAACCAATATTGAAGAGCACAAATAGAAAAAAAAGGTATTAGTGAAATTTAAGTGGGAAATTAAGCCTTAACAACATGACACATGGAAGGACATTTTACAATGATTAAGGAATTTAATAGATTCTCTAAAAAAACATTTCTATTGTAGATATTTTTATTTTTTATTAAGTTCTCCTAAATCTAATCAACATTGTGGAGTCAAAATTGTTCAGACCGGAAACTTGTTAGTACCATTTAATGTTTAGTATTCTTAAAAAAAATTAAGGAATTTACATGTGGTGCACATGATTTTTCCTTTCCCTAATTTTGATTTTAATTCAACAAGTTGTCTTCCAAGGGAAATAAATTCTTTGAAAAAAAATCAATTCCATTAAAGGGGTTGTTCTTTTCTTTGTTATGTGTGCAATGTAAATAATGAAGATCGTCTATTAGCACGTATCTTTTAACTTACATATGACAATTTCTGATATAATATGATAATTTAATACAAATATGACACACCTATTTAAATTTAGATTGACAAGTTAACCCATTTAAGAATTTATTTTAAATTTTTAAAAATTTTATTTGAGAAATAATTAATAATTTAATTATAAATAGACATATATAATAAAGATATAAAATTTTTATTTTAATAAAATAATAATAAAAATTTAAAATAATTTTTTATTAATAATTAAAAATATTTTGATAAAAATAGTGAGTAATTAAATTTAATAAATCATTTTATAATATAAATTTATTAATTAACCTATTAAATAAGTTATATAGATGACTTATTTTAATATATTTAATAAACATGTTAACCTAAATGACGGGCATTGCCATCCTTATTTTAACTTATATTTAAAATAAGGTAAATTAGAGAAATTTTTAGAACTATGACAAGTATTATATATTATATAATACAATTTAATATAATTTTTAAATATTAAATCATGAACTTTGATCTAATTTAACACTTCCAATTATTTGTTGCATTTAGTGGTTCAAACGAGTGGATCTCTACATCTTTATGTTCCCGTCCACCTTGAATCATTGATCTAATCTTTAATTAACGTGAGACCAGCAAAACTATAGGGGTTGTTTATTTGGATTGCCATATGCAATAATTGGAAGATTGCTATGCTGAATTTAAACTTACAAATAATTTGATATTTAAAAATCATTTTAAATAGTATTTATTGTTTTATTCTCCCGAATAAGAGACTTGGTAAAAAAAGATGTAAAGATAATGGGTATAAACCAAATACAAAGAAATAGTATCATATATTACGTTTTATGTACTTGAAGAAATTTTCGATAAATTAGTCCATTATTTGGAATGACTAAAAAAAATTCATTTCATTTTGAAATCAATTTCATCTTTAAATAATGCTTAGTTTGAAGCAAAAAACATTTTATTATATTTATAATTCTTATTTCAATTATATTTATGTCATTATGAAATTATTGATATTCTCAAGAATTTCATTATAATTTATTTTATTTGACTTAAAACACATATTATATTATAAGTTTTACCCTATTTCTAACTTGTATTTATCATGATGCTATTAAAATATTTTTTTAATTGAACTGCATTAAATTTTCAAAATATTCCTAACAAAAAATTTATATACAAATCACAAATAAATTATAATAATTATTTTTAACATAATTTTTAAATAATAAAATTTATTTATAAATTAATTAAAATTATTTTTATTGAAATAAAATGAAATAAATTCTAAAAATATTTGATTCCAAATGGATCTATCAAAAAATTAAGGAAAATGGATCTGGAATATCTTTTAAGAAATGTACTAGTTGAATTTCAGAGAGAGATAAATATAATTTTTTTTGAAATTGTAATTCTTAATAAAAATAATAATTCTTAAAATAAACATTATACTTTTACCTTTTTAAAATTCATAGAAGAAAAAGGATCCAAATAAGTTTAAGACTTTATAATATTAAACACGATATTGACAGATCCAGGTTTGGAAAGCGGAGACTAAAATATTGGCAAGATTTAGGAAAGCACAATAAAGCCTTTACAAAAGAGTTAGGGTCCATTTGAGAAAATTGTTTACGATTCAAGGATGATTTGAATCAAAATTAGGCAAACGAGAAATTATGTATATTGCACGTAATTTCTCTTTTGATGGAAGATAATTTAGATAGATAAAATATTAATAATTAAAAATATAGATAAATTTCAACACTAAAAATTAAAAACAAATTAAGGGAAAAAGAGAGTAAAATCAAACATTAATTTAGCTAAAATAAAATAATCGTATTTAAATATTTTGCTTAAAACTGAGGATTCCTTGTTCAAATTTATGCCTCTATTTCAAATTTTAATGATTTAGTGCATATCTATTATAATTATTAAAAATATTATAAGTTAAATAATTCATTATTATATTTATAATTTTTAAAGAACTTTGTTTAGTGCTTTTAAAATTTTAATAATTAATTATAGGTAATAATTTTAATTAGAAGATAAGTAACTTAAAATAGTTTATTTTCTAATAATGTTTTTTAATTATTTTACCTTTACTATATTTTTTAAGGATATAAATTTTAATTAGTCTTAATTTTTTATTTTAAATTTATAAATAACTTTTTAGATTTTATAATTTAATTATTTGTATTTTTAAATTAGTGATTATAAGGATAAATATAAATATAATTTTAATTACATAATATTAATTTTCATTTATGAAAAAATATTCAAATAAATATGAATATACATTAAATAAGAATGTATATAAATTAAATAATGTATATTATATATATTTTCTCTTACAAACTATAATATCAAAAATTAAAAAATTAATGAGTTTGATATAATTATAAGTATTTTATTGGTCTTTTTAATAATTTAATATTAAAATGATTATTTTATAAATAATTCATATAAGAAAATATTATATATAATTAATTATTAACTCATGTTATTAAACAGAAGTTAAATTATTCATAACGAATAATTAATTATAATTATAATAATGTAATATAAAAAATGATTGTTTTATACATCATTTATATAAAAATGATTCTATGTAATTAATTATTTACATTATCAAATAGAAGATAAATTCTGTATAATCATTTATCAATTAGAATAAGAGATAAATTATTAATAATTAATTATCAATATCAATAGTCAATAATTCTAATAATATAGGATTCCCATCCCGTTCAAAGAAAACCCTTCCATTTAAGAACGGTCCGAGATTTTTTTAATCAAAATTTTATTTTAATTTTTGAAGTATGCTGCTTATGTTGTTATTGAAGTTAGAGTAAAATCTTATTTTAATTTTTATAAAAATTAAATTAATATAAATTTTATTTCATAAATAAAATCGATGCATATAAAATACTTCCAGAAGTAAAAATGGGATTTAGTTATTTTTCTTAGTACGAGTGCTGCCGTAATACATACGCTTTGCCCGTATAGTGGTAGCGGCGGCTTAGTACGCATAGTCACCCCCATCTCGGGAGCACGAATATTCAACCTATCGCCCGGTTCTCCCAAAATTCCCTCCCGCCGATTCTCCGCCCTCATCTGCTCATCCCCAATCATCGTTCTCTCTCCATTTCCGAGAAAATTTTTACTGTTTTCTTCTTTTCCAAAGATATTATATCCCATAGTTTTCCACCAATAGTTGAATAGTTGATAATCTAAAACCCTCGTCAGTTTCTGCTTTCACTCACTTTCTGCATTAAGCTAACTGTTGTGCTCAATTTAGGGTTTCACAACCCCAATCATGCCTTCCTTAATTTCTCCAGGAAAAATTCATCGTCTAGAGATGGAGAATTTCAAGTCCTACAAGGGTTTTCAGTTAATAGGTCCTTTCTATGACTTCACTGCGATTATTGGCCCCAATGGTGCTGGGAAGTCGAATCTCATGGACGCCATTAGCTTTGTGCTCGGCGTAAGGACCGGTCAGCTACGTGGGGCTCAACTGAAGGACTTAATTTATGCATATGACGACAAGGAGAAGGAGCAGAAGGGACGCAGGGCCTTCGTTCGGTTGGTATATCAGTTGGGAAATGGAGCTGAAATGCAGTTCACGAGGACCATCACTAGTTCCGGCGGAAGCGAGTACCGGATTGACGGGGGCATTGTATCGTGGGATATCTATAATGCTAAACTGAAGTCGCTTGGAATTCTTGTCAAGGCCCGAAATTTCTTGGTGTTTCAGGTTGTGAATTTATCATTTAAAGTTTTCGGTATCGCAAGTTCATGACTTTCACGTATCTGGCTGCCTTAGGGGATTCCCCTTTTTTTTTTTTGCATTTTTCCTTGGGACATATGAGTATGATAACAAATTTTCAGTTCCTTAACATGCTGAGCATATAAATCCTGCTCGTTTGTTATGTTATTACTTCTTACTATGATTATTTTCCCGCATTTGCATTTGACTGAGAATAAATTTGTGAATAATAAGAAAAGCCAGAATTATTAATCCAGGGCCATTTAGAAATTGGAACTTTGAAATTATTATGGATTAAGTGGCATTTTTGTTTCACCCTATGTTATATTTGACAAGGCAGATTGACATGATCTCCTAGCTTTGTTCTTGGTTTGGCTAGATGATTGCAATATGAATATGACAGCTAGAGTATAAGATATTGCATGTGTTTCCTGGGATTGTGTTCAGTTTGCTGTAATATACTGCATCTGGTAGAAAAGAAATGCTAGAATATTTAGGAATCAGGCCCAATCTAGTATCCTTCTGTGGGATAGGTTTTTATTTGTAGCTTCTCTTTGGCTAAAAGCTAATGGATACTCTTGAGGGTTGAGTCTGTTACATTTGCATAGAAATTGAGCAGAATAATTGTCCTAATTTTTTTCCTTTTCTTTGAGGATTCCTTATCCTCTTATTATGTAATCTACTTTCTATTTATATTGTTTTACCTTTTATTTTATTTTATTTGCTAATGTATTTGATAAAAAAAAAATATGGCTTGAATCTAAAGCATATTGGATTGGGATTTCTTTCTATGTTTGAGAGAAGCCTCTATTTGCTCAACATTCCACATCTCATGTAGTGGCTGGGATGATTGGAATTCGTGGATGGTGGTACTTACTCATGCTGATCAATTCCCTTTCTTATATAGGGTGATGTGGAATCCATTGCCTCCAAAAATCCAAAAGAACTTACTGGCCTTCTTGAGCAGATATCGGGCTCTGATGAGCACAAGGTAGATTATGAGAAATTTGAGGAAGAAAAGGCCCTTGCAGAAGAAAAATCAGCACTTGTTTATCAGAAGAAAAAGACAATAGTTATGGAGAGAAAGCAAAAGAAAGAACAAAAGGAAGAAGCAGAGAAACATCTTCGCTTGCAGGATCAACTGGTAAGAATCTGTTTCAGTGTACCTTTGTGCTCTTATGTTGTGTGTACATTTTTATACAAGATTAGCTTCTGATTATGTGCTCTATTTATGTGAATGTTGACTTCAATCAGAGGTCTATTGGGCCTACTCTGATTTGATTAAGCTCCATTTCTTAAGTAGGCCTGGAGGAGGTCTATCTCTTTGTCTTTTTTCTCTTTAGCTGTATGAGGCAGTATTTATATGACATATTTGATGGGGTATAAATATGTGTGGGTTTGGCATTTTGGATCTTTACACGTTATGTGCACTTTTTGTTGCTTTCCATACAATCTATATATGCAAAATTAATTTGGATGTCTGTGCAAAAACTTTATGATACATTATCTCTTTGGAATCTTAAACAGACTTCTTCTGATGAAGTTCCTCAAGTATTTATTTGTTTGCTTGCAGAAATCTTTGAAGAAAGAGCATTTTTTGTGGCAGTTGTTCAATATTGAAAAAGATGTTGCTAAAACAACAGAGGATCTTGAGGATGAGAAAAAAAGTTGTGAAGGTGTCATTAAAGAACTAGAAAGTTTTGAAACTGAAGCAAGCAAAAAGAAGAAAGAACAGGCAAAATATTTGAAAGAGGTTGCACAGTGTGAAAAGAGGATTGCTGAGAGAAGGCGCAAACTTGAGAAAAATGTGAGTTTCTTTGATTCAGTTACCCTCTTTTTTGTGGCAGGGTTGCAGGGTTGTTATGGTTAATATGTAGTCTTAGCCCTAGCAATTGTGCTTTTTGCAAAATTTGATTATGCACTTACTCTTTTAATTGTTGCCTTTGTCAATGGTCCAAATAAAAATGAATATCGGAGAGTTGGACTAGTTGGAGTCTTCTAAATAGTTGTGGATAATGGATATGAGGATATTAAGGTGAATTTATGGTAGGCTTGTAGCACAAGGGATTAGAGGATTTTCTTGGAATGTGGGATCTGGTTACATATAAGATGAGAGATGACCATATTGAATAGTTCATCCATATGAATTGTAGTGATGGAAGGTGGCTCATTGCAGGATGTGAGAAAATGCTAACATGAGAATTAAAGAGAACATCAGAGATGAAATATCACGTGTAGACATGATAAGAAAAGGCATATTTGTGGAGAATGTTGGCCTGAGGCTTGCTGAGCTTGTTAATCTGTGATTTGTTTTGTTTCTGTTGAAAATCATTTAGCAATGATGTAGAGTTTCTTTTAAGAGCAAAGTAGAATTTTTAATGGCCAATTGGCCATTGACTATATGTCAGTGTGAATAATTTTTCCTATCTTTGATTCTCATCAGTTATATACTTGTATTCATTATTCACTTACTGCACATAAGGGGTTTATGGAGGTCCCCCCCCCCCCCCCCCCTTTTTAACACTCTTTCCTGGCTGCAGCAACCTGAGCTTCTGAAGTTGAAGGAGGAAATGTCTCGTATAAATTCAAAAATTAAAAAAGGGAAGAAGGAGCTTGATAGAAAAAGAGAAGAACGGAGGAAGCATGATGATGTTATAACTGAGCTACAGAGGGGCATAAAGGACCTGACAGCAAAACTGGATGATGTACATAAAAAAGGTGGTGATGTTGGTGGTCAATTGAAGTTAGATGGCAGCAACTTGGAGGAATATTTTCGAATGTAAGAATAGATTGGTTCTTTTTCAGTCAATTATTTCTTTACTTGCATTTCTTTGGAATTAACACTGAAACATACATTTTTTTAAATGTTGAGGTTGGGATTGCAGATGACCTCCTGGCTACTGTTCATGCACTATTTTATTATTAAAAATTTAGTGT
This sequence comes from Sindora glabra, assembly GCA_020226215.1. Taxonomy (NCBI): domain Eukaryota; kingdom Viridiplantae; phylum Streptophyta; class Magnoliopsida; order Fabales; family Fabaceae; genus Sindora; species Sindora glabra. The sequence goes on along the minus strand of CM035228.1, from coordinate 11,298,563 downwards.
TTATGTTATTTGGTTGTGGTAAATTTTAGAAATATTTTGCCTAAAGTTAGGATTCTTAGGGGTCAGTCAAACCTTGGATTTTGTTTCCAATGTACTGTCTCTCATATGCTAAAGTTGTTGGTTGATATATTAAAGTAAAGGGAGAGATGAGATTCAAATATTAATATTTTTTGCAGTTGTTTCTGGCTGTAGAGTACAATTCATCAGTAATTTCTCTAGTGCTTCAGTGTCCTGGTTTCCCCTGTTTCATTGATTGAAGATGGAATTGCATCTCTTCCATTCTGCAAATTTTTTTAAGTATCTGGCAGATAATGTTGCATGTATATGTTGTTTTTCTTTAGTGATGAATTGCTTGAATATAGCAGTTCGTAGTGCTATTAATTGGAACCTTCTGACTAGAAACAAAAATACTTGTGTTCAGTTGTGCATCAATTCCATCAGTACTGTCCTTCTTCCCTGTCATCTTCTCCCATTCAACGAGCCAAACATATAGATTCTGTCAATGCTATCTAGCCTGCATATAACTTTCTGTTCGTGACCTTAATAATGAAAATGTTGCCATTACAGCAAAGCGGAAGCTGGCATGAAAACTGCTAAACTTACAGATGAGAAAGAGGTTCTGGATAAGCAACAACATGCTGACACTGAAGCTCAAAAAAATTTGGAAGAAAATCTTCAACAGTTAAAGAACAGGGAGTCTGAACTAAATTTGCAAGAGGAACAGATGCAATCAAGGCTGAAAAAAATTGTTGATAGTTTTGGAAAAAAGAGAGATGAGGTTACAAACTTGAAACAACAATTGCGAGAAATGCAGGACAAACACCGAAGTTCTAGGTAAATGAACTTGTTATTTTATTCTTTTATACATTTTGTGGCCCTGACATGTCAAGTTATTTATTTATTTATTTTTTTGGGATGGGGGGAGGGGGAGTGCTCTGCCTCTTTTGCCTTGAGATATGGTAGTTACTGGTATTTATATATTTGTGGTAAATTTCTGAACCTTGAAAAAGGAAAATTCATGCTACTTTTCATCTGCAGGAAAAAATGTGAAAATTTGAAGTCAAAAATAGGTGAAATAGAAAATGAACTCCGAGAATTGAAGGCTGATAGATATGAAAATGAGAGAGATGGCAAATTGTCTAAGGCAGTGGAGACTCTGAAACGCCTGTTTCAAGGTGTCCATGGTCGCATGACTGATCTTTGTAGGCCAACACAGAAGAAGTATAATTTAGCTATTACTGTTGCCATGGGTAAATTCATGGATGCGGTTGTAGTTGAGGATGAGAAGACTGGAAAGGAATGCATCAAGGTACTGAAGTGAATTTCTCATTTGCTGTTCTGCCTGTGTTTTGCTCGTTTTTATCTTACATAAACTACTTCTTAATGTATGATTTTTTCACTGGCTACTTTAATTTTCTTTTAGAATTGACAGTTTCTGTTTACTACTGATGCTTTTGATTCCAATTCAAATACTAAAAGAAACTACTTTTCTTGCGGTGTTGTCATTTTCTTGGAGGAAGAAAGACAATAACATGGTGTGTCCTGCTTGCTGACCTGATTCATAGGAGTTTTTGGATCAATCTTAGAACTCAGTTCTAGACTGGGAAATGGTCTGGTTCATATAGATTTGTGGATCTTGGCATATAGTTTCGTCCTGCTGGGCTTACGTGGGCAGTATATGAAGAATACGTGGGTGAATGATGGGAAAAACTGTATCTAATGACACTTGTATTTGTGGGAGCCATCTTCAGCAGAAATGACAGATAAGTGAGGACCTGTTGACAGGATTTGAGTTAGTTTGTTGTTTAGGTTTAACTTTTTCATTGGATGTTTCATTTGCTGGGTTAATGGTCCAAGGAACAATTGAAGTTCATTTTTCTGGGGTATGAACTATGAAGGTTAATTTTCATATAAATGCTGTATATTGTGCTGGATTTAAGTAGGTTCTGGGAAAATAGTAGTTGCTCGCTGAAATGTAAATTATGGCAAGATATTCTGGGTGCTGAAGACTGATTATGATGCTAGAAAGAATGTCAAATTCCCTCTTTTAAGTTACACAATAAGATTCATTTGAGTTCATGTTTTTATATAATAACGAGTCACAAATACATTGATGACTTTGCTTCTCTACAGTATTTGAAAGAACAAAGGCTCCCACCTCAGACATTTATTCCTCTGCAATCGGTTCGTGTGAAGCCAATAATTGAAAGATTGCGAACATTGGGTGGTACTGCAAAATTGGTTTTTGATGTTATTCAATATCCTTTTTGACTAAGGGGAGCGCTGAAAATCCTGCCTGCAAAAATACTTAAAAGAGTTTCTGTTTTAGTTATTGCAATTATTTGTAGTTTGAGAATTTCTCTGTCTTTAGATTCCACCTTTTATGAAATAGTGCAACTCTTGGTCTTGGATATCTGCTGTGAATTGCATCTCTATTTCGACTTGGCTAGTTGAAGGTCAATATTCATTCATTAGATGTAATTGTATTTTTTTCCTCTCTCTCTTTCTGTTACTGTAATCATTCTGGAGTCTGGTTTTCTGATTTTTTTTCATTGATCAGTAAATGATATGCTTGTAATAGAACTGTAAAAAGTATTGTAAGCTTTTGAACTTAACTCGTGCAAGTTTGATCCTGCCTTGGAGAAGGCAATTCTCTTTGCTGTTGGGAATACTCTTGTTTGTGATGATCTCGAGGAGGCCAAAATTTTGAGCTGGAGTGGTGAGAGGTTCAAAGGTAATTATGGTGCCACCTTTCCGGCTGTTCTTTACTTGTTTTTTCATCTTTGCTCTGTGATGATATTACAAATTTTGCCAAATATCTTCTTTCGGCCTTTTTTGTCCTTGTAGATTTGTCAAGGGATATGAATCTCTTCTTTCATTAGTGTTGTATTTTTCTTGCTTTCATAGTTTTTCTTCTCATAGGAGCATACCTTACCCTCTTTTCCTTTATCTCACTCAATCCTTCTCAAGGATTTTCTAAAATGTCAAATTTTGCCATTGAGTCATATGCTTTCCATATGGTCTGTTCTTTGTGGACAAGGCTCAATGTTTAGTTTTTGCTTTGGCTCTGTGATATTGCACAGAATTTGAATTCTTTTTACTACTAATGTTTCTCTTTCCTTAAGATTGCCTACTGTATGCATGTGCATGTGTGAAGCACTCCTGATGTCTTTTAATACAGTTATACTCGTTGGGAAGGCAAGATATTAAACTTTTCTATGCACAATATTCAGTTGTAACTGTGGACGGGATTCTGCTTACAAAGTCTGGCACGATGACTGGTGGCACTAGTGGTGGAATGGAGGCTAGGTCAAAACAGTGGGATGACAAAAAAATTGAAGGTAGAATTGAATGTTTTTCTTTTGTTTATTTATTTAAAGTCTTTTTACCCTAAAACTAACAATGTTGTTCCCCAGCGCTTATGAAAAAGAAAGAACAATATGAATCAGAGTTGGAAGAGCTAGGATCAATAAGAGAGATGCATCTTAAGGAGTCTGAAGCATCTGGAAAAATTAGTGGACTTGAAAAGAAGATTCAGTATGCTGAGATTGAGAAGGTATTAATGAGAAGAGCAACCCATGATTAACTTTATCCACTTTGCCCTCTGATTATGCAGATTATGGGTTGTAGATCTGGTCCCTTTTTTGTCTTTTTTCTTTGGAATATATCCATGATGCTGTTTAATAGTTCTTGGAATGTATCTATATTTTTAATTAATTTGACCAGCGAAGCATTGAAGACAAGCTTTCACATTTAAGGAAAGATAAGGGAACTATCCAAGAAGAAATTGAACGTATCAGTCCAGAATTCCAAAAGGTGAAATAGAAATGATTTTACTTACTTGTTGTATCGGTAGTATATTTGTATATGTAATTGATTACTTTAGTGTTTATTCTTTGCAGTTGAACAATGCTATTGACAAGAGGAATGCAGAAATACTTAAGCTGGAGAAGAGGATCAATGAAATTACTGATCGAATATACAAAGACTTCAGCAAGTCTGTGGGGGTGGCCAATATCCGTGAGTATGAAGAAAACCAGCTTAAGGCTGCTCAAAACGTAGCAGAGGAGAGGCTAGACTTGAGCAGCCAGCTTTCTAAATTAAAATATCAGTATGTCATTTCTTCCCCTTTTGCCAATCTCTGCTGTAGTCGTTAACAACTCCATGTAGCCACCTAAATTGCATGCATACATATGTATTGACAGGCTTTACATATATGATCATCTGTGTGCATGTGGGTCATGGGTCTATTGATACAATTAACACCTGTGATCATGCAAGTTATTTGATGCTTAGGTTAAAGTGAGCACAGCAAAACAAAGTCATCAGTGTGGCTTTATATGTAGTTGGTAAGGTGAACAAAATAGCTGTAATTTTAAGTGCTCTCTTGGATCAGAAATTCTATCGTTTGTACCATTTCTATGATGGTTGGCAATGGCTGTCCTTTTGCTAATTGTCTTATCTGCATCAATACTAGTAAAACAACTTGATGTTTATGAGCACCACATATCATTGAATTCATTTAGGTGCATATTCTCTTTCAGTTGCTATAACTTTTTTCACACCTGATCCCCTCCTTGCTATTTAGGTTTCTTAGTATCTCCATGAATTCCAAAAAGGAAAGGCCAAATCAGAGATACATATTTTTTAGCTTTAAGTTTCTGGATGTCTTCGTAATTAGTTGCTCTTGAAATAATTGACTGGTAAATTTATTAATTTTTTCTTAAATTTTCTCTAGGTTGGAATATGAGAAAAATCGGGATGTGAGCTCACGAATAACAGAACTGGAATCTGCATTAAGTTCTTTAGAACATGATTTAAAACAGGTGCAAAAGAAAGAGGCTGAAGCAAAGTTGGCAGCTGAAAAAGCTACTGAAGAGATTGATCAGTTGAAAGAAGAAGCTAAAGGTATATATGGTTTGACATGATGTTGATTTGTGCTAACAGGGGAAAAGAACAGAAATATATATATATATATATATATATATATATATATATATATATATATATATATATATGTATGTATATATATATATGTATATATATGTATGTATATATATATATGTATGTATGTATGTATGTATGTATGTATTTGTGCTTGAATTTTCTGAGTAGCTACTGGCATTTGAACTTGATGGGAACATGTTTTGATTAATCTTGAGACTATCGGAGTGATTATGAATTCCCATTCCCCCCCCCTTCCCTGTTTAACCCTTGTGAATCTAATTGTTATTCAATTCTCCTATTCTTAGAGTGGAAATCAAGGGCAGAAGACTGTGAGAAGGAAATCCAAGAATGGAAGAAGCAAGCTTCTTCAGCCACAACAAGCTTATTGAAACTTACTCGGCAGATAAACTCTAAGGTTAGATTTTCAGTAATTTTATTTTCGTGTGTGCCACTTACAATCATTAATGTACATTCATTAAACACATCTTTGCTGTCTTACAGGAGGCACAGATTCAGCAGTTGATAGTGCGGAAGCAGGAAATATTAGAGAAGTGTGACTTAGAACAGATTCTCCTTCCAGTCATCTCAGATCCTATGGATATTGATTCCTTAACGCCTGGTCCAATTTTAGACTTTGATCAACTAAGTAGGACACTAAAGGATAGGAGGCATTCTGACAGGGATAAAATTGAGGTGGAGTTTAGACAAAAAATGGAAGCCTTGACATCTGAAATTGAAAGAACAGCTCCAAATTTGAAGGCATTGGACCAATATGAGGCTCTGCTTGAGAAGGAAAGAGCTGTAACTGAAGAGTTTGAAGCTGTCAGAAAGGAGGAGAAGGAAAAAGCTGATAGATTTAATTCAGTTAAGCAGAGAAGGTACAAATATTTTCTTTGCTACTACGGTTTTCCCCCGTTAATCCTTAACTCACAAGATGGAGAGATAACCAATTGTATTTAAGATGGGCGCTACTAGTCAAAGAAATAATTCCTTGCTGCATTTAGTATCAGAATACTGAGTTTTAAGCAAATGGAGTTATATGTAGTACTATGCGTGCTCATTTGACTTTAGCATTAGCTTCATTTATTCTTCTTGCTCTTGATCATAGAGCACATTCGAAAATTAAATATTTGTATTTGCTGCTGGTGCATCACATGTGCCCTTTGATGAAGTCATGTTTGTGATGAATTCAGGTATGAATTGTTCATGGACGCTTTCAACCATATATCTGGTAATATAGACAAGATTTACAAACAGCTCACAAAGAGCAACACACATCCTCTGGGTGGAACAGCGTACTTGAACTTGGAAAATGAAGACGATCCATTTTTACATGGTATCAAGTATACTGCTATGCCCCCGACAAAGCGCTTTCGTGATATGGAGCAGCTATCAGGTGGGGAGAAGACCGTTGCAGCACTTGCTTTGTTGTTTTCCATCCACAGGTACAGATTTTTTACATATAATATGCCAATGTGCGTAGATGCATGCTTGTTCACGAACTCATATCTCACATCATTGTTCTGGAACTCTCACGATCAAAGTGGAATTTTTTATACTTTATCTGACCTGGTATGGATATTGAGTTCATGCAAGGGATGGAATGGATTGGGATGAAGCAATACGGAGTTTTGATTCCATCTGTTCACTGTTGCAGTTATAAGCCTTCACCCTTTTTCATATTGGATGAGGTTGATGCTGCGTTGGACAACTTAAATGTTGCCAAAGTTGCTGGATTCATCCGTTCAAAATCTTGTGAAGGGGCAAGGACTAGCCAAGATGGTGATGGTGGCTATGGTTTTCAAAGTATTGTGATCTCACTGAAAGATAGCTTTTATGACAAAGCTGAAGCGTTGGTGGGGGTTTATAGGGATTCCGAGAGAAGGTAAACTTCCCAGAATTAATTGAAGTGTCATTTGTGCTTGTTCTCAGCGTGTTGGTATCATAGATTCTGTCGCAAATTTAACATGCCATTCAATAATTTGCTTTCTACAGCTGTTCGAGAACTCTGACATTTGACCTGACCAAATACCGGGAGTCATGAAATCCAGCTGGAGGGCTAATATGGTTAAGCCTTCTGCTATGCACAAATCTCCCTCACATTTTTCTTTATCGGCCACATCAGTTCTGCCCTCCCCCCCCCTTTTTTTTAACAATTATTGTAAATAGAACTCTTTCTCACGCCTGATGCTTTTTCTGACGCTACAAATGCAATGTTATTTAAATAGCTAGAGATCAATGAACAACTTTCTTGTTGAAATATATTTATTCATTCAGACTCTGGCTTCTCTCAAGTATCATTTTCAGATTTCTCTTGTGCTGTTTTCATGCGCATTCACCGGTGTAAAAGATGATAGTCAGCCTCAGCATTTGTGATGAAACACGCTAATATGTCCATCTAGAATCCTTTTGTTTTTAGGGTAAATAACTAAAATGGCTCGAGAAAGATAGAGATTATCATATTTCTTCGCGAGATGTGGGCACAATTCGATTTGTGCACTAATTTTTCTGGTTTTTCTAAGTTTGGGAGGATTTTGATAAATATGACATGATTTACAAATTTCAGGAGATTTAAGAAGTGTATGGTTGTGATTTTTCAATTTTTATTTTTATTTTTGTATAAGATGGAGCTAATATCTCATTTGGAGTATAAAGAAATGATTTTGTTAATTTGTAAAAACATGTCTATTTGCAGCAAATGATTTTTGGTTCAAAATACCTTTTAAGAAATGAAGTGTTAGTAATTTGATGAAGCAGTTTGGCATTGAGTTTGAGAGTATGATGATTCATGACAATTTCCTATATACTCGATTATGAAAAGAGACATACATTAAGCAATTATGATTGTCCTTCTTTTTGTTTCAAATTATTTCATTTTTGATCTGTTGTGGCTCGAAAATTGCTCCTTTTTTTCCCTTTAAGGAGAAGTATCTAATAATTTGACGGAATAGCTTGGCACTAAACTTGAAAGTATGATGGCTTATGGTAAATTTTTATATACTTAAAATTATGAAAAGAGATATATGTTAAGTGATTATAATTATTCCTCTCGTTATTTAAAATTATTCTTTTTTTTTTTTCGGACCTATTGTGCCTCAAAGATTCCTAATAAGATGTTTTAATGATTTGGTATGTGCAGGTACGTTGATGATATTCAAATATTGCTTGTGGATTTACTTGGAGTTTTTCTTTCTATTTTAAGCATGCCATGAGATAATTAAAGAAAAGTTAATATTTTCATTAAAAATAATAATTATATGTCAATTTCGGTTAGAGAGATACTAACCATGATATTGAAAGGAAATAAATCTTCATTTTTTCTGCTACTCCAGATTATTACCAAATAAAAAAAAATTCAGCAAGTCAAATACTGAAAATGCAGCAATAAAGTAAATTTATAAAGGCCAAAGAAGCAATGACACCTAAAATATAATAAATTGATACCCGAATAACATTTAAACAAACATTATCTTCTTCAATGGAAGAATGGGATAAGGCGGCTATGATGGAAATGAGACTGGCCAGAGGGAAAATAAGGCGGTAGACCTTCTACTGCCAGGTTTCAGTGGTATTCCAAACTTGGTTTTAACAATATAATGGAATAGTAAATCGAAAAAAAAAATCAACAAATAATAATTTAATTTAATTGGTTCATTTGATTAAATTAATAATTAAACCGAAAATTTTATAAATAAAAAATATATAAATTTATTAAAGAAATTATTAAGTAGTTGTAATTTATTCTATACATAGAAACTCACAATTTATATAAAATAATAAAAAATTAAAAAGCAAAATAATAAAATTTTAATTAATTAATTATTAAATTGATTTTTTTAATTACATATGAATTTATTGAGCCAATCCAATCCAAAAAAAGAAGTCCAAAAGCCAAAAAAAAAAAAAAAAGCTAAAAAAAAGATCAATTTTTTAAATTTTCTTAATTTTTGTAGGCTCATGCCAATTTAGGCCGGTTCAAATTGGTTCAACCGCTAAAATGGTACTTTAAGTCAACTCGAACTAAAAAATACAACAATTAAGGAGTGGATCAATGACATTATTCCATCTAGTTCGATTTTTAAAATGCTGCTTTGAAGTATTTGATTGTATTTCTTTCAGTTTTTTTTTCTCCATGAATTAGATGGTATACACAATGAATATTTGTGGAAATGCCATAATTTTATTTTTATTAGAAGGCCACGGTAGAAATTAAGGAAAAAAATTTAATGCATCCAATTTAGTTACAAGGAGGAGAGGTAGATATATATTTTATTAAATAAAAAAGAATTATCTGTATTTAGATTAAATATTAAGAAAGGTGTGTGTAATCTACTCTAAAAAATATTATATGCATCAAAAATAAAATTTAAAATTAGATTTTGAGTAAAAATTAAGTATGTCATTTAAATATCAAATGATAGAATAAATTTATAAAATATAATTTAATGGTCATAAAAAATTCTAAATTCACCTTTCATATATGGTGAATTCTAAGGTGCCCCTAGGGTTTAGTATCCGGGGTAATGTGGCAAAATACAGGCCATTGAATGAGATTACTAAATCATTATCAAAATTTTTGTAATCTCATCCAGTGACCTGTATTTTGCCACATCACCTTGGGTACCAAACTTCTAGAGGCACCTTAACAAGCACTTTCATATATATATCATACTCCGTTAAGATTATGATACCTTGAACAAGGTATTAATATATTAAACAAGTATTGTGGTGATGTCCATATATTTTGACAGACTGCTTTAAAATTTTGGCCATAAATTTTGCTAAGTAAAGAAGCCCCTATGTGAATTTTGGGCTGGGGTTTAATTGTTGATCTTATAGCTATATTCTGTTGGGCTTCTTTTTTCAAATGTGAATGGATGGATGATTGACAACACTACTTAAAAAAAAAATGTCAACACTTTGATCCTTTTTCAACAGCGGTGTTTTCAGTGGACAAAGACTTTCTTAATATATATATATATATATATATAAAATCAAATTAAGTTATTACGTAGATAATTTATAGCCTATAATATGTAGTAAAACACTTAAATTGTTTAAAATTAATTGGTATATTTTACATCAAGTTTTAAGTAAAAGATGGCAAAATTTGTATTTAATAAATTGACTCCAACCATCATTAATTTATTACTTATTAACACTTGTAATAATTGTACATTCACAGTCTTGTTACTACCATTGTAGTACATTCTTAGGAAGGATTATTTTTATGCAATTTAATTAAGCATTTGAATATGTTTTTTTTAATAGTAAGAATAGTAGTATATCCTAAAAAATGAGTGTATAAATTAGGTCATAAACAAATCACTTGTGGAACTATCTGATCGAATCGATCCCAATTTTGAAGTAAACTCTAGTTTTAAGTACATCTATTTCACTTTGATAGTTGGGATACTATTCAACTTGTTGAATCTATTAGATTAATTTATACTTTAGCTTAAAAATGCATAAAATATGAAATTAATATTTTTTTTATGATAGTAGAAATGTTAATCTGTTTAGGACATGAATATAATTTCATAAATTCAAAATTTTTATATATGAAATTTCAATTAATTCGACACATGGTTGCAAAATTGATAAATAAGTTATTTATCAATCAACTTCTATATAAATTTTTTATGTGTAATAAGTTGTGACATTGATAGGTGTGGCTGTGCAAATATCTCCACCTAATTCTTTTACTTATTAATATTTATTTGTAATAGTTTTAAATAATTCATTTAAAAAGATTAAATAATATGTGTCCCATAGAATTTTAATATATAATCCTTGATATTAACAATTTCTTATAGTGCTAAGAACTTTTAGTTTAAGTGATACTCGATATCTTTGAAAAGTTTTATATTTTCTATTATATTTAAAGTTTGATCGTTGATTTTTGTATATGTCTAGTAATTTAAATATTTTTCTATTAAAAAAAAGAGTTTCTTATAATGTAAGCATATATAATAAGAGATATTTTTATCTTATTAAATTTGCACAAATTATTAGTTTTGGTGGAAAAATCTTTTATCCTCATTGAAATATTAATTTTTTAATTGTTCAAGTCATAATTCACTTAATATATGTAAGAGCAAGAGTTTGAACTCACGATGCGAAGGAAATAAAACTCTCAAGATAATATTAACTGTTACTCCATTATTAAGAATGCCAGTAATTGAAATATTGATTATCAAAATAATTTCTGGCTAATTGATACTCGGCCATGAATTATCAGATGGAAGGATATAACTTTTTTAATTAGAAAATGTGATTATTTTTAAAGGATAATGTTACTTTCATTGAAAATAAATTAGGGAAAAATTCATGTAAAAAAATTAGAGAAAAAAACCTCACCTTTAAGGGTAAATTTGTATTGCATAATCATATTATATTACCTAACAAACTAGGAAATAATTTTAATGAATAGCGAAAATTATTGTTACCATTTGTCGGTGTCAATACTAAAGTTATAATTGGTATATATTTCAATTATATATTTCAATAATTGATTTCATTATCAACACGATTTTGGATTTGGGCCTATTAACCAATGGCTGATGATGCCCAAACCAATTTGACGATGGGCAGCTTTTGCAATTCAAAGAAATTGCAAAAATACATAATTAGCAGCAAGTTGAACAATAAAAAAGGTCATAATAAATATAAATGGTGATTAGTTTAAGTTGTTGGAAATTTAATGTTTTTAAATAGGACAAAATACATGTAACTTCTCGGAGTATGACTTTATATCAAATAATTCTCCTAAACTTTCAAATCTTATAAATAAGCTCATGGAACTTTTTAAAATATGAAAATGCTAGTTTTAAATAATTAGGTAAAGAAATTATTGTTATCATATTTTACTTATTGATGGTTAAAAATTACCACTATTTTTTTTAATTTACTGGTGGTTTTAAATTGTTGCTAGGTGAAAAAAGGATGGTGAAGGTTTATAACTATCATTAAGTAATATAGAAGTGCTGCTAAATTATTCTGTCTATTTCTATATTTTTTCATATTTTAGAGAAGTTTGAAGGAACTATTTGTAAAATTTGAAAATTTAAGGAAGTCATTTGATACAAAGTCATATTTCAAGAGGTTATGTATTTTACCTTTTTAAATAAAATTTTAAAATTAGATTTTATTAATAAGAAAAATTATTATTTAGAGAGATTTACTCTTTAAAAAAGATTCAACTCGATTTAAATTTAAATTAATTAAAAATTTAATATAATTTATTGAATGCCGAAATGATTCAAATTAATAAAAAAAAGGCACAACAAATTCACTAATGCCATGTATCCAATTTTTATTTGCTGTTTAATAAAGTTATTCATACCTTCCATGTGGAGGACTCACCATACTATTTTTTAAAAAATAATTTAAGTGGACAGATAAAAAAAAAAAAAAAAAAACTCTGCTCCCGGAGTACTCGTTCAATTGGTTCTCATGCTGGTAAGAAAGGAATTGTATTTCATTAATGCTGGCACCATTTTTTCCCCCTTTCTTTCTGCGAAGGAAAACACTAATGATATATGTATAGAATATAATATTTGAAATTAAAATTTAAATATATATACAAATAATATTTAAAATTAATTTTAAATATAAATAAAAAATTATTAAATGATAAAAAATTTATAAAATTTAATTTAATAAATATAAAATATTCAAATTTTAAAATTTGATTCCACCGTCGATAGTATTCGAAGAAAAGTGGTGTCATCGGCTGAGACATCACCTTAGGCCGCCACATGTACATACGACAATATCTCAGGCGTCAGTCACCGAACAGTTGAGAAATATGGTTTGCGATCCATAGCCACTCAAAATTCCCACCAGCATTACATCATATATGCAATTTTGCAATGAAAACCGAAGGATTCACGACCCTGCCTCTCCCATCCATCAAATTCAAGTCCATCTTGGGTCCAATTTTCCGGCGAATCCTTGCCGGAATATATTATCAACGTTGGACCTCTCAGCAATGGTGGTTGTGAATGTGAACCACGAATGCAATGAATATGATGCCATGGAAGCAGTTTTTGTAGAAAATGACAAGATCCGGAAGCACCAAGAATCTTTTGAGAAGGAAAATATTCCGGAAGAAGGTCAAGATTCTGATGATGAATATCTTGAATTCACAACCCAAGATGTGAACCAAAGGAGGGAAAATATCCCGGAGGAAGACCGAGATTCCGATCCCGAATATCTTGAGTTGACATCTGAAGACCAAGATTCCGATCATGAATCTCTTGGACTCACAACCCAAGATGTGAACCAAGAGAGGAAAAACATTCCGGAAGAAGATCAAGATTCTGATCATGAACGTCTTGAATTCACAACCCAAGATGAGAACCTGATTCCCGTTGAGATCAAGAACATGGAAAATAGACAGGTGTTGCTGGAATTTCGATCCCGGGTTGAAGATGCAATTCTTGGCAACAATTTGTTAGGAGAACAAAATAATACAACTCCAACCACAGGAAGCTTCCAGGCCAAGGAACAGCTCAGGGAGATCACTCTCTGGGGTATTCCCTTGTTGCCCAGTAAAGGCCATCAAGGTACTGATGTTGTTTTGATGAGATTCTTGAAAGCCAATGATTTTAGGGTTGATGAAGCTTTTGAAATGCTGGAAAAGACATTGAAATGGAGAAGAGAAAACAACATTGATGGAATTCTTGATGAGGATTTTGGTTCTGCATTTGGAAAGGCTGTTTACCTGAAAAGCAGGGACAAAGAGGGCCGTCCCATTTGTTTCAATGTTTTAGGGGCTTTCAAAGACAAGCATATGTACCAGAAAACTTTCGGGACTGAAGAGAAAAGAAAGAAATTCGTAAGGTGGACGATTCAATTAATCGAAAGGGGCTTAAAGAAGTTAAATTTCATAGAAGGAGAAGTTGAATCTATGCTTGAGATTTTTGATTTAAAGCATACACCAAAGCATGGAGTGAAAGAGCTCCGTTCAGTTTTCAGGGAAAATTCAATTCTGATTCAGAATTACTATCCTGACATTATTCACAGAATTGTTAGTATAAATTTAATTATTCACCAATGATTAGAATTCTATTACATCTTAGAAAGAAAACAGGTAATTTCCTGATTTTTTTCAATTTCCTTATCTTTTTGTTATGCAGATAGTAATAAATGCTCCATTTTGGTTCTACACATCTAAAGTGATATCCTCGAGGTTCATGAACCAGAGAAGCAAGAATGAGGTCATATTTGCAAGAACAGCAAGGGCCACACAAACGCTCCTCAAGTGAGCATACTCAGGACTAATGATTCTTTCCCTTGTTCTTTTAGGTGTTTGTTCATTTATTGCTAACTCTTTCATCCTACTTTTCTTGATAATTCTGAAAGGTTTATAACTCCAGAATGTCTGCCAGTTGAATATGGTGGTCTCAGGAGAGATAAGGATGATGATTTCTCACATATTGATGAGGTTTCAGAACTTAAAATCAAAGGAAATGCCATTTCTAGGGTTGAACTTCCCGTCAATGAGGTACGGAATACAATAATTTTATTCTTTTGTGTAGTAAGGGTCTTTTTCTTTCTTTCCTTTTTCCCTTGAAAAACATGGAATCAGCCTCATTTACTAGCGTCTATAGTTATAAAATAATATGATTATAGGAAAAATATTTTATTTATTTCTTGTTAAACGGAGTATAGGAAGAAAAAATAATATTCTCTATCTTAAAAAGAAAATTAAATTATTTTTATTTACGATATATTATTTTTTTGATCTTAAGTTATATAAATGATTTGAAACTCCTTTAATTGTATCCAAATAGATGAGATTTTCTTATAGAAATATCTTTCATAACAACAAACGGAATTGCATACATTCTTTTCTGTGATTTATGCGTTTATATTTACTATAACGTATTTTGATTTGATTATTTGTTTTATCAGTCTGGAGTAACAATGATTTGGGATGTGACTGTGGTGGGATGGGAAGTGGCTTACAAGGAAGAGTTTGTTCCAGATGATGAAGGATCATATACTGTGTTGCTGGAGAATCAGAAGAAGATGGGTGAGAGCATTAGAAACTCCTTTTACATTAATGAACCAGGAAAGATAGTCATAACAGTTGAAAATGAGAGCCACAAGAAGAAGCAGATGTTCTATAGATCTAAAGCTGTACCCACCGTTCCCATGTACATGATCTTCGAATAATATGAATTGCCTTCAGAAACAGTCAAGGGAGAGAGAGAGATTTAATTTTGTGTACCACCTAGTTGAAAGGTAATTTATATGGTTTTAGTTCATCCTTTGTCCAATATGCACAGCAACGTGTAACTTTTCAGGTAGAATTGAATATACGCTGTAATTAGTAGAATTATAATTATAAATAAATATAAACATATATTTTTACATGATAAAACTATGAAAAATTGTGGTTGCTGAACCATATAATAATAATAATAATAATAATAATAATAATAATAATAATAATAATAATAATAATAATAATAATAATAATATAAGTAGAATAGTAATCTGATTTAATCTTATAGTTGAACTTTAAAGTAAACTTTTTTTTTTTTTTAAAAAAAGAGTGAGTCTTTTCAACTACACATATAAGTTATTGTATATTTCTTAATCCACATTTAATTAGTAAAATTATTACACCTTTAATAGAGTGAATGAGATCTACACTAAAATTTATTATTTTTTTTAATGAGAGAATAGGAATAATAAAATGTAGAAATAATAATATTTATCATTTGTGTCATAATCCTCCTGAATTGTGATTAGTGTGGATCTTGACAACTTGGTTCTCACCAGCCAAACTTAAACTTACTTAGGATATCAAACACATGATTTATAAAATATAATTTTTTGTATAAAGTTCAAAACATTTACAAGTAGATGTATATTTATCCAAATTATCATAGTAGGGTAGTTAAATCTACTTACTTACCCTTGAATAGATACAGAGTATCCCCATCTTTCAAAATCTAGCTACATACTATAAGGTTTAGGAAAGTATTCCTATATACAAATAAAATAATTTTTTGTTGCCATGTACAAAATAAGTGTGGAGGATTTTATTCCTACTACGATGGTGGAGGAGCTTTTGTAGTAATATCTATAAATTTAAATGAATAAAAGAGTAAATCTAAAATTCAGCAATTAAATAACTTACTTAAAATTAAATAGTAGAAGGATCCTTATAACATCCTTATTGCTTAGATGATTCTTAACTACATAAGGGATACTATTGTATACATAATTCTAAATAAACAACCATATTCCCTTTTTAGGGATCAATATTAAAAAATAAGAATAGAAAAAATAATTAAATTTTAGTAACTTTTAGTTAATCTTATCCTTTCACAAATCCAATCTTATTATTCTAGGATTTGTCTTATTCTTTCACAATTGCTTTCTGGATTCGATTTTATATCATACATCATTGATTTCATCTTTCTTTTTCATAATTTTCAACATAGCAAGATCCCATATTGGTTCATAATCCATTTGCCCATAATTCACTAATTTATCAACACACACAATCTTAAATCCATAATTTACCATAAAGCAAGCATCTACACTCATATTTTAACCATAGACAAGAAGAAACTCCTTGCATAACAAGAGTTTGCATCATTTAATCATCATATTCCTAACATTCATCATTCTATCCTCTTTTAACACAAAACTACACAAAATTAAACTAGTTCAGGTAAATTATTTACTTGCCTAAGTATGAAAGAGATGATGAAGGTTTATAATTGCTTTTAACTTTCCTTATTCAATACATATTCTAGAATTTAAAGATGAAGTGCTCAAAATTCATAATTTCTCCATCGAAAATAAAATTCCAAGAAATAATTAACCAAAGCCTTAAATTTAAAGGAGTTACCTTTTTTTAGTTAGAATTTGTTGATGGTTACTTGAATCAATTTACTTGATGTTGCTAGCTTAATCGGGAAAAGAAGAAAAGTGGAAGAACATAAGACATGGAAAATATGGGTTATTGGAAATTAGGAGATTGAGTTATAAGGGTGTTTAGGTTATTAAGGGCATCATGAGGAACAGAGGGTAGGTTAATAGTAAAATTGGAAAAAGCTATCCTCAATCTCCTCTACGTGCACTTTCTTAATTTTAACTACTCAATAGCCTTTAAATATTTTATTTCTTTCTACTTTTACTAATTATCTCATATTCCACTACAAAATTTTATTATTTTCTATAAAATTCTCATTCTAAAAATAGTTATAATAACCAAACAATTAACCTTACACATAAATATTTTTCTTTTTTAATTTTTTTTAAGGAGTGTAATAATTTGTTAGCCTAAATTATATATATATTACTAAATGCAAGGGATTTAATCTTAAAAAAAAGAGAGAAATTATATAGAAATAACTCTAAAGGTATGAACCTCACAAACATTAGCTTAAGTTAATAGGCTAAGGTTTAGGAGAGGCTGATGGAGGACTATTAATCCTAAACCTTGAAAGATGATATAAAAAGTAACTAATTAACATACATATTACCTTCTTTGTATGTAAGAGCAACTTTAGTAGTCTTTATGCTTTCAAATTCCTATTATTCACATTACTTAAAGTGTTTACAAAAGCTTTAGAGTCAAAATGTAAAATGACATTTCTAGAACCCATTTCCTAGGCTAAAGATAATCGTTTTAGTGCACCTTAAACTTTAACATGGAAAACATTACACTAGACTAGATTTTAAACAAAATTGGTTATCCATTGTCTAAACCTATCCTACAATAAGTCTCTACATCCAGCCTTTAAAGAATTAGCTTTGATAACTTTATCACAATTAATTTTCACCTAGTTCAACTTAGGCATATTCTAACCTATAAAAATATTTTGAGACATTTTCCTAACTTTTTGAGAAATGAAAACATCATTAGATATCAAAATATCCCTCATATAACTATTAATTTGTAAGACATGATTGTTGGGAGAGAAAAATCTAGTTGGACTAATATTTTGTTTTGCTAAAACCAGATAAACCAAATTGTTAACCACCAAATAATCAACTAGTTTTGGATCTCACCATAGGTGAACGAGTTCTTAAGGTTACCTTAAACCCATTCTAGCAAGCTAGTTATGTAAAACATGTTTCTATATCATCTTTTGTGAAGAAAGTTCCAAATACTATCTATTGCTTTATAATTTTGTAAGGCATGAAGATGATCTTCCATCACATTCTTACACTAGCAATAGTACGAGTTGCTTATCTTCCACTTTCCTTTTTCCTTATTTATGAGGAGACCTTTGTTACATATCCTCCATAAAAAAGAATTATTTTTTATAGCCTATTCCATTTCCAAACAAATTTCCAAATTATATTTTAAGCAATAACCAGAACTTCAACTAGTGCATTATAAGCACTTTGAATAGAGAAAGCTTTAGTATTACTTTATTGCTATACTCTTTCTTTAAGAGCCACTAAAGAGTTTAGTAGTAAAGAAGCATGAGAGCTGCCTAAAATATTCTAAGGAAGCAAACTAGAAAGTAAGATTATGTTCCATTTTCTTATTTAAGTCATTGCTTGAGCAATAGAAATATTATCCTAGCCTTTAGGGATAGAATTCAATAGAAAATCTTCGAGGTGAAAATCATCAAAGCAAATTACATATTAGATGCTGATAGTGCTTTTATCACCAACATAATATACCATTCCTTCAATATAGTGATGCCATAATTTATAAAAGCTTTTCTATAGTAGAGTGTTACTAGGTTAAGTAGAAATCATAATTGACCACTCATCATTCCTAGCATACTTGCTATGTAAAACTTTTGCCCAAAGATCATTGCATCCTATATGTAAACTCCATATTAACTTTAAGAGACAAGCCTCATTCATATTTTTTTATATGTTATCTATAACCTAGAACACCATACTTTCTTTCTTGACATATCTTTAACTTGGTTATCATGTGAAAATTTCTATTATCTTCATTATGAATCCATACAAAAGATCTTTTATATTTTTTATATTGTATTAAGGATAAAATTCAGGATACTTGCCATTGGCATTGAATAAGTTAGAATTAACTAAATGATTAACTTTTCTACTTGTTATAAAAAGACATTTGATCTTCCATCTTGCTAAATGATTCTACATTTTTTGAATATAGGCACCTCTTGTAATTTTTTTTGTGAACCAAAGGAGCTTTAAAATACATATTGAGATCTAATGAGGGATTAAAACCACTTTTTGAGATAATATTATCTTTGATATTAGTTCTTATATTTTTAGAAAAATGATATTTATTTTATTTTTATTAATTTTTTAACCAGATAAATGATAGAAAGCATCCAAACATTTAATAATGACTTCAATCCAAGCCTCAAAAACTTCCTTAAATAAAAGTAAATCATATATAAACATAAAGTGAGATATAAAGGGTCTATACCTACTAGACCTCGTAGGTATCCACTCCTTATTATCCTTAACATCACAAATAATATGAGACAATTTATCCTTATAATGAACAAAGGTATGGAGCGAAAGGGGATTTTCTTACCTTTGGTAGGTTTAAACTTTTCCATTTTATTTTCATTCAATAAAACATTAAAAGAGGCCAAAGTAATGCAATTCATAATAAGATCCATAAGTCTTATAGTAAGGTTAATTTTCAAGAGAGTATCTATGATGAAATCCCAATTAAGGTGATCATAGGCTTTATCAAGATCCATTTTAATTGCGAAGAAGCCTTTTTTACTTTTCATTTTCTGTATAAAATGAATAATTTTCTAAGTAATAAAAATATTATGCTTAATTCATCTGTTAGGGATAAAACTTGCTTGATACGGAGACACTAGATTAAATAGTAAAGGTGTTAATTTGTTCACAATGAGCTTTATAATACATTTATGAAGAACATTGCACATGAAGATATGTTAGAATTGATTAATGAATTCTTGTTTATCTGCTTTAGGGATTAGGCATAAAGGCATCTTATTTATTAACTCAATATTTTGACCCTGGGCACTTTTTTAATAAAATTATACACATAATTGTTATGATAAAATATAGTTAAGAAATCATCTTTTGTCAAAGCTGTTAGCTCTAATAGCTAATTATAGGATGATTGTATTTGTATCCATTGTATTATGTTTTCCTTATAGGCATTTTGGTCTGTATAATGATATTGATGCATGCCGTAACATATCAAAATTCAATATTACCGGTTTCATAAAGATTTTGCATGAAGGGTGACAAACCTTTAATGATCTATTTGATATTACCCTTGCTTAATGATTTGCTAACAAAGAAAATGCAAATAAAATATAGATAGAATGCAGAAACAAAACAAAGTAAGATGCAAATAAAAATGAAACAAGATAGCATGCAAAAAAGCAAATAAGATGCAATTGATAGAAACATAATGCAATTAGGGGTTGAATCAAAATTAAATAGAACTAATAAAAATAGAATACAAAAGCAATATAAAAAAATTTAATATAGTAAAACAATTGATTCAAGGATTTGAGAGCTTTTAGTATGTATTAATCATAAATCAAATATATTTGATAATTCTAATTAATTTTTCAATTTTGAATTATCGAAAATCCTTGTAATAATTCATGAATCCTATACTAGATGCTTATTTAGAATTTGATCAATTAAAATTCATAGAATTAAGCAATCACTATAATCTATAAAATAAGATCAAAATTAATTTTAAAATAGAATTCAACTAAATCAAAGATTAAACCACCTTTAATTTGATATCTCAATACTTTATTCCCATGTGAAAAATTATGATTAGTTAACTATAATTCAATACAAAAATAGATAAACATAAAAAATCACAAAATTAAACACAAATTATACCAAATCAGCATTTAACTTTTGCATTTCAAGCAATTAGCATAGAGAATAAGAGAAAGAAACAATTAATTAGAAGAAGTTAACATTAAATATTAGGATCTCATAATTCAAATAGAAATGAGTCTTAAAATCTTTGAATTAACTAGAAATTTAGCCTTTTATGACTGAAAAAGAAGATACTTGGACAAAAGAGGAAAGCTATTTGGTATTTTTGTTGAATTGTGTAGAAGTATTTTTGCCTTTGGAGACGCAACCTTATATTTGATTTGCTATCCTCTAAAACTTAATGGCCCTAAATCATATACCTTCTAGGGATACAAAGAATAAGGCCTTACTAATTTTAGAAGCCTAGATTCTAGTTTAGTAAATAATGCAATATAAGAGTTGTTATAATGAAATTTTATGGATTTGACTTTTACTTAATATAAGACTATTAAAATTATATAGTTTCACTAAATTTAAAAATATAAAAGTTGTAAGGTCAGGTCTTAGAAAACTTTAGGCATTAGTTTCACTTTGATTGGACTTATGAAGCTATAGATATGACTTAAAAACTAAAACTTGCTTAACTTGAATAAAATAGGGCTTTAAATCCTTAACTAAATTAAACTTTCTAGATGTCTGAATTAGACTTGAACAAAAATATAAAAATTGTATAACTTTCTTTAAGCTTTTCAATGATACAAAGATCACCCTAATTTGATATTCAAAAATCAAGATATAGCAAAAAATCTAAAATAGTTTAAAAATCTAAGATTAACCAAATAATTTCAAATCATTGTAAAACTAAACCCAAATTACAAAATAAAGCTAATTATATAAAATTAAACATATATAACATACTAAGAAGCATGAAATGAGAGGAAATAATATAGATAAAATCTTACACATTAGTTATATCTATATTATATAAGTAAATATGATATTATCTCTAAAATAATTTATATTATTCCTAAAATGTCGTTAATTAAATATTATTGTAAATTAGGATAACAATAATATATCGATATTAGTATGTATATTAATTAATAACCATGATTTTGATTGAGATATTAAGTTAGCTTATGGTACATGTTAAAGAACAAATATACTAGATTGACCCACCATAAGAATGCTACGTGGATCACTATGTGAATATTATAAGTAGTTCTTACAGTGATAATAATGTATGTGATTTTTTAACTTGAAGTAGTTGTAATTCTTTACATGAGGAGTCATGTACTTTGATATTATCTAATGTCACCTATAATAGGGTTGACTTAAAAGATGGTGATTGGGTATACCACGAATCATATGGAGGGTGCAAATAATTTAGATGGAATTTTGTCCTTTTTATGTAGGAGGAATGATATCTATAAGTTCCTTAATTGAGTGAGACTACGAAATGTATGGTCATGCTTAGATAAATAGATATGTGATATTAATTCATTTATTTTAGTTAGTTTGCTTAAGAATCAAGAAATACATAGATTGAATTACAACACATTCCATGCCTTAAGTTTAATTTAGATTTCCAAGATAAAAAGGACTAAACTATATAGAATATTAGTCACAAAAGGTTAAGTTGAATCATTGACATTCTTATTACTTAAGTTGTAGTGATATATTATAAGATACTACTTACTATATATGATATTAAAATAAGATTTTAAGATAACTATCAATATGATGAGAACCTATAGGGTCACAAACAAAGAACATGTTAAATATTAGGATTATAGTGTAATTAGGAACTCGTAGTTAGACTAAAAGTCTTAACTAGAATAGATCTAATATGATTAGGCTTCACTAAATGATAGCACAATATGATTAGATTATACTTAGGAATACTAATTATGGGCTAATTATTAACTAGAGTTATATTTGAGCCTATTTAGTAATCAAAGCCTAGTTATCTCTTTTTTTTAAGGTAGTTCTAGTTAAAAATAAAAAAGGAACTTTATCTATAAGATAAAATAAATTAGATAGATAGTAATATATAATTAATATTAATTGAATTCTTTCAAAATGAAATATCTAGCCAAGATATTAATTTTTTAAATGGGGAATATCTAGCCAAGATATTGCTCATATAATTTGATAAATATTTAACTAGGATTAAAAAAAATACTTATGGTGATCTTTTATGAGATAGAAAGAATTGTAAGGTTTTTAATACATTGATCCATAATAAAAAAAAGGTTCCACAATTAACATTGTGCTGAAAGAAAAAAAGATTCCATCCATTAGATTGAAGTATTTGATTACTCATGTAGATACTATAAAGATGTTGCCCTTTTAGATGATATTTATTATTTATGATAGTCCTATTTGTGTATTTATGATCATTTTGTTTGTGCATTCATAATTAGATCTAATCATGATTAGATCATTCAAATGCTAGTGATTGGATTATTCATCGGAAAGCAGAAGCAAATTCTTCTATAGGAGATCAGTTTCATGCAACAAAAGTACAAATAGTAACACTAGTTTATAATTCTTTCATTTAGATTCTTGGTGGGTTTTGGTATAATTTTTTTATTTTTCTATTGTGCCATTTAATCCAAAACTTAATAGGAGCCTTATCATTCCTAATAGAAAAAATAGCCTTTTGAATCTCAGCATTAGATAATAGAGCTAATAAAATCTCATTTTGCAAGTCAGTAAGGTTTGGGTATTACATTTTTAGTATTAATAATTGGCTTATTCATTTCTTCTTGATGGAACAGACAATATAAAAGTCATTAATCATAAATAACAACTCTTCTAGTTTGTCCACTTAAGAGCCGTCGATATTTTTTAGCAAGGTAATTCTATTCTTATTTTATCTGGTAATGATTTTTGTATGGTAATAACTTGCATTCCTCTCTCCTTTATCTAACCACTTAGATTTGGACTCTTGATGCCATAGTGTCTTTTTCTATTGTAAGATTTTGGATAGCTCATTTTGTAGTTCATTTTCTAGCTTAGTAAGGAAAAGATTAGTTTGCTTTTCTTATGAGCGTTGATTACCCTTAATTCTAGCCAGAAGCTCATTCTTTCTCTTTCTAATATAGCTAATAACATTTTTGTTCCAATCAACAATGGTAGGAGTGAAATCCTTTAACACCATTATAATATCCTTATCCTTTTTCCATAAGGATGTGAGAAAATTTTTAAAATTCAATTCCATACAACTTCAAATTTGAAAGGGTAAGAAGACATGTCAATTACACCTCTATGAACATTAATAATAATTACGTGATAGTTATAAAAAACTCTGGGTAACACTTTAACAAAAGCTTTAGGAAAGTGGAGCCATCAATTAGTATTACAAAAGACACGATCTAAAGTCTGTCATAATTACCCATAATTAAACCTTTCTAAGTAAATTTGCCCCATTCATATCAAGCTCCATTAAATGATAATCAATAATTCTCTCATAAAAATTTAAGGTCTATACAAATTAAATAGGGCACCTCATTTTTTATTATCAAGCTCTCTAATATCATTAAAATCATTGGCAATTAGCCATGACTTTTCCATCCAATGATTAATTTCATGTAATTCTCACTAAAGTATAGACTTCATCTCACTAGCCAAACTAGCATAGGTAGTAGTGAAAAACCAATCACTTCCATTAGCAGAAATAATTTTCAAATGCATGAATTGAAAATTTTCTAGTAAGATAACAACATTTACTTTTTGACTTTTCCACCTAAGCTAAATATGCCACTAATGCCTATCACCTGAAATTAAATGCTAACTATCAAAACTAGCATCTTAGATAATATTTGCTCCTCTGTTAACATTAATCCTAGTTTCCAATAAAACAAGAATATCCAAAACATAACTAACCATTATTGTCATAATATAAGACATAAAATCCTTATGCCTAGCTCCTCTATGATTCCAAAGAATAATTTTGTTCAATATATAAAATAATTTGAAAATTAAGGACAATACCTAATTGAAGATCTATGCCTAAAGGCCTATTATTTTGCTCAAAATGCATTACATTGCTTGTAGCATTTTTTTGTAGGTGCTTTCCTTATCAAAACTTTTTAGCTTAACCTTATCAATATCCAATGATTTTACGTTAATTATTTAGTTAATTCCCATTATGTAATGCTCCTCCTTGCCCTTATGACAAGTTTCTAATGAAACAACACCATTGGATGTCTTTGGAACATAAGCTTGTTGGGATGAATATAATTGGTTTTTCTTAGGTATAAAAACTGTACTTGCATTTTCTTGAGAGGAGCACTTTGGTTATGTATGGTATTATACATGTTTACATCTACGTTCTCCTTTCCTAGCCATATAAGCCAAGAAATGTGACGATTCTTGTTATCGACAACATTAATATATATTGCCTTCATGATGGTTAATTTTCATTATATAATGCTTTACCTTATCCACATGATGAATTTCTAATGAAATAACACCATTAACACCATTAGGTGTCTCCAAAACATAAGCTTGCTGGGATGAAAATAATTAGTTATTCTTAGGTATGAAAACTGTACTTGTATTCTCTTAAGAAGAAGGACTTTGCTTATGCATGGTATTATACATATTTACATCTATGTTCTCCTTCTTTAGCCATACAAGCCAAGGTATGTAAGGATTCTTATTATTAACAACATTAATGTATATTACCTTGCATTTGTGATAAAACCTTTCTTCTATTAGCAATATAACCTCTTTCAATACCACTATAGGCCACAACTTGTATTGTGTTCTTTGACATCTAAAGTATTTTCTACCACTTCTTCCACAGTCTTTTCTACCACTTCTTCCACTTATTTATTTTCATCACCTAATACTGCAAATCTGGAACCTATCATACCCATTTTCCTTTTCTTTTTTCTTGCTCATGTTTTTCTTTTTGTGGCATCTTTATTTTTGCATTGTTTTTATTTCTTTTAAGCTAGTATCCATTCACTATACCTTGTATTTTGCTTCTTTTCACAAGCTTGATTATTTGTTTTCCTTTCCATAACCATTCCTTGAGTTACCTCACTTTCAATTCATTTTAGCTTGGAAGGACAATGGTCAGCATAATGACCATAGTTCCCATATTGGAAACAAATCAAGTGGATCCTTTTATATTCAAGATAATTAGTCTTTCTTTTAATTGAGAACTTAGCTAACAACTTTTTCTTGAGATTGATCTCCACATACAGAATCTTATTTAATTACCATCAAATCCACTTTAAGGATTTAATTAACTTTTCATTATAGATTTTGTTAAGAAGACCAAAAAAGTGGATCCAAATTGACACTTGATTTATCTTGACTTTTTCATGATCAAAATTTAGTTTCCATTGCCTCATAGTTAGGTAATAGTCATATATAATCTATGATTTTTCTTTTAGCACAAATTCATAATCTAAAAATCAGTAAATTTCACTAAGAAGAAATCATTTGTTAAATTAATTGTGTTAAGCATGCCCATAATTAATGTAACTTATTCTCCAATGCCTTAAACCCAATCTTCCTTCCTAGTAATTTATAATTAGGGTTTTCCTTTAAGGTATGCTCAATCTATTTTCTTTTTCCTTAGAGATGATGTATCTTATGCAAAGCTTACCTCTCTCTATCACTTGAATTATTTCAAACTTGCTAAAGTTTCCAATCCTTGCTTTATTTTTTTCATTATCAGTATCATTCTCCAGCTTAACATATCATTCTTCTCTAATCAATGAGTCCTTGTAGAACTTAGTTCTCCTCTCCTTAGGATTTCCATCTTCACTATTAACTAGGTTATCATACTTTTACAACTCCTACCAACTTGTGAGAATCTTTGTTGAATGTTCGTGATTTCTTTAGCACTTTGATTTAGTAAATCAACCCCCTCCGTGGAAGCTTCATTTCCTATCATGAAGCAAAACCCTCTGGCCTAAATTATAATTAATTTTTAGAATTCTAGCATAGAAGTTAAAGATTGATTACTACATATATAACATTAATTAGGCTTGCATTAATACAACTTGGATTTTTTTTATGTCCTTACAAGAAATGAATAAAATAATATAATAATTAAAAAAGTTTATTAAGTAGATTTATTATACAAATTTTAGTACATTTATCCATTGTTATTTGCCTTCTCATCTTTTTTTTTGTTATTAACCTTGTATTAGAACAAAAAAACATTGATGGCCATATTATATTTTAATTCATTCAATGTTAATCATTATGAGTCTAATATAGAATCTAAAATGATAATATTAAGTGGAACCATATTCAACAAAATTATTTTATTAGATAGGTTATAAATGAGTTTTAATTTATTAAATTGATATAAGTGTAACTAATAAATATTTTAATATTTAAAAAATGATAAAAGTGAATAGGATTGTGATATTATGACCCAATGCAACAAAAAAAAAAAATGAAGGTGAGAGTTTTGTTGTAGTCATTTTCAAAAAAATTTAAATTTCAATTCTTCAATTGAATTCAAATTTTTTTTTATCTAAAGTTCGACTTTGAATATTTATATTAAAGTCTATAAGTTATCCCACCTTTCAAAATTTCTTGATTTGCTCTTGAAAATTTTGGAAAATTAATCATAAAATTTCAATCTCTTCTGTTATTTTACTTTTATCTTCTTCTTTTTCATACTTTCTTATCTAAATAAATCATTGGAAAATCTTGATTGTAGTTACTTTATTAGGCTTATACTTCATTAATAAATTTTATTTATGTGTCTTTTATTAATAAACAAATGAATTAAATAGATGGGGTAACAGGTATATGTTGAGTTAAATTTTACACCGCCTATATATATATATGTTGGTGGGTTCCTTTTAATTGGACCTATAATACTTTTTATATTTATTATTTAGAATAAAAGATGAAAAAGAAAAATAAATTAAATAAAACAAACAAAAAGCCTAGTTGCACTTATGCTAAAAAGGCTTTATTAAAGCTTAGTTCAAAAGTCTTAAATGGCTTATATGTATAAAAGCATTATATAAGGTCTTGTGTTTTGTTTAGTGTGTGTGAATTGAAAACAAAAACTTATGTATTGCTTTTGGTGTGTGGCACTGGAGAGAAGGAAAGGAGTTGTATGGGTTTACTTCATTTTACCAGAAGATTAATCCCTATATTTACTTAGATTCATATTAGACTTGGGTATATTATTCCTAATAATTTGGGTAATAGAATGCATATTTTTTCGCTAGATTTCTTATTTTCTATTAACTAATTTTACACAATAATTAACTATAATTATTGTATTATTTCTATTAATATTTTCACATATTTTGATGAAGAGTTTTACATTAATTGTTCACTAGAATTTCTAGAAAGACATTAGTGTACCCATTATTTTATTAGTGGACATTTTTTACTGGATTAGGTTTTATAATTTTTACTCTCTCTCATATTAAGAGATTTTTCACGTTAAAAATTATTGATCTCTTAATTTTATTTTGTTGTATTATTATCTATTGATTTATTTAATTGGAATGTGAGAAAAATTGATCTGGGTTAATTATTAAAATTTCACAGCGTATTACTCTAATCCTATTTTTAACAAACAAGTGATATCAGAGGCTTGGTTATTAATTTACTAAGTCTAATTAAATGGAAGAAAATTTATGAGGTATAATGGTTAAATTAAATTGTTTGAATTACTCATATTGGAAGCTTAAAATGGAAGATCTATTATATTACAAGAACTTAATCTTATTAAGGCTAAAGGTATAAAACTTATTGAGAAGACTGATTAGGATTGGAAATAAAATTTGATTAGGCAATGGATTAACTGTAATGTATTTCATCATATGGCTACTAAAATTGATGCTTATGAATTGGACTAAACTAACTAGTTTGTATAAGTATAAAATCTCAAAGAATAAAGCATTCTTGATTTGGAAACTAGTAAATATGAAATATAAAAACAAATATTTTGTGGCTGAACATTCGAGTAACTTTCAATGTGTAGTAAATCAGTTAATTGCTATGAGTATGATTTTACATGATAAGATGCAAGCATAATTATTACTCAGTTCCTTACTTAATAGTTAAAAAAAATCTTATTATGTCCTCAAGTAATTTTGCTATAAATAAGAAGGTAACATTGACAATGGTAAAAGACAATATGTTGAATGATGAAACAAAATGAAAGGAACAAAGGATTTCAAATCATTCAAATGCATTAATTATGGGAGATGCATGTGGGAGAGGTCAATATAGAAATTCTAATGATCATGAAAAGTCTAAAAGAAGATTGTAATTTACAAATAAAAAGAAAAGAGTGTTTGTGTTATTAAAAGCTAAAAAATGGTAAATTAAGGAAGAAAAACAAATACAAGAAAGAAAATAAAGATACTATTGCAATTTCATTTGCCGAAAAGGTTGTTATTGCTCATTATGATGACTATTTGAACCTTACATATGAAAACTTTACATGAGTTGTTAATTTAGGAGTTTCATACCTGTTTACTCCTTATAAAGATTTCTTTTCATCTTACATTACCTACAAGTTTGGTACAGTTAGATTAGGAAATCAAGGTTTATGCTAGATTGTTAGTATTAGATACACTAACCTAGAAACTAATATCAAATGCAAGTTGCTATTGAAGAATGTTAGATATGTCCCTAATATCCACCTTAGTTTGCTTTCTATTAGAGTAATTAATGATATAGGTTTTGAAAGCTACCATGACAAAGGTAAATGGAAACTTATCAAGTAGTTTCTAGTTGTGGAAAAAGGTAAGAAGATTAGCTTTCTTTATAGAATAATAGTAACACTATGTAAAGAAGAGGGAAATGCTGTTGAAGATTTTTTTCCGTTATGGCATATGTGTCTAGGTCTCTTGAGTGGGAAAAGACTTAATGTGCTAATAAAACAAAACTCCTTTCTTATGAAAGATATGTCATTAGAGAACTGTACTCATTCTTTAATCATTAAACAACATAAAGTTTTATTTCTTAAATTTTCTCCTTATGAAAAATCTAATATGCTTGATTTTATTCATATTGATATGTATTCTATGGATGCGAGAACTTAATAATGTTGTATATTTTGTTACTTTTGTAGATAACCATTTTAGAAAATTTTAGGCTTATGCTCTAAAAATTAAAGACTAGGTGTTTAATGTTTTCATTAAGTTTCATATACGTGTTAAAAGAGAAATAGGGATGAAATTGAAATAAGTTCAAGTAGATAATACTTGTGAGTACAGAGTTCTATTTGAAAAATATTGCAATGAACATAGCTTCTGGCTTGAGAAAACTAGACAATTAATGAGAAAATCAGATGTATTCTTTCTCATGTTGTAAAGCCTTTTAAGGTGAAATAATAAGAACTACAATGGATTAAATTAACTTTTTTCCTTTATAACCTTTTGATTATGATGTTCCAGAGAGGGTGTGGACAGGAAAAGAAGTCTTATACAACTATTTGAGAGCGTTTGTCTATAAAACATTTATGTACATTCCAAAAGATGAAAGATTCAAGGTAGATGGTAAGACTAAACAATGTGATTTCTTAGGTTATGGTCATGATGAGTCTAGTTATATATTATGGGATTTGGTATATAAAAAAAATTATTAAAAGCTGAGATTTGGTATTCTTTGAAAACCAAACCATTGGAGATCTTGATAAGATTGGGAAGCCAAAACCAATTGATACTAGTCTATGGGTTTTGTTCCCAAACCTCCTAGCATGGTTACTAATGATCATGAGGGGATGTAAAGGTTCATGAACTTACACCTTAACTAGAGGTGTTTATTGATCTACTTGAACAACTTATTGAGCCTTAGTTAAGAAAATCTACTAAAGAGTACTACCCTTCCTTAAGATATCTGCCTTATGAATATGTGATGTTCACTGGTAGGGGAAAGCTAGAAAGTTATGAAGAAGCTATATTTGGTGAACATACAGAAAAATGGTTGCAAGCCATGTAAGATGAAGTGAAATCTTTACATGAGAACAAGACATATGAATTGGTGAAGTTGTCTAAAGGTAAGAAAGCACTTAAGAACAAGTAGGTGTTCAAGATAAAGTCAGATAAAAGTTCTTTACAGCCTAGATATAAGGCAAATTTAGTTATGAAAGGCTTTAACCAGAAGCAAGGAATTGACCTTGAAGAAATATTTTCACCAATGGTTAAAATGTCCTTAATCAGAGTTATGTTTGCTTTAATAGCTAGTTTGAATTTAGAGGTTAAGTAGCTTGATGTGAAGATTACATTCCTCAATGGTGACTTAGAGAAGGAAGGTTATATGGAATAGCTAGAGGATTTCAAAGTTAAAGGCAAAAAACATGATGTATACAAGTTGAAAAAGAGCTTATATGGACTCAAATAAGTACTAAGATAGTGGTATAAGAAATATGATTTATTTATAATGGATCACAATTATGATAAAAATACTTTTGATCATTTTATTTTTGTTAAGAAATTCTTTGATGATGATATTATTATTCTTTTATTATATATAGATGATATATTGATTGTTAGCCTCGATATTAATAAAATTAATGGCTTGAAAAGAGATTTAAGTAAATGATTTGCTACGAAAGACTTAAGATAAGTAAAACAAATCCTTGGCATAAGAATTTCTTATGACAAGAAGAATGGTAAATTCAACTTATCTCAGGAGAAATACATTAAGAAAGTATCGGAAAGGTTTAATATGAGCAAGTCCAAACTTGATAGTATTCCACTTATAGGCCACTTTAAGCTAAGTTCTTGGCAGTGTCCTCAATGTAAGAAAGAAAAAGAGGAGACAATTATGGTTCTTTATATATCAATAGTTGGCCATTTGATGTATGCCATGGTATGCACAAGCTTAGATATTACTCATACAATTGACATTGTGAGTAGATTTGCAAAAAACATTAGCAAGTAGTCAAATGGATGCTTTAGTATCTTAGAGTTATGTGTAGAGTTTTTTTTATGTTTTGGTCTTGATGATCCATTGTTGGATGTTATAGAAATGCAGACATGGCTGGTGATGTCAACTTCAAAAAGTCTATTTCTAGATATATGATGATCTTTTCACGGGAGTTGTATCTTAACAGTGAAAGCTACGAAAATGAGTTGTACTATTTTCCATAAAAGTTGAATACATTGCTTTTATAGAAGTATCTAAAGAATTCTTGTGAATGTAGAGACTCGTACAAGAGCGAAGCTTGAAGTAAGAGAAGTATATATTACATTGTGATAGTCAAAGTGCAATTCATCTTAGCAAGAATTCAACCTTTCATTCAAGGTCAAAGCATATCGTGATATAGTATCATTGGATACATGAAGTGTTCAAGATGAAAAAATCAACACTTAAGAAAATCTATATTAATAATAATAGGTTAGATATAAAAATAAAGGCCTTGCTCATAGAAAGATTGATTACTTACAAGGAGAAAATGTGCTTGGCAGTGTGTTTCGCTTAGTTAGAAGGGGAACATTTATTAGTGACTTCCTCTTAATTGAGCCCTTGATACTATTTATATTTATTATTTTGTATAAAAGATGAAAAAATTAAATAAAATGAAATAAATTGAAAGCCCATTTGGGCATATGTTGAGAAGGCATTATCAAGGCCCATTTTAAAATCCCAAAATGGCTTATATGTATAAAAGCACGATATAGGATTTCGTGCCTTATTTAGTGGGTGATTTAAAAACAGAGGCTTGTGTATTGCTTTTGGTGTGTAGCATTAGGAAAAAGAATAAGTGTTGCACAAGATTTTGCTTTGTTTTGGAAATAGATTGATCACTATATTTACTTAGATTTACATTGAATTTAGATAAATTGTTCATGATAATTTGGATAATATAACATATGTTTTTTTGTTAATTTTTTTCTTTAATTTTAAATAGTAATTGAGTATGATTATAATGTTAATTTTATTAATAATTTTATCTATTTTGATAAAAAAATTTATATTGATTATTTTTTAAAATTTTTAAAAAGATATTGATGAATTTATTATTTTATTAATGAAGGCTTTTAATTAGATTAAATTTTATAATTTTCACTTTTACATTGACAAATTTTTTACATTAAAAATTATTAATATTCTAATTTTATTTTCTTATATGATTATCAGTTGAATTATTTAATTACATATGTATTACATGTTATTCTAATTTCATTTTTCACAATAATATGCATGGCCATTGTCACGGGCTGGCAGCTTTCTAGCTGAAAGTGTGTGGCGCATGTTTGTCGCTCTTAGCCAACATGCCAGCCTTCCCACACTATAACTTTCGTTTGACACACTTGGTAAAGATGGTGGAACTCACAAGTCTGTAAGCTGATATTGTATGTTGTTGAAGCACTCTCGCATATTGAACTGCAGGAAGCCTCCAGGCACTACGGATCGAAAGAGATAATTGAATAGGGAGAGGGACACTCTGTTCACTTAGTTTATGCTTCATTCCATAACTTTGAGTGTGCAAGAGGATGACTACAAGCCAATACACTCCATTTTTAGCTCAGTGTCTAGGTGTCTCGTAGGCCATTGGAGCACTCCACACCTTTAAAGGGCATTTTAAACAAAATCTGATGACATACTTTTTTCGAGTTGTCATAAGGACTTTTCACTATTCTCTGAGTGTTCGATTTACATGAAAACTAACTGACACAAAGACAAAAATATGAGGATCACAAATATGGGCTTTTTGAACCCCATTGGATTCTCAAACTTTTCAAAATGATCAAAATAACCCTAAACTTGGAAAAATCGAAAAAAATTGTCCTTAAAGAGCATTTTGAACAAAACTTGGTGATATACTTTTTTCGAGTTGTCATAAGGGTTTTTCACCATACTCTGGGTGTTCGATTCACATGAAAACCAACCAACACGAAGATAAAAATGCGAGGATCACAAATATAGGCTTCTCGAACCCAGTTGGATTTTCGAACTCTTTGAAATGATCAAAATACCCCCAAACTCGAAAAAATCGAGAAAAATTGTACACTAGCTAGATTGATTACAAATTTCAGCTATAGGACCTACATAACATGTTGAATTTTTTCACAAAGTCTTGTCTTAATTCGACCACATTTTCCTATCGAATTATCATAACTGCCAGCTTGTGACATTTTTCCCCACTTCAAATGTTAATGCTTTCATTGATGCCTCAATCTGACACGACTATGGTCTTTAGCCTATTCGACTGAGTTACTCCCTCGACCATTTCAAAGCTTGTCTCTTTAAGCGCTATGAAATATTTTCCCTATCTCGAATTCGAGTTGTCTGTTGCCTCTGCAACATAGGTATCTCTTACCAAAATGCATCCTCCGTAAAGTCACTTGAAGGGCTACCTCTGTAATTACTTTACAAAGTGTCATAACACTCTCTAGTGCCACTATCCCACATAACTCTCCCAAACTCGTTACCTTCGTAACTTATTCAACAGGTAGTTGCTTTTACAACTTATACTTACCGCTCTCGCAGATTGCACGATTGCTATCTTGTGACATAAGTGTGTGCCAACTCTATGGCTTATGGTAAATGCTTAGCACTTTAAATCACCTATTAATAAGTATCTATAGCTCCACAAAGTCACTTGAAGGTTACCTTTATAGTCACTTTACAAAGTGTCCTAACACTCTTTAGTGCGACTATCCCACATAGCTCTTCTAAACTCATTACCTTCGTAACTTATTCGACGGGTAGTTACTTCTGCAACTTATGCTCACCGCCCTCATAGATTACATGATTGTCACATTTGTGGCATAAGTGTGTGCTAACTCTATGGCTCATGAAAAATGCTTAGCACTTTAAATCACCTATTAATAAGTATTTTGCACTAAGTGTCCCATTGCATTGGTACAGGAGATAAGACTTACGCTGGATCTACGCAGAGATGTCCCATTACCTCGATCCCCAGCCATTTGTTTACTTTCGGCCTATTTATTGCACTAGGTAATGCCAATTCACACCTGATCGAATCCTCTAATCCTCTTTAGATCAATGCCTTCTGGCATACCACCAGCTATCACAGCCTACCTTAAGAGTTGATGCCCATTAGCATTGTGGTCCTTATGACCACTCCTTGGCATGCATCTTTTGATGACTTCATGAGCGCATCCTCTTGATGGCTCTCCTACTTTAACTTGTAGAAGGGGGTTGAACATAGAGCACCTTTCATTCTAACTCGAGCTTTACTTTGCCTGTGCATGAATAAACGTGAGCTCAGTGTTGCAAAGTCTCCTCGACTAAGCAATGATGTAGTGCTAGTCTGCTACACTCCTCTGAGTCATTATTGCTTCTCCAGCAACTACGTAGCCAAGCCCATTACATCAATATGCTGGCTCCCTAGCATCTCTCAAATCTTGTAGGTGATTGCACTCTTTCTAACTAACCTACATATTGTGTATATTGTTAACCTTCCATGTTGGTGTGTGTCCTAAGAGTCAATCATAGAGATGATTGTAATAAATGCATAATGTATTATGTTTTATTTTAGACAATTCAAATTATTATATTTTTGTTTCATATTTTTATTACTCTGTGCAATTATAACTTAAATATAATAATTATTCTTGGAATAACTTTGCTATTTTTAAAATGTCCTTAGTTAAGTATTATTGCAAAAAGGATAATAATAATACATCGAGACTAGTATGTATAGTGACTGATGA
This sequence comes from Sindora glabra, assembly GCA_020226215.1. Taxonomy (NCBI): domain Eukaryota; kingdom Viridiplantae; phylum Streptophyta; class Magnoliopsida; order Fabales; family Fabaceae; genus Sindora; species Sindora glabra. The sequence continues at coordinate 11,263,218 of CM035228.1, read as the reverse complement.
TTATGAATCATGAATATGTGATATCAAGTTAATACATGAGTACATTGTTAGTGAACAATGTACTGGATTGATCCACTGTGAGAATACTGCATGAATAGACGTGTAATTAGTTATTCTTATATGACCATAAATGCACATAGTTTTTTAACCTGAAATCACTACGATTCCCTACATGAAGAGTTACTCACTTTGATGTTGTCCTATATTACCTTTAATTAGAATAACGAGTAGGGCATTGATTAGGTGTATCATGAATCATGTAGAGGGAAGTGAGTGATGTAGATGAAATTTTGTTACTTTTGTATAAAAGAGAGATATCTTTGGGCCCCTTGATTGAGTGAGACTTAGAAATGCATGGCCATGCTTAATTAGATCAATATGTGATATTAATAATTTATTTTAAGTCTACTCAGTATCAAGAAATATAAATTAAACATTGACGAGGATGACATACTTCATGCCTTCAGTTTGATTTAGATATTATTACAAAAGGGATTATGATGCAGAGCGTTGATCATATATTAAGTAGATATCGAATCATAGACATTCTTACTACTTGAGTGACAGTGATGTATTGCTAGATACCGCTCACTGTTTATGGCCCAATATGAGTTATTATCAACGTAGTAAGAACCTACAGGCTCACACAAAAAGAGTAGGAATGAGATAATAATTAATTAGATTTTAATTGGACTAAAATTCAATTAATTGAACTTATTTTCATGTATATATATTATTAAGATAATAATATATTTATTCATGTAATATATATGTAATATATTATGTGATATTATTTGATATTAAAGTAATATCAGATAATTTCGTTATTAGATATTAGATAATTATAGATAATTATATTATGAGATAATATTATTATCTAATATAAGATAATTGTATGTCAATTTAATATTAGATAATTATATTATGAGATAATGTTATTATTTGATATTAGATAATTAATAGACAAGTTTTATCTCTCCTCACTCTCTCTATGATAAAGATAAAGTGATAGTTGTTAAGTGAGATTAGGTTTCTGGAAGCATTATCCTAGTAGGACTAGGAATGTGGAATGCCTTAAGTTTATAAAAAAGGAACTTAAAGGCAGCATCTAACACACATGAGTTACTATTAAACCCTAACTCACCTAAGAAAAATGTATTAAGCCTAATCCTAAAGAGAGAGACGAATCTTAGTAGCTTTGTGGAGGGAGAAGTCATTGTTCACTCCGTGTGGTTACCGTAGAGACACTGTACCTTTGGCCAGCGTTTGATTCATCCATTCTCTTAAGGATTTATTCAGAAAGAACACGAGTACAAATAAGGTAAAACTCTAATACTGATTTATGCCCTTTTTGCATGGATCCTAAGTAGGATTTGGATCAAAATTTTTAAAAATTTCACTACATATGTTAATCCAAAACTTAGCACTCCGGCTATGCTCTACTAAGCAATACTCCTCTAAGTATCCATATGCCCTCTGGCAATGCTCCCTTCAGTAATACTCCTCTGAGTATTCACCATGCCGACTGACAATGCTCCCCTGAGCAACATGAGTGATCCTTTCGAATCATTTTAACATGATGTGGAATACTCCCATTAGAGTAAACCACTTTGTCCTCTGGCAATGCTTCTCTGAGTGACATAGACGATATCTCTAGACCTCCTTAACATGATTTTGGACTATTCCTTTTAGAACAATTCACTCATGCCTTTCGTCTATGGTCACGCACTCTTACATAACCAATGGCTTCACCCTTCGATTCCACCAATCCCTCAGGTAGTCAAGCCTTCTAGCAAGACTAAGGCTTCTCCCACTGGATTAGTTGTTAATTCCTTCTCCCACTAGATGGTGGTTTGCATCCCTTGATGCCACTACTATAAATGAGTGTATAACTAATGTCACGCGCACAACTAATGAGCAAGATAGCCTACTTGGTACAAATGCTTCGGCCCAACATACTAATTCTTGATCACCCAGTATGTATTATTCCCTGGTCTACTGGCTTCTCAGGATGATCCAATCTCTTGCACTCTCTGGTTAAATCTTTAGCAATAACACCACTGAGTTTATGAGAATAATAGCTTCACACATACCACATATTAAAGGACAAGCTGCATTTAACCAATTGTGCATACTTGATCTTAGCCTTCTGGCACAAACCGAGCTTTGATACCAAATGTCACGGGCTTACAGCTCTTTAGCAAAAATCGTGCAGTGCATGCTTGCCACTTTTGGCTAACATACTAGCTTTCCCATATTATAACCCTCGTTTGGTATGCTTGGTAGAGATGGCGGAACTTATAAGTTCACAAGCTAATATTGTATGTCGCCAAAGTGCTTTCGCATACCGGATTGCAAGATTTTTTCGCATAGGAAGCCTTCGGGCACTACAGATTGAAAAGGACAATTAAATAGGGAGAGGGACACTCCGTTTGCTTAGTTTATGCCTCATTCCATAGCTTTGAGTGCATAGGGGGATGACCACAAGCCAACACACTCCATCTTTAACTTAGTGTCCAGGTGCCTTGTAGGCCCTTGGAGTACTCCACTCCCTTAAAGAGCATTTTGAACAAAACTCCTCTTACCGGAAGATGACATACTTTTTTTGAGTTGTTATAAGGGCTTTTCACCATACTCTGGGTATCCGATTTACACAAAAACAAATCAACATGAAGATAAAAATGTGAGGATCACAAATATGGACTTCTTAAACCCCATTGGATTCTCGAACTTTTGAAATAACTAAAATACCCCCAAATTTAGGAAAGTTGAGAAAAAATGTACACTAGCCAAATTAATCCTAAATTTCAATCACAGGACTCACATAACATGCTAAATTTTTTCACAAAGTCTCGTCTTAATTTGAGTACGTTTGCCTGTCGAATTATCACAATTGCCAGCTTGTGACACCACTCATGTTCCACTCTAACTCCCTTTGATCTCCATCGAGCGTACGAAGGACTGTCATCAACCTGAACCTTCCTTGTCCTCGCATGGATAACAAGAAGGTTTAGAATTAATATACTTTAAGAATTTTACTTCTTATTATATTAAAAGTTTGAATTTAAAATTATATATATTAAATAAATTATCACTTAAATTAGTATAAAAAAGAATATATTAGTTAAAATTTTCAAGTTCAAATAATGTCCCAGTTACTTTCTTGTAAACACTTGGTCTCAGTGATACATGAAGATTATTATATATTAAAATGAGCAGCAAATTTTGGAATTTTAAATAATAAGGATAATATATAAATTTAAATGGTTAATTATATAATTTTTATTTTAAATTTAATAATTTTTATATTAAATAATATTTTTATTCAATTCAATTTTATTTATTTAAATCAAAATCAATAACTTTTTTATTTATTTAATCATGAATTTTTTCTTTTATTTATAGATCATGTAGTAAGATTTAGATTGAATATTATTTTTTCATGAATCTAATAATACATTTTAATGATACATAAAATATTGTTCTCCAAAGATTATTAAAGAATACTAATTTATGAATACTTTTTGTCTAACATGATGTAATAATTTTTATTTATAATGGAAGGAGGAGTAAGTAACTTAATACCATTATGAGAATAAGGAGCAACAACGATGATGTTTTTAGCGGCGACAAAAATTCGGTCGTCGCTAAAAGTATTTTCGATGACAATGTCATTGAAAAAAGTAACGTGACTTTTTAGAGGGAATTAGAAAGTTAGGCGGGAAGGAATTAGGCTTTTAGCGACAACTTTTCTAAAAAATTTTTAGCGAAAAAATTTGGCCTTCAGCAATGACACTGTCGTCGCTAAAGAGCTCGGTCGGAAACTTGGCCCGCCTTTCAGCAACGACACTGTCGTCGCTAAAAGCCTAGTCCAAATTTCAAGACAAGGCTTTAGCGACGACATTGTCGTTGGTGAAGGTTGAGACTTTTAACGATGACAATGTCGTCGCTGAAAATCGCTCGGTCGTCGCTGAAACCTTCACAGATGACCAAAATTTTTTGGTCATCGGTGAAAGTTTTGGCTATTTATTCACAGCGCCTCCTCCCTCCTCATTTGTGTGTTTGAAAATTCTGGACTTGAGGTAAGTTCTTGAACTTTCTCTTTCTTTTAATTTTTTTATTTTAGTATATTTATTTTTTATATATGTTGATATGTATTAATTTTGTATGTTGTATCTTTTAATTTGTTAGTTATTATTAGCACTTATCTTAGTTTGTGGAGAGTATTGAGAGTTGATCAGTAGATTTTTACCATTGAGGTACGTGAATAAAAAGTTATAATATTTTAATTGTGTAATAATATATTTAATTTACTCAAATAGTTTGCAATGAATTAATAAAATTGATAGTATGTTTAATTTAATATGAAATTTTGTATTATTTAATTTTGTATGTTGTAAATTTTGAATTTATTTATGTAAATTTAACTTAGCATAAAATTTGTAAATATAAATTTTATTATTATTATGTATCCCTCAAATTATAATTTTGAAGTATACAATATATGTGTAGATTATTTAGTTAGACTAATGTAAGATAAAATAGTTATGATATTTTATTCACAAAATCTAAAATTTGTGATGCAATTTATGAAATTTCAAACTTACTAGATTCGTTGAAATAATATAAGATAGAAAATTAGAATAAATATATAAATTTATCTTAGCAAAATAAGAGATTACAATAATATAATCTCTTTTTTAATTGAGATTGAAACTTAACAATTCAAATTATATTATTTACACCACATACTAAAAAAAATTCAATTAAACTAGAGACCACATGAAAATAAAACCCTAATAATTCAAATTATGATATCTACATTACATAAAAATAAAAACTTCAAAAAATTAGGAAGTCCGCATGAAAATCACCCCCTTCTTTGATAAAACTACATTTACTTAAATAACGAAGCTGAATTGTGCATCTTATAAATAATATACACTTTATAAAATTAAACTTACTTAAATTTATAACTAGGAAGTCCGTATTCATAATATACACCTCTCTATAAAGAAGCTGAATTATGCACTTTATAAATATAGTAGAGTAGGTTATATGTTTGAATTCCCACAAGCTTATTGTGAAACATAACAGTTGTTATAAATATTTAGAAAAATCAATAATTTACGTAATAAGTTACTTAAATAACAGTACTAACACTTAAACAACGATATTCATAAATTATTGTATCGTTAATTTTAATTATTGTACATATATTTTTACAATAATTTTAAATAGAATTGCATTTGCATTTAAATTATAAGCTTAGACCTGTTCAAGGGTTGGTTGTTCTCTGAACATCAATCAACCCTTAAATTATCCTGAAAAGTTAGACAGTTTGGGATATTATCATGTAGTTATTATTAACAATTTATCCGGCTCTTGTTTGATATTGTGGGAATATCTTAACATTCTAATTATTCTCTGGGTATAAACTATACAGGCGTATAGTTTAGGCCCTTGGAGAACTATAGGGAGATGTTGCCGAAATTTTTGCACGAATCAAATGATGAGCGTGGATAAATTGGAGAAAATAATAACTATAGAAATATCTCGAATGGGATAAGACCCTATCCTTCAAAGTTAGAGTGATACGGTGCATTTAGGGTGACTGTCAAATATTAATCAACACACTTTATTTCACCTAAAGCAATTTTCTTCCTGTTCAGTGATACAATGTCTGTTGATAAAAGTTGGATACATCTACCAAATCGATTGTCGGATGAGTATTGGAATGGTGCAGTAAGATTTGTTCAAAGAGCCAAAAACTTTATCGATGAAAGGGGTTTGGTAAGATGCCCATGCAAAAAGTGTGTGAATTTAATATTCCAGACATTACCAACATTGGAGGCACATATTATAGATAATGAATTTCATCCATTATACATAAATTGGGTACACCATGGTGAAGCAAATGTTTCGACTTCTAAAGGAACTCGGGGGATATTTCCCAACAATAGAGATGAGCTGGCAGATATTATACATGATTTCATTGGCCCTGAGGTACCTGAAGTTGATTTTCACAATGACGAGTACAGGGGTGAGAATGCGGCTGACGGAGACTTTAGAACAAATTATAGTAACTGTGATAACCTGTTCGAGCAAGTAGAAACAGAATTGTATCTAGGCTGCACAACATTTTTAGCCTTGAACTTCTTAGTGAAACTTATGCATTTGAAGGTTTTGCATTAGTGGACAAATAAGTCATTTGATACTCTTCTTCGATTGTTAAAAGAGACACTTCCAAACGACAACAAATTGCCTGAATCATACTATAGTGCAAGGAAATGGCTCAACAAGTTGGGATTGGGGTGTGAATCAATCCATGTATGCAAACATGATTGCACACTTTTTTGGAAAGATCATGCTTCTAAAGATAATTGTCCAATTTGTGGGGAGAGCCGATGGGTAAATAAAACTACAAAAAGAAAGAAGGTGCCCTAAAAAGTGGTTCGATATTTTTCATTAACTCCTAGATTACAACATCTGTATCGATTGAGACATACTGTAAAGAATATGATATGGCATCACACTGGAAAATTAAAAGAAGAGGGGGTAATGCGACATCCCGTGGATGGAAAAGCCTGTTAGGAGTTCGATAAGAGGTATCCTAATTTCTTCGTTGACCCATGAAATGTTAGGTTGGGTTTAAGTGCAGATGGATTTAATCCTTTTAGTGATAGGAACCTATCCTACAGCATGTGGCCAGTGGTTATGACTACTTATAACTTGCCACCATAGGTATGCATGAATCAATCTTTTTTCATGTTGACCCTATTAATCCTAGGGCTGCAATTGCCAGGTAAGGATATTGATGTCTTCTTACAGCCGGTCGTAAAAGAGTTGAGGGATCTCTGGGAGAGAGGAGTTGAAACTCGAGATGCGAATACAAATACGGTGTTCAATATGCGGGCAGCATTGCTTTGGACTATAAATGATTTTCTTGCTCGAAGTAGTCTATCCGGGTGGAGCGGGCAAGGATACAAAGCATGTCTTACATGTAATTTGGATACTTCGTCAATTCGAGTTAGAGGAAAAATAGCTTACGTTGGTCATCGCCGTTGGCTTCCAAGAAATCACACATGGAGAAATATGAAAGAATTCAATGGAAGGTCGGAGAGGAGAGCCCCTCCTCAGCCTCTTACCAATAATGTTATCATGGAATTGTTGGGTAAGGTGTCACAGAGACTTCCAGGAAAATATGCTCAACTTGGTGGTGTAAAGCGAAAGAGGGGTACCGACGAACTTAATTGGAGCAAGAGAAGTATATTTTTTAATCTCCCTTATTGGCCAATAATGAACTTAAGACATAACATTGATGTGATGCATGTTGAGAAAAATGTATGTGATAGCATCTTAGGTACATTATTGGAGATTGAGCACAAAATAAAAGATACAGACAATGCAAGACGAGATCTGACAGACATGAAGATAAGGCCTAACTTGCATCTGTATAAGTAGAGGGGTTAACTTTTTAAGCTGCATGCTGGATATACACTTAACCAGGAAGAGTGGAAATGATTTTGCTAATATATAAAGAATGTGAAATTTTCATATGGGTTTGCTGGGAGTCTTTGTAAGAATGTCACAAATCGTGACCTGAAGTTAAAGGGGTTGAAATCACATGATTGTCATGTTATTATGCAAAGACTGTTACGAACAGGAATTTGGGCTTTCTTGCCGAAGGAATTATCATATCCACTTGTTGAGTTATGCAATTTCTTTAGTCAAATATGTGTTAGAACTCTCAACAGGAAGGATATTCTGCAAGCCAAACAAGACATTATCATTATTTTGTGCAAGCTTGAGAGGATATACCCCCTAGCATTTTTTGACATAATGGTTCACTTGGTGATGCATTTGTCAGACGAAGCATTGGAAGGAGGACCTGTTCATTTTCGGTGGATGTACCCATATGAAAGGTATATAAAAAAGTTAAAAGATTATATTCGAAATCATGCTCGACCGGAGGGTTCAATTGCAGAAGGATATATTGTTGATGAGGCATTAACATTTTTCTCTATGTATTTGGAAGGAGTGGAAACTAGATTCAACCGACCTGATAGAAATCAAGATGTAACACCTAGTCAAACAAGAAGGACATTGTCAGTGTTCCGATCCCAATGTCGACCGATAAGGAAGAAGATTATTTCTCATTTCGATAGGAAGGATCGGGATGTTGCAGTATGGTACATCTTGAATAATTGTACTGAGATTGAAAAATATCTTGAGTAAGTAACTTAAATTTCAGTTGTGTTCTTCTCCTTTATGTGATTATAATAGACTAAGATTGTTATGTTCTATAGTGATCATCGATTAGAACTCGAACGAAGTGGTGCTGAAAATATTGACAACTTATAGAGAATTAAATTCCCTTCGTGGTTTTACTTGAAGGTAAAGGTTTTTTTCTTCCCAAATTCATTAAACGAATATCCTAAATATTGTTCATTTCTCTTGCTGATCTTTTAATTTAATTCTTGGAACAATTGCTACTTTTTTAGATGTACTATTTACATAGGAACGGTTCCCCAGAGGCCATCGAAGAGTTACTATCATTAGCCTCCGGTCCAGTTTCACTAACATGATATACTCTGTGTGTATTGTGAATGAAGTTCACTTTGTAGTCAAAACTCGAGATGAGAAGCATAAAATGCAAAATAGTGGCATTTCTGTTTCAGGGACTGATGGTAACATGTTCTATGGTGTACTGGAAGAAATAATTGAGTTGACTTATTTAAATAAGTACAGTGTGAATTTATTTAAATGCAAGTGGTATGACACTGATTCTACAAAGAAGAAACTTTATATTGACAAGAATATCACAAGCATTTCCATCAATGGACAATGGTACAAGGATGATCCTTATATACTTGCTACTCAAGCAAAATAAGTGTTTTACACTGAGGATCTCCTTAATGGATCAAATTGGAGGGTCGTCCATAATATGGTGCATCGCGATATATGGGATCTACCCAGCGATGGAGATAATGCACAAGACCTGTTATTTTTGTAGGATAGTAACTCATCTAACTTCAACCTCACAGTTGATCTGGGAGATTTTGATTTAGTACATCTAGGTAATGAAATAAATAGTCCTTCAATCATTCCAACGTACAGGAATGTTGGATCTAGAGCTCATGGAGAAGATGCCTTCATCTATGATGACAAGAGCCTTGAAGATAAAATAATTGATGATTATTTGGATGAGGAGCCCACACAATCTAATAATGAAGGAGAAACCGATAACCATGAGTCTGTTAGGTTCATCGATACTGATTCTGACTAGGGATAAAATAACATATTCAAACTATAACTCATAATTGTATAAGCATGATTGTTAAAATAATTAATATGATTGTAAAAAGTTAAACTATTTGATCGTTCAATTTGACATTGAATTCTTTTTAATTACTTGTATAATGTGTATTATTTTAGTTATGGTGGATGTCGAGGCATGATACCACGAAGGTGACGCTGGAGGCGACCCACCGGAGCGACCCACCTATATTCCATCACAGTGCGAGGGATCAGGTATTTGTTATTAATTGTGCATACCTAAGCTTGATTAAATATTATGTTTATTGTATTGATATTTTTCTTTATTAATTGAAGTAGCGGCTGTGAGAAAGAAGGGACCGAATAGGTCCCTAAGACTGCACGAGAAGATAGGCAGGGGTGGAGGCAAACTGGTGCTTGTACAGTTTGATACGACTGGTACATGGCATGCGGTTAGTGAGAATGCCAGCCATCTCCCTCGTGATATTGGCAGCATGATCCGCGCCCACATGCAGCCTTATTATAAGTCATGGCGGGTTGTACCTCAGCAAATCCAAGATAGAGTTGTGCAAGAGGTTTGCGTAAGTATCCATTTCCTCCAACTATTGAATTAATGTCTTTGAGATTGAAATTTCTAAATATATGACTCATAAATTTATTAAATGTATTTTAATGCAGTCCCACTTTGAGTTCCAGGGCATTTCTGAGGGTGATCGGGATAGAGCGCTCTCTGGTTTGATGCGGACTGCTGTTGACCTGTACAGAGATTGGAAGTACAGGTTGAATAAGCATTTCTTAGAGCATGGAGGCGATCAATACCAGGAGTATGACTTGGATCGAGCTCGACGTTGTGTGCCTCGATCTGTCTCACCGCAGACATGGCAGAGGTGTGTGAACTTCTTTGATAGTGACGAGTACAGGGTAAGTATGACATTTTATGGTATTATGTCAGTATTTCATAATTAGTAAATTATGAACATAAAAATTTAACTTTTTCCTCTTAATTTGTAGGAGTTGTCTACGAGAAATATAAATAATAGAGCACAGAAGGTCGTGAATGATTAACATGGGTTAAAGTCTATTGCTGCACATCGCTTTGATAAGGTAATTTAATTTTTTTGTATCTTTTTTAAATGTATCCACTTGTTAAATAGTATTACTACCCTTCATCCTTTTTTTCTATTACAAAAATTGAATAAAGAAATAGAGATACTGGTGAGCTGCAGTCGGTTCTTGATAGCTTTAGGGACCGACGCACATATAGGTCGGGGGAGTGGGTGCATCCAATCCTTCAGGGGCAACATGTAAGTTATTTGAATTTCATATTTTAAATAAAATTTTATGAATATATCTTGTAAGATAGATTTCTTATTATTATTTTTAATAATTTAAGGTGAGGATGATTGAGCTCATGATTCAGCATGTATAGTCTAGTGTATCATCCACTAGCTTGCCTACAACTCCTGTACAGTTAGATGAGGTTGCCATCGCCGATGAGGTGCTTAGCACTCGTTGAGGGTACAGGAAGGCTGTTGGGCATGTACTTGCTGGTCAGTCTTATCATTCGGTGGGGACTTCTAGCACAAGGATGAGCTCATAGACCGTGTCTCAGGTCAGTGAGTTACAGGAGCAGTTACAGCAGAGTCAGGAGCAGGTCGAGCAGAGCTGGCGGTTAATTCAGGAGCAGCAGCAGTAGCAGATTACACAGTAGCAGCAGATGCAGCAGCAGCTTGGGACTTATCTTATTGAGATGAGCTCGATCCTTAGACAACAGGGTATCGTCCTACCGTTGCCTCCATTTATTGCTGCTACACCGCCTAGGCTGAGTAGATTTGCGCCTGCACCTGCCGCTCAGCCGCCATCGTCATTTTATCATCCTCGTTGCTAGGATGATGACGATGACGATGATGGTGTACTGTGATATTTACACCTCCCTACTTCCCCATAGTATATTTTGTATATGTATCTTTATATTTTTTATGTGTACACATTTACATGGATGATGTATATATAATTTATTCATATAAATATTATTTTTACCATTGCTTTATGAGTATTAATTTTTTACGTTGGATCAAATTGTTAGACATTATTAATAATACTACTGATATATTATAATTATATAATTTATATTAAATTAAATTTAAAAAAATTATTGAACAATTCAAGTTAATTAAAATAAAGAATATTTTAGATAATATATTATTTGAAATATATGACAATTTGAATTTAATTTTTTTTAAAAAAATTCAAAAAATCTTTAGCGGCGACATTTGTTGTCGCTATAGGGCAAAATGTTGTCGCTGAAGATCAAATTTTTAGCGATGACTTTTTACTTTTAGCGATGACTTTGTAGTTGCTAAAGGTTTTCCTTTCAATGATGACTTTGTCGTTTATAACGACGACAAATGTTGCCGCTAAAAATTAAATTTCAAAATTTTTTAAAATTTGAAATTATTTTCTGCGACGATATTATCGTCGCAAAAGGTCGTACTTTTAACGATGACAAACGACCTTTCGTGACGACAAATTATCGTCGCTAATAACCTTTTCAGGCACGGAGTTATATTGATGATATTTTTAGCAATGAGATTTTCTTTAGCGACGACCGAATACTTTTTAGCGACGATCGAATACTTTTTAGCGACGACATTTATCGTCGCTAAAAGTCTTTTTTGCTGTAGTGTACAGACACAAAAAACGTACAAATGTTTATTTAATAATCATATATCCTTAAGTATATACATTCAACGTACACATTTTTATGTATAAAAAATATAAATAGATAAAATTAAATAAGAAATAAAATAATTTTAATCAAACTTTATTAAATATATAATAAATAACAATATTTTTAAGAGAAATTGAGTAAAAATAGCACTACCTTTTTCACTTTACTTACTTTTATTTATTAAAATAATCATTACCTTTTTTAAGAATAATTATTATGGGAACAAAATTAATTTTATAAGGGGAGAAATACATTCGATATTGTTATAGGTATATTAAACAAACTTCGTTAGGCATTGTGGATCCGTACGTGTGTTACGGCGGAGTCAATTGACCCTACCAAATTGTAAAGAATTATTCAAATTCGTCACAAAAAAAGAGAATTATTTAAATTAATATTTTGAACCCATTTACTTGTTACCCTCACCGCTTTCCATTCCTTTATTCTTTTATTTCATTTAACGCCATCATATCTACCTCTATTCTTTTTTTGATATTCAGTTGTTTTATCAGAAAATATTTTTATAAAAATATTATTTATATATTAATAAGGAAATGATTTCATTTGTATTGATGATCTAAAAAAATAATATCTAAAAATATAATAGTAAATAAAAGTAAATTTCTTTTTAAAATAGAGAAATTTATTTTTTAAAATTTTTTATATTTAATATTAAACAAATAAAATATTTTTACTAATCTTCACATTTTATAATTAATTTTTTAAAATTTTTTTTCATTAAAACAAACAAAATTTAAATCTAATTAATTTTTTATTTAAGAATTTCAACGTCATTAGAAATGTGAAGGTAGATGGAAAAAAAAAAAAAAAACCTTACAGACCCTATGCAATTTCTTAATGCTTATAAATGTAAATTATTTTTTTGCCATGTTCATATTAATTTTCTTTCTTTTATTTCAAGTAGGGTTTTATTATTTTGAAAATCTTCAAATTGTAATATCTAATATTAGTTTACTTTATCTTTAATTTCTTGTTACTTTTTTACCTAATTGTGATTACGTGTTGATACCATTTTCATTTTAATGTTCAAGTATTATTTTAATAGGATGCTACAAGAGCTTAGGCATAAATCCTCTCTAATAATGAGTGTACATCATTATTATGTTGAATTATTATACGTAACAATTAGTAGGAAACTTCAAGAGCTTAACAGTGATTTCAATGATGCAACCATTAAAATGAGTTTGTGATTTCAATAATTCACATAACAATTTTATTCAAATGAGCCTTCATTTATAGGGTTTTTGGCTCTTGAAAATCAGTTTGATATGTGATATGATGAGTAATTTTATGCACCGTAACGAATCAACGATCTAGCAAAAGAGTTAATGAATACAGAAAAACATATCATATATTCGTATTTGCTTTTGAAAATTTGAATTAATTTTACTCATTACAATTGTAAACGGTGGAAGGATCCTTTTTTGTTATGAACTGATAAAAAATTAACTGCGTAATCAAATCAATGATCTCAACAGGAAAATGAAAATACTATTACCCTTTTCTAAACTGTAAACCAAACTGCAATTTGTGGTCAGAAAATTTATAACCCAAACTAAATTACCAGAGCACTCAAATTGCAAAAACTCGAATATATCCTTTATTACTTCTTGAGGATATTGTGCTCCATCTTTACATTATTTGATCTTGTATATAAAAAATATGTATTAGACATATTTATTTGAATTATATTGTTCATTCATTCTATACTTTGAATTAGAAATAGTCGACAAAATTAAAAAAAAAAATATTGAAGAAGCTAGTTTCAATCAAATTTTTGGGAAACATATGAGAAGGGAGAGAGATAAATCATCCTTGACAAGACTTTGACTAGCATTATCTCTTTCAACAATAAATGGTGAAAGTGAAGAGGAATACGAGGACTGCTACAGAAGGAAGCACCATACAAGACAAGAAAGAGAGGAAAAGAATGGTCCCAAACCATTTTCTGCGGCGCCATGGAACCTGAGAGTGGAAAGACATCAACAACATAAAAATACGAAGCTCCATTTTTGTTTGATTAGGTGAAGCTAAAAGCCACTTCATGAGGTGTAAGCAATTAGGCTCTCATAACCATGCATGCTGAAGAGTGGCGTCAACTCAGCACCTTACGTGTCCTTCCTTCACTCTCTTCTCTTCACTGTAAATCTACCCCTCTTGTTCTCCCCTTCATCACAAAACAGTTTCTTCAAGAATTGTATAGCCATGACTAAGCCTATTTTGCTTTCTCTTTCCCTTTATTTGTTGTTGTTGAGTGGCTGCTTGGCTGACAAGCACCAGCAGCAGCAGCAACAACAGCAGCAGAATGTGTGCCTGTTCGATGAAATCAATGCCCTCGAACCCGATTGCCGGAATAAAAGTGACGGTGGTGCGATTGAGACATGGAACCCCAGCAGACACGAATTGCGGTGCGCCGGTGTAGCATTATCTCGCTGCACATTGGAACCTAATGCTCTTAGATTGCCATCTTACTCGAACACTGCTGACCTCTTGTACATCCAAGAAGGTTTAGTCCCAGATCAAATACCTTCATTTTTGGCATTACATATTAATTAAAATGTTAGTTGGCTTTTTTTTTTTTGTGGTAGAATTATAGTAAGGAAACCTCTAACCTAGTATCTCACAATAATTTATGTTATTAATTTGTTATGACGATATTACTTAAGGAGCTTTTAGTTTGTGACATTCTTAAACTCATGTATAAGTTAGGGAATTTTTGGCTTGGTGTGACCTAGTTGTAATTGTTATTAGGCATACTTTTATGGTCATGGGTACTTTGTCAATAAATTTTCAAATAATATCTATAAATTTTTGGTATCATAATATTTTTAATATTATAATTCATGTATAGGTGAGGGATATATTGGATTAGTGATTCCCGGATATCCTGAGACATATGAAAAGCCACAATCATTACAGCAACAACAACAAAAGGAACAAAAAAGCAGTGATCAAGATCCACACCAGATGATCCGCTTCATCGAAAAAGGTGACATCATGGCTGTGCCGGTTGGGATTGCTTATTGGATCTACAATGAGGGCCCGGAGGATCTAGTTGTGGTTTCTCTTCTTGATACCACCAATAATGGAAACCAGCTCGATTCAATCCCAAGAGTGAGCAATACCAAATTAAGATGACCTTGCTTAATTTTAGCATTATCTCATGTCAAATATATATACTCGTACTCATGCCATATAAACTTTGGCTTGGTTGGTTAGAATAATTGACAAAACTAAAACACACAAATAAGATGAGACTTTCAATTGAAATTTGCATGTGTTTGGTAGAGATTCCATCTTGCTGGTAACCAAGGAAATGAGTTCCTGCACTACTATGAGGAAAAACAGAGTCATCCGGAGGAGGAGCAACAAGGTCATGAGAGCAAACAAGAAGGACGCAAGCAAAAACACCAGCGGCAAGATAATAAATTTGGCAGCATCTGGAGGGGATTCAAACAAGATTTGTTGGAACAGGCCCTCAACGTTGATTGAAAAATAGTAAAGAAGATTCAGGGTCTTGACAGCAAGAAGGAGGGCGGTGGCATCATCAAATTGAAAGAAAAACTTGATTTCATCAACCCACACACGAGTCATGTTGTAAAGAGAGGCAAGTCTCAAGAGGAGGAAGAGGAAGAGAAGGGACAAAAACGAAAAAACAAGCAAGGAGGAAAACCCGAACCTCCTCCTGAAAGGGGATGCCAAAACTTGCTTTCCGAAACCATTTGCACATCGAGGCTGAAGGAGAACATTGGAGATCATTCAACGCCAGACATCTACAACCCACAAGCCGGCAGCATTAGGACTGTCAACAACCTCAACCTTCCGGTCCTTGAGTGGCTCGATCTCGGCGCTGAGCAAGGAAATATATATCCAGTAATATCTATGCTTTATCCTCTTGTCATGATTTACGCATTGTTATGTTCCCATTGATATATATCTCGTATTCTTAACTGTTTGTTTAACAAAAACAAGAACAATATCATTTTTTAAAAGAAGAAAAGAATTTGTTTTCGTATTTGCGGTTCTTATCTTAAGAATGATGTTTGTTGCAGAATGCTCTGCTGGTACCCCAATACAATCTCAATGCCCATGGCATCGTCTATGCTTTGAAGGGAAGTGCATATATCCAAGTAGTGGATTGCAGAGGTAAAACCGTATTCGACAGGACGCTAAAACGGGTTCAGGTATTGCTGGTGCCACAGACCTATGCGGTGGCGGCTCGAACACAAGATACACCATTTGAATGCGTCACCTTCAGAACAAGCGGCAGGCCATGACCGCCACCTTACTTGGTGCACACTACGTGTTGAGAGGGTTGCCGTCGGATGTTGTCGCCGCGATGTATGACCTCGAGGACAAGCAAGCTCAAAAGGTGAAGGAGAACAATGAGAACCTTTTCTTCGTTCCACTTGATGAATCTGGACGGAGGCAGGTGGCTTAAATGCCATTTGTAATTAATAAAACTTCAAATAATATTACTAAGTTGAGAATATAATAAAATAATAATGGAGGTTTAGATGCCTTCATTCGATGACTGTGATGTATCTTTTGGGCGTAGAGTATAAATAAAATGGAGAGATGTTTATTAGTATCTCTGTTGCTTGTGTCTTTATTTTTTTGTGCGGACAGGTGGATGATGTTACTTTTTAACACTGGTCGACCCACTCGTTACCATCATGCCTAAAGTGTTAATGTTGAATTTGATCAATGTTTTTATTAGATTCATGGTAAAGTTTTATTTGTAATTTTAATTTTAATGTTACATATGTGTCCTAGCATCCTTTTGAATGCCATTTATAAAATAATAATAATTTTTAATATCATCTTCGTGTAAAATAATTCCTTTAAATAACACATACATTGCTTTAGGTTTGAACCTGGCTAATGGACGGTGAAAAAAAATGAAAATAAGGTTCATTTTCTTTTTATTCAAAGTTAATAATCACATTTATTAATTTTTATAATTGTTCAAATACTTTCTCAATATAGTTATTGATATATTTGTAGAAATAAAAAGAAGAAATAATATAGTGATGGAGTGATGGAAGATGAAACAGGAGAGAAAAATGATGAAATATATAAAAAGTGGGAGAGAAATAGAAAAGTGGGAGTAGAGAGAGTGAGAGAAAGATGGGAGAGTTAAGGAATGAGAGTTGAAAAAGGTAGAGAAAGAAGGGAGAAAAATGATGTTAGAGAGGAAGAGTGAAATTATATAAGTTGATTTGGGAAAATTATTTTCTTTAATTAAAAGTTTAAATCGCCTTCTTCCAAATACACTATGGTTCTCTTTGGACAGAATCTTTAACTGACTTTTCTATTACGCCAAACATAGAAAAGTCAGCAAATAGTCTTCAAAACGACAATTTTCATCTAGAGAACCGAACTTCTAATTTGAAGTAGTTGTTTGCTTTGAGTTGTTCCTTTTTTCTTCTCAGGTGCCATTTGGGTTGGTGTTCGAAAAATTCGATTCTAAATGTTGACATTTAACTGCAGCTGTTCTAAAATTCTAAGCAGTGTGTGGTTGGGATTTGGATAATCAAATCTTTTTCACTCATTATTATTCACCCTTAGGATCATATTGGATTTGACCCAAATTCTAATTGTTATCAATTATTGATTATTTTTTATTATAAGTTATCTTTCTATTCAAATTAGATTTTTGTGTTAGAGTTGAAGTGTGATTTCTTGTCAAACAAGTATTTCTAAGTAGTAAATATTTTGTATTAATTGGTTTGAGTTACAAGAGAGATGTGATATAAGTATCTATAGTAATTATGTAGGAGTCTTTATAGGGGTTTGGGAGAGATATAAGAATATTGGTTAGGAAGCCTTTATGCACATTATCTTATAATCTTTTTATTATATTGGATGTCTTTCATTATTTTTTCCCCTAGAAATTGGATTTTTTATGGTAAATTCTTTGTGTATTATTGCACTATTCAAGTTAATTTAATTATTTAATACTTGTGTATTTGGAGTAAGGATATTTTTCCCAACAATTGGTATTAGAAAGGGTTTGGTTCTGTGAGAGAGTGGTAATTCAATATAGCTGAGCTTTGCTAATACCGTATAATAGTGGTAATAATGATGATATTGATGATAGTGGTGATGATTGTGATGGTCATGGTGAATGATGATGTGTATTGCAACAATTGGTGATTTAATTGTGTGCGAATTGAAGATGATGGTTAATTGATGCAATGAATGTAAATGGTTTCATTTTGGGCAAGACTAAGAGAGCCATAGTTGATGATGGGTTGATGATTTGATGATGGACAAGACTGAGGGGTGTGGTTGGTGATGAAGTTGAATATATAAAGAGTTTGTGTAATTTGTGAAAGTGTTCAACAAATTGGATGTTCCTATAGATGTAAGAGATTCTTGTAGATGAAGAGGTTGTGTATAAACTTCAATGGAACTTGTGACGCTTGATTGTAGTGGAGTCACTTAATAGGAAGATAATTGCTGCATTTTAAAGAAATTGCAATGATGGATGATTCTCATAATTGGTACTTAATAATTGATCTCGTTTAGCAATAGGTAAAGCATGAAGATGAATGGAGATTATAGGATTTGTATCAAGGTGGAGATTATTAAGTTTGGCTTAAATTTTAATTATTATCAATTATTAATTATTTCTTATTGTGAAATATCTTTCTATTTAAATTAGGCTTTTATGTTAGAATTAGAGTGTATTTCTTCTCAAATAAATATTTCTGGGTTGTAAATATTTATATTGGCTAAAAGTATGAGGTATGCAAGAGATATGATATGAGTGTTTATAAGGTTATGTGGAAACCCTCAAAGGTTTGAGAGAAATGTAAGAGAGAGGTTATAAAATTATGGAGTTATGGTAAAGAGCCTTTACATACATTATTTTGTAATCTTTACATTATAGTACATCTTTTCTTATTTATGATTTTTTTCCCTAGAATTTGGGAGTTTTTCTAGGTTAAATCCTTTGTGTATTATTGTACTACTCAAATTAATTTTATTGCTTGATACTTGTATATTTGGACAGGAGATATTTTTCCCAATAGATTCTAAGCAGTTCATCGGAGATCAAAACCAGTAAGATTTCAAAGGAATAATTACCAGTCCCATGTTAATTTTTCCCCCGATTGTGATTGTTTTCTTCCTTTTTCTTCGACACAATCTTTATTTTGTTTTTTTTGTAGTTTGTTGGTGTGTCAAATTTTGTTCCAGCTCCAGAACATGAAGCATGGGATTGGCCTGATAGCTAAAGTTTTGGAAATCTGAAAACTTTATTCACAGAAGTCTGGGATGGCCTGATAGCTGAAGTTTACGTTGGTTCATATTTTGTCAGTTGGTTCGAAGCAAGAATTGTTCAAGTCATTACCAAATCTTACTAGAATTCACTGCACCGAATATTGTGCTCCGAGACATGGAGAGGGTAAAGTTAAAAATTTAAATACAACCTTAATCCCTTTAAAATATAAAAATATAATTTAGGTCCCTCATATTTAAAATATTTTATTTTAATCTCTTGAAAAATTTAGTGCAATATTGGTCTTTTCATTAATTTGCATCCACTTTATAACATAAATGTTGAGGTATTTTTTTCTTTTTTTTCCTCTTGTTTTTATTCTTCAATTTTTTTCTGGCTTTTTTAATATCTCCCTTTTTTTCTCCCTTTGACCCCAATCTAATCAAAATGCTCAGCGGCCCTAAAATTTAAACAATAATTATTTTTACAGAAACTTTGTCTATTTTAATAAATAAAAATTATTCATAATGAAAGAATTAATGTTATTTTTACTCAGTTTCCTTTTAAATTTCCAAATTAATATTTATTATATATTTAATAAAATTTGATTTGGATCGTTCTCATTCTTTAATTGATTTTACTTATTCATATTTTTCTATACATAAAAGCAATTGTACTCAAATACCTATAATAAGCATATATTATATCAGAATTGATATGCCTCTTAATCCGAGTCGGCTAGCTCTTGCAATGAAGATATCATGACTCCTATGCATACGATAGCTACGAGTTGCTATAAGCTCTCTTGCGCAAATACTGCGTATCACAAGGGCACGACTCTTGTGCTCTTCTCCTTTCAAGATATTGCATTTATTATATATTCTATATAGCCAGTGATTATTAAGTAAAAATTTATTAGTCTAGAATGTTATTAAAAATCAATATCCTATTCTGAAATTAATGTTTTTGAATAATTAAAAATGTATTGTTAGAATGACAAACAAAATTTAAAATTCAATCCAAATCCTATAGCTTGACCTTTAAAATTAAGAAAACAATAAAAATTTTGATCTAAATAATTAAAATTCAATTAAATGAAAATATTGTTTACTTAAAAATTAATTAAATATAAAATAGTAAGTAATTATATATTTATATTTATTTATAACCCCACCACCTAAAATTTTTGAATCCCCTAAAGGCTTCAAAAGATCTTACCTCTTTAATCAAAACTTACAAATAAAGGAAAGGTTATAATATGACTTGGTACACATAAAATTTCTTAATAAAGAAATTTATGTTAAACAAATAATTTTATTGATTTTATGAAAAATATGGATTACAATCTTTAATTTTGTATTCTTAAAAAAGAAAGAATAAAATGACTCTTTTGGTTCTTCTTTTCAATGAATTTTGATTGAGGGTTTCAAGAAGGCTGATTTTGAATTAGATGGTGGATGCTTTGTTTCAATTAAGGGCATTAGTGAAGCTTGATCTTGGTCAAATGGTTGAATTTGACTTCAAATAAGGGTTTGAGGAACCTTAATCTTAACTCTAGGGTTGAACACTTGATTTCAATAGAGGGCTTGAAAAAGTTTGATCTTAACTTAAAGATTGAATTTAACTTTGAACGAGGGTTTAAAGAAGTTTGATCTCGACTCAAAGGTTAAACATTTGACTTCAATGGAGGGCTCGAAAAAGTTTGATCTTGGCTTAAAGATTGAACACTTAATTTTGATGGAGAGCTTGAAGAAGTTTGATTTTGGCTTGAAGGTTGAATTTGACTTTGAATGAAGGCTTGAAAAAGTTTAATCTTGATTCAAAGATTGAACACTTGACTTTAATGGAGGGCTTCAAGAAACTTAATCTTAGTTTAAATGTTGAATTTGGCTTTGAATGTGAGTTTAAGGAAGCTTGATCTCAATTCAAAGGTAAATCTACATTGAGGCTTGAATGTTACGGTTAAAATCTTCAACTTGGAATAAGCATTCTTGATTGAGGTGAGAAACTTTGAATGTTTGGTCTTCACTAGTAGAGCTTTAAGAGAGCTTCATGTTTCCTCTTTGATGACTTGTTGATCTCAATGGCAAAAATGAGCTCTCTCTCTCTCTCTCTCTCTCTCTCTCTCTCTATATATATATATATATATATATATATACTAATTCTAGAAAAATCATCCACATAATTTAAGTGTTGTGAAATTTAACATATTTATAGTAATTTCCTAAACTTAAAACTTTAAATAGTTCTTCTATACATAAACTATAATCAAGAATATCAATACCCTGATTGATAAACTAATGAAATGATGATATGTTACTTGTATGGAAGAGGTCTTCAAGTTAATTATTTCTTTATAAACCTTTTAAATAAGACCTTAAATTTATTTTAGCCTTATGTCTTTTTTAACAAATTAATGGCTAAATAAAAAGTAAGTTGGCTAAAATTTTTTTCCTTTAACATTTAAAAAACTTTTATTTCAAATGTTCTTTTTTTTTCTCTCTCTCTCTCTGCTTCACTCACACACATTTCTAAAATTTCTACTTGCACTTAACCACAAAAATACAAAATAAAATTATTAGAATCACATATTAATTATTGTAAAAAATTAATAAAAATTATTGTTCATTATTTGATTGTTGCATGAAATAAAAAATTACTTTTCATAATTTAAAATCACTTATTTATATTAAAGTAATTTGCATATAAAACCGGATGCTTTTACATAAAATGAAGAAAATTGTTATTTACCTAAAAAACTAAAAAAAATATGTACTATATTCTTATACACTTCATTTAATTATTTTATCAATGATATTATTTTTTAACAATAAATTCTTTATCTTTCATAAATTTATTGAAGAAAATATTATTATATACAAGGCAATAAAATTATATTTGGACATTAATGTAATGTGTCCAAATAATTTTAGATTTTTTTTAATTTTAACTAACGAAATTTTTTAATAGAAATCATATTATTATTCTTTTTAATATAATATTTTCACTTTTTATTCTTTTAAATTATTTAGGTTTGTATATAAAATAAAAAAAATACCAAGAAATTGTCAGTAAAGAACTAATATACATGCACACATACTAATTTTGCATGCATGATCAAATACCTTCCACTTAAAAATTTGAGACATAAAAATATAGGTGATTTATTATTATAACTTTGACCTAATATAAATAGCCTATTTTTGGACTTGATACATTAGATTATTAGTTGTATTTTTTCTCTTAATGTTTGTCTCTATTTTCTTTCATAATGTTATACATTATCAAGAGAAATTCAATTTTATCTCTTTTATTTTTTATTTTATCTTATATAAAAAATTTTAATAATAAATTAAATCAATAAAATAAATATTTTATTTAAAAATAATAGTATGCATGTTGTAAAAGTTTATGTTTAATATAATTTATAAAATGAGAAAAGTAAAAAGAAATACATATATTATATTTTTATAAGTATACATATAACACTTTAATTTTTAAATAAAACTTGCTTAACATATATTAAACATGTTTAGATTCCTTAATTCTTGATGGTGGCATATAGGAAAAATAATATGTATAAGTATCATTTCTTTCAAAAGTATTAATAGATATTGGACTTTTAATTAAAAATGATATTAAATTTTATTACTAAATTGAGTATTTAAAAAGATTCTTTTATGTATTAATGTGTAAGAAATAAGTGGAGATTATTTTAAAAAAAATAAGAAGAAATAAAAAAATTGCTTAATAAAGTATAGCTTTAGATTTTAAATTTGTTAACTATATTTTATATTTTCAAAATGATTATGTGATAATTTTTGAAAGTATTTTAGTCTTGAAAGTTTTAAATTACAATGTAATATAAATAAACTTAAGTAAATAATTATTAAATTAGGTTTATTATATAATGAAGAGGTATAATATATATATATAAGTTAATACAGATAATTCACTCAAATTACTTATTTTAAGTTATTAATGGCTTTAAAATTAAAAGAAAATTTATAACTCAAAATATAATTGTCATGTTATTAATTTTTTACCTAGTAAATAAGCCTTTTAATCATGAATTTTAACCATTCAATTTTATATCATTGAAATCTAATAATTCCCATTTCACTACAAAGTCAAAGTATCAATATTCAAATTTTTTGTTTGGGTATATTAGAAATACCCTAAAACTTTCATTTTATTCGATGTGGAATTCCATAAAAATTAGAAAAATAACAATAAATAAATAACTCATTCTAGAACTTATCCTTAGGCTTAATTTGATTTGTCACACAAGAAATTTTTTATAAGACCTACTTATCTTCTATGTGAGATTTTAAATTTTAATAAATAGTATTCTTTATTAGTTATAATTTTTGAGATAGAAATTAAAAAGGCTAATTTTAATTGTGTATGACCTTTTTCCTTCCCTCTCTTTGCAATTCATTTTTCCCTCGTCAAGGTTCTAAACTGTGGCTGTGGGAGCAATTGCATGGGACGTGTTTCTTACGGTTACAGGTATTGTGAAAATAAAAATGCGGATTGTGGCCACTGTGACTATGAAATTTTATTATTTCCACACAAAACGTAATAAAAATTATATAATTAATATCGATTATATTATTTAATATTAATTATTTTAATTTAGTATAATATCATATTATATTAAATAAATTCAATTGGAAGGAAGATATCAAAATCTTGAGATTTTATTTTATGAAAAATTTTAAAAAAATATGTGCATGGTTGCAGCTAGTGTGTAATATTATGGCCATTGTGACCACAATACACACAGCTATGACCATGAATTCAAAAAAATACCGCAATCATAGTGTAATGCGGAATATTACAGCTGCAACACATGTTGCCTCACCTGCCATTCAAGTATCTTTGTCCTCCATTGGCTCTCACTACCTTACCAGACTTATACCTGATATTAAAGAGAAACCTGGTAGTTCTTTATTTTTGTTTCTTTCATCAACAAATAAATAAATTAAATAGATGGGATAGGCTGGTAACAGGTACATGCAGATTTAATTTAACACCGCCTATATATATACGGAGAAACAGGAGGAGCGGGACCATATGCATACATGCACGGCCACTCACACTCTCTCTCTCTCTCACGCGCGCACGCCCACACGCACTTTGAGATTCGACGCTAACTAACGTTGGATAATTCACATCAGCTGTGTGTATGACTGTGATCAACTTATCTTTCGGTCCTCGATCAATTTGTTTTAGTAGGGGCATCAGGTCTGCAATTTAGCACATTATTCAATCTTCCCGCTCACTTATTATAACTCCTACTAAATATTTGATTATTTTTTAATGAAAAATACTATAAGTACTGCACATTGTTCACTCTTCCGGCTCACTAATTATAATTCCTACTAAATATTTGATTATTTTTTTAATGAAAAATACTATAAGAACTAAAAATGAATTGTAAAATTAAGTTTTCAATCTTTTATATTCATTCCATTAAGAATTATAAATTTATTCTACAATTATGTATTTAATGATAACATTTAATTTTTAATTAAAATTTAATTTTGAATCTTATTTTCAGTATATATAGCATTTAATTCATTAATACAGTTTGTTAATTTCTTTATTTATAAGGCATGAAACTAATTTCTTGTAGATAAGGCGCGAAATTTATCAAGGTAAATATTTTATTTCATTATAAATATAAGTTTTATGATTTAAATTTAGACAATATCTAAAATCAGTAATACATTAGTGCAAACTTTGCACCGTTTAGAAGAAGAAATGAAATCCTGTGTGTGCAAAAAATTTACTAATTTAAGATTAAAATTACTCCCAACTAGAAGAATATAATGTACGTAACTCATCCCGCGGAAATTATCTTTCATCCTTAATTTGTTGCTACTAATTGAGGTTATTATCTTCCATCTTAAGTTATTTGATGTTGTATTATAAAAAAAATAAAAAAAATAAACATATTTGTTTTGAATTATTTTGTTCCGCCATCCTCCACTTAAAATAAAATAGTTTGTCAAATTAAAAAAATATTAATGGTGCTAATTATAGTCAAATTTTTGTATACTTGTAGTGAGACGAAGTAAATAAACCTTCACATAACTAGCTTAAAAATAAATGGTGAAAGTGAAGAGGAATACCAGGGCTGCAGAAGGAAACACAAAACAAGACAAGAAAGAGAGGAAAAGCATGGTCCCCTGCCATTTTCTGGGGCACCATGGAACATGAGAGAGACACGACATCAACAACATAAAACTACAAAGCATCATTTTTGTTTCATTAGGTGAAGCTCACTTGCACTCCAACACTTCGTGAGGTGTAAGCAATTAGCCTTTCATAATGTTACGGGCCAGTAGCTCTCTAACTGAAATCATGCGATGTATATTTGCTACTTTTAACGAATATGTTAGCCTTTTCATTAAAATTCTCTAATGGAATATTCGGTAAAAATAATAGGATATTAAAGAAATATTGCTCATACAACAAATCTTATGTATAATATATTGACAAACTACAATCAAATGTGCTCAATTCACCCATGCATATCAATCACAAGATTATCTCACACATCGAACCTTTGAGCACAATAGTCATAAAAAGGACAAATTTGAATAGAGAGAAGGACACTCCATTCATTTGGTAAATGCCTTATTTTATAATTTTGAATGTGTAGAGAATGGTCATAAGTCAATACACTCGAGTCCCTAACTTAGTGCCGGCCCTTTCTAAAGAATATTTTGAACAAAAACTCATTTGACACAAGTAGATGTATTTTTTCCAAGTCATCATAAGTTCTTTTCTTAATGCTCTAGAGATCTGATTTGCATCAGACCCACCAACACAAGGATAAAAATATGAGGATTACAAATACAGACTTTTCAAACTCCTTGGAATTTTCAAACCAAGCCAAAATTATCAAAATACCTTTAAACTTGGAAAAATCAAGATGAATAGTATACAAGTCGGATTGATTTTAAATTTTGCCTACAAGATCACTAACATGCTTGATTTTTTTTCACCAAATCTCATCTAATACCAAGTGCATTTGCTTATCAAATTATCACAACTACTAACTTATGACACATTATGACACATGGCTATTGTCATAAATTGGTAGTTGTGATAGTTCAACAGGCAAACGTACTTGATTTAAAATGAGACTTGGTGGAAAAATCAAGTATATTGTAGAGGTTTTGTAGTTGAAATTTGGAATTAACTCGATTAGTGTACTATTTTTATTGATTTTCCCAAGTTTAGAGGCATTTTGGTAATCTTGACATGGTTTAAGAATTTGGAGGAGTTCGAGAAGCTTGTATTTATGATTCTTACATTTTTATTTTTGTGTTGGTACATTTTGGTACGAATTGAACACCTAGAGCTTTAAGAAAAAGGCTGATGACAGTTTGGAAAAAATATGTCAACTTTTGCCAAGAGAATTTTTGCTCAAAATACTCTTTTAAGAAGTAAAGTTGTCGGAAGAATTGGCATGGTGCTTGGATATTGAGCAAGGAACTCGAGTGTGTTGACTTATAACTATTTTCTATATACTCAAAACTATAAAATCAGTTATATACCAAGTGGATAGGGTGTCTTTTTCCCTATTTAATTATCTCTTTCAATTTGTTGTGCTTAAAGACTTCATGTGTGGGACAATTTTATGGTTTGGTATGTGTAGGTGCTTTGGCAACATTCAATTGTGGCTTGTGGACTTGTGAATTTGGCTACTTTTACCAAGAGTGTTGCATGGGTTTAATAGGAAAGTTGACATGTTTATCAAGAGTGGTAAGTATATGCCATGTGATTTCGAATAAAGAGCTATTGGCTCATGATACCATGCATGCTAAAGAATGGCTTCAACTTAGCACCTTACGTGTCCTTCCTTCACTCTCCACTCTTCACTATAAATCTTCCTCTCTTGTTCTCTCCTTCATCCGAAAATAGTTTCTTCAATAACTGTATAGCAATGACTAAGCCTATTTTGCTTTCTCTTTCCCTTTGTTTGTTATTGTTGAATGGTTGCTTGGCTAAATAGCAATAGCAACAATAGCAACAACAGCAGAATGTGTGCCTGTTCTATAAGATCAATGCCCTCAAATTTGATAGCCGGAACAAAATTGATGCGGTGTGATTGAGACATGGAACCCCAACAGACAGGAATTTCATTACGCTGGTGCAGCCTTATCTCGTTACACATTGGTACCTAATGCTCTTAGATTGTCATTGTACTAAAAAACTATTGATCTTTTGTACATTAAAGAAGGTCTAGTACTCTCAGATCGATTTTCCTTCATTTTTTAAATTACACGTTAATTACAAAGTCATCCTTTTTTTGTGGGAATGGTTAGTGTTATAGTAAGGAAATTCAACCTAACCTAATTGGAATCTCACACATCATGTATAGCATATTTTGTTTTTATATAGTTGAATAAGTTTATTAACAACTTGTGATATTCTTGAACTTGCAAGTGAAAAAGGAATTTTTGGCATGGTCTTCCCTAGTTGTGCTTAGAAATATTCTTTTAATGTTATGGATATTTTAAATGAAATTTTTTTTAAATAAATGATCAAATCAAATCCAAAGTTTCATTTAGGTATTATATATTATTTAAATAAAATTTTTTAATATACTAATACGTTTGACAGGTCAGGGATATATTGGATTAGCAATCCCTTGCTGCCCTGAAACATATTAAGAGCCACAATCATCCCTAGAACAACAAGCAAGCCACAATCAAGACCGTTACCAGAAAATCCATTTTATCAAAAAGGGTAACATCATGGATGTGCCAATTGGAATTGTTTATTGGATCTATAACGAGGGCCAAAGCGAACTAGTTATGGTTTCTTTTCTTGATGCTTCCAATGATGGAAACCAACTTGATTCAATCCCAAGGGTGAGCAATACCAAAGATAACCTAGCCTTGTTTTAGAATATATACTCATAAATCATGCCATATTAACGTTGGCTTTGTTGGTTAGAATAATCGATTAAAGTGAAACACAAAAATAAGATCAGACTTTCAATTGAATTTTGCATTGGTATTTGGCAGAGATTCTATCTTGCTGGCAACCAAGAAAATGAGTTCCTACACTACTGCGAACAACATCAAATTCCTTTGGATGAGCAGCAAGGTCATTAGAGCCAACAGCAAGGAAGCAAGGAAAAATACCAGCAAGAAAGTCGTCCATATAATCATCAAGGCAGTGAGGAAGAGGACCCACCATAGGAAAATAAATTTGGTAGCATCTGGAGAGGACTCAAATAAGATTTGTTGGAATAGGCCCTCAACAATGACTTAGACATAATCATAGAGATTCAGGGTTTAAAAAGCAACAGCAGGCAACAACAATAGCAAAATGCGTGCCTGTTGGATGAGCACAATGCCCTCAAACCCGATAGCCGGAATAAAAGTGATGGTAGTATGATTAACATATGGAACCCCAACAGACAAGAATTCCAATGCGCCCATCTTACTCAAACAATGCTGCTGACCTTCTAAGAAGGTCGAGTACTCTCTAATCAATTGATTAACTTCATTTTTGGCATTATATATATATATATATATATATATATATATTAAATACAATGGTAGTTGTTTTTGGCGAATGGTTACAATTATAGTAAGGAAATGCAACTTAACCTAACTGCTATCTCACATATAATATAGTATATTTTGTTTTTATATTATTGAAGTAGTTAATTAACAACTCGTGATATTCTTTTTCAGTGCAAGCGAAGAGGGAATTTTGGCATGGTGTTCCCTAGTTGTGTTGAGAAATATTCTTTCTCGGGTTATGGATATTTCAAATGATAATTTTTTAATGATTGTTCAAATCAAATCTAAAGTTTTAGTTTACTATCATGATTTTTAACTAAAAATTTTTTAATATACTAATTTATTTGATAGGTGAGGGATATATTGGGTTAGTGATCCCTGGTTGTCCTGAAACATATGAATAGCCACAATCACCGAAACAACAAGAAGAAAGTCACAGTCAAGACTGTCACTAGAAGATCCGCTTCAACTAAAAAGGTGACCCAAGGTTTTAAAAAACGATCCGCAACCGCAATATCGCCCACAATATTGCGGTTGTAGACCATATCGCGTCCGCATTTTTCTGCAATTGCGTTCCGCAACGGTTGTATTTTTTTGCATCATGCGATATTACAACCGCAATCGCAATCGCAATTTAAAACCATGGGTGACATCATAGCTGTGTCATTGGAATTATTTATCAGATCTACAATGAGGGCCCAGAGGAAGTAGTTGTGGTTTCTCGATACCACCAACGATGGAAACCAGATTGATTCAATCCCAAGAGTGAGTAATACCTGAGATAACCTAGCCTAGTTTTAGAATATCGATCTCATTTCAAATATATGTACTCATAACGATGCCATATAAACTTTGGCTTTGCTGGTTAGAATAATTGATAAAAGTGAAACACAAAAACAAGAGCAAACTTTCAATTGAATTTTGCATTTGTGTTTAGCAGAGATTTTATTCTGCTGGCAACCAAGGAAATGGGTTCCTGCACTACTTCGAACAACATCAAAGTCGTTTAGAGAAGCAGCAAGGTCATCAGAGTCAGTAACAAGGTCATCAAAGCCAAAAGCAAGGATGCAAGAAAAAACACTAACAAGAAAGTCATCCATAGGAACATCAAGGTAGTGAGGAAGAGGTCCACAACAGGAAAATGAATTTGGCAACATTTAGAGAGGATTCAAAAATGATTTGTTAGAATAGGCCCTTAACGTTGACTCAGACTATCAGACATAGTTAAAAAGATTGAGGGTTTGGACAAGGAGAACGAGGGTGGTGGCATCATCAAATTGAAAGAAAAACTTAATTTCATCAATCCACACACATGAGTCATATTGAAAGAGGCAAGTCTTAAGAGGAGGAAGAGGAAGATGAAGGATAAAAAACACCAACAAGGAGGAAGATCTAAGCCTCCCTGTAAAAAGGAATGCTATAATACACTTTTGGAGACCATTTATACATTGAGGCTGAAGGAGAACATTAGAGACTAGTCAAGACTAGGTATCTATAATCCACAAGCGGGCAGCATTAGGGTTGTTAACAACCTAAACCCTCATGTCCTTGAGTGGTTCAATCTCAATGCTGAGCACGGAAATATATCCAGTAATATTTCTGCATTATCCTTTTGTCATGATTTATGCATTATTATCTAGCCTTAATGGTTCGTTTAATTCAATCAAATCAAAAAATGGGCTAGGAGAATTTTCAAGAAAATATTTTCAATAAAAGAAGAAGAATTCATTTTCTTGTCCTCTCCGCGTCTTGTTTATATATGTTGTTCTTATCTTTAAAATGATACATGTTGCAAAATGCGATGTTGGTACCCCAGTACAACCACAATGCACATGGCATCGTCTATGCTTTGAAGGGAAGTGCATATATCCAAGTCATGGATTGCAGAGGTGAGATTGTGTTCGACGGGACACTAAAATAGGGCCAAGTATTGCTGGTGCCGTAGAACTATGTGGTGATGGCTCGAACACAAGACACAACATTTGAATACGTTACCTTCAAGACAAATGACAAGGCCATGACTGCCACCTTACTCGTTATGCATTTGTCATGGGTTGGCGGCTCTTCAACTGAAATTGTGCAGCACATGCTTGCCACTCTTAGCCAACATGCCAGCCTTCCCACTTAAACCCACGTTTGGAACTCTTGTTAAAGATGGTGGGACTCATAAGTCCGTAAGTCAATATTATATATCGCAGGATCCTTTCATACAGGAAGCCTCCGTGCACTACGAACCAAAAAGGACAAATGAATAGGGAGAGGGACACTCCATTTGTTTGGTTTATGCTTCATTCCATAGCTTTAAGTGTGTAGGGGATGGCCACAAGTCAACACACTTCATCCTTAGCTCAGTGTCCAGGCACACCACCAAGCCCTTAGAATACTCTACCCCTTTTAAAGAGCATTTTGAACAAAAGGCCTCTCATAGGAAGATGACCTATTTTTTTCGAGTTGTCATAAGCCTTTTTTACCATGCTCTGGGTGTCTAATTTGCATGAAACTAGCTGACATGAAGATAAAAATGTGAGGATCATAAATATGGTCTTCTTGAACCCCACCGAATTCTTGAACCTTTCGAAATGATTAAAATACCCCCAAACTTGGGGAAATCGAAAAAAATAGTACACTAACCGGATTGATCCTAAATTTTAGCCACAGTACCCACATAATACGTTGGATTTTTCCACCAAGTCTTGTCTTAATCCAAGTATATTTGCTTATCAAATTGTCACAACTGTCAGCTTATGACATTCTCCCCTACTTTAAATGTCAATGCCTTCATTGATGCCTCAATTTGACACGGTTGTGGTCTTCAGCCTACTCCATCAAGTTATTCTCTTGACCGTCTTAAAGCCTATTTCTTTGAGCATTATGAAATATTTCCCCCATCTTGAAGTTAGGCTGTTTGTTGCTTCTGTAACATAAGTATCTTTTGGCAAAATACATCCTCTGCAAGTCATTTGAAGGGCTACCTTTGTAATCACATTTCAAAGTGTCCTAACACTCTCTAGTGTTGTTATCCTACATAGCTCTCTTGAACTCGTTACCTCTATAACTTGTTCGGTAGGTAGTTGCCTTTGCAACTTGTGCTCACTGCCTTCGCAAATTGCACGATCCACCACCTTTGCAGTGTAAGTATGTGCCAACGCTAAGGCTCATGATAAATGCTTAACACTTTGAATCACCTACTACTAGGTATCTTGTACCTAGTGTCCCATGCCACTAGTAAAAGGACAAGACTTATGCTAGATTTATGCAGAGAGGGCAAACTTCGCTCCCAGCTGCTCGTTTGCATTTTGATCGATTTATTGCACTAAGTAATGTCAATTCACACCCGATCGGATCCTCTGATCTTCTCTGGATCAATGCCCTTTGGCATATCACCAGCCATTATAGCCTATCTTTGCAGTTTGATGCCCACTAGTATCGTGGTCCTCATGACTACTCCTTGGTTGCGTCCTCCGATGACTTCACGAGCACATCCTCTAATGGCTTTCTCACTTTAACTCATAAAATGGGGTTGAGCATAGAACATCCTCCACTATAGCTCAAACAATCATGTGGGAAGTTTGCATGCACTTTATCTAACCCACAAATTGCACATAGCATTGATTCCTCTGAATCTTTGCTAAGCCATTTGGCTATAATGCTTTTTTGAGCACTTGGACGATCCCTTCGGACCTCCTTAACATGATTTTGGACCATTCCTTTTGGAATGATCTGCTCATGCCTTTCATCTATGGTTACGCCCATTGGCATGACCAATGGCTTCATCTTTTGGTTTCATCAATCCCTCAGGCAGTCAAACCCTCTGCTAAGACCAAGGTTTATCCTACTGGATTAGTTGTCAATTCCCTCATCCCACTGGATGGTGATTTGCATCCCTCAATGCCACTACTATGAATGAGTGTATAACCAATGTCTCGTGCACAATCGATAAGCAAGATAGCTTACTTGGGATAAATGGTTGGACCCGATGTATCAATCCTCGATCACCCAGCATGTACCATTTCCTGGTCATTTCTGGATGATCCAATCTCTTGCACCATTTGGTCAAGTCCTTGGCAATGACATCACTGAGTTTGTGAGAATGATAGCTTTGCACATACCACATATCAAGGGACAAGTCACATCTAACCAATTGTGCCTACTCGATCTTGGCCTTCTGGCGCAAACTGAGCTTTGATACCATCTGTCATGGGTTGGTGGCTTTCCAGCAGAAACTGTGCGATGCATGCTTGCCACTCTTAGCCAACATGCTAGTCTTCCCACTTAAACCCATGCTTGGCATGCTTGGTAAAGATGGCGGGACTCACAAGTCTACAAGCCAATATCATATGTCACCGAAGTGCCTGTGCATACTGGATTGCAGGATCCTTCCACACAGGAAACCTCCGTACACTACGGATTGAAAGGGACAAATGAATAGGGAGAGGGATATTCCGTTTGCTTAGTTTATGCTTCATTCGATAGCTTTGAGTGTGTAGGGAGATGACTATAAGTCAACACACTTCATCCTTAGCTCAGTGTCCAAACGCCCCACCAGGCTTTTAGAGCACTCTATCCCCTTTAAAGAGTATTTTGAATAAAAGGCCTTCCGCAGGAAGATGACATACTTTTTTCGAGTCATCATAAGCTTTTTTTTGCCATGCTCTAGGTGTCCGATTTGCATCAAAACTAGTTGACACGAAGATAAAAATGCAAGGATCACAAATATGATTTTCTCGAATCTTGCTGGATTCTCGAACCTTTCGAAATGACTAAAATACACCTAAACTTGGGAAAATTGGGAAAAATAGTACACTTGCTGGATTGATTCCAAATTTTAGTCATAGGATCAACATAACATGTTGGATTTTTTCACCAAGTATTGTCTCAATCCAAGTATGTTTGCTTATTGAACTGTCATAACTGTCTGCTTATGACACATTCCGTGTGGAGGGGGTTGCCGTTGGATGTTGTAGCCGTGATACATGACCTCGACAATGAGCAGGCTCAAAAGGTGTAGGCCAACAACAAGAACCTCTTCTTCGTTCCACTTGGTGAATCTGAAAGGAGGCAAGTGGCTTAAATGCCATTTGCAATAGAACTAAGGTATCTCTCTAAGTTGAGAATAATAAATAAGAATGGAGGTTTAAAGGCCTTCGTCTGTGGTATGTCTTATGCCGGAAGAGTATAAATAAAATGGAGGGACCTTTTAAATGATCGTATTGTTCTTGCTTTTAGTAAAATTTTAAAATTCATATCCCATTACTAAACTGTAAAAAAGAATGAACAAACGTTTAATGTTAATGATTCGAATTGATCTAGGCTGAACCAAAATTTTAAATTTAAATTAAAAATAAATATATTCAACAATTAAAAAATTAAGATATTAAAAAATTCAAATTATATATATAAATATGAAATTAACTCAAATATTATTTCATTCATATTTTCACAAGTTTATTATTCAAGTTCTACCATATTATCACATTAAACTTTTACCGAATCATTTTTTTTTAAAAATTAACATAATGTTTAATTTCTCATTTATAAAGGTAGTAATTATTATATCCCTTAAATTTTATAATTAGCATTATTAATTCTTTTTTTGCATTTATTATAATTATTCATTACTCTCTTCACTTTCATAACAATAAAATAAATTATGAAAAAGGACAAATATAAATGAAAAGTAAGCATTAAATTTGATATTATTAAAGTGAAATTTAACAATTCACTTTATTATTTTTTATTTATTTTAACATTACAAGAGAAAGGAAGTAAAAATTATAACAAAAGTGAAAATAAGAAACTAACGGTGTTAGTTATAAAATTTGAAGGATAAAATAGTCATTACTTATATAAATAAGGGATTAAATATTGTATTTTACTCTTTTTTTTGTGAATCTTGTTTATGGCAAAATTTCTTATTCTACCGTAACACTAGAATTTTAGTGCTATTTTTTCAATTATATTTTAATATAATAATTGAGGGATTCTTAAATTAAATAAGAAGTTTTCTGATTTATTAGAAAATAATAAGACCGCAGCATCACAGTAGAGTTAGAAATTTTTGCTATGTTTTTGAAGTATTAGGATATATTTGGTTAGGAAATGTATAAGATTATCCTCGAGAAAAACATTCAACAACAGAGCACGCTTAGAGCTGCGTATTTAATTTCCATGGGTTCGAACTCGAAATCTATACAACTGGATTGTAACCCCTACGATGCATGAGTTTAATTAAATCTAATTATTATTAATTTATAATGTACATTTATATTTTTAAATTTTAAATTATATAAGTGATTAACTTAAATTTTATTATCATATTTTTATAAATAAAATAATTACGTAATTGACAAATTTATTTTTAAATTAAGTAAGAGGTGGTACTAAATTGCTTTCTAAGCCATTATTATTTGATAAAGTTGTTATATTATTATACTATTACATTGATAGTAATTATTACTACACTTAACATGCATATATAATTAAATATTAGAATAACTAAATTTAAAAAAATAATATAAAATTAAATATATAAAAATAACATTTATTTGTCTGGAATCGAACATATACGCCTCCCTCCTTAATTTTTATATAAATGCTAACAATAATAGGTATTAAAAAATGAATATTATCTAATTATTTAATATAAAAAGGCATAAAAAATTAAAAATATTGTCTATAGTTGCAAACAATAAAAAAATATTGTTAGTCTCGTTTTTGATGATGTTTTTAACTTTGTTGCACAACATCTAAGAGCTAATTAAATTTGCAATTGATGTAGTATTAGCAACAATATCAAATGCTTTTTTTGAATGTCAATTTAAGGGTTAATTATATTTGCAATCCACATTATCACAAATAACAAAGAGTGTGTCATTTATGAAAACTAGGAAAATAATTATCATAAACATTTTAAAAATTTAAAATTTTCTTTAATATATAATCAATGCCTATAAAATGTAATAATACATTATTAAATTTATAAAATATTTGATTATATCTTATTTCTAGACAAATTGCAAATTAATAATTATAATTTGAGCAAATAAATAACTATAAGAAGCAATAATATATTATTAAGTCTAAAAAAATATCTTTTAATAGTTTATTTATTTTTATCAATTTGTCATTTGTATAAAAATGTATTATTATTAACTACAATTTATATAAAATTACAAATTAGTCATTATAATATGATCAAATGAATGACTATAAATTACAATAACCTAATATTAAGTGTGAAAACATATCAAATCATGTGTATTTTTCATATAATTTGCAAAGTAATAATTTTTATATGATCATGTGTAAGATAAAAAAATAAGGAAATTATGAAAATACAATGCATGAGAGAAAGAATCTAGGAGATTATTCATTGCTTATAAACATTCCAACATTCGAAACAAAATCTACATAACTTAACTAATGTGAACTTGCTTTCTAAATTTATCAGGAAGATGCATGGATAATTTCTCAATAAATAAAAATTTTTGGTAGAACAAGAAAAAAAATAGAACTCAAAATTTCTTTTGTTCTTATGAGGTTATATGTAGATCAATTGTTTGTTAAAGACAGGAATCCAACTATTTAGAAAATAGATGAAAATTAAAAAATGCAGTAAATCAAATAAAAGATTAGAGGCATTACAAAAATATAATAAATAAGGAAACAAAATTAGGAATGCTTTTCTCAATTTAATATAAATTATTATATTTAAATAAGATATTCAATCCTAGAAAACATAACAAATCAGAGAAAGAGGTCAAAGAGATTATGAAGATATAATAAATGAGGAAAAGAAATTAAGGAGTCTTTTTTTCTCTATTTAATATAAATTACTATATATAAATAAAAAACATTCAATCCTTTACACTGATTACATGAGTGTGACTTATCATAATATAATATTTATTGAGAAGAATTTGATTGTGAGATGGCAACTCATCATGGCACAATATTCATTAAGAAGAGATGACAAAATGACATATAATAAGATAAAGGAATGACACTTATAATAAAGAAAAATATAAAATATCACAATTAATATATAATATATAAATAAGTTTCAAGTTTCTTTTCATTATATTGAATTGTTAGCCACTAAAGAACTTTTATTTTCTAAGATCTTAATATTTTCCAAAGCTTTTTTTAAAAGAAAGGTTTAAAACATATTGTTTTGATCGGATTTTTTTTACTATTATTACAAATAAAATATTGTTAAAATTTTAACCATATTTATGTAGTTAAATTTTATACCACAAATTTTTTTATTCATATATTCAAATATAGGTAATTTGCAAATAAACTTATCATGCCTTTAATTTATTTCTAAAAATTATAGAATTTTATATTGATTATTACAATACTAATATTAAAGGTGTTTTCATGCATATTATTAGTTCACTTATACGTTTAAACAATAAATTAAATTTCTTGCTTCACGGTATTAACAACAAGCCAAAAAATGGAAGTTGATTAAGGTTTTTACTTATTTTATTGTATGCTTTATCTTGAACTTGACTATGGTATCCTTGAAACTTTTCCTTTATTTCATATCCATGACTTTAAAGCCTTCATGATTAAAATGGTAGCTAAGGATTAAGGATTAAAGTAGTGGAAAGGGTGTAAGATGACTAGGTATTTTGAAGTGACAGCATAATGAAAGAAATGAATAATTATAAAAATTGAACTTGGTTATGGTATCCTTGAAACAATTTTTTTACTTCCATGTCTATTACAACTATTTAATCCTTAAAGTATTTATTAGTGAACCCTTGCAAAAATACTTGCTTATTCTCCCTAATATTACTCTCATGTTCACTTTATTAAGTTGGCAGTGAGTGAATTAAAGTAGGATTATTCTTGTTTATTTTGAAATGGTATTTTAACAAAGATTATGGTCAAGAGAGGATGACCACTTAAGAATAGCTATTTGCATCTTAGTAGTTGATAACCTAGCATTATAAGCACAACGTCAATGCATTATTCGAAAGTCAACAATTTTCATATTTGTTTTTGTTTTTATATGTATAAAGCTTGGATATCAATATTTTTAGGACATATATTAGAATTTATTGATTTTATCGTATTCTTACTTAATATAAATAAAATATTTACATTCAATTTTATTTTATGAACTAATTTTATTTTATAAAATTTGGTTAGAGTATTTGATTGCTAAAAGGGTTTAAACTATTTGGATTGCTACAAAAAATGAATAGCGCACTAACAAAGTGTATAATATTAGCAATGACATTTTGAACAAAACTACACAAGATTTCTAGGACTTTTCCAATTTATAGATGAATTTGCCAATGATTTAACATTAGTGATAGGAAAATCCATCAATAATTCACATTTTAAGGATAAAGATTCTATCAATGTGTATAAAGTAAGTGATAGAAAAATATGTTGCAAATTCCATCTTATTGTACATTCCTTCCATCATTAACCCTATAAATTGTGATGGCTTCAATGATGGATGAAAAGAATCCATCACTAATTAATTACCAATTGGCTATTTACTAACTTTTTTCCATAATTAAATATTTTAGCTAAGAAATTATCTAATTAGCTGTGGGTTTTTGCATTGCTAATTAGTATTTTGTAATAAAATAGTTTATTTATTAGCTTTTAGCTAATTTGGGAGTTATTAACTGATTAATCAAGTCAAATAATTATTTTAGGTGTTTGATAAACAACTTCTTTGATTAGTTGATTAACTCCCAAAATCAGTCAAAATGAAAGAGTTAAGGAATCCAACATTTTCAATCAACTAGTTCATAATACACACGTAACACGTGTGCGTACACACACACACACACACACACACACATATATGTATATAAAGACAAAGTTAACTCCAAATTATACAGTTATGTTCATTCATTTTTTTTAATGTTTAAGAGAAAAAGTAAAACCTAAACCTTTGGATATTAAAGAGAAAGCTTAATTATAAGACTACTAAACATATTTAATTTTATATACCAATTTAATACATATGAAATCGTAATAATTTTTCATAAATAACAAATAATTGTCTAACTTTTAATTAATTATATTTAAATAATAAAATTAATAAAATAATATATTAAAATTATATTATATAATTATTTAATGAATTTGAATATTTTTCACTTTAAAATAAAAAATTTATAGAATTAACCTTTACACATATGTAACACATGCATACACAAGAGTTTTTCTTGTTTGCCATTCAGTTTTAACTTTTTAAAACAATTCTTAAACAAAAGTGGATTATTCAATATATAAAATATTATAAAAAAATTTATTTTTAAGCAAATCACACTATTCTTAAAAAATGTATTGATGAAGAATATATATATATATATATTATGAAAATAATAAAATTATTATAATATATATAAATAGTATATTGACTTGATATAAATTAAAATAACATATTTGTAGAAGAAAATTTAATTTAATAAAAACATGTAAAATTTAAAGTATTATTAAAATAAAATTATATTCAAATAAATCATAAAATATACCCATATCCTTATATATTAATTTATATATAAATAAGTAATAGTAAAAAATTAATTTTACTAAACATCTTTATTTAAAAAATTAATATTATTAGTTGATCAAATTAAATAGTATAATTAGTTATTAACTAATAATTAATTGAATTAATTAACTATTAATATAATTAATTAATTATCAAATAATGCCTAAATGATGAAACCTCCATTTAATAAAAAAATTAATTAAATTGTCATTCCATCATTTATTTGTAAATGTAGGAGTGGATAAATTATTGGATACACGTATGTAAGGATTAAGGATTAAACCTTAGATGTAAGAAAAAGTATATAGCTTTCAAGCAATATTGGGCGTCAATGTGACATTGTATCGTTGAATTATATCCCTTCCCTTACCCCTATTAAGAAATATAATTAACTAATCCTAAGGTAAAGGGTTGAAAAAACTTAACTCCATTATTTTTGAACAACTTCGAGTTGGGCCTTTGAGCAAAAGATTATGAGGTCGTTTGGTTTGCTTCAATAAGATGGGAAGTAATTGGGGAATTGTTTGGTTAGTCATTATCTCATAAATTGGGAAAAACAGAACTTTCTGAGAAGTTTTACTTTCCATAGAACATGAAAAGTTATTTACCCAACTCTCCTTAGGTAAGTTCTATTTCCCATACTATTTATAGATACAATGATAAAATTATCCTTATTAAATTTAATTAATGATAATTAAAATTTATTACTTTATATTATAATAATATTAGGGATATAGTAGTTATTTTATTAATATTTTTTAAGATATTCAAAGTTGAACCAAATAAGATATAGGAAATTACTTCTCAGGAAGTGGCGCTTCTTATGTGTCAACCAAATAATTTTGAATATTTCTCAGGAAATTCACATAGGAAGTTATTTCCTAGGAAGTTAAATTTCCCATAGAAAATTATTTCTGGTGTGAACCAAATGACTCCTATCTACTATCATTCCATCATTTATATAATGATCTTTTTATATACTAGCCCTGTCCACCGGTCGGTTTTGGCAGTTTTTTAAACATTTTTATGACCGACCAAAACTTGACATTTTCCCAAATATGACACCCGTTGCCGACCAATATAAGAGTAGAACCGATTGTAGTTATTAATTACAATTTTCATCGATTTTAACAGTTTTAATCGGTTTACTTACCAATTAATATTGAACCTGTATTTATTAATTTTTTGGTCCAATTTGAATGGGATTTCTATCATAGCAAGGACCAAAGTAAAAAAAATGTAACATTGTGACAAAACTATTATAAAATAATTTTTAACCCAATTTAAATGGGCTTTTTACTGTAAAAAGGACTAAATTCTGACTAAAATTAAAAATAATACAACAGTTTAAAAAAAGGAAGGCCCTGCTGCAGCACAATTACACAACACCAAATGCAACATCTATCCAATGAGGGACTGGGAATTCACAACTCTGCTTTATAATGCAATCAAATAAATATTCAACAGAAAAAAAAACTAACTAGTAAATAAAATAACTAGTAATTTATATATTCCATTTCTGCCACAAATTGTACATATAGCCACTGTTACGTGTAAAATGGTTTATCAATTAGCGCAAGTGCACACTATCGTAAACAAGTAATAAAGTGATAAGTAAGTATCGTTCCCTCGAGGATTGTTTCACTAAGTATCAAAATTTATAATCCTAACACTATTTGGCGAATCGATTAGTTGGAGAATGAAGTAATTGAATAAAGATCTATGCAAGAAATATTTAAAGTAAATATGAATGCAATTGGATTAAAGATATGAATATAAAAGCCCTAGGGATCAGACTTTACTTAATAATTTCGGATTGAATCATCTATCTACACTAATCCAATTTTAACTCCCTTAATTGATAGTCGAGTTTCCCTAAATTAATTACTAGCCTCTTCCAAGGTCAAGTAATTCTATAATTAATTTCTAATTCACTATATTCCTATGTAAATTAAAACAACTAATCATGCATTAGGATTTATGGAACTCATTAAGACTACATAAACCATATGAATATATTCCTATTTCATATGTAATTTACGGTTTTAATTATAGGTTCCATACACATGTATCTCCTTCCGGTCTCAACATGCATATTGAGTTCATTCAAAAGGTGGCCAATCAATCGAAGGCATTAAGAGCAATAATTAAAACTTAATCTAGGAAAGGAAATCGAAATTAGTTTCAATAGATTAAAATTCAATCCGTTATTATCAAGTTACGTCATTACCCTAGGAAGAAGAAAAATTAAAACATAATGAAATTAAAAATAAACTCAAAATAAAATAGAAACATCATCACATTCATGGTACAAACATAAGATTATAATTACAAATGCATGAAAATGAAAATATTATCCATCCATGTAGGAGGTAAAACCTTCCATATAGGAGGAAAACCTAGCCTTCCATGTAGGAGGCATATAAGAAGAACTAAAATGCATAAAACTAAACTCTAAAATGCTCTCTCCAAGATGCCTTTTCTCAGCTGATCCCCTTGCTATT
The DNA here is from genome assembly GCA_020226215.1 of Sindora glabra. Lineage (NCBI taxonomy): Eukaryota > Viridiplantae > Streptophyta > Magnoliopsida > Fabales > Fabaceae > Sindora > Sindora glabra. The sequence goes on along the minus strand of CM035228.1, from coordinate 11,221,367 downwards.
TATAGATGAATGGGTGCAAGAATTTCAACTTGCCAAGCCACCAATCTTGACTACTAGCCATAATCTTTGACCTCGGAGCAACCATATTTCAGCGTTTTTGCTAACTTTTGACACTTAAATCGGTGGATTCACGCATTTTAGTATTCATCAAAGTTGTAGCCGTGGATCTAAGCTTTCAAATGGCGGCAGGAGCTCCTAATTTTGAGATTTCTAGCTCAAGTTATGATCAGATTGGTAGTCAAAGGTCAGATTCCGTCAGAACCACTATTTTATCTTCCAAGCAGAATTTGAGATCCTTAGATCTCGAACTGGGCTTTTCTTTAAACATGAAAGTTGTAGGGCTTCTTCTTAGCTTTTTAACCATATAAAGAACAACCCAATCCAGCATCTAGAACTCCGGATATAGCCTAGAACCTGAAACAGGGTCAAAATACAGCATTATCCAAAATATTTGATTTCATTTCAAATTCAAGATCCATTTACAAAATACAACTAAATTTATTAAATTTAACAAGATAACATCCAAAAATGCATCATACAAGGGAAAATAAATATGTAAATATTTTACGTATCAGCCACCATTGCAAAAGTTGCAGAACACTAAAAGAGCATCTAACATGAAGGAAATTTAGCAAAAAAACAAGTTTCAAACAGAATTGATATATTAATTAGGCCACCAATTTTTGTTTCTAACAGAAATCATGCAATATAAACATTAAACAATAAAAACAAAATCTTCCATCTATAAAGCTCCACAGGGCAGAAAGACAAGTTGTGTCTTCTCTCTAAGTTATATTCTGTACTGATTGGAGAGACTATACCAGAATGGCAGAATGGTGGGACATCAATCTGTACCAAAATCCAAAAACCAGCTGTGCAATTGCAATATTCATATATTCTGCCACAAACTGTACATGTGGTATGCAATGTTTTCTCAATGGCTAGCAGTCATAAAAAATTTCATGCCAACCAGTAAGAGAGTGAAGTCAATTCTATCTATGTACCAAAAGCTATTTACTTCCTACTCAAAATAGCATATAGTAAAAATCGATCCACAGCCATAAGCTATGTGGTTTCCCCCACTTCAATAGAAACATCTGCTCCATTTATGCCAAGCATGCTTCCACCTCCAATAGTAAGTGTGGAGGAACTTGTTGGACAGCCTCCCAACAATTCTAGGACAAAGAAAAAATTAGTAAAATAATCAAATCTTTAAATATAACTATCAAGCACTATAAACTAAAGCATCAATATTATCAAATTTTTAACATTTAAACTAAGCAAAAAATCAGAAAGTAACTAGTGAACAAATTTATACCTTGCTCTATTTCTTCACACTTTTGAAGTTCATCATTATCTTCAATGTCATGGAAGTTAAATTTTTCAGGCCTTAACCAATTTTGAGCACAAATGAGAGTTTCAGTCATTTTATAGGTAAGGGAGCTCCTAAATACATCAAGTACTCGGCTTTCAATGCTAAATGTTGATTCTGAAGCCACTGTAGACACTGGGACAGCCAGCATATCTCTAGCTATCATTGATAGGATAACAAACCTTGATGCATTAAGCTTCCACCAATCTAGAATGTCAAAGCTCTCATCTTCATCAATACATGTTTCATTAAGAAACCTCTTAACCTTATTTTTTGCCTCAATGGTGCCTTTCTTCTTTAAGTGGGATCTAAAGGCAGCATGCATTTGCTTATGTGCATGATTTTTAACTACAGGTTGATTGGATTGTGACTCCCCAATTGATGTAGCCATGGATACACTAGATTACCCTTGCCCATGCTCTTTTAAGTACCACTCATACATCCTTACCAAGTCATTTTTAATCTTTTTCACCATCAATTGTGCCATTTCTTCCTCATAAATATTTTTAAATGACCATGTCACATAAGCTAATTTGTATCTAGGGTCTAGAATATTGGCAATGAAAAGAAGAGGATTAATGTTATGAGTATTTCCCTAATACTTCTCATATTTTCTTTTCATGTCAATTGCCATCAAGTTCAATACCGAATCATTCATCCCATCATCACTCCATTTTTTGATCTCATTTTACACTATAGCTAAATGTGTATATGCAAAATTTGATATGATATACAAGGATCCTGAAAATGCTAAAGTGACATCATAGAAGATTTTTAAGAAATTTAAGAAAGCTCTAGCATTGTTCCAATCATTAGTACTTGGTGGCCCTACTTTCTTGGAATCTTCTATGAAATGTATGGTATAATCACTATCATCATCCTCCAATCTTTCAAATGCTTTTTGGTATTTTTCAGCTCCCTCTAGCATTTTGAAGGTGGAGTTCCACCTTGTAGGGACATCAAGGCACATAAGTGCTTTGTGAGCAAGGTGTTCATCTTCTATGGCTTGCCTAAACCTAGCTAACCTTGAAGGAGAGGATCTCACATACCTTATAGCATTACGAATTGTAGCAATGGAATCATGGAGATCCTTCAATCCTTCATTGACAACTAGGTTCATGATATGAGCACAACACCTCATATGTAATATCTCACCATCTAATACCAATCCTTTCTAATTCTTTATTTTTTTTTCAAGTACGCTATGGCCCCATCATTAGTGCTAGCATTATCTACAGTCACTGTGAACAACTTCCTAATCCGTCATTCATTCATGCATTGTTCAATTTGCTTCCCTATTGTTTCCCCTTTATGGTTTGGTATAGAGCAAAAATTAAGGATCCTTTTCTGCAACTTCCATTCATTATCTATGAAATGCATAGTTAATGCTATATAATTCAAGTTTTGGACACTTGTCCAACAATCAGTAGTTATACAAGTCCTAACACAATCAGATTTCAATAACCCTTTCAACCTAGCCTTTTCTTCTATGTAACTCTTCATACAGTCTCTTCTAATAGTTTGCTTAGAAGGCACATGTAGTTAGGGATGCAATCTCTTGCACATATATCTAAAGCCATAACCTTCAACTACACTAAATGGCTGCTCATCGCATATAACAAACATAGAAATGGCTTTTTTACACTCTTCTAAGTCATACACATAAGGAGTGGAACCTACTAAAATTGCTTTATTAGATTTCTTGTTAAAGTCAAGCACTTGTTGTTTGAGGTCATTCCTTAAAGTAAAAGCATATTTAGGACACTTAGGTATGTAGGCCAACATATTTGAAGTGCCATGTCCTTTACTATCACAAAGAAATCTAATGTTATAATGAATACATTGAGCAGTTGGTTCACTCACCTCCTCCTCAGGAACTCTCTTGAAATGGTCCCATGCTATACTTCTCTTCTTTGTAGTGATGCCAGCTACTTTGTTAGCTAAAATTTTCCTTTTTGTGGATTTCTTCCACTTTTGATCACATTTCTTAATTATTGTTGTTGTTGTTGGTGGTGGTGGTGGTGCACTAGGACCAGCTTCTTGGGAAGTAGGAGTAGTTGTTGTTATTACTACTGCTCCACCAGAATCATTCACACTGGGCTTGTCCATGCAGCAACTCCTATTGATAAAAAAGTAATAGAATTAGGCGATATACATAAATTAATAACTGCATATATTGAGACATAATGATTCGTGACTACTAATTTACCATTCTAGTAAATAAAAATTAGAGGAGATGAAAACTGTAACTGATTTCCTTTTTATCTGGGTAAAAGCTAAGAAGCAGGTCATGAAAAAAATATGAGTATTTCTCGATGGACCATAAGTTTTAGAGGGGAATTGCATTGAAACCATTAAAATGATTTTTCAGAGTTGAGAAGATATGGTCTTGCTTTGAATACGAAAGGATAACCACTCATGTAACATTCAAAAGAGAAGATTCTCTTGGCTGTCTAGGTTTTGGAGATATATGAGCTGAGACTTCACCCACCCTGTTATTCGAAATTAATTAATCAAAGAAATTAAAAAGAATGAATTTTGGAGATATATTTCAGCATAAAAATGCTGTGGAATTCTACTTGTTTTAAAATTATCATGCTAAATTCTTATCCACTTCAATTATTACAAGAACGAATCTTAGTTCACGTGTGAAATGCATAGCAGGGGCATGTTTCAAGGCTAAAAGAAAACCAAACATGATTTTAAGATTCAAATATCTTTGAACTTAAGGGTTCTACTTGTAAACACAATTTGCTAATTAGCAAACTCCATTCAACGTATAAATTCTATCAACTTTAACTGTTTCAGGAACTTATCCAATCAAAATTAAAGTTCACTGCTAAAATAACTCTGCAAAACACGACTCAATATCCATATGTAAATACAACCTTAATTAGTAGCTTCCCTTTATTTTTTATAATAAATCATTTATGGTATTAAGTGTTAACAGGTCCAAAATCAATTCGGGACATGACAGATTTACCATATTAATGGTGGTTTTTACAAGTTCAACCTTTCTAGAATCTTCTGCTTCTTTTCCAATGCAATATTTCAATTAAGCTTTCTTCCTTCATATTTTTGATGAGGTAGAATGGAGTTTTTGGCTCTCCTATAGGTTTCAACTCATCATTTAGTCATTAGGAGTTTGCATTAGAAAATTAAAGCAATTAGAGATCCATTTTCAGCTTCTTCTTTTTTCTAGTAAAAGGTTTTCTCATAGTTTTTCTAGCAGTATTCCTTACTGTCCTTTGCCCTTTTTTTTCCTCCACCTGTCTTATTTCTTTTAAGAAATTTAGTTTTCATCCAGAAAGAAGATATACAAAATTCCGTACAAAAACATGCACATTACAAATTAGGAAAGTTACCGAGGAAGAAAACATTTCCATCCGCAAGTGTTAAATCAACAACACCATTTGATACAAAGTTAGTGATATTTCTAATAGCATTGACTACTGGAGATTCAATATCAAAACGTGACCTAAACCTTTAGATGCAAATCCAAAATCAATCATTTGTGGTATTTAGTGTTAACAGGTCCAAGATAGTCCTCAGAAATACTTGATTTGGGGAAAAACAAGGTTGTAATGTAGAAACCATTGTTACTAATAACACATTGTTAATTTGTTATTGATAACACAGAATCGCACCAAATCACACAATGGTATCATTCAATAACATAATACCAGACAAGACATGAAATTTGAAGAAACGGTAATCCAAAGCCCCAATATGTGAAACAAAATGAAAAGTCTTCGGACAAAGAGCACAATCACAGAACCACATCATTGAATCATTACGCATCACAAATTTGAACTTATAGAGGCAGGCTCACATACAAGACATAACACAACAAAGACTTGGATGATTACCTTACGAAGATGCTGTAGCTAAGTGAACTGGTTGGATGACTTTAATGGAGTTTGATGTTGTGAAGATGCCGAAAATGGTGGTTCCGACCAGTATCTCGTTGGTGGTGTCGGTGAGATGTTTCTTGGTGGGGCAGAAAGTAGCGGTGGTCTGTTAGGGCTAGGGCTTACTCAAGACAAAAGTTAGGACAAAGGGGAAGAAGATTCGGGAAAAGTGGGGAGGGACAGCTTCGTATTTCCTATATGCAATTTGCTAAACAAAATACACCTTTTTTATTCAAGCAAAGTCGTTTTGTGAAGGCTAATTCGGTTGGTTCGATGTCAAATGGTCTAAAGGTTCAGCACCTACTACCGACTGTATAATTAATTTTACACAATTTTTCTTCTCGCCTCTACTCGTTGTTTCCCTCTGCTCGCTGTCGATCATCCACTTTTGTTCATTTTTTGTCGGTTCTTGGATGGTTTGGCAAAAATTGGACACCCCTATTATATACCATTATTATTTAAAATTTTCATCTATACCAACATAATTCTTATATAAATAAATAGTAAAATAATGTTAATTTTTCAATGTTTTTATGTAAATTTTTTTTGTAGTTATAATTTTAATAATAAAATTTAAAATAAAATATTTTCATATTATTTATAAAATATTACTTAATAAAAATAAAAATTAATATATAAAAACTAGAATTTCATCACAAAAATATTGTGTTAATATAACAATATCATTATATATTTTGTTATATTAAAATTTTTAATCAATATCTAATTTAAATTATTAAATTGCATAGATATTAATTATATTTGTGTAAAGGATGATGTTATTATTATTAACCATTATTTTTTTTATCCAAATATTTTCATACTTTTTGGTACGAGACCTGTTTGAAGTGGAAGTAATAAACAATAAACAATTCTCAATAATAGTGCTTTCAACAATTGAATTTGGAATTTTGTAGGTCTAAAATATCTTGAAATTCAGTTTATTATCATTGAACTAATTAATTGTTAGTATTATTTTCTAATTTGATTCCTACATTATTATACAGAAAAAATAAAAATGATATGAAACATTAATTATGCCAGATATAACTATGGAGCGATGGCTATTTTTCATTTCTTTTTCTATTTCTCCAACATTCCAGTCCATCCAACAGTGTGAGCGTAACTTCAATCAAAATTTTTGGCACGTTGAAGTGGGCTTGGGCCGATCTCTTTCGGATCCAATGTAGGGAGCCCACTCGGAACCATAATTATCGAAGCAAAGCTAAAATACAATTTATCATACGCGGCGACTAGATCTGATTGCACTGCAGAAAGGCAAATGATCACGACGGTTTATACGGAGTGGGACCCGTGGACGGTGAAGATTCTTCGGGAGTACAAGTCATTGTTGGATCTCTCCGCATCTGAAAAGAAGTGGTCCCACCGCCCTATGTCATGAAAAGCAGTGATGCATACATCCAGAGCCATCGGTCAATAATAAAGCATTTCCGGCCTCACAGTTCGCTTAGCGTTACTACGACGCACCGTCCCAATTTCCTTTTTCTTTTTAAAATATCATTTTTCGTATTTATCTTAAATTCTTGCTAGCTCTCTTATATTTCAACCTTCTTCGTCACTCCGTATTGAATTTGTCTTCTGCGTTTCTTCTGCATCGTCTTCGTCTTTGTTCCACTGCTATGTCTTTCAGAGGACTGAGCCGGGTAAGATTATCTGAAACAGGTTTGTGGTTTTTGTTTTTTCTTGATGAAGAAAAAATTTATATTTTTTAATTTATTTATTTTGGTTTTTGTAGCCGAATGCTTCGTCCGGTATGGGAGTTGCTGATCACAGCAAGAATGCGTTTATGGAATTACAGCGGAAGAAGGTGTATCGCTATGTGATATTTAAGGTTGATGAGAAAAAGAGGGAGGTTGTGGTTGAGAAGACTGGCAATCCTGCTGAGAGCTATGATGATTTTGCTGCTGCTTTGCCTGAGAATGATTGCAGATATGCCGTCTATGACTTCGATTTTGTCACGCCCGAGAACTGTCAGAAGAGCAAGATTTTTTTCATTGCTTGGTAATTTTTAATCCTTCTCTTTCTCTTGTAAAAGCTTCCTATCTGCATCTGAGATTCTTGTTCTGAAATATAATAAGCAATGTAAATCCTTTTGTAGAGAGAGCTGATTTTGGATGGCTACAATAAATGAATTTGATGAGGTTAAGCTTTTGTGCACTTTAAATTTGTGTAACTGGTTTCTATCGTTAGAAAATCCTCGTTACAATACTTATTTGCTTAAGGCTGAAGTTGGTGATTTTCAGTACGTTAATGTTGGAAAGCTCTGGTTCATTCTATACTATCTACTTCCTGAATTTTGCTGATGCATTCACGTTACTTCTGCATAATCATAAGTACCAATATGAATATATATAAAAAAAATGAAAATCCCTTTATCATTTGGTGTATTGTTGTCCTTGTGCTATATTTCTGAATTGCTGGGTCTGATTCTGCACAGACTTTGAGGCCTGTGTGAACCTCAGTTGAGATTATTGGCCAACAGTTGGAATCCAAATCTCCGATTGCAAAGTAACGGAGAGGAAATACTGTAGGAATCAGATTAGCATAATTTGAATGTTGGTATTTTGGTGTTTCTATTGTGAAAAGATTGTCTATTCTGACCAAATGATATGTCCATGAGTTGGTTTTTGTCTTCGATTTCCCAACAAAATTATTTTCCATCCTGGGCATCTCTATTTGACTCGGACGGTGTAAATCTTCCTCCTTTTGTTCTTGTGATTGTAAGTGCTAAATGGGACTGCTCTGTTTATTAATAGGACAACGTTTCATTATCTATTGCACCCTTCTCCAAGCTTTCCTTAATTTATTCATCAAGTTTTGTGATTTTGCCATTGAGATGCTTTTTTTCAGTAATTGATGCATGATATTATTGGTCAGGTCTCCGTCAACCTCTCGAATCCGTGCCAAGATGCTCTATGCTACATCCAAAGACAGATTTAGACGTGAGCTGAATGGTGTCCACTACGAGATCCAGGCTACAGATCCCACAGAAATGGATCTTGACGTGCTCAGAGACCGTGCACATTGAACATTTCTCCTGGATTTTTCTTTACAACGAATTGCCTTGCCTCACCATGCTTCACATGTGCAAAGCCCATCTTGGCGCGAAATATAGTATAATAATGTGAATTTAAAGGCTGAGGACTGGGTTTGGGCTTGTTACAGTGCAAGTATCTGTAAATTCCAGTTTTCCTTTACTGTTCTATGTGAACATGAAATTATGGAACCTGTTATTATGTCTTAGATAATGGTAATCTGCCCTTAAATGCAAGTTGCTCCTGGGAAAGAAGCCTTGAATGGTTTGATTTGCATGTTTAGGAGTAAGAACTGGAAGGGAAAGAAAAGCAAGGGAGAGTTGTTGCTTATTATTATTTTTTATCATTGGCTTTCTTTTTCTTTCCCTTTTTTCCCCCATTCTCTTGCATCCAAATATATCATAAAAAATTTTCTTTTCTTTATGATTTAGTTACTGTTGATGAATGCCCATATTTTTTGTTTGAGATTAAGCATGGCACAAGCCCAGGAGGATATAAAAATAAAACAGTACATACTAGTGAACTCATGTCAGCTTTAGGTAGCGGCAGACATTCATCTGGGGGCCTTCTTACGTAATAGTTGGCTATTCTTCCTTTCATTGCCGACTTTGCTAGGAAATCAGCAATTTTGTTACTCTGCAAATGCACATCCCTATCCATCCTCAGCTAGAGCATTTGTACTGCTTCTGAACTGCTGTTGCATTGGATAGTTTCCACCGGTGCTAGTGCCTCCGCCCAATCTGATTTCAAGCAGATTTTACAAAAGAATAATACTATTTATACTCTTCTTCTATTCTCTTCTTGAATTCATATAAAAAAAATCTTTTAAATTTGTAAAAGAACGATTTAATCAACCTAGTGAGAGAGAGAGAGGACATGCAAATAGACGAAGTCTCATCTCCTAGGACAGCAGCAGTTCATTGTATATGTCATTCAGCTGGGCAGACAGCAATCTCATTTCTAGGATTTTGGTAAATGAGCCATGGACCAGGAAAAGCATTTTATTTGAGTTTATCTTTTTAATGTTGATTTAACTTTTAATTTTCAGGATGATTTTGTGCAACAACTTAGGGAGAAAAGCATTTTTATTGTTACATTAAAACTAAAAATTCAGTGTTACTTCTATATAAATACTATCAAATGTATTTTTTTCCAACTTAGTTAATTTTTTTGTTAAAAATAGATGATTTACTATCAAATTAGTTTTCAATTCTAATTGACGCTTTTTCTTTGGACAGTTGCAGGCAAAGAGCCAATAAAATATTTTTTTAACCTGAGGTTATTGACTTGACTCCGCCCTTTAAACAGATAAACAATTGCATCATCTGCCCTCTCAAAACCATATTGAAATTGCCGGCCTGATTGCAATGGATTTTATGATATGAAGAGCAAATTGACTTCCTGTATCAGTCACCAAATGAAAGTGGGGAGATTGTATTAATCAAAGGAACTTATCTGGCAGCTCGAGGGAGCTCCCGAGAGGCAAACCAACCCCCACTCTATTACGCACTTTCACTAAAGCAAATGCATTTGGACAACCCAACCATACAAAGTCAAAGTTGTCAATCACACTTCTGTGAGCTAGGTTCAAAATTTCAAACGCTAGTGTTTCACACTCTGCATCAATGAGCCGCCAAACTTCATTTTTTGTGAAGTTCACGTGTTGCAGCAGTTTCTAATACTAGTACTAGACGGATACCTTCTTTTTTTCCCCGACATGTATTAGAAAAGAATTAAAATTTTAAATTTTTACTTTTTTTATTTTAGAATATGAGTTTGATTCTCTGAAATTTGACTGTATTTTTAAAAATCGGCCATTTTATTTTATACTTATGTATTTTGTGAGAAAAGAATAAAAACAAAATTTTTTTGCTGAATCTTCAAATTTAATTAAGTATAAATATGTTATCAAATTAACCATTTTTTATTCCTAAAATATAAATATCATCATGCACTTTTACCAATTTTTTTGCACATTGATGACAAATGTATATTTTTTGGATTTTGAATATTAGTATTTCTATATAAAATTCATATTTTTTGAATGTAACTCAACTGTATCCATATCCTAATTTTTTAAAAATTGTTGTATTTCAGTACCTGTATCATATTGTATCCGATACCCGCATCATATCCATGCTTCATAGCTCTGCATTTTATTATTCAACTGCAAGATTAAAGTTTGTGCCTATCTGGATTCTCACAAGCACGTAAGAAATTTCTTCAAATCAGGCTGCTTTAGGCTGAATGAGGGCAACAAAGCAATTAAAAAATGTTTCAAGACATGAGTAGAAGCAAAATTCTAGAACTTGAATAGTATACAACACACCAATTGTCATACATTTTGTTCTGCAAAATCACTACCGAATAACCCATACCATATGTTACCCAGTGTTCCTAATTATCGAACATTTCTAACGTGACAACAAGTAAAAAGCATATATAAAACTCATGATGAAAGGAAACAGAAGGATGAGCGAAAGATTTTGAGCTCCCCTGGTTGAAATGTGAAAGTACTGCTGCTTTATTCTAAATTTCTAATGAAACATACTACTGATGGAAGAGTGAGACCTAAGCATGTGGAACTGTTCTGTTATTTCCGTAAGAATTTTGCTGCTCTGAAACTTGTTTTGCTTCATTTTCCTCTTCATTCTCACCCGACATCTCTTCCAATGACTTCCCCCTTGCCTCAGGCACCAAGAAAGTGAACAGCATGCCTAGAAAGTTCACACAACCCAGCACAATCAGCGAGTTCCTCACACCAATACCTGCAGGGTACCCTGCATCTGCCTTGCTCTTGTCTTTGTTTTGTGCCAAATACAAGAATCCGAACGCACCAACTATTGCCCCCAGCTTCCCAGATGCTGATGATATCCCGTGGCAAGTAGATCGCAATCTAGCCGGGAAAATCTCAGCCGGCACAACAAATGTGGTGGCATTAGGTCCAAAGTTGGCAAAGAAGAAGGTTAAGGAATACATCACCACAAATCCTATCCGATTTTCCTTATGAGTCCAGTGGTCATAAGGAATGGCAAGGGCAAACATGAAGACAGTCATGAAGAAGAATCCCATCAATTGGATGGCGAATCTTCCCAACTTGTCAATCAAAGCCACTGTGAACCAGTACCCAGGTACTGTACTGCAGAGAGCAATGAGTGTCTGAGCCCTGGCAATTTTATAAACCTCTTCAAGGGCATTCATGGTTTTGGCAGTGGGAATCCAGCCAATGGCGCTGAAGATATCCTTTTGGAATAGGTTCTGACTGTAAAATGCAATGTCTAGCAAGAACCATGTGGTTGTTGTTCCGAGCAAATGAAGCCCATGGCGGCTGAGGAACTCTTTTGAGAACAAACCATATGACTTTGATTCCTGCTCATTCTGCTTTGGTTCAGCTTGAATCTCCACTTGCAAAACCTTTGACATATCTTTTGCAGCCATCTCTGTATTCTTGGCAACCAAGGCTGTGTACCGGGCAGTTTCCGGCATCTTCAACCGCCAATAGTAGGTTAATGCAGCTGGAAGTGCTCCGACCATCAAGATAATCCTCCAAACAAAGTCTGCTTGCGGGACTGTTGAACCAACTGGATCAACCTCATAAGGTGGGGCATCAAATCTGGCCTTAAACGCAGATGAAATTATGATTGCAAAAATACCGCCGGCCAAGATCCCAAAACCTTGCATGGCAAATACTGCAGCAATGAAGGCACCGCGAGTCTTCTTGTTGGAGTACTCCGACATAATAGTAGCCGAAAGAGGATAATCTCCACCAATACCGAATCCAAGCCAGAAGCGAAAGAAGCAAAGAGTTGTCATGACAGTTTTCGGTTCATGTCCGAAGGAAAGGCCAGAAGCAATTGAGCATATCACCATACACATCAGGGTCATCCCGTAGACCTTTTTCCGGCCAAGCTTGTCACCAAGCCAGCCAAAGAAAAGCTGTCCAGAAAGTGTTCCGCAGAAAGCGACACCATTCACGGCGGCGGACACATTAGGAGGCAACGTGCCTGGCTTTGGAGCACCATCAACATGGTAGTATATGCGTCCAAGCAGCTTCGTAACAAGAGATATGCAGAACAAGTCATATGCATCAGTGAAGAAGCCCATTCCAGCAATGATTATTGCTGTGAAATGGTACCATTGGGTTTTGGCGACATCAAGTGCATTAAGCACTTGTATTTGTTGTTTAGCCATATATGATTGTAAGAACTAATCACGATTTTTCCTTATTTGGTATCTCTAATTGGCTTGCTTTTTCTGCAAATTTGAAACAGGGAGAATGAAAATTTGTCAAATTATGAGATGTTTCACTAAGATAAGTATATTCAAGAATAATTATCAATAAAATCCATTATCTCTTTGGAAATACAAGTATTTATAATTTAGCACATATTTAATAGAACTGCGGTAGAAAGTACAAGATACTAAAATATTTCTGTAGGAATAAATGGCATATATGAATATGAGAAATTTAAATACCACAATATGGTAGGCGGTGAGTTAGCCATCTTGATCAATTGAAGTCATAGGAAGAAAAAAATAAAATAAAATTATATCTATATATAACCCATCTTTTTTGAAAAACAGAAGCAAAATAAGTTCCACCGCGAGAACAAGGAATTTGCCGACAACCATGCCGACAATTACTAAAACTCCGAAATGAAGAACGAATGTAACGCCATTTTATTTGACTCTGTCCCTATATACGTGAATGCAAAATGATAGACCAATCAATCCATACCTGTTATTTAGCGCCCGTGTTAATAAACGAATTAAATTTTTAAAATGCTTTTCACAAATAGTTCAAAAAAAAAAAAAAAGAGGAAGAAGAAGAACAATAGGTAGGTATACTCGCAACTGAATGGTATTTAAAATAGTGCAATAAAACGGCATTCATGATTTCCAACTAAGATTACAAAAGCAGAGTAGCAGAAACATAAAACAATACCTAAGACTCGGTTGTTTTGACGAGAAACCTTTTTTCTAAATTACTGTTGTAAAATATTAAAATGAGAGAAAATTCTTTATTTTTTTTTTTAGTATAATATTTCTATAAATAATTTTTTTAGCCTTTACAAATAGCTTATCACTTCTTTGTTAATATACATATATATATAATTTTTTTAGACGAAATAAATGAAATTATGAAGCTGTTCAAAAAATATATCATCAGAATATGCAACGGGATTGAAAAGCAACGGAATCAAAATCTTCTTAAAAACCAGTCAGGCGGCATCCATTGGAGAGAAAATGAAAGAGGAAGAACAATTAGTTGAATCGAATCATACATAATGCATGCAAAATGCATGGCAACAAGAAAGCAGAGAAACAGAATATGGAATTTAGCAAACCTGAAATTAAGAACAGCTAGAAAGTTGGAGGAGAGAGTGAAGAAGAGAAACTTCACACAAATGAAGAATGGAATATGGGGTGAGCGAAAAACCAGTAAAGGGGAAGAAGGAGGTTTTATAGGCATCACATGCATAATGTGTTTACAGCACTACCCTCAGATATTCCACTTCCATTCGCATATACCCCTGATCTTTCGCGCCTTCATCGCCTTGGTCAACCTCCTTCTCCCTCACCCTTTGGCTTTCACGACGTCGCTTCACGGCTTGTAACTTGCATTTCCTTTTCTCTCTCCCTCTCTTCTTTGGCAAGAGCTTATGTATTAATTAGGGTTGATTTACTGTAATTTTGATTAATTTGTATTTTTTAAAGTCATCATCTTTTTTCTGTTGGTATAATTAGGCTCGAAATTTAAAGTTTTTGAGTAGACATCTTATCTATATATTTATTGATATCAATAATGCAAGAAGATTAAAGTCATCAAGATATAGAGTAGAGAAATAAAATTTAAGAAAATCAAGCTTCATCTTTTTCTTTTCAAAATTAGGTGTCAAATTATAAGTACAACGAAAATCGCTTCAATTATAATTATAATTATAAGTAGGAAGAGATATATTATCCATAATTTCATTTTCTTAGTATTTTAAATGAAAATTTATTTAATATATATATATATATATATATATATATATATATATATATATATATATATATATATATATATATATATATATATATATACACACAACATTTTGAATATATATATATATATATATATATGCACAACATTTTAAATTTGAATTTATAACATTGCAAAAGAGAAAAAAATTCAAAATAACATTGGATGACATTTTGAGTGTGTTGATTGCCCATAATGTCATAATTATAACATTAATTAAAAAAATTAAAAATTTAAGTATCGCATGTTATCGGAGAGATATTCCAAGTTGTTTATAGAAGTTGGTATAACTTAAAACAAATACGTCGGTTTGAGCACATGGGACACTTATGGCGTATAGCTATTTGAATAAACGGAATAACCCATGGTTTTTAAAAATTCGAGTAAGTCAAATTCAGACCTTTCGTTCATGTGGGCGGGTGTTTGTTTAAGCTTGAGAAATCAAATTCGAGTGAGTTAGTAATTTAAAGTTAATTAACATTTAATTTGCTTCAATGACCAGCATGCTTTAAATGCCAGAGATAACTATTTACATATAAAAATGTACATTTGCGTTTTTTAAGTCACTAATAATAGTCCATCTCATGCTGACAACCCCATCCGTCTATGCTTCCTACTTAAATTCTAATTATTGGCACTAGTCTTCATAATCAGAGGAATCCATCTTCCAAAACTTACTCTCGAAGTCAAGATACACATAACATTCTCAATTTAAACTCAAATCATAAATGTAGGACTGCACTGCACGGTTGGTTTTTCATTTTTAGCTTCCAACGTTGCATCACAGCGAAAGTGTTTGAAAGATGACTTATTAGGTGATTTTTGATTGATTTAGTCAAATTAGTTGGTTGATCAATTTCAATAAATTATTTTTAATATTTGATAATTAGTTAATTGTCTTAAATAAACTAATTTCAAAACGTTAATATTGGAAGTAACGTTTTGAAATAACTGTTTTATAAAATAATTATATTACTTTCAACTATTTTATAAAATAATTTCTATTACCCCAACTATTTTATAAAAATGACTTTTGTATTACCTCTAATTAATTTTTATATTTTTAAATTTATCTTTTCTATAAAAAATTATAATATTATTTTTACATAAAGATTAAATAATTATACTTATTAATTTTTTTAAAAAATTAATAAATATAAAAATTATGTTAATTAAATTTTAAAGAAATATTTAATATATAATAATTTATAATGATATATTATTTATAAAAAATTAATCTACTAAATAACATATAAAATATAAAATATTAAAATAAAATAATACTCAAATAATTCATAAAATATACTTATATCTTTATTTATTATTTTATATATAAACGGCTAATAATAAATAATTAATTTTATTAAATATTTTTATTCAAATAACTAATATAATTAGCTGATCAAATCAATTAATATAATTAGTTATCATTTAATAATTAATTAAATTATTTAACTACTATAATTAATAATTAATTACCAAACAAGGCCATCATTATCATACAAGCTTTTCACAGAAAGATTAATGATATTGAGGTTTCATTTATTTTTATAAGATAATTTTTGTAATAAAATTTTTAGAATATTTGGATACATTTCTATTTTGTTATTTTTAAAAATTACTCTTTAAAATTATTTCTAAAAATTATTTTTCTATTTTTAAAAATTATCTTCAAGTATAAGAAAAAGTAAAGAATTAAATATTTTTTATAAAGTAAATGAGAAATTTTTTTATGTAATTACTAAATTACCATTGAAAATAGAGAAAAAAAACACAAATTAAGAAAACTATTTTAAAATTGTTTATGTTTTTCTATTTTTAAATTATACATTTTAGAGTTATAATTTTTTAAAACAGGTTATAAAAATAATTATTCAAACAAAAAGAAAGTAAACAAATAGAACACTCTTTTTTCATATATATAAATAAAGGAGTACTATCTGCTTCACTTTCATCTCTCAGCCCCACTCTCTCTTTTTTTCTCACCCTTTCCCCTCCCTCTTTTTTTCACCATTTTCTTTCTTACATCTCCCTGTCATGCCCTATCTCTCATTATTTATCCTTCCGTTTCCTCTTTCGCTCTTTAAGTTTCTATTCTATCTTTGCTGTTCCTCTCTCCATACCTGCAAGTCATGATGTTTAATAATTATATTAAAAATTATGTTAAAAGACATATATGTGATTAAAAAAGTTGATAAGTATAATTATCAATTTTAGTTAAAATTAGATAAATAATTTTATAAAAAATGAGAAATTAAAGAAAATAAAATTTAAATATTTTACTTTAGATGTTATTCTCTATGCAATATATATAATTTATTATTTTTATTATTAAATATTTTTTTGCTCTTATTTGAAGACATTTTCATATAATAAAACAATTACTATGTTGCTTAATTTTGAAATTCAAATTTGTATATAGTGAATTCTATGGTACCGTTAAGGTTTTAAAATTTGGAATAATGTAATAATTTTAAAAATTATTAAATTGATATTACTATATTACATTCGTTAAAAAATAAATAATCATGATTGAATAATTTTAATTTAATAATTTTAATATCGGTCATATCACATCAAATTTTAAAATTCTTGAAATAATATAATAAGTAAGTTTGTTTGTATAATGATGTTTTTAAAAATAATTTATTTGTACATCTCAGATAAGAAAAATAAATTTTCTTTTATATTGCTCAAATAATAAAAAATAATTCATTTTTAAAATTTTATTTTTTTACTAAAATTATTCTTCTACCCGGAAATACATAATTTATATGCATAAATTGGCCAAACTCCACTCGTTTGAGGGCTGGGGAAATTGGGTGCCTTAGAAAGGCTAAAATTCGTCAAAACAAGTGAGCGGCTTCCGATTGGCCGTATAATAGTTGGCAGTTGGCATCGTGGAAGGAAACAGTATGGAAGCCGGGTCCATACTTTGTATGTGGCGCTGTCGTTTTGTGAAAAGCTAACCGACTCCATCGAAACTTTGACGCCGCCGTCTAAGTAGGAGTCTTTGAGTTCAGACTTATTACAATTTTGACATGCGTTGACTTTCACTACTTTCTCATTCACATTTTTTGCGAAGCTGGTGTGTACCGATGGAAATCGGACTAAATCTATTTTGGTGAGATTTATAAATAAAATTATGATATTTATAAAAAATATTTAAATTTTATGTGACTTTCACTACTTTCTCATTCACATTTTTGGCAAAACTAGCGTGTACCGATGGAAATCGGACTAAATCTATTTTGTTGAGATCTATAAATAAAATTATGATATTTATAAAAAAAAATTTAAATTTTATGTGACTTTCACTACTTTCTCATTCACATTTTTGGAAAAACTAGTGTGTACCGATGGAAATCGGACTAAATCTATTTTGTTGAGATTTATAAATAAAACTATGATATTTATAAAAAAATATAAATTTTATGTGAATAATAATATTTTATATAATTTATATTATATAAAAAATTATATGTAATTTTCATATAAAAATCACAATTTTTTTATAAGAATTTATAATTTTATTTATAAAATTCACAATCATAACAGATTTATTTTAATTTCCACCAAAATGTAGTAAATTAGCCGTACATTTTCCTTCCTCCACCAATAATGCCTGTGCCGACAAAGTTACATGGATATTGGGGATCGGAGTCCAACATACAAACTCACACGCAC
Source organism: Sindora glabra (assembly GCA_020226215.1). Classification (NCBI taxonomy): domain Eukaryota; kingdom Viridiplantae; phylum Streptophyta; class Magnoliopsida; order Fabales; family Fabaceae; genus Sindora; species Sindora glabra. The sequence goes on along the minus strand of CM035228.1, from coordinate 11,203,316 downwards.
AAAATATCACTATTAAATTTATTCAGTTGATAAAATTGATCATTATCTTCAATCATATCAAATTTTAAGCCATATAGAATATAATCATAATATATTTCAAAATTAATTTATTAATTAATATTACTTATGAGATTCCTTCAAATTTGAAAATAATAATAAATAAAAAGTATTCATTAAATCTTAAGTATAATTTTTAAGATTATGATTAATATTTTTCAAAATATAAAGTATAATTTGTAAATAGAATAAACACCTCGGAAAAAATAACATACTTCAATTTTACTTATAAAATTTGACTCACATGATAATAATAAAAATAAGATCATTCTTGACATTTAATATCTATATATTAATCGTTAATTAAAAAAAAAACATTAATCTTGAGAAAAACATGAATTATGGGTTGTCGGTATCTGATTACCGACCTTGTGCGTAATGACAGGTTGCAATTATAATTTAACAAATTCTTTAAATAGTTAAGGATTCCAGAGTCATCTTGACATGATCACCTAAGAAGACAACTAGAAAGAAGAAACAAATGTTACATATTGCCTGGCGAAATGTATATGCCAGATAAGTTTCAATGTATTCAGGTTGTTCACTTGTTATTTATTCATCTTTTTTGGGTTTTAATTGGTGGCAATCTTATCCAAACTCATAACTTCTATTCTCTTCCTCTTTTAAATTAAAATTCTCAGGAAAGAAAAGAGTTTGGATTAAGCGCTCTCCTTTTCTTTCTCTCCCTCACCATTCACTCCTATCTAAATATAGTATTAGAAATAATATTGATTATTGCCATTAAGTTTATGATTGTTATAGAATTAAGCAAATTTATTGGTCTGATTGTTTCAAGAAAAAATCATCTTTAAAGTTATGTTTTTAAAACTTTTTAATGTTTGGAGATAATAGAAAGTAGATTTTGATCAAACAAAGTGATAGTATGTATTTAGGGGGAAGTGACTTTCCCTTTTAATTAATGAAAAATTCTTTTTTAAATTATTTTGTATTAGGAGTAGCATTTGAATCGAACTATTTGATTGGTCAATGAACTTAATTTGAGAATGACTTTGTTCAATTTGACTTATGACTCATTTTTATTAAGTTTGAATATGAAGTTTAACTCTTCTACAATTTTTGGTCAAGCTATGTTAGATTGAGTTAGAAATCTACTTAGCTCAATTTTCCCCATCTTATATTATATAATCTCACTTTTTGCCTTTTTGTTTTTCTTTATTTTCTCTTTATCCTTCTATCTTGTTTTTATCTTTTTACCACTTTTTCAGCTCATCTCGCCTTTACATTTTTTTTATCTTGCCTTTTCCTTTCATACTCATCTTTCGCTATTATAGAATAGCCAATTAATGTCAAATGTTTAAAAGCATACAAGTTTTTTGACCAATGCATAATTGAGCATTATTGTATATCTATTTTTAATATCAGTCGTATAATTGTTGTAAAAGATAACAATAACATTAATTTTATATTGAAAATAATTAACGTTATTTATTTTGCTAGCATTGTGATAAATAACATTAAACATTACTTTTTTAAAATAACTAATGTTTAATTTCTATAATACCATATTAGTTTCTTTTAATAATCAATATGGTATATCCTACCCTCCAAACCTTATTCCCTTGTTTCTTATTCTTTAGTCCTTCTTATTTCCCTTGTATTTCTTATAGAATACCTTAATCAGAAATAAAAATCAATATCTTTTATGACTTTACAGAATCTCAATTTTAATAATATTAAAGAATAAATTAAATAACAAATGATTGAAAATGGTGAAAGGTTATATACAATATCCTAATTAAGGTTGGTTGCTTTGCTAAATTAGTTTTGATACTTGTTGTTCAATATGTGAGATTTGCACTCCTTAAAAAGCACTTTTGAATACAATAGTTGTTGATATAATGAGTATTTATGAAAAATTGGTATATAATATTACATATTTTATACAAATAAATAGTACACAATACAATGAAAATATAAAAAAAGATGAATGTGTAAATGTAGGACCCCTTAAATACATGCTTAATTTGCTAAATCAATTATATTTTGATAATGATAGGAGCTAATAGTTTAATTAGTAAAATGCAAAGATATAATGGGCTTAGAGATGCTTAATTTATTGATATGTGTTCAACTGCTCTTTGATAAAATAATATACTAGCAAACTAAACTTCATTCTTGTTTCACATGTTAAATTATTTATAGAATTAGTTTGAATGGTTAAAAGTAGGCCACAAGTTCAAATCTCGTCTTGGCAAGATTTTTTGGCAAAAAACAAATGAACCAATTAGATGTCCAATTTGGGCTTGTATGACAAAACTGATCAATAAAAATATATTAACACTCCACTTGGATAGGATGTGTCATTTTATGTATTTTATGTGTAATAGTGGATTAGATAGTTCTATTTCTCAATCTTTTTAATTGAAAATACAATCAAATGGAAATAAGAAAATAAAATAAATTCTAATGCAATGAAAATCTAGGTCAATACTAGTAAAGACATCTCTAAATAAGGTTTAAGCACCATGCTAATTGTGTTTAAAAAAAAAAGCAAAGCAAAATGTACTTCTAAGTAATTGCTCCATAGATCCTCATTGCTATTTACTAGTTGCTATATATTGAATTCCAACCATGTTTGATATATTTTATTTGGAATTAATATAGCCTGTTAGATTGTGCAATATTTTATTGATATGTATGTCTAGTTTTTGTTTAAAGCAAAATTTGAAAGTCAAATTTAATTCCATTTATGCCTCACATGTTTTAAAAATGGAATTGGTTTGATAGGTTAAAAGCTCTAGATAGTAATAACAAGCTCACTAGTTTACTTGTTTAAGTCTAATTGCTCTTTGCTTTGGTATAAGTATAACAAAATTAATTTTAAATATACTCCACATGCTTCTTTACTCAAAATGGGATTAATTTGATATATAAAATATTACTTTTTTTATTTTTTTGAAAATCTAAAATTTTAGATTGTTAAAGCATTAATTTATCCAAGTTACTTTTTCATTTTGTGTATCATCATATCTATCCTTTCTATAGAATTTTGATTCTCACAAATTACTCTTTTAACCATTAATTAAAAGATGATTTAGCACTATACTTTTACATGTGACAAATTTTAACAAAGCAAGCAAACAACATAGTATAAAAAAGGATGTTTCAACTAGCAAAATTCAAATTTTTTGAAAGAACAGGTTGATTATATTTTCATAGTACAAATTGAAAATGATACATCAAGGTAGCATATAAAAGAGCAAGTATTGTACATTTTACAATGCTAAAAGTCAACATGACTGTACAATAATATTTCTAAAAGAGCAGGCAATAAAAAAGATTAAGAGCCAGAGAAAGAGCCTTTTAGAATAAAGTTTCTTGTTTGGATATGTGCCATCTCTAACAGTTAGTTTCTCCTTTTGGTTATAATAGAAGATCACACTTCATGGTTCAATACTTTAAGCATCTCTTTCTCTTTCTAAAAAGACTCTTTCTCTAGAATTTTTCCATCTTTTATAGTTTTCTTTCTTGAGCTTCATTTGCAAAATTATATTATTAGAGTGTATAAACTATTGTAGTCTCTTTCAAAGACAAATGTTACCCTATAAAGGTTCGCTAGCTAGGGTAAAGTGTGAGAAAATTATTTGTAGACACTTTGTAGCTTAGTTGCAAGAAAGGAAATTCTCAAGTGTTGAGATGAAATGACTTGAATCCTTAAAAGATTAAGTGAAAAAATATATTGGGCTTTATAAAGAAAAAGGTGTTAATGGATAACTAACAAAATTAGTTTGATCTTGGGAAAGTGAAGTAGGCTTAAAAGGATTGTTCTTCCTTTGAACAATCGAACCATTACAACATTGGTACTATCTTTTCTTTCCCTTACTTTTTGATTTTTTACTCTTTATTACATATCTTTACATATTTTACTTGATCTTTCATATTTAATTTCTAATTGCTCTTTGGGGGTTACGAAAAAAAGCTTGAAAAAACAATTATTTTATACTTTTATTTGCTTAAAATTTTAAACATAAATTTACCCCCTTTTGGTGTGTTTTTATCTGATTAGAATAAAATTAAATTTCTTATCTGCATGAATTTATAAAGACTACATCAAAATAATAGACAATAAAATGTGATCATTTATGAAATCAAAAAATAAATTTCAAGAACAATTACAAAAAGTAAAATAAATTCTTACATTTATATTCTATGCTTTTTTTAGTAAATATTAAATCTCATATATTTAGTTATTCCTAATAAAGCTTTAGACTTGTAAAATAATTAGTGAGTAAAAATATAAAATTAAAATTTTTTTCTTAAAGTTGGAAGAAGAGCATACTTCATTAGATAGAGAATCATTTTAGAATTGAAGAGTCTCAATATGAAATTTACAAATGGTATTATACTTTATTCATTTTATTTTTAACTTGCTTCATGCTTTACTTGTTTTTATTTTCAACTTGCACTTGAGGGGTTTAGGTTTCCATGTTGGTTACCATAGCAAACCAATGTCTAAAGTTAGTTTGAGTAAATCACATTAGATATTAGATGTCAATTAAATACAAAAAATGTCACTATCTTTAATAAAATGACATTATCTTATTAAGTAATGTTTAAAATTGGTCATTAAGCATGAATTGATGTCATAGCAAATGAATGTTGTTTATAAAAAAAATAATTTCTTTTGCTTGGATAACTTTTTCCATAAGCATTCCAAAACAATCTCAGAACTTTTTTAGAATAACCAAAAATAACAAATATGTATATTAGAATAAAATCATTCAATTATATACATTATATGCATTAGACTAGAACTAGATAACAATTTACATACACATCACACACACATCCTTTATATGGCATCCATACACAATTGAAAAGGAAAAATGGGTATCCTTTACTCATAATTCTTTTATATTACTTAAGAGCTTTTGACTTGAAGAGTGCAAATGGGTAGTAATTTGATAATAAATTATAATAAGAAAAAACACCATCATGATTCATGCATTTACAAACTCATTAATGCACGAACAAGCATGCTGCTTTTTTTCATTATAATTTATTATTAGTTTTGCAACCTAGTTTTGTATTTTCTTAATATCTTTAAATGTCCTTTTTGATATGAAAGGTAAACTATCTTTATTTTAAACCCAAATGCTATAATTTACAATGAACAATAAAAATGACTTCTAAGACCAATGGAAATGACTTTTGAAATTAAGATAGAAGGTGTTGATCCATGACTTCCATCAACAAAGAGAGCTTTTGAGATGAAAAGTGTATAAGGACTTATATTTGTACTTCAACAATGAATACATGGATTTTATAAAGTATTCAATAGAATTTTTATCTGAAGTCCTTTCAAAATACTTTATGGGTTACTTAAGTTTGTGGCCAAAGTATAGGTATAAGTCCTTAGAAGGACTTTGGTTGAATTAAAGAACCCTTTCAATAGCTTAATAAGGCTAAATATAAAGATTTACACCTTTTAAATTAAAAGCTCCTTTTTGACTATTAATTTAAAATCAACATCTTAAGTTTAATCATTTCTTAATAAAGTAATGATTGTTATATCTTAAGACATCAATCAAGTACTTATTGATATATGAACTCTTGACATGAGTTATCATGGCTTAGATAATAGTTATTTTAAAAAATCGATGTATTAAGTTTTCATAGTTTCCTTTAACTTTATAAATGTCATTCAATATATGATTTTAAGTTTTCACACTTCCCTTGTAAATTCATAATTATCATTATTTTAGACATTAGCTAAACACAAAACCAATATTTTTTTTAGTTTGCAAATTTCTTAACTAGAGACCATTATAATATTTTTAGAAGTTTGTTCAGTGAACAATCAATGCTATAAGCATCTATTACCGACATCCTTCAGTTGGAGAATGTTTCTTTGCAAAACATTTTACTATAACTTAAAGACCACATCAAATTTTAGATGATTATATTGACTATTAGAAAACACCTTAACCATTTTACAAATTCATATCAAATATGGTAACATACATTCTTTCCAACTTATAAATTTTGATACAAATTCCATAGATTAATAATTTTTTTACATAAGAATAACTTAATCTTGTGATAAATACAATGTTGATTATTACATAATAACCTCGACATAATTTCTTTTTTGTATATTTTTCTTATATCAATACAAAGATCAAAACATTGAACATGAATTCACAAAAATATGAGAAACAAGATATTTGGTTATCAAAATTTAATATGCAATTTTATTGATTTTCTTATATTGTAATATTAAATGAAATTTTGTACTAATATTACATAAACCAAAAAATAAAAAAAGGCTATGTGCAGTTCAATCCTTGTTGTCCACCTTATTACCAAGGCTTATCATTACCATTATCTAAAAACCTATACAAAAATTGTACTAAATTATCAATATATAAAAAATAAATGTTTATATTAATACATAAAAATTATAGTTAGCAAAACCATTATATATCAAAATCACCATCATTGATACAAATTCCACTTTATTGCTTAATTTTCTCCCATTTTAATCATGAGTGTATACAATGGGAGAACTGATGGTTAGTCTTTTAGTTCTTTATTCCATACTCTAGCAACCAAAGGAGAGATATCATTGAAATATTAGACAATGAAACATCAAAAGTGCCTTGTATGGAAAGTGAGAGTCAAAATATCTCATTAGAATATTAGAAAGTGAGATTTCAGAAGTGTTTTATATGGAAAGTAAGAGTTAGTGCAAAAATTTACATGCAGAATGTAGAAAAATAAATAACAATTATTAATTGAAATTGATGTCCTATGTATTAGTTATCTCTAACGAAATTGGTGGTTACTATATCTTTTGATGTTAGTTAAGTCCAAAATCCACATGTGAACTTTTCACATTTTCTAGAAGGATGTTTTAAATGCCATTTCAGACAATGGTTATAAAGAATACTGATATCTAAATTTTTTATGCTAACTTATGTGAAACTTTAGACATTAGTTATTTTTAAAATTGATGTTGTGAGTTTCTCACAAATTTTAACAATACCATTGATCAAAACAAATGCCAATCATTATGAATGTTTATTATCTTAAATTTTTATATAATTTTAAAGATATTATCACATCAAGGTAGACATTAGCGATAGTGGTAACCAAAGTTTATCCACTAATGTCCATAAGTTGTTTTATAGTACTAGTTTTTTTTCTTTTTTTACCTCCTTTATTTGTTAACTTTCTATCCATTCTTCCTTTACCATTCACTCACTCTCTTTCTATTATCTCTTTCTTTCCATTCCTATGAATATATTAAATTTATGTCAAGAAAGTATTTGCATAATTGAGAAAGTTGAAAAAATGTTGTTATCAATTTTAGACAAATATCATATGAATATGAATTGATTTCTTGAAGAAAAGACTACAATAGAAAAGAAATATTTTTCTTTGAATGTTATTTTTGATATACAATATACCTAACTTTTGAATTTTTTTTTCAATTAAAGGCTTGTTAACTCCTATTTTAATAATAAAATCATTATTGTACAACTTAACCTTAATGATAAAATTTGTATATATATGTATAATAATATTTTTTAATAAAAAGAAAATACTTTTCCTTTGCATATCAAATAAGAGAATGTATTTTCTCATAAGTTATCCAAACAATCAAAAGTCAATTCATTCGCTAGAAATATGTACATTTTCTTAGGCTATTATTTTCCATAAAATCCTACTTTTTGTCGAAACAAATGAACCTCTAAATTTTTTGTGACTGATTTAAAGAATTAGGAGCGACCATTTTTTTCATTGCGTGAGAACTCCATAAGAATATGAAAGTTTATCTTGAACTTATAGTTGGGATTATAAACAAATCAACTTGTGATGAACACATATAATAAATAAGGTGGTTGAAATTTGTTTAAAATAAATAGTATAACATGCTAATATGTTTAAAAATTTATATTAAAAATTTAAAATTATTATTTGATAAATAATTATATATAATAAAAATATAAAATTTATGTTTTTAGTGAAGAGAAGAATAAAAATTCAATAAAGTAACCAATAATTAAAAATACTTTTAATGAGACATATAATAAGTATTATATTTGATAATCGAGTTTATAATATAAAATTTCTCAATTGAACTAATTAATCATGTTAGATGAGTTGTCTATGTCAACACATTTAATAAATATGTAAACTTGATTTGATTATTATTCAGATCCACTACAAATTCAACATATTTCATTTATTATTAATTTTTTATACGAGATAAATTTGTCATGTGAATCAAAATTGCCACCATTACCTATAGCCAATGGAAATGGCATTACGTGTGAAACAAAGATACGAAAAAAGAGAATAAATATTGTGTTATTTGGGTAAAGATTTAGGAGTGTAGGTAGGTGTATAACACACTGTCTTCAATTTTTTGTAGTAATTGATAGATTAAACGGCATATAACTGTAGCGGCTGTATCTTAAGGTAACATCCGGAGTCACTGTAATGATTGAGGAGAATTGCTAATCAATGCAAATCTTCGTGGATGAAATAAATTATCTTAAAGAAAGTGATGAGAGATACCTCTCAATTACTATATGCATAATTCTATCATATATATATATATATATTATGAATAATAAATAAAAGATATTGAAAATATTTATCTCTACGCTTGTGTAATTTCATTATTGTTGACCCGAGGACAGCATTAACTAAGCAGCAATGAAAAAAAAAAATTTAAAAGAAAGCATACCTTAGCCTTTCCAAATGTATAGTGGAAACTGAACTTCAATAATAATTTCTTATTTAAAATACTTGCCATTAGTCATGCCCTGATGGCATTACTCTTTGCTTTGTCAGAGGATATATGCCGTAGAAGAATCTTATTTTCTCATATAGAAGTAAACGATTTTTATATTATTTATGAATCTTGTGATTAATAAAAAATATATAACGTTATAATAATAAATATAATTAAATAATTTTTTCTCTATAGTAGTAGATATTATTTTTCATCACGTTTATTATATGTAATACTAAAGCAACCGAACATTCTCTATAATCTTAAATTATTGTAATTTTAATCACAAAAAATGAGATATTTTCCCACTATATGTTTTATGATAATGAAACGATGTCTTAATTAGGAAGGAAACCCACTCATATATTAACTGAAATTTAAGCTAAAAACAATTAGAGAGAATGCCACAAGTGGCCAACTTCGGTAGCGTATCCAAAAATTTCTATCATTTGAAAATTCTTTTCTACAGTTCTGGTTAGGGGTAGAGAAATTAACACTAAATATCTGGATTTTTTTCTAAATTTTTTTTAGAAAACTTATATCTAGTGTAGTCTTGTAATTAATTTTTAAAAATTACAATTTTAAATGTGTAATTTAAAATTAGAAAAGAAAAAAAGGAACTTTTAGATATTTTCAAAATCTACCATTATCTTTATGGTAATTTTATAATTAAATGAAGTATTTTTTTTCCGGTTTGTTCCACCAATCACGCACAATTTTACGTTTTCCTCAAACTTGAAAACAATTTTATAAAATAGTTTTAAAAATAAGAAGCTAAAAACTAAAAATATATCTAAAATCCTTACATTCTTGTGTTTGATGATCACCTTTTAATATTTAAGCTTTCCTAATTTCACGACAATCACTAAGATAATTCATAATTCATAGTTTCTGTCAATAATTAATTGGTAGATCTTTCAAATTAAATCGTAGGAATTTTCTGTTGAAGTAGATCATGACTTAATTGAAAATTCTATTGTTGCTCTTTTAAAAAAAAATTTATAATTAAAAGAAATAAAAAATTGCTATGAAAAAGATAAAATAGGAGTAATCAATGTTGATTACCTTTTGTAATTGTTACTTTAGGATTACTGCTTTATTGCAAAATATTCGATTTGAGTCATAATTATTATTTAATGGGTGAGAGCTAGTATCACTAATCCATCTATTTTAATAATTTAAAGAAATAAAATTTGATAAATAAATTAAATATTCATATTATAAATTATAAGTTTAGTATAGAAAATTTCAACGCAAAGATCTTCATCCGATCTTAAAATATCAATACGTTTCAAATTAAAATACACTCAATAGGGACATACTCATTTTCAAGGAAATTTTAATGTTACAGTATTCAATTTCAAAGATAGGGAACATTTTCTTGGCAATAACATAATAAATGCATAAAATTATTTACACTTAGTTAGAAAATTTTAAAAAATTTAAATAATAAATAATAGAAAGATATACTTACAAAAAATTATTAATAAATAATGGTCATTGTATTTTTTAATCTTTTTAAAGAAGAAGAAAAGTCACCTCCAATTCAAATGTACTCAATTGACTTAGGATGGGCACCTGCCCACCCCACTTATACCTACATCTTGCTTGCTAATGAGCCTTGTTATTTTTTTTTTAAACTAGCATTTTTTATGGTAATAGAAGTATTTCCCTTTTTCCTTTTTGTGATTAAAAATGATAAGAATGAAAGGTTCTTTTAATTTTATTGAGCAAAATGTTAATGGCACATTTGAGTTAAAAGATAGTGATTCAACTAGTTCCTAAATATTAGAGAATCTTTTTGTTGAGAAGGATTGCCCACTAAATGAGACACTTAGTATTGAAAGGAATTCATACTTATAATTAAGAACAGTCACAATAATTTTGTTTAAATTCTTACAATCATTTAAGTCAACTCATAATAATCCATTAAACTCACGTGTACAACAACCCAAGATTCATATCTAAAAATAAAGAAATGTAAAGAACAAAAATCACTTAACAATAAAGACTCTCGTCTTTTAATTTTTTAATAAAAGCTTTGAAGAGATCATTTATAGGATTCGATTGAAACCTCGAAATGAAATTATCTGTCATTAAACACTGAGTTTTTTTCTCCTATTACTAACAAATTAAGATTTTCTTTCAGCCGAACAAAGTTACTATGTCTTCCATAAAGTTTTTATTAATGCAAGTCTATTGGCTCAGATTTTGGCTACTACAAGGTATTGATTAGATGTTCTAAACAACGCAAGAATGTTATATTAAAGCCTAATTTAGCCCCGTGCTTATGACTCGCCCAACTGTTGTTGATGGTGAAACTTTACAAAATGAATGCAAAATAGCATATTTTATGGGATGGAATTAACAATTTCCAAGTGTAAAAGACAAATGATTAACATTTTAAATTGGGCGATGCCAATCACACAACATGAATAATGATGATCCATGAATCAACAATCTTAAGATTCTGCTGATCATGTCTTCAGGCTTTCGGCGAGAAAATCATATTCTAATTTACGAAGTTAATAAGAAATTTATAATATGAGGCTGGTAATTTAAAATATATAGCGCTTCCCCAAGATTGACCACCAACACTTTTAACATAATATATGTGAAACATATTGGGAAGAAACTGCAACAACCACTATATAACCGCTATTAGTGGACTACATTATTTCCAAATGCTGCCTTAAGCCACACTCCAACAAGTGTTTTCACTGAAATGTTTTTTTGGTTTTATATTCCTAGGTGGTTTAATAAAAAATATTTTTATTATAATTTGGAAGCCCCCATCGGCTACTATATATTCATGTTTAAACATCCACTGCCTAATCTTAATCATCGTTATCATGTAATATACTAAACTATACTAGATTGTAGTCCATGCATTTCCACGGGGCTTTGTTAATATATATCGCAGATTTAAGCATAATTTTAAAAATTAGACTGCACCAATCGTTTGGATTAGTAAACCGGAAAGTGAATCAATTTGACTAGAGATTTTGATTTAGAAGTATATGTGTGTTGGTTTAAATCAGTACAAGTTGATCAGAACTAATATATATTGGTCAAAACTAATGAACTGGATTGGTGAATAAATTCATTATAAATTTTGTATATTTTTATAAAAAATAAAATTTTATAATTTTACAATAATTAAAGTGTAGTATTTTCATAATTTCATATAAATTGAATTTATGTTATTTTATGAATAATTTTTGTTATAAATTATTATATCACTCATAATTTATTACTTATACATTTATATCATGTTGTGTTACTTTTTTAATTTTATTATAACTTGCTATTATATAATATTAATATATACGTATATACAATTAATATTTTTAATGCACGTGCATTTACATACACATATATATAATTTATATTTTTAATTTAAAATTAATTCAACTAATGAATTAGTAATTAAATTAATGAATTAATAAATTGATGATTTATTCAACACAATAACCGGTTCAATTTAAAAATTATGAATTTAAGAGGTATTAAACTTTATTATAAATCATTCATGAGAAAAATTAAAAAGGCAGTGAGTGATTTCTTTTAACTCCCGGGAAAATCGGATGGAGGAAAATTGAATATAAAAACTAATTTTGTTATTGGGTATTTAGTTCATGTGTGATCCATTTATATAACACCCTTAACAAATATATTTCATTAATTAAATCCCTTCCTCTTCTTAAGGTGTCCCGTTACTTTATCTAATAGAAACAAAAATTACTCTTCTTTCAGTATCATTATTTTAGTACTTTTATTATTATTAGCATTATCATCATTATTATTGGTTTCATTGCTATTACCATTACTATAATGATCATTACTATCACCTTCACCATTATTGTTATCATTATCTACACCATGGCCATCATAGTGTGCTATCAAAAGGGGAATCATAAATTGTGATATAATCTAATTTCCTAATTGATGAAATAAATAATAAGAAAATAAATTAGAAATAGCAATATAATTTTATTTTTGATGAATCAAACAATACAAAAAAAATTGATTAGTTTCCATTCCTTTACTTTTATTAGATTCTGTTAGTATTTGATAATTTTGGTAAAACAAGAACTCTTATTAAAATAAGAGCTATTTGAAACAAAAATCTCTAACAATAAAATAAATATAACTAAAATTTAACAGTTGATTATTCTAATAATAACCGCTAATAAGAGATATTCAATCTAGCACTTTATACTAAACATGCTATCCCATATGCGAGAAGGGAAGAATAAAAAATAATAATAATAATAAGACAATAGAACCCGAGAAAATGGGTGAGATAGTTAAAAGATGACTCTTATTCTTCTTACTTGAATATCAAGAATTTTTTTTTTAAATATTTAAAATTAGATAGCACAAAAATGCTAATGAGAAAATATTTAAAAATTTTAAAATATTAATCATAATTATACATTCCGTTCCTTTTCTCACTAAAACTTACCAGCAAGCGATAGATTATACAATATCTATCTATTGATATATTTCAAAAGAAAAATAGGGATTCGATATTAACTTTCACAGCTTTCAAATTACACAATGAAAATTTTTAACCACCTTAACTTGGATCACAATCTATATACATACGAGCTTTTTTATGTTCTGAATTTATATATATATATATTGATCTGCAATCCTGAATAAGTATTTTTCCTAATGGTTATTGAATAATCACTAAAATCATTCACGACATAAAATACACATTCCAAGATCTATGGCTCTTAGATGGTGTCCTTGAAAATATAACCGCAATATATAAGAGTAAAGTGATGTTTTCTTCTCTAGTGGATTTCTTACCACAGGAATTCTCTCTTTTATCTTCTTGATTTGTTTTGCTTTCTTTAAATTATAAATGGGGAGAAAATCAATTCAAATTACTTTATTTAGGAAATAATTATCTCTAAATAACGTGCTTATTGAAAAATCAATTGACCACCATTACAAATTTACTCCAGATTTATTTTCTTTAATTACCTCATTAGTTACTTAAATAAATCAAATAATTAATGATTAATTAAATTAAAAAAATAATCTCACGTAAATGTATCAAATATAATCACTTTCCCATCATCTTCTTTCCCTCTGCTTTTATCTATCAAAATATACTGCAAGGGAGAATTTGATTTGCAGAATTTTACATTTTTAAGAAATTGGACATTCCCGGAAATGTAATTCTCAAGTATGTAATTCCTAAAAATATAATATTCTTATATTTGGTTTAATATAAATATTTCTAAAAATATTTTTTTACATTCTCAAACATATTATATTCCCATACTTAGTTCATACTTTATATTCTTAGGAATCTTATTATTTTTTAAAAAAATACTTTTATCAATTTTTTATTATAAATTGAAATAAATTATAAATTTAATTAAAAATATATTAACAAAGACTTTTAAAGACTTAATAAATTAATAATTTAAATCATATTTGATTAAAATATAATAAATAATTTAATATATAAAATATTTAAATTTTTAAGAATTTGAATTTGAATTTTTATATAATTAATTATATAAAATAAATAAGTAATTTATTTATTGTTGAATTTTTTTTTTGTTTTCTTTGAAAAGAAAATTAGAGAGAAAGAAGAGAAATAATCTCTTTTAAATTTAAAATTTTTTAAATAATTAAAATATAATAATCATATATTTTATCTTTAAATGTTCTTTTTTCATCCATTTTCTTCATGTAAATAAGAGAAGAAATTAAATATTTATTTATTTTATTAATAAATATTTTTTTATAAAAATATTATTTATATATAATTATAAATAAGGGCGTAGAAGAATGTGAGTAAATTATCTTTTTTTTAGTATTAACATTCCCATGGGATGAGAATGTGAAATACCCACCTCCTGTCATAAGAATATTTGAGGGAAAATTTGAGTTTCAAAACATTCTCAGAAATATTACATTCCGAGGCAAATTTTTTGAAAAATTGAACCAAATATGGGGATGTAACATTCCCATGAAATATTTTCAGAAATATAAAAGATATTTTACGAACCAGACACCCCCTTAGTAAATGTCATTACTAAGGGAAAAAAATATAATGAACATGTGCAATGCCTGAATTCTCAAGACTTCTCTGAATCAACAGAACTTCTCGTGACTTACCTCTTGTTTGACAACATTAAAAATAAGATTTCATTTCATTTTCAAATGAGTTTTTTAAAAAAATGGTGTTTGACTTTAAATATAAAAGGGTTTCATTTCATTTCATTTTATTTACAATTTCTATTTTAATTACATTTGTGCTATTATGAAATCCATCTAATTTAGCAAGGATTTCGCTAGAATTTATTTCATTTGGTCAAAAAAATATTTTTTATAAAAGTTTTATCCTCTTTCTAATATTATATTTATCATAATATCATCAAAATCTATTTTTTAATTAAATTTTATGTATTTTTATTGCATTTCAAATAAAATAATTAATTTACAAATGAATTGAAATCATTATTTTTAATAAAGTATCCAAACAATAGAGTTCATTTATAAATGAATTGAAATTATTTCAATTAAAATGAAATAAAATCAATTCTAAAAAACTTACGTGCCAAAGCATTAATACCCATACCTTGGGGAAAATGTCAGCAGAGTAGATCTTCACACTTGCAACACATTTGCTGAGCTTCCTCATTTTCAGCAACTTCTCGAATAGAGTGATAATTGATGATAATGTACTCTATTCTGTTGTAAAACACTGGATTCTTATGTCAAAAGTATTGCTGATCTGCGGAATGAATCATCACAATTTTTTTGTTACTTTTCACCGATGTTTTTAAAAATACTCTTCAAATTATTTAAGTTGTCAAACCAACTAAAGCAGTTTCAGCTTCCGGTAAGGATTGCTCCATTTTGGTTGTTATTCGTCCTCTTACTCGCGATCTTTTACCTCTTCCCCCCCCCCCCCCCCTTTTTCAGCTTTGTGGCTCTTCCAAAGTGAGTGCAAACTTTGATATGAGAAAAGATTGAAATAGAAACGGAAACAAAGAGTGGTCATAAGACAGCCCTACCAACTGAATTTATTCAAAGCCTGAAAAGATACGAAGGAATACTGCTTTCTTTTTCATATTCCTCAGCATCTTTGTTGATTGAAGCGGACAGCATTGCAAACTATAATAGGATCTATAATTACTTTAGTCACTGTAATATTGTATTTTACATTTTAATTCTGTCTCTTTTCGGAATAAAAAATTTGTTTTATCGCAAGAAGAAATTAGAATGTTTCATCAGCTCATCCTTGAAATGTTAGATCTGGATTATGGACATGATTTTATGATTATATAAAATTAAGGAAATTTAGGCAGCAAAATATAACTTTCTGTCATTAACTATTCTCAAACTATTACCTTAAACATCTGTTTTGTTCATGAAAGCAGATGAAGAATTTTGTTGAAGAATAGATCATTTTAATTTACATTCAACTAAATGAGCTTAATTTAATATTGCTGCGGCGGCTGCAAATTGTAAGACTGGACTTTTTTGGAAGGTTGAAAAGAAAAAGGAGTTAAGCTGGTTGTAAATTAATTTTCCATAGTTGTAAGTTGCAAACATCATGATAACCCCAAAAGAAATTTAAAAGGAGAAAAAGAGAAACAAAAATTGTCGTTCACTTAATGAATGGAGCACATATAATCAACCTTGTCTTTTTGAAATATTATTATTAAGAGGGAGAAAAGGATCTTGCAGGGAACCATGAATATGCTGTCATGGATGTTAGTAGTGCATACCCAAAGTGCTCCAATTCTAAAGGTTTATACATTGCACAAATATTAAAAACTATGTCGTCTCGCCCACCACCACTATGATATCTAGTCTTTTTATCCCACTTCCCCCTTTTTCCTACCAATACTGCGACTAGCATTTTAGAGGGACATAATTTAAAGGGAAGATGTGGGTGGCAAGTCATGTCATGCCACCGTACTATTTCGGTTTGACAAATATATATTTAGAATAAGAGTGCAAAGGTGTTGAATAATTTGCGAATTGTCCATAAAAAATTTCAATTTAAACTTAAATTTTAATGTGCTGAATTCATTTAATAAATGAGTTGAGCTTAAACTTTTTATTATTTGACTCAAGTTATTCACAAATTTAAAAGAAATTTTATTTTTTATATTATATATAACATAAATATAAAAAACTTACTTAACGATTATAGACTCATATAAATTCATTTAAATTTATTTAAGTTCGTTTAAGATTGAATACAACTTAAGCACGAACTTGAATTCAAATATTTAAACTTAATTAGAAATTTGAAATAAAGAATCTAAGATTCATTTAAATTTGAATAAGTTCAATTAAATTCATTTCGAAGTGAACTCAAGCTCGAGCTTATCTTTTTTAGATTCAATGAGTTTGAGTTCAAATTCATTTAATATTGTCGAGTTCACACTCAAGCAAACAAATGTTGAACTCATTTCAACTCATTTGTATCCCTAACTCAGAGTAAATATAATAATTAATTTTTCATTTATAAAGAGAAAGATATTATTTTTTAATTTTGTAATTAATATTATTAATATTTTATTTTTTATAATTATACATTCCTTCATTTATTTATAAAATTAAAATAAATAAAAATACTTAAATGAATTGTTAATTCTCACTTTAATAATATTAAATATATGTTTATTTATCAGTTATATTTTTTCACTATTTATTTTAGTGTTATAAATGAAAAGAGGAACTAATAATTAACAAATACAAAAATAAAAAATTATTATTAATAATTATAAAATTAAAAATATAATATTAATCACTTTTATAAATAATAAACTAAATATTATATTCATCCATTTGTTTTTCTCATTGAATTTATACTGCACTAATTATTACTTTTTATAGAGAAAAATTATCTTTATCCACATGTGATATGAGACCCATGTAATTCGTACAATTAATGGTTTGTATAAATATATTGAATTTTCATCCAAATTTAACAAAAATTATTATATGTAAGTCATATATTCTTTTATTAACTTTAATTTCATCTTAATTTATCCTTAATTGTATCTTCTTGTTTCTAGTTTCCAGTTTCCCTTTTTACATAAACAAGGGGAACAAACTAATTAGGTATATTGTTAAAGTTCCCACGTCACCATAGCATTTCACAAATAGCTGAATAATCTAGAGAATCGAGTAACAAAATCCCCTGAACTAAAACTCTAGTTTATTTTTTGAAGTATTTGATTTGCATTAATTTTATCATTGAAATAAAATTTATATTAATTTGATTTTAAGTTCAGACGAAATTTTAATTCCTATTGTATATAGCTAATATTTGTTAGGAAGGTTAAAATTTTCCTTAGACTTGCTCTTTTAAAAACTAAATTAATACAAATCTTTCTTCATAAATGAAATTGATAAAAATTAAATATTTCAAGGATTAAAAAAAAAAAGATTTTAGTCAAGCCCTTAATTTGTCCTTTCCCAACCGGAGGAACCAAACAAGTACTTAATTTCTTCGTAATTAATGTTAACCGGAAACTTAAAAAGGTATGTGACATTGAGTTGCTAAAGTTTTGCCGAAGAAATGAAGAATGAGATTATTCAACTAATATCTTTGAACCCAATTTCAATTTATGAGAGTCATACCACATATATAAATAAAATGTATCTTTTTTTTCTCGTTATATCAATGTATATTTCTTACAATGGTATTGGATTACCACAGGATTTAAATCCTTGATCTAAAATAGAGCTGTCGTATTTGGATTTTCCAAAAGGATGGGGAGTCTTTGACAGTCTTCAAAATTTTGAAATATGAAAAATCCAATGTTCTCTAATTTTTTTCCTTATAAAAAGTCATAAATACGTCTCAAAAATTGAAATGCAGTTCTTAACAAAATTTTCTGATTCTTTAAAAAAAAAAATTGTCCATCTTCTTGGCTGATTTTCCGAACCTTCATTCTCCACCATAAACCAAAGCTCGGCAGTGGAGATCGGCCTCTTTAACCCAACCAAAAAAAGAAAAAAAATGAAATGCATAGCTTAAATTAAATTTAACAGACAGTATAAAATTAATGTGGATACTCCTAATTTTTTATTATTACACCATCAATTTTAATCACATATGTATATTTGAGGGCCTATATAGTTTTGTAAAAAAAAATTTATAATATATATTTATATATGTATATACACACACTTCAATTAGAGAACACTGGATTTTTTGAAGGCTTATATAATTCTATAATAAAAAAAATAGCTACTTTTTTTAAAATTGTAAAAAGTTATACAGATGATACATATCATTTGTATAGCTTGAAAAGTTTTTTTTTTAAATAAAAATTTATATAGACAATACAAATCATTTGTATAGCTTTTTTTTTACCTATGGGTTATATAGACAACAATATTATTTGTATAACTTTTTTTTTTTAAAAAAAATTGCCAAACGTTATACAAATGACACATATTGTCTACATAACCTGAAAAGTTTTGAAAAAAAAAAGTTATATAAATGACATATGTCATTTGTATAGCTTTTTTTTTTTAATTTTCAAAAAGCTATACCAACAACGTATGTTGTTTGTATAACTTTTTATTTTTTTGGAAACAATAAAAATCTATATAAACAATAAGTGTTATTTATATAACTTTTTGAAAATAAAAAAAAGTTATGTAAATGATACATGTCATTTATATAACTAAAAATATTTCAAAAAATTTAAAATGACATGCCTTTATCTTTATCTATTCCAACAATATGGTTAGGCCTACACAAACAACTAAAAATTTGTTGTTTATATAGTCCAAAGCCTATAAATTCCCACTCACACACAAGTAAAAGAACTCTACATGCTGCTTCTTCTTCCTTGACTTTTTGGGAGAACTCAATAAATTTCTTCTTCCTTTTTGTTATTTTTTTACATTTTTATACTTTAATTTTGATTTATTATTACATTTATTTTGTTAAATGATCAACTTGTGTTACATCATTAGTGATTGATATTTCACATTATTACTTCACTATTCCATTAAGGTAGACTAAAAAGCCTCATACATTTTTTTGTACTAGCATATTGATATAAGATATAAAAATGAATTTTTACTTTATTAATAAATATGATAAAATTATTATTTTGTGTATGTTGATGTATTTATTTGTCATACCCTCTTTAAATTATAGTAAATTAAAAATTATTATATGAGAAAGAATGATTAAGGTAATATGTAAATTAGGTTGAGTTAGGAATCTTATGTGAAAAATATAGAAGAAAATAAGGTTAATCAAATTAAAAATATGGGAATATGAATTTGATGAAAAAAAATTAGTGATTGAAAACAATGATAGAGTATAAAGCTTTTGTATTAATATAACTGAGTATGTGAATATGAAAGGGGTTTAGAAGAAATTTTTCAAAAATGCCCTTAGGGCCCTATTTCCCCATTTCAACCCCTATGCTTTAATCCTTTTCTCATTTCCTTATTTATTAACTTCTTTCAATCCTATTTATACAATCTTTACTTTACTCTATTAATCAAGTAAGGAAAACCCTCATTTTTCTTGATTTCTTCATCCAATTGAGGTAAGAATATTACTTTCATCAAGAATCCCTCTTATTTCTTCTTATTTGATGAAAAATTTGAGATTTATTTAATTTTGTTTGGTATTCTAAGCCCTAACTCTAAAAGCAATGAATATTTGATTAGGGTTGAAAAATCATCAAATAGCTTGTTAGCATCCTCTTCCATATAAAGTGAGTGAATAATTTAGCTAAACTTATGAATTTTATGGTTATATGATGGTATAGATGAAATATGGGTTGATTTGTGATTTTGCTTGAATCTAATTTATTTTGACGTAGCGAAAGTAATAAATAATGGGGAGAAGTGATATAATATCTTAAATAAGTGTATTGATGATTGTATCAAGGTTTAGTGTATGAATATATGTTTAAAAGGCATTTAGGATTGCATGAATAGTAAAATTTTCATAGAAAATTAAGATTTTCATATGTGAATCAAGTGGTTAATTGATTTTGAAGGTTTAGAGCAAAATTGTGCTTCCAAGTTGAGTGATCAATTAATTTTAAAAGTCCAGAGGCAAAATTGAGTGAATAAATCGATTGGTTAATTGATTTACCAATTGCAAAATTTTATGCTAATTTTAAAAGAGCATACCTCCTTCATCTTATATTTGTTTTAAATAAGCTACCTATTATTTTAAACAAACTACTTATTATTTTAAAGATAATTGAGTATACTTTCAAATGGTATTAGTTTTAACTCAATATCTAACTTATATTTTGAGATATTATCAAAATAGTAAACAGAGGTAAAAAACTTAGGATTTCAAAAAATGAACTTTTTATATCTATTTTCTAAAAGGCATAATGCCTTTACATTTTAACCAATTTAAATGAATATGTAGTTTATAAAAATCTAATTGAATCTATTTTCATATAAAATAAGTTTTATAAACAATATTTTCATAATTTTTAAATTATTCCTAAAACATCCCTCAAGGGTTATAACTATGGTGACTTTATAGTCAACCATACCCAATCTATTTTGTATTTTCATGATTTATAAAGGTCTAATATAGGGTGTTTGATCTCTAAACATCAAAGATAAGTATTTATGATATTTATATCATAATACATAACAAGATGATTATGAAATGAATAATATTAATATTTATAAACTATCTTTGTGACTTGTAAAGTAGGAAAAAGGAAAAAGAGATAAAAGTGGAATATTTAGAGATCTTCAAAGTAAATGGGCATTCCTAGGTGAGTGTATATCTATTTTAGGAACTTTTTTTACTTAATTTTCCTTCATTTTATTTGTTCTATATATTAAGATAATATGTTATAAAACCAGGGATTGAATGTATTTAGATGTATACTTCAATAAAAATGAGTGTGAAAAACTTATCATCTTAGTTGCTTTCTATTATGATAAAGATTGTGGTGTGTGATAGTAATTCCAAAGCAACATTTATTTCTTGTTAATAACTATTTATTGACCTTTTTGTGAATGATGCAATGATGGCATCGTATGGATTATTCCTTGGTTGTGATGAATGTATGTTTTAATTAAGATTATGATTATGATTGTGCTTAGCTTGTGACCACACATGAGAAGTGTGGAACTACCGTTTGACAATTAGGTGTGCTTGTATCCAAACATAAATGCATTTAAAGCTATGATATTGTGAATGAAAATAATTATGATGATAAATTGATTACCTCATATTATGACTAAATTGAGATCAAGATATTATCAGACATAAAATTTATATGATAGATATATATGCATATATGGTAATATGATTTAATTCATGCTGCTAGTATACAAATGGTACCAATGTAATAAAAATAATTTAGAGCCGGATATAAGAATTGTGATCAAGTGACTTTATTAAGATAAAGATAAAAATATTATAAATTGAATGTATAACTTCATAAAATGATGTGAATAAAATGTTTTATAGTGTAAAGTTCCAACAATTCAATTATCTTATGTTGCATTTAGAAAAGAAGAAAATTTTATTTTATTATTATATTCTTTTTACCTAATATAGAATTAACAAAACTAAGATCGAATGCTCTAGAATGATATATTAGTATCCTTAGAATAAATCAATATCTCAAAAATCTAATGTTTTTAGTACTTAGAGTTTAATTTAAGCAAATACTTAAAATGTGTTATCTAATTTCTTTTAAAATGGTGTTGAAATTATTGAAAATCAAATGTCTAGTTTTATAATATAATATAATTTAGGCCTTTTTAGATTACAAAATTTTAATATTTTGATTACTTTATACTTGACTAAAAAAGTTCTCATGAAAATCTCCAATTTCATTACGATAATTTTTGAAGATATAAGAGAGTGATATTATAAGATGATAGAGTGATGTAAATAGAATTTGTTAAGAGTCTCACATTTTAATATTTTATTCATATAAGCTCGATTCCAAACAAAAAAAATAATGTAAAGATAAATTTTAGTTTTAAAAGTTAACATTGGAGAAATGTAAGAAATCGATGATTTAGAATAATTTATTATGTTATGATTTGAACTTAATAAGATAAGTAATGCTCTTACGTTTATAATTTATCATTATAAATGGTGTAAAAGGAAGGAAATGAAAGATAATCATCGATGTCTTAAAACATTTAAAATGGTTAGACATTATTAGATGAATATATATCCCATTTTAATTTAATGTTTTAATATTAAAGTGTTTAAATGCCATAAATTATAATCCTTTTTATAAATGATATAAATCATATATTCATTCATCTATGAATCTTAAATAATGTAATTGTGAATCATAATATAATGAAATCAATTGTATGGCTATGTATGAGAAATTCACAAACGATACTTGTGTTAAGTTAATAATTATCTATTAGAAAGAATGTCATTTTTGTAAGGCATAAGGATAATATTACCAATTATTGAGTGATCATGTTGGAAATTTGATGAAAAATAATATTTGTAATATGATTGGTTTTACATTGTTACTTACTGATATTTAATAGGATAGTAAATTATGAAAGTGTATGATATTGAGTAAATAGGGATTGACTGTTATGGCCATACAAGAGAGCATGGTATATTTCACATTATATTATGCACACTAGAGATCAGCTCTACGAATCACCAGATCCAATGTAATATCAACACAAAGTAATCATTCTATCATTATGGGTATATATATATATATATATATATATAATGTGAAATATACCATGAGTGACATTTGAAATGAGACATGTGATGGGACAATGATGTGAAAGTTAGATGGAAAATTCTTAGCAAATAGCTTGTGGAGGGTATACCTAAAAGGGATAAGGATGGATAGCTTGTGAAGGGTATAAGGTTAACTTAAGAGTTAAAAGATGGATGCATATATATTTAGTATAAATAGTTATATAATGTAATGTGATATTGAAAAATTATTTATGATTAGATATTATGGTTTGATATAATTGTAAAGACTTGATATGATTGTGATAATTTAATTATAACTGAGCCTTCATGATTATTTGTGAATATGATAAGCATTTGAAATGGGTGCGTGTGATATGATGGTGATATTATGTGCTAGTGAATAATTAAGATTATTGTGACTTATAATATGAAATATGAAATCTAAGTAATGTGCAGGTGAATACTCAACTCGAAGCTTGATTCCATATATTTTAAAAACTTAGGGAGTTTGGATTGCATTTACTTTTTTAATTAAATATCTAATCAATATGTGACCATTTAATATAATTAAATTAAAATTTAGAAGTGATAGATATATGCTCATTGAGTTTTTATAACTCATTCCATTTATTTTTCAATATTTTCTAATTGAGTTGAATGCTTTGAGCTTACTACATTTGTGAAGAATCAAAGACAACCTAATTGTAGATTCTGATAGTTGAATTAGGATCGGGATATACATATAGAGATTATGTTAATTCAACATTTAATGTGTTGAATCATTTATTTATGTATACATGTAGAGGTTGTGTAGTATTATGTACATTGATGATGTTATTGTATATGTAAAGAACACAAGTTTTGTGATTTAGGATTTGTGGCCTTCAAAAAGCATCCGAAAATAGAGGAAACTCTATCGATTTTTTTACAAGAATCTATAGTATGATAAGAGTTTTTAATAAAAATAAAGAGATTTTTATCGAGTAGAACTAAAGAAATTAGTGGTGAAACTAAAGGACACTGAGTATTGAAATCTATGCCGATCATGATTGGATTCGGGTTATAACATCATTCCTTTATACATTTGATAATAATGACATAATATTTAAATATGAATTATTATTTTGTATAATATTTAGTGTGATAAAATTATTATTTTGTATATTTTAATATGTTCATTAATTTGAACATTCAATGATATTGATAGAATATTTAAATATAAATTTATCTTAATGTTTTATTGTGTTGGATGGTAAAATTTTTGTTTTGCAAAAGTTGATATATTTATTGTTTTAAACATTTGTTGAGTTTAATATATGATACAAGAATAAAATTTGTAATAATTTAATATTAGAACTAATTTAAATAATTTTATTAAATAATTAAATTATATTAAAAATGAAATAAATTATAAAATAACAACAAATAAAATTTGAAAATTAAAGTAATGAAAATATAAAATTTTTTGATGATGTGAAATATTTAATAATTTAAATAATCATTTAAAACACTAAAAATGATAATTAATTTCAACATTTACAAAATAATAATTTTGCAAACATTCAAACCTCAATATATATGTAGCATTATTTAATAATGGAAAATAAAATGTATAATAAATTAATATTAGAAGTAAGTGATATAATTTCATTAAAATTTTAAATTATATGACCATGGAAGTAATTAAAAAAATGTTAAAATATAATTTTGACAATTACAATACTAAATTTAAAATATTTTTAATGATGTGAAAATTTTAATAATTGAAGTAATCATTTAAAATACTAAAAAAATTAATAATGGAGTATAAATTATGTAATAATTTAATATTGGAAGTAAGTCATATAATTATCATTAATTTGTAAAATTATATAAAAGTGAAAGAAATTAAAAAAATGGTAACACATAAATTTTGACAATTAAAGTAATGAAAATATAAAATTTTTGACAATGTGAAACATTTAATAATTTAAATAATCATTTAAAACACTAAAAAAGAAGTAATATCAATAATCACAAAATGATAAATATACAAACATTCAAAACTTAATAAATGTGCAGTTATTTAATAGTGGAGAATAAAATGTATAATAAGTTAATATTAGAAGTAAATCATATAATTTCATTAAATTATTAAATTATATGACTATAAAAGTAATTAAAAATGGTTACACATAATTTTAATAATCACAATATTAAAGATAAAAAATTTTTAATGATGTAAAAATTTTAAAAATTGAAGTACCCATTTAAAACACAACAAAAAGTAATAATGGAGTATAAATTGATTAATAACTTAATATTAGAAGTAAGCCATATAATTTTCATTAATTTGTCAAATTATACAAAAATGAAAGTCATTAAAAAATGATAGCACATAATTTTGACAATTACAGTAACAAAAATATAAAATTTTTGATGATGTAAAATATTTAACAATTGAGATAACAATTTAAAATACTAAAAAAGTAATGATAGATAATAAAATGTATAATAATTTAATATTAAAAATAAGTTATGTAATTTTATTAAATTATTAAATTCCATATAAAATAAAGTTTTACCAAGAAGATTCTAATTTGTAATAAATTTTAACAATTACATTAATCAAATATGTGCAATATCTAATAATGTAAAATATTACTGCTATTTCATGTAGCTATTATATATATGTGTGTGTATATATATATATCATGCATTTTTTTGATACTTTATATTATTATATATGGATGTTAAAGGTTTTTTATTTTATATTATTGGAAGTTAGTTTTCATTTTATTTATTTTTATAACTAAAATTATGGTATTTCTAGATAATTATTAATAATTATAAAAATACTTTGGTGTATATTGAATTTTTTGGATTGTTAGTCATTAGAATTAAATTCTCTAAATTAAATTTATAATTTTTAGAAAAATATTAAAAAAATTAGTATAAATAACAATGTCATTTGTATTGATTTTAAATATTTTAATTTTTTTAAAAGAATTAATAAACTATATACAAATGATCTTGTTGCTTGTTTAGATATCGTTTGTACAAAGGTTCCAATTTTTAAAATTTTAACTTTTATACAAATAATTATATCATTTATATAGATGTTTTTAATTTTTAAATTTTTTTAAAAAATAAAATGATCTTTATATAGATGACAATGTCATTTGCATAAATGTTTTAATTTTTAATTTTTTTAGAAAAATTAAAATAACCTTTATACATATGACAAAGTTGTCTATATAGGATTGGACTTATATAAATAATAATATCATTTATATAAAGGGCCTATATTTAATCGATTTTGCCTCGTATACAGATGACTTTATCATTTGTATTAGTTCAACCTAATCAGATGATATCAAAAATCATTTGTATAAGTGGTAATACAAATGACTTATTATAAATGTTAATGTCATTTGAAACATATATATAAATGATCGAACAACCTTACACAAATGACTTTTATCATTCATATAATCCATTTTTTTAGTGAACTCTTAATAAAAATAACTAGCAGGCTATTACACACCTTAAAAATTAAAATATTTTGTGTGAAAAATAAATAATAATAATAAATTTTATGTGAAAAATAAATAATAATAATAATTATCAAGAGTTATAAAGTTGAAACAATTGTGTGAAATAATTGAGAAAATAATTAATTGAATTCAAAAAGTATAATATTAAATATTAAATTGTGAAATAACTATTAATCAAGTAATTGAAACTTTGTTATTAAGCTAGAAGCGGGTTTGGGTAATTATGTAAATGTGAAGGAGATTTAGGAGGTTTTTTTCATTTTACCTTTAAAATATTAACCTTCCTTATTTACCTATTTTCAACCACCCTTATATATCTTTCACCTAGAGGCACTCATTTTCTTGATCATTATTTTCTTCTTTTCTCTCCAATTGTAAGTAAGGGTATCAATCTTCATCAAATTCCTCTACTTCTTGGTTCAAGCAAGGTAAGGCTTTCAAAACTTCAATCTTGGTAGAACTTCTTTTTTGACTATTAGTTTTGAAATGATGTAAAGATTTTAGCTCAAAAGGGATTTTAAACCTTAAACCTCCAACTATTAGATTTGAATGATTAGGAACAAGCAAGTCATCTCTTCTCCTATTTATTGTCTCTTTCATAAAAGGTGACTAAGCATTCTAGTTCAATTTGGATTAATTGAATGAATTTGGTGGATTGATGTTAGATTTATTGCTTTTCATAAAGCAATAAATCTAACATCAATGAAATGAAAGAGCTAGTCAATGAAATATATAGTTGCTTATCTCTTACTCCATTTTTATTAATAAAGTGTATAATGGGAAAACCTTAACCTTTAATTCTTTCCTATTAAGCACTCTTATTTCCATATACAATGAGAGAAATTTTAACAATATTAGAGTTTGTATCAAAAATGAAAATTTTGATACATAATTAGTTTTATGTATTCATATATAAATATGTAGTTTTTATTTATTGATAACTTAGTATAGTTATTTTGTATAAATTTACAAAGATATTATTTCTTTTTACTCATTGGTTTATACTTTTATTATAAACAAGTCAATAAAATTTTATAGAATTATTTCTCTTTTCTCATTTGTATATATATTATTTTTACTTAAAATTTCATAATAGTCATTTATATTACACAGATTAGCAAAGATAAGGCATATCAAATTAAATATAATATTTTGTATTAAATTAGTTCAAAAATATTTTTTTTTAAAATTCAATTATTTACATAATAAAAGTTTGTAATAATTGTAAGAGCTTTGCCAAGGAAATGGCAAATATTAAAAGTGTCAATTTTTAAGAATAACCAACATATAATATGATGACATTATTTTTCAAATCTAAGAATGTATAAATGAATGTCATTTACGAAAAAAGTTTAAATGAATAAAATTGAAAACATTTAAATGAATGAATTTACGAAGAAGTTTAATTAATTGAAACTAAATATTTTATAAAGAATGGAGCATAACAAGAACAAACTTCAATCATTAGTTGTTCTTGATGACCATCATTGAAGTCTATTTCAAATATCATGACTTATAATTGTTCATCAAATTAAAATTAAAACATTAATTTATATTTTATGGCTGTTATGTATGTCCTTTTTAATCGTTATGATAGTTCATTAACAGTTTACATGTTATTTTATCATTTAACAAAGGTTTTAAGTTATCACAACTATAAAATACCTAAAATTAAGATGTTGATTTTAAATTAATAACTAATTTTTAATCATTTTATTCTTAACTTATAAATAGGGCTTTCCCATCTTATTTAAAACAAATTGATGATCTATAAAGATAGTTCTCTTTCCATTAAAAAAAGGCTTCTAAAATGGTCTATTCCATTAATTTTTTATTTAATGAGGTACTTAATTTCTTTATTTGATAAGTGCCATTGAATGTTATTATGTTTCAATGTAAGATTAAAGACATGTTGCTTGTTCTATATACTTCTCGAAATTGATAAAACAAATCCTTTTTATCCTATTTGTGCTTTGTCAATTGGTACTTTCTAATGGTAGGCTATTATTCTGGAATCTCTTAATATTTCATGTATAAAAGGTAACATATAATTGTGTAGAAATTGTGAGTTAAATAGACCATTAAAACTTACACATTTATGAACTTTGTTTCTGGCTACCATAAAAGATATGGTTTATAGAGGCGTGAGTTTTGATGCTTTGCAAGCAAATTGTAACTTAAGAATTTTTGCCTCACCATATTTCGCGTTTATACATAAAACTTTGAGTGATTCTATAATAATATCCGAATAGCGAATAGTACCAATTAGCAAAACATAAATAAGACTTATTTTACTAAGTTTAAGATTACATATAGAGCAAGCAGCTAGCATATTCTTATATTAAAAAATAGAGATAGTCGGTGGCTAATAAAAAATAAAGCAATTAAACAATATAAATGAATTATGAGCAGTGGATAATTATGTTTTCTTTTGATTTTTGTTGCGATATTATGTATATTTATTGTAAATAAAAAGTATGTTATTCATTGTAAATAATATTTTTTTTATATGTTCATATACTGATATATAAATAAATAAAATAATAGAATTAATTTTCTTAATAAGTTATCTCCTTTCTTATGTTTCATTTACATTCAAAATGTTGCTATTTATGTCTATCTAATTGTATAAAAAGAATATTATAATTTAAAAAAAAAATTTAATGCTACCAATTTTACTTATAATAATGCAAATAAAAAATAAAAATGATCAATTCATAAAATGATGTTAATATTCTTTATAGAATGTAGACATATAATATTGCTACTTATGTATATATATATATATATATATATATATATATATATATATATATATATATATATATATATATATATATATATATATATATATATATATATATAAATTGTGTTTTAGGATTCTTGTTTGATATAAAATAAAAATTATAAATTCTAATGCATACGATGTTTTGGAATACTTTTAGACAAAGTTATCTAAAAGAAAAGAAATATTTTTTTTTATTAAAAAACAATGACATCAAATTTTCATAGAAGTCAGCATTGAACATTGCTTAATAGGATAATATTGTTGTATTATAAATGATGGTATCTTATTTTGAATAATGTCTAAGATTATATTTCAATGTCAATTTATTTTATGCACTGGCATGTAAACTTAGGCCATGTTTATGAATTGAAAAGGAAAACGAAAATATTAAAGCATGAGATGAGTTAAAAATAAAAAAAATGAAAGATGACACTTTTTGCAAATTTTATCTCTAAGTTTTTTGAATCCTAAAATGATGTTCTATTTAATAAAGTATGCTTTCTTTCAAACCTTAAGATGATTCTCATCAATTTTGTATTTTTTCTCACTAATTATTTTATAGGATTGAAGCTTAGATACTTTGTGATTAAATATGTGAGGTTTAATACTTACTAAAAAAGAGTGGGGCATAAATGTAAATATTTTTTCCTTATGTTTATTTTTACAATTTAGTTTTTATTTTTTATTTGATCTTATATTGTTCCATATCATCTTGATGTAACTTTTATAGGTTTGTACATATAAAAAATTTGATCTCATTCATCTTCTTTAATATTCTTTTGTAATTTCTACTATTTAGTTATATATAAATGTTAATACACCAATTTCTCATAAATGCTTATTTCATCTATAGGTATTATATTCAAAAGGCTTTCTTAGGAGTATAAATCTCATATATTGAGTAATATGTATCAAGACAGATTTAGAAAAATACTTATATTTGATTGTGGTATTGTATGCAAATTTTCATCATTTTTAATTCTTTTTATTATTTATTTTATTCTTTAAAGTTGTTTAAATTAGGATACTATAAAGTAATAGATATTTGCTTTCTATATCTAGTTAGGAATACAAGAAAAGTAAAAAGGATGAGGGAGCAAGAAATATAAGGATAGGGTTAGTATTTGGGATGAGAGCATGAGGAATTGAAGTCCAAGGTATAATAATAGGATTAAGATTTGAGATAAGGGAATGAGGAACTAAGGATCGAGATTTAGGTAGATGGAGTAAATGGATAGACAACATTGGTTATTTAAGTGAACTTGCATGTTATTATGTATATTAAATATTGGATAAAGTAAACTACATTTAATATTTTTTTCAAGATTTTAGAAACATAAAATAATAGTTTAGAAATCAACATTGGAACCATATATACTATGATGTTTGATAAAACATCAATTGTTCTTCGACATGTAATCTCCTAAACATTTAACATCTATTAGCTATTTTGTAATAGAGAATTAAACTTTGGTGATTTGACATATAGGTGAATTGTTAATTGCCCAAAAAATTGAAAATGAATTTAGCAATTTTTGCTTGTACAATTGTTAAATTTAACCTTAAACTTGCTTTGAATGATTAAAATTATCATCAATTACATCTATATGCTTATTTTGAACTAATATTAGTGATAAAAAATTAACAAAGTGCTTGTTTTGATTAATTAACTTTAGGAATTCAATTATTGTTGGTTTAAGAGTAATTTTTAATTAAGTGATTGAATCAATAGTAAAATCTATTGCATGTTAATAATAAATTTGTGTGTGATTATCCTTGAACTAGACTTTCATATTTTGGTTTTCTTAATGATTCTTTTATTTGTTCCATCTAAGTTGTATTACAAAACTCCTTAATTTTTACATTTTGCATTTATAGATTGATTTCTATGTCCTCGATTTCAACCTAAATTCATCTTTACTACATATTAAAATACATTTGATAATAATTTTTAGTGTAAAATGATGTGCATTATCATTTCATTGATGAAGGTTAATGGCAACTCACTACCCATGCTACTACATACAATTAGGCACGAAGCCATATTAAAGCTTAGGGAAGCCATTGCCCCTCCCTCCCGAACTACAAGATTTTATTATATATGCATATCTTATATATTTTGCCTTTCTAAATTTTAATGTTAGTCCCTTCAAATAAAATTTAGGTCACACCCTTTCTTTTTAAATTAATAGTGTTAACTATAAATTACTTCCACATTTATCATATCAAATTACAAGTCATTTTTTTAATAATTATTAATTTGTAAGAATGATTTTAAAATTTTGTTTAGCTATATTTTATCACTAATAACATAAAAATTATAATTAAGGGTCTTGTTATATATGAATTTTGACTTGGGTATATAAAAAATATTATCTTCTTTATATATTATATATTATATATGTTCCTTCTATCATAGTTATTCTCATTTTCTTAAATTATGCATACTTATACTTTTCAACTTTAAAGCAAAGTGCTCCAAAATTCCACTAAATTATTTATAACAATTTATCTTTCTTACATTTTATTTTTTAGATGACATTTTAATAAAAACTTTAATAATAGTAATTTCTATGGTATATTAAAATTATTAATTCATTTTAAATATATGATTTCTATTTTAACTTTTATCCATATTTAAAATAATTTTATAAAGTATAATAATTATTTAATTCAAAATATTAAATTTTTTAGCATATTAAAATTTAAATAAAAATAATAACTATTTAATTTTTAATTTATATAACAATATTTTTAGTAACATTTTATACATATATAAAATTTTTCACCAAGGCACAAAATCGTAGTTTCATCTCTGCATACATTAGTCATAATAATAATCATAATAGTTGCAATAATTACATTATGAATAACTAATGATGAATAATAATTGATAATTATAATAATATAATTGGTATCATTTATTATTGTCAAATGAGTGGTTGTAAGTGGAGTGTCTTGGGGGTTGATAACAGTGGCTGATAGGAGTAATAAATAAGTTGATAAAGAAAATATTTTTATAATTTTTAATATAATTTTTTTTATCAAATTTTATCTTTTCCTCCTTGAAACATATAACGTCATACGACATTTCATAGATACGAAAGGGAAATCACACGAGACTATAAAATATGTGTACACACACGTGTGTATGGTTCAGATTCATAAACCTTGAATTAAAGGGTCGCATCAACGTTTCCCTGTCGCTTTGCTTACCAGCCACGTGTTAGACGAAATTATGCATAATATTTTTTATTCAAATAGCTTGTTACCTTCTTCCTTTTTTTTTTTTCTTTTTTTTGAAAAACAGCTCGTTACTTTTGCTTCTCTGTGGCTCCGGTCGTTTGTTTAAAAAAAAAAAAAAAGCAAATCGAATAGAAACCAGTAATAAATCATTGTTTAATCAAATAAAATCCACTCAGTCGATAATCGCGTACATACACACCCACACACACAAAGACGTATGGTACTTAGTGGCAGTTATGATTAGGTCTTTTTCATTAAATTTGTCGAAAAAAATCGTACTATTTCATAGGAAGAGGAGTACCATCAAATTTTTCTCAATATGCCAGCAACCCCCCCCCCCCCCCCAAAAAAAAAAAAAAAATCATAGCTTTTGCTAAAAATTGTAGTTTCTCTACTGAGGAAGCTTAGTGCTAATTTCTACCGAGAATCAAACTTCGTTTATTTGTCGTGCGGAGCGGGTTGTACTTGTATAGAGTTATTCATATAAATTTATAAAAAATATGGAAAAAAATTATGATGCGTGCAAATATTTGTGAGTAAGTCGTATTATTTTTTAAAATTTTTTAAAAATAATTAAATTATTAAATATATACACACAAAAATAAAAAATAAAACTTTAAATGTATAAAAAGGAATACACTTTTAAGAAATATTAAATTGGGTTAGATTAGAAAAAAATTTAATTTTTTTATAAATTATAATTAAATAATTAATTTCTTTATTTTGTATAATGAATTAATCAAGTAAGGGCTAAAAAGTTATATTAACTATTAGATACTGAATTATAAATTGAGTTAGATTAAAAAAATTTCAAAATACTTGAATAATTATTAAAATTCTTAATGAAAAAAACCGTAAGTGCGGGCTGCCGTATTGCCTGCGCCTTTTTTACCTGTTTTATCTACCAAAACTTCCAAGATTTCAATATGAATAACATTTGAATTTAAGCTAAACATTTTAGGAGTTTAATTATCAGATTCTGAAGTCGAGGAGTATGCATTAAAGGGGTAAAGGTGCTCCCCCCTGTACTAATGAGGCACAATATACTGTATAGTGTTAGGTTATGCCAAATTTCATTTTGGGTCAAAATTCCATGCTCAGCTTGAGCTTGTGAGAGGATAAACTTGTTGAAAAAAGAGGGCAGGCTTTCTTTTGCATTTCCCCAATTTGGGCCCAAGGCCTTTTCATGTTAAGGTGGATTGAAGGTAGGCTCACATGAAGAAACCCAATGCAATTTGTTGAAAGTGATCCAAAAGAATATTGTCCATCGTGATGGGCTGAAGATCCATCTGTTTTAGCAAATGTTGCTCATTGAGCTGATTTATAAGAGGTGAAATTAATATGAGTGAAATTAGTGATGGATTAAAATGAAAGTTTAATTTCTATTTTATCACGCAAAGAACATCATAGTTAAAATGAAGCGTGTTACTTGAAATTTGAAATCCAATTCTTTGATCTATGAACTAAAAGCATATATTAATTTGGAGGTGAAATTAATTGTAATATTCGCTAATTTATTTTATATTCCATACAAATGTAATTTTTAGAATTTAAAACTAATTTCTTATGTTGTGTTCAAACTTGTACTTTCATAATTAACCCGTTTGAGTATTTAATCAATTAAAACTATTGCCTTTTTTTTCCCCCTAATATCGTGTGCATCATTGAGCAATGCTTAAGGATTGGAAATATTAACTTAGGACATTTTTCGGCTAATCTGTAATTGATCGTTGTTTCTACAAAGAGTTTCACGAGTCATGCATAACATTTTGCATATTTTTTATTCTTCAGCATCTTGTCTTGGAGTGCAAAAAGAAAACTGTAATTTTCTGAATAACGAGGAAAATTTTATTTAAGATGTTATTTCGGTATAGGTTTGAACATAACATTTGATATCAATAGAAAGTATATACACAAATTGAAAGTTGAAAGAATCTCGTCTAGTAAATTATTAACCTTCTTTACTTCTTAATTCATGGGGAGGAGGCGGGGAAGGGGAATGGGGTGGGTGAGAGTCGAACCTCCCATCCCTAAGTGCCACACACTAGGGATGATAGTTAAACAACAACCATGAATGTCATGCTTTTAGATGTAATTTCATTAAATGCGAATGGTGAACTAAACTAATTTTTTTTTTTTTTTTTTGGGTCCAAAGAGATTACAAGACAAGAAATCAAAAGAGGCGGAATAAATAAAACCATAAGAACATGGGCAGCTAGCTCCACAAAGGAAAACAAGCAAACAACATAAGCCAAAAGAACATCATCATCGACTTATTCGTACAAGGTGCTTTAGCCACGAAAAGGAACCTCCAACAAAAGCAGAAACAACATCAATGAAACCCCGCAGAAACCACCAGGAAGATATATACAAACAAGCTAACAGAAAATTATCAACAAAACAGCTATTAGACGTGAATGCACAAAATGAACAAAACTCATACAATCTCATCTTTTCTAAGAAGAGTCTTTGTGGTGGATTAATGATAACCCAATGAGAAGGAAGATTACCATGCAAACTAGCAGCGTTCACCCAACGATCTACTTCATTGTACTGCCCTGAGGCCTAAAGGAATCTGACTGATCTCTACTTGCTAGAAATGGTCAGAATATCCATAACTTTTGCCTAGATTTCCCAGTATTTGTTGTTTCCATTACTGGAAGATATCAAATTTAGATTATCCGATTCAAAACATTGCACACTTAAAATTATCTACCATCACAACAGCTTCAACCATCAAAGAGATTGAAAATATATAAGCCTAGCATGCCCTACTAGAATCCTTCCATGATGATCTCTGAAAACTATAGCAAAAACTCCCCAACCACATTTAATTTCAAAAGCTGCATCAACACTGGGTTTGATCCAAGAAGAAGAAGGAACTTGCCAACTATTCGATGAAATCAAAGGCTTAATGGACTGCCCCTGAAAAGAATCAGAATTAGTGGCCAGTATATATTCATTATGAGCCACCCTTACTTTTTCAGTAGCAATCACCGGGTGAAGCCACCCTAATTGGACGGAATAGTTGTGGATTTGGTAATTGGGCCTAATTGAGATGGCGTGTCAAATTGATCCACTTAATGTTGTCTAACTGATTGATCTTATAATGGGGGAGTTAGGCCAAACCAACTGAGTTCAGTTCGGGCTGGAATATTTAGAGCAATATAATGCTATATTTATAAAATGGAAGAAGTCCTAAATTAGGACATAGCATAATCATATACATTTTGCATGCCTTAGTATTGTTGATATTTAAACAATAGTTGAAGATTTTATATGGATTGTATAATTTATTTGAAAGTCTTTAATTCCATGTAAGTCTATTCATTTCTTATAAGAGAGGATAAGGATTTTTACTGTAGTGTTAAAATAAATCTTAAATTGTTAAATGTAAAAAAAAAAAAGCTCATTTATGCCTTTATTTCTTTATTCTAAAAAATTATCTTTTTTATCTCTCTCCCTCTTACATCTCTTATTTTTGCATTAAAACATCTTATTTTGAATTTATATAGACGAAAAATCATTTACTCCATAATCATATAAAACACAATTTACTAGATTCTTGTTGAATTTTCAAGATTTTAGACATGATTCTTTTTGAATTTTTATTTTCGAATTATTAATTTATTGTAAATATTTTATGGATGTGTTACATGTACATATGTATGTGTATTTGTTATAAAATGAAGCATATGTTATTAATTTAAGATTTCAATTATTTGATGATTTTAAGATATTAATTGTCAAATTAATATTTTTTTTTGCCGTAAGTAAGTCAAGTGATTTACAATTTTCTAACGTGATAGGATGAATTCCATTAGTTTTCTCTTTCGATAATTGCTACCTTGTAGTTCCATCAAAATTCTGGAAGTTATGTTTTGTCTTCAATTTAACCGAAGTTACCAATTTAAACCTAATGTATTCTAATTAGTATATTAAAGGGTTCAAAATACAATTATATATGAAAATTTGCAAGCTAACAATTAATCTACCGCGAGTGATCCTAAGGAATCTACCATTAGAAGACAACTTCCACTTATAAGACAATACAGCAATAACAAATTAAGTAACGTCAGGTTTTCAAGGAAGATCACCACTAGCTAGGTGCACCGATCAGGATCATATGCAATTTCAGAATATGTAATATTTTCAAAAGCAACTATGGAAGTTATATATTCTTG
Organism: Sindora glabra; assembly: GCA_020226215.1. Lineage (NCBI taxonomy): Eukaryota > Viridiplantae > Streptophyta > Magnoliopsida > Fabales > Fabaceae > Sindora > Sindora glabra. The sequence continues at coordinate 11,166,028 of CM035228.1, read as the reverse complement.
AAATCAATTTACACTAGCTCTCTCTGGTTATTACAACTTAGAAGAGAGGACGGAAGTTTACAGGTGAGTGGAAAAAAGAAAAGAAAAGAAAAGAAAAGAAAATGTAAGTGATAAATGAATAGAAGTGAAAAAAAAAAAAAAGCAAACAGATCTTCACCAAGAACTTCTACTTTCAGACGGTGTGAAGCTCAAAAGCTGCTCTAAATACTCGGTACCCAAATCTTCAAGCACCAACACATCTTGTTCACAATCCAAGTATTCTATGTTAGCATTCCTTTTACCCTTGTTATTACTACCACCTTCTTTCGATCTTCTTCTCAAAGTGTGCTTCCTTTTGAGTGCCAACACAGGCGACGAGCCATCGTCCCCAGGCTTTGCCGCCATGTCCTTCAGCGATTCCCTCACCACTTCCTCAGGAAAGTTAAGCACCGCCATGGAACCACGGCTCGAGAAAGCCGCCTGATCGTAAGCCAAGGCGGCTGCCTCCGCCGTGTCAAATGTCCCAAGCCATACTCGAACTCCTTTTCGCGTCGAGTCCCTTATCTCCGCGGCGTATTTTCCCCATGGCCTTCTTCTTACTCCTCTGTAGGGCCTATTCTCCCTCTTAACACCTGCGGCCGCCAACGCCGCCGGTGGTGGGGGTGGAAGTGGCTGCTGTTGCGGTGGCGATGGCGGCGGAGATGATTCCTTTTTCTCATTAATTAGGGTGTAGGTGATATTGGAAGAGACTTCTTGTAATTCAAATTCTCCGTTGCAACATGAAGAGTTGGTATCAGAGAAGTGTTTGTCAATGATATCGTTGAAGTTGAATGGCATGGTGGTTTCATCGTTGAAGTAAAAGAAATCGTCCCAACAGGGAGACTCTGCGGAAACCAAGGAATTTTCCGGGGAGGAAATGGAATATTGAAGATTTTGGTATTGGAAAAGAGAAGAATTTGCATTCATGTTGGATACAAAGTGTGGTCCTTTTGTTTTCTGATAGAAATCAATTCGTCTGGCTTTGAACACAGAGACTTTAGGTGGTTGAAGGCCTCTATATATATATATATATATATACCCATTGAAAAATATGATAAAAACGGCCTAAATAAAGAAATGATTTTGATAAGGAAGGAATAATAAATTAATTAGTTGAAAGGGAAGTTGGGATTATTGGGGAAGATCTGTTTGTCATAACAAGATAGAGATCATAAATTTAGTCGTATGCGTAAATATTATTCATTTTTTGTTTATGATATATAATAAAATTACGTAAATATAAAAAATAAATAATATTATGTAGCGTTATACCATTCACCGTTTCAAATTTAGGTAATTAGTCTAGATGTAACATTCAGAGGTACAGTGCAGTAATATTTGATAATTTTAATTTTTTTGTTTTATATCTAGAATTTAAAGTGTAAAAAATATATTAAATAATTTATATCTTTCATTATGAAAAAAAAAGTATTTACCATAATAATAATAATAATAATAATAATAATAATAAATGATTGGAAGAATGTTAAAATAAAGATGACTCTTTTCCTACGTGCGGGTAAAAGAAAAACAGGCGGCTGAGAGGCTAAAATCCTTGGATTGGGCACGCACGTGAGTGAAATAATGAAGCAACGTGGGGCAGCATGGGCAAGAAGGTTGGACCAAAAATTAAAGGAAGTACAAAACAAATACACAAGGACAAAGTTCGTAGATGCTGAATTCATTCGCACGAAAGGCGAAAGCCAATGTCCAACAATATTGCATTGGGTCTTTGTCTGTGCCACAAACTATGGTTTTTAACTTTGTCACGTTGTCAGCTGGCATAGAAGTAGCACGGATTAGCCGCTAGCTAGTGACCTGGCATTACAGTATTACTGGACGGCATGTGCACCCCCAATTGCGCTTGCTTTATTTTTTTTTTCCCTATTTATAATTTGATGAATTTAAAATTAATTTATCATCAACATAAAATATCTTACATTATTAATTAAAAATATTATTAAAAAAATTACTAAAAAATCTTTAATGTTAGTAAAAAAATTTAAATGTAATTTATTATTAATATAAATTAATTTATACTATCACTTATTTATATATTATCTTATTATCATGTTAATAAAAATTATTAAATTTTTTTATTACAGTTAAAATTTTTTAATTATTATTAATTTTTTAATAATATATTTTTCTTATTTATTGATAATGTAAAATTTTTTACATCAATAACGCATCAAATTTAAAAATTCTTAGTAAAATAGACTTTATAATTTTTTATTGATATGATTACATAAAAATGGCTGATAATGTAATGATAATTTACACTTATAATAAATCAGATTTAAATCCTCATTAGATTACGTATATATGTTATATAAATTTCATTCAAGAGCAGTTTATAGTTTATTAAACAAAATTTAATCAGATCACTATTTTGTTTTACTTTTTTTTAATAACTAGTCACCTAATGCATATAATTAATATCTTAAATTTAAATTTAAGATATTAAAATAAACAGTCTATGTTAAACCTTTCTCAGCAAGTGGTTTGCCATTACTCTATCAGATCAAATTTAAACTTAACATCTTTTTAACAACATAATAACATCTTTTTGATTATTCATTTATATTATAAAAAATTATATGATATCATTAAATCAAATTTAAACTTTTAAAATATATCATTATATATCATGATATCTTAATTCGATGCATATTTTTTGCGTATTCATTTTCATCTTAACCAACTTAATCAATGGTCATCTCTTTGCAAAATAAGGATATGCATTTAGAAGGATGTAGACCTTAATTAGTCAGAATATATAAATGCTGTTAAATTAGCCAGCCGCCCGTGTTTTCCGATTGTTTTGAAGGGTTTATAATTTTCTCAACCAACTGAAATTCAATTTCTTCAAGCGGATCGTGTAAATATATTCTTCATAACAACTTAATAAATTCATGTATAAAAAACCCTAAATATAATTAAGGTGAATTATATTGACACTATGACTCTATTTATTTTAATAGAAAATATTTTTTGTAAGAATATATTTATAAGTTGTTAAAATGATAAAAAAATTCTATATATTTCACATTAAATGTAGGAAATTTGGTGAAAAATAATTTCCTCTTTTTAAAAATGAAGTTTTTTTTTTCTCAATTATCATGATTCTAACTATTATTTCTTAATAATAAAGTATAAACATAATATATAACTTATTCATAATAAATGCATCAATCTCTCTCTCTCTCTCTCACACACACACACACACACAATGGTGATTTTTATATAAAAATAATTCATTAATTCTCGCACAAAAGGATTATGATTAAAGGAGAAAGGCATGTAATATAATGAATTTGTTATTTATGTCTAAACAATTATAAAAGAGAGCTATTAGTGGATACCGTTATAATCATTACGAATGATAAAGAGAATGCACACTAAAATAAATATGATGAGCGTTTTACTAGTAAATAAATAAAATAAGCACCTAGGGTCAACTTGCAATAACAAAAATGATCCACTTGCTTGGCTTTAATTATTGGACGCTGCCAATTCTTCTGTGGATGGGGGCCTCTCTCGGGAATAATTTATTCTACGTTGCAATCATAATATATTTTTCCCCCTATTCAATAAATAAAAAATTATAAACTTTAATACTTTAAAAATTAAGAAAAATTAAATCTCTAATACGTATGAATTTTATACAAAATTAAATTTAATTAACTGTAAATGTAAATTATTTTTACATTATATATTATCTGTCAATAACAACTTATTAAAATATTTTTACTATAGTCAAAATTTCTTAATTGTTACTTTTATTTTTTAATGATATATCTTCTTATTTATTGATAATATTTTATACTACTAGTAGAACAAATTTAAACTCATTTAACTAAACAATATAATTAATTAATTTTTTGTGATAGTTGAAGTGATAAACTATTTAACACATATATAAAGACTCTATTTATTTGGATTGAAAATATCATTTATAAGAATATAATTATAAATTATTAAAATAATAAAAAATATTTAATGTTAAATATAAAAAAATTGATGAAAAATAACATCCTCTATTATCATATTTTGATTTTTTTAAATATAATGTAAAGATAATATATTACTCTTATAAAAAATACAATTAAAATCTTGCGTTTTAATTTAGAACATAAAATGAGAAAAATCATCTGGTGACAAAAAAGGGAAAGATAATACTGGATAAAAATATGTGCTATAATTACAAGATATAAAAAATTGCCCAGACGCCCCGTGCTTAAATACTGGCAAGAGAAGAGACCAATAAGATACATGCATCCCCTTCAATCGGAATCAGTCGGTCCATCGGATCGTCTGGACTTTCTCCTCAGACTTGAAAGTCAAGAGGAATAAATTAACAGTATAGATGCCATTGTTGAATACTTTATTATACACTGACTTTGTTTCACAATAAAGTATTTTGCCGCGGCAACTGCCCTATAATTTTTTGCCACCTTTGTAATTACGTTGCTATCATATACGTTGGGTAACGAATCATCTCTTTTAAGAAAAGTAAGAGGCCCAAACTTCCCGAAATTTCAATACCCTAAGCCGAGAGCATCAAGGCCTTTTAATTTAAATACTCCCTCCGATCGTTTAAAGTTAATATAAAAAATTAAAAAAAGATAATAAATAATATTAATTTAAAAAGAAATAAATTATAATTTACTAATATATTTTCTATTTATATTAATATATAAATAAAATAATTAAATATTTATTTAAATAATAATAATAATATTTAAGAATTAATAATAAATATAATTTTAATTTTATAAAACAACAAATAAATGAGAATAAAATTTTTCTTTAAAATGATGCTTAAAAAGAATGGTGAGAATAGTATTTTGCTGACTATTTCAAAACTCTGTTTTTCTTTGCACTTTAAATTTGATGTGATTTTGATATAAATTTTACTTTTTTAATTGTTCAGTATTAAAAATAAATAAATAAATTTTAGGATCCTCTAGAGTAAAATCCATAACTCTTAAGATAAAATTATGAACTCATGACCCCACTAAATCAATTATCTTAATAATTATTTTATAATGTGATTGACATGACTAATCATTTAAATTACAAATTTACAATGTTTCAATATAATAAAAAAATATATTTATTACTAAATTTAAATAAATAATTATTTTGTGAATATATACTATAATTGTTAATTAATACAAATAAATATTAATTTTAATTTATTTATGCATAATTTTTTAATAAAAAATATATCTAAAATTTTTTATTTTTAAATAAAATTCATTTATTAAAATATATAATGTAAATACATAATTAAAATATTAGTTAATTATTAAGACTATATTTAATATTTGATTTACTAGAAATGTACTACTCTTTGTATAATTAATAAATAAGAAGATAATATGTTAGTAAAAAGGTTTTCATATTGATAGTGAATTAGATTTAAATCTTAATGTTATTGGTAAATATAATAACATTAAATTATAAGATTTGTATACTTTTATAATGATTGATAATGCATAATAAAAAAAATAATACCATAGAAATTAAATTTAATTCATTATTAATGTAAAATATTTTACACTATCAAGAAATAAGAATAAGACATATCATTAAAAAAATAGTAATTGAAAATTTTTGATTACGATAAAAGAGTTTTGACTATTTAATATTGATATGACAACACATGAATATGTAATAAAATAAAAATAATTTATATTGATAATGGATCAAATTTAAATCTAATATCATATTATTTTCAATTATCATGTAACCAATTAATTAAGGAATAAAAAGAATGTGATTCAATTCAATTACAATAAATAATTATATATTTGTAAATATGAATATCAAGAAGGAATTAGATACCGTGCTTCTAATAGCAAATGCAAATCCAAAAAATGAATTTTTGCAAATGAATTACCACATTTCACTAAAAGTTATTTAGTATATGCTTCTCTTTCTTAAATTTAAATCAACATACATGTTAATTTGCATAATTTTGTATTAGTTGCATTTTTAAATTAAGGATTAATAGATCAATAAATTTAATATGCAAAATAATTAAAAAAAGTAAATAATGCGTAGAGAGATATAGAGATACATAAATTCAGTTATTATTATTATTCATTAAAAATTTTACTTTTATTCTATGTTTAGGTTAAGATTTTTATAAATAGACGCATTTCATTCTCAGATAAAAAAATAGCTATTACTTTCAAACCAATAAACAAACATGAAATAAAAAATGAGTGTTAACTTAAATTTCATCTTCACATATATTATATAATATTATGGGAGTTAATAAAAAATTAATCTTATTTTTACAATTATTATACAATAATCATAATATATAAATTCTATTCAATTTTAATTTATAATAAATTAAATATGTACAGATTCACTTATTAGTATTGAATTATACCAGCGTGCATCCTATCGCATCTCATCTACAAATTTCCCAACAAAATTTGATTCCGATTTTTGAATGTGAGATAGTAATAAATTTACTGCTTCTACGTTTAAACTATATGAAAAAAAATTGCATCCCAAACTTTGCTCAATAGATGCATTAATGCAGCAAATTACATTGATTGATTGACTACTACACATAGATTTTATATCCAGTGTCATTATAAATAAATAACATCAGCTTAATAATAACCATAAATAATAATAATAACATCAGTTATTATATTGAAAATAATCGATGTCATTTTTTTCATAACATCATGGGAAATAATACTAAATGTTAGTTAGTTGTAAAAAAACTAACATTAAATTTCTAAAATACCATATTGGTTTGTCTAAATAATTGTCACCTTTCCAACCCTAACCACTTCACCTTAATCCTCCCTTCTTCATCTTTCCTTGTATTCTTCCTTATAAAACACTTTAATCAGAAGTAAAAACTAACATTTTCTATAATACTATAGAATTTCAATTTTAAAAATTTTAAAAATAAATTGAATAACAAAAGTTTGAAAATAGTAAAAAGTTATATACAATACCCCAGTTAAAGATGGGTGTTTCTTTCGATACCCTTTGCTTAATATATAAGGTTTGCACTTTCTAAAAAAATAATATTGAATTCAATACTTGCAAATTCAATAAAAATTTATTAAAATTTGATGCATGACATTATATATTTCATATAAATAAATAGTAGATGATACTATTGAATGCTAGAGAAGATGAATAAAATTAAACCTTTTTATCTATATGAACCTATAAAAGTTACATCAAAATAAAATGTAACAAAATATGGCTGATTATGAAATTAAAAATAAATTAGAAGGATAAATATAATAAATTAACAAATATTTACTTTTATATTTTGAGTTTTTTGAAGGAGATCCACAAACCATAAATATTTAGCAATAAGTTAATAAACTTTCAATTTTACAAAATAATTTGTGATGATAAATGCAAAATTGAAGCGAATCATTTTAAGGATGGAATGAGAGTATATTTCGTTACAGAGAGAATTATTTTAAAGTTAGAAAAGAAATTTGCCATTGGCACTAGTACTTTAATCATTTTATTTACAAGTCCACTAGGGTTAAAAGCTATCAAGACAATGTCATTTGAGTTTAGATATCGATTATTAATTACAAAATTGATGACTATATAATAATGACATTGTCCTACTACTTGTTTTAGGATGTTGATTATTTATTTATCAACCGTTGTGCTAATGTGACATTCAACAATGATTATTTACTAAAAACCAATGTCTTATTATTAGAGACATTGGTTTTTGATAAATAATTGATATCTTTTTAAAAACCAATTTTTTTGAAACTCACATCATAAACAATCAATTGAAAATTGCAAAAATAGATTATAGTTGACAAACAATAGAAGAAACATGAAGCAATTAACAATAATAAAAACAATTGTTGGAACTTTATATAAAGTTTTTAAACTTTTATTTACATATCTAAATACAATAAGTTATAACAAATTATTTACAATCAAAGCACTGTCATCAAGTAATTATAATAAGCACATAAAGACATTCAATTTGCTTCAACTTTAACCCTAATGAAATACCTTGCTTAAGGCTTTCCTATTTCATTAAGCTCAGCTTGAATGCATAGGTTGATGTTATCCTTAAAGCACTACAATTTGTACATATTTAACATGTTATCATTAAGATCAATTCAATTGATTAAGGATGTAGGGAGCTATAAATAAGTAAATAATTACTTTGGTTGGGTTTCTTCAATGATATAGCATATTGTGCATGTATCATATGATGTAGTAGCCACACTCTACATAACTGGTCTATCTAAGGTATTGTAATAGAATAACAAGAAAGTTTCATCCCATAGATACATAAGTTTCCATTTATAATATATGTTACAATCTTATTCAAGAAACATAGCTACATTACTTTTTATTTTACTTTTTTGCCTTTCCTATCTAGTTGCAGGCCTTTTTTTGAAACATACACCTAAAGCTTTCCTGAGGTATATCTTTAACATGGATCTCACTTCTTTTTCCTAAAGGATCTACTTAGAGGATGACTTTCTTCTTTAATCACACCACAACAAGCATCTAATGATGCGTACAATACAATGGGATAATAAAATATTAAAATCTATTTATGAAAAATAGAAATTACAACTACTGCATAAGTAAGACTTACCTTTTATAGTACAATGCAAAATAGTAAGCTTTCTTAGGATGTTTTAGAAATGCAACTACAATATAATTTTTCATCATCCTAGCCTCTAGCTTAGCTTGAAGGTCAATTTGATACGAGCATAGGAATTCATAATAACCTCTTTGATTGTACCAATGAACATAATAATACTTGTAAAATGATTGATGTGAGCTAAACTTCTAGTTAAGTAGTAGTTGAATTAATTTGTATATGTTTAAATAAGACAATACAAAATTACTTCACCTAAAGTTGGATACAAGTGTTATCAAGCTCTTAGAATCTTAAGAGATGCAAGATGGTGTCCTCCTTAATGAATAATGGATTATGTATTCCCATCATATCCATCTTCATAGTGAGCATATCTTAGGCCCTTAGGGCTAAGAGCTATCAAGCTTTGTTTACAATCCTTTTTTATCATGATTAGGAGGTTACTAAAACACAAATAATGTTGATAAATAATCTCAAATAAGATTAATATAACTTCACATGTATGGAAAAGTTATTAGTAGAAAAAGATGATATATACTACTGAAACTTCTACTAGGAATTAAATAAGATCTATCAACCATGCGATGAAGTTCCTATAGGTTTTTTCCATTGTTTAGACTTTATCATTTGGTGCTAGCATGGCAACCATGCTATTTAAAGGCTTGTTAACCACTATCTTGATTTGATTGTCTGACAATGGTTGATAGCGGAGCTCATAGCTTGGTAATGTCCACCCTGATAGCGGAGCTCATAGCTTGGCAATGTCCACCCAATTGTAACCTTTCACATAAGTAGCCTTGCCATCATTAGAATGCATAGGGCTTCACTTTGTTCAATGTGAACCTCCATTATAGGAAATCCAATTAATGTTAGACATATGTGGAATTATGGTTTTTATAATGTCTTCTACTATGGTGGCTAGCACCATAAGTGTAGCAAGTCCTTTTGATCTACTGTTGCATCTAGATGTGCTACTCCTACATCTTCTATATCTTTCTCATCTAGTCCATACTGATTTAAGCTTCCATATTATGGGTGATGCTTACTTTGAGGTCCTTCATGTCAAAGTGCAAATGTCTCGCTAAATGGTATTTTAATGGGATAAAGTAGTCTATCAAGCTGACATCATAGCCAATAACTTAAACATAGTCAAGATGCTTCTTAGCTTTTAATGTTGTAATTAAGATGTTCCTTTTTGTAACTAGCTCAAACTCACTTTTGGAGAGCTACTGCATAAGAATGTTTTGTAATAATAATAAAATTGATAAATAAATTTAATTTGCATGGAACACAAGCTTCAGAATTAGATAATATATTTTAATTTAATTGTAAACACTTAGAATCATTTATGCAATAACCTAACTCTTTGGGGTCATATACTACCTCTACTTATTAATTCTACCTTACTTTTAGGGGTGCAAATGAATTAGGCTGAGCTGGACTTTGCTTTAAATAGATGGAGCCTGTATTACAAAACATTAGCCCGAGCCTAACCTATTAGCCTATATAAAGCTTTATTTCAAGCTTAGGCTAGCTTGTTTTAAAAGTTTAGCTTGACCTATTAGCCTATTTAAAAGTTTATTTTTAAATACAAGCTTTTAATATAAGCTAACAATTTAAGGCTTAAAAGGCCTGTTATAAAAAGGCTTTAAATAGGTTAATAGTTTATATAAGCTTGTATCAATATATTCTTAAGTTGTACTTAATAATATTAAAATTAATACAAAATTTTATACCAGAACTAATTAATAAAAAAATAAATTCATATACTCATAACATAAAATTACTAATTTAAATATTTAATTAAAAGTAAAATAACATCAAGTGCCATAATATCAAAAGTTAATAACAAAAGCAAATTAGTTCACCATAAATTATACAATAAACATTCAAAATATTTAATCTATATAATGAGCTTGAAAAAAAAGTTTATATGTCATTGCCTTTATAGTAAATAAATTTAAATAAAAAATATTATAGGCTGACTTAATAAGCTTGTAGGGTATACATAAAATAAAAAGGCTTAACTTATTTAATTAAAAATATTTTTTTATTAATCTTAACCTGACTCATTTAATTAAATAGGTCGAGCTGAGCTGAACTTATATTAGGTCGAGTTATAAGCTCCTGATAGGTTCCTGGGCCCATTTGCACCCATACTTACTTCCATAACTTTGGATGAGCAATAGAAACTGCCTCATTGGTGTTATTGTCCTCAACTTCCACCAATTCCTACTTTAGTTATTAGTAACCCTCTTGGAAGAGCTTGCATGGATATATATATTTTTCTTTCACCTTTCTCAATTCAACCCGTTTAATTCCTATTGACCAAAAGATATATTAGTGCACAAGTATGAATGATATATAAACAAGATTTGAGAAAAATTGACTATTAGAATGTACACATTTTACTTGAATAAGTAAAGTGTAAATTTTCTATTATTTTATAATATATCTTAAAAAAATTATTAACATATAAATATTTATTTTCATTGACCTTGAATCCCGTGGTCTACTACAAGTTTCAACTCAGATGATTGCCAAATAAGCAAACTAATCGAATTAGAAACTCAGATATTCACACATAGTTGAAATTATAATTGATTGAGTAAATATTTAACTTGTAGTTTGAAGAAAAAAAGTTCATTTAATTTTAGAATCGAAAACTCAAATATTATAAGAACAATTATTCATAATCCAGTTATAGATAAATTAAATATTATCAGTAATTCGAAAAGGAGTGAGAAAGAGATCTGCATTCGGACTTACCTGAAAAATCGCATGCACTTATCATATATTGAGGGATAAAAATTAAAATTATATATGACAATAAAATAAAATTTTTAGTGATTGGGATTCTTAGAGACTTAGAAGGGGGGACCGGTGGGTTTTAAGAAAAAATATGAATATTGTTCAAATTGGCACCTAACGAGGTCTGCCCCCACAATGCTATTTCCTGGAGACAACAAAATCTAGTTATGATCCAAGTTGGGTCATTGGGCAAAGGAGGCTATAGTTAATTGCATTAATATATAGAATACTTCCAATTCAATTTTTTGCTCTTTACTTGCCTTATTATTATTATTTTTTTGTGATCGTTTACTTACCCTACTGTTTTGGTAGAAAATGGAATACCGCTGGAAAAGAATGCGAGTGCCTGCATGTTATTTATAAAATAAATGTACTATCATAACTCAAGTATAACATGATTCTATTTACAAACTGTACTCGTTATTTAAAATATTAAAAAAATTTGTAATTTGTATTTTAAACATTTAATCCACGTATATTTAATTAATTTTTATATTGAAATCCAACAAAAATTATCATGTATAAGTTATACTTTTCTGTTAACCTTAATTTGATCTAATTTTTACCTTATACTTTTTCATTTTTTTGTTTTTAATTTCGTCTTTTATGTAAAACATAAACTCTAAATAAATTTGAGATTGGGGTGTCAAAATTTAAGAATTAATGAAGAAAAAATAAAAAAAAGAAATAATTCAAATTAGAAGTGTGTGTGAAGCAAGTACTAGAGATTTTATTATTTTTGGTAAGCCTGTCAAGTGGAAAGATTTGTGTAAATATAGACCGGTTCATTACAAATTGAGTTTGTGATAAATCATTTCATATTATTCATATTCAAAATGAGCTTAATTTTAAGAGTTTAAATCTGTTGAAACCAGCAATGGACATAAGTCAATCTATAAACTTTGACTATAAATTCAAGAATTAGGCAGATATATATTGGTTTACGACAAATCAATCCATATTATTCGTATCCAAAATGGATTTAATGTTTTTGTCCAAATGTGCAAAAATTTATGATGGGTACCAATTGGTTCATAAGTTTTGATCTGTTAAATATTCTTAGTTTTTGGATAAAAAATAAACATAAATAAATTAAGTGTTATTTGTGATAACTGTAAAGTTACATCTTTTAAACACTTTAAATTACATGTAAACATACTGCAAATAAATTCACACTGCTAGTGGATAAAGGATATTTCTCTCATATAAAATGTTGTAATTAAAAAAACGATCTGAATATGAGATTATTGGAGGAAAAAATTATGACTATTTATAGTTACAAAGCCTATCAGATAATTATATTACGTGAAATTATAATTTTAAAACTATAATATTACAGAGAATGATAGAACACAGCGTTTGGGTTCTGCAGTCAATAAAATTGGAACCATAGGGTCTTGCAAAATCATCAAACTTAATGAAGTTATCCCTGTGATCTAGGACGTCGCAGTTTTGGGGGCAGAGTGAACTAAATAGTAGATGCTGGATTCCTATCTCTTCGGTATAGCTACGAAATATGAACATACTATTAGAGGACAATGGACCCTAAAGATAAATATTTATATTTTAAGAGTTATAATAATAATTAATACTTGTTAATTACTTTACAATTATTTTACAAATTTTATTTACAAAATTTTTACATAAACTATACATTACTTTTATTACTATTTAAATTATTCTTGCTTGACTATATTACTTACTTGAACATTAAAATTTTTTCAAGAGCTCCGCTTCATTTTCTTCTTCATATCTTGCATCGGGAAGACAATAGGTTAAGTTTAGGTAGACTCGATTTGAATTAATAAGAATTGGACCTGCCAAAGACCTAAAATATTATATTCATTTTGGACCCAAAACCTGATGCAATCTGAAGGGGTAAAACTCAAGAAAACCCACTTGGACTCAAAAAATTACTATTATATTTTTAAATTAATTTTGAAATATATAAGTTAAATAAGATTGAGCATATGATATTTCAAACTTTAAGTTTTTTTTATTTGATTATTGATTTTAATATTTTACATTAAATTTTTCATAAAATATAAGATTTTTATAAAAAAAAATAGAGAAAGAGAGTAATATGTATATTTACATATGTGTATATCTTTATATTTATCATTGTGATTTTTTAATTGTATAAATTATAATAATTATGATATATGATAATTATATAAACTAATAAAAATTTATTTTTTATTAATAATAACAATTATGAATGTCCATATTCATTTCTCATTCACATCTATTTTTATTTTGATTCATCTATACTATATATATTAACTTTAAGATAAATATGAGTTGTATCATTATTGATTTTATCAAATAAAGATCATATTGGATCAACTCATATATAATTATTTATTAATTTGTATTTTTTATGAGGTACTCTTATATTGTATAATTTAAGAGAGTAATATGTATATTGTATATTTTTATAAAAAAATATAGAGAAAGAGAGCAATATGTATATTTACATATGTATATATCTTTATATTTATCATTGTGATTTTTTTAATTGTATAGATTGCAATAAGTATAATATATGATAATTATTTAAACTAACAAGAATTTATTTTTTATTAATAATAACAATTATGAATGTTCATATTCATTTTCCATTCACATCTATTTTTATTTTGATTCATTTATACTATATCTATTAGCTTTATGGTAAATATAGGTTATATCATTATTGACTTTATCAAATAAAGATTACATTGGATCAACTCATGGATAATTATTTATTAATTTATATTTTTTATGAGATACTCTTATATTGTATAATTTAATATTATAAAATAATAAATATTATTTTAAAATATCTTTATAATTTAATATAAATTCAAGTATTTTAATATTATTTTATGATAAATAAAATATTTTAGTATTATTTATCGTAAATAAATTATCACAATATCTTTATATATATATAAAAGATAATATTGATTTTTCATATAATAATAAGTTAATTATAAAATACATCATTAAAATAGAAGTAATGTGATACCTAATAAGGATATAAGACCTATTGCATGTTTGCATAAAATAAATCAATGTGTTATATAAATTAATATTATAATGAATCTAATATGATATTTAAAAGGGATCCAGAATTTAATAGATAGGTCCAAATCCAAACTATTAAAGAGTGGATTTAATTTGGATAAGATTTATTAAATAAATATTCATTAGTTTGGGTAAGATTTATTTTTATCATCCTTAATCTTGTAGTTACACTAAAGTGCGAAAAAAATTCGGTCATAGGCATATTTGGAGTCATGAAAAGGTTAAGCCGAAAGGTGGAGAGAGGATAGCCATATATAACCATATGTTAAGCCGAAAGCAATTAAGTGCAGATCATTGATTAAATTAACGGACAATCACAAAACGACATAATACAAGGGAAAATTCAAATTTCTGACGTTGTCTCAAGTATATTTAGGGCAGGTAACAATAATTTGCATCATTATGCACGCCAGCTACAGCGATAAATGTTAAGATTGTGAATTTGTGTTCTGTTCCCAACGGCCGAGACATGCAGATCAAATATAGTTTACGGAAGAAAGCCATTAACCAGCGGGTTACTTGTAAAGAGTTTGAGCAGGAAGATGAAACTTTTAAATATTCTCTTATGTTTCCTCAAGCTCCGCATTCTGCTACTCGAGAATCCTTTACGACTGCTTTAGCTTGGGCTACAAAGTCAATTCAATAATGGCAAATGATGGTTTAATAACTTTACACACCTCTGATCTCATGCCATAAATATGACATTTTTTGTTCTGGCTGCCAACTTCTTTCATTTAGATCGAGATCTAGTTGAACTGCACTGGGGAACTTTCACCATTAAGAGTAGATGCTTAGGAAGATTGCACCTCCACCATCCTAAAGTACTCCTCCTATGTAATCAAATTTGAAAGTTAAACAGTTTTTATAGATAAAAATTATAATCATATGACAAATAACAATTAAATCTTATCAAGATCCTCTTGGATATCTCATCTACAAATGCTTGGTTGTCATCCAAAGGGAGACAAGTGTAGGTGTAGAGAAATACCTCTAGATAGTTAAGCATTTGAACTAATTCCATTGCCTAAAATGCAATGACAAATAAAATAAAATTGGGGCATGGAATGAATGATTATTCTAAAATTAAAAATTTAAACTAAAACTAATTAAAATTCATCATCTTCGTCTTATGCTCTAAAATGGAGATAAAATTGATAGTGTGTAAGCTCCCTTCAGTAGTAGATGCCTTTTTTTTCTTTTTGATATCTTACTTTTTCTTGAAGCCAACATCTTCAATCCACTTCCTTTTGAGGTCTTAGAAAATGTGTTCAAGCACCTATTCTAAATTCTTTGGCAGAGCTTTCATTACCTGATCCATCATGCTCTTATAATTGGCTACGGCCTTACAAGCAAAATTCTTTTTTTTTTTTATCATGTACGTGTCTTTAGGATGCCATTTGTCCTTAGCCTACAAATATTAAATAATTGAACTTAAATAATGATAATTACCAAATTAAATTATAAATACAAATAAATGATGACTAGAATATAAAATATAAATACAAATTCAAACACTAATTAAGATATAAAGTGTAAAAATAAATACTGCCCATAGCTTGAACCACTTATTCTTTTACCCCTTATGAGATGCTAGTGCAAATGAAGGTCAATTCCATAATATGTTTCTAAATCACTTTAGTTATTTCCCCAATAAGACTATGATTAAATGCAATAATTAAACTACAGCCAAATATAACCAAATTCAAACACTAATTAAGATATAAAGTGTAAAAATAAATACTGCCCATAGCTTGAACCACTTATTCTTTTACCCCCTGTGAGATGCTAGTGCAAATGAAGGCCAATTCCATAATATGTTTCTAAATCACTTTAGTTATTTCCCTAATAAGATATGAATAAATGCAACAATTAAATTACAACCAAATATAACCAAATTCAATAGTGTAAATTTATAACAAATGTTAAACATTCATACATATTAATAGAAATTATTAAAATTATTACAAATAAATAATTAAATATAAATCAATACTTACGAATTATCCTCTGGATGCATCCAAATTTGGCTCCTAACTAGAATTATCTACTTATTAATGAGATTTTAACCATAAATATAAGATTTTCCTATGAAAATAATTTTTCAAATGACAAAGAAAGCCTTATATTAATCATCCAATCACCTGTGTTTAAATAGTTCAATTATTTTCCAAAAATTTGGCCCTTTGGATTCCAATTGACGACAATTATACATATTTAATCGTCATAATTCATAATTTCCTCTATTTGCTAATTATAATCACAAATATACAAATTAAGAAAGTTTTAATAAATTTCTACTTATCTCTTGTGTGGAATTGGAAGAGATGAAGAAAGGTCAGGATAATGGTTGGATGACCCTAAACAACATGAAGCAAGGACCATTAACCTAAACTCCTAATTTTTTCCTTTTAACCTCAATCTTATTAACCCATCAACTAATTTTTAAAGCTTAAGAGAATTACTTTATTTCCAGGGGAGTTGATAGTGATTTCTTGAAAAAATAAGCTTAATCCTTGTTGAATTAACTTGAAATTGAGTTGGAAAATTTGAGAGAAAAATGAAGAAGGGAAGGAAGTCATCCATTTTGCTAAGAAATGGAAAAAGGTTGGGGCTTTCAGAATTTTATGTATCAAGGGGAAATTTTATTATTTCAATAGGTTTTTAAGTGTAATTTTGGAAAATGCATCCCTAAGTCTCTCCTGTATATCCTTATTTAATTCTAATTTGTCACAATTTTATAATTAACTTATATTTATTTTATCATAAAATCATATTTTCTTCAATTTAAACATTATCCTAAATACATCTATAAGAAGTTCTAATTATTGATATGTATGCATCATCTAATAATATAATTAAATAAAATTTTAAATTACTAAGGAAGTAATAAAATTGAGGAATATCCAACACGTGTTAAATTGTTTATAAGCTAAAAAATTCAAGTATGGAACTTGGTGCAAATTTTCATTTAATTTAATTTATTCAATTATTTGAATTGTTTTTAGTTAAATTTTGTGGATTAATGTTAGGAAATATCCACTCACTCATTGAGTTTATAAGACTCATTTTTTTATTTACTTTTTTACATTTTAAGTTCAAATTGAAATACCAAGCTGAGATGTTTTTATGCAAGTCCCAGGCATTTGACTAAAGAATTTGATAGTTAGGAGAGAATTTGTTGTAGCTATATTAGAATTATTGCAATTTGGCTTGTTATTTATCTAATTCTTTAATGTGTTTTAGTTGAGTGATAAGTTTGTGTCTTTGGATAAGTGAACCTACTAAGGAATCCTCAAACAAAAGAAACTCCATCCACTTATCTTCTTAAAAGATTTGTATCACAGTTTGGTCTTTGCAAAAAATAAAAGTGTTTCTATTAGATTAATTCTACTTAATTAGTTAATTAGGCTAGTGGAATCAATTAACAGACTCCACATTATCATGATCAAGACGGGTCGTTATAGTGATCCATTTCATTAGGACTATTCGAATTATTCTCAGGTTTTACCACGGATGCTTTCTCCATGGAATCCATGAGCTTAAAGTTAACCAAAGAGGAATTGAAATGATTTGTCGGTCGAGACCTCACTTTTTGAATCTTGGTACTGTAGCACTTGCGGAGTTTCTCTATCTTGGGGTGACACTGCACAATAGTTTCGACCGGAAAAACATTAGGATAGTGATGTGTGATGCCATCAACAAATGTGGCCTTCATATTACCACAACCAAGAAGGTGCTTCTTCTCACATTTAGCGTCGATAAGCACAACGATCTTGTCTTAGGGCTAGCACGGTGGTGGAAGATGTTGAAAGGAAAGTAGGGTTGGACGAGGCAGTGACACCACAGATCATGGACCTGACGGTGGGATAGGTCTTGCATTCCTCTTTGTTGATATAGAAAGGGATAATAGTTATTTTATAATTAATTTTTTTTAAAAAATAATAATGAAAAGTATAGAAAAAATCAATAGAGGGATATTCTTAAATTTTTTTATTAAATAAACTAATATGTAGAATTTGAAATTAGAAAATAAATTTATGTAATTTTGATTAATTACAAGAAATAACAATATAATTTATTCCGATAATAATGAAAGAAAGACATCGAAATAATTATAAAAGAAAAGGTCCATGATAATATTAAAGAGAAGTTTTAATAGGAGGAGTGAAACATGCACATTTTGGTGTGAATCTTGACTTTATTTACTGCAACTGGTAACTTATTTGATAGTTAATAAATTAATTGATTGTATTAAAATTATTTAATAATATTAATTATTGAACTAATTAAAAAATATAAAATAATATAAAAAATTTATTAATATAAACAAATACATTAATTAAGAAGGATTCCATGGTACGAATATAAAAAATTATTGTATGACGTGCAACACAACACATGGCTGAATTTTCATACATCGATGGCGTGACTTGTAACCATAACCCTTAATGCCTTGTGAACATGTCAACGTGCCTTTCAATCATTAAAAAATGTAAAACAAGTATCAAATTTACAAAATAACTCTCACTCGATGAAGACTAAAAACCTAGAAAATATAAAGCAAGGCTTTGGACTCTGCACTGCACACTCTATCAATAGTCAAGTACATGTTAGAGTAATCCTTGTGTAAGTGCTAAAAAGTTCGATGGATTTTTAAAAAAATTTCATGTGAAACTTATAAAAATTATGAACTTTTATTTAAAATTTTCTAATTTTTTTATATAAATTTACAATTCATCATATGATATTAAAAAAAAATTGAAATTTTCTTACTTTTATTTAAAAATAAAATATTCCAATAAAAATAAAAAAATTCACAAATTTTGCAAAAATGAAATATGTATTCATACGATTTTTCTAAAGTACCTATTGTAGCATAGCCTACATATTGCTTTGGTTTTGTATATAAAAGAATTTTTTTTAAAATATTAAATAAATTTTAATTGATTTTATTTTAATTTCAATTCTCTTCATCTAAACCCGTTTAGATAATCCACTTATATTGAACAATTTTTGTATTTGTATGTTACATAAATTTTAAAAATAAAAATAAAAAATATTTTACTAACAAAGATCATTTTATAAAAATTTAACTTATGTAAATTTGATAGTTTACCTATTAATTTTTATATTGTTATAGTTTACAATTGATGATGCGTTTATATATTGTAGTCATGCCTCTTTATTATAGTCTTCATGAAAAGTAATTATGTATAGAAGTAAATTAGGCCTGATCAATATGATGAACTATATATCAATTAAAAATTAAGATTAAAGTTTATAGAAAATATTCTTTCTTTTATTAATTTTTATCAAATATTTTATTAATAGAAGCATATGAAATATAATCCGTTAATATTAAGATTAATATTTTAAAGATATATGATGTGAGAGTTTTATGCTTTTATATTTCTATATCAATGTGAAGAATTTATAGAACTCCACCTATTAGAATGCAATTCAAATTCCTTATTTTTATAGGATTGATATTCCTCCTTGAAATCTTAGAATTTAATTCAAAAATCCGTATAATAGAATTAGTTAAATTAAATTCTCATTATAGACCATTTAATACAAAAATAGTAATGTGTTAATGTTAACTGATTATCCATCAATAATGATAATGATTCGAGGATTTTTTTGGTAATAATGATTAGGGGAATTTATAATAATAATTTTTAGTAATCGAAATAGATAAGATTTGTTTATGAGTCATTTTCTATATGATTTAATAATTCTATAAAAATAGGATTTCTATTCCTATATGACAAGCTATACATTCCCATTAGCATCCAATCATACAATCTCTCAAAAGTAATGTCATACAATCAGAATGATCAGTAGTGATTTCCATAACTAGTTTGTACTATAGATAGAGAAGCAGTACTAATATCGATTATATTGTAGTTAAGATTGTGATTTGGTAAATTCCTAAATTTCGGCATTTGAATATGAATATAACCAGATGCACAAGTATTTATATAATTATATCAATTTATAAAATTTTTATGCATATAATTATGATTTTAAATTTAATTGATTGTGAGTGTAATATATTTTATATTATCAGTTGATGAATGAAAAAAAGATATATCATTAAAAAATTATAAGTAATTAAGAATTAAAAATTTTAACAACTTTTTATTAATATTGAAACATATGATAGTGTAAAGTTAGTTCATATTAATAATTGATTAAATTTAAATCCGATAATATTGTGTCACATAATTTTTAAAATTTCTTAATTTAATTATTCAACAAATTTTTTAAATTAATGTATTTTCAATACTCTATGGGATTACATTTCCTTTCTAAATTGCTACATCTAGACACTGTTTTGCGAATGTATAAATATGGGTCTTATTAAGGAGTAGACTAAAAAAATTGGTTAAAAATATTTAATGATATTAAAATATAATTGCTCTAAATATTATTAATTTCATAAAATTGGTAAATAATAAATAAAATTGATAAGTGAGCTTTAATCTAAAAAAAAATAAAAATATGTATTATAATGAATGCTACCAAGAAATTCTCAACAAATATAGGGAACAAAGAAATAAAGGTTATTAAGAGCAATTAAGAACAGAGACCGTGAACAGAAAAAAAAAAGGTGTGCACAATGAAAAAAAGGTGATCCTAAAGCCCTTATTTATAATTTCGATTGTGGCAAGTCTAAATAGTACTGCTGACTTCCGCTGCATTCACTTTTAAAGGTAATGCTTCCCACCTGTCATACATGTATTGAAAAATTATTGCTGTATACCATACAACGGATTTGTAACGCAGAAACCTCCATTAATTAAATTAATATTACTTTCATGCAATTTAATGATATATCAATTAAATTAATTTATATCTATTTTAAAATTAAATATAATAATTTAATTAACATTTAAAATAAAAATATCATTATTCAAAATTTAATTAATTATACTTAAGATATTATATATTATATATTTATTATTTAAATAATAATATAATAATATAAAATTTAATTAAATATATTTTATAATATCACATATTTATTTATTTGCTTACATTAAATTAATAAAATTATATTAAATATTAATTTATATAATTAAGATATAAGTCATCATATAATTAATAGAGGAGAAGTAAATTGAGAAAAAATCTTAAAAATTACTAACTTAAAAGTTATAAGTTATTTTGTAAAATTTATTACATAAAAACTTATAAATTATTGATTTTTATTGCGTTAAGCATATCTCAAAATTAATTAAATCAATAAATTATAAATTAATATATTTATTATATCAAATATATATTTTACCGTTAAATGTAAACTAATTACATGAATCGTCAACTGCAATGAAATTCAAGAGTGAGACTATCCCATAAAATAATAATAATAAAGACTGACCGAAAGGTCAAAAGGAAGAAATTTATTCTGCTATGGCAGTGGACGAAAATAAACCAAAAATGGAACCTCCAATATTAATAAAGGATTTTAAATTCCTAATAGACTGAATATCTTGTTTAAATAAAGGTTCATATTAACCAAATAAAGGATCTTTTGACCCCATATATAATTTATTATTGGGCCTAGGTTGAAGACTATAATTAAAGGAGCAGATATATTACCTTGACACTATCTATTTAAATATCAAAATTTGGTCAAATAGTGGTTTCCTCTCAATATTGAATTCAATTCAAACGATAAAAGAAGCGAAATTCAACATTCTGTTTAATTTTCTTATGTTGAATCGATCAATAGTTAATTTTTTAAATAGGAAATAAGATTAATTTAATTTTTTTTCAGCAAGAGAATAAGTTAAAAAAAATAGACGTGCGGTTTGAAGATAAACACCATCATTTAAACAAGATGAATGATGAATATATTTTGAGATGCATAGATGAATATCTTCTAAAATTAGAAATGTCGTTAGAGAGGCACATTCGTGTACTCAGGCGTGTAAATTGACGGTATCCATCTTACGATTTTTGTTTTTGCCAAGTCAAAGTGGTGTACAAGGAAAAAATTTTTTAGTTCTTCATTGTCATGGAAAATTTAATATCACTTTTATACGGTCTAATATTAAAATTAAATTTTATTTTTAAAATACATTGAAGAAAATCAGATTAGATTGATGATTTAAAAAAATACATTTGATAAAAATTGTATAAAACAGTACTTATTTAGAGCTAATTAAATAAAACTTCTTCTATTAAGAGAAGGAGTTTAACTAATTCGTTTGTAATCCTTTAACATCATTTTGGTACATGTACAAATATACTAGCAAAAAAAGGATAAATATTATGGTAATATTAAGATGTTATCAACGTCACAAAAATCTGATCCTTTCTTTTAATAAATCTTAGCAAAAAAATGGTAGTCTCAATAAGATAAACATCATTATTATATATATAAAAATGATATTTGAAATTGAATTTCAAATGTAAATTAAAAGCCGTTAATTGAAATAAGATGATGAGATGAATTTATAAAATTTAATCTAATAAATACAAATGATTTAGAATTCAATTTTAAATCTCACTTTTAATGCATGTAACATTTTCGTAAAATAAAAGAGTAAGTTTTTATAATATTTACAACACTTCCTCTATTTCTTTTAAGTGACATTTAAAGTTAATGTATAAGTATTAGAAAGCTATTAAATAACCTTGGTTATAGGAAAAGTTACATTCTTTTAGTGAATTACCTTTTCACTAAAATACTCCCCATTTAGTAGAAAGATAGGGTAGTTAAGAGATGAGAGGAATGTTTACATTTAAGAGAGAGATAATAATAATTTATATCAGGTAATGTTTAATTCATGAAATTAAATATTTTTGAAAATCTTAATATTCTTTAAAATATGATTATCAGGCATTTAATTTTTGGGAATATGATATTATTATATTTGATTTAAATTAGAAATATTTCTATGAATATTATAATATTATATTTTAATTAATCTGAATATTTTTTAAAATATTATTAGATTATAAAAAATATTCTCATTAAAAATTTAGTAATAAATAATGGTGAGTAATGACTAATAATAGTTATTAACAGAAAATGATGATAATAATGATGATGAATGGTAGTCTTTAATAATAACTGGTGGCTAGTAGTGATTATTAAGAATGAGTGGTAGTTAGTGGAAGTCATTAGAGAAGGTTAGTGGTAAATAGTAGTTATCAATAATTAATAATAGTAAACGATAGTTATCCAGTGATAATTGGTTGTAGTTATTAACAAAGGATAATAGCTGGCAATGGTATTGGCTTTGGCATTAGGTGGTGGATGATAATGATTGTTGACAATGATTAGTGATTGGTAGTAGTTATTGACAATGACTGGTAATTAGCAATGATAAATGATGATGGATGATGGTAAATGATAATTAATAATAATGAATGGTAGTGAATTGTAATTATTAGTGATGAATGGGGGGCGATGGTCATTGACAATGAGTGGTAGTAAATGGTGATCAATAATGATAGCTAATAGTGATTACTAATAATAGATGGTAATAAATAATGATTAATTGTAGTTAGTAACGGCCAACCATAGTAAGTAGTAGTGAAATGAATTGTTAATGATATTAAAACTTCAATAAATTTATGGGAAAATAAGTTATTTATATTAATTAAATATTCTCATATCATGAAAATATTGGATAATCACATCTCTTATGAGAATACTTGGTGGGAATGTTAAGTTACAAACATTCCTGTGGTTATAAACATTTCTTGTAATATTTTTCTAAAATTTGAATCAAACATGAGATTCTTACATTCCTTTAAAACATTTTCGAAAATAAGTGAAAGATTCCATAAATGATACGATATTTTAATTAATAGTGTGATTGGCTATCTAGTGAAAATTAGGAGGATAAAATTGAGAAGAGGTAATTAATATTTTTTCGATTTTCTAAAATAGCATGTAAAAAGGATTAATTTTTTTTCTCTAAAATATCCCTTAAAAAACAACGAGAAGGTTTATTTTCTTGTTGATTTCTTCACAAACAAAAAGTTACTTTCTCTATTTCTTTTTAAATGTCATTTGAGATTAATGCACAAAGATTAAGAAAGATAATAAATAATCTTGATTTTAAAAAAGATATGTTATAATTTACTAATATATCGTTTACTAAAAGTTAACTAATAAATAAAGTTGTTGAATATTTATTTAAGCAATAGGGATAATATTTGAAAGAAGAAAATAAAAATAGTTTTATTTCCTAAAATGATAGATAAATAGAAATAAAATTTTTCTGTAAAATAACATTTAAAAAGGAATGAAGGGAGTATATTTTAAAGAAAAATTTATATAAACTATGGGAATAAAGATATACATTACTTGTATTTACCCTGCTTCAATAAATTCAAACAACTTTTTAAGATATTATTACGTTATTTATCAATTCTGTATTGCTACAAAAAATTTGATTATTTTTTAACGTAAGTTCTTTAATACTTTGAGCTCTATTCAATACATAAAGTTTAATTATTCACAGTAAATCTAACGTATCTTTTTAAATAAAAAAATTAATCTAATAGTTCAAAATTTATCAATAAATTCAATTAATGTATATATTAAATTTTGCTTGATGCACAATAAAATCCGCCAAATTTTAATTATAAGACACATTGAAACTAATTATGATGCATCCGTATTTTTATAGAATACAACAATCAACGGACGATGGGCGAATATCCCTTTTGGTCATGCATGCAATTATGTATTCATGGTTGTCAATTGGTTTTTTCGCCGCCAATTCACCCGAAGGTCAACTTCAGCCAATCGAAATGTTTTTTAAATTCTTAACAGTTGACGTTCAAACCGTCACTTGCGACCATCATTCTGGTCAAACTTACAACCACCCGCACCAACAAAATGCACTCATATATATGTATCAACCGCCCAGCAAACTCTCTTCATCATTCGTCGCTACAACAGAAGAAGCGCTATTCAGATCTGCATTTGAACTTCAATCCGAAAATGGAGAGTGAGAGATCAACCGGAAATGGCAGACCAGAGACTCGCTACAGAGGAATACGCCGGCGGCCCTGGGGCAAATTCGCGGCGGAGATTCGTGACCCTAACCGGAAAGGCACTCGAATTTGGCTCGGAACCTTTGACACCGCCGAGGAGGCTGCGAGGGCTTACGACACGGCGGCGTTTCGGTTCCGGGGTCACCGGGCCATTCTGAACTTCCCCAATGAGCACCAATCTCATCACCTCAATATTATTCCCCGTGATTCTTTTTCGTTGTCGCCGCCGCCTTTGCCACCTTCTTCCACTGCTGCTGCTTCTGGTTCTTCCTTTTCGTCTTCCGATGAGAGCTTTGTGAGGGCGGGTTCGTCGAGAGAACGGCAACATGGTGATGTTGAAGACACTCTTGAGTTTGAATATTTGGATAACAAGTTGTTGGAGGAACTGCTTCAGTCGCAAGATCATTATAGGTTTCAATAACAAGTGAGCTAGGTTCATTACAATGCGTTGCAGATTCATCAAGCTTCGGTTCATTTTCTTTTGCCTCGAATTTTTAAGATTATGCCTGAGAACTGTTGCAACCCGCAGGTCGGATATGAATAAGTGTACGAATTTAACACGACATCGTGAAATGGGCCATGTAATGTAGCTTGGTTGACAAATGCAATGCTAGAATTTGCCTTTTGAGTCTCTTAATTTTTATTTCTTTTTAAATTTTAGATTTATTGATTCAGTTAAGCCAAATTAATAAATTATTTTTTTTACTGCACAAATTTAAATTCCAATAACATTTCCCTGTGGTAAAAAGCAGTACTCTTTTGCTAGATTTTTAGTGTTAAATTGTTAATATCCATCAATAGTGGTAGAGCGTGCTTCATTAGAGAGGAAAGGGATGAAAATTCTGGGGATGGTCGCGATGGTGATAGGCAAGGAAACAACATGTTAACCTTCTTTTATTTCAAGCTCTATTATTAGAATAAAATATTATTTAATTTCATACTCTACAATGAGAGATAAAATTTATTTCATTTTTATGCCTCATGGAGAGCAGATCTTTACAGGAACTTATAAAAAATGATAAAAAAAATTGAAAGATATAAATGTTAAAATTAAGAGTTATAAATTTATATATAGTTATTAATTAATTTAGTAAATAAAAAAATTAAATTTAAATATTATAAATTATACATAATTAGTAAAATATTGTAGTATCAGTTTAAAAATAATATAATTAATTAAAACAATTTGAAACTAAAAAAAATAGGTTGATATATAACTAACTAAATATTATTACTTTTTATCTTTATTATCTCAAATGAAATCTTAACGTGTTTTCAATTTTTTAAATAATTAAATTATCAAAATGATAATAAAAAATTATACATATATATATGTATGAGTATGTAAATGTATATATATTACTATATAGGATAAAAATATAATAATTTTATAATAATGAAGTTCCTCAATGTAAGACATGGTATTATTACTTCTTTATTATTTTATTTAGAATGAAAACTTATCTCACACCTTATTTTATATGGTAAAAAATCATACCACCCCAAATTCCATCAGTACAATTACCATAGGATATTATAAATTTCAAATATTTTATTATTCCTACGAGAAATTGGAAGAAAATTAAGATGAGTAGATGTTCAAGTCATGAATTTTTTCTCCTAATTTTAAATGTTTAAAATTTTTTTTAAATTAAAAGAATACAAAATAATTAATAATGAAAAATTGTAAAAGATTAAATATAAAATTTCAATTCTTTTCTCTCCATAAATCTTGGAGAGTTAAAATAAACAAATATAAAAACAAATAGATTAGATTGTAATATTTCATTCCTTTTCTCCTCTTATTCATCCCAAGGAAACGATCCATTGGAGATTTATTCGGAAGCACTGACTGCGATCTACCAAAAGTTGAAAACCAAACAATGGAATGCCTTTTTCATGGGTCCAATAATGCATGCACTGGGCTAACTTCTGAAGATGGCGACTGATTAAAAGATCAACATTAATTCATGTCAGTCCACTCTAACCCATCAAAATGCACTGCTAAAAAATGCTAAATAATAGTGGTTCTTTAATAAGTTAAATACAGATTACCGATGGACGTATATATCAGCGAAATTGTATGTTTAATTTATTCAAGCATAATTATAAAAATGTTATTTGCAAAATATTTTCATATGAATTAATGTCTAATGTTCAATTCCATCTTCAAATCTAACAATTATTCTTACTAGTTTTCATTCAAAATTTAATAGGAAATTTATATACATTTTATGTGATCCTTACTTTCTCAAATTTTGACTCAATTTGATAGTTATTTAGAACTAAATCAAAAAATAACTTAATTTTATTAAAAATTTATTTTTCAGTCCACAATTATTAAATAGAAGGTATTTGAATAAATTAGTCATGAGTAGTTGTCATATTAAATCAAAATTTGAAATAAATATCACAAGCAATGCATATGAATATACTATTAAAATTTGGACAAAAAAAACTTTAGAAAAGCAGAGAATTAATGATTTAAAAATACAAGTGAATCAGTTGCAATATTTAAAATTATAAATGAATTGAGTTAAAAAAAGATAGAACTATTCATAAACAAAGTATAATTTTTCTTAATTAAAAATTAGTATCACCCATTCACCCGTTTCAACGATTTCTAGTCAAGTTGGCAATAAGTCAAGTCATTATGAAACACTTGAAGCTTGATTCGACTTTTTGTTTGATAAGCTAAACTTATGAATCAAATGAATGATACACAAGTTGAATAATTTGGTTTAAAAATTAAATGAGTCAAGCTTAAACTTATAAATGTTATGTGTAATTATATTATGAGTTAACTCAAATAATATATATAATTTAAGATTAATTAATATATACATATATTAATTATAAATTCCTTTCATAATATATATCTTAAATTAAATATTTATTACAAAGAAAAATTAGGAACCATAAAAATTGTAATTTAATGTTTGGATTTGAATTTGAATTATAATTAGAATAGAAAAATAAATGGAGTTAATAATAGACATTAGTAACATCATTCTTAATTTTAAACCAGTTGTGTGATTAAAATAAATGTAATTTAAGAATATCATTTAAGAAGGGATGGATAGGTATGAAATGTAACACACTAAGGTTATATTTAAAGTTCATTATTAAATACCTCAAAATATTTATTTTAATCAAAGAGGATAGTTAAATTATTTGTATTTATATCAAGGTGAAATAATAGTGTTTTGAATTTTAGCTATATAATAATATTAGCATGATTTTATATAACAAAAATGTTATTGAAATATTATTATGACCTGAGAAGTTTATGAAAATATATGTGTCAATTTTGGTAGATGGTTTTATCCATAAATTGATAAATTTACAATAATATTTTAAAAATTCAAGGTGTAACAAATTATGGTATATATGTGTGCTTATAATTTAATAAGTTATTCTTCTAATATTTATAGAGTAATAAATTATTATTACATTAGAATTTTAATTGAGACTTTTAATAAAGATGGAAAAAGAAAGAATTTTATAAAACAAAGTGAAGGGCCAAGTTTTAAAAAAAGAATGAGCTTACATGGTGCGAGAAACATAGAATCATAATCCAAAGCTCATTTTAATTTTTGTCTCCCCACCCATTTTCTCATTACTCCTTGGCTTCTCTCTCTTCCCTCTCTTTTCTTTCTTTTTCTACCTGTGGTAACCTCTCTTTCTCTTTTTGCCACTGCTATCTTCCCTTAGCCAGCTTTCCTTTCGGCATCCCTAGCCTTACATCACCACTATCGTGCAACTGGGCCATCATGCATCATTGCTATAACTGTGAGCCACCTCTATTGGGCATTAGTCTTCAGACGTGAAGGAAAAGCTACAAATGGCAACTAGACAACAAATTAAAGCAGCTGTGTTAGTTGTCTTCCTCAAGGCCCGTGTTAGTTGTCTTCCTCAAGGCCCCAAGCATGGTTCTAGCTAGCACCCTCCTTTCTCAACCTTGGTGGCCATTGGCGAACATGTGGGGAGCTATGAAGTGTGACATTGATCCAGGGGTTGGAGCTGTTGTCTCACTTTATATGTCGGTGTTCGACGTCATTTCATCGTTGTCCCCTCTAAGCTGTGGTAAGTGTTTTTATGCAAAGGGGCCTTATTTTGATAATAATTTAGAATGATGTAAAGAAACCTATTTATTATACATGTTAAAAACGTATGATGACATGCATGAAAATGAAAATGAATATATATATATATATATATATATATATATATATATATATATATATATATATATATATATATATATATATATATATATCATGCTTTAAAGTTATCAAATGACATAGGTAAAATTATTCTAGAGTATATATTATAATATTTTAGTAAAGGCTATATATATATTCTA
Organism: Sindora glabra; assembly: GCA_020226215.1. Classification (NCBI taxonomy): domain Eukaryota; kingdom Viridiplantae; phylum Streptophyta; class Magnoliopsida; order Fabales; family Fabaceae; genus Sindora; species Sindora glabra. Next base: position 11,136,095 of record CM035228.1, on the reverse strand, counting down.
GAAAACCTATTTTTGCAGTTTTTAGGAAATATGATGATAGTTTGGAAAAAATAATATTTTATGCCATAGGATGATAAGTTATTGTGCTAGTAGTATTTCTGAAGTAATATATCTTAAGATATCTAATGATTTGAAGTTAATTTAGAAAACTCCATTCTTGTATAATTTGAAATAGTTGATGAAACTTGTGAAAAATATGATTTTAGGATATAAAGTGCCAGAGTGGCATGATGGAACCTTTTTTGTGTTATCAATTAGTATATTTTTAATATACGTTGATTTAAAAGACTCCTAAATGTAATTTGATACTTTTATTTAAATGGAAGTGAGATATAAAGAAACAAGTGTGTAGCTATATAGAAAAATATGGCTTCTTTGGATTAAAAATCTAAATGTGAGGTTTGATGATTTTACCGAAATAGAGTTAAGAATATAAGAAAACAAGTTTATGGATTTATTGAATCATTTTACCATATCACTATTATAGTATAAAGTTAGAAATATTAAGGAATAAACATTCGATTTCCTGAAATAATGTGATTAGAATGTCCTTAATGCATATAATGACATACTTTGATTTTATAAGTTAATCATAAAGAATAGGAAGAAGTTGATAAATTATATTGTCAAAATATTATGATTCGGATATGACATTATGTCATTTAGGAATATCATAAGTGATGCCTTGTGTTTATAATTTATCATTGTAATTTCTAATTAGAAAAAAAAAGGTAGAAATGAACTATTCCAAGTTTCTATAAGGGATGAGCACCACTAGGTGAGTATATATCTCACCCTAAATTAGTATCTTTATAAAGTGTTGTTTAAATGCTATAATGTGTAATCTTATTGATGATACAAATTTGATATATATATGCATATATAAATATCCATGTGTGAGTTCTTAAAAAGTACAATGATGCAATATAAACTGTGATCAAATGGCCTTCACAATCATGCATGAGTGATATAGGAGTTATATTTGTGGTATGAGTATAAATATCCAGTTAAGTGAATATTAATTAACTATGCTTAGAAAGCATGATGGTATTATTTTTTTACTATGGATTGATGGTGATTGAGTTTACATTGGTTATTGAATATTATGGCTATGCAAGATGACATAGTAATGTTATTACATATATATTATTGTGTGCCTTGATATTGCCTCATAATGATGAAATAGTTACCTTATGATGAAATTACATTGAAATTGTGATATGTAGAGTTAAGCTTTAGTGTGTGTATTATATTGTGAATTATACCATAAGTGACATTAAAAATTGTGAAATGTGATAGGGGTAATAATGTTAATACCAAATGAAAAATTCTTAATAATAAAATGGGAAAGGTACAAAGCTAACCCTAGAAGGATAAGGATGTAAAAATAGGTAGGGTATAAGGTGAAGTTGGGAATCAAAAGGTGGATACATGTATTTTTATTATAATTATTATGCATTTATGATGTGACATTGTAATCGGTTTGTGATTGAATATCTCTATTTAAAGTGACCATGATGATTCAATTGTGATTGAACCTTAATAACCATTTATGAATATGATAACCATTTGGAATGAGTTATGTGTGATATGATAATGATATTATGTACCAATGGATAGTTAAGATTTCTATGACTTATGATATAAAATATGGAATCTAAGTTGTGTTAGGATCGGGAACCATACGAGCACAGCGGAATAAACCGATCCCAGCCAACAGATCCATGCAAAACGTTAAATTAGAATGTAGGATTCAGGTTATACCTTTATATGATTCTAGATTTTATTCGTTGATCACCTCTTCGACTTCTTTTCGGTCAAAGACTTCGAGGTATCCACACGAACCAGTAGATCACCAATGAACGTCCTCACGATCACTGGTTGGAATTCATCTCCTTAGCCTCATAGTGCTAGCTACATCTCTTCAAGGATTATGGTCAATGAGAGGTGCTAGGGTTTTTCTATGCTGTATGGGATGCGTGAATAATGAATCAACCTTATTATTACCCAACAAGCCTATTTAAATAAGAGCATAGAAAATCCTAACTAATTTGGGCTTTGGTCTATGTATAATTATAGGCTTATTATTGGGCCTTATAATTATAACATAGAATTCCCAAGTATTAAGCCCAAACAATTTGGTCCGTTAATTCCAAATCCACTAGGCTCTAAGTGTGTGACCGTTCAGGCTCTCATTATATTGGCAATAATCATTAATCATATTAATGATCATAAACAATGAGTGGTGTCTAGCAATACATTATTGTTACCCAAGTGATGAGAAAGTCAGTGATTCGACTGAACCTTTATATGTGATCATTATTTATATCCTTTTGTCCTAAACATCTAGATTGAGCACGAGACATGACCCGTGTCATTTTCGTATAGTCTAATCTTGAGGTTTCTTGATCCCTAAGTAAGCTAACTGAAGCAAATGTAATTGACATCCCATGTCAATTCATTTGAGCATAGCCATGCATTTTCTTAACTTTACTTAATCAAGGGGTCCACAAATGTTACTCCTGTTATATAGGAGGGACAAATTCCATCTTGATCACACAAACCCCTCCGCATGATATGTGACATATCCAATAACTATCCTTGTATTCACTCAAGCATGAGTGACAAAATAATATCAAAATATGAAACTCACATGTAGGAAACCTTGGTGATCTTAGGTCAAAGGACCATAATAATAATGATCACTAAGAATCACTCGTGACACTCATATAACAATCCATGCAGTGTTCTTAGGATGAGTCGGTCCAGTATACAAGTTCTCTAACTTGTACCTATGTGTAAGCTTAATATCTTATATAAGTCATTATACATGCTAGTCTTAACATATCAAAGCAACCTAATCCACAATGATATATGACTAAGGACATTTAAGAATATAATTATTCTAAGGTTATTATCATAATTAAATATATTACGCAGATAATATATATAAATATAATAATTGAAATTACCATTAAAATAACATGATTTAAAATTACAATCATCAATATGATTAATTTTAGGGCATATACACTAACAATCTCCCACTTGCACTACAGCTAATCATCCATGTATCTAATACCTATGGATCTTATATGACTATCATGCTTTTGCTGTGTTAGGTCTTTTATCAGTGGATCGGTGACATTATCATTAGTCGGTATTCTGCATATCCTGACATCATTTCTATCAACAATATCTCTTATGAGATGATAGCACCAAAGTATATGTTTGGATTTCTGGTGAGATCTAGGTTCCTTAGCTTGCACAATGGCTCCATTATTGTCACAATAGAGCTCTACTGGGTCAGCAATGCTAGGAACAACTCCAAGTTCAGTGATGAACTTCTTAATCCAAACAGCCTCCTTTATGGCATCTGATGCTGCAATGTATTCAGTTTCTGTTGTAGAATCAGCCATTGTCCCTTGCTTTGAACTCTTCCAGGTCATAACGCCACCATTAAGGCAAAATACATAACCTGACTTCAACTTGAAATCATATTTGTCGGTTTGAAAGTTAGCATCAGTGTAACCACTTACAATGAGCTCTTCCTCACCTCCATAAATCAAGAACATGTCTTTAGTTCTTCTTAAGTACTTAAGAATATTCTTGACAGTTATCCAGTGACTTTCACCAGGATCTGATTAGTATCTACTCATCATGCTTAAAGCATACGAGATATTAGGACGAGTACATAACATGGCATACATGATAGACCCAATCGCAAATGCATAAGAGATCTTACTCATGCACTGTCTCTCATACTTTGTGGAAGGACATTGAGTTCTTGAGAGACTTATGCCATGTGACATCGGCAAGAATCCTCTTTTAGAATCTTGCATGCTAAACCTTTTTAGCACCTTGTCGATGTATGCACTCGGACTTAGGCTAAATAATTTTTCGATCTATCTTTATAGATCTTGACACCTAATACATAGGAGGCCTTACCTAAGTATTTTATAGAAAAATAATTTCCTAACTAAGTTTTTACAGACTGTAGTGTAGGAATGTCATTTCTAATTAGTAATATGTCATCTACATACAAAACCAGAAAGACTATTGTGCTCCCACTAACCTTCTTGTACACACAGGGTTCATCTTCATTCTTGATGAAACCAAACTCTTTGATCGCATCATCGAAACAAAGATTCCAACTCTAAGAAGCTTGCTTCAACCCATAAATGGATCGTTGCAATTTGCAAACCTTTCCAACATTTTCAGGATTTACAAAACCTTCAGGTTGTGTCATGTACACATCCTCAAGAATATTTCCATTAAGGAAAGCAGTTTTGACATCCATTTGCCAGATTTCATAATCATAATATGCTGCTATAGCTAGAAGAATCCTGATGGATTTAAGCATGACAATTGGAGAAAAAGTCTCATCATAGTCAATACCATGGATTTGTTTGAAACCTTTTGCAATCAATCGTCCTTTAAAGGTACACACATTACCATCCATGTCGGTTTTCTTTTTGAAAATTCATTTACACCCAATGGATTTTACCCCTTCAGGTGGATCAACCAAAGTCCAAACTTGATTTGAATACATGGAATCCATCTCTAATTTCATAGCTTCTAGCCATTTCTCAGAATTTGGGCCCATCATAGCCTCTTGGTAGGTTGTGGGCTCATCTTGGTCCATGAGCAACACATCACCATGATGAGTCATGAGAAATCCATATCTCTTGGGCTCACGACGTATCCTACTAGATCTATGTGGGTTCTGTGTTACATGAGCAGGTTCTTCCACAACTGGTTATGGAACCGGCTCAGGTTCCATCTCAAGTTCAATGTTTTCTCATTGATCTTGAATTTTTTTAAGTTCTATTCTTCTCCCACTGATTCTTCCAGAGATAATTTCTCTCTCTAGAAAAATACCAGTTCGAGCAATAAACACTTTTTGCTCAGTTGGATTATAAAAATAATATCCTTTTGTTTCCTTAGGATATCCAACTAAAAAATATTTATTAGATTTAGGTCCAAGTTTATCAGAAGCCTGATGTCTTACGTAAGCTTCGCAGCCCCAAATCTTCATAAAAGACAAACTAGGACGTTTCTCAATCCATATCTTATATGGTATCTTTTGAACTAATTTTGACGGAATACGATTTAATGTGAAAGCTGCAGTCTCTAGAACATGTCCCTAGAAGGAATTTGGAAGGTTAGCCTGACTCATCATTGACCGAATCATGTCTAACAAAGTTCGATTCCTCCTTTCAGAAACACCATTCCATTGAGGTGTTCCTGGTGGAGTGAGTTATGATACAATGCCACACTCTCTTAGATGATTAAGGAACTCTCGGTTTAAGTATTCACCACCTTGATCTGTTCGAAGTGCTTTAATACTTTTACCAAGTTAATTTTGTACTTTATTTTTGAACTTTTCAAAAGATTCAAACTTGTGTTTCATAAGAAACACATAACCATATCTACTGAAATTATCAGTAAAAGTAATGAAGTACTGATAACCTCCTCTAGCTTGTGTGTTTAAAGATCCACATACATCACTATGTATAAGGCCCAATAAATCACTAGCCCTTTCACCTTTCCTAGTAAAAGGGGCTTTAGTCATCTTACCTAATAAACATGACTCACATACCTCATATGATTCGAAATCAAATGAGTCCAAAAATCCATCCTTATGGAGTTTGGAGATGCGTGTCTCATTTATATGGCTTAAACGACAATGCCAAAGATAGGTTGGATTTAAATCACTAGTTTTGACCTTCTTCATGTTTATGTTATAGATTGGATTTTCAAGGTCCAGAACATAAAGACCATTCATTAATTGTGCACTGCCATAAAACATTTCATTTAAATAAGTAGAGCAACATTTGTCCTTTATTATAAATGAAAAACCTTTCTTGTCTAAACAAGAAACAAAAATCAAATTTCTACTAACAGTAGGCACAAAATAACAATTGTCCAATTCTAAAACTAATCTACTAGGTAAAGATAAGTAATAAGTCCCTACAGCTAATGCAACAACTCTTGCTCCATTTCCAACACATAGGTCCACTTCACCTTTGGCTAATGATATACTTTCTTTAAGATTATGCACATTTACACAAATATGAGTACCACATCCAGTATCTAATATTCAAGATGTCCAAGATGTAGAAGTAGATAAATTAACCTTTATAACATAAATACCTGAGTTGGAAGTCCCACTTCCCTTTTGCTTCTTAAGCTCTTCCAGGTAAATCTTGCAATTTCGCTTCCAATGTCTTGGTTCTTTGCAATGGAAGCATTGCCCTTCCTTGGCCACGCCACCTTTGGGCTTCAGTGCAGAGGAACTTGACTTGGACTTTCCATTAGTCTTGTTCTTTTTCTTTTTATTCTTGGCCTTAAACTTGCCTTTTCCTTTGCCCTTGTGAACCATTATAATGGAATTGGACTTGGACTTTTTCAAGTTCTGCTCAGTAGTTCTCAACATGTTAAGCAGTTCAGGCAAAGTCTTATCAATTTCGATCATGTTGTAATTCATGACGAATTGACTATAGCTCTCGGGCAACGATTGCAGAACTATATCAGTGGCCAATTCCTGCTGCAAAGGAAAATCCAATCTTTCAAGGCTATTGATGTACCTAATCATTTTAAGCATATGTATAGCAACGGGTGTTCCTTTAGCCATTTTACACTGAAACAATGCTTTAGATACATCATATCTCTCATGTCTTGCTTGCTCTTGTAGAGTTGTTTAAGGTGATTAATCATATTGAATGCCTCTATGTTCTCATGTTGCTTCTGAAGCTCAGAGTTCATGGTAGCAAGCATGAGACAACTGATATTCAGAGTATCTTCTAGATGCTTCTTATAAGCATCCTTTTCTGCTCGAGGAGCATTAGCAGCAAAATCATCTGGAGTAGATTGCTCTAGGACATACTGCTTTTTCTCATGCTTGAGGACAATCCTCAAGTTTCGATACCAATCAAGAAAATTCATCCCATTCAGTTTATCCTTCTTAAGGATAGATCGCAGTGATAAGTTTGATGCATTTGATGCCATAGTTACCTACAATAGAAAAATATGCAGAATAAGAATCATGTATTTTATTTATTTAATAAGATTTTTTATTAAATAATACTCCCACTATTTTTCTTAAAATAATAGCCCTCACTATTATTTCGAAAAACCTTATTGTCAAGGTTTTCTAGTGGGTCAAGATCCATATTTTACCAAATCTTGAGTTAGCTTTGGCTAATTGCCCAAGATATGACTGTTTAGGTAGACAACTCCTTTGTTAATTACATCTTATGCAACTCTTGGATAGTTGAGTGAATAATACTTATTCAAATTTATCTCATGAATTCATAACCAACTCTATGCCTCTAGGCCCCAATCCTATTAGTATAACCTAGTTAAGTCAAGACCAAATAATTAGCAATTTGGATATCACTATTATCCCATTGCGTCTTACGAAGATAGACTTTAGGTACTTTGCTTTGGCAAACCCACCTATAGTTGATCAAGATCTTGACGAGTGCTATTATTGGAAGGCATCTCCTTTTTTTAACTTAATATTTTGCTTAAGGAATTTTAATTTATTTGATCTCACCATTATGTACTTGGTTTTATTAAGCATGCATCATATACATCTAGTATAGGTATCTCATACATTCATCATATGCATCTCATACATAAAACATAAATTAAACGTGACATGATTATGGCCCAACCTAAGTGATATTCTAGAGCTCAAGAATATCAAATAAAACTAAGAAAGAAAAACTTCTTCCTAAGAATCTTCTTCTTTCTTCATGGTTTGATCTCCATTTCCATTGTTTCCACTTCAAGTGCTCCAATAAAATTATTACATAATAATAAAGAAATCTCGAGTTACATTCGAAGGGAGTAAGATGAGAAGAGAATGTACAACTAGAAGTAATAAAGAGGCACGACACGCAAGCCATATTTAAAAATTGTAACAAAACCAAAGGCCATAATTATGCACCATACATCAAACAACAAAACAACATGATAAGTGAAACATATATCCAAATATATTTTCAATATCAAAATCTAAATTAATTAACTAATTACTTAATGTCGCATTACGCAGAGAATTTACGGCGATCCCGCTAGTTGGTTAGCGGGCGAGGTCAAGGGGCAGCGCCCCCGCCAACCGCCCCCACCTAAAAATTGATTGCACCTGGCATTCAGATTGCAAATCAATTTATTAACAATTGACATTCTCCTTTACTCAATCAATTCAACAATTATTGACACTCAAATCATGGGTTTACAAATCTAATTTATGACAGAATCATAATGGATAAATTTTAATCATATTAAAACAGATCCAATTAATTCACAGATTTTATACGAAACAAATTCAACAATTAATTTCATGAAAAATCAGATTCAGCCATTAAGTGCAAGGTATATCACATATATGAAAAAGATTCAAGAAGTTAATTTGATTAATTCTGATTCATGACAGAATTTGTGTTTTAATCAGAAAACGTCTTTGATATATTAAAGCAGATTCATGCAATTAATTCTTTTGATTCTGTTTAAAACAGAACCCAAAAATCAGTTTCAAATTCGAATCAAAATTCAGAATTATTGCAACAGATTTAAATTTAAAAAGAAACCCAGAAACAAATTCGAATTCAAAACAGAAACAAGAATTAATCACAAAACACATTCAAATTTAAATCAGAATTCAAAATAAGGTTCAAATTTGAAACAGAATCAGAATTAATCATATTAAGTTTGCTTGAACCAGAATGCACGAAATCAAATTTACCTTAATCCTAATTAGGAATCATTGAAGCGTGATATATAGAATAATTCATCAACATCATAATCACGCAATTGGCAAACAAAATCCTAATTTAGCATTTTACAAGTAGCTCTGATACCACTATTGGGATTGGGAGCTATACGAGCGCAGCGAAATAAATCAATCTCAACCAATGGATCCATGCAAAATGTTAAATTAGAATGTAGGATTCAGGTTATACCTTTATATGATTCCAGATTTTATTCGTTGATCACCTCTTCGACTTCCTTTCAGTTAAAGACTCCAAGGTATCCACACGAACCAGTAGATTATCAATGAACGTCCTCACGATCACTGGTTGGAATTTATCTCCTTAGCCTCGTAGTGTTAGCTACGTCTCTTCAAGGATTATGGTCAAGGAGAGGTGCTAGGATTTTTCTATGCTGTATGAGATGCATGAATAATGAATCAACCTTATTATTACCCAACAAGCCTATTTAAATAGGAGTATAGAAAACCCTAACTAATTTGGGCTTTGGTCTATGTATAATTATAGGCTTATTATTAGGCCTTATAATTATAACATAGAATTCCCAAGCATTAGGCCCAAACAATTTGATCCATTAATTTCAAATCCACTAGGCTCTAAGTGTGAGACCCTTCAGGCTCTCATTATATTGGCAATAATCATTAATCATATTAATGATCATAAACAATGAGCGGTGTCTAACAACACATCATTATTACTCAAGTGATGAGAAAGTCAGTGATTCGACTGAACCTTTATATGTGATCATTATCTATATCCTTTTGTCCTAAACATCTAGATTGAGCATGAGACATGGACTGTGTTATTCCCGTATAGTCCAATCTCGAGGTTTCTTGATCCCTAAGTAAGTTGACTAAAGCAAATGTAATTGACATCCTATGTCAATTTATTTGAGCATGGCTATGCATTTTCTCAACTTTACTTAATCAAGGGGCTCAGAAATGTTACTCCTGTTATATGGGAGGGACAAATTCCATCTTAATCACACAAACCCCTCCGCATGATATGTGACATATCTAATAACTACCCTTGTATTCACTCAAGCATGAGTGACAGAATAGTATCAAAATATGAAACTCACATGTAGGGAACCTTGGTGATCTCAGGTCAAAGGACCATAATAATAATGATCACTAAGAATCACTCATATAACAATCCATGTAGTGTTCTTAGGATGGGTCGGTCCAGTATACAAGTTCTCTAACTTGTACCTATGTGTAAGCTTAATATCTCATATAAGTCACTACACATGCTAGTCTTAACATATCAAAGCAACCTAATCCACAATGATATATGACTAAGGACATTTAAGAATATAATTATTCTAAGGTTATTATCATAATTAAATATATTACGCAGACAATATATATAAATATAATAATTGAAATTATCATTAAAATAATATGATTTAAAATTACAATCATCAATATGATTAGTTTTAGGGCATATACACTAAAAAGTTGTGTGCAAGTGAATAATTAATTTGAGGTTTAGTTTCATATATTTCAAAAATTCAGAGAGTTTGGATTGCAATTATTTTTCTAATCAAATACGTAATCAGCATATAATCATTTAATATAATTGAATCAAGGTTTAGCAGTAGTAAATATATGTTTACTACGTTCTTGTAACTCACTTTATTTTATTTTCATTATTTTTATGTTGAAACAAGTGTATTTGAGTTTTGTTACATTAATAGAGAATTAAAGATTGCTTGATTGAAAGATTTAACAGTTGGGATTCTCTTAGGATTAAGATTACGATAGAAATTAAGATTAGATTGATTCAACATTTAATATGTTGAATTATTTATCTATGTATATATTTTAAGGTTTTGTAGTATTGTGAGTGTATGTGATGTTGTCATATTTATAAAGAATACAAGTGTTGTATTTTAAGGTATGTGACCTTTAGAAAATATTCAAAAAATAGAGGAAATTCTATTTATTTTTCTGTAAAATTTAAAGTGAACTCCGAATCATTATGGAAATAGAAAAATTTACATTAGATAGATTTAGATGGAATAATATTAAGGTTGCTGGAAACCAAATATCGAAATCCAAGCTAATTACAATCAGGTTTAAGATGTAACATAAAAGCTCTTTAAATGAAAGATTACTCAAATATTATAAAGGTCATAGCCAAATACTTTTACAGAAAAAAAAAGAGTGATAATGCGAAATTTTAAAGTTATAGGACCCAAAAGACAGTGACAATTCATGCTTATTAATCAATTTAAGGTTGAAACAATATTTTTTTATGATTTTAAAAAATTCTATTTTCAATGATAAATTAGATCAAATATGTATTCAATTCATATATTTTGTGGTTAAATTATATAGTTAAATTTAATTTTGAACATCAATTTAAGTTTATTAAGTTGAGTTGAGTTGAACTGAACTAAACTGTAAGTTCAATTTGAGTTGAACCTGAGCTGAGAAATTTGTTTCGAATTGAATTTAAATAGAATTATGAGTTAAACAAAATTAAATTGAATCAAACTTAAATTAAACTCAACTCAATTCAACTTGGTTTGTTATCAATCCTAATTCCTAATAATTCCTAATTTTGAAATCAGGCTAATTAGCATGTGGAACTACTAGATTGATTTAATTAAATATTTTATGTAAAAAAATGCACGTGAATTAGTGGGAGTAGTCAAAATTAGGGGCCAAGGTACAATGGTTTTTGGATAGTTTTAGTCATTTCAAAACTATAAAAGTTTAAAATATTTACTCTAGGTAATTTTTTATTAAAAAACATTTTTAACTTATAGAAATTATAATATTTTTATATAAATTTTTAATAAATTCTCTTCTAACCTCCTTTATATATTTATTCTAATTTTTTCTTGATCAAAACTAATGCAAATTGTATAAAATGGATCAACTGGTGAATCCGATTTGTTGCAATTTTTTTCTCAAAAATAATAAAAATAAAACTTTTATACTTCATAATTCCTGATTGTATCAATTAAACTTGTATATCTTTTCATATTATTTCTAATATGCATCATTGTTATATTAATTTGGATTGTATTAATTTTCATTTTTATTATAATATTAATTTGGATGTATTAATTTTCATTTTTATTATGAGCATCATTATAAATATATAATATAATTGTGTATATATAAAATCGATTTACCAAGTAGAAAGTCATTGAATCAGTGAGCTAGTACATTAACACTCCAATTTTATAAATTATGATTTTAATGATAAAATCATCCGTGAGATGATGCGATGATCGCTTGAAGATTAGTTTTAAGTTTTATCATGAATTCTGAGGGAGTAGCAGTTAATCAGGGGCCATGGAATCATAGAACCATATTTTATACCATCGTTTGAATAATATATTTTTAAAAAAATTTAGATGCACTACAATATTTTTATATATAAAATTAATAATTTTATTATTAAAATTAATAGTCAGTACATACAATTTTATCTATCAATATAGATAATCTCATATCTAAATAATATAATTGAAGTATGAAATTATATATATGAATTATTATTTATAAATGGAGTTGTTACTTTATATAACGTGTGAATCATTTTGATAGTATTTTATAATTTTAAAGATAAAATTATTAATTTTATTTTTTTCTATCTATGATATAAAATGGTTTAAATTGATTCTGTCAATATTAAACTAGGGACGAATTTGGTTTAGATTATCTCTTGTATAACTTAAAAGACTATGAAGAGTGTAGATGCAAGTAACATTATTTCAATTTTTTATTTCAGCCTTGACGTCATGAATGAACTTTTTGTTAGGTAAGGGAGTTGTCCATAGCAAATATGAAGTTTTTGGGTTGAAATTGAGGCCTAACTGCCCAAAACTCCTGTAGGGTCATCAATGGGCTTCAACTCACAACACCTTTAGGGTCATCAATGGACTCCTACTGGGAGGTCTGTGAGACACTTCACTGTTAGAATAAGGAATTTGGACCTCGTAGCCCAAATTGGATTTTTCATTTTATACTAATATATCTTTTATTTTTAAAAATATATACTCAACACCTTTATTTTTTTTAGAGGCAGGAATGCAACTGTATATTTAAAATAAATTGAAAGAGACGTGAGTGCATGCATATGATGAAAGAAGTCAGTATATATTTTTAAAAACAAAAGTGAATAAAAAAACGTGAGCATAATTTTTTGATAAAACTACTACGAGGTCATGACAAATATTATGCATACTTGAAGTTGAAGGTGATGAAATGACTTTTTAATCATATTATCCTTCATAACTTAATTTCCACAATACCTCGCTTTATATCTTTTTATCATATTATATACATATATTTATTAAAAATGAATTTTTTTGAAAAATTTGGAAATTTGAATATTTAGGAAATTAATAAATTTTAAGGTCAGGAATCAATGAAATTGCGTAAAGATCATACTTAATGAAGTTCTATATATAAAGAGGATGATATTTTCTCTTTTTAGTTTTGTAGTCCAGGAAATTAAGGGTAAATTCACAAGCACAGGAACAAAAGGACGTAGTTGTTAGTTTCTGAAGGTGATAACTAGGACACCAATAACCAAAGAAGGTTGAATATTGAAAACTCTCGCACAAGTACAACGTACACATGCTGAAATTGTAATGTCAGTTTCCCAAGCTTTTTTACTAGCAACAGCCTCCAGACGTAGTGAATTTGGTTATTTTCTCGTCATGGGTTGGCTATTTCCAAACCCTATAATCTTTCCCCATTGATGAATTTTACCATTATAGGCTAAAGGAAGTGCACACAGGAACTTTTACAATCAACTTGTGCTTATAATATTACCCCACTCAATAACCCAACTTGCATATATTGTATTCTCGCAAAGGGGCGCTGCAGATGCATGAATTTATCCCTCGTAATGTGGGGCCAAATTGATTTAAACAAACATTAATTAAATAAATTTAGGATATGCCAAAAGCAGGTGTGGGCTTCAATAATGCAGGAATTGACCAACACAACCTTGACCTCAATTTCCCAAGGACAGAGGAAATGCCTTTCATATCTAACTGCCTTGGGGGGCATCATTGTGAATACTCACACGTCTTGTTTTACGTCTTTCTAAATTCATTACTGCTAATATTTATGACAAATTAATTAATTGGATGAAATCTAGTGTGACATTTACCTCAGCATATCACCCAAAAAATTACAGGGCACATATATATATATATATATATATATATATTATAAAATACTACATGCGAATCTCAATTAATAATTAAACTAGCCAATCCGAAATATGAGATTCACCATTTTTTTAAAATGCGATAAAATGAAACATTACAATTTTTGATGAAAGAATCAATAATTTAAAATTAAATAAATAATAAATAATTTTTAAATTTATAATTATCCATTCCTTTAATTTTTTTAATCAAATTTTACTCTTTAAAATGTAATTTATATTTTTGAATAGCCCAATTCCAAGATACCTCTTGAATACGATCTAGGCTTTTTGGTTCCCAAAGCAAACATTGAGACCATCCTAAAACGAAAACAATTAATAAAAGAAAAGGATAAAATAAAATATTCGTATCTACTCCTCCATTCCTTTTTACTTATTCTTTCTTAGCATTTTTTTATTTATATTAATATCTCATTTTTAAAAAATTAAAATATATTTATTATTTTTTAAAATTTCTATTATCCCAATAAATTTTCAACAAACTTTATATATTAATTTATATTGTTTTTATATTTAATAAAAAGATGAGTTAGTAAATTAAATCTTTTCTTTTAAAACTAAGACTATCTCGTTCTCTAAATAACAAAGGATGTGACATCGGATTTATTATTATTATTATTATTATTATTACTACTGCTACTTGGGTTCGAAACATTTGACCACCATAAGTGCAGAATCCCGACATTTGTTTGTATTCATGTTGTTTCAACGGATAATTAACTTCGGACAAGTTACGGGACATCGGATATAATAATATAATGTAAAGTTAACAGAAATGAATGAAATGTTCAAATTGGTTCATTCTTGCTGGAAATTACGCCACAATTAATTTTTTAAACTGTCTGAATCAAAGTGGAATTTGATAGAAACATCCATGGAACTTGGACATGGGATTCTTAAATGGAGCCTTTTTATTTTGTCGTTTACAGAAGAATTTGCAATGTGGCGAAATCTAGGCGGACACCAACAGCTATTGCAACTTGCAAGAGGGTTCAGCAGGGCCCCTCTCCGATGCATGAACCTCTTTTCATAAAAATTCATACAACGTACGTAACTTCTTTTCATGGTTCCATGCACCTACAACTCCTATAAAATGGAAATTGCATTCTGAAATTTAGTTCCTTCATTCGTGAATCTTCATCTTCTTGTTTCCCTGGTTTCTCCATTGATGCAGGATGGAAGGCAAGCAAGTTGTGAAGGTACAATTCAATCTTGTACACCATTAGTATTGTTCTCATCTTATTAGTTATTTTTCTTCTAATTATTTGTTTGCTGCTGCTATTCTTGACAGGGGTTCTGTCAATGTGGATTCATGAAGATCAGCACCAAAATGGTTGTTACATAAGTTTCTTCTGGCACAAGAAAGGAGGCAGTGGTACGGTAACAAACTGGATTTGATCACTTCTTTTTTTAATTTTAATTTTGTATATTATAAATTTATATGATACGAAACTAATTAAGAATTAATTTTGGCATAATTTTAAGTACTAGTCTCAGTAGTTTCCCTCAAAGTAAGATTGCAGTACATCTGTTTACCCACTATGACTAAGAGTCTACGAGCATGCATGAAGCATCTTTTAAGAAAATTGTAGTTGTAGTTTCCAATATATATAGAAAATTGAAAAATATAGATTCAAATATAAGTGAGTCCTACATAATTAACATATGGCACACGAAAGTAATAACTAGATTCTTGCAATTTAATGGACATATTAGGTATCTCAATGAAATGCTCAAAAAGTCCTGATTTTAATGTAGACATAAATGTTTTAAAGTAGTTTTTCCCTTAGTTTTTGTTCACAAAACTAATGAAAAGCGGTACATGACACTGTTTGTTTTAACGTTGTAGATTAATGATAGAGAGAATTTTTTCCTCTTTCCAATTTTAATATAATTTGTATATCCATTGCTACAAAAAATTTAAAGAAGTTTAAGGATAATTAATTGATAATTTGATTACTTTATTAGTTTTTTAAGAATGATGAAGTGTGATAATTTTTTAATAGTATTGAATGCACAAATTATATGCTCATTTTATAAGAAAGAATTCATCCATACCTTTAAAATATTTAGAATTAAATTGTGACAAAGACTTGATGACTAAATTGATACACCTTAAATCCTTCAAGCAGTATATTGTTAATTTACTCTAATAATTAAATTGGGCAAATTTGTTTTAATTTTTTTTTTGGCATTTATGGGTTTTTAGTCATTTCATCCCGCAGAGAGAGAAATTTTGACTTTTGTTCTTTAGGATCGGGCACAAACCTTCTTTCTCCCTCTTCCCATCTCTAACCCTAACTTTCACATCAGCCACAGCCACACGAAGCCCCTTTTCTTTGTATCTTCGTTTCCAGCCTGAATGCTAACGCAATTTCTGCTAATATACATGTTTTGCAGAGAAAATTATTTCAAGCAGAGATGGTAGACGACGGATAGATTTAATGCACAAGGTATATATGGTTTTTGTGTTCTTGAAAATTTGTTTTTCTTAATTTATCATGATTAAGCTAATATTGTTGTTAATTGCTTCCAATGGGGAGTATCTATCTTAGATTTAGATTAATGGCTATCTATTTTAGCTGGCACTGTTTATGTTTTCTATTTTGACCTTAAATTTTTTGTCAGATCTAGTGTCTTTAATAATTGCACCTGCAATAAAGGCAGTAATTAGTACATTAATACTGCAGCTTGATTTCACTTCAATCAGGGTATTAATTTTATGCACAAAAGAATTCTAATCATTGGCATGATTGATTTGTGAGAATATATGGTTTGAACTTTAATTTGGATGTGACAAATTTTAATATAATTTTCTTCATGTATATATTTTGTGATTGAGTTTCAATTTCTATATTTTCTGCGGGGATTTCGAGTGATTTCCTTGTTTTTCTTAGATCTAGCTTCTTTGATTGCTCCCTTAGGACATTAATTTTACTCGAGTACACGATTTGGTGGTTTATCTTCTTTTCATTAGTACGTTTGGCTCTAGAAATATGATTTTTAAATTTAATTTAGGAGTTATGTTTTGACAAATACTCATAAGATTTATACCGCTATATATGTATTTAGGTAATTTTTGTACAATTTTGTGTTTTTTTATAACTTTATAATTAAAAGTTATATCACTTTTTTGTTGATAACAATTGAGAATATTTAAAAAATATTATGCAATTTAAGCTGAAAAATTTGCAAATTTGAGTATTACTATTACTATTAGATATGAAACTCATACAAGATTTTAATTTTTGTGAAGAGTTACAAATGTTTTATAGAAAACATTAAAAATTTTATAAAAAATTGAAAAAAAAGTCCAAATACATATCAAAACATTATCCTTAACCAAATTATGATTTTTTTTCTTTTATAATTTACATACTTCGTTTTAGTGTATGAGTTTTGGTTTCTATATATCCATTTGCAACTTCTAGTACTTTCTTTATAAAAGATATATATATATATATTAAGATTTGTTTTTTTCCTTTATTATCCTTATTGAATGGTTTATCTTCTTTGTTAGATTCATGCTCATGCCCTTAGATTTTGCATAATTAAGTTGATTTTTGGTGCGATTGGTGGATTGTAATAGTGATACAACTTTGTTGTAGATGATATTAAGTTCAAATTAGCTATAGATACATATAACTTAATTACAAGTTTATGTTGCTCAATTTTCTATTTCAAAATTGTGGAAAATGGGGTTTTAAGTAAGAAAAATGCTATATGCTCTAAAAATGAGATTCAAAATTAGATTCCAAATCTTTTATATTCACTAAATTAAACTTTACAAATTTACTTCACTATTCTGCATTGAACAACATGTTATATTAAAGTAATTTTTATATATATGGATTAGCATTACTTAGTTATTAAAATATTTATTTTTAGTAATTAGTTTTTTGACATTAAGTATAGAATAGATGAGGCCTTGACTTAGTGTGTGTGGTTTGCAATAGGTTAGATCATACATAAACTCATATGGGTAGAGGCTCCAACTTGCAACACTTTAATAGTTAGTGATTTCCTATCACAAATTTAACCGTATGGAGAGAAGGGGTTATCATTCAATATAAAAAGGTTACTGCTTCTACAGAAAATAACTTAGTTGTCTCTTTTCTCTTCTTCTTCTTTGAATAACCTAAGGGGCGAAGTAGGTTGCAAACTCTACTCATTATCATCAACTAAATCAATTATGGCTTCATTAGAGTATGCATTAGGTACGCTCATAATTTATTGTGATTAATCTATATATATTGCTTTTATATTTATTAATCATACTATCAACACAACATCCCTTGATTTATATTCAGTGTGTATATCATTGCTCAGTAAATAATGCTTGTGCTTGTGTATTTTGATTTGACTTAGCTAATATACTGCTAGAAATGAAACACCTTTTAATTCGTTGTGAATAAATGCAATCGTATTAGGACAAATCAGGCAACTAAGCAACATAACTCTTTATTTGCCTTATAGTGCCTGATTAATACAATGGTATACTAGTACGTATTGTTCAATTGAAGTTATTTATATGGCTATGCTTGAAACTTATATTGATCTCACATCTTTTTAAATTTAGGATGTTTGGTTCAATTTAGACCATACTACATACGATACCATGTAAACCTTTGCATTTTTGGAACTTAAGTTTTTAGCCTTAATTAGTGTCTCTTTGCCACATAGATCTATTGTTAACTTCAAATTTAAGTATCGTTGGATTTTGTTTCTTCTTATATGTAAGGTAAATATGATCGATGAATATTACATTGTTGTTAGCCTCCGTTTTGGTGGAAGATCTTGTGTAATATTTTGGTTATAAAATATCAAGATGGTGAAAAATAATTTTCAATATTAAATATAAGAAATTTGGTGGAAGACAATTTCTTTTTCTTAAGAAAGAAATTATTTTTGTCCACTATCATATCTCTAAGCATATTTTTTTAATCAAAAAGTATATAATCATATGATACTCCTTTATTTATATATAAGAAAATAAATTTTTTCTGTAAAAAATATTTTCTAAAAAATAAAAAAGCCTTAATTTAGCACAAGAATTGGGATTCAAGATGGTGAAATAGTGGTGAAAGACTTGAATAGCATACTAGAAGTCTTATGTTCGAATTTCTTTGTTGTCAATTAAAAAAAATGGGACTCACTTGTACAGACTGACTGCTAAAAGCCACCAAAATAATTGAAAACTGAAATTTCCCTTTTTTCGACGGAGTTTGATACAAGTCAAATAAGAGGGCAAGAATGTTGCAAAGTGAATATTATCAAAGGTACTAATCTCTTATTGCAGGCTCTTTTCTTGGCCTCGTTTCTTCTGAGTTTGGGTGGCAATGGTCGATTCAACAAGCATATTACAAATTGTAGGAAACACCTTCTTCGTGCGTACAAGAGGTAGACAACAATGAAAACCTTGACTAGTTCTCTTGATTTTGATTTTACGTATATATCTGAATTATTGTTTTAAAACCAGATTGTAACTTGGAAAGTGCACATAAAAGCTGATGAAGTTTTTTTTTTTGGGGGGTTAATATGTTGGTATTATTATTAAAATTAGAAATTGTATCTAGCAATAACTAACAATGAATGGTAAATGTGATATTTTATATGATTGCTGTGAATGTTTGACACAGGATTTAAGCCTACGGAAAGACATCTTTTTATAAGAATATAGTGATAAAATATTATGATAATAAAAAAAATATATTTTTTAATGTTACAAGTGTAGAATGTGATGAAAAATAAGATTATTTATTAAAATATACATCTCTTTTAATTTACTCAACTAGAAAAATAAAATTTCCCAATAAAAAAGTATCTTTCAATGAAATAAACAGCGCCTAAATTTTGTACGTAAACATTTTTTAGGTCTAATTTAACACTTCATCAGAATGATCAACAGGTTTAGGAAGTGCAAAATTGTAAACTTTTACCCTAATTTTCAGCTATAAGAAACGCATATGATTTTGGGGGGACTTTGCAGCCATGACAAATCATTCTCATGTTAGCACTTTCTTTAATTTATTTTGTATGTTCTTCCATATGGATTCTGTACATGCATCAAATTCTTACCTCCCGTGTGATACTAATTTTTTAAGCCTCTAATGATGATAAGAGTATTGACTGATATTAAATTAGTTTTTTTTTTCATTTTTATTTGTACACTTATCTTTTAACTACCAATTCTTATCTAATTTTTTTTATAGAAATATCATGCAATCTACGAGTGATTTAAAAATGAGTCTGGCTTTTAAATAGAAAAAAGAAAAAGGAAATTTGAAAGGATTTTTATTATATATACTTTTTTGGGAGGATTTTAGAGTACTACCTTTCATGAATTGTAAGGTCCATAATTCTATAATCGATAAACTTAATACATTATACTAAATTTTTTTATAATTTCACATTTCATGACATATATTCTAAATAAATAAAGCTAATAAATAAATACAATTAATTTAAATTAAACTAAAATATATACAAAATTACGAGAGATACAATGGAATATAAAAAACAAGTGAATGTGATATATAGATGTGTGACTATGGATATTCCTTCGCGTACCACGGCCAATAACAGTGCCAGTGGAACCGAGTATTGTCGAGTTGGTTGGCCATATAAAATTGTCAGGTGTCGTGTGCAAATTACCATACGATGCCGAAAATTTATCGCCCAAGTGAACTAGACTCTGTGGGGTTCAAGTCATTTTATGACCTTCCGACACGATTTTCTATTCCTATTTTCCAGGAGTCGAACACAACGGCTTCGCCAGCTCTCTTTCTCTTCCTCCCCAACCCTATCTTCCCCTCGCACAAAATCCCTACTCCTTAACCCTATCTTCTTATTTCCAGCTAATTGGGTTTCAGTTTTTACCTTTCAGTTTTACCGATGAAAAATTTTTAAAGAACGATGGATGACAGCAAATAATCTGGAATTGAGAGGTAGATCTGAACTCTTTAATCAGATTTTAGAATCTCATGCAGTCTGAAACGTAAATTTCTTCATGATAAGAGCTTTCGATTGTTTCTGGTTGCAAAGAATTGGAGGGAACTGCCTTACAGATTCAGGTACGTCTGCGTATAAGCCGGATCAGTCGTCTATTTGATCGGTTTGATTTCAAGTTATGTTGGGACATTCTCCCCTTTGCGATTAAATTTACAATAAAGACAGAATTAATTAGCAGGTATTAATGAGCTGAAGGTTTTCCTCAAGGTAATTTCAGTGCGTAATGATTGGAGAAATATAATTTTTTGATGCCATGTTTTCTTCATATGTATCTGTTCCATCAATTTGTGTTACGATGGGTTTTTCGTTTTCTAATTTTTGTCCGGTTTCCGTCGTACTTGCACAAATTTCACATCTGTCCAAAGGATAATGCAGCAAATGAAAAAGAAAAACCTCAAAAAAAAAAAAATTCAATTCCCACTTGATTTTCTATATTTTTTTGGGGCTATACTTAATTTTCTAGTTCAGATTTTAAGCTTTCCGTGCCACATGCTGATTATGTTTTAGAGGTTTCTGGCATATTCATTGTAAAATGTGTTGCTAGCAATTTGTATATACTTAAGTGTTTGATTTACACCTTCTAGTTTAAGTATGTTCGACTGGTGAGTGGACTTCACCTTGATGAAACAATGTTGTGGGAGAAAGATCCTCATTGCTGATGATAATCATCCTTGCTTTTCTCATATCTTAATGCATATAAATGATACTGTCATTTGAATGCCAACAAACCGAATGCTTTATTTTGTGAGTCTTATGTCGGGGGTTTTGTTTTTCAACTTGTGATTTAGCGTACCGAGGGCTCTTTTGAATTCTTAATATGTTTTGGCCCCCTCTAAGAAATCCTCCACTCTCCGCCCTTGAATATGCTCATGTTCACTTGTATAACTAATATTTTCCACTTGTTATCAATTATGTTTGATGGTGTGGCATTTTTCAGTTGTAGGAAATGTGGATTACGATAATCCTGTAGGTCTGTGCTCCACAGTTCATCAATGTCAACTGGGGATAAGTTGTATAAGTTTCAATGAGGTCTTCTCCATTTGCAAAACAATCTAGGGTAATTAATGGTATCATCAACTCTCAACATCTTCTAGATTAGGTAATGCGACCTGATTCCAGATCTTCTTCTCATGACAATGCCCCCGACTTATTTTTATCTTTGCCTTCGTTTTCTTACTTGACATGTTTGGCACTGTTTGATGATAAGAATTTGTGTCCTAGGTCAAATTAGTCTAATTCATATTTGAAATGGTAAGACTCATGTTATTGTTATCATTGTTGGACTAGTAAAAAACTTAGTTAACGTTATTGTTATTGTGGTTTTTCACTTTATGGTCATAAAATACCCAAGGTTGCATTCTGTTACATAATTGTAACTTCTTGTCTGTTTCTACATGAGGTTTGAGTCTTATTCCTTTTATGCTCTTGGTTGTGTCAACGAAATATAGTCATGAGTGTTGTATCTGTTTTTCTTGTAAAAAAGGCGCGCCATATTCTTTGCTAAATGGTTTCTTATGAGTATGACGAAAATAGTTTCTTATGGCTGCAATTGGAGGTTGACTATGTCAAATTTGATAAAAATTGGTTATTTCTTTGTGTATGACTTTATTTAGCTCTAGCTTTGTGGTCATGGAGGTATGAAATGGTGATTGTTGTTTCAAAACTGTTATGAGCATTTATTGTTACAAGTAATGCTATATCTACATCTATCATTTTATATTCATTATTTACATTTTCTAACATTTGCAAATGGATTTCATTGGGAATTCTACTGTACTCATAAGAAATTGTACAAAACTCAAATCCAATCCAAAATGGATGAGTTTACCATTTTCAACAGGTACATGAGAAAAATAATTATGAAAAGGAAGGTGTCACATATGTGATGTGATAACAAACAAGATATAATTCTTCAATTGGTGTGTGATTGATGTCTTTGAATATTTATAATGGAAACATGTGGATGAATTTTTTTTAATCAGAATACATGTTTATCGTCAATCTATTACTGACTTATGATTTTATGGAGTCATTTCTATGGCGGACAATATAATCACAACTTGCTTATTCTTGTTTGTACTGAGGTATTGTTCATGTTTCTGGCAAATTGTGCAAAATTAGAACACTAGACAGACCTATTTTGCCTCTTTAGAGTTCCGAATTTAGCCCAATAATTACTTCCTACCATTCACCAATTTTGCATTATTTGTATTTATTATATGTGAAAATTGACAGGAGGACTTGAAGAGATAATATGAATCTTATGTGCACCATGTTTTAGGTTATTTTTGCTTGTTTGATCTATATTTTGATCTCCTATTGTCTCATTTATTCTTTCGTTGGTTTTGTGAGGATGTCAGCTTAATTTCTGTACTTATTCTTCATATTTGCTCAAGAAAAGTGACGTGTTTGTACCAAGCTTTCGTTGAAATTTAGCGTTTAACACTAACTTCTGCCTTCTAATTACATTCTCCGACTGCTGATGTTGTCTAGCAACCAAAACAATAAATAACAGTACCCTCTTGTCTTGTCTTCTCCATTTCCAACACTTCTGAAGAATTACTCATGGCGCTGTTGTGTGATGTTGAAATTGAAAATCTTATAATCTGTTTTTTCTAATGCCAAATATCAAATCGCCTCATCATGTAACTTGTCCAATATTAATATTCTCCTTTTGTTTTGCGCCATATATACGCATTATGTTATTTTCATGTATATGGACGGAGATCGAAAAATGAAATAATGTTAAATTTTTTATACTTCTACAGAAATATTTTAGTAGTCAATATTATTATTAGTTTAAATTACAGTTGTGTTTTAGTTGCAATTAATAAAATTATAGATAAATATAGAGACATGTAATCATTCAGAACAAAATTCCAAACAATTGTGATGGTAGAACTTAGTGTAACAACAAAATTAGAAACAATGTTATAACTGCCAATCACAATCTAATTAAAATCATAGTCAAGATCAAACAAATAGCGTGTACTAGAAAAATTAATATCTATTGTATGCTCTTTATTCCCTGAGCTTGTGAATACATTTCGTTTTTACAAATAGAGTTTTTCAAGATCACTAGGGAAAAACCATAATACAAATTTAGGGCACCAACTTTGTTGGTCTGAGCAAGATAATTTAAAAGGAATACTTGAAATCCTCATGACAGCAATTAAGATGACTAAACTTCGAAAAACAGCCAATCTATCCTATTGGTGAATTAATGTAATTAAATAGTACATCACATAATTATTTCAAATCAATATATTAATGTGAAGCAACAATTTTCACTTCTAAAAGATAAAAAAGAGATGGTTAAGAAACAAACCGAGACAAAAAAAAAAAACGGATATAAAAGGGAATTGCAAAGAGCAAAGCACTCAACTTTAGTCTCGTCTAGAAGGTCAACGATTTGATTTCGTCCTAAAATACGTTAGAGACCAGAAAAAATTTATAAATTCTTCTCTAGTTGTTGGCAAAGAACAAAAATCATCGGAATTCATTAGGCTGCATTAACATGTTTGATTACATATCAATTTCCACAATTACTTCCACCAAAAAGTGGGGTTTTATTACGAAGAAGTTAACCCTAAATGTGCCCTAGTTGAGCATTGATATTGAAAAAAAAAACAAAATAAAAAAGAAGAAGACAGAACCCTAAACTCATGGCGATTGTACTCCTACTAAACGATAATTGATACAGAGAAATGTGAATTAAAGGTGAGGATATAAGCTCATGAACCTGGACATAATATTCAATAAATAAAACATAATTAATTATAGTAATTAGAGCTTCCACATTCATCCGACATACTGAGGAGTTGTTCCAGGTATTCAACTCCCAAATCCTCGAGAATCACCAGTTCGGATTCCTGCTTCCCTTTGCTTTTCTTATTAGCCTTCGCCATCATTTTCCGTTGGATATAATGCTTCTCCTTGACAGCCAACGCCGGCGAACCTCCATCCCGGTACTTGATCTCCTGCAAGGATTTCTTCACTTTCTCAACCGGAAAATTAAGAACAGCCATCGGACCTCTCATTGAAAGTGCAGCTTGGTCGTAAGCCAAAGCAGCATCCTCTGCCCTGTCAAATGTTCCGAGCCAAACTCGGACGCCATTTCTGGTCGTATCTCTGATCTCTGCTGCAAATTTTCCCCATGGCCTTTTCCTTACTCCTATATATGTTTTTTCCTTTTTGTTGACTTCACTGGACGCCAAGCCCGCCAGTCGCTTTGACTCTGTATTTTTGCTGCAAATTGGAGGGTGTGGATCTGTGGAACAGTAATCCACCATATCGAAAGAAAGAGAATCATGGATAAGGTCTTGAAAAGAATTTGTTGAAGGAGATTCAAAGAAAATATCGGAAGGCTCTGGCCAGATTTCATAATCTGCCTGCTGAAAGGAAGAGGAATTCATGTTAATTGAGAAGTTGGGATAGCTTAGCTTAGCTATTTGTTTCTCTAAATTTTATGGCACATGGCAATGTCTCTGATCTTAATTTATAGGCCTCGATCGGCAAATGCTTAGCGCAAGACTGACTTATAATTCAGCACTCCAATTTAGAAGTTGCAGTTATGATTTTAATTTATAATTGAAATTATTAACCAGTAAACCATATCAAAGTGGATACTAACAATTTATAGCGCAAAACATTATAATAACACAATCAACCTGTAGCAATGATATCTATTATGACAACACTTTCTCAATCATCGGTGTAGAGCAATAATTTTAAATATAAAAGAAAATTAATATTTTTTCAATGATACATATCATCAGTACATTGTGAGTAGATAATCATATAGAATTAAAATCTAAAATAATTAAAAACTGAACAATTATCAATGACATAATCATTAGTATCGGATGCTTGGAAAATTAGGGTCCAACAATTGACGCCAATTAAATGTGACTCTATTTGGATAACTTTTTCATCAATATAGGATTTTCTAAAAAAATTAGAAGTTCAATTTTTACACTATTTTGATGAAAAAGTCATCATTATAGGGTTCTAAAAAAATGAGTAAATAAACACAGGCTAACACCTAGTTTTTTGGACAACCTATTCTAACAATTGAAAAAAAAAAAGGTTATACACACAATCAAAAAAATGTTATTAGTATAGGCCTACAATTTAAAATTTGGCAAGTTGCCATTTCTCCTCATTTTGCATGACAAAGTTGAAGAAGAGAGGAAATTTCTTTGCATTCCAGGCATGAAATTTGATGTTTGTTCTATCATTTGATCCAATTTTTTTTCACTCTCTCTTATTTTCTTACATTGGTTTTACATATTGACCAAATTGTTCTACTCTTCTTTTGTGCATTCTTCTGTTATTCTATTGAGGTAGGCTAAAATTTTAAAGTATTCTTGTATTTGAAACTTGATTATGAAATGGGATATAGTGGTGGTGTAAATTTCTTTCACTTTTATGAAACTAGTTATCAAATGAGTATATTGTGCTTAATATATTTATTATGGTGTTTTGTTTGAGCATATTATATGACCTTGATATATTGATAGTTGTGTTATATTTGAACTTTGCATAGAATTTGTGTTATACCCTATTTAAAATGTAGTAATTTTAGAATTTATTTTATCAAGAAGAATAATTAAGATTATCAATCAATTTCATTAAACTAAAAATTTTGTGTATAAATTATAGGATAAATAAAGTTAATAATTTAATGAATTTGGGAATATGAATTTTATGGGAATTGAATAAAAAAATAAAATAGCAAGATTTAACATTCTAATTTATTATAAGTGAATATATGAGAATATAGGAGATTCAAAAAATATTTTCAATAGTGCCCTTGGGTACAATTCCTTTTTTTTACACTCTTCATCTTTTCCTCTAATTTCCCCAATTTCATTCAAAAACTCAACAACTCCACTTCCTTTCTTCTCCTTTCCTCATCCTTTGACTAAATTAAGCAAGAAAGTACAAAATTTTCCTTCAAATTATTCAACCAATCAAGGTAAAAATATCAACAATGTAAGAATTCCTATTCATCATTTTTTATTTGATGAGAAATGAAAGCATTTATGGTTTAAAAGGAGAAATGGAACCTTAATCAAGAATTTCTTGAATTTGGTATGATTAGGCTTAAAGAATATCAATTTAAATCTCCTAGTATCTTCATCAATACTAGATGAGTGAATATTCTAGTTAAATTCCATTGAATTTAATTGGAAATGTTTTAGTTCACATATACATATATATAGTTTTGTTTGAATTGTTGAAATATGACGATATATAAAGTTTGGATATAATTTAATGTTAAAGAAAGCTCGTATAGGATGTTGGTTATGTGTGTTTATGAATGGATGATATGTTGGTGGGCAATAAATGAGTTACATTACTATAGAATTACAATTATATATCAGTCAATTGATGTTAGTCATGGAATAAACCAATCTTTATATAAATGTAGTGACATTTTCGAAATTATTAGGATAAATAAGACAATAGTTGAAAACAAACTAACGTTTATAATTAATCAATATTTTTTCAAAATTTAAATGAAAATTTAAGATGAGGGTTAATTTAGAAAATTGTCATCCAAAAAGAACTTAAAAGATCACATGGAAAGAAGAAAATATTTCACATTGGTTTTGTTATAAGCCAACGTGTAAAGACATTGAAAAAGTTTCCTTAGGTAATGAAATGATATTTATTTATAATTAGAACAATTCTAAGATGTTGATTTTAATTTAATAACTGACATATATAATTTAGTTTATTGGCTTTATATTTCACATTCACTTTCCATTTAAAAATATTTTAATACTAACTTAACCTCCATTATCTAAATTTAACATATGTTTAAGTTAATAGAACATTACTCTCCTACCATTTCATTTAACACCTTTAAAGATATTATAGAATTTAGTCGATATCATCTAAATATATTAAATGAAATAGTAAGGGAGTTATGTTTCTCCTTTTGAAACATAAGTTAGGACAATTTTGGAGTCAAATGTATTATCTAAATTCATAATTTACTGATATCAAAATTTGATAAATGGTTATAAGAATTGGCACCAAGCTTGGTAATGATAGATGAAGATCAAAGTCCTATTATTTTCATTGTATAATATTATTTTAAATTTATATTTATTAATATAATAATATATATAATAAATAAAATTATAGAATAATTTTTTCTTATATCGATATCTTTTTTCTCATATTTTTATATATTCATATTCAATGTGTTGATGTTTGTATCATAGTAAGAAAAATATGAAAAAAAATAAATTATCTCAAATTTATAATACTTAACAAAATTGATTAAACATAATTTTAAAACTAACTTTCTTTTTTTTTCAAAATTATGAAAAATAATGTCTATTAAAACAAAGTAAACCTTTCATCTTGTTTATACAACTTTCAATCTTTCTTGCATTTGATCCATTTCCTGAATAGTTTGTATAATTGTTGCTTTATTTTCCAATAGTCAAAATAATGTTTTTAAAACTTGATGTGATATGTTTAGTTAATTTAAAATATATGGGAGAAAAAACATCAGTTATTTATTAAAACTAACGTTGTTTATGAAGATTAAATTCTTATACCATCGAATTTTTTTATCATAACCGACGTCTAAATTTAACTTAATAGCTTTTTAGCATATAATAAATATTTACTAATATAATAAATGATGCTTAAAATTCTCTAATTGAATGATACCACTTATTTATAATATTAGTGTTTTAATTAGCAAATGACATAAAATGTCCTATATTGTCTATAAATTACATCTAAATTTTATTTTTTCATCCACTCCTTTTTCATTTAGGGTTTCACCCATAATTTTTTTTCACTCCATTTTATATATATGGCATAAGAGAACAATACAAGATCAATTTTACTTGATCATTAATTGCTAAGATGTAAGTTACTGTTTTAAATATAATTATTTACAAATTTTGCACCATTCACATAAGGGTACTTATATCAAGAAAGAGTAGATATACATGTTTTTGCTAATAAAAAAATTATTTACAAGTTTTGTATGATTCATATAAAGGTATACTTTGTTAAAATTTGTCGTGAATATGAAAGTAAGGGAAAGGGATTGTTTCATGAATATTATACATATTCTCACTCTTATTTTTTTTCAAAGTTGTGAGATCAAATAATTAATTATAATGTTATTGTATGATATTTACTAGTTAATATTGATAATATTGTTAGAACAATGATTTGTTAATATATCTATTTTTAGACAAATGTAAATATGCAAAAGCTGTAAAAAAATAAAAAATAAACAAACCACGTCATTATTTAATCTACCACCAATGTCATTATAATTGAATGATACAACATTATTTGTTTAATTAAACCACATTAAGCAATAGTTCCTCCACCATTGTTAGCTAGATTCATTGCATGATTGTAGCAATTACAAGATGTGCAATAGCAATGTACCAACTATTAGGAATAGTCATTGTAGCACACTAAGCAATAGTTCATAACATTGTATAAGCATCTATAAACCGGACTTAGGATCACTTTGCTACAACTTACATCACTTCCTTCTCCACCTTAGTTGCCAAATGTCTATCCCCCACCATTGTTAGCTAGATTCATTGCATGACCACCTCCAGGTCAAGCCCAACCCTAGCAACAATGACAACATCAATGACTATTTGATTTAGAGGTTTTATAAACTATATGTTGATTTTTTTATTTGTTAGATTATATTTTTATGTACTAACATTACAGTGATTTATTATATATCATCTATGATTTTATATTATACATTTTACTTTTTTTTAATCTCATTTAGTATCATAATTAATATGATAATATTTTTAAATTTCTAATAATTATTGAAAGATGTTTGGAAATAATAATGCTTACTATTATTATTGCTAAAAAATATAATTAATATATTAAAAAATTTAAGCACTTTTTTAAATTGGCAATACCAACAACAACTATCATATATTGACAATATGTAGTCATTGGAATAAGGGTATTCCCACATTACTTGGATGCAACCCACAGACATTTACTTCAATGATATTTGTTGTCGGTATATTGTTCTCTATTAACAACAAATTAAATTGATAGTATAAAATCTTATAGATACACTCTAGTAGCGCGGAATTATTTTCAACAATATGTCATCTGTATAAAATAATATCAACAACTTTTGTATCTATGCGGACGGTATTTATCGTTGGTATAAATTCTCCTTCCGATAGTGCATATGGAGTATTCTTTTTCCCATGTTGAATTTTAGGAATCAGGTAGTGTTTTGAAGCAATCTGCTTGGAAGACGTTCCGTCTAGAAAAGATTAAGCATGAAATTTTTATTATCTTTTAAATTTTATAATTATCATTATTGCACCTTTAATTATTTTTTATTATAATTATTTGCATATTCTTTTACTCACAATATTAAAATAAATAAAAATATTGAAGTAAATTATTAAATGCCACTTTAATAATGTCAAATGTATACTTAATTTTTTGTTATATTCTTTCTCTTCATCATTTATTTTAGTTTTAGATGTAAATAAATAAACTAATAAATATAACAAATGTAAAAATAAGAAATTAATAATGTTAGTTATAAAATTTATGAGATATAATAATCACTACTTTTTTAAATAAAAAAATTAAATATTGTATTTACTCTTTTTTGGGAATGACAATTTTAAAATGTAAATTTCAAGAATATCATTTTATCATTTTTATCTAATTAATTTTTTAAAAATATTATAATATGATATTTCAAATAATTTATATAATTATAAAAATGTTATTAAATTATAAAAAGCATCCTTGTTGGTGGAGAGCATTTATCTCATATGGCATATGATATTATGTGAGGACTTTGCATTTCTTTGCATCTTGAGTTCAATCTCAATACTTTGCATGTATGCACATCTAATAATTTAATTATTTTGGTTATTACCAAACGAAAAAGTCCTTATTGGATTTAAATGATCAATACTAGAAAAATTAAACATCAAGTATGGGGGTAGTAATTGATGATGATTAATAATAATAAATAATGATGGACAGTGATCAATGGTGATGAATAGTGGTAAACTTTGTGTTATGATGATTAACAACGATTAATAATATTAGATAATGATGAATGGTAATTATTAGTAATAAGTGGTAGCTTGCATAATAAGAAATGAATAAATAATAGCTAATACTGGCATGGGATTGGGTGTAATCAATGATTGTAGATAACAGTGAATAATGATTAATAGTAATGGAAATTTAATAGAAAAGTAAATAAAATAGCTTTTTTATGTTGAAATTTTTTTTTCATATCACATAAATGTAAGATATTTATCTCTTTCATTAGAATATTTAAAAAATAAATTAATTTTTTTTAAAAAATATGAATATTTCTTTTTTTTAATTTTAAATCAAATATCAGAATTCAGCATTCCCTTACTATATTGTTAGCAATATGAAAAGAATCGGACAAATAACTAAACGCTACCCAGAAAGTATATTATTTATTTTTATAAAAATGATCTCTAAACTTTATGTCGTCGGATAGTGATTTAGTAGTATAAAATTTGATACTAAGCTATTTGAACCTTCCCACGAAAAATATACTTAAAAAGGTAATAGACTGATACAAGAAAACATTTCTGCAAGGAGCATTATTTAATGATTTTAGATTTAGTCCACCCATAATATAAAATATTTTATATTATCTAATAAATAAGAGAAAGATATATTATTAAAAAGTTGAAAATAACTAAAAATTTTAATTACTGTAAAAAATTTTAAGAATATTTTATTAATATAATAATATATAAATAAGTGATAATATAAAAATAATTTATATTGATAATTAATTAAATTTAAATTCATATTCAATTTTGTGATGATTCATATTACGTAAGATGAAAGATTGACAAGATTTTTCCTTTTAAAGAAGAAATTATATTAAACTAAACAGAAGCAATAAGTCTGGACATAGTTTTGCCGATCATAATAAAAGATTGTTAGGATTCGGAACACTTATCATCGGTCCAGTAAAATAGCCAAATAATGTAAGGTGAATGCTGGGCAATCGTGAGGAATTTGGGTAATATGTTATTAAATAAAATGGCACAGGTTTACGATTCAATTTTAATTGTATAAAATAAAATAGTCAAATTATGTCATATATAAGAGGCTTTGCCGTTTCTAACTAAAGCATATTTACAGACAAGAGAGAAGATAATGCTAATATTAATTGGTTATTTGACCATAACTGCATTACATTTTCGAACATTCATGAGTTCCATACTTTTCATTTTTAGATGTTTATTTTGTTTCTTACTTATATTTTCGATTATTCAGAATTCTTCATTTAATTATTTCTTAATTCTTTTTTCCTTTTCGGATTTTGAGCCTATTGTTTTATAAAAAAATGACTTATATACATGTTATACTATATTTTGGACAATATAATAATATAATATTTAAATTTATATTATCATTTTTATCATGATATTGATTAGTAATAATTTGCTCTAAAACAAATTTAAAATTGTTATGATTTTGCTAATAAATATAGCATTTAACTTTTAGAGACATATCATTTTGGGAAAATTACATATTACTTCCTAAATTTTGGCCAAGTGATATAAACAATACATAAATTATAAAATCCTACATTAAATCTCCTGAATTTTGGAGGAAAGTGAAAGCCAAAATATACAATTTCATCCATAAAATTACAAGACACTAGCAAAATTGTCTATGAATTATATAAAATTATAATTTTATCTCTAAATAATGATCCGTACAAACAATTTTATTCATTTATACAATAATTCAGGAGGACAAAATTGTTTGTATGGATCTACACAAAGGGACAAAATTATCCATATGAATTATTATTCAAGAATTAAATTGTAATTTTATATAATTTAACAATTATTTTTTTAACATCTTATAATCCTAGGGAAGAAATTGTTAATTTTGTTAAAGTGAAACTATTAAATTTATAGTAAAAACTAACAACAATAATCCCATCTTCTATCTATCTTCCTTTTCATTCCCTCTCCAAGAATAAGAAGGGTAATTTTGTTTGATTTATACAATTCTTGTACATGTACAAAAACATCTTACAAATATAAGTTAAACAACAAATTAGAAAAATGATAATTATATAAAAATAATCTAAATTTATAAGTTTATATTGCAATAACCTGAGTAGGGTAAGTGAGGACCTGTACTGTTATGATTTGAAGCAAAATGGAATGATGCCAACTATAAAAAATTATAAATATGTAAAACCAAGAAAAATCTTAACCATTTTGTAAATTATAAAATAATGTAAGAAAATCCAAATGTTTATTCAAAACTTAATAAAAGAAATTTGTATAGAGACACTTTGGAACAATTATTATGAAGCATTCTTTGGAGAAACTTTATAACTTAAGCGGTTAATGATTCAATTAATTTAATTTTTTATTTTTAGTTCTATAAATTAGTTAATTTTTAAATTTGTTTTTATTGGATACAAATTTAAAAACATAGTAGAGAGAAAAGAAAGATGGAAAAAGATAAAAAAAAAGATCTTTGCTGTTAATTTTAATTATAAAATTATTAATTTCATTTTTTAAAATTTCAAAAAATTTAATATAAAATTTTGAAATTTATATATAACTTTATCACTCAATTAAGTTTCATGGCTAATTTATATTTTCCCTTATAATTTTAAAGGAAAAAAGAAGTGCTGCTAACGGCCGACAGAACTGTAGTCATTAATTACCACCAAGATATTATATTCGGTTAGATATTATTTTATAAATTTATAGGCAATAATGCAAGTTACAACCACACCTCGGCCCTATGGCGTGTGTATACTCACAATTGCATCACAATTACGTCTTTAAAGTCTTAGGTTTTTGGTGCATGGACATATCAACTAAGGCATATCGAATATGAGAATTGTTTTTATTTTTACATAAAATAAATAAATTGCAATTATTAAATTTGATATTAAAAATTAAGGTTAAAATATAAAATTATATAGTTTTCTAAATAATAATCTATTTTTAAATTATACTTTAATTTTAATTATTAATATAAAATATAAAAATTATAATTTAATTTTTTCACGTAAAACTGTTATTCTCACTTAACATCTTTCTCTATACACTACCGCAAATCATAATTTAATTATAGATTTAAATTTAATTTTTTATTAATATAAAATATTTTATATTTATTAGTGAGTAAAAAGTATATTATTAAACAATTATAATTATTATAAATTTTAATAAAATTAAAAAATATTTTATTAATATGACAATGAATAATAATATAAAATTAATTTATTGTAACAATAGATTAAATACAAACCCTTTAATTATTTTCCTTCTATATTTTTTCTTTTATTGTATTTCCTTCTGACTATTAATACTTTTCTATTTCAATAAAAATGCATCAATTTGCGTATAAAAAATATCGATCGTCGATCTGTCTAGGTAGAGGGGCATATAAAATTGGGACAAGTTCTTGTAGGTACGTGTCTCTGTTGATCAAGCTGAAAAAGGGGTACAAGACTTTTACTCTTGAAATTTTAGAATTATGAATTAGTATTATTCAATTATAACAATTTTTATATAAATTATTTGATCTCTCAAAAATTTTAAATCTTTAGAATTTTAAATTGAAGTCTGCTGTTGTTTCATCTAATATATAAAGTCAAATGTTTATTTTTAAAATTTTTATTGTTTTAAAAATTTACAAATCATAATTTTTGATAAATAAATAATAAAATTAATAGCCATTTTTATTTATTAAATTAAAATAAAAATATGCATCATAATCAAAGTATTTATATTTAAGTACATTTAACTTCGATTTTCAATTTTTAGAATTCAAATCATTTTCAATTTTTTTACTAGATGCAAAATCAATTTGAGTGGAAGTTGAAAACCGACTTTCACGTTTCTTGCCCGGTAACAGAAGTGTTATTCTACCGTTTTTTTCGTGCAGCGAAATGAAAAGGACGAAAGTGTCATGTGTATTGGACGGGAGATTTCTATGAGAACATTGGTGCACGGGTCGGAATCTTGCTGCGAACCCTACTAATCTGCCATTTCGTATGGAAAAGACAGAGTTGGTACAACATAGGCCCGTAGGATTGTCAACCTCCACGGCAGATGAACAACGCCGTATTCACGTTTATATTTATTATTACTATAAATAAATGAAACATTTTATTTCATTTGGAAAGTAATTGGCACAAAAATAATTAAAAAATCGATATCTATGTTCTTCAAAAGTCTGGTCTTTCGTATATTTTGATAACAATATCTCGAACGAGCTTTCAATACCGGACCAAATATAATAGCTGTTCGGACACGATTCAATCTCATTAATTGTTTGGATAAAAGATACTTTATTTCTACAGACATTTAACTGTCATTTACATCTCTTACCATATTCATATTCTAATCATAACTTTAACTATTTAATATTCTCTTATTTTTACTTTTTAACTATTCATTATTAATTTAGTCATCAGAACATTTGACGGTGTTTCCACCATAATAAGTGACTAATGTTAAGAGGACGAGGAATATTTTAAGGGAAAATTCAAATTATTTTTTATTGAAAATGCTTAGAACCAGAGTTATATATAATTTTTTTGAGTGAATCCTTAACATCTATAATAATTTCAGTCAATGAACCTACCAATGATAATCACATATTTCTATATATATGTACTTTCACATACAAAATACATTTTCATATATAATGAACTTAATTAATAATTCAATAGATGAATGAACATAAATTCATAAATATTATAAAGTTATTATCTAATAGTTAAAATCCGTTTATTTTGCAAGTCTCTTGATTAGTACTCAAATTTTAAAAAGTTTATCACATTATTATAAAATAACTGATTGATATTGATGGATAAATATTGGTGATAATGATAACCGATATTTATATTGACATATTGATATTTTTATAACTAGATCAAAACTTACTATATCAATTTTAAATTTCATCGACATTTAAAGTTTAGCATGAAAATTTTTAACATCAATTACATTAAAATTATCATCCAAAAAGTTATTTATAAAATCTAGTTAAGAAATATTGAAAGTTCACATCGTGATTTTTTAAATAATTGATATTAAAAGGCATAAAAACTGTTTATACTTTAAAATTCTAATAACCAATGCACTTTGTTTATTATACTTTTTATAAATTTTATTCTCATTTTTTTTGTTTGTGTTCAGGTAATTTTAAGAAATACTTTGAACCTTCATGTAATTCTTGAAATTTTAAAATATTTATTCTACGTAATTTTTTTATTATAAAAAACCATATTTTACTTTCAAAAATTATAATATTTTTATATAAATTCTTAATAAATTCTATGTCAACTTCGTTAACATATTTATTCTAATTTTGCCCTGATCAAAACCAATGCAAATTCGATAACATGGATGAAGTGATGTATCCGATTTGTTGCTTTTTTTTTCAAAAAATATAAAAATGAAACTTTTAACATAAATTCCTGATTCTTGTTTGTATCAATTAAGCTTGTATATCTTTTTATATTATTTCTAATATGAATCATTGTTATATTACTTATGCTTTATTACATTTTTATTTATATCATGAATTTGGATTGTATTACTTTTCATTTTTATTAGGAGTGTGATTCTTAAATAATAATTTTTATATATAATTTTGTTATTTGTTTGTATTATTCAGTGATAGAATTGTTTGCATGAATGAACAAAATTATAAGTGTGAATTATTGTTTATAAATGAAAATTTAATTTTATGTAATTCAAGAATTATTTTATTATAATGTCTAACAATTTTACGAATAAAATTATTAATTTAACTTGTTTGTTGACTTTATGTATGATATGAAATGGGTTGTCAAGTTGATTCTGTCAACAGTGAATTAGGGACGAATTTGGTTTATATTATTTTTTCTGTATCTTAAAAAATTATGAAGAGTGTTGGTGCAAGCAACACTATTTCAATTTTGGGGGCATTAAAGATGAATTTTATGGTGTCTTTAGATTTTAAAATTTCGAACGAAATGGAAATTTTATTGTTATATTAAAGTTCTTTAATTATATATATTCAGAAATAAATAATTATAATTTAATTATCTTAATTTAGGAATTCAAAAATCTACTAAATAGTTCCGATTTTAAAAATTCTCCGACAACCATAGCAAGTACCCATGAACTTTTAGCAAGGCGAAGGAGTTATCCATTGCATATTGGCAGATTTTGGGTTGAAATTGAGGCCTAACTGCTCACACGTCCTTGAGGGTCATCAATGGGCTTCAATGGGAGGCTTGTGAGACACTTCACAATTAGAATGAGGAGTTTGGACTTCGTAGCCCAACTTGGATTTTCCATTTTATGGAGCCACGGCATGATGGAGAATTAAAAGTTAAAACTGGCAAATTGTACTTAATTTACATAAAAATTTAACTTAATAACATATATTTTATTTTTAAACATATACACTCAATTCCCTTCTTTTTTTAAGAAATAGGAATGTGATTGTATATCCAAAATAAATTGAAAGAAAGGTGAGTGTATATGAAAAAAAAATCGCATATATTTCTAAAAATAAAATGAATGAATGTAAATTACATCTAATCTCAAAGAAAGAATACGTGAGCATAATTTTTCCTTTAAACTATTACAAGGTCATGACAAATATTATGCATTGTGGAGTCTACCATGCTTGGGGTTGAAACCCATGCATTGGTGCAATGGCTGACATGGAGCATTAGGAGACATCGGATCCGTAGCTGCGCTATATGTACTGTTTTTTGGAGAATGCATTAGGGGAGAATGGCTAAATTCAAAAAGTGGCCCATATATTTAAAATTTTGCAGTGGGGCTTTATGGGAAGAACATCCACTTTGGCCTTGTTTGAAATTAAGAAAAGTAGTTTAATTTACTTATTTTTAGTAAACTTTACAAGATTACCCTTTATACACAAAATTTAAGATAATTAAAAATAAAGAGAGAAATATAAAAAATAAATGTAAGTTGGTTAATAAGATAGAATAAAAAAGCATTTATTAATAAAAAAGAATAGTATATTTGAAAAAAGAACATTTAATGCTTCATTAAAATTCTAAAGTAATAAATAAAAAGAAAAAAAAACTTCTTCAAAATGCAACTAATAAAAAGGAATGAAAGGAGCAACTAATAGCTGTAATAATTAGCTAATTTAATTAACTGTTAGTTAATAGTTAATTATATTAGTAACTTTGATTAATTAATTGCATTAGCTGTTTGTATATAAAATAATATATAAGGGTATGAGTATATTTTATAGATTATTTAAGCATTTTTTTATTTGAATATTTTAGATCCTATATATCATTTAGTAGATTAAATTTTCTTATAAATAATATATCATTATAATTTATTATATATTAAATATTTCTTTAAAATTAAATTAATATAATTTTTATAGTAAATAAATGTATTGATAAAAAATCAATAACTACAATTATTTAATTTTTTGCATAAGGGCAATCTCATATTTATGTATTACTAATTGAGTGTATTCTAGCTATGACTATACTAGAGTATGGAAAGGAATGAATATACAAAAAAAATCCATATTTTAAAAGTAAAGTAAATAATTATAATTTTTAATAAAAAATTGAAGATAAAAATTTTGTTAAATAATAAATTATAAAAAATAGTTTTTTAATTTATAATTATCTTTTTTAATTTTTTATTGATAATTATGATTACCCACGTCGTATTTTAAAACTAAGTTAATGTTCATTTTTCAAGTTTCATTGAGGGTTTGGATGGTATGTGTAATAACCTAAGGATTAATGTTTTTTTATAGATCTTGTCCTAATACTATTTTAATTTACGTCGAATCAATAGTTAAATGGATAAATAAAAAAAATTCAATTTTAAAAAGATGGTTGTTAGACTTGTTGTAGCCGGACAGGGTACGTCAAGTAAAAACAAGAATATTATTATCTCTTCCTATGAATCAACTCTCACAAAAATGCTTCCCTGGTAACATTTCTCAAACAGCTGTTTTGAAGATCATTCAGTTATTTGGAATAGCTGATTATCAAATATTGAAATGGTTAGTTCAATAAGTCAAGCAATAAAAAATGATCCAACTAGTTAAAAGTTGTCTAACCAGTCATTCACCAAATATCACCTTTGTCTTGTCAGCATAAATTGCCAGCTAGGAAGGGGATTGGGGTGACACGGATTGCGTAAGTGGCACATAACTCCTGAAGCTTTTGTTTGGGCAATTACACACGGCAAGGTTGGAAGTTGCCGGCGTGTAGATGAGACGGCGCCAAAGAGTGTGCCGGTAAAGAGGGAAGGGAGTAGCGACGTTGGGAGGAATTGCAGCGGTGGCGTTCGAAGCCCCTGGTGAGGTCAGCGGCGACGGCCGAACCTTTGACATTGTTGCCAAGACCATGTTTGGACGATGTGCAAGCAAGCTCATAGATTACGCTGCATGATCTTGGGGCAAGATGTCTCACTGGCACTCGCAATCCCAGCCTGTGGCTTGACAACAAGACTCCCCGGCACGCACAAGCTCTTTGCCTGCGTGGCTTCCAATGGCACAACTTATGTAACACCACCCAACGCTCAAACTTGACAACAGACGTGATGATGAGGTCACATGATCTCATGCCCGTGTGTAATAAAATAAATCATGATTCGGCATTTCTCATTTCTAGACTCCATTTTTGTTATTTTAAAATATTTTTATATAAAAATATTATTTATATATATTAATAATAAATAACATATTACTTATATTTATAATTAAAAAATAATATTTAAAATCATAATAATATGGGAAAGTGAAATTTTATTTTAAAAAAGAGAAAGTTGCTTCTTCTTAAATTTTTCATATTTAATAAATAAAATATTTTTTATTTTAATATTTTATAACTATATTTTATAAAATATATTTTCTATCATAACAAATGGAATCCTAATATGGCCGTGTAATATAAAGGTGACAAATAGATATATTAGGATGGACATGAATTGGGTAAAAAGTATATAGATAATTATTAATCCATTTATTTAGTTAAAACCTAGTGTAAAATTTTACGTGAGTCATGAATGACCCATAACCCTTAAATATAGAATTAACCTAACCCATTTATTTATTCATTAAATTATTATTATTTTATATTTTATCATTTATATTAATATTATTTATCACCACTATTTTATATTTATTGCTATTATTTCAAAACAAACTTATATTATCAAAATTTTTATTCTTTATTTTTATTTCCTTTTTAAAATAATAATTTTTATCTTATTTTCTTAACATTAATTTCTTAAAATTGTTTTAATATTAAATGTAGTTGATTAAATATTTTAATATTAATATACATTAAATAAAACTTATTTAATTCAAAGTATACATTACAATAATTTAAAATTTTAAAATTATAAATTATATGAATTCTTTTACAATGATATATTACACTTTTTAAATTGCATATATATCAACAATCAAATTTCAATTTGTAAAGTACACTTGAAAAATAAAAATTGATATTGTTGACATATTGATGTTTGTAAAGTATAGCCAAAGATCTAATGTATAGGTATATGGTACATTATATATGACACATAACATTGTAAGATTTTTTTATTTAAAAATTAAAAAAATAATTTAAAGATTATTTTTAAGTTTTAATAGTAAAAATAGTAAATTATATGAATTTTAGTATAGACAATTGGACTAGATTTTACTTTTCTATAAAAGAAATTAATATCTTTACGTGTATAAAAATATTATAATATTTTATTTAAATAATTAAATTTAAAAATATTTAAATTATATTAAATTTTTGAAGATATTTTATTATAATATTTTTTACAATATTAATTTATAAAATATATTTGTCTACTTTCTATAAATATAAATGAATAAATGATTATTCATAAATTGACTTAATATGGCTCTCACTTTAATGGATCAATAATAATTTAATTCATATTTATCCTAAAATTAAAATGGATAGATATGGATAGGTCAAAATAAGAATAGATATAGATGGATAAATGAATATGGGTCAGAATTGCTATGTTTAGTGCAGCATCACCCTTGAAGAAATTTTGTAATTTCACAAAAATTATAGAGTCAAATTGAATATTTGGTCAACCTCACTGATTTCACATATAAACCGATATTCTCTAGCTACGTGCCCATTGTTTTGGTACCCATGCATGCTTGTAGATGATGAAATGACTTTTTGGATCATATTAGCCTTCTTTTTCAAAACTTATTTGGTGAATGTTCACTTCATAAATTAGTTT
The DNA here is from genome assembly GCA_020226215.1 of Sindora glabra. Taxonomy (NCBI): domain Eukaryota; kingdom Viridiplantae; phylum Streptophyta; class Magnoliopsida; order Fabales; family Fabaceae; genus Sindora; species Sindora glabra. The sequence goes on along the minus strand of CM035228.1, from coordinate 11,094,772 downwards.
CCATAATACCTCATTTTATATTTTTACGTATATTTATTAAAAAAGAACATTTTTAAAAATTTCAAAATTTGAATATTTCAGCAGTAGAAAACTATGGGGGAGAAGTCAAAATTTCTGAAGCATAAGGTATAACACTTTCCTTGAAAAATTACTCACCCACACTTGAATTAAGTTTATTTTGAAAAATCATATGAAAATTAACTTCACATGATACAACAAAAATAAAAAAATTACAAGAAGCAAAATTGAAAAATTTTCTTATATTTAAGTTTGAAAATATTTATAAAAGTTGAAAGATTTCATTCAATAGACATAACTTTTGAATTTAAAAAGACACAATTTTTGATTAGGAGACATAACTATTGAATTCAAAAGGACATAAAATTTTATTCACAAAAATTACAATATTTGAGTTAAGAAGACATAATTTACATTTGCAAAAAACATACTTCTTCATTTTAAAAATCATAATTCTTTATTTTTAAAGACATAAACAAATCAACAATCACATCGGCAAATTTTCTACTTCAAATCAATATAATTTGTTGATTTAATATTTGAAATAATAATTTATTATTTTTCCAAACAAACACCAACTATTAATAAATTTTAAGGTAAAAATCAAATTCGATCTTTAAAGATGAAATTTAAATGAAGTTCTATATAAAAAGAGGATGGCATTTTCTGTTTTTGTTTTCCACGAAAAGAGGAAATTCACGAGCAGAGGAACAAAAGGACGTAGTTGTGAGTTTCACACATGGACAACTAAAACACCAATAGCCAAAGAGGTTGTAATTTGAAAACCCCTTGGACAAGTAAAATGCACACATGCTGAAATTGCGATGTCAGTTTCACAAGCCTTTTTAGTAGCAGCGGCCTCCAGATGTAGTGAGTTTTGTCATTTTCTCCTCATCAGTTGGCTATTTCCAAACCCAATAATTCTTCCCCATTGATGAATTTTGCCATTATAGTCTAAAGCTAGTGCACGCAGGAACTTTTGCCATCAACTTGTGCTTATAATATTACCCCACTTGATAACCCAACTTGTATATATTATATTCTGTCAAACGGGCGCTGCAGATGCATTAACTTATCATTCCTAATATGGGGCCAAATTGATTTGAACAAAGATTGATTAAATAAGCCTAGGGCCAGGATATGCCAAATAGCAAGTGCGTCCTTGAATAATGGAGGAATTGACCAACACAACCTTGACCGCAATTTCCCAAATTATGTAGGACAAGGGTAATGTCTCACTGCCTTAAAATAATTAATGTGTGCATCATTGTAAGTGCCTGCACGTGTTTTCAAATTAATTACTGCTAATATTTGGTGAAAAATTAATTAATTGGACTAAATCTATTGTAATATTGACCTCAGCTCATCACCCAATATACATAGGACATATCTAATGAGTGGAGTATTCATGAAGATAAGAGAAATGAACATTATAGTCAAATTTAGGGAGAATCTAAGATACCCCCAAGGTTTCTAAACCTTGGGTGGTATGGTAGAATCTCATCCATTGAATGAGATTACCAAAAACTTAAGTAATCTCATCTATTGGATGAGATTACGCTACACCACCCAAGATTTGAAACTCCTGAGGGTACCATAGTCTTCCCCTCAAATTTAGTATTAAAAGATTTAGGATTAAAATATAAAATAATTTAATTTTTTATAAGTAATCATGTGACATTTTTAATGATTATTTAACTTTTAATTATATTTTAATTCTATCTATTAATACAAGATACAAAATCAAATAATCATGATTCACTATTTTCATCTTTTATATAAAAATATTCATCTCAATTCATATATGGCATACACACACAATACAACATGTGAATCTTATATTCATGTGAAGATAAGAGAAATGAATCATTACAATTAGTATTAAAAGATTTAGAATTAAAATATAAAATAATATAATTTTTTTATAAGTAATTATGTGACATTTTTAATAATCATTTAACTTTTAATTATATTTTAATTTTATCTATTAATACAAGATACAAAATCAAATAATCATGATTCACTATTTTCATCTTTTACATAAAAATATTCATCTCATTTTATACATTGCGCGCGCGCGCAATACAGCATGCGAATCCTATATTAATATATAGTTAAACTAGCTAACCCAAAGTATGCATCTCTTGGATCTAGTCTTTTGCTTCCCAAAGCCAACCTCTGAAACCATCTTGAAACGAAAACAATTAATACAAAGAAAGATAGAATAAAATATATTTGGATCTACACTCCTCCATTCTTTTTTACTTATTCTTTTTCAAGTGTTAATTTGAAGAGAGTTTTTTTTATTTCTATTTATTTCTCGATTTAAAAAGATAAAATGTATTTATTATTTTTTAAAGTTTATTTCTCCCAATAAATATTCAGTAAACTTTATATATTAATTTATATTTAATAAAATATAAGTTAATAAATTAAAACCATGACTACCTCCTTCTCTCTAACTAAGGTCCACAAAGGATGTGACAACAGATTAATTAATTAGATTTTTGGGTTCAATGCATTTGAGCACTTTAAGTGCTATAAGCCCATAACCTGACCTTTGTTTCTATTTATGCTGTTTCAACGGGTAATTAACTTCGGACGATGTTAGTTGGTGTCTGTCACATTATAAATTTTGGAGGGTAATATGAAAACTTCAGACGATGTTGGTTGTCTCTATTTATTATTGATTCCACGTCATTTATATTAGCTGGATCCAATTACATCTCCATTTCCCAGCCAACCAAAATCTTTTAACATCAGACGCAATAAAATCTTTCGTAAAGTACACTCCATATGCCTTTTACTTTTATGATTTTTTTATTTACCTTTTTCTATAATAATGTTATTAGTAATTCTCCAATGACGGCACCCATTCCACTTTTATTTCATTCTTTTATTTTTTTGTTTGTTTCTTTTGTCTAAAAAATTAATTGATTAATATGCATGTGACATTAAAATATTTTTGGTACAATTCCTATGATGAAATAAAATAAAATAGTTTGAATGTATAAACTATTTAATATTCTTGAGGTAAGAGATACTTCTAAAAATCGAATAAACTGTTTAAATTAAAGAATCTCAATATTATTGCATATAAATATTATTTTATATTCATTATGTGTACTTATGATTTATATACATTTTATGATGATAGAATAATATTAAAATTAATTGCAGATATAATAAATATAATTTCAATTTTTTTGAATAATTCTTTATTTAGATTTGACCATGAAGTTAAAAAAATTTTATATTTTAAAAATTATAAAAATAATATTGAATTATAATTTTAATTTTTCTGAGCAGTTATATATTCAGATTTGATCATGAAGTTAACAAATTTGATATTTTAAAATTGTAGAATTATATTAGAATTATAATTTCAATTCTTCTTAATTTTTATTTCAAATTTGGCTATGAAAGTTGAACAAATTTGATAATCTTACATAAAAATATCAATATGATACTTTTAAATAAATGAATAAATAAAATTACTGAAAATATTTTTAAAAAAAACTATATTACAATTATTTTATTAAAAATATTCCAAAAATAATGAAATAAAAATCTTTATAAAAAGATAAAATAATAATTCATCAATAATAAAATAAAAATTCTTTAAAAATATTTTCAAATATAATAAATAAAAAATCATTCAAATAATAAAATTTATGTTTATGATGTATTAAAATTAAGTAATTTGATTGTAGATGTGATCATAATAATGCTTAATATTATTGAGGTACATTATTCTATTTAAATCCTATCATGAAGTTGAAAGGATTTAACAACCAAATAACAAACTATTTAAAATCTTTTAAAAATATAAAATATAAAAATCTTTCAAAAAATAATAAAATTTGTATCTATGATATATTGAAGTTAATTAATCCAATTGCAAGTGCCATCACAATGGTATTTAGCATTATTGAGACACTTTATTTTATCTGAATCCTAACATGAAGTTGGGTAGATTTGGATAATTAGATTAACAAATTAACCAAAATTAAAAATCACATTCTTAGGAAAATACTCATGTAATATAATAAGGATCATCATAATTTAATACATAAGATAAAATTAGAATCAATAGGCAACTGTTTTTTGAACAAATGTTGTAGGATGCTAATACTCTCCCTACAAGTAATCAACTCCTAAATCCAAATTCTGGGAATGTAGATCATTTTCGGAGTTCTAATCACACTATAAGAAATGATTGGTAGCAACTCTATTTTCTTTTTATTCACACTACGCACCATCATGTTTTTGAGGAGGTGCGAAAGCTTGCTTGTCTCCCTTGGATTTTGTTGCGGAGCACATCGCAATAATTACCTTTTATTATAATTATAATTTTAAATTGTGGTTGTAATTTTACAATGAGTAACAAAACTATAAATAAATTAAAAAATGCAACCGTTACATGTAATATTGCGGTTGTATACTATAATTTAAAATTTAAAATTTTGATTATAACATAATGACAACCGATTTAGGAGTCTGGTAACAAAAAGCATTTATACCCAACGATCCCCACCGAGGGAATTGTAAAATGAAATTGGCAAATCAGCAATTTGGCCTTGGGTTATGCAAAAGAAATGATTGAAATGTTCAAATTGGTCCATTCTTGCTCGAAATTAATTACGCCACAATTAGTTTTTCAAACCATTTAAACCAAATTGGAATTTGATACAAAGATAGGTCGAACTTGGACATGGGATTCTTAATTTAATTATTTTGTCATTTAGGGAAGCATTTGCAATGTGGCGAAATGTAGGCGGACACCCACAGCTATTGCAACTTGCAAGAGGATTCAGCAGCCTCTCTCTAATGTATGAACCTCTAATTAATCCACGTGCTTTTATTAATTCATACAACGTAACTTAGTTTCATGTTTCCATGCTCACACAACTCCTATAAAATGAGAACTGCATTCTGAAATTTGGCTCCTTCATTCATGAATCTTCATCTTCTCGTTTCCCTGGTTTCTTCATTGATGCAGGACGGACGGCAGGCGAGTTTTGAAGGCACAATTCAATCTCGCACACCATGAGTACCCTTGCCATCTTATTAGTTATTTTTCTTCCAACTATTTGTTTGCTGCTGCTATTCATGACAGGGATTCTGTCAATGTGGATTCATGAAGACCAGTTTCTTCTGGCACAGGAAGGGAGGCAATGGTATGTTAACAAACTGGAAATGACTTTTTCTTTTTTTAAATAGTAATTTTGTACATTACAAATTTATAAGATATGAAACTAATTAAGAATTAGTTTTGGCTTAATTTTAAGTACTAGTCTAGGTTGTTTCCCTTAGAGTAAGATTGTAGTACATCAGTTTTCCTCATTAAGATCGATAATGAGCCCCGGGGCAATGGTGAAGATACAATTAATAATCCCTAATTAATAACATGATTAATATTAAAATTATATTTAATTCTTTTTTTCGATTTTAATAATATATTATATTATTAAAATTAATATTTCTATTGATTATATTACTAAAAATGAAGTATTAGATGTGATTCTATTATTAGTAAGGGGTTACTAATTGCACCTTAATCATCATCCGGAGAGATGATTAACATTATCCCTTTCAAGAACTTATTATTTTATTATTTTTTAATAATAAAGTGGTAACTTTTTTTTAGTGGTAATGGATATGCAGGTTATATGCTTATAGGGTAAGGATGAATTTTTTTTACTAGAAAACTACTTAAGAGTCTTTAAAATATTGAAGACTGAATTATTACTTAAAAAAATGGAAGACTAAATTGAAACGAAATCGGAGGACTAAATTGATACGCCTTAAATCTTTTAAGGACCGAATTGTTAATTTACCCTATAATTAGATTACCGCATTAGCAATTTTTCTTTTAAGTTTTTTTAATTACATTTTTGGGTTTTTTAACCATTTCATCTCCCTAGAAAGAGAAATCTGGACTCTGGTTCTGTAAGATCGGCACAAGCCTTCTTTCTCCCTCTTCCCATCCGTAACCCTAACTATCACATCAGCCACAGCCACATGAAGCCCCTTCTCTTTGTATCTTCATTTCCCGCCTAAATGCTAACATAATTTCTGCTAATTTACATGTTTTGCAGAGAAAATTGTTTCAATCAAAGATGGTGGACCACGGACAGATGATAGATTGGATACACGAGGTATTTATGGTTTTTGTATTCCCGAAAATTTGTTTTGCTTAATTAATCATCTTTAAGTTTATGTTGTTGTTAATTGCTTGCAATGGGGAGTATTTACCTTAAATTTAGATTAATCGTCATCCATTTTAGCCGGGACTGTTTAAGTTTTGTACTTCGATGTTAATTTATTGCAACAAATTGAGTCTGCAATAAAATAAAACAATTATTATACAAGTATATAGATTTATATTTTATTTTATTTTCTTCATATTTAGTTTTCTTAATTTTATGTTACTATACCAACTATTTATCTTCTTTACATTCGCACGATTGATTTAAGAAATGTCGTTTTTAACTATAATCAGTCAGATATACCTTTTCCTATAATTTTCTTTGTTTTAATTTTTTTCTTTAGTTTCAAAATTGTACATATATTTCTTAACTACTGGATTCAAGTGAGATTTCTTTGTTTTTCTTTGATATAGTTTCTTCAGGTCTACCAATCTGAACTGCAATAAAGACAGTAATTAGTACATTAATACATGATTTCCCTTCAAATGGGATCGTAAGTATATGCACCAAAGAATTCTATCCATCGACATATTTACAGTTGATTTGAGAATATGGTTTTGAACTTTAATGTAGATGTATGATAATACAATTTTCTTCATGTATTTTGCAACTGAGTTTCAATTCTTTCTTTCTTGGGGGATTTCATGTGAAGAGTTACAATGTTATATATATATATATATATATATATATATATATATATATATATATATATATATATATATATATATATATATATATTTGCAGCTTCAGGTACTTTATTTATAAAAGAAAAATATCAATATTTGTATTTCGCCTTTATCTATCCTTATTGAGCGGTTCCGCAAATAAACACGATCTTCTTTGAACTAGCATAGGCGCAAAAGTTGCAACTAAGTAAAATTAAGCATCCATATGTTTGTTGATAGACATTTTCTGTAAAAAAAATCTCATTTATTTATATGAAAATTAAGGAATGATATGTTACTTCTATACTTTGTGATTTAAAAAAAATAATACTTAAAGTTATACTAGTGAAAGAAATAGCTTTCTCATTAAAAAAGAATTATCCTTTACTAAATCCCTTATATTTAACATTATATATATATATATATATATATATATATATATATATATATATATATATATATATATATATATATATATATATATATATATATATATATATATATATATATATATATATATATATATATATATATATATAACATTTTTTACTGTCTTGCTATTTTATAAGAAAAATCTATAGTACATCACTAACAAGTCTACTAAATTTAATTATTGATATGCTATTGTGGGGCATATGAGGTTTGATCCTATGAAAAAATTAAATTTGACATGTGGTTAGATTTGATAATATACTAGTATACTATTGTATTAATAGTGTACCAAAAATTTTTCCTATTCTATAATTATATTTCTACTAGCTGAGTGGTGATGAGAATAAAGTTTTTGTTTAACAGTTCACCTTTTCTTCCTGGAGAAATATAAAGCCAAATATGTTCTTCCAATTCGGGGAACATAGAGTTTCAGTTTAGTTTCCTCTGTGCTCTTTGTTTGATTTGAATGGATGCCCCTGAAACTGATGATATATTTATATTTTAAATGGGAAAGGTTAAACACACTGACAAATTATTGGGAAATAAATCTCAATGAAACATTTAATGCTCATTTGCCTTGCTTTTTCTTCTTTCTTTTTACGTTATTTCCCTTACTTCTGATTTTAGTGCACTATGCAGCCCTCACAAATTGTTTCGGCTTATATCAGGAATATTATTTTCTGTTGATATAGCACCACATATTTTAAATTGCAGTCACATTTGTAATTATGTCGCAGTTAGTAACATTGTAAATAACTATAAGAATACGCAATTTTTTTTGCAAAGCAAAATTGCAATTATGAGTTTAACATAATTAGTTGTGAACAAATTCAATTGCATGAAGTTAAATCAGAAGAGTAACGTAACCTTATTATTTCCATTATCTTCTGCCGTGTCTGATTAATTCATATGATACTATATGCAAACTACTATTAGCACTTGGGAACATTAGTTATGGCCTCAATTAGTGTCTCTTTGCCACATAGATCTATTTTTAACTTCAATTTTAAGTGCTAATGATGAATTTTACATTGTTCTTAGTTTAGCATGAGAGAATTAGGACTCACTTCAGTTCATGTTAAAATTCTGATTGATAATTTGATATGTGAGGAGAAATTTTTGAATTGTTCTACATTAAATTTGGAAGAACCTATGTGTTGATTTAAAAATATGAAATATCAACTCTTGAATTAGCATTTATAGTTGAGAAAGTCAAAAAGGCACCCAACAATTGCGAAGTGAATATAATCAACGGTACTAATCTCTTATTGCCAGCATTTTTCTTGGCCTTGTTTCTGCTGAGTTTGGGTGGCAATGATCGATTCAACAAGCATATTACAAATTGTTGGAAACACCTTCTTCAGGCGTATGAGGTACACAACAATAAGAATCTTGATTAATTCTCTCAAATCTCTATCTTTTGATTTTGATTTTACCTATATATCCGAATGATTTTTTTGAAATTAGATACTAAATTGAAAATTAAGTGCATAAAAAGCTAGAAGAGAAATATTTTTTATTATTATGTTATCTACCGCCCAGTTTTAGGGATATACTTAAAAATTATATCCTGCAATAAATAATTAATTAACATTGAGTGGTAAATGAAATGTTTTATATGACTGCTGTGAATCTTTGATATAACTTGAAATCTTGTATGAAAACCAACTTGTGAGTCTAACTTAACACTTCATTCACGAGTCGCACAATTTATAAGACTGAGTGCATGATAAGAATTTCTCATTTAAAAGGCACAATCAAGTTAATACACTGCAATGGAAAATTTATTACTCTAAAAGAATCATATATTCCTTCCGTTTCTTATTAATTGTCGCACATTTAAAAAAAATTGCTTCTTTATGTGTTATTTTAGAATTGTAATTAAGCATTAAATTTTTTTAATTTTATATTTCTTTTTAATTAATAAATACTTTACTATTTTATACTCTCAACTTTTTTGCATTTATTCCATTACATTTCTCTTTATTTTTAACCATATTAAACTTTGTGTAAAAAGAGTAGTCTTAAAAATTTTACTAAAAATAAATAAATTAAACTACTTTTTTAATATCTATATAATTTATTAACTATAATAGATAATAAGGAATAGATAAAGTATTATTTAAGTTTTCAGACTTCATTAATAACATGACATTTAATCTAAATAAATAAATATAATCAAACTAAAATATATACAAAATTAAGAGAGATACAATGGAATATAAAAAACATAGAAATTAATTGTGTAACTTTATGCATGAAAAATATTTTTAATCTTGTTCGTAATACTGAAAATTTTATATTTTGATAAATTAAATATTTTGATATTATAACTAAATAATTATTAAAATTTTAAAAATATTTTATTAAAAAATATAAAAAATAATAATATTAAAATTCTAAATATCACTATAAAATTAGTAATAAATCCAGTATTGTCGAGTAGGTAATGGTTGCCCAAATAAAATTGTCAGGCCTTGTTTGTGCAAATTACAGCGCGATTCCGAGACCAAGCGTACTGCACTTTATGGGGTTTAAGCCATTTTATATCCTTCAGACACAATTAATTTTATATTCCTAATTTCAAGGAGTCGGACTGTCGGACACAACATGCTTCGCCGGCTCTCTTTTCCTCCATAGCCCTATCTTCCACCCGGACGAAATCGATACTCCTCGCTTTGTTGCTAAGCCAATTTCTGCAGCTTTCTTCTTATTTCCAATTAATTGGGTTTTAGTTTTTAACTGTCCGTTTTCCCGATGAAATTTTTCTAAAGAATGATGGATGACAGCCAATAATTTGGAAATGAGCGGTAGATCTGAATTCTTTAACCAAATTTTAGAGTCTCATGCAGTCTGGAACGTAAATTACTTCATGATAAGAGCTTTCTGTTGGTTGTTTCTGGTTGCAAAGAATTGGAGGAAACTGCATTACAGATTCAGGTAGGTCTGCGTATCACCGGATTAGTCGTCATTTTAGTCAAGTTTGATTTCTTGTTATTTTGGGACATTCCTCGATTAGCGATTAAAAATGCAATGAAGACAGAATTAGCAAATATTAATGGGCTGAAGGTTTTCCTCAAGGCAATTTCAGTGCATAATGATTGGAGAAATATTATTTTTTGATGCCATGTTTTCTTCATCATGTATTTGTTCGAACAATTTCAGCTACGATGGGTTTTTTTGTCATACTCGCACAGATCTTACATCTGTCATAAAGCTGCATATGAAAGAAAAACCTCACTTATTTTTCTTGTGTCTTATTTGATTTTCATTTTTGTTGGGGGCCTTGGGGCTAAAGGTTTGAAGGTTTGAAGTCTTCCGTGCTGCATGCTGATAATGTTTAGAGGTTTTTGGCATATTCATTGTGAATTGTGTTGCTAGCAAATTTGTATATACTTAATTGTTTGATTTACACCTTCTAGTCTAAGTATGTTGATTGCCGAGTAGACTTCTCTCATGTTCACTTTGATGAAACAATTTCGTGGGTAAAAGTTCCTCGTTGCAGATGATAATTATGCCTTGCTATTCTCGTATCGTAGGGCACATACATGATCCTGTCATTTGAATGCCAACAAACCGATACTTAATATGCTTATGTTCACTTGTAGAACTAATATTTGCCACTTATTATCAATTATGTTTGATGGTATGGCATTATTACCACTTGTTATCAATTATATTTGATGGCATGGCATTATTCAGTTGTAGGAAATGTGGACTATGATAATCTTGTAGGTCCGTGCTGAGCAGCTCATCAATGTCAACAGTGAGGATAAAAATGTGTAAGTTTCAAGGAGGTCTTCGACATTTGGAAGACAATCTAGGGATATGGCATCATCAACATTCGACTTCTTATGGATTAGGTAATGCCCCTTACCTATGTTTGTCTTTGCCTTTGTTTTCTTACTTGATATGTTTGGCATTGACTATATGAATTTGTGTCCCTGTGTCTAAGCCTAACTCATAATTAGAATGCTAAGACTTGATTGTTACTGCCACGTTGTTCGATTAGAATAAAACTTAATTATTGTTCTTGTTATTGTCATTTTTCACCTTAAAGTTTAAAAAATACAAAGTAGCATTTTGTTGAAAATAGTAAATCATAGTCGATATAAGTATTATGACTATGATGAAAATGGTTTCTTGCGGTTGCAATTGGAGGTTGACAATGTCATATTTGATGAAAATTCATTATTCCCTTGTGCATGATTTTATTTAGATCTATCTTTGTGGTCTTGGAAGTAGCTTTTCTGGTGATTGTTGTTTCAAAATTGTTATGCTAATTGATTTTTACATCTAATTCTATATCTACATTTATAATTTATATTCATTATTTACATTTTTTTGCATTTGCAAATGGATTTCATTGTAAATTCCATTGCCCCAATTTTGGAAATTGTATGAAACTCATATCCCTTTCAAAATGGATATGTCTAGTTGTGTTTGTTTTCTATTGATGTAAACAAAAAAAATGGATATGAATTTATAATTTTTCAATGGTTACTTGAGAAAAATAATTAGGAAATGAAAGGTGCCACATATGAGATCAATGTGATAAGAAACAAGGTATCATATATATTAGGTAAATTGATATAATTTTATCAAGATATAATTCTTCAATAATTGAATATGTGATTAATGTCTTTAAACATTTATAATGGAAACATGAGGGTGAATTTTTTTATCCGAATGTGTCATCAATCTATTACTGTTTAAGAGTTCCATGGAGTCATATGGTGGACAATATAATCACAACTTGCTTGTTCTTATTTGTACTGAGATGTTGCTCGTGGTTCTAGCAAATACTGCAAAATTAGCATACTTGACATACCTATTTTACCTCTTGAGAGTTCCAAAAAGTTTTGAATTTAACCTGCTAATTACTTCCTACCATTCACGAATTTTGCATTGTTTGTATTTATTGTATGTGAAAATTTGCAGGAGGACTTGAAGAGATAATATGAATATTATGTGTACTAAGTTATTTTTGCTTGTTTAATCCATGTTTTGATCTCCTCCATTTCTATCTTTATGGTCCCATTTATTGCATGGTTGATTTTATGAGGATGTCAGCTCAATTTCTTTACTTATTATTCATGTTTGCTCAAGAAAAATGACATGTTTGCAACAAGTTTGTTGTGTACTGCTGATGTTGTCTAGCAACCAAAACAATTAATTGCAACACCCTTTTCCCTTGTCTTCTCCATTTCCTATACTTCAGAAGGATTACTCATGGCGCTGTTGTGTGATGTTGAAATTGAAAAATTTATAATATATTTTTTCTAATGAGACTTTTGCCAAATAATTTAAACCGCCTCATCATGTAACTTGTCCAATATTAAGGTTCTCTGTTGGTTCTGCGCCATATATACTGCGTTATGTATATATAATTATTATTTTCATGTGTATGTAAGGAAATGGAAAATGAAATAGTTAAATTATTTTATACTTCTGTAGAAATATTTTAGTTTCGTGATTATTATTAGTTTAAATTGTAATTATAATTTGTTGCAATTAATAAAATCATAACTAGTGACCATTGTAGCACAAAATTACAAACAACTACAATCGCAGAAGACTATAAAGATTTGGATGCAATCACTGTGACTCATCTTAGACACAAATTCGAATCTCCCTGAATCCTAGTCATCCCACTTGGTGGACAATCCTCTTCATAGAAATCCCCTAACAGTTAAAAGTTAGTTGAGTCATTAACTTTTGATCCAATCAAACTTAATAGTAATCTCTAAGTAGATCTCTATTGGCAACCCCAATATGTTATTAATACCCTATCTAATAAGAATGAGAAAACTTCTCAGTCCTACTATTTTTGTCAAAAAAAATGTGTATTGTTGCATACTTTTTATTCCCAGATCCTGTGAAATATTTCATTTTTGGCAGTAGAGTCTTTCACTCGGGGCAACTCATAATGAAAATTTAGGGCACCGGGTTTGTTGGACTGAACAGGATAACATAAAAGGCATATTTGAAACCCTAATGACAGTAATTAAAATGACTAAACTTCAAAAAAGACAGGCAATTTATCTTATTGCATGATTTAATGTAATTAAATAGTACATTACATAATTATTTCAAATCAATTCAGAATTAATAAGAAACAACACTTTTCACCAGAGATGAAAAGGAGATGGCTAAAAATGGAACCAAGAGAAGAAAGGGGATATAAAAAGGAATTGCAGACAGAAATGTACACAACTCAAGTCTCATCGGGAATGTCAACGATCTGATGTCGTCCTAAAATACGTTAGAGACCTGAAAAGATTTATAAATTATTCTCTAGTTATTGGCAAAGAGCAAAAACCACTTGAATTCATAGGCTACATTGACTTGGTTGATTACATATCAATTTCCACAGTTACTTCCAACAAAAGCGGGGTTTGATTACAGAGAATTCAATCCTAAATGTGTTGAGCCTTGATATTTAAGAAAGAAATCAGAAGGAAGAAGACAGAACCCCCGAAAATGAAAGAAAACTAATGACGATTGTAATCCTGCTTTTGTTTCACATTTTTTCTTGTACTAATTGATACAGAGAAATGTGAATTAAAAGTGAGGATATAAGCTCGTGAGACTGGACATAATATTCAGTAAATAAAACATAATTAATTGTAGAAAATAGAGTTTCCACATTGTTCCGACATACTGAGAAGTTGTTCTAGATATTCAACTCCCAAATCCCTCAGAACCACCAGTTCGGAATCCTGATTCCCTTTCCTTTTCTTATTAGCCTTCGCCGCCATTTTCCGTTGGATACAATGCGTCTCCTTGACTACCAACGCCGGGGAACACCCTTCCCGGACAACCGTACTTGATATCCTGCAACGATTTCTTCACTTTTTCCACCGGAAAATTACCATCAGACCTCTCATGGAAAGTGCAGCTTGGTCGTCAGCCAAAGCAGCATCCTCTGCGCTGTCAAATGTTCCGAGCCAAACTCGGACGCCATTTCTGGCCGTATCTCTGATCTCTGCTGCAAATTTCCCCCCCCCCCGGTCGCTTTGACTCTGTATTGTTGCTGTAAATTGGAAGCTGTGGATCTGTGGAACAGTAATCCACCATATCGAAAGAAAAAGAATGATGGATAAGGTCTTGAAAAGAATTTGTTGAAGATTCGAAGAAAATATCTGAGGGCTTTGGCCAGATTTCATAATCAGGGTGCTGAAAGGAAGACGAATTCATGTTAATTGAGAAGTTGGGATAGCTTGACTATTTGTTTCTCTAAATTCTGTGGCACATGGCTATATCTCAGATCTTCTCAGGGCCTTAATTTATAGGCCTCAATCGGCAAATGCTTAGCGCAAGGTTGTTTTATAATTCAGCACTTCAAATTGGAAGTTTCAATTATGATTTTAATTTGTAATTGAAATCATTAACCACTAAATTATATCAAAGTGGGTACCACCCAATATCTACCGCAAAACATATGAAGCATTCTTCCTCCCGAGTTGAAATTTAGGAATCAGATGGTGTTTTGAAACAATTTGCTTGGGAGACGTTTCCTTTAGAAGAGAGTACACACAACGTTTAATTTTTTATTATATTTTTAAAATTTTATAATTATCATTATTACACTTTTAATTATTTTTACTTTTATTATAATTATTCTTTTATCTTTTATTTATAATATTAAAATAAATTGTTAAATTTCAAATTAATAATGTCAAATACATGCTTTTTATTATACTCTTTCTTTTTATTATTTATTTTAGTATTGCAAGTAAATAGATAAACAAATAAGTATAACAAATACAAAAATAAAGAAATAAAATTTTAGTTATAAAATTTGAGAAACATAGTAGCTACCTCCTTTATAAAAAAAGAATTAAATAGTATATTTACTCATAAAAAAATCTTACATTTTTATGAATTTTAGTATTTTTGGAATGAAATTTTTAAAATGCAAATTTCAAGGATGTTATATTATCATTTTTATTTAATTAAAACTTTTAAAAATGTTATAATATTATGTTATAATTAATTTATATATATATAAAAAGTGTACTTAATTGTTGGAATTAAAAGGTCAATACCAAAAAAATACAACATCAACTATGGTATTGGTAGTAATTAATGATAGTAGGTTGTGATCGATGTTGATTAGCAATAGTAAATGATAATAAATGATAATTGATAGTAATAGATAGTGATATGTGGTGAGTAATTATAATTAACAATAGTTAACAATATCAAATAATAATGAATAGTAATCAATAGCAATTGGTGGCAACCTTCATCAATGGGTAGAGCAAATATAATGGTTAATATTAATGGATGGTGTGGGAGTGGGCATATTCAATAGTGATAAGTAGTGGTGGATAATGATTAATAATAATAGTAATTTAATAAAATAGTCAATAAAATAATCTTTTATATCATAAAAAATATTTTCATATCACAAGAATGTAAGATATTCACTTTTTTATTAGAATATTTTGAACACAAAAACATATTAAGTTAAAGATATTTCAAAAAATATGAATATTTCTAAATAATTTTTTTAAAATTTTAAATCAAATATAAAAATTTAACATTCCATTACACTGTTGTTAGAAATGTGAAAAAGATTGGGCGAATAACTAAACGCTACCTAGAAAGTATCTTATGTATTCAATTTTTTATATAAAAATGATCTAATAAACCTTTTGTCGTCGGATAGTGATTTAGTAGTATAAAATTTGAGTATTAAGCTATTTGAACTTTCTTACGATAAATATACTTTAAAAAGTAATGGTATGATACAAGAAAACATTTGCACGAGGAGCCTATATTCAATTAGTTTAAATTTGATCCATTCACAATATAAAATATTTTAAATTGTATAGTAAATGAGAAGAAAATATATTATTAAAAAATTAAAATTAATTAAAAATTTTCATTATAATAAAAAAATTTTAATAATTTTTTATTAATATAATAATTTATGAATGAGTAATGGTATAAAGATAACTTACACTAACAATAAATTAAATATAAATCCATATACAATTTTATGAACATTCATATTATGTAAAATAGGTGTATTTTAAAGAATAAAATGTAGCATAAAAACTACTTACGTGAAAAGTCAAGAGAATGACTAGTTATTGATAAGTCATTTTCTAACACTAACTAATATTTTACTCTTTGGTAGTCTAATCCATCATAAGATTCGAACACTTACCATCTGTCCAATAATGCCATGGCAATAATGTAATGTGTAAGTGCTGGGCAATAATAAGAAATTAGGGTAATATGTTATTAAATAATATGACACAGATTTTAAATTCAATTTTTGCTGTATAAAATAAAATAGTCAAATAACGTCATAGCATTCGAATGAGTATAGAAAAGGCTTCGCTGTTCCTAAGGCATACTTACGGAGAAAATAATGCTAATATTAACTGAAATTCGACCATAATTGTATTATTTTTTTAGGCATTCATGAGTTCCATACTTTCTTCTTCTAGATGTTTAGTTTGTTTTTTATTGATATTTTCGAGTATTCAGAATTCTCTATTTAATTATTTCTCAATTCATTTTGTTCTTTTTGAGCTTTGACCCTATTATTTTATCAAAAAAAAAATGACAGATACATTTTACACTGTAGTTTGGACAATATATTAAAATATTATTTTTTATTTTTTATTATATATCATGATAATTTGCATTAAAAAATTTTAAAACTATTATGATTTTATTAACTATTAAATACTCCCTTTGTTTTTTTATTATTTATCATATTTCAAAATTTTTTAATTTTTTTATATCACTTTAGAATTCCAAAAAAGTATTAAATATATTTTTCTTAATTTTATCTTTCTATTTTGCTAATAAATGTCTCATTATCCTTTTTAGAATATCTTAACATATTTATTCTATTATTTTTTCTCCATTTTCAGCTATTTTGAGCTTTGTGTATAATAAAGGACTAAAAGGTAGTTTTGAAAATTTTATTAAAAATAAATAAATTAAACTATTTTTTAATATCTATGAAATCAATTAATTATGACAAATAATAAAGAATAAAAGAAGCATAACTTTTAGATATATATATGTATATATATATAATTTAAAATAATGTTATGAGAAGCTCCACCTTCTATGAAATTAAATATTTTCATCATTAGATTATATTTAATGTATAGAAATTTGTGTCTTAAATTTTAATTTACTTGTTGGAGATTCAAAAAAAGGTAATTCAATAGTGAAATACTTAACCTCTTAAGAAATGAAACTTTCTATAACATTACCTTATAATTATCCTATAATTTAAAAGAAAAATAGGTGTTGTTAATGGCCAAAACAACCTCGCTGTTGATTACCAAGAAAACATTAGCAGTTCACACTAAAAAGTAACTTTTTATTAAAAATTGAACTTCTTAAAAAATAACTTTTTATGTAAACTTCCTAGAAAATACTCAAAATTATTTGATAAATACTTAAAAAGTGATACTTCTTAGAAAGAAACTTTCCATGTCTTCTTTAGTTCAACTTTAAATTTTCTAAGAAATATTAATAAAATAACTTTATATTCTTAATATTATTATAATATAAATTAATAAATTTTAATTATTATTAATTAAATTTAATGAGAATAATTTTTTTATTGTATTTATAAATAGCATAAGAAGTAAAATTTACTTAAATGGAGATAAGTAACCTTTTATATTTTGTAAAAAAAATAGGGCTTCCTAGGAAGTTCTATTTCTCTTAATTTATTAAGTAATGGTCAATTAAATAACTCATTCCTTTTTTATTTTTAAAAAATAAAACTTTCTATATTATTCAAATGACCTCTTATATGTGGTTGGATATATAATTTTTAGGCAATAATTCATCCACAAATCAGCACTACGACATGTGTATATGCTCATATTTGCTCCACAATTATGTTTTTTAAAATTCTCAGTTTTGGAGGCGTAGAAATATCAGGTGAGACCTTCGCTCTCTATCTCTTATTATCTATTGCAATTTTTTAAAAATTTTATATTATTTTTATCTATCATTTTAAAAATGCATCATTATTCTACACTTTCATCTTAGAATATTTTAATAAATTTATTTCATATTTCTCTTTACATTTTCAATCATATCAAAATTTGTGCAAAAAATAAGAGAGAGAAATTTATGTATTTAAGACTAATGACAAATCTTAAATAAAAAATAAAAATAGAGTACATTTTAATTTTGAATTAAAAGGTAATTTTGAAAAATCCATTAAAAATAAACAAACAAAACTACTGTCATAATTTTGATGAAATCAATAAAGTGCAGTAGATAATAAAAGATAAAGGGAATATTAAGTATGAAAACCTTTTACATTTTTAAAGGAAATAAATGAATCATAATTATCATCATTAGATCTAATATCCAAGAATTTAGATTAAAATATAAAATTATATAAGTTTTTCAAATAATCATATAACCTTTTCAAATAATCATAAATCAATTATATTTTAATCCTCACCATCAATATAAAATTTAATAATTATAATTCATTCCTTTTTGCGTAAAACTATTCCTCCTATTTAATATCTTCCTCGATGCACTACGGCAAACCATAATTTAATTATTTGCCTTCTATGCTTTTCTTTTACCATATTTCCTTCCGACTATTAATGCTTTTCTATTTCAATAAAACTGTATCAATTTGCTTATAGAAATATCAATCGTCGATCTGTAGGTAGAGGGGCATATAAAATTGAGACAAGTTCTTGTAGGTACGTGCTGTATTGATCCACCTGAAAAAGTGTGCAAAGACTTTTACTCTTGAAATTTTCAGGATTATGAATTAGTAATATTTATTTATAAAATATTTATATAAATTATTTGATCTTCCAAAATTTTTATCCTTTCAAAATTTTAAATTAAAACCTGCTGTTGTCCCATCAAAAATATAAAGTCAGATGTACATGTTTGAAAATTTTATTGTTTTAAGAATTAAAAAATAAACTTTTCAATAAATATATTGACACAAAAATAATAAAATTGTTAACTATTTTTAATTATTAAATTAAAATAAAAATATACTGTATAATCAAAGTATTTATATCTAAGTACTTTAGCTCCAATTTTTAATTTTTTAATTCAAAATATTCTCATTTTTTATTAAATATAAAATCAATCTTTACTTGAGAGGGAAGCTGAAAACCGAGTTTTACTTTCTTGCCTGGCAAAAAAAGTGTCATTCTACTGTATTTTGGTGCAGCGAAATGAAAAAGACGAAAGTCATGTGTATTAGAGGAAAGGTTTCAATAAAAACATTGGTATATAGATCGGAATCTTGATGTCGCAGAACGCAACCACTATGCTCTTTATGGAAAAGACAAAATTGGGACAACGGAGGCCTGTAGGATTGTCGACCTCCTCGGCAGATAAACACCGCTGTGTTCACTATTATTATTATTATTATTATTATTATTATTATTATTATTATTATTATTATTATTATTATTATTATTATTATTATGTTAAACAAATGAAACATTTTGTTTAATTTAGAAAGAAATAGACTAAAAAATAATTAAGAAAAACAACACTCATATATTTCAAAGGTCTGATCTTTAATAAGTAAATAGGTATTTTGACTATGATATTTCTAATGGGCTTTCACTATCCAATCACTGCTCGTACATGACCCAAATTCATTAGCTATTCCGTCATAAGATCCTCCATCTACATGGGTATTTAACTTTTATTTACATCCCTTAACATACTCGCACTTTATAAATAAGTATATTTTATAATTCTAACTATTTAATACTCTTTTAATCTTACTTTTTCTACCCATTATCAAATTAGGCATTGGAACATAATTGGTGGTATTTTTACCATTTTGTGTGTGTGTGTGTGTGTGTATTGTGATAAAAAATAATGCAAAATATTATGATAGTGAAAAAAATTTTAAATAAAAATGTTATTTTTTACCATAATCTATGCATTTATATTAAATAATTGAAATATTTTTTATTATTTGAATATTTTATAACTATAAATATAAATAAATAAAATTATTTTAAAGTATATTTCTACCAAAACTAAAAAAGTTTAAATCTTTCCATTGAATTTTTTTTAGATAAAGTAGGCATTTTTATATATTTATTGTTTGTGGTTAGAAATTGCAATGGACAATTTAACTCTTTTCTCAAAGATGGGATGCAAATGATTTACTAGTGATGTTCCAAATCTTTATGCTAGGCAAATGTAGAAGTAATATAGCTAAGTAAATAAGAGCATTAATATGCAAAAAAAGCTTGCATAAAAGGCTATTATAAAAAGGCAACTAAATGTAGTTGATATAATTACATACAGAGATCTTGATAAAAAAGTGCATCAACATCAAATGGCATAAGATGGCATTGTTAGAAGCCTAAATATCTCAATTACACTCAAGAATAATGCTTGAAATTACAAAAAGTTGCAATGCAAAAGTTTACGGCAGTAGTGTTGTAAATAGTTCCTAACAAAGTGCTAAAGGTTTGATGCAAAGTGTATATAATTTGCTTGGGTAGTAGTTTTGGCAAAATGAGCCTCTTGTGGTATTGAAAGTATTTATAGAACAATATGGGGTAGTTATCACTTTGCCATATTCATAGGTAGTTGTCCCCACTCTATCCAATCAAGTACACAGCTAACAATTTAGGCATGAGTTAGTAACTTCTTGTAGCATGACCCTACTCTTTCATATTTTATGTTGCACAACAAATTAGATAACTACTCTTTGAGTCGTTTGTGTGAATTTTTTGAGAAATCCACTAATAGTGTTCTTTTTGGATGATATTTTTTTATTATTAGTGAAAAGTTGATATTCTAAGTAAGGATGATATTTTTTTGGCAAACTTTTGACTTCCTTACTTCACTTCCAACCAAGTTAAGAAATCATTCCAATTGAAATAGCATTATCCAAAACTTCACAAAATAGGGTAATATAGGCTCTTTGACTCCAATTCTTTATAATGTAAGCTGAAAGAAAGACGAACTAGCTCTTTTCAAATCTCTTGACTTAGAGATGTACTAAAGAAGTCAATCTTTTAACTTTGGGGTATGTGAAAGGATTTGAAATAGAATGGCTTTTCTGCTAATTTCATGTTATATTCAACTTGTTAATTATGACCATTTGTTTGAAATGACTTATGAATTTTTTGGAGTATTATTTTTGTCTAAACAACATCATTTTTTTAATAAGGGACTCTTCACATATTTCCAACAAACATATCTTTTAGGATCTATTTAAGGACATGTGGCATGTTGGGGAATGCATAATAGCAGGCAATCCATCACATTACTCTAGGTTCCTCACTGTGATTGCTATACCTAATTTGCACCTTTTCAATGCAATATAAGGCATGAGTTGTCATCCGTCATAACTATCCAGAAATACCTTTTAACACTTAGTTACTTTAAATAGTTCCTTTTGTCTTATTCTTTCTTCTCTACTTGCACTCAATCTCTACTATTGTTGTATTTTTTATGCTCTACATTCTTGCAAACTTGTGCTCTTACTACCTCTAAATTTTTATCTTCTTTCTTTACAAAAGTTTTAATGGCATTTGAATCTTTTACACTTACTTCTTCCTCCTAGTTCTCTAATTTAATTAGGGTTACAAAACCTATCTTGGCTAACTCTTTAATTCTGAAACTTTAAGCATTATCTCCCTTTTTTATTTTTTATGTTCCAGATGATCAACTCCTAGCTTTTATCTTAGTTCGTAATCTTTGAGTGTCATTAAAAAGGATGATGATGCTCCTTTCTTCACTCGTAAGTTTGATTTTACTTCATTGCACTTCCATGGGTTTCAAAAAATAATAAGGTTTTTAGGAACTCCCACACCCCACCAAAGTGTTTTTGGCCTAGCTCACTAGAGTCCAAAACTCTAAAGAACAAGTCAAGAAAATTTTAAGTATTTTTTATTTTATTTAACTTTCTAAGTTTTTGTTAAAGAAAATTTTGTTGCTTCTAGGTGCAGCCACTTCTTTTTGGTCACCTTCAATCAACAACCTTTATTTATCTTGCAGGATGATATGTCTAACTCATTTTAACCTTTTAGCTTTAATTGACTTCTCTAATACTAGTCTTATTTCCCCACTTCTATTTTTCCACACTACAAATCACAAAAATTTAGTTTCAATAGACTCCAAGTCCTCTACTTACTAGGCTTTTTTGAAAAATACATGAGTTTGGTAAGCACCTAAAAGTCTAATGTCAAGCATATTGTTTTTATTTTATACTAGTTATGCAAACATCATTTTTGAGTTACATCCTTAAAATTTTATTTTTTTCTCACTCTATTAGAAATATACCATGGATAAAATAGATCCCAAAATATAGTTTATGATGGATGAAATATACGATGGGTAAAATAAATCATAAATTAGATCTTTATGATGATTGAGAAGAGATGAAGGATTGTGACATTTAAGCATTACAATTTATTTTCAAGTCCAAATAATTTATCCATAACATGCTTGCAAAACCATTGGATTTCTACCATTTGGACCCAAAACTGATCTACTACAAGTTGAGTCATCTTCTAGATCAGATTAAGTAAAAATCTAATGGATTGAGTCCAAACCATCATCTTTTACTACATTGATCCTCTCCTAAATCATACACAAATCCATACATGACTCTTGTATTTCAAAATACATCCTTCTTATCCTTTTCAATGTTAAACATATGCATTGAAATATCATACAAAGGCCGCGTAACATAGGATGCACCTATTTCCTACCTAAATAGTTAGCATAGTACCTAAAGGGTTTAAACATTGGCACAATTTAATTGTACGTATCATATTCTTACTTATTCAACATGATAAAATAGTTAAATACAAATGAAACAAACTAAAATAATAAGTAAGGAAAAATTTAGTGAGATTGTATACCCTACAAGACATGTCATACATAATGTTGTATGTCAAACTTAAATTGAGAAATTTGATTCAAATTGAATTTGAATAGAATCATAAGTTGAATAAAATTAAATTAAATCAAGCTTAAATTAAGTTCAGCTCAATTTAAGTAGGTTTGTTATTAGCCCTAATTCTTAATAAATCCTAATTTTGAAATTGGACTAATCAGGATATGGAACTGATAGATTGATTTAATTAAACATTTTAAATTAAAAAATATGTGTGAGTTAGCGGAAGCGATCAAAATTAGGGGTTAAAATACATTAGTTTTTGGATAGTTTTATCAAAATCTTAAAAATTTAAAATATTTACTCTAAACAATTTTTTACAAAAAAACATTTTTAACTTCTAGAAATTATAATATTTTTATATAAATTTTTAATAAATTCTATTCTAACCTCATTTATATATTTATTCTAATTTTACCTTGGTCAAAATCAATGTAAATTGGATAAAATGGATGAACTGATGAATTCGATTTGTTGCAATTTTTTTCAAAAATAATAAAAATAAAGCTTTTATCTTTATAATTTCTAATTGTGTCAATTAAACTTGTATATCTTTTCATATTATGTCTAATATGAATCATTGTTATATTACTTATGCTTTATTACATCTTTATTTACTCCATTAATTTGGATTGTATTTGTTCTCATTTTTATGATGAGTGTGATTATAAATATATAATATAATTAATGTGTATATATAAGTTGAGTTACCCTGCAAATAGTTATTGAATCAGTGAGCCAACAAATTAAATCTCACCCCTTTCAACGACACTCCAATTTTATAAATTATAATTTTAATGATAGAATCATTGCACATTTGTGAGATGAAGCAATAATCGCCTGAAGATTAGTTTTAAGTTTTATCGTGAATTTTGAGGGAGTAGTAGTTAATCATGGGCCATGGAATCATAGAACTATATTTTATAACATCACTTGAATAATATATTTTTAAAAAAATTGTGCTAAAATATTTTTATAGACAAAATTAACAATTTTATCATTGAAATTAATAATTAGTACATACGATTTTATCTATCAATACAGATAATCTCATCTCTAAATAATATAATTGAAGTACCAAATTATATATATGAATTATTGTTTATGCATGAGGTTGTTACTTTATATAATGTATGAATTATTTTGATAATTATTAATTTTAAGGCTAAAATTATTAATTTTATTTTTTCTTTGTGTGATATAAATTGGGTTAAATTGATTCTGTCAATATTAAACTAGGGACGAATTTGGTTTAGATTATTTCTTGTGTAACTTAAAAAATTATGAATGGTGTTGGTGCAAGTAACACTATTTCAAATTTTAATTTCGGCCTTGACGTCATGAATGAACTTTTTGCAAGGCAAAGGGGTTATCCATAGCAAATATTAAGTTTTTGGGTTGAAATTGAGGCTTAACTGCTCAAAACTCCTGTAGGGTCATCAATGGGCTTCAACTCACAATACGTTTGACCTCAACTCGGAGGTTTGTGAGACACTTCACAGTTGGAATAAAGAGTTTGGACCTCCTAGCCCAAATTGGGTTTTTCATTTTATACTAATATATCTTTTATTTTTTAAAAAATATACTCAACACCTTTATTTTTTTTTAGAGGTAGGAATGCAACTGTATATTTAAAATAAATTGAAAGAGACGTGTGTGCATGCATATGATGAAAGAAGTCAGTATATATTTTTAAAAATAAAAGTGAGTAAAAAATGTGACCATAATTTTTTCATAAAACTACTACGAGGTCATGACAAATATTATGCATACTTGAAGGTGATGAGATGACTTTGTGATCATATTATCCTTCATAACTTAATTTCCACAATACCTCGTTTTATATCTTTTTATCATATTATATACATATATTTATTAAAAATGAAATTTTTTGGAAATTTGGATAGTTGAATTTTTAGGAAATTAATAAATTTTAAGGTCAGGAATCATTTCATTGCGCAAAGATGATAGTTAATGAAGTTTTATATAAAAAGAGGATGATATTTTCTCTTTTTATTTTTGTACTCCAGGAAATTAAGGGTAAATTCACAAGCTCAGGAACAAAAGGACGTAGTTGTTAGTTTCTCAAGGGGATAACTAGAACACCACTAGCCAAAGACAGTTGTTATTTGAAAACCTCTCGGACAAGTACAATGCACACACGCTGAAATTGTAATGTCAGTTTCCCAAGCTTTTTTAGTGGCAGCAGGCTCCAGATGTAGTGAATTTGGTCATTTTCTCCTCAACGGTTGGCTATTTCCGAACCCTATAATCCTTCCCCATTGATGAATTTTGCCATTATAGGCTAAAGGGAGTGCACACAGGAACTTTTGCCATCAACTTGTGCTTATAATATTAGCCCACTTGATAACCCAACTTGTATATATTATATTCTGGCAAAGGGGCGCTGCAGATGCATGAATTTGTCCTTCCTAATGTGGGGCCAAATTGATTTAAACAAACATTAAGTAAATTTAGGATATGCCAAATGCAAGTGTGAGCTTGAATAATGAAGGAATTGACCAACACAACCTTGACCCCAATTTCCCAAGGACAGAGGAAATGTCTTCCATATCTAACTGCCTTCTTAAGAATAATTACTGTGGGCATCATCGTGAATACCCACACGTGTTGTTTTGTGTCTTTCTAAATTCATGACTGCTAATATTTTTGACAAATTAATTAATTGGATGAAATCTAGTGTGATATCGACATCAACATATCACCCAAAAAATACTACATGCGAATCTTATATTAATTAATAGTTAAATTAGCCAACGATTCACCTTTTTTTTAAATGCACGATGCATTTTAAAAGATAAAATGAAACATTACAATTTTCGATGAAAAAATCAATAGTTTAAAATTAAATAAATAATAAATAATTATAGAATAATTTTTAAATTTATAATTATCTGCTCCTTTAATTTTTTATAAAAAATTATGATATGTTATTTTACTCTTTAAAATGTAATTATATTTCTGAAAATCCCAATTCCAAAATATGGACCTCCTGTATACGATCCAGTCTTTTTGGTTCCCAAAGCCAACGTTGAGACCATCTTAAAGCGAAAACAATTAATAAAAGAAAAAGCGAAAATCAAATATTCGTATCTACTCCTCCATTCCATTCCTTTTTACTTATTCCATTTTTTTATTTCTATTAATATCTCATTTTTAAAAAATTAAAATATATTTATTATTTTTTAAAATTTCTATTATCCCAGTAAATTTTCAACAAACTTTATCTATTAATTTATATTTTTTATATATTTAATAAAAGATAGGTTAGTAAATTAAATCTTTTTAAAACTAAGACTACCTCCTTTAAATAACAAAATATGTGACATCGGATTAATTATTATTATTACTTGGGTTCAGAGCATTTGACCACCTTAAGTGCTGAATCCTGACATTTGTTTGTATTTATGTTGTTTCAACGGATAATTAACTTCAGACAAGTTAGTGGACATCAGATATAATGATATAATGTAATGTTAACAGAAATGATTGAAATGTTCAAATTGGTTCATTCTTGCTGGAAATTACGCCACAATTAATTTTTTAAACTATTTGAACCAAAGTGGAATTTGATAGAAAGATCCATGGAACTTGGACATGGGATTCTTAAATGGAGCCTTTTTATTTTGTCGTTTAGAGAACAATTTGCAATGTGGCGAAATGTAGGCGGACACCAACAGCTATTGCAACTTGCAAGAGGGTTCAGCAGGGCCCCTCTCTGATGCATGAACCTCTTTTCATGAAAATTCATACAACGTACGTAACTTGTTTTCATGGTTCCCTGCACCTACAACTCCTATAAAATGGAAATTGCATTCTGAAATTTGGCTCCTTCATTGTTGAATCTTCATCTTCCTTTTTCCCTGGTTTCTCCATTGATGCAGGATGGAAGGCAAGCAAGTTGTGAAGGTACAATTCAATCTTGTACACCATTAGCACTCTTCTCATCTTATTAGTTATTTTTCTTCTAATTATTTGTTTGATGCTGCTATTCATGACAGGGGTTCTGTCAATGTGGATTCATGAAGATCAGCACCAAAATGGTTGTTACATCAGTTTCTTCTGGCACAAGAAAGGAGGCAGTGGTACGATAACAAACTGGATTTGATCACTTCTTTTTTTAATTGTAATTTTGTATAATACAAATTTATATGATACGAAACTAATTAAGAATTAATTTTGGCATAATTTTAAGTACTAGTCTCAGTAGTTTCCCTCAAAGTAAGATTGCAGTACATCAGTTTATCCACTACGACTAAGAGTCTAAGAGCATCCATGAAACATCTTCTAAGAAAATTGTAGTTGTAGTTTCCAATATATATATAGAAAATTGAAAAATCTAGATTCAAATATAAGTGAGTCCTACATAGTTAACACATGGCAGATGAAAGTAATAACTAGATTCTTGCAATTTAATGGACATATTAGATATCTCAATGTAATGCTCAAAGAGTCCTCATTTTAATGTAGACACAAATGTTTTAAGGATGTTTTAAAGTAGTTTTTCCCCTATTTTTTATTCACAAAACTAATGAAAAGCCATACGTGACACTATTTCTTTTAACGTAGTAGATTAACGATAGAGAGAATTTTTTTCCTCTTTCCAATTTTAATATAATTTGTATATTCATTGCTACAAAAAAATTGAAAGAAGTTTAAGGATAATTAATTGATAATTTGATTACTTTATTAGTTTTTTAGGAATGATGAAGTGTGATAATTTTTTAATAGTATTGAATACAGAAATTATATGCTCATTTTATAAGAAAGAATTCATCGATACCTTTAAAATATTTAGAATTAAATTGTGACAAAGACTTGATGACTAATTTGATACACCTTAAATCCTTCAAGCAGTATATTGTTAATTTACTCTAATAATTAAATTGGGCAAATTTGCTTTAATTTTTTTTTTTGGCATTTATGGGTTTTTAGTCATTTCATCCCTCAGAGAGAGAAATTTTGACTTTTGTTCTTTAGGATCGGGCACAAACCTTCTTTCTCCCTCTTCCCATCTCTAACCCTAACTTTCACATCAGCCACAGCCACACGAAGCCCCTTCTCTTTGTATCTTCGTTTCCAGCCTGAATGCTAACGCAATTTCTGCTAATATACATGTTTTGCAGAGAAAATTATTTCAAGCAGAGATGGTAGACGACGGATAGATTTAATGCACAGGGTATATATGGTTTTTGTGTTCTTGAAAATTTGTTTTTCTTAATTTATCATGATTAAGCTAATATTGTTGTTAATTGCTTCCAATGAGGAGTATCTATCTTAGATTTAGATTAATGGCTATCTATTTTAGCTGGCACTGTTTATGTTTTCTACTTTGACCTTAAATTTTTTGTCAGATCTAGTGTCTTTAATAATTGCAACTGAAAGAAAGACAGTAATTAGTACATTAATACTGCACCATGATTTCACTTCAATCGGGGTATTAATTTTATGCACAAAAGAATTCTAATCATTGGCATGATTGATTTGTGAGAATATATGATTTGAACTTTAATTTGGATATGACATATTTTAATATAATTTTCTTCATGTATAAGTCTTGTGATTGAGTTTCAATTTCTATATTTTTCTGCAGGGATTTCGAGTGACTTCTTTGTTTTTTTTAGATCTAGCTTCTTTGATTGCTCGAAATTAAATTCCAATGAGGGCGATGGAACTAATACCTTAGGACATTAATTTTACTCGAGTACGCGATTTGGTGGTTTATCTTCTTTTCATTAGTACGTTTGGCTCTAGAAATATGATTTTTAAATTTAATTTAGGAGTTATGTTTTGACAAATACTCATAAGATTTATACCGCTATATATGTATTTAGGTAATTTTTGTACAATTTTGCGTTTTTTTTATAACTTTTTAATTAAAAGTTATATCACTTTTTTTTTGATAAAAATTGAGAATATTTCAAAAATATTATGCAATTTAAGCTGAAAATTTTGCAAATTTGTGTGTTACTATTACTATTAGATATGAAACTCAAACAAGATTTTAATTTTTGTGAAGAGTTACAAATGTTTTATAGAAAACATTAAAAATTTTATAAAAATTGGAAAAAAAAACTGTCCAAATACATATAAAAAATTATCCTTAACCAAATTATGAATTTTTTCCCTTCATAATTTACATTGTTTTAGTGCATGAGTTTTGGTTTCTATATCTTTTTGGCAACTTCTAGTACTTTCTTTATAAAAGATATATATATATATATATATATATATATATATATATATATATATATATATATATATATATATTAAGATTTGTGTTTTCCCTTTATTATCCTTATTGAATGGTTTATCTTCTTTGTTAGATTCATGCTTATGCCCTTAGATTTTGCATAATTAAGTTGATTTTTGGTGCGATTGGTGGATTGTAATAGTGATACTACTTTGTTGTAGATGATATTAAGTTCAAATTAGCCATAGACACATATAACTTAATTGAAAGTTTATGTTGCTGAATTTTCTATTTAAAAATTGTGGAAAATGGGGTTTTAAGTAAGAAAAATGCTATATGCTCTAAAAATGAGATCCAAAATTAGATTCCAAATTTTTTATATTCATTAAATTAAACTTTATAAATTTACTTCATTATTCTATATTGAACAACATGTTATATTAAATTAATTTTTATATATATGGATTAGCATTAATTAGTTATTGAATGTTTATTTTAAGTAATTAGTTTTTTGATATTAAACCTAGGACAGATTGGGCTTTGGTTCAATATGTGTGGTCCGTAATAAATTGGATCATACACAAGCTCATATGGGTAAAGGCTCTAACCTGTAACACTTTAGTAGTCAATGGTTTCTTATCACAGGTTTGACCATACGGAGAGAAGGGATTATCATTCAGTATAAAAAGGTTACTGCTTCTGCAGAAAATAACCTAACTATCTCTTTTCTCTTCTTCTTCTTTAAATAACCTAAGGGGTGAAGTAAGTTGCAAACTCTACTCATTATCATCAACTAAATTAATTATGGTTTCATGAAAGCATGCATTAGGTACGCTTTGTGATTAATCTATATAAATTGCTTTTATATTTATTAATCATACTATCAACCCAACATCCCTTGATTTATATTTAGTGTGTATATCATTGCTTAGTAAATAATGCTTGTGCTTGTGTATTTTGATTTGACTTAGCTAATATACTGCCATAAATGAAACACCTTTTAATTAGTTGTGAATAAATGCAATCGTATTAAAACAAAACAGGCAACTAAGCAGCATAACTCTTTATTTGCCTTACAGTGCCTGATTACTACAATGGTAGACTAGTACGTATTTTTCAATTGAAGTTATTTAGATGGCTATGCTTGAAACTTATATTGTCTCACATCTTTTTTAATTTAGGATGTTTGGTTCAATTCAGACCATACTACATACGATACCATGCAAACCTTTTCATTTTTGGAACTTAAGTTTTTAGCCTTAATTATTGTCTCTTTGCCACATAGATCTATTGTTAACTTCAAATTTAAGTATCGTTGGATTTTGTTTCTTCTTATATGTAAGGTAAATATGATCGATGAATATTACATTGTTGCTAGCCTCCGTTTTGGTGGAAGATCTTGTGTGATATTATGGTTATAAAATATCAAGATGGTGAAAAATAATTTTCAATATTAAATATAAGAAATTTGGTAGAAGACAATTTCTTTTTCTTAAGAAAGAAATTATTTTTGTCCACTATCATATCTCTAAGCATAATTTTTTAAATCAAAAAGTATATAATCATATGATACTCCTTTATTTATATATAAGAAAATAAAATTTTTCTGTAAAAAATATTTTCCAAAAAATAAAAAAACCTTAATTTAGCACAAGAATTGGAATTCAAGATGGTGAAATAGTGGTGAAAGACTTGAATAGCATACTAGAAGTCTTATGTTCAAATTTCTTTGTTGTCAATTAAAAAAAATGGGCTCACTTGTACAAAATGACTGCTAGAAGCCACCAAAATAATTGAAAACTGAAATTTCCCTTTTCTTTTTTTGACGGAGTTTGATACAAGTCAAATAAGAGGGCAAGAATGTTGCAAAGTTAATATTATCAAAGGTACTAATCTCTTGTTGCAGGCTCTTTTATTGGCCTCGTTTCTGCTGAGTTTGGGTGGCAATGATCGATTCAACAAGCATATTACAAATTATTGGAAACACCTTCTTCTGCATACAAGAGGTAGACAACAATGAAAACCTTGACTCGTTCTCTTGATTTTGATTTTACGTATATATCTGAATTATTGTTTTAAAACTTGATTGTAACTTGGAAAGTGCACATAAAAGCTGGTGAAGTTTTTTTTTTTTTGGGGGGGGTTAATATGTTGGTATTATTACTAAAATTAGAAATTGTATCTAGCAATAATTAACATTGAATGGTAAATGTGATCTTTTATATGATTACTGTGAATGTTTGACACAAGATTTAAGCTTACGGAAAGACATGTTTTTATAAGAATATTCATATAGTGATAAAATATTATGATAATAAAAAATATATTTTTTAATGTTACAAGTAGAGAATGTGATAAAAATAAGGTTATTTATCAAAATATACGTCTCTTTTAATTTGCTCAAATAGAAAAATAAAATTTCCCAACAAAAAAGTATCTTTCAATGAATAAAGAGTGCCTAAATCTTGTACGAAAACATTTTTAAGTCTAATTTAACAGTTCATCGGAATCATCAACAAGTTTAGAAAGTGCAAAATTGTAAACTTTTACCCTAATTTTCCAGCTATAAGAAATGCATATGATTTTGGGGGGACTTTGCAGCTATGACAAATCATTCTCATGTTAGCACTTTCTTTAATTTATTTTGTATGTTCTTCCATGTGGATTCTGTATATGTATCAAATTCTTACCTCCTGTGTGATACTAATTTTTTAAGCCTCTAATGATGATAAGAGTATTGACTGATATTAAATAAGTTTTTTTTTCATTTTTATTTGTACACTTATCTTTTAATTGCCAATTCTTATCTAACTTTTTTATAGAAATATCATGCAATCTACGAGTGAGTAAAAAATGAGTCTGGCTTTTAAATAGAAAAAAGGAAAAGGAAAAGGAAATATGAAAGGATTTTTATTATATATACTTTTTGGGAGGATTTTAGAGTACTACCTTTCATGAATTGTAAGGTCCATAATTCTATAATCGATAAAGTTAATATATTATACTCAAATTTTATAATTTCACATTTCATGACATATATTCTAAATAAACAAAGCTAATAAATAAATACAATTAATTAAAATTAAACTAAAATATATACAAAATTATGAGAGATACAATGGGAATATAAAAGAAAAGAAAAGTGAATGTGACTATGTAGATGTGTGACTTTGAATATAAACAAAGACAATAACAGTGCCAGTGGAATCGAGTATTGTCGAGTTCGTTGGCCATATAAAATTGTCAGGTGTCGTGTGCAAATTACCATACGACCCCGAAAATTTATCGCCCAAGTGAACTAGACTCTGTCTCTGTGGGGTTCAAGTCTTATGACCTTCCGACACAATTTTCTATTCCTATTTCCCAGGAGTCGGACACAACGGCCTCGCTAGCTCTCTTTCTCTTCCTCCCTAACCCTATCTTCCCCTCGCATGAAATCCCTACTCCTCTCTGTGTTGCTAGCCCAATTTCCGTAGATTTCTTCTTAATTCCAGCTAATTGGGTTTCAGTTTTTACCTTTCAGTTTTACTGATGAAAAATTTTTAAAGAACGATGGATGACAGCAAATAATTTGGAATTGAGAGGTAGATCTGAACTCTTTAACCAAATTTTAGAATCTCATGCAGTCTGAAACGTAAATTTCTTCATGATAAGAGCTTTCGATTGCTGCTGGTTGCAAAGAATTGGAGCGAACTGCCTTACAGATTCAGGTACGTCTGCGTATAAGCCGGATCAGTCGTCTATTTGATCGGTTTGATTTCAAGTTATGTTGGGACATTCTCCCCTTTGCGATTAAATTTACAATAAAGACAGAATTAATTAGCAGGTATTAATGTGCTGAAGGTTTTCCTCAAGGTAATTTCAGTGCATAATTATTGGAGAAATATAATTTTTTGATACCATGTTTTCTTCATATGTATCTGTTCCATCAATTTGTGTTACGATGGGTTTTTCGTTTTCTAATTTTTGTCCGGTTTCCGTCGTACTTGCACAAATTTCACATCTGTCCGAAGGATAATGCAGCAAATGAAAAAGAAAAACCTCAAAAAAAAAAAATATTCAATTCCCACTTGATTTTCTATATTTTTTTTGGGCTGTACTTAATTTTCTAGTTCAGATTTGAAGCTTTCCGTACCACATGCTGATTATGTTTTAGAGGTTTCTGGCATATTCATTGTAAAATGTGTTGCTAGCAATTTGTATATACGTAAGTGTTTGATTTACACCTTCTAGTTTAGGTATGTTCGACTGGTGAGTGGACTTCACCTTGATGAAACAATGTTGTGGGAGAAAGATCCTCATTGCTGATGATAATCATCCTTGCTTTTCTCATATCTTAATGCATATAAATGATACTGTCATTTGAATGCCAACAATCCGAATGCTTTATTTTGTGAGTCTTATGTCGGGGATTTTGTTTTTCAACTTGTGATTTACCGTACCGAGGACTCTTTTGAATTCTTAATCTGTTTTGGCCCCCTCTAAGAAATCCTCCACTCTCCGCCCTTGAATATGCTCATGTTCACTTGTATAACTAATATTTTCCACTTGTTATCAGTTATGTTTGATGGTGTGGCATTGTTCAGTTGTAGGAAATGTGGATTACGATAATCCTGTAGGTCTGTGCTCCACAGCTCATCAATGTCAACTGGGGATAAGTTGTGTAAGTTTCAATGAGGTCTTCTCCATTTGCAAAACAATCTAGGGTAATTAATGGTATCATCAACTCTCAACATCTTCTAGATTAGGTAATGCGACCTGATTCCAGATCTTCTTCTCATGACAATGCCCCCGACTTATTTTTATCTTTGCCTTCGTTTTCTTACTTGACATTTTTGGCACTGTTTGATGATAAGAATTTGTGTCCTAGGTCTAATTAGTCTAATTCATATTTGAAATGGTAAGACTCATGTTATTGTTATCATTGTTGGACTAGAATAAAATTTAGTTAACGTTATTGTTATTGTGGTTTTTCACTTTAATGTTCATAAAATACCCAAGGTTGCATTCTGTTACATAATTGTAGCTTCTTGTCTGTTTCTACATGAGGTTTGAGTCTTATTCCTTTTATGCTCTTGGTTGTGTCAACGAAATATAGTCGTGACTGTTGTATCCGTTTTTCTTGTTAAAAAAGCGCGCCATATTCTTTGCTAACATTCTATTGCAAGTAGTTAATCATCATATCATAGTCAATATAGATGTGTTATGACTACGACGAAAATGGTTTCTTATGGCTGCAATTGGAGGTTGACTATGTCATAATTGATGAAAATTGGTTATTTCTTTGTGTATGACTTCATTTAGCTCTAGCTTTGTGTTCATGGAGGTATGAAATGGTGATTGTTGTTTCAAAACTGTTATGAGCATTGATTGTTACAAGTAATGCTATATCTACATCTATCATTTTATATTCATTATTTACATTTTCTAACATTTGCAAATGGATTTCATTGGGAATTCTACTGTACTCATAAGAAATTGTACAAAACTCAAATCCAATTCGAAATGGATGAGTTTATCATTTTCAACAGGTACATGAGAAAAATAATTATGAAAAGGAAGGTGTCACATATGTGATGTGATAACAAACAAGATATAATTCTTCAATTGATGTATGATTGATGTCTTTGAATATTTATGATGGAAACATGTGGATGAATTTTTTTTAATCAGAATACATGTTTATCGTCAATCTATTACTGACTTATGATTTTATGGAGTCATTTCTATGGCGGACAATATAATCACAACTTGCTTATTCTTGTTTGTACTTAGGTATTGTTCATGTTTCTGGCAAGTTGTGCAAAATTAGAACACTAGACAGACCTATTTTGCCTCTTGAGTTTCGAATTTAGCCCACTAATTACTTCCTACCATTCACCAATTTTGCATTATTGGCATTTATTATATGTGAAAATTGACAGGAGGACTTGAAGAGATATTATGAATCTTATGTGCACCATGTTTTAGGTTATTTTTGCTTGTTTAATCTATATTTTGATCTTCTTCATTTCTATGTTTATAGTCTCATTTATTTTTTGGTTGGTTTTGTGAGGATGTCAGCTTAATTTCTGTACTTATTCTTCTTGTTTGCTCAAGAAAAGTGACGTGTTTGTACCAAGCTTCTTATGCAGCAACCTAGCTTTCGTTTAAATTTAGCGTTTGACATTACTGCCTTCTAATTACATTCCCGGACTGCTGATGTTGTCTAGCAACCAAAACAATTAATAGCAGTACCCTCTTGTCTTGTCTTCTTCATTTCCATCACTTCTGAAGAATTACTCATGGCGCCGTTGTGTGATGTTGAAATTGAAAATCTTATAATTTGTTTTTTTTCTAACGCCGAATATTAAATCGCCTCATCATGTAATTTGTCCGATATTAACATTCTGCTTGTTTTGCGCCATATAAACGCATTACGTTATTTTCATGTATATGGACGGAGATGGAAAAATGAAAACATGTTAAATTTTTTATCCTTCTACAGAAATATTTTAGTAGTCAAGATTATTATTAGTTTAAATTACAGTTGTGATTTAGTTGCAATTAATAAAATTATAGATATAGAGACATGTAATCATTCAGAACAAAATTCCAAACAATTATTATGGCAGAACTTAGTGTAACAACAATATTAGAAACAATGTTATAACTGCCAATCACAATCTAATTAAAATCATAGTCAAGATCAAACAAATAGCGTGTACTAGAAAAATTAATATCTATTGTATGCTCTTTATTCCCTGAGCTTGTGAATATATTCCATTTTTACGAATAGAGTTTTTCAAGCTCACTAGGGACAACCCATAATACAAATTTAGGGCACCGACTTTGTTGGTCTGAACAAGATAATATAAAAGGCATACTTGAAATCCTCATGACAGCAATTAAAATGACTAAACTTCGAAAAGCAGGCAATCTATCCTATTGGTGAATTGATGTAATTAAATAGTACATCACATAATTATTTCAAATCAATATCAGAACTAATGTGAAGCAACACTTTTCACCTCTAAAAGATAAAAAAGAGATGGTTAAGAAAGAAACCAAGACAAAAAAAAAAGGTTATAAAAGGGAATTGCAAAGATCAAAGCACTCAACTTTAGTCTCATCTAGAAGGTCAACGATTTGATTTCGTCCTAAAATACGTTAGAGACCGGAAAAATTTTATAAATTCTTCTCTAGTTGTTGGCAAAGAACAAAAATCATCAGAATTCATTAGGCTGCATTAGCATCTTTGATTACATATCAATTTCCACAATTATTTCCAACAAAAAGTGGGGTTTTATTACGAAGAAGTTAACCCTAAATGTGCCCTTGTTGAGCATTGATATTGAAAAAAAAACAAAATCAAAAAGAAGACAGAACCCTAAACTCATGGCGATTGTATTCCTACTAAACGATAATTGATACAGAGAAATGTGAATTAAAGGTGAGGATATAAGCTCATGAAACTGGACATAATAATCAATAAATAAAACATAATTAATTATAGTAATTAGAGCTTCCACATTCATCCGACATACTGAGGAGTTGTTCCAGGTATTCAACTCCCAAATCCTCGAGAATCACCAGTTCGGATTCCTGCTTCCCTTTGCTTTTCTTATTAGCCTTCGCCATCATTTTCCGTTGGATATAATGCTTCTCCTTGATAGCCAACGCCGGCGAACCTCCATCCCGGTACTTGATCTCCTGCAACGATTTCTTCACTTTCTCAACCGGAAAATTAAGAACAGCCATCGGACCTCTCATTGAAAGTGCAGCTTGGTCGTAAGCCAAAGCAGCATCCTCTGCCCTGTCAAATGTTCCGAGCCAAACTCGGACGCCATTTCTGGTCGTATCTCTGATCTCTGCTGCAAATTTTCCCCATGGCCTTTTCCTTACTCCTATATATGCTTTTTCCTTTTTGTTGACTTCACTGGACGCCAAGCCCGCTGGTCGCTTTGACTCTGTATTGTTGCTGCAAATTGGAGGGTGTGGATCTGTGGAACAGTAATCCACCATATCGAAAGAAAGAGAATCATGGATAAGGTCTTGAAAAGAATTTGTTGAAGGAGATTCAAAGAAAATATCGGAAGGCTCTGGCCAGATTTCATAGTCTGCCTGCTGAAAGGAAGAGGAATTCATGTTAATTGAGAAGTTGGGATAGCTTAGCTTAGCTATTTGTTTCTCTACATTTTGTGGCGCATGGCAATGTCTCTGATCTTAATTTATCGGCCTCGATCGGCAAATGCTTAGCGCAAGGCTGACTTATAATTCAGCACTTCAATTTTGAAGTTGCAATTATGATTTTAATTTATAATTGAAATTATTAACCAGTAAATCATATAAAAGTGGATACTACAATTTATACCGCAAAACATTATAATAACACAATCAACCTATAGCAATGATATCTATTACGACAACACTTTCTCAATCATAAGTGTAAAGCAATAATTTTAAATATAAAAGAAAAATAATATTTATTTCAATGATACGTATTATTGGTACATTGTGAGCAAATAATCATATAGAATTAAAACCTAAAATAATTAAAATTTGAACAATTATCAATGACATAATCATTAGTATCGGATGCTTGGAAAACTAAGGTCCAACAATTGACACCAATTAAATGTGACTCTATTTGGATAACTTTTTCATCAATATAGGATTTTCTAAAAAAATTTAAAAGTTGCATTTTTACACTATTTTGATGACAAAGTCATCATTATAAGATTCTAAAAAAAATGAGTAAATAAACACAGGGTAACACCTATTTTTTTGGACAACCTATTCTGACAATTGAAAAAAAAAAGTTATATGCACAATCAAAAAAATGTTATTAGTATAAGCCTATAATTTAAAATTTGGTAAGTTGCCATTTCTCCTCATTTCGCATGAAAAAGTTGTAGAAGAGAGGAAATTTCTTTGCATTCAAAGTATGAAAATTGATGTTTTCTCTATCATTTTGATCCAATTTTTTTTACTCTTTCTCTTATTTTCTTACATTGGTTTTACATATTGGCCAAATTGTTCTACTCTTCTTTTGTGCATTTTTCTATTGTTCTATTGAGGTAGGCTAAAACTTTAAAAGTATTCTTGTATTTAAAACTTGATTATGAAATGTGATATGGTGTGGTGTAAATTTCTCTCACTTTTATGAAAATAGTTATTGAATGAGTATATTGTGGTTAATATATTTGTTATGATATTCTGTTTGAGCATATTATGTGACCCTAATATATTGATAGTTGTGTTATATTTGAACTTTGCATAGAATTTGTGTTACACCTTATTTAAAATGTAGTAATTTTAGAATTTATTTTATCAAGAAGAATAATTAAGATTATCAATCAATTTCATTAAACTAGAAATTTTGTGTATGAATTATAGGACAAATAAAGTTGATAATTTAATGAATTTGGCAATATGAATTTTATGAGAATTGAATAAAAAAATAAAATAGCAAGATTTAATGTTTTTACTTATTATAAGTGAATATATGAGTATAGAAGAGATTCAAATAATAATTTCAATAGTGCTCTCGGGTACTATTCCTTTTTTTATGCTCTTAATCTTTTCCTCTCATTTCCCCAATTTCATTCAAAAACTCAACAACTCCATTTCCTTTCTTCTCCTTTCCTCATCCTTTGACTAAATTAAGCAAGAAAGTACAATTTTTTCCTTCAAATTCTTCAAACAATCAAGGTAAAAACATTAACAATGTAATTCCTATTCATCTTTTTTTATTCAATGAGAAACGAAAGCATTTATGGTTTAAAAGGAGGAATAGAACCTTAATCAAGAATTTCTTAAATTTGGTATGATTCGGCTTAAAGAATATCAATTTAAATCTCCTAGTATCTTCATCAATACTAGGTGAGTGAATATTCTAGTTAAATTCCATTGAGTTTGATTGGAAATGTTTTAGTTTGCATATATATATAGTTTTGTTTGAATTGTTGAAATATGTTGATTTATAAAGTTTGGATATAATTTAATGTTAAAGAAAGTTGTATAGGATGTTGGTTATGTGTATTTATGAATGGATGATGTGTTGTTGGGTAATAAATGAGTTACATTACTACAAAATTGCAATTATATATCAGTCAATTGATGTCAGTCATGGAATAAATCGACATTTATATAAATGCAGTAAATTTTTGAAATTATTATATAAATAAGACAACAATTAAAAATAAACTAACATCTATAATTAATCAGTATTTTTTTATATTTAAATGAAAACTTAAGACGAGGGTTAATTTAGAAAATTGTCATCCAAAAAGCACTTAAAAGATCACATGGAAAGAAACAAATATTGCACATTGATTTTGTTATAAGCCAATGTGTAAAGACATTGAAAAAGTTTCCTTGGGTAATTAAATGACATTTATTTATAATTAGAACAATTCTAAGACATCGATTTTGATTTAATAATTGACATATATAATTTAGTTTATCGGCTTTATATTTCACATTCACTTTCCATTTGAAAATATTTTAATACTAACTTAGCCTCCATAATATAAATTTAACATATGTTTGAGTTAATAGAACATAACTCTCCTACCGTTTCATTTAACACCTTTAGAGATATTATAGAATTTAGTCAATATCATCTAAATCTATTAAATGAAATGGTAAAGGAGCTATGTTTCTCCTTTTCAAACATAGGCTGCCATGATTTTGGAATCAAATGACCTAGATCCATAATTTACTGATATCAAAATTTGATAAATGGGTACAAGAATTGGCACCAAGCTTGGTAATGATAGGTGAAGATCAAAGTCCTATTATTTTCCTTGTATAATATTTTTTTAAATTTATATTTATTAATATAATAATATATAACAAATAAAATTATAGAATAATTTTTTCTTATATCGATATCTTTTTTTTCTCATATTTTTGTATATTCATATTCAATGTGTTGATGTTTGTATCATAGTAACAAAAATATGAAAAAAAATAAATTATCTCAAATTTATAATACTTAACAAAATTGATTAAACATTCTTTATTAATTTTAAAACTAACCTCTTTTTTCAAAATTACAAAAAATAATGTTTATTAAAAAAAAGTAAAACTCTCATCTTGTTTATACAACTTTCAATCTTTCTCACATTTGATCCATTTCCTGAATAGTTTGTAGAATTGTTCCTTTATTTTCCAATGGTCAAAATAATGTTTTTAAAATTTGATGTGATATGTTAAGCTTTTTTAA
This sequence comes from Sindora glabra, assembly GCA_020226215.1. Classification (NCBI taxonomy): domain Eukaryota; kingdom Viridiplantae; phylum Streptophyta; class Magnoliopsida; order Fabales; family Fabaceae; genus Sindora; species Sindora glabra. Next base: position 11,054,100 of record CM035228.1, on the reverse strand, counting down.
AATATATGGGAGAAAGGATCTCAATTATTTATTAAAACTAACTTTGTTTATGAAAATTAAATTCCTATACCATCGAGTTTTTTATCATAACTGGCATCTAAATTTATCTTAATAGTTGTTTAGCATATAATAAATATTTACCAATATAATAAATGATGCTTAAAATTCTCTAATTGAATGATACCGCTTATTTGTAATATTAGTGTTTTAATTAGCAACCAACATAAAATGTCCTATATTGCCTAAAAATTACATCTAAATTTTATTTTTTCATCCATTCCTTTTTTCATTTAGGGTTTCACTCCACAATTTTTTTTTCACTCCATTTTATATATACGGCATAAGAGAACAATACATGATCAATCTTGCTTGATCATTAATTGTTAAGATGCTAGTTATTGCTTCTAAATGTAATTATTTACAAATTTTGAACCATTCACATAACAGTACTTATATCAAGAAAGAGTAGATATACAGGTTTTTACTGATAAAAAATTATTTACAAGTTTTTATCATTCATATAAGGGTATACTTTGTTAAAATTTATCATGGATATAAAAGTAAGGGAAAGGGATTGTTTCATAAATATTATACAGACATTTACTATTACTTTTTTTCAAAGTTATGAGATCAAATAATTAATTATAATGTTATTGTATGATGTTTACTAGTTAATATTGATAATACTGTTAGAACAATGATTTGTTAATATATCTATTTTTAGACAAATATAAAGATGCAAAAGCTGTAAAAAAAGAAAAAAAATAAACAAATCTCGTCATTATTTACTCTACAACCAATGTCATTATAATTGAATGATACAACATTATTTGTTTAACTAAACTGCATTAATTATTTGTTATTTTATTAAGCTACATTTTTCACAACTAGCAATTATAGGATGTGCAATAGCAACATATCGACTATTAGGAACAGTCATTGCAACACACTAAGCAATAGTTCATAACATTGTATAAGTATCTAGAGGCCAGACTCAGGATCACTTTGCTATGTCTTACATCACTTCCTTCTCCACCTTAATTGCCAAATGTCTATCCCCCACCATTGTTAGCTAGATTCACTACATGACCACCTCCATACGAAGCCCAACCCTAGCAACAATGACAACATCAATGACTACTTGATTTAGAGGTTTTATAAACTATATGTTGACTTTTTTATTTGTTAGATTATATTGTTATGTACTAACATTATAGTGATTTATTATTATATATCATCTACCATTTGATAATATACATTTTATTTTTTTATCTCATTTAGTATTATAATTAATATGATAATATTTTTAAATTTTTAATAATTATTAAAAGATGTTTGGAAATAATAATGCTTACTATTATTATTGCTAAAATAAAAATATAATTAATATATTAAAAAATTTAAGCACTTTTTTTAAATTGGCAATACCAACAACAGTATAAATGTATCCATGTTGGGTCATTCTTTATTGACAATATGTAGTCATCGGAATAAGGGTATTCCCACATTACTTGGATGCAACCCACAGACATTTACTTCAATGATATTTGTTGTCAGTATATTGTTCTCTATTAGCAACAAATTAAATTGATAGTATAAAATCTTATAGACACTCTCTAGTAGCGCCGAATTATTTTCAACAATATGTCATCCGTATAAAATGATATCAACAACTTTTGTGTTGATGCCGACGATATTTATCGTCGGTATAAACTCTCATTCCGATAGTGCTGCATATGGAGTATTCTTTTTCCCATGTTGAAATTTAGGAATCAGATAGTGTTTTAAAGCAATTTGCTTGGAAGACGTTCCGTCTAGAAAAGATTAGGCATGTCTTTTAATTTTTTATTATCTTTTAAATTTTATAATTATCATTATTGCACCTTTAATTATTTTTTATTATAATTATTTGCCTATTCTTTTACTCACAATATTAAAATAAATAAAAATATTGAAGTAAATTATTAAATTCCACTTTAATAATGTCAAATGTATACTTAATTTTTGTTATATTCTTTCTCTTCATCATTTATTTTAGTTTCAAAAGTAAATAAATAAACTAATAAATATAAAAATGTAAAAATAAAAAATTAATAACGTTAGTTATAAAATCTATGAGATATAATAATCACTACTTTTCTAAATAAAAAATTAAATATTGTATTTACTCTTTTTTGGGAATGAAAATTTTAAAATGTAAATTTCAAGAATGTCATTTTATCATTTTTTCTAATTAATTTTTTTAAAATATTATAATATTATATTTTAAATAAATTATATAATTATAAAAATGTTATTAAATTATAAAAATCATCCTTCTTGGTTGAGAGCATTTATCTCATGTGACATATGATATTATGTGAGGACTTTGCATTTCTTTGCATCCTGAGTTCAATCTCAATACTTTGCGTGTATGCGCATTTAATAGTTTAATTATTTTGGTTATTACCAAACAAAAAAGTCCTTATTGGATTTAAATGATCAATACTAGAAAAATTAAACATCAAGATGGGGGTAGTAATTGATGATGATTAACAATAGTAAATAATGATGAACAATGATCACTAATGATGAGTAGTGGTCAACATTGGGTTATGATAATTAACGGTGGTTAACAATATTAGATAATGGTGAATGGTGATTAATAGTAATAAGTGGTAGCTTGCATAATAAGATATGAATAAATAATAGCTAATAGTGGTATGGGATTGGGTGTAATCAATGATAGTAGATAATAGTGAATAATAATCAATAATAACAAAGATTTAGCCTTTGTTTAGTAAACAGCTTTTTAAACAGCTTTTAGCTGTTTAACTAAAATTTAACTGTTTGACTTATTAATAAGCTATATTTGTTATTTGGTTAATGGCTATTCAAAACAGTTATTTCTCCTCCAAACTGCTAAAATGAAAATGTTGGTTACCTCACTGTTTCTGTTTGGCATTTTGCTTGCTTTCCACGTTTAGCCTTGCAGCCAACATTTTTGCTTGCTTTCTCCCCTAACCTGTTTGGCCTTTTTCCATTTGCCTACAGCCATTTCAGCTAAAAAGGTATGTTTTCATGATTTACTTTTTAAAAAAATTAATAATTATAAAAATTATATTAATTTAATTTTAAATAAATATTTAATATATAATAATTTATAATATTATATTAATTTCTATATTTCTAACTTTATCATTCCTATAAAATATTATAATATTATTTTTACATAAAAATTAAATAATTATAATTATTAATTTTAAAAAAATACTTAATATATAATAATTTATAATGATATATTATTTATAAAAAAATAATTTGTTGAAGAATATATAAAATTTAAAATATTAAAATAAAAGAACACTCAAATAACTTATAAAATATATTTATGTCCTTATTTGTTATTTTACGTACAAACAGCTAATTATAAATAGCTAATTTTATTAAATATTTTTATTCAAATAGTTAATACAATTAGTTAGTCAAATTAGTTAATACAACCAGCTATCAGTTAACAGTTAATCAAATCAGCTATCAGCTAATTGCCAAACAAAGCCTTAATATTAAAGTAAATAAAATAGCTTTTTTATGTTGAAAAAATATTTTTGTATCATAGAAATGTAAGATATTTATCTTTTCATTAGAATATTTAAAAAATAAATTAAAAATATTTTTAAAATATGAATATTTCTCTATTTTTTTAATTTTAAATCAAATATCAGAATTCAACATTCCCTTACTATATTGTTAGAAATGTGAAAAGATCGGACAAATAACTAAACGCTACCCAGAAAGTATATTATTTATTTTAATAAAAATGATCTCTAAACTTTATGTCGTCGGATAGTGATTTAGTAGTATAAAATTTGATATTAAGCTATTTGAACCTTCCCACGATAAATATACTTAAAAAAAATAATAGACTGATACAAGAAAACATTTCTGCAAGGAGCATTATTTAATGATTTTAGATTTAGTCCACCCATAATATAAAATATTTTATATTATCTAATAAATAAGAGAAAGATATGTTATTAAAAAGTAAAAAATAATTAAAAATTTTAATTACTGTAAAAAATTTTAAGAATATTTTATTAATATAATAATATATAAGTAAGTGATAATATAAAAATAATTTATATTGATAATTAATTAACTTTAAATTCATATTCAATTTTATGATGATTCATATTACGTAAGATGAAAGATTGACAAGATTTTTCTTTTTAAAGAAGAAATTATATTAAACTAAACAGCAGCAATAAGTCTGGACATAGTTTTGCCGATAATAATAAAAGATTGTTAAGATTCGGAACACTTATCATCGGTCCAGTAAAATAGTCAAGTAATGTAAGGTGAATGCTGGGCGATCGTGAGAAATTTGGGTAATATGTTATTAAATAAAATGGCACAGGTTTAGGATTCAATTCTTATTGTATAAAATAAAATAGTCAAATTATGTCATATATAAGAGGCTTTTCCGTTTCTAACTAAAGCATATTTACAGACAAGAGAGAAGATAATGCTAATATTAATTGGTTATTTATCCATAACTGCATTATATTTTCGGACATTCATGGGTTCCATAATTTTCATTTTTAGATGTTTACTTCCTTTCTTACATATATTTCGAGTATTCAGAATTCTTCATTTAATTATTTCTTAATTCTTTTTTACTTTTTGAATTTTGAACCTATTGTTTTATAAAAAAAAATGACTTATATACATTTTATACTATATTTTGGACAATATAGTAATATAATATTTAAATTTATATTATCATTTTTATCATGATATTGTATAGTAATAATTTGCACTAAAACAAATTTAAAATTGTTATGATTTTTGAGACATATCATTTTGGAAAAATCACATGTTACCTCCTAAAATTTCGCCAAGTGATAGAAACAATACATAAACTATAAAATCCTACATTAAATCTCCGGAATTTTGGAGGAAAGTGAAAGCTTAAATATATAATTTCATCCATAAAATTACAAAGCCCTAGCAAAATTGTCTATGAATTATATAAAATTATAATTTTAGCCCTAAATAATGATCCGTAGGAATAATTTTATCCATCTATATAATAATTTAGGAGGACAAAGTTGTTTGTATGGATCTACACAAAGGGACAAAATTATCCATATGAATTATTATTCAAGAATTAAATTATAATTTTATATAATTTAAAAATTATTTTATTAACATCCTATAATTTTAGGGAAGAAATTATTAATTTTGCCAAAGTGAAACTATTAAATTTATAGTAAAAACTAACAACAATAATCTCATCTTCTATCTGTCTTCCTTTTCCTTCTCTCTCCAAGAATAAGAAGGGTAATTATGTTTGATTTATACAATTCTTATACATGGACAAAAACATCTTACAAATATAAGTTAAACAACAAATTAAAAAAATGATAATTACATAAAAATAATCTAAATTTATAAGTTTATATTGCAATAACCTGAGTAGGGTCAGTGAGGACCTGTACTCTTTTGATTTAAAGCAAAATGGAATGAAGCCAACTATAAAAAATTATAAATATGCAAAACCAAGAAAAATATTAACCATTTTGTAAATTATAAAATAATGCAAGCAAATCCCAATGTTTATTCAAAACTTAATAAATGAAATTTGTATAGAGACACTTTGGAACAATTATTTTGAAGCCTTCTTTGAAGAAACTTTATAACTTATTTAAAAATTGATTTAATTGGTTAATGATTCAATTGATTTAATTTTTTATTTTTAGTTAAACACGTATAAATTAGTTAATTCTGAAATTTGTTTTTATTGGATACAAATTCTACTAAGAAAAACATGGTAGAGAGAAAAGCAAGATGGAAAAAGATAAAAAAAAAAATAAGATCTTTGCTGTTAATTTTAATTATAAAATTATTAATTTCATTTTTAAAATTTCAAAAAATCTAATATAAAAATTTGAAATTTATATGTAATTTTAATCACTAAATGGCTAATGTGTATTTTCCCTTATAATTTTAAAGGAAAAAAGAAGTGCTGCTAACGGCCGACAGGACTGTAGTCATTAATTACCACCAAGATATTATATTCGGTTAGATATTATTTTGTAAATTTAAAGGCAATAATACAAGTTACAACCACCCCTCGGCTCTATGACGTGTGAACGCACACAATTGCATCACAATTTCGCCTTTAAAGTTCTCGGTTTTTGGTGCATGGACATATCAACTGAGGCATATCGAATATGAGAATTATTTTTGTTTTTACATAAAATAAATAAATCATAATTATTAAATTTGATATTAAAAATTAATATTAAAATATAAAATTGTATAAATTTTTAAATAATAATATGTTTTTAATTATATTTTACTTTTAATTATTAATATCAGATATAAAAATTATAATTTATTTTTTTATCTTTCACATAAAACTATTATTCTCACTTAATATCTTCCTTTATACACTATCACAAATTATAATTTAATTATAAATTTAAATTTAATTTATCATTAATATAAAATATTTTATATCTATAAATGAAAAAAATATATTATTAAAAATTATTATTATTATAAATTTTAATAAAATTAAAAGAATTTTTATAAAATTTTATTAATATGAAAATGAATAATAATATAAAATTAATCTATTGTAACAATAGATTAAATACAAACCCTTTAATTATTTGCCTTCTATATTTTTTCTTTTATTGTATTTCCTTCTGACTATTAATACTTTTCTATTTCAATAAAAACTGCATCAATTTGTGTATAAAAAATATCGATCGTCGATCTGTCTAGGTGGAGGGGCATATAAAATTGGGACAAGTTCCGGTAGATACGCCTCTTTATTGACGAAGCTGAAAAGGGGGTACAACACTTTTGCTCTCAAAATATTTAGAATAATGAATTAGTATTATTTAATTATAAAAATATTTATATAAATTACTCGATCTCTCGAAAAATTTTATCCTTTCAGAATTTTAAACTAAAGTCTGCTGTTGTTTCATCTAATATATAAAGTCAAATGTTTATTTTTGAAATTTTTATTGTTTTAAAAATTAAAAATCATAATTTTTGATAAATAAATAATAAAATTAATAGCCATTTTTATTTATTAAATTAAAATAAAAATATACATCATAATCAAAGTATTTATATTTAAGTACATTTAACCTCGATTTTCAATTTTTAGAATTCAAATCATTTTCAGATTTTTTACTAGATACAAAATCAATTTTTGACACAGAAGGGTTATTCTACTGTTTTTTCGTGCAGCGAAATGAAAAAGACGAAAGTGTAATATGCTATTTCTATGAAAACATTGGTGCATAGATCGGAATCTTGCTGCAGAACCCTACTAATATGCTATTTCGTAAGGAAAAGACAAAATTGGGACAACGTAGGCCTGTAGGATTGTCAACCTCCACGGCAGATGAACAACGCCGTATTCACGTTTATATTTATTATTACTGTAATTAAATGAAACATTTTATTTCATTTGAAAATTGGCACAAAAATTATTAAAAAATCGATATCTCTGGACTTCAAAAATCTGGTCTTTCATATATTTTGATGACAATATCTCGAACAAGCTTTCAATACCGGACCAAATATAATAGCTGTTCGGACATCATTCAATCTCGTTAATTGTTTGGATAAAAGATGCTTTATTTGTACAGACATTTTACATCTCTTACCATATTCATATTCTAATTATAACTAATTTAGCTATTTAATATTCTCTTATTTTTACTTTTTTACTACTCATTATTAACCTACACATCGAAACATGGCATTTCCACCATAATAAGTGACTAATATTAAGAAGAAGAGGAATATTTTATTGAAAATGCTTAGAAGGAGAGGTATATTTAATTTTTTAAGTGAATCCTTAACATCTATATAATTCTAATCAATCAACCTGCCAATAATAATCACATATTTCAATATATATGTACTTTCATATATAAAGTACATTCTCATATATAATGAATCTAATTAATAATCTAATAGATAGATGAACATAAATTCATAAATATTATAAAATTATTATTATTATTATTAATTCCAATAGCTAACGTCCACTTTATTTTGCAAGTCTCTTAATTAATACCCAAATTTTAAAAAGCTTATTACACTACTATTAAATAATTGTTTGATATCGGTGGATCAATGTCAGTGATAATGGAATCCAACATCTATATTGACATATTAATATTTTTATAATTACATCAAAACTTACTATATCAATTTTAAATTTGATCAACATTTAAAGTTTAGCATAAAGTTTTTTTACATCAATTACATTAAAATTATCATCCAAAAAGTTTTTTATGGCGCCCAGTTAAGAAATATTTAAAGTTCAAATGATGATTTTTTAAATAATTGATATCAAAAGGAATAACAGCCGTTTATTCTTTAAAATTCTAATAACCAAAGTACTTTCTTCATTGTATTTTTTGTAAATTTTGTTCTCATTTTTTTTGTTTGTGTTCGGGTAATTTTAAGAAATACTTTGAACCTTCATGTAATTCTTGAAATTTTAAAATATTTATCCTATGTAATTTTTTTTATAAAAAACTATATTTTACTTTCAAAAATTATAATATTTTTATATAAATTATTAATAAATTCTATGTCAATTTCGTTAACATATTTATTCTAATTTTGCCCTGATCAAAACCAATGCAAATTCGATAAAATGGATGAAGTGATGCATCCGATTTGTTGCAATTTTTTTTTCAAAAAAGATAAAAATGAAACTTTTAAATTTCACAAATTCCTGATTCTTGATTGTATCAATTAAACTTGCATATCTTTATTTCTAATATGAATCATTGTTATATTACTTATGCTTTATTACATTTTTATTTATATCATTAATTTGGATTGTATTACTTTTCATTTTTATTATGAGTGTGATTATAAATATATAATATTAATGTGTTTGCATAAAATCAAGTTACCCAGAATACAGTTATTGAATCAATGAGCCAATAAATTAAATCTTACCCGCTTCAAATGACACTCCAATTTTATAAATTATGATTTTAATGATAAAATCTTTGTACATAATACATACGTAAGATGATCGCCTGAAGATTACTTTTAAGTTTTAATGAAAATTGTGAAGCAGTAGTTAATAATGGATCATGGAAATCATATGGCCTTATTTTATATCATCACCTGAATAATATATTTTTAAAAATTTAAAAAGTTACATGCTCTATAGAGAATTAATAATGTTATAATCGGAATTATATGATGGTAGCAAAATTATCAGAAAATTTTAACTTCATCTTTAAATAATAATTTATATATATAATTTTGTTATTTTTTGTTTGCATAAAATCAAGTTATCCAGTATATAGTTATTGAATCAGTGAGCCAGTAAATTAAATCTTACCCGCTTCAAATGACACTCCAATTTTATAAATTATGATTTTAATGATAAAATCTTTGTACATAGTACATACGTAAGATGGTCGCTTGAAGATTACTTTTAAGTTTTAATGGAAATTGTGAAGGAGTAATAGTTAATAATGGGCCATGGAAATCATATGGCCTTATTTTATACCATCACCTGAATAATATGTTTTTTAAAATTTTAAAAGTTACATGCTCTATAGAGAATTAATAATGTTATAATCAAAATTATATGATGGTAGTAAAATGATCAAAAAATTGTCACTTCATCCTTAAACAATAATTTATATATATAATTTTGTTGTTTTTTTGTATTATTCAATGATAGAATTATTTGTATGAATGGACAAAATTGGAATTATTGTTTATAAATGAAATTATAATTTTATATAATTCAAGAATCATTTTATTATAATATCTAACAATTTTAGGAATAAAATTATTAATTTAACTTTTTTTTGACTCCATGTATGATATAAAATTATTATTAAACATTTTATTTTTAGATTATTTCTTCTGTATCTTAAAAAATTATGAAGAGTGTTGCTGGAAGCAACACTGTTTCAATTTTGGGGGCGTTAAGGATGAATTTTATGGTGTCCTTAGATTTTAAATTTTGGAATGAAATGGCAATTTTATTGTTATATTAAAATTATTTAATTATATATATTCAAAAATAAGTAATTATAATTAAATTATTTTAATTTAATAATTTAAAAATCTACTAAATAGTTCCGATTTTAAAAATTCCCCGACAACCATAGCAAGTACCCATGAACTTTTTGCAAGGCGAAGGAGTTATCCATCGCGTATAGGCAGCTTTTGGGGTGAAATTGAGGCCTAACTGCTCACACCTCGTTTAGGGTAATCAGTGGGCTTGAACTGGGCGCCTTGTGAGACACTTCACAACTAGAATGAGGAGTTTGGACTTCGTAGCCCAAGTTGGATTTTCCATTTTATGGAGCCACCGCATGATGGAGAATTAAAAGTTAAAACGGGCAAATTGTACTTAATTTACATAAAATTTAACTTAATTATACTAACATATATTTTATTTTCAAACATATACACTCAATTCTTTTTATTTTTTTAGAAATAGGAATATGATTGTGTATCCAAAATAAATTGAAAGAAAGGTGAGTGTATATGAAAAAAAAATAGCATTATTTCTAAAAATAAAATGAACGAATGTAAATTACATCTAATCTCAAAGAAAGGACACGTGAGCATAAGTTTTTTCTTTAAACTATTACAAGGTCATGACAAATATTATGCATGGTGGAGTCTACGGGTTGAAACCCATGCATTGGTGCAATGGCTGACATGGAGCATTAGGAGACATCGGATCCGTAGCTGCGCTATATGTACTGTTGATTGGAGAGTGTATCAGGGGAGAATGGCTAAATTCAAAAAGTGGCCCATATATTTAAAATTTTGCAGTGGGGCTTTATGGGAAGGACATCCACCTTGGCCTTGTTTGACAATTATTCCCTCTATTTTTATTTATTTGTTATTATTAACTGATTTAACATATATTAAAAAAGGTAATTTAATTTACTTATTTTTATTAAACTTTACAAGATTACTTTTTATGTATAAAATTCAAGATAGTTAAAAATAAAGAGAGAAATATAAAAGAATAAATGCAAATTGATTAGTGTAGAATAATAAAATATTTATTAATGCAAAAGAAAGGCATATTTAGAAAAAGAATATTTAATATTTCATTAAAATTTTAAAGCGATAAATAAAAAAGAATAAAAAAATCTCTTCAAAATATAGTAGATAAAAAGGAATAAAATGAATAACTAATAGTTGTAACAATTAACTACTTTAATTAAGTGTTAGTTGATGACTGATTATATTAGTTGATTTGATCAATTAATTGTATTAGTTATTTGAATAAGATGTTTAATAAAATTAACTATTTATGACTAACTGTTTATATATAAAATAACATATAAGGATATGAATATATTTTATAAATTATTTAAGTATTTTTTTATTTTAATATTTTAGATCCTATATATTATTTAGTAGATTAAATTTTCTTGTAAATAATATATCATTATATTTATTATATATTAAATATTTTTTTAAAATTAAATTAATATAATTTTTATAGTGAATAAATGTATCAATAAAAAATCAATAACTACAATTATTTAATTTTTTGTGTAAGGGCAATCTCACATTTATATATTACTAATTGGGTGTATTCTAGCTATGAGTATACTAGAGTATGGAAAGGAATGAATATACAAAAAAAATCCATATTTCAAAAGTAAAATAAATAATTATAATTTTTAATAAAAAATTAAAGATCAAAATTTTGTTAAATAATAAATTATAAAAAATAATTTTTTAATTTATAATTATATTTTTTAATTTTTTATTGATAATTATGATTATCCATGTTGTATTTTAAAACTAAGCTAATGTTCATTTTTTAAGTTTCATTGAGGGTTTAGATGGTATGTGTAATAAATTAAGGATTAATTTTTTTTTATAGATCCTGCTCTAATACTATTTTAATTTACGTCGAATCAATAGTCAAATGAATAAATAAAAAACTTAATTTTAAAAAGATGGTTGTTAGATTGGCTGCAGCCCGAAAGGTATGTCAAGTAAAAACAAAGATATTATTGTCTTTTCCTAAATTAACTCTCAAAAAAATGCTTCCCCTGTCAACATTTCTCAAACAACTATTTTAAATGCAGTTATTTGGAAGAATTGATTATCAAATATTGAAATGGTCAGTTCAGTGAGTCAAATGTCAAACAGTAAAAAGTGATCCAACCTGTCTAACCAGTCATTCACGAAATATCACCCTTGTCTTGTCAGCATAAATTGCCAGCTAGGAAGGGGATTGGGGTAACACGAATTGCGTAAGTGGCACTAAACTCCCGAAACTTTCGTTTGGGCAATTACACAGGGTAAGGTCGGAAGTTGCCGGAGTGTAGATGAGACGGTGCCAAAGAGTGTGCCGGTAAAGAGGGAAGGGAGTAGCGACGCTGGGAGGAATTGCAGCGGTGGCGTCCGAAGCCCCCGGTGAGGTCAGCGGCGACGGCCGAACCTTTGACATTGTTGCCAAGAGTAAAAGTCTTTTTTTATCAACCTCATAAAATGCCAAACTCTTTTTATTATCGTAAGTTTGTTCAAATAATAATATAATTAAAATAAATTTTTTTATTATCGTTGACGTCTAAATTTATTTAAATAATAATATAATTAAAATAAAAATTTAATAAAAAATAATTATAATCAATAGCTCTTACTTTTTCCACTTTTAATATATCATTACTTATTTAAATTATTGAAACTGCTAATTACCGAATCTGTTTTCCTCTTTTTTTTCAGATATGAAAAAAGGAGAGATATTTTACTTGTGAACGGATTCTCTGCTCTTTTATTTAACTCTCATCAAATCCAGAATTAGGAGGGGAGACAGAGAGAAGACAGAGAGACGAAAGGAGGCCTCCCTTCTCTTTTCTGGAAACTCTTGTAGTTTGAAAGCTAGCATCTTAAATGCCCGATGATGGAAAGAGTTTCCAGATTTCCCCACTAAACCTACCTCTCAGCAAATGAGCTTTCTCGGATTCTCTCTATAATCTCGTGATCCACTTGCTTCGCTAGCCATTGCTTGTGAATCATTCTGGTGGTGTCCTGACCCAAGTGTCTTTTATGCTGAACGTTATGTGTTGTTCGAAATTCAGAACGAACATGACAGCAGCCAGATTCGAATTTGAAGCTTTCTCTGAAGTAATGATCCAGCAGAGAAAACATCGAAGCTCCACAGTATCTCCTTATCATGACGACAGAACAGCGGTCTTCAATTCCAAAAGTTTCAGCAGAGAAAACATCGAAGCTCCACAATGTTATGTTATGTGGTGTGACTGTCGGCTGAAGAAAATGGGGTCATCTGCACACGTAATATGGTTGAGATGAAACGCCAATGTGATTCCACGTCATTTATATTAGCTGGATCCAATTACATCTCCATTTCCCAGCCAACCAAAATCTTTTAACATCAGATGCAATAGAATCTTTCGTAAAGTACACTCCATATGCCTTTTACTTTTATGATTTTTTTATTTACCTTTTTCTATAATAATGTTATTAGTAATTTTCCAATGACGGCACCCATTCCACTTTTATTTCATTCTTTTATTTTTTTGTTTGTTTCTTTTGTCTAAAAAATTAATTGATTAATATGCATGTGACATTAAAATATTTTTTGTACAATTCCTATGATGAAATAAAATAAAATAGTTTGAATGTACAAACTATTTAATATTCTTGAAGTAAGAGATACTTCTAAAAATTGTATAAACTGTTTAAATTAAAGAATCTTAATATTATTGCATATAAATATTATTTTATATTCATTATGTGTACTTATGATTTATATACATTTTGTGATGATAGAATAATATTAAAATTAATTGCAGATATAATAAATATAATTTCAATTTTTTTGAATAATTCTTTTTTCAGATTTGACCATGAAGTTAAAAAAAATTTATATTTTAAAAATTATAAAAATAATATTGAATTATAATTTTAATTTTTCTGAGCAGTTATGTATTCAGATTTGATCATGAAGTTGACAAATTTGATATTTTAAAATTATAGAATTATATTAGAATTATAATTTCAATTCTTCTTGATTTTTATTTCAGATTTGACTATGAAAGTTGAACAAATTTGATAATCTTACATAAAAATATCAATATGATACTTTTTAAATAAATGAATAAATAAAATTACTGAAAATATTTTTTAAAAAAACTATATTACAATTATTTTATTAAAAATATTCCAAAAATAATGAAATAAAAATCTTTATAAAAAGATAAAATAATAATTCATCAATAATAAAATAAAAATTCTTTAAAAATATTTTCAAATATAATAAATAAATAATTATTCAAATAATAAAATTTATGTTTGTGATGTATTAAAATTAAGTAATTTACTTGTAGATGCGATCATAATAATACTTAATATTATTGAGGCACATTATTCTATTTAAATCCTATCACGAAGTTGAAAGGATTTAACAACCAAATAACAAACTATTTAAAATCTTTTAAAAATATAAAATATAAAAATCTTTCAAAAAATAATAAAATTTGTATCTATGATATATTGAAATTAATTAATCCAATTGCAAGTGACATCACAATGGTATTTAGCATTATTGAGACACTATTTTATTTGAATCCTAACATGAAATTGGGTAGATTTGGAAAATTAGATTAACAAATTAATCAAAATTAAAAATCACATTCTTAGGAAAATACCCATGTAATATAATAAGGATCATCATAATTTAACACATAAGATAAAATTAGAATTAATAGGCAACCTTTTTTTGAACAGATGTTGTAAGGTGCTAATACTCTCCCTACAAGTAATCAACTCCTAAATCCAAATTCTGGGAATACAGATCATTTTCGGTGTTCTAATCACACTATAAGAAATGATTGGTAGCAACTCTATTTTCTTTTTATTCACACTATGCACCATCATGTTTCTGAGGAGGTGTGAAAACTTGCTCGTCTCCCTTGGATTTTGTTGCGGAGCACATCGCAATAATTACCTTTTATTATAATTATAGTTTTAAATTGTGGTTGTAATTTTACAATGAGTAACAAAACTATAAAAAAATTAAAAAATGCAACCGTTACATGTAATATTGCGGTTGTATACTATAATTTAAAATTTAAAATCTTGATTATAACATAATGACAACCGATTTAGGAGTCTGGTAACACAAAGCATTTATACCCAACGATCCCCACTGAGGGAATTGTAAAATGAAATTGGCAAATCAGCAATTTGGCCTTGGGTTATGCAAAAGAAATGATTGAAATGTTCAAATTGGTCCATTCTTGCTGGAAATTAACTACGCCACAATTAGTTTTTTAAACCATTTAAACCAAATTGGAATTTGATACAAAGATAGGTGGAACTTGGACATGGGATTCTTAATTTAATTATTTTGTCATTTAGGGAAGCATTTGCAATGTGGCGAAATGTAGGCGGACACCCACAGCTATTGCAACTTGCAAGAGGATTCAGCAGCCTCTCTCTAATGTATGAACCTCTAATTAATCCACGTGCTTTTATTAATTCATACAACGTAACTTAGTTTCATGGTTCCATGCTCACACAACTCCTATAAAATGAGAACTGCATTCTGAAATTTGGCTCCTTCATTCATGAATCTTCATCTTCTCGTTTCCCTGGTTTCTTCATTGATGCAGGACGGAGGGCAGGCGAGTTTTGAAGGTACAATTCAATCTCGCACACCATGAGTACCCTTGCCATCTTATTAGTTATTTTTCTTCCAACTATTTGTTTGCTGCTGCTATTCATGACAGGGATTCTGTCAATGTGGATTCATGAAGACCAGTTTCTTCTGGCACAGGAAGGGAGGCAATGGTATGTTAACAAACTGGAATTGACTTTTTCTTTTTTTAAATAGTAATTTTGTACATTCCAAATTTATAAGATATGAAACTAATTAAGAATTAGTTTTGGCTTAATTTTAAGTACTATTCTAGGTTGTTTCCCTTAGAGTAAGATTGTAGTACATCAGTTTCCCTCATTAAGATCGATAATGAGCCCCGGGGCAATGGTGAAGATACAATTAATAATCCCTAATTAATAACATGATTAATATTAATATTATATTTAATTCTTTTTTTCGATTTTAATAATATATTATATTATTAAAATTAATATTTCTATTGATTATATTACAAAAATGAAGTATTAGATGTGATTCTATTATTAGTAAGGGGTTACTAATTGCACCTTAATCATCATCCGGAGAGATGATTAACATTACCCCTTTCAAGAACTTATTATTTTATTATTTTTTAATAATAAAGTGGTAACTTTTTTTTAGTCGTAATGGATATGCAGGTTATGTGCTTATAGGGTAAGGATGAATTTTTTTTACTAGAAAACTACTTAAGAGTCTTTAAAATATTGAAGACTGAATTATTACTTAAAAAAATGGAAGACTAAATTGAAACGAAATCTGAGGACTAAATTGATACGCCTTAAATCTTTTAAGGACCGAATTGTTAATTTACCCTATAATTAGATTACCGCATTAGCAATTTTTCTTTTAAGTTTTTTTAATTACATTTTTGGGTTTTTTAACCATTTCATCTCCCTAGAAAGAGAAATTTGGACTCTGGTTCTGTAAGATCGGCACAAACCTTCTTTCTCCCTCTTCCCATCCGTAACCCTAACTATCACATCAGCCACAGCCACATGAAGCCCCTTCTCTTTGTATCTTCATTTCCCGCCTAAATGCTAACATAATTTCTGCTAATTTACATGTTTTGCAGATAAAATTGTTTCAATCAAAGATGGTGGACCACGGACAGATGATAGATTGGATACACGAGGTATTTATGGTTTTTGTATTCCCGAAAATTTGTTTTGCTTAATTAATCATCATTAAGTTTATGTTGTTGTTAATTGCTTGCAATGGGGAGTATTTACCTTAAATTTAGATTAATCGTCATCCATTTTAGCCGGGACTGTTTAAGTTTTGTACTTCGATGTTAATTCATTGCAACAAATTGAGTCTGCAATAAAATAAAACAATTATTATACAAGTATATAGATTTATATTTTATTTTATTTTTTTCAGATTTAGTTTTCTTAATTTTATGTTACTATACCAACTATTTATCTTCTTTACATTCGCACGATTGATTTAAGAAATGTCGTTTTTAACTATAATCAGTCAGATATACCTTTTCCTATAATTTTCTTTGTTTTAATTTTTTTCTTTAGTTTCAAAATTGTACATATATTTCTTAACTACTGGATTCAAGTGAGATTTCTTTGATATAGTTTCTTCAGGTCTACCAATCTGAACTGCAATAAAGACAGTAATTAGTACATTAATACATGATTTCCCTTCAAATGGGATCGTAAGTATATGCACCAAAGAATTCTATCCATCGACATATTTACAGTTGATTTGAGAATATGGTTTTGAACTTTAATGTAGATGTATGATAATACAATTTTCTTCATGTATTTTGCAACTGAGTTTCAATTCTTTATTTCTTGGGGGATTTCATGTGAAGAGTTACAATGTTATATATATATATATATATATATATATATATATATATATATATATATATATATATATATATATATATATATATATGTACATACATATACATATATGTACATATATGTATATGCAGCTTCAGGTACTTTATTTATAAAAGAAAAATACCAATAGTTGTATTTCGCCTTTATCTATCCTTATTGAGCGGTTCCGCAAATAAACACGATCTTCTTTGAACTAGCATAGGTGCATAAGTTGCAACTAAGTAAAATGAAGCATCCATATGTTTGTTGATAGACATTTTCTGTAAAAAAAATCCCATTTATTTATATGAAAATTAAGGAATGATATGTTACTTCTATACTTTGTGATTTAAAAAAAATAATACTTAAAGTTATACTAGTGAAAGAAATAGCGTTCTCATTGAAAAAGAAGTTATCCTTTACTAAATCCCTTATATTTAACATTATATATATATATATATATATATATATATATATATATATATATATATATATATATATATATATATATATATAACATTTTTTACTGTCTTGCTATTTCATAAGAAAAATTTATAGTACATCACTAACAAGTCTACTAAATTTAATTATTGATATGCTATTGTGGGGCGTATGAGGTTCGATCCTATGAAAAAATTAAATTTGATATGTGGTTAAATTTGATAATATACTAGTATACTATTGTATTAATAGTGTACCAAATTTTTTTCCTTTTTTATAATTATATTTCTACTAGCTGAGTGGTGATGAGAATAAAGTTTTTGTTTAACAGTTCACCTTTTCTTCCTGGAGAAATATAAAGCCAAATATGTTCTTCCAATTCGGGGAACATAGAGTTTCAGTTTAGTTTCCTCTATGCTCTGTTTGATTTGAATGGATGCCCCTGAAACTGATGATATATTTATATTTTAAATGGGAAACGTTAAACACACTGACAAATTATTCGGAAATAAATCTCAATGAAACATTTAATGCTCATTTGCCTTGCTTTTTCTTCTTTCTTTTTACGTTATTTCCCTTACTTATGATTTTAGTGCACTATGCAGCCCTCACAAATTGTTTCGGCTTATATCAGGAATATTATTTTCTGTTGATATAGCACCACATATTTTAAATTGCAGTCACATTTGTAATTATGTCGCAATTAGTAACATTGTAAATAACTATTAGAATACGCAATTTTTTTGCAAAGCAAAATTGCAATTATGAGTTTAACATAATTAGTTGTGAACAAATTCAATTGCATGAAGTTAAATCAGAAGAGTAACGTAACCTTATTATTTCCATTATCTTCTGCCGTGTCTGATTAATTCATATGATACTATATGCAAACTACTATTAGCACTTGGGAACATTAGTTATGGCCTCAATTAGTGTCTCTTTGCCACATAGATCTATTCTTAACTTCAATTTTAAGTGCTGTTGGATTGTCTAAAGTAAATATCAATGATGAATTTTACATTGTTCTTAGTTTAGCATGAGAGAATTAGGACTCACTTCAGTTCATGTTAAAATTCTGATTGATAATTTGATATGTGAGGAGAAATTTTTGAATTGTTCTACATTAAATTTGAAAGAACCTATGTGTGTATTTAAAAATATGAAATCTCAACTCTTGAATTAACATTTATAGTTGAGAAAGTCAAAAAGGCACCCAACAATTGCGAAGTGAATATAATCAACGGTACTAATCTCTTATTGCCAGCATTTTTCTTGGCCTTGTTTCTTCTGAGTTTGGGTGGCAATGATCGATTCAACAAGCATATTACAAATTGTTGGAAACACCTTCTTCAGGCGTATGAGGTACACAACAATAAGAATCTTGATTAATTCTCTCAAATCTCTATCTTTTGATTTTAATTTTAACTATATATCCGAATGAATTTTTTGAAATTAGATAGTAAATTGAAAATTAAGTGCATAAAAAGCTAGAAGAGAAATATTTTTTATTATTATTATTATGTTAGCTGGATCCAATTACATCTCCATTTCCCAGCCAACCAAAATCTTTTAACATCAGATGCAATAAATTCCTTCGTAAAGTACACCCTATATACCCTTTACTTTTATGATTTTTTTTATTTATCTTTTCCTATAATAATGTTATTAGTACAATTCCAATGACGGCACCCATTCCACTTTTATTTCATTTTTTATTTTTTTTGTTTATTTCTTTTGTCTAAAAAAATTAATTGATTAATATGCATGTGACATTAAAATATTTCTGGTGCAATTCCTATGATGAAATAAAATAAAATAATTTAAAAGTATGAATTATTTAATATTTTTTATATAAGAAATATTTTTAAAAATCAGGTGAGCTGATTAAATTAAAGAATTTCAATATTATTGTATATAAAAATTATCTTATATTCATTATGTGTAGTTATGATTTATATACATTTTGTAATGATGGAATAATATTGAAATTAATTGCAAGTATAATAAATATAATTTTAATATTTCTAAACAATTTTTAATTCAGATTTCATTATGAAGTTGAACAAATTTTATATTTTAAAAATTATAAAAAATAATATTGAATTATAAATTCAATTTTATTGAATAGTTATATATTCATATTTGATCATAAAGCAGATAAATTTGATGCTTTAAAATTGCGAAATTATATTGGAATCATAATTTCAATTGTTTAAAATTTTTATTTTAGATTTGGCCATAAAAGTTGAACAAATTTGATAATCTTAAATAAAAATCATCAATATGATACTTTTTCAATAAATGAATAAATAAAATTACTAAAAATATATTTTTAAAAACTATATTACAATTATTTTATTAAAATTATTCCAAAAATGGTCAAATAAAAATCTTTATAAAAAGATAAAATAATAATAATTCATCAATAATAAAATAAAAATTCTTTTAAAATATTTTCAAATATAATAAATAAAAAATATTTAAATAATAAAATTTGTACCTATGATATATTAAAATTAAGTAATCTGATTGTAAGGGCGATCATAATGATACTTAATATTATTGAGGCATGTTATTCTATTCAAATTCTATCATAAAGTTGAAAGGATTTAACAACAAAAAAAAATTATTTAAAAATATTTTAAAAATATAAAATATAAAAATATTTCAAATAATAATAAAATTTATGTCTATAACGTATCAAAGTTAAATAATCTGATTACAAGTACGATCATAATGGTACTTAGCATTATTGAGACATTCTATTTCATCCAAATCTTACAATAAAGTTAGGTAGGTTTGGATAACTAGATCAACAAATTAAATAAAATTAAAAATTACATTTTTAGGAAAATATACATGTAATATAATAAGGACTATATAATTTAACACATAAGATAAAATTAGAAAAGATAGGCAACTATTCTTTGAACGGACGTTGTAAGGTGGTAATACTTTTTCTACACATAACCAACTCTCGAATCCAAATTTTGGGAATGCAAACTATTTTTTATATTCCAATCACACCATAAAAAATGATTGGTGGTAACTTCATTTTCTTTTTATTCACACTACACACCATCACGTTTCTGAGAAGGTGCAGAAACCCGTTGGCCTTCTCCTCAAATTCCATCTTGAGGCACGCCGTGATAATTACCTTTTATTATAATTATAATTTTAAATTGTGGTTGTAATTTTACAATGAGTAAGAAAATTATAAATAAATTAAAAAATGCAACCGGTACATGTAATATTGCGGTTGTATACTGTAATTTAAAATTTAAAATCTTGATTATAACATTATGACAACCTATTTAGGGTTTTGGTAACAAAAAGCATTTATATCCAACGATCCCACCAAGGGAATTGTAAAATGAAATTGGCAAATCAGCAATTTGGCCTTGGGTTATGCAAAAGAAATGATTGAAATGTTCAAATTGGTCCATTCTTGCTGGAAATTAATTACGCCAGAATTAGATTTTTAAACCATTTAAACCAAATTGGAATTTGATACAAAGATACGCGGAACTTGGACATGGGATTCTTAATTTAATTATTTTGTCATTTAGAGAAGAATTTGCAATGTGGCGAAATGTAGGCGGACACCCACAGCTATTGCAACTTGCAAGAGGATTCAGCAGCCTCTCTCTAATGCATGAACCTCTAATTAATCCACGTGCTTTTTTTAATTCATACAACCTAACTTATTTTCATGGTTCCATGCGCACACAACTCCTATAAAATGAGAATTGCATTCTGAAATTTGGCTCCTTCATCCATGAATCTTCATCTTCTTGTTTCCCTGGTTTCTCCATTGATGCAGGACGGAGGGCAAGCGAGTTGTGAAGGTACAATTCAATCTCGCACACCATTAGTACCCTTGCCATCTTATTAGTTATTTTTCTTCCAACAATTTGTTTGCTGCTGCTATTCATGACAGGGATTCTGTCAATGTGGATTCATGAAGATCAGCACCAAAAATAGTTGCTAAACCAGTTTCTTCTGGCACCGGAAGGGAGGCAATGGTATGTTAACAAACTGTAATTGACTTTTTCTTTTTTTAAATAGTAATTTTGTACATTACAAATTTATAAGATATGAAACTAATTAAGAATTAGTTTTGGCTTAATTTTAAGTACTAGTCTGGGTTGTTTCCCTCAAAGTAAGATTGTAAGAATCCCGAATTAATAATATGATTAATATTAAAATTATATTTAATGCTTTGTTTTGATTTTAATAATATATTATATTATTAAAATTAATATTTCTACGATTATATTACTAAAAATGAAGTATTAGATGTGATTCTATTATTAGTTAGGGGTTATTAATTGCACCTTAATCATCATCCGGAGAGATGATTAACATCACCCCTTTCAAGAACTTATTATTTTATTATTTTTTAATAATAAAGTGGTAACTTTTTTTTAGTCGTAATGGATATGCAGGTTATATGCTTCTAGGGTAAGGATGAATTTTTTTTACTAGAAAACTACTTAAGAGTCTTTAAAATATTGGAGACTGAATTATTACTTAAAAAAATGGAAAACTAAATTGAAAAGAAATCGAAGGACTAAATTGATACACCTTAAATCTTTTAAGGACCGAATTGTTAATTTACCCTATAATTAGATTACTACATTAGCAATTTTTCTTTTAAGTCTTTTTTTATTACATTTTTGGGTTTTTTAATCATTTCATCTCCCTAGAAAGAGAAATTTGGACTCTGGTTCTGTAAGATCGGCACAAACCTTCTTTCTCCCTCTTCCCATCTGTAACCCTAACTATCACATCAGCCACAGCCACATGAAGCCCCTTCTCTTTGTATCTTAATTTCCCGCCTAAATGCTAACATAATTTCTGCTAATTTACATGTTTTGCAGATAAAATTGTTTCAATCAAAGATGGTGGACCACGGACAGATAATAGATTGGATACACAAGGTATTTGTGGTTTTTGTACTCCCGAAAATTTGTTTTGCTTAATTAATCATGATTAAGTTTATGTTGTTGTTAATTACTTGCAATGAGGTGTATTTACCTTAAATTTAGATTAATCGTCATACATTTTAGCCGGGACTGTTTAAGTTTTGTACTTCGATGTTAATTTATTGCAAAAAATTGAGTCTGCAATAAAATAAAACAATTATTATACAAGTATATAGATTTATCTTTTATTTTTTTTTTCAGATTTAGTTTCTTTAATTTTATGTTACTATACGAACTATTTCTCTTGTTTGCATTCACACGGTTGATTTAAGAAATGTCATTTTAACTATAATCAGTGGAGAGTGCTATGGTACTCCCAGAGGTTTCAATGCTTGGGTGGTGTAGTATAATCTTATCCATTAGATGAGATTATCCAAGTTTTTGATAATCTCATCCATGGATAATCTCATCCAATGGATGAGCCACACCACCCAAAGTTTAAAAATCCTAAAGGTACTTTAGAAAAACTCATAATCAGTTAGATATACCCTTTCCTATAATTTTCTTTGTTTTAGATTTTTCCTTTAGTTTCAAAATTGTACATATATTTCTTAAGTACTGGATTCAAGCGAGATTTCTTTGTATTTCTTTGATATAGTTTCTTCAGCTGGACCAATCTGAACTGCAATAAAGACAGTAATTAGTACATTAATACATGATTTCCCTTCAAATGGGATCGTAAGTATATGCACCAAAGAATTCTATTCATCGACATATTTACAGTTGATTTGAGAATATGGTTTTGAACTTTAATGTAGATGTATGATAATACAATTTTCTTCATGTATTTTGCTAGTGAGTTTCAATTCTTTATTTATGGGGGGATTTCATGTGATTTCTTTTGTTTTTGTTTGATCTAGCTTGTTTAACTCCTCCAAATTAAACCGCAATGTGTAGTACTACAGTGGATCTACTACTTTAGGATATTATAATTTTACTCTAGTATACGATCTAGTGGTTTATCTTCTTTTCATCATTAGCATGTTTGGCTTGAGAAATATGATTTTTCATTACCATGTAATTTTTATACAATTTTTTATTACTTTTTAATTAAAAGTTATAACTTTTTGTTGATAGAGTGTTGAAACTTCTTTTTCAAAAAATTATCCAATTTTAGCCAGCAAATTTGCAAGTTTTTGTGTTAGATATAAAACTCATACAAATCAAGTCTCAAGGTTACGATTTTTGTGAAGAGTTACAATGTTATATATATATATATTTGCAGCTTCAGGTACTTTCTTTATAAAAGAAAATTACCAATATTTGTATTTCGCCTTTATCTATCTTTATTGAGTGATTCCACAAATAAACACGATCTTCTTTGAACTAGCATAGGCGCATAAGTTGTAACTATGAAAAATTAAGCATCCATATGTTTGTTGATAGAAATTTTCTGTAAAAAAAATCTCATTTATTTATATGAAAATTAAGGAATGATATGTTACTTCTATACTCTGTGATTTAAAAAAAATAATATTTAAAGTTATACTAGTAAAAGAAATAACTTTCTCATTGAAAAAAAATATCTTTTACTAATTCATTTATATTTAACATTATATAGATAGAACATTTTTTACTACCTTGCTATTTTATAAGAAAAATCTATAGTACACCACTAACAAGTCCACTAAATTTAATTATTGATATGCTATTGTGTGGTTTATGAGATCTAATCCTATGAAAAAATTAAATTTAACATGCAGTTATATTTGATAATATATTAGTACGCTACTATATTAATAGTGTACCAAAATTTTTTCCTATTTTATAATTATATCTCTACTAGCTGAGTGGTGATGACAGTAAAGGATTTTTTTAACAGTTCACTTTTTCTTCCTGGAGAAATATAAAGCCAAATATGTTCTTCCAATTGGGGAACATAGAGCTTAGTTTAGTTTCCTCTATGCTCTTTTTTTTTATTTGAATGGATGCCCCTGAAACTGATGATATATTTATATTTTAAATGGGAAACGTTAAACACACTGACAAACTATTTGGAAATAAAACCCAATGAAACATTTAATGCTCATTTGCCTTGCTTTTTCTTCTTTCTTTTTACGTTGTTTCCCTTACTTTTGACTTTAGTGCACTACGCATCCCTCACAAATTGATTCGGCTTATATCAGGAACATTATTTTCTGTTGATGTAGCACCACATATTTTAAATTGCAGTCACATTTGTAATTATGTCGTAATTAGTAACATTGTAAATAACTATTAGAATACGCAATTTTTTTGCAAAACAAAATTGCAATTATGAGTCTAACATAATTAGTTGTGAACAAATTCAATTGTAAGAAGTTAAATCAGGCGAGTAACGTAACCTTATTATTTCCATTATCTTTTGCCGTGTCTGATTAATTCATATGATACTATATGCAAACTACTATTTGCACTTTGGAACATTAGTTATAGCCTTAATTAGTGTCACTTGGCCACATAGATCTATTGTTAACTTCAATTTTAAGTGTTGTTGGATTGTCTGAAGTAAATTTCAATGATGAATTTTACATTGTTCTTAGTTTAGCATGAGAGAATTAGGACTCACTTCAGTTGATGTTAAAATTCTGATTGATAATTTGATATGTGAGGGGAAATTTTTGAATTGTTCTACCTTAAATTTGGAACAACCTATGTGTTGATTTAGAAATATGAAATCTCAACAATTGAATTAACATTTATAGTTGAGAAAGTCAAAAAGGCACCCAACAATTGCGAAGTGAATATAATCAAAGGTACTAATCTCTTATTGCCAGCATTTTTCTTGGCCTCGCTTTTGCTGAGTTTTGGTGGCAATGATCGATTCAATAAGCATATGACAAATTGTTGGAAACACCTTCCTCAGGAGTATGAAGCACACAACAATGAGAATCTTGATTAGTTCTCTCAAGTCTCTGTCTGTTGATTTTGATTTTCACTATATATCGGAATAATTTTTTTCAAATTAGATAGTAAATTGAAAATTAAGTGCATAAAAAGCTAGAAGAGAAATCTTTTTTATTATGTCTACCGTCCAGTTTTGGGGATATACTTAAAAATTATATCTTGCAATAAATAATTAATATTGAGTGGTAAATGAAACGTTTTATATGACTGCTGTGAATCTTTGATACAACTTGAAATCTTGTATGAAAACCAACTTGTGAGTCTAACTTAACACTTCATTCACGAGTCGCACAATTTATAAGACTGAGTGCATGATAAGAATTTCTCATCTAAAAGGCACAATCAAGTTAATACACTGCAATGGAAAATTTATTATTCTAAAAAAAATCATACATTCCTTCCGTTTCTTATTAATTGTCACACATTTTTAAAAAATTGTTTCTTTTTGTGTTATTTTAGAATTGCCATTAAGTATAAAAAATTTTAATTTTATATTTCATTTTAATTAATAAATACTTTATTATTTTATACCCTCAACTTATTTGTATTTATTCCATTATATTTCTCCTTATTTTCAACCATATTAAACTTTGTGTAAAAAGAGTAGTCTTAAAAATTTTTCTAAAAATAAATAAATAAAATTATTTTTTTAATATCTGTAAAATTAATTAACTATGATAGATAATAAGGAATAGATAAAGTATTATTTAAGTTTTTAGACTTCATTATAACATGTCATTTACTCTAAATAAATAAATATAATCAAACTAAAATATATACAAAATTAAGAGAGATACAATGGAATATATATAAGAAACATAGAAAGTAATTGTGTAACTTTATGCATGAAAAATATTTTTAATCTTGTTCGTAATACTGAAAATTTTATATTTTGATAAATTAAATATATTGATATTATAATTAAATAATTATTAAAATTTTTAAAATATTTTATTTAAAAAATATAAAAAATAATAATATAAAAATTCTAAATATCACTATAAAATTAGTAATAAATCCAGTATTGTCGAGTAGGTAATGGTTGCCCAAATAAAATTGTCAGGCCTTGTTTGTGCAAATTACAGCGCGATTCCGAGAAGACTTCTCTCATGTTCTAAGTATGTTGATTGCCGAGTAGACTTCTCTCATGTTCACTTTGATGAAATAATTTTGTGGGTAAAAGTTCCTCCTTGCAGATGATAATTATGCCTTGCTATTCTCGCATCTTCAGGCATATAAATGATCCTGTCATTTGAATGCCAACAAACCGATACTTAATATGCTTATGTTCACTTGTAGAACTAATATTTGCCACTTGTTATCAATTATGTTTGATGGTATGGCATTGTTCAGTTGTAGGAAATGTGGACTATGATAATCTTGTAGGTCTGTTCTGAACAGCTCATCAATGTCAACAGTGAGGATAAAGATGTCTAAGTTTCAAGGAGGTCTTCGACATTTGGAAGACAATCTAGGGCCATGGTATCATCAACATTCGACGTCTTACGGATTAGGCAATGCCCCTTACTTATGTTTGTCTTTGCCTTTGTTTTCTGACTTGATATGTTTGGCATTAACTATATGAATTTGTGTCCTTGTCATAAGTCTAAGCCTAACTCACAATTAGAATGGTAAGACTTGATTGTTACTGTCATCCTTGTTGGATTCGAATAAAACTTGATTAATGTTCTTGTAATTGTCATTTTTCACCTTAAAGTTCAAAAAACACAAAGTAGCATTTTGTTGAAAATAGTAAATCATAGTCGATATAAGTATTATGACTACGATGAAAATGGTTTCTTGCGGCTGCAATTGGAGGTTGAGTATGTCATATTTGATGAATTTGTGTAAATCATAGTCGATATAAGTATTATTCCTTTGTGTATGACTTTATTTAGATCTATCTTTGTGGTCTTGGAAGTAACTTTCGTGGTGATTGTTGCTTCAAAATTGTTATGCAAATTGATTTTTACATCTAATTCTATATCTACATTTATAATTTATATTCATTATTTACATTTTCTCGCATTTGCAAATGAATTTCATTGTAAATTCCACTATCCCAGTATTAGAAATTGTACGAAACTCATATCCCTTTCAAAATGGATATGTTTAGTTGTGTTTGTTTTCTATTGATGTAAAAAAAAAAATGGATATGAGTTTATAATTTTTCAATAGTTACTTGAGAAAAATAATTAGGAAATGAAAAGTGCCACATATGAGATCGATATGATAAGAAACAAGGTATCATATATATTAGGTAAATTGATATAATTTTATCATGATATAATTCTTCAATAATTGAATATGTGATTGATGTCTTTAAATATTTATAATGGAAATATGAGGGTGGATTTTTTTATCCGAATGTGTCATCAATCTATTACTGTTAAGTGTTCCATGGAGTCATATGGTGGACAATATAATCACAACTAGCTTGTTCTTGTTTGTACTGAGGTGTTGCTCATGGTTCTAGCAAATGCTGCAAAATTAGCATACTTGACCGACCTATTTTACCTCTTTAAGAGTTCCAAAAGGTTTTTGAATTTAACCTACTAATTACTTCCTACCATTCACCAATTTTGCATTGTTTATATTTATTATATGTGAAAATTAGCAGGAGGACTTGAAGAGATAATATGAATTTTATGTGCACCATATTTTAAGTTATTTTTGCTTGTTTAATCTATGTTTTGATCTCCTCCATTTCTATCTTTATGGTCCCATTTATTGCATGGTTGATTTTATGAGGATGTCAGCTCAATTTCTTTACTTATTATTCATGTTTGCTCAAGAAAAATGACATGTTTGCAACAAGTTTGTTGTGTACTGCTGATGTTGTCTAGCAACCAAAACAATTAATTGCAACATCCTCTTCCCTTGTCTTCTCCATTTCCTATACTTCAGAAGGATTACTCATGGCGCTGTTGTGTAATGTTGAAATTGAAAAATTTATAATCTATTTTTTCTATTGAGACTTATGCCAGATAATTTAAACCGCCTCGTCATGTAACTTGTCCAATATTAAGGTTCCGTGTTGGTTCTGCGCCATATATACTGCATTATGTATATATATATATATATGTATATGTATATATATATGTATATACATATACATATATATATATACATATATATATATATATATATGTATGTATATACATTATTTTCATGTATGTGTAAGGAAATGGAAAATGAAATAGTTAAATTATTTTATACTTCTGCAGAAATATTTTAGTTTCAAGATTATTATTAGTTTAAATTGTAATTATAATTTAGTCGCAATTAATAAAATCATAACTAGTGACCATTGCAGAACAAAATTACAGACAGCTACAATCGCATAAGACTATAAAGATTTGGATGCAATCACGCAATCACTGTGACTCACCTTAGACATAAATTTGAATCTCCCTGAATACTAGTCATCCCATTTGGTGGACAATCTTCTTCATAGACATCCCCTAATGCTTAAAAGTTAGCTGAGTCATTAACTTTTGATCCAATCAAACTTGATAGTAATCTCCAAGAGGATCTCTATTGGCAACCCCAATATGTTATTAACACCCTCTCTAATAAGATTGAGAAAACTTCTCCTTCCTACTATTTTTGTAAAAAAAAAATGTGTATTGTTGTATACTTTTTATTCCCAGAGTCTATGAAATATTTCATTTTTGGCAGTAGAATCTTTCACTGGGGGCAACTCATAATGAAAATTTAGGGCACCAGGTTTGTTGGTCTGAACAGGATAACATAAAAGGCATACTTGAAACCCTAATGACAGTAATTAAAATGATTAAACTTCAAAAAAGATAGGCAATTTATCCTATTGCCTGATTGAATGTAATTAAAAAGTACATCACATAATTATTTGAAATCAATTCAGAATTAATGTGAAACAGCACTTTTCACCAGAGATGAAAAGGAGATGGCTAAAAATGGAACGAAGAGAAAAAAGGGGATATAAAAAGGAATTGCAGAGAGAAATGTACACAACTCAAGTCTCATCGGGAATGTCAGCAATCTGATGTCGTCCTAATATACGTTTGAGACCTTAAAAAAATTAATAAATTATTCTCTAGTTATTGGCAAAGAGCAAAAATCACTTGAATTCATGGGCTACATTAACTTGGTTGATTACATATCAATTTCCACTGTTACTGCCAACAAAAAGTGGGGTTTTATTAAAAAGAATTCAATCCTAAATATACCCTAGGTGAGCATTGATATTAAAAAAAAAATCAAAAGGAAGAAGACAGAACCCCTAGAAATGAAAGAAAACTCACGACGATTGTAATCCTGCCTTTGTTTCACATTTATACTTGTACTAAATGAAACAGAGAAATGTGAATTAAAAGTAAGGATATAAGCTCATGAGACTGGACATAAAATTCAGTAAATAAAACATAATTAATTGTAGAAAATAGAGCTTCCGCATTGATCCGACATACTGAGAAGTTGTTCCAGATATTCAACTCCCAAATCCTCCAGAACCACCAGTTCGGAATCCTGCTTCCCTTTCCTTTTCTTGTTAGCTTTCGCCGTCATTTTCCGTTGGATATAATGCGTCTCCTTGACTGCCAACGCCGGCGAACACCCTTCCCCGCAACCGTACTTGATATCCTGTAACGATTTCTTCACTTTTTCCACCGGAAAATTAAGAACAGCCATCGGACCTCTCATTGAAAGTGCAGCTTGGTCGTAGGCCAAAGCAGCATCCTCTGCGCTGTCAAATGTTCCGAGCCAAACTCGGACTCCATTTCTGGTCGTATCTCTGATGTCTGCTGCAAATTTTCCCCACGGCCTTTTCCTTACCCCTATATATGCTTTTTTCTTTTTGTTGACTTCACTGGACGCCGAGCCCGCCGGTCGCTTTGACTCCGTATTGTTGCTGTAAATTGGAAGCTGTGGATCTGTGGAACAGTAATCCACCATATCGAAAGAAAGAGAATCATGGATAAGGTCTTGAAAAGAATTTGTTGAGGATTCGAAGAAAATATCTGAGGGCTCTGGCCAAATTTCATAATCTGGGTGCTGAAAGGAAGAGGAATTCATGTTAATCGAGAAGTTGGGATAGCTTAGCTTAGCTTTAGCTTGGCTATTTGTTTCTCTAAATTCTGTGGCACATGGCTATATCTCAGATCTTCTCAGGGCTTTAATTTATAGACCTCAATCGGCAAATGCTTAGCGCAAGGCTGTTTTATAATTCAGCAATTCAAATTGGAAGTTTCAATTATGATTTTAATTTATAACCGAAATCATTAACCACTAAATTATATCAAAGTGGGTACCCAATATCTACCGCAAAACATATGAAGCATTCTTCCTCCCGAGTTGAAATTTAGGAATCAGATAGTATTTTGAAACAATTTGCTTGGGAGACGTTTCCTTTAGAAGAGAGTACCCACAACGTTTAATTTTTTTATTATATTTTTTAAATTTTATAATTATCATTATTACACTTTTAATTATTTTAAATTTTATTATAATTATTCTTTTATCTTTTTTTATAATATTAAAATAAATTGTTAAATTTCAAATTAATAATGTTAAATACATACTTTTTTATTATATTCTTTATTTTTATTATTTATTTTAGTATTACAAGTATATAGATAAACAAATAAGTATAACAAATACAAAAATAAAGAAATAAAATTTTAGTTATGAAATTTGAGAAATATAATAGTTGTCACCTTTATAAATAAAGAATTAAATAGTATATTTACTCATAAAAAAAAGTTACATTTTTATGAATTTTAATATTTTTGGAATGAAATTTTTAAATTGCAAATTTCAAGGATGTAATATTATCATTTTTATTTAATTAAAAATTTTAAAAATAGTATAATATTATGTTATAATTAATTTATATATTTACAAAAAAGTGTCCTTAATTGTTGGAATTAAAAGGTTAATACAAAAAAAAAATCAAACATCAACTTTGGTATTGGCACTAATTAATGATAGTAGATAGTTATCAATATTAATTAGTAATAATAAATGATAACAAATGATAATTAATAGTAATAGATAGTGATAAACCAATAACAATTAGTGGCAACTTGTATCAATGGGTAGACTGAATATGGTGGTTAATACTAATGAGTGGTGTAGGAGTGGACATATTCAATGGTGATAAGTATTAATGAATAATGATTAACAATGATAGTAATTTAATAAAATAGTGAATAAAATAATTTTTTATCATAAAAATATTTTCATATCATGAGAATGTAAGGTATTAACCTCTTCCATTAGAATATTTTGAAAACAAAAACATATTAGGTTAAAGATATCTCTAAAAATATGAATATTTCTAATTTTTTTAAATTTTAAATCAAATATAAAAATTCAATATTCCTTTACACTGTTGTTTAGAAATGTGAAAAAGATTGGGTGAATGACTAAACGCCACCTGGAAAGTATCTTATTTATTCAATTCTTTTTAAAAAAAGTGATCTAATAAACCTCTTGTCGTCGATAGTGATTTAGTAGTATAAAATTTGAGTATTAAGCTATTTGAACCTTCTCACGATAAATATATTTTAAAAAGTAATGGTATGACACAAGAAAACATTTGTACAAGGAGCATATATTTAGTTTAAATTTTATCCATTCACAATATAAAATATTTTACATTATATAGTAAATGAGAAGAAAATATATTATTAAAAAATAAAAGTAATTAAAAATTTTTATTACAGTAAAAAAAATTTAATAATTTTTTATTAATATAATAATTTATGAATGAGTGATAGTATAAAGATAACTTACACTAACAACAAATTAAATATAAATCCGTATACGATTTTATGAACATTCATATTAAGTAAAATAGGTGTATTTTAAAGAATAAAATATAGCATAAAAACTACTTACGTAAAAAGTCAAGAGAATGACTAGTTATTGATAAATCATTTTCTAACACTAACAAATATTTTACTCTTTGATAGCCAAAATCCATCATTCATTGATAAGATTCGAACATTTATCATCTGTCCAATAATGCCATGGCAATAATGTAATGTGTAAGTGCTGAGCAATAATAAGAAATTAGGGTAATATGTTATTAAATAATATGACACAGATTTTAAATTCAACTTTTGCTGTATAAAATAAAATCGTCAAATAACGTCATAGCATTCGAATGAGTATAGAAAAAGCTTCGCTGTTCCTAAGGCATACTTACAGAGAAAATAATGCTAGTATTAACTGAAATTCGACCATAATTGTATTATTTTTTAGGCATTTAATTATTTCTTAATTCGTTCTGTTCTTTTTGAACTTTGACCCTGTTCTTTTATATATAAAAAATGACATATACATTTTACACTATAGTTTGGACAATATATTAAAATATTATTTTTTATTTTTTATTATATATCATAATAATTTGCATTAAAACAAATTTCAAATTATTATTATTTTATTAACTATTAAATATTCCCTTCATTTTTATTATTTATCACATTTTAAAAAAATATTTTTTTATGTTTCACTTTAGAATTTCAAAGAAGTATTAAATATATTTTTCTTAATTTTATCTTTCTATTTTACTAATAAATGTCTCATTATCCTTTTTAGAACATCTTAACATATTTATTCTATTTTTTTTCATTTTTAGTTATTTTAAACTTTGTGTATAATAAAGGACTAAAAGGTAGTTTTGAAAATTCTATTAAAAATAAACAAATTAAACTATTTTTTTAATATTTATAAAATTAATTAATTACGATAAATAATAAAGAATAAAAGAAGCATAACTTTAAGATATATATAGAGCTTCTCATGACATTATCTTAAATTATATATATATATATATATATATATATATATATATATATATATATATATATATATATAATTTAAGATAATGTCATGAGAAGCTCCACCTTCCATGAAGTTGAATATTTCCATCATTAGATTGTATTTAATATATAGAGATTTGTGTTTTAAATTTTAATTTACTTGTTATAAGATTCAAAAAAAGGTAATTCAACAGTGAAATGCTTAACCTCTTAAGAAATGAAACTCTCCGTAACATTACCTTATAATTATCGTATAATTTAAAAGAAAAAAAAGGTGTTGTTAATGGCCAAAACAACCATCGTCATTAATTACCAAGAAAATATTAGGAGTGATTTGATTCACACTAAAAAGTAACTTTCTATGAAAATTTAAACTTCTTAAAAAATAACTTCTTGTGTGAACTTCCTAGGAAATACTCAAAATTATTTAGTTAACACTTAAGAAGTAATACTTTTTAGGAAGTAACTTTCTATGTTTTCTTTAGTTCAACTTTAAATTTTTTAGGAAATATTAATAAAATAACTATTATATTCTCAATATTATTATAATATAAATTAATAATTTTAATTATCATTAATAAAATTTAATAAAAATAATTTTGTTATTACATCTATAAATAGCATAAGAAGTAAAACTTATCTAAATGGAGATGAGTAAGTAACTTTTCATATTCTGTAAAAAATAAAGCTTATTAGAAAGTTTTACTCCCTCAATTTATTAGGTAATGGTCAACTAAACAACTCGTTCCTTTTTTATTTTTGAAAAATAGAACTTTCCATATTATTGAGACAAATCAAATGACCTCTTATATGTGATTGGATATATAATTTTTAGGCAATAATACATCCATAAATCAACACTACAACATGTGTGTATGCTCATATTTGCTTCACAATTATGTCTTTTAAAATTCTTAGTTTTTGAGGCATGGAAATATCAAGTGAGACCTCTCTTTATCTCTTATTATCTATTGCATTTTTTTAAAAAAAATATATGTTCTTTTTATCTATCGTTTTAAAAATGCATCGTTATTCTACACTTTCATCTTAGGATATTTTAATAAATTTATTTCATATTTCTCTTTGCATTTTCAATCGTATGAAAATTTGTGCATAAAATAAAAGAGAAAAATTTATGTATGTATTTAAATCTAATCACAAATTTTAAGTAAAAAATAAAAATAGAGTACATTTTAATTTTGAATTAAAAGATAATTTTGAAAAAATTCATTAAAAATAAACAAACAAAACTACTTTCGTAATTTTGATGAAATCAATAAAGTGCAGTAGATGATAAAAGATAAAAGGGGTATTAAGTATGAAAACCTTTTACATTTTTAAAGGAAATAAATGAATCATAATTATCATCATCAAATCTAATATTAGAGAATTTAGATTAAAATATAAAATTATATAAATTTTTTAAATAATCATATAACCTTTTCAAATAATGAGAAATCAATTATATTTTAATCTTCAACATCAATATTATTATTATTATTATTATTATATTATTATTATTATTATTATTATTATTATTATTATTATTATTATTATTATTAATGAAACATTTTATTTAATTTACAATGAAAAATAATTAAGAAAATTGACACTTATATATTTCAAAGGTCTGATCTTTAATAAGTAAATAGATATTTTGACTATGATATTGCTAATGGGCTTTCAATATCCAATCACTGCTCGTCCATAACCCAAATTCATTTGCTATTCCGACATAAGATCCTCTATCTACATGCATATTTAACTTTTATCTACATCCCTTAACATACGCACACTTTATAAACAAGTATCTTTTATAATTCTAACTATTTAATACTCTTTTAATCTTACTTTTTCTACCCATTATCAAATTAGGCATCATGACACAATTGGTGGTATTCTTACCATTTTGTGTGACTATTGCTCTCTCTATTTTGCAAGTCCCTCTATTAGTACTCAAATTTCAAGAAGCTTGTCACATGTAAAGTGTCATTTCACATATGTATTATGATAAAAAAATGCAAAATATTATGATAGTGAAAAAAATTTAAATAAAAATGTTAATTTTTACCATAATCTATGCATTTATATTAAATAATTGAAATATTTTTTATTACTTGAATATTTTATAACTATAAATATAAATAAATAAAGTTATTTTAAAGTATATTTCTGGCAAAAACTTAAAAAGTTTAAACCTTTCCATTGAATTCTTTTTAGATAGAGTAGGCATTTTTATATATTTATTGTTTGTGGTTAGAAATTGCAATGGACAATTTAACTCTTTTCTCAAAGATGGGATGCAAATGATTTGCTAGTGATGTTCCAAACCTTTATGCTAGACAAATGTAGAAGCAACATAACTAAGTAAATAAGAGCATTAATATGCAAAAAAAGCATGCATGAAATGCTTTTATAAAAAGGCAACTAAATGTAGTTGATACAATTACATACAGAGATTGTGATCAAAAAGTGCATCAACATCAAATGGCACAAGATGGCATTGTTAGAAGCCCAAATATCTCACTTACACTCAAGAATAATGCTTGAAATTACAAAAAGTTACAATAGAAAAGTAAATGGTAGTAGAGTGTTGCAAATGGTTCCTAGCAAAGTGCTAAAGGTTTGATGCAGAGTGTATATAATTTGTTTAAGTAGTAGTTCTGGCAAAATGAGCCTCTTACTTGTGGTACTAAAAGTATTTATAGAACAATAAAGGGTAGTTATCACTTTGCCACATTCATAGGCAGTTGTCCCCACTCTATCTAGTCAAGTACATGGTTGACAATTTAGGCATGAGTTAGTAACTGCTTGAGGCATGACCTCACTCTTTCATATTTTGTGTTACACACCAAATTAGAAAACTACTCTTTGAGTCATATGTGTGAATTTTTTGAGAAATCCACTAATAGTGTTTTTTTTGGATGATATTTTTTTATTAGTAGTGAAAAGTTGATATTCCAAGTAAGGACCTCTCTTTTGGTAAACTTGTGACTTCCTTACTTCACCTCCAACTAACTAAGTCAAGAAATCCTTCCAATTGAAATAG
Source organism: Sindora glabra (assembly GCA_020226215.1). Classification (NCBI taxonomy): domain Eukaryota; kingdom Viridiplantae; phylum Streptophyta; class Magnoliopsida; order Fabales; family Fabaceae; genus Sindora; species Sindora glabra. The sequence continues at coordinate 11,017,387 of CM035228.1, read as the reverse complement.
CATTATCCAAAACTTCATAAAATAGGGTAATAAAGGCTCTTTAACTTCAATTCTTTGTAATGTAAGTTGAAAGAAAGTGGAACTAGTTCTTTTCAAATCTCTTGACTTAGAGATGTACTAAAGAAGTCAATCTCTTAACTTTGGGGTATGTGAAAGGATTTGAAATAGAAAGGCCTATCTATTAATTTCATGTTATATTCAACTTGTTAATTATGACCATTTGTTTGAAATGACTTGTGAATTTTTTGGAGTATTATTTTGTCTAAACAACATCATTTTTTTAATAGAGGACTCTTCACATATTTCCAATTAAGATATCTTTTAGAATCTACTTAGGACCTACTTAAGGACACATGGCATGTTGGGGAATGCATAATAGCATGCAATCTATCACATTGATATAGGTTCCTCATTATGATTGCTATACCTAATTTACACCTTTTCGATGCAATATAATGCATGAGTAGTCATCCATCACAACTATCCATAAATACCTTTTAACCCTTGGTTACTTTAAATAGTTCCTTTTTATCTTATTCTTTCTTCTCTACTTGTACTCAATCTCTACTATTTTACATTCTTGCAAACTTGTGCTCTTGCTTCCTCTAAATTTTTATCTTCTTTCTTTACAAAAGTTTTAATGCATTTAAATCTTCTACACCTACTTCTTCCTTCTAGCTCTCTAATTTAATTAAGGATATAAAACTTATCTTGGCTAACTCCTTTATTCTAAAACTTTAAGCATTATATCCTTTTGTTATTTTTTATGTTTCAAATGATCAACCCCAAACTTTTATCTTGGTCCGCGATCTTTGAGTGTCATTAAAAAGGATGACGATGCTCCTTTCTTTACTAATAAGTCTGATTTTACTTCAAATCCTATTTTTGCACTTCCATGGGTTCAAAAAATGATAAGGTTTTTAGGAACTCCCACACCCCATTAAAGTGTTTTTGGCCTAGCTTAATAGAATCCAAAATTCCAAAGAACAAGTCTAGAAAAGCTTACGTATTTTTTATTTTATTTAACTTTCTAAGTTTTCATTGAAGAAAATTTTGTTGCTTCTAGGTGCAGTCATTTCTTTTTGGTCACCTCCAATCAATAACCTTTATTTATCTTACAAGATGATAGGTTTAACTCTTTTTGACCTTTTGGCTTTGATTAACGTCTCTACTACCAATCTTATTTCCCCACTTCTAATCCCTGACACTACAAATCACAAAATTTTAGTTTCAATAGACTCCAAGTCCTCTACCTACTCAGCTCTTTTGATAAATACATGAGTTTGGTAGGCATCTTAAACTCTAATGTTAAGCATATTGTTTTTATTTTATATTAGTTATGCAAATATCATTTTTGTGTTACATCCTTAAAATTTATTTTTTTCTCACTCTATTAGAAATATACCATGGATAAAATAGATCCCAAAATAGAGCTCTATGATGGTTGAAATATACGATAGGTAAAATAAATCATAAATAAGATCTTTATGATGACTGAGAAGAGATGAAGGATTGTGACATTTGAGCATTGCAATTTATTTTCAAGTCCAAATAATTCATACATAGCATGCCCGTAGACCTAATGGATTTCTACTGTTTGGACCCAAAATTGATCCGCTGCAAGTTGAGTCATTTTCAAGATCAGGTTAAGTAAAAACCCATAATGGACCGGGTCTAAACCATCATCTTTTACTACATTGATCCTCTCCTAAATCTTACACAAATCCATGCATGACTCTTGTATTTCAAAATACATCCTTCTTATCCCTTTCAATGTTAAACATATGCATTGAAATATCATACAAAGGTCATGTAACATAGGATGCATTTATTTCCTACCTAAATAGTTAGTATAGTACCAAAGGGATTTAAACATTGGCACAATTTAATTGTATGTATCATACTTTTACTTATTCAACATGATAAAATAGTTAAATACAAATGAAATAAACTAAAATAATAAGTAAGGAAAAATTTAGAGAGATTATATGCCCTACAAGACATGTCATACATAAAGTTGTATGTCGAACTTAAGTTAAGAAATTTGATTCGAATTATATTTGACTAGAATCATGAGTTGAATAAAATTAAATTAAATCAAGCTTAAATTAAGTTCAGCTCAATTTAATTGGGTTCATTATTATCCCTAATTCCTTATAAATTCTAATTTTGAAATTGGGCTAATCAAGATATGAAACTAATAGATTGATTTAATTAAACATTTTGGATAAAAAAATATTTGTGAATTAGCAGAAGCGATCAAAATTAGGGGTTAAGATACATTGGCTTTTGGATAGTTTTACCAAAATCTTAAAAATTTAAAATATTTACTCTAAACAATTTTTTACAAAAGAATATTTTTAACTTCTAGAAATTATAATATTTCTATATAAATTTTTAATAAATTCTATTCTATCCTCATTTATATATTTATTCTAATTTTACCCTAGTCAAAATCAATGCAAATTGGATAAAATGGATGAACTGATGAATCCAATTTGTTGCAATTTTTTTTTCAAAAATAATAAAAATAAAATTTTTATACTTCATAATTCCTGATTGTGTCAATTAAACTTGTATATCTTTTCATATTATTTCTAATATGAATCATTGTTATATTACTTATGCTTTATTACATCTTTATTTGCACCATTAATTTGGATTGTATTTGTTCTCATTTTTATTATGAATGTGATTATAAATATATAATATAATTAATGTGTGTATATAAGTCGAATTACGTTGCAAATAGTTATTGAATCAGTGAGTCAGCAAATTAAATCTCATCCGCTTCAATGACACTCCAATTTTATAAATTATAATTTTAATGACATTCGTGAGATGAAACGATAATCACTTGAAGATTAGTTTTAAGTTTTATCGTAAATTCTGAGTGAGTAGTAGTTAATCATGGGCCATGGAATCACAGAATCGTATTTTATAACATCACTTGAATAATATGTTTTAAAAAAATTGCAACTAAAATATTTTTATAGAAAAAATTAATAATTTTATTATTGAAATTAATAATTAGTACATACAATTTTATCTATCAATACAGATAATCTCATCTCTAAATAATATAATTGAAGTACCAAATTATATATATGAATTATTATTTATGGATGAGGCTGTTACTTTATGAATCATTTTGATAATATTTTGTAATTTTAGGAATAAAATTATTAATTTTATTTTTTCTTTGTATGATATAAATTGGGTTAAATTGATTTTGTCAATATTAAACTAGGGACGAATTTGGTTTAGATTATTTTTTGTGTAACTTAAAAAATTATAGAGGGTGTTGGTGCAAATAACACTATTTCAATTTTTAATTTCGGCCTTGACATCATGAATGAACTTTTTGTAAAGTAAGGGAGTTACCGTAACTCCCTTCACCTTAAACTCTAAACCCTAAAGTAAGAAAGTTATCCGTAGCAAATATCAAGTCTTTGGGTTGAAACTGAAGCCTAACTGTTCAAAACTCCTGTAGGGTCATCAATGGGCTTCAATTCACAACACCTTTAGGGTCATCATTGGGCTTCAACTCGGAGGTCTGTGAGGCACTTCACAGAATGAGGAGTTTGGACCCCGTAGCCCAAATTGGATTTTTCATTCTATATTATCTTTTATTTTTAAAAAATATATTCTCAACACCTTTATTTTTTAAAAAAGTAGGAATTTAACTGTATATTTAAAATAAACTGAAAGAGAGGTGAGTGCATGCATATGATGAAAGAAGTTAGTGTATATTTTTAAAAATAAAAGTGACTAAAAAATGTGAGCATAAGTTTTTGATAAAACTACTACAAGGTCATGTCAAATATTATGCATACTTGAAGATTATGAAATGACTTTTTGATCATATTATCCTTCATAACTTAACCTCATTTTATATCTTTTTATCATATTATATACGTATATTTATTAAAAATGAATTTTTTTGAAAATTTTGGAAAGTTGAATATTTAGGAAATTAATAAATTTTAAGGTCAGGAATCAAAGAAATTGCGTAAAGATGATACTTAATGAAGTTCTATATACAAAGAGGATGATATTTTCTCTTTTTATTTTTGTACTCCAGGAAATTAAGGGTAAATTCACAAGCTCAGGAAGAAAAGGACGTAGTTGTTGGTTTCTCACGGGGACAACTAGAACACCAATAACCAAAGAAGGTTGTAATTTGAAAACCTCTCGGACAAGTGCAATGCACACATGCTGAAATTGTAATGTCAGTTTCCCAACCAATTTTAGTAGCAGCAGCCTCCAGATGTAGTGAATTTGGTCATTTTCTCCTCATCGGTTGGTATTTCCAAACCCTATAATTCTTCCCCATTGATGAATTTTGCCATTATAGGCTAAAGGGAGTGCACACAGGAACTTTTGCCATCAACTTGTGCTTATAATATGACCCCACTCGATAACCCAACTTGCAGATATTATATTCTGGCAAAGGGGCGCTGCAGATGCATGAATTTATCCTTCCTAATGTGGGGCCAAATTGATTTAAACAAACATTAAGTAAATTTAGGATATGCCAAAGCCAAATGTGTTTTTGAATAATGGAGGAATTGACCAACACAACCTTGACCCCAATTTCCCAAGGACAGAGGATATGTCTTCCATATCTAACTGCCTTCTTAAGAATAATTAATGTGGGCATCATTGTGAATACCCACACGTGCTGTTGTGCGCCTTTCTAAATTCATCACTGCTAATATTTTTGACAAATTAATTAATTGGATGAAATCCAGTGTGACATCGACCTCAGCATATCACCCAAAAAATTATAGGGCACATATATATTATAAAATACAGAATGCGAATCTTATATTAATTAATAGTTAAAGTAGTGAAAGCGAAATATGAGATTCACCCTTTTTTTTCCACCTCTTGAATACGATCTAGTCTTTTTGGTTCCCAAAGCCAACATTGAGACCATCTTAAAACGAAAAGCTAAAATAAAATATTCGTATCTACTCCTCATTCCTTTTTACTTATTCTTTCTTAGCATTTTTTTTATTTCTATTAATATCTCATTTTTAAAAAATTAAAATATACTTATTATTTTTTAAAATTTCTATTATCCCAATAAATTTTCAACAAACTTCATATATTAATTTATATTATTTTTATATTTAATAAAAGATAAGTTAGTAAATTAAATCTTTTCTTTTAAAACTAAGACTACCTACTTCTCTAAATAACAAAGGATGTGACATTGGATTATTATTATTATTATTATTATTATTATTATTATTATTATTATTATTATTATTTGGGTTCAGAGCATTTGACCACCTTGAGTGCAGGATCCCGACATTTGTTTGTATTTATGTTGTTTCAACGGAAAATTAACATCGGACAAGTTAGGGGACATCAGATATAATAACATAATGTAATGTTAACAGAAATGATTGAAATGTTCAAATTGGTTCATTCTTGCTTGAAATTACGCCACAATTAATTTTTTAAACTATTTGAATCAAAGTGGGATTTGATAGAAAGATCCATGGAACTTGGACATGGGATTCTTAAATGAAGCCTTTATATTTTGTCGTTTAGAGAAGAATTTGCAATGTGGCGAAATGTAGGCTGACACCAACAGCTATTGCAACTTGCAAGAGGGTTCAGCAGGGCCCCTCTCCGATGCATGAACCTCTTTTCATAAAAATTCATACAACGTACGTGACTTCTTTTCATGGTTCCATGCACCTGCAACTCTTATAAAATGGAAATTGCATTCTGAAATTTGGCTCCTTCATTCAAGAATCTTCATCTTCTTGTTTCCCTGGTTTCTCCAATGATGCAGGATGGAAGGCAAGCAAGTTGTGAAGGTACAATTCAATCTTGTACACCATGTGTACTGTTCTCATCTTATTAGTTATTTTTCCTCTAATTATTTGTTTGCCGCTGCTATTCATGACAGCGGTTCTGTCAATGTGGATTCATGAAATCAGCACCAAAATAGCTGTTTCATCAGTTTCTTCTGGCACAAGAAAGAAGGCAGTGGTACGGTAACAAACTGGATTTGATCACTTCCTTTTTTAATTGTAATTTTTATATTATAAATTTATATGATACGAAACTAATTAAGAATTAATTTTTGCATAATTTTAAGCACTAGTCTCAGTAGTTTTCCTCAGAATAAGATTGTAGTACATCAGTTTGCCCACTATGACTAAGAGTCTAAGAGCATGCATGAAGCATCTTTTAGGAAAATTGTAGTTGTAGTTTCCAATATATATATAGAAAATTGAAAAACATAGATTCAAATATAAGTGAGTCCTACATAATTAGCATATGGCAAACAAAAGTAATAACTAGATTCTTGCAATTTAATGGACATATTAGGTATCTCAATGAAAGACTCAAAGATTTCTAATTTTAATGTAGTCATAAATGTTTTAAGGATGTTTTAAAGTAGTTTTTCTCTTAGTTTTTATTCACAAAACTAACGAAAAGCCGTACATGATACTATTTGGTTTAACGTTGTAGATTAATGATAAAGAGAATTTTTTTCCCCTCTTTCCAATTTTAATATAATTTGTATATTCACTGCTCCAAAAAGTTGAAAGAAGTTTAAGGATAATTAATTGATAATTCGATTATTTTATTAATTTTTTAATAATGATAATGATGAAGTGTGATAATTTTTTAATAGTATTGAATACACAAATTATATTCTCATTTTATACGGAAGAATTTATCAATACCTTTAAAACATTCAGGATTAAATTGTGACAAAGACTTGATGATTAAATTGATACACCTTAAATCCTTTGAGGAGTATATTGTTAATTTACCCTAATAATTAAATTGGGCAAATTTGCTTTAAGTTTTCTTTTTCTTTTTTTTTTTTGCATTTATGGGTTTTTAGTCATTTCATCCCATAGAGGGAGAAATTTTGACTCTCGTTCTTTAGGATCGGGCACAAACATTCTTTCTCCTTCTTCCCATCTCTAACCCTAACTTTCACATCAGCCACAGCCACACGAAGCCCCTTCTCTTTGTATGTTCATTTCCAGCCTAAATGCTAAGGCAATTTCTGCTAATATACATGTTTTCCAGAGAAAATTATTTCAAGCAGAGATGGTAGACAACGGATAGATTGAATGCACGAGGTATATATGGTTTTTGTATTCTTGAAAATTTGTTTTGCTTTAATTATCATGATCAAGCTAATATTGTTGTTAATTGCTTTCAATGAGGAGTATCTATCTTAGATTTAGATTAATGGCTATCTATTTTAGCTGGCACTGTTTATGTTTTCTACTTTGACCTTAAATTTTTTGTGAGATCTAGTGTCTTTAATAATTGCAACTGCAATAAAAACAGTAATTAATACTACAGCATGATTTCACTTCAATTGGGGTATTAATTTGATGCACAAAAGATTTCTAATCATCGGCATGATTGATTTGTGAGAATATATGGTTTGAACTTTAATTTGGATGTGACATATTTTAATATAATTTTCTTCATGTGTATATTTTGTGATTGAGTTTCAATTTCAATATTTTTCTGCGGGGATTTCGAGTGACTTCTTTGTTTTTCTTAGATCTAGCTTCTTTGATTGCTCCAAATTAAATTCCAATGAGGGCGATGGAACTAATACCTTAGGACGTTAATTTTACTCGAGTACACGATCTGGTGGTTTATCTTCTTTTCATTAGTACGTTTGGCTCTAGAAACATGATTTTTAAATTTAATTTAGGAGTTATGTTTTGACAAATACTTATAAGCTTTATACCGCTATATATGTATTTAGGTAATTTTTGTACAATTTTGTGTTTTTTTTACAACTTTTTAATTAAAAGTTATATCACTTTTTTGTTGATAAAAATTGAGAATATTTCAAAAATATTATGCAATTTAAGCTGAATTTTGCCAATTTGCGTATTACTATTACTATTAGATATGAAACTCATACAAGATTTTAATTTTTGTGAAGAGTTACAAATGTTTTATAGAAAACAATAAAAATTTTATAAAAATTTGAAAAAATGTCCAAATACATATCAAAACATTATCCTTAACCAAATTATGAGTTTTTCTTTCAGAATTTACATTCTTTGTTTTAGTGGATGAGTTTTGGTTTCTATATATCTATTTGCAGCTTCTAGTACTTTCTTTATAAAAGAAAAATATATATTAAGATTTGTTTTTTGCCTTTATTATCCTTATTGAATGGTTTATCTTCTTTGATAGATTCATGCTTATGCCCTTAGATTTTGTATAGTTAAGTTGATTTTTGGTGTGATTGGTGGATAGTAATAGTGATGCATCTTTGTTGTAGATGATATTAAGTTCAAATTAGCTATAGATACATATAACTTAATTACAAGTTTATGTTGCACAATTTTCTATTTCAAAATTGTGGAAAATGGGGTTTTAAGTAAGAAAAATGCTATATGCTCTAAAAATGAGATCTGAAATTAGATTCCAAATCTTTTATATTCATTAAATTAAACTTCACAAATTTATTTCACTATTTTGTATTGAACAAAATCCCTTAATTTATATTTAGTGTATATATCTTTGCTGAGTAAATAATGCTTGTGCTTGTGTATTATTATCTGACTTAGCTAATATACTGCCAGAATTACTTGCGGATAAATGCAATCGTATGAAGACAAATCAGGCAAGTAAGCAGCATAACTCTTTATTTGCCTTATCTTTTGCGGTGCCTGATTAATACAATGGTAGACTAGTACGTATTTTGCAATTGAAGTTGTTTAGATGGTTATGCTTGAAACTTATAATAAAGGATGTTTGGTTCAATTCATGCCATACTACATACGATACCATGTAAACCTTTGCATTTTTGGAGTTTAAGTTTTTAGCCTTAATTAGTGTCTCTTTGCCGCATAGATCTATTGCTAACTTCAAATTTAAGTATTGTTGGATTATGTTTCTTCTTGTATGTAAAGTAAATATGATCGATGGATATTAAATTGTTTTTAGCCTCCATTTTGGTGGAAGATCTTGTGTAATATTATAGTTATAAAATATGATGATGAAAAATAATTTTCAATTTAAATATGAGAAATTTTATGGAAGATAATTTCTCTTTCTCATGAAAGAAATTATTTTTGTCCACTACCATATCTCTAAGCATAATTTTTTAATAAAAAAAATATAGGATAATATGATACTCCTTCGTTTATATATAAGAAAATAAAATTTTTCTGCAAAAAATATTTTCTAAAAAAAAAAAAACAGAACATTAACCTAGCACAGGAATTAGGATTCAAGATGGTGAAGTAGTGGTGAAAGACTTGAATAGCATACTAGAAGTCTTATGTTCAAATTTCTTTGTTATCAATTGAAAAAAAAATCGGAGTCACTTGTACTAACTGACTACTAGAAGCCACCAAAATATTTGAAAACTGAAATTTTCCTTTTTCTGACGGAGTTTGATACATGTCAAATAACAGGGCATGATTGTTGCAAAGTGATTATTATCAAAGGTACCAATCTCTTGTTGCAGGCTCTTTTCTCGTTTCTTCTGACTTTGGCAGGCAATGATCGATTCAACAAGCATATTACAAATTGTTGGAAACACCTTCTTCGGGCGTACAAGAGGTACACAACAATGAAAACCTTGACTAGTTCTCTTGATTTTGATTTTACGTATATATCTGAATTATTGTTTTAAAACTAGATTGTAACTTGGAAAGTGCACATAAAAGCTGGTGAAGTTTTTTTTTTTAGGGGGGGTTAATATCTTGGTATTATTAATAAAATTAGAAATTGTATCCAGCAATAACTAACATTGAATGGTAAATGTGATCTTTCATATGATTGCTGTGAATGTTTGACACAAGATTCAAGCCTATGGAAAGACATCTTTTATAAGAATATTCATATAGTGATAAAATATTCAAGTCTAATTTAACAGTTCATCGGATTGATCAACAGGTTTAACAAGTGCAAAATTGTAAACTTTTACCCTTATTTTCCAGCTATCAGAAACGCATATGATTTTGGGGGGACTTTGCAGCTACGAAAAATCATTTCATGTTAGCACTTTCTTTAATTTATTTTGTATGTTCTTCCATATGGATTCTGTATATGTATCAAATTCTTACGTCCTGTGTGATACTAATTTTTTAAGCCTCTAATGATGATAAGAGTATTGACTGCTGTTAAATTAGTTTTTTTTCCTTTTTATTTGTATACTTATCTTTTAATTACCAATTCTTATCTAATTTTTTATAGAAATATCATGCAATCTGCGAGTGATTAAAAAATGAGTCTGGCTTTTAAATAGAAAAAAGGAAAAGGAAATTTGGAAGCATTTTTATTATATGTACTTTTTGGGGAGGATTTCAGAGTGCTATCTCTCATGAATTGTAAGGTTTATAATTCTATAACTGATAAAGTTAATACGTTGTACTGAAAAATTTTATAATTTCACATTTCATAACATATATTCTAAATAAATAAAGGTAATAAATAAATATAATTAATTTAAATTAAACTAAAATATATACAAAATTACGAGCGATAAATGGAATATAAAAGAAAAAAAAAGTGAATGTGACTGTGAAGATGTGTGACGTACCACGGCCAATAAAAGTGCCAGTGGAATCGAGTATTGTCGAGTTGGTTACCCCTATAAAATTGTCAGGTGTCGTGTGCAAATTACCATACAATCCCGAAAATTTATCACCCAAGTGAACTGGACTCTGTGGGGTTTAAGTCAATTTATGACCTTCCGACAATTTTCTATTCTTCTTTTCCAGGAGTCGGACACAACGGCCTCGCCTGCTCTCTTTCTCTTCCTCCCTAACCCTATCTTCCCCTCGCACGAAATCCCTGCTCCTCTCTGTGTTGCTAACTCCATTTCCGCAGATTTGTTCTTATTTCCAGCTAATTGGGTTTCAGTTTTTACCTATCAGTTTTACCGATGAAAATTTTTTAAAGAACGAAGGATGACAGCAAATAATTTGAAATTGAGAGGTAGATCTGAACTCTTTAACCAAATTTTAGAATCTCATGCAATCTGAAACGTAAATTTCTTCATGAAAAGAGCTTTCGATTGCTGCTGGTTGCAAAGAATTGGAGGGAACTTACAGATTCAGGTACGTCCGCGTATAAGCTGGATCCGTCGTCTATTTGATCGGGTTTGATTTCAAGTTATGTTGGGACATTCTCCCCTTAGCGATTAAATTTACAATAAAGACACAATTAACTAGCAGATATTAATGTGCGTTTTCCTCTAGGTAATTTCAGTGCATAATGATGGGAGAAACGTAATGTTTTGAGACCATGTTTTTTTCATATGTATTTGTTCCATCAATTTGTGTTCCGATGGGTTTTTCGTTTTCTAATTTTTGTCAGAAGGAGAAAGCAGCATATGAAAATAAAAAAAATTTCTTCAATTCCTACTTATTTGATTTTCTATCTATCTATCTATCTATCTATCTATATATATATATATATATATATATATATATATATATATATATATATATATATATATATATATATATATATATATTTGGGCTATACTTAATTTTCTTGTTCAGATTTGAAACTTTCCTTGCCACATGCTGATTATGTTTTAGAGGTTTCTGGCATATTCATTGTAAAATGTGTTGCTAGCAAATTTGTATATACTTAATTGTTGGATTTACACCTTCTAGTTTAAGTATGTTCGACTGCTGAGTGAACTTCGCCTTGATGAAACAATTTTTTGGGAGAAAGATCCTCATTGCTGATGATAATCATACCTTGCTTTTCTCATATCTTAATGCATATAAATGATACCGTCGTTTGAATGCCAACAAACCGAATGCTTTATTTTGTGAGTCTTATGTCGGGGGTTTTGTTTTTCAACTTGTGATTTAGCGTACCGAGAACTCTTTTGAATTCTTAATATGTTTTGGCCCCCTCTATGAAATCCTCCACCCTCCGCCCTTGAATATGCTTATGTTCACTTGTATAACTAATATTTTCCGCTTGTTATCAATTATGTTTGATGGTGTGGCATTGTTCAGTTGTAGGAAATGTGGATTATGATAATCTTGTAGGTCTGTCCTTCACAGCTCATCAATGTCAACTGAGGATAAGTTGTGTTAAGTTTCAAGGAGGTCTTCTCCATTTGCAAAACAATCTAGGGCAATTAATGGTATCATCAACTCTCAGCATCTTCTAGATTAGGTAATGCGACCTGATTCCAGCTCTTCTTCTCATGACAATGCCCCCGACTTATTTTTGTCTTTGCCTTCGTTTTCTTACTTGATATGTTTGGCATTGTTTGATGACAAGAATTTGTGTCCTAGGTCTAATTAGTCTAATTCATATTTGAAATGGTGAGACTTGATTGTTGTTGTCATCATTGTTGAACTAGAATAAAACTTAGTTAACGTTATTGTTATTGTGGTTTTTCACTCTAATGTTCATAAAATACCCAAGGTTGCATTCTCTTACATAATTGTAGCTTCTTGTCTGTTTCTAGATGAGGTTTGAGCCTTATTCCTTTTATGCTCTCGGTTGTGTCAACGAAATATAATCATGAGTGTTGTATTAGTTTTTCTTGTTAAAAAAGAGCGCCATATTCTTGGCTAACATTCTATTGCAATAGTTAGTCATCATATCATAGTCAATATACATGTATTATGACTATGATGAAAATGGTTTCTTATGGCTGCAATTGGAGGTTGACTATGTCATATTTGATGAAAAATGGTTATTTCTTTGTGTATGACTTTATTTAGCCCTAGCTTTGTGGTCATGGAGGTATGAAGTGGTTGTTGTTGTTTCAAAACTGTTATGAGCATTGATTGTTACAGGTAATGCTATATCTACATCTATCATTTTATATTCATTATTTACATTTTCTAACATTTGCAAATGGATTTCATTGTGAATTCTACTATACTCATAAGAAATTGTACAAAACTCATATCCAATCCAAAATGAACGAGTTTATCATTCTTCAACAGCTACATGAGAAAAGTAATTATGAAAAGGAAGGTGTCACATGATGTGATACCAAACAAGATATAATTCTTCAATTGATGTGTGGTTGATGTCTTTGAATATTTGTAATGGAAACATGTGGATTAATTGTTTTTTTAATCAGAATACATGTTTATCGTCAATCTATTACTGCTTTAGGATTTCATGGAGTCATTTCTATGGCGGACAATATAATCACAACTTGCTTATTCTTGTTTGCACTGAGGTATTGCTCATGTTTCTGGCAAATACTGCAAAATTAGAACACTAGACAGACCTATTTTGCCTCTTTAGAGCTCCGAATTTAGCCCTCTGATTACATCCTACCATTCAACAATTTTTCATTATTTGTACATATTATATGTGGAAATTGACAGGAGGACTTGAAGGAATATGAATCTTGTGTGCACCATATTTTAGGTTATTTTTGCTTCTTTAATCTATGTTTTGATCTCCTTCATTTCTATGTCTCATTTATTGTATGGTTGATTTTGTGAGGATGTCAGCTCAATTTCTTTACTTATTCTTCATGTTTGCTCTAGAAAAGTGACGTGTTTGTACCAAGCTTCTTGTGTAGAAACCTAGCTGTCGTCTAAATTTAGCGTTTGACACTAACTTCTGCCTTCTAATTACTTTCCCGGACGGCTGATGTTGTCTAGCAACCAAAACAATTAATAGGAGTACCCTCTTGTCTTGTCTTCTCCATTTCCAACACTTCTGAAGAATCACTCATGGCGCTGTTGTGTGATGTTGAAATTGAAAAATTTGTAATCTATTTTTTCTAATGCCAAATATTATATCGCCTAATCATTTAATTTGTCCAATATTGACATTCATTGTTTGTTTTGCGCCATATATACGCATCATGCTATTTCCATGTATATGGACGGAGATGGAAAATGAAATAATGTTAAATTTTTTATACTTCTACAGAAATATTTCAGTAGTCAAGATTATTGTTAGTTTAAATTACAGTTGTGATTTAGTTGCAATTAATAAAAGTAAGATAAATATAGAGAGATGTAATCATTCAGAACAAAATTCCAAACAATTGTTATGGTAGAACTTAGTGCAACACCAATATTAGAGACAATGTTATAACTGCCAATCACAATCTAATTAAAATCATGGTCGAGATCAAACAAATAGTGTGTAATTAAAATCTATGTATGCTCTTTACTCCCTGAGCTTATGAATATATTCCATTTTTACGAGTAGAGATTTTCAAGTTCACTAGGTACAACCCATAATATAAATTTAGAGCACCTACTTTGTTAGTATGAACAAAATAACATAAGAGGCATACTTGAAATCTTGTTGACAGCAACTAAGATGACTAAACTTCGAAAAACAGGCAATCTATCCTATTGGTGAATTAATGTAATTAAATAGTACATCACATAATTATTTCAAATCAATTCAGAATTAATGTGAAGCAACACTTTTCACCTCTAAAGATTAAAAAGAGATGGTTAACAAAGAAACCACGATAAAAAAAAGGGGATATAACAGGGAATTGCGATGAACGAAGCACTCAATTCAAGTCTCCTCTAGAAGGTCAGCGATTTGATTTCGTCCTAAGATACCTTAGAGACCCGGAAAAAAATTAATAAATTGTTCTCTAGTTGTTGGCAAAGGACAAAAAACATCTTAATTCATTAGGCTGCATTGACTTGTTTGATTACATATCAATTTCCACAATTATTTCCAACAAAAAGTGGGGTTTTATTACATAGAAGTTAACCCTAAACGTGCCCTAGTTGAGCATTGATATTAAAAAGAAAAATCAAAAAGAAGAAGACAGACCCCTAAACTTATGACGATTGTATTCCTACTAAACGATAATTGATACAGAGAAATGTGAATTAAAAGTGAGGATATAAGCTCATGAAACTGGACATAATATTCAATAAATAAGACATAATTAGTTGTAGTAAATAGAGCTTCCACATTGATCCGACATACTGAGGAGTTGTTCCAGATATTCAACTCCCAAATCCTCGAGAACCACCACTTCGGATTCCTGCTTCCCTTTCCTTTTCTTATTAGCCCTCGCCGTCATTTTCCGCTGGATATAATGCTTCTCCTTGACTGCCAACGCCGGCGAACCCCCATCCTTGTACTTGATCTCCTGCAACGATTTCTTCACTTTCTCTACCGGAAAATTAAGAACAGCCATCGGACCTCTCATTGAAAGTGCAGCTTGGTCGTAAGCCAAAGCAGCGTCCTCTGCCCGGTCAAATGTTCCGAGCCAAACTCGGACGCCATTTCTGGTCGTATCTCTGATCTCTGCAGCAAATTTTCCCCATGGTCTTTTCCTTACTCCTATATATGCTTTTTCCTTTTTGTTGACTTCACCGGACGCCAAGTGCCCGGGTCGCTTTGACTCTGTAATGTTGCTGTCAATTGGAGGGTGCGGATCTGTGGAACAGTAATCCACCATGTCGAAAGAAAGAGAATCATGGATAAGGTCTTGAAAAGAATTTGTTGAAGCAGATTCAAAGAAAATATCTGAAGGCTCTGGCCAGATTTCATAATCTGCGTGCTGAAAGGAAGTGGAATTCATGTTAATTGAGAAGTTGGGATAGCTTAGCCTAGCTATTTGTTTCTCTAAATTTTGTGGCGCATGGCAATGTCTCTGATCTTAATTTATAGGCCTTGATCGGCAAATGCTTAGCGCAAGGCTGACTTATAATTCAGCACTTCAATTTAGAAGTTTCAATTATGATTTTAATTTATAATTGAAATTATTAACCAGTAAATCATATCAAAGTGGATACCACAATTTATACTCCAAAACTTTATAATAACACAATCCACCTATAGCGATGATATCTATTACGATAACACTTCTCAACCATTGGTGTAGAGAAATAATTTAAAAAAAAGAAAAATAATATTTATTTCAATGATATGTATCATTAGTACATTGTGAGCAGATAATTATATAAAATTAAAAAATAAAATAATTAAAATTTGAACAATTGTAGATAACATAATCATCAATATAGGATGCTTGGAAAACTAGGGTCCAACAATTGATGCCAATTAAATGTTACTCTATTTAGATAACTTTTTCATCAATATCGCATTTTCTAAAAAAATTTTAAATTGAATTTTTACTCTATTTTGACGACAAAGTCATCATTATAGGATTCTCTATTTATTTTTTTGAACAACCTATTCCAACAATTGAAAAAAAGGCTATGTCGACAATTGAAAAAAATGTCATTGCTATAAGCCTACAACTAAAAATTTGGTAAGTTGCCATTTCTCCTCATTTTATGCAACAAACTTGGAGAAAAGAGGAAATCTCTCTGCATTCCAGATATGAAATTTGATGTTTTCTTTATCTTTTGATCTAAATTTTTTTTTTACTCTTTCTTTTATTTTCTTACATTGGTTTTACATATTAGCTAGATTGTTCTACTATTCTTTTGCTCATTCTTCTATTGTCCCATTAAGGTAGGCTAAAATTTTTAAAGTATTCTTGTATTTGAAATTTGATTATGAAATGTGATATGCTGGTGGTGTAAATTTCTTTTATTTTATGAAATTTGTTATTGAATGAGTATATTGCGCTTAATATATTTATCATGATGTTCTATTTGAACATATTATATCATCCTGATATATTGATAGTGGTGTTATATTTGAACTTAGCATAAAATTTGTGTTACACCTTATTTAAAATGTAGTAATTTTAGAATTTATTTTATCAAGAAGAATAATTAAGATTATCAATTAATTCCATTAAACTAGAAATTTTGCATATGAACTAAAAGATAAATAAAGTTGATAATTTGATGAATATGGGAATATGAATTTTATAAGAATTGAATGAGAAAAAATAAATAAAATAGTAAGATTTAAGGTTTTAAGTTATTATAAGTGAACATATAAGTATAGAGGAGATTCAAAAAATATTTTCAATAGTACCCTTGAGTACTTTTTAACACTTTTCATCTCTTCCCCTCTCATTTTCCCAATTTCATTCAAAAACTCATCAACTCCACTTCCTCTTTTCTCCTTTCCTTATCCTTTGACCGAATTAAGTAAGAAAGTGCAAATTTTTCCTTCAAATTCTTCAACCAATTGAGGTAAAAACATTAACAATGTAAGAATTCCTATTCATCTTTTTTGATTTGATGAGAAATGAAAGTATTTATGGTTTCAAAGGAGAAATGGAACCTTAACCAAGAATTTCTTGAATTTGGTATAATTAAGCTTAAAGAATATTAATTTAAATCTCCTAGTAATTTCATCAATATTAGGTGAGTGAATATTATAGTTAAATTCCATTGAATTTAATTGCAAATATTTTAATTTGCACACATGCGTTTGAATTGTTGAAATATGATGATTTATAAAGTTTGGATATAATTTAATGTTAAAGAAAGCTTGTATAGGATGTTGGTTATGCATATTTATGAATGGATGATGTGTTGTTGGACAATAAATGAATTACATTATTACAGAACTGCAATTTTATATTAGTCGATTGACATTAGTCATAGAATAACTGACATCTATATAAATGCAGTGATAATTTTAAAATTATTAGGATAAATAAGACAACAATTTAAAACAAACTAATGTCTATAACTAATCAATGACATTTGTGAAATTTAAATAGAAACTTAAGATAAGGGTTAAGTTAGAAAATTGTCATCCAAAAAGTACTTAAAAGATCATATGGGAAGAAGAAAATATTTCACATCAATTTTGTTATAAACCAACGTGTAAAGACATTTAAAAAGTTTCCTTGGGTAATGAAATGACATTTATTTATAATTAGAACAATTCTAAGATGTCGATTTTGGTTTAATAATTAATGTATATAATTTAGTTTATTAACTTTATATTTCATATTCATTTTCTATTTGAAAATATTTTAAGGCTGGCTTAGCCTTTATTATCTAATTTTAACATATGTTTGAGTTAATGGAACATAACTCTCCTACCATTTTATTTAACACTTTCACAGATATTATGAATCTAGTCAATATCATCTAAATGTGTTAAATAAAATAGTAAGAGAGCTATGTTTCTCCTCTTTAAACATAGGCTGGCATCAGTTTTGGAGTCAAATGTATTACCTAAATCCATAATTTACTAATATCAAAATTTGATAAATGGTAGCGAGAATTAGCATCAAGCTTGGCAATGAGAGATTAAAATCAAAGTCCTATTATTTTCCTTGTATAATACTATTTTAAATATGCATTTATTAATATAATAATATATAGAATAAATAAAATTATAGAATAAAATTTTCTTATATCAATATCTTTTTCTCATATTTTTGTATATTCATATTCAATGTGTTGATGTTTATATCATAGTAAGAAAAATATGCAAATATATATATAAACTCTCTCAAAATTATAATACCTAACAAAATTGATTAAGCATTCCTTGTTAATTTCAAAATTAACCTTCTTTTTTTAAAATTATGAAAAATAATGTCTTTTAAAACAAAGTAAACCTCTAATTTTGTTTATACAACTTTCAATGTTTTTCACATTTGATCCATTTCCTAGACAATTTGTAGAATTGTCACTTTTTTTTGCAATAGTCAAAGTAATGTTTTTAAAACTTGATGTGATATGTTTAGTTTATTTAAAATATATGAGAGAAAGAATGTCAATTATTTATTAAAACTAATGTTGCTTGTGAAAATTAAATTCCTATACCACAAAGTTTTTTTTTATTTTTATCATAACTGATGTCTAAATTTAACTTAACAGCCATTTAATATATAATAAATATTTGCCAACCTATATAAATATCTACCAACATAATAAACGATGCTTAAAATTTTCTAATTGAACAACATCGCTTATTTATTATATCAGCATTTTAATTAGCAACCAATATAAAATGTCCCATACTACCTATAAATTACATCTAAACTTTATTTTTGTTTTCACTCCTTTTTTTCTTTTAAAGTTTCACTCTACAATTTTTCTTTCATTCCATTTTATATATATGGCATAAGAGAACAATACAAGATCAATGTTGCTTGATCATTAATTTTTGAGATGCAAGTTACTACTCCTAGATGTAATTATTTACAAATTTTGCATTATTCACATAAGGGTACTAATATTAAGAAAGAGCAAGTATATGGTTCTTGCTTATGAGCAAATTTTATTTACAAGTCTTGCATCATTCATACAAGGACATACTTTATTAAAAATTTTCATGGATAAAAAAGTAAGGGGAAGGGATAGTTTCATAAATATTATACATACATTCACTATTATTTTTCTTTAAAGTCATGAGATCAAATTATTAATTGTAATGTTATCATATGATGTTTACTAGTCAATATTGATAATATTGTTAGAACAATAATTTGTTAATATATCTATTTTTAAATAAATGTAAGGATGCAAAAGCTATAAAAAATTAAAAAAAAACGAATTACATCGGTTATTTACTACACAATCAACATGGTTACAATTGAATGATACTACATTGTTTATTTAACTAAACTATGTTAGTTATTTGTTATTGTATTAAGCTACATTTTTCACAACTAACAGTTACAGGATGTGCAATAGTAGCGCATCGATTATTAGGAATAGTTATTGTGGTACACTAAACAATAGTTCACAACATTGTATGAGCGTCTGGAGACTAAACTTAGGATCACTTTGCCACGTCTTACATCACTTCCTTCTCCACCTCAGTTGCCAAATGTCTATTCTCCACCATTGTTAGCTAGATTCATTGCACGACCGCCTCCACGCCAAGCTCAGCCCTAGCAACAATGATAACATCAATGACTACTTGATTTAGAGGTTTTATAAATTATATGTTGACTTTTTTATTTATTAGATTATATTGTTATGTACTAACATTATAGTGATTTATTATTATATATCATCTATGATTTTATATTATATATTTTACTTTTTTATCTCATTTAGTATAATAATTAATATAATAATATTTTTAAATTTTTAATAATTATTAAAAGATGTTAGGAAATAATAATGCTTACTATTATTATCACTAAAATAAAAATATAATTAATATATTAAAATTTTAAGTACTTTTTTTAAATTCGCAATATTGACAACAATTATCATCACATAAATGTATCTATGTCATTTCAACTTTTATTGACAATATTTAGTCACTGGAATAGGTGCATTCCAACATCACTTGGATGCAACCCACAAACTTTTACTTCAATGGTATTTGTTGTCAGTATATTGTCCTCTATTAACAACAAATTAAATGTTTGTACAAGATCTTATAGATACACTTTAATAGCGCGGAATTATTTTCAACAATAATGTCATCCGCATAAAATAATATCAACAACTTTTGGATCTATGCCGACGATATCTATCGTCGGTATAAATTCTTCTTCCGATAGTGCATATGGAGTATTCTTCTTTCCATGTTGAAATCTAGGAATCAGATAATGTATTGAAGCAATTTGCTTGGAAGATGTTCCGTCTAGAAAAGATTAAACATGACTCTTAATTTTTTATTATATCTTTTAAATTTTATAATTATTATTATTATTGCACCTTTAATTTTTTATTATAATTATTTGCCTATTTTTTACTCACAATATTAAAATAAATTAAAAGTATTAAAGTAAATTATTAAACCCCATGTTAATAAAGTCAAATATATACTTAATTTTTTATTATATTCTTTCTTTTCATCATTTATTTTAGTTTTACAAGTAAATAGATGAACTAAAAAGTATAAAAAATGTAAAAATAAGAAATTAACAATATTAGTTATAAAATCTATGATATATATACAATAGTCACTACTTTTCTAAATAAAAAATTAAATATTGTATTTACCCTTTAAAAAATCTTTCATTTTTAGGAATTTTAGTATTTTTGAGACTGAAAAATTTTAAATGTAAATTTCAAGAATGTCATATTATTATTTAATTATTTTTTAAATACTATAATATTATATTTTAAATAATTTATATATTTATCAAAATATTATTAAATTATAAAAAGCATCCTTGTTGATTGAGAGCATTTATTTCAAGTGGCATATGATATTATGTGAGGATTTTCCATTTTTCTACATCCTGAGTTCAATCTCAAAAACTTTACATGTATGTACATCTAGTAGTTTAATTATTTTTGTTATTACTAAACAAAAAAGTCTTTATTAGAATTGCTCATAATGCTAGAAAAATTAAACATCAAGTATGGTGGGTAGTAATTGATGATGATTAACAAGAGTAGATAATGATGGACAGTGGTCAATAGTGATGAGCGGTGGTAAGCACTATGTAATGGTGATTAACAATAGTTAACAATATCAAATAATGGTAAATAGTGATTAATAGTAATAAGTGGTAGCTTACATAATAAAATATGAGTAAATGATAACTAATAGTGGCATGGGATTGGGTGTACTCAACAGTAGAAGGTGATAGCAAATAATGATCAATAATAATGGAAATTTAATAGAAAAGTAAATAAAATAGCTTTTTTATATTGAAAAAATATTTTTGTATCACATAAATGTTAGGTATTTACCTCTTTCGTTAGAATATTTAAAAAATAAATTAAAAATATTTTTAAAAATATGAATATTTCTTAATTTTTTTAATTCTAAATCAAATATGAAAATTCAACATTCCCTTACTATATTGTTAGAAATGTGAAAAGAATGGGACGAATAACTAAAACGCTACAAAGAAAGTATATTATTTATTTTTATGAAAATGATCTCTAAACTTTATGTCGTCGGATGGTGATTTAGTAGTATAAAATTTGATATTAAGATATTTGAACCTTCTCACGATAAATAAACCTTCTCACGCTATAATAGACTGATGCAAGAAAACATTTCTGCAAGGAGCATTATTTAATGATTTTAGATTTAGTCCACCGATAATATAAAATATTTTATATTATCTAATAAATAAGAGAAAGATACATTATTAAAAAAATTAAAAATAATTAAAATTTTTTAATTACTATAAAAATTTTAATTATATTTTATTAATATAATAATATATAAATAAGTGATAATATAAAATAATTTATATTGATAATTAATTTAATTTAAATTCATATTCAATTTCATAATGATTCATATTACGTAAGATGAAAGATTGATAAGATTTTTTTTCTACAGAAGAAATTATATTAAACTAAACAGCAGCAATAAGTCTGGATATAGTTTTGCCGACAACAATAAAAGATTGATAAGATTCCGAACACTTATCATCAGTCCAGTAAAATAGTCAAATAATGTAAGGTGAATGCTGGGCGATGGTGAAAATTTTGGGTAATATGTTATTAAATAAAATGGCAATGGTTTTATATTCAATTTTTATTGTATAAAATAAAATATTAAAATTATTATATCATATATAAGAGGCTTTGCCGTTTCTAACTAAAGCATATTTACAGAAAAGAGAGAAGATAATGCTAATATCAATTGGTTATTTAACCACAACTGCATTATTTTTTCGGACATTCATGAGTTCTATACTTTTCATTTTGAGATGTTTACTTTGTTTCTTACTCATATTTTCGAGTACTCAGAATTCTTCATTTAATTATTTCTTAATTCTTTTTTATTTTTGAATTTTTCACCTATTGCTTTATAAATAAAATGACTTATATACGTTTTATACTATATTTTGGACAATATAAGATCTAAATTTATATTATCATTTTTATTTTCACTCAACAAATTTAAAATTGTTATGATTTTATTAACTATTAAATATAACATTTAACTTTTAGATACATATTATTTTGGAAAAAATTACATATTACCTCCTACAATTTGGCCAAGTGATAGAAATAATACGTAAACTTTAAAATCCTACATTGAATCTCTTGAATTCTGGAAGAAAGTGAAAGACAAAATAAACAATTTCATCCCTAAAATTACAAGACACTAGTAAAATTGTCCATGAATTATATAAAATTATAATTTTATCCATAAATAATGATCTGTATAAATAATTTTATCCATCTAAACAATAATTCATGAACAAAGTTGTTTGTATGAATTTACATAGAGGGATGAAATTATTCATATGAATTATTATTCAAGAATTTGAAATACATAAAGATACACAGTAACACATAAACATATCCAAAACGAAGTAGAATGCATTAGAATTGTGAAAGCTTACCTCCAACCATTGCTTTGCAATTTGAACTTTGTGGAATCGTATTCAACACTTCTATTTGGAGTTGCTTCCAAGCTCTCCTATTATTTTGTATGATGGTGTTTAAGTTTTACATTGTATTTTTGTAATAGTGAGCTTAGGGAACCTTGAATTTATAGGCTAGTTTTCAATAGCATTTTCCCATCAAAAATGCTACACAATCAAGCATGGTGGAAGGATATTGGGAACCATAATCCTATGTAATTCAAATGGCAACCATAATCCCTTATTATTTGGACCATATTTTGAACGTTGCCAATGTTTATCAAGAGGCAAGGCAACATTCTCCCACCTAGTCTGAATGCCTAGATACGATATGGATCCATGATGAATATTAATATCCCAAGAAGAGAAAAGAAAATGTACAAATCATAGCAGTAGGTCCTCTATAAGCGAGTATTACCTTTCATGTATTACAATACACTCTATTTCCTCAACCCACCATAACTTAATGAATAAGCCATATGTTTACTCGGGTTCCTCTTAATGTTGTTTATTCTTAAAACATAATGTGTACACAAAAATAAGAAAAAAAATAACTTTAAACTAGATAAAAGCTTTATTGCTAACATATATATATTATATATATATCGAAAAACTTGATACGATACCAAGTCCCATTCTAAAAACATGATCCTTAAACATTCATGGTGGCATGCCTTTTTTTAAAGAATTTGCTATCATCAACTCAGTGCTAATATGTTCAATGGTGACTTTATTTTCCTTGACATATTTTCAAATGGCTAAGTACTTAATGTTAATGTGTTTGCTTCAACTTCCACTTTTATCATTCTTAGCCAAAAAAATTACAGTTGAGTTGTCACAATAAATCCTTAATGACCTATAAATTGAATCCACAATTCTAAGTCCAAAAATAAAGCTCTTTAGCCATACACCATGTGAAATTGCCTTAAAATAAGATACGAACTTAACTTCTATGGTAGAAATAGCAATTAAAGTTTGCTTTGCACTCCTCCAAGATACAACTCCACCAGCAAACATAAAAATGTACCTTGATATTGATTTCCATGAATCAATGCATCTGGCAAAATTCGAGTTTAAGTAGCCAACCACCTTAAGATTCTCAGCCCGTCTGTACATTAGCATGTAATGCTTGGTACTTTTAAGATACCTCATCACTTTCTTTGCAACTTTTCAATGATCCATTCTTAGATTACTTTAATATCTCTTTAACATTCCAATTGTGAAAGCAATGTCAGGTCCTGTACAAACCTAAGCATACACAAGGCTTTTAATAGTTAAAGCATATGGAATGTTTTGCATTTGTTCTTTCTCTAAATCGTTCTTCGGGCACTGATTCAAATTGAACCTATCACCCTTTACAATAGGTGCTCTATTTGGTGAACAATCTCTCATCTGAAATCTCTTTAAGACTTTATTGATATAGGTTTCTTGTGATAAACCTAAAATACATTGAGTTCTATCCCTATGGATCTTAATGCTAATTACATAAGATGCCTCACCCATATCCTTCATGTCAAAATTCTTATAAAGAAACTATTTTACCTCATATAGCAAATCTTTATCATTAGTTGTAAGTAATATATCATCCACATATAATATAAGAAAATAGATTTTACTCCTACTGAATTTCTGATATATACACTAATCCATGATATTTTTTATAAATCTAAATGAAGAGATAACATCATAAAACTAAAGATACTATTGGTGAAAGGCCTATTTTAATCCATATATGGATTTCTCAAGCTTGCATCCCAAGTGCTCACTAGTACTTGAGGAGAATCCTTCAAGTTATTTCATATATACCTCTTCTTTTAAATCTTTATTGAGGAATATTATCTTCATATCCATCTTATACAATTCTAGATCAAATTGGGCAACCAATGCCATTATCATATAAAGGTCCTAAATACAAGAGAAAATGTTTCTATGTAATTAATTCCTTCCTCTTAAGTGAATCCCTTGGCCACAAGTCTTGTTTTATATCTAGGGATGCAAGTAGGCCAAGCAGCCTATTAGAGGCCTACGACCTAACCTAGCTAGCCTATTTATCTAAATAAGTTAAGCTTGGACTAATAAATTAGCCTATTTAGATAAATAGACCAAGCTTTTTTTCTTTAGGATCGATTTGTAAGCCTATCAAACTAACCTTTTTAATTATAAATATATTTATAAATAATATAATATATATTATACATGTAAATAATATAAATATTTTAATTAATATATATACATGTATGTAGACCTAATTAGGTTATTAGACAATTTTAGGCTTTAAGAAAGCTTTAATTTACTAATAAATCTGAAATCCTATTTATATAAGTATACTTTTAAATGGGCTAACAAGTCAAGTCAGACTTTTTTAACAGGTCAGATCGAGCTCGAATTTTAGTCTTATAAAAGCTAATAGGCCAGGCACAAGCCAATCATTTAGAAAGCAAGTATGGCCTATATAAGGTAAAGCCTAGCTTAGCCTAACTTATTTACACCACTACTTATATCTCTCAACGTTACCTAATGAGTCCTTTTTCATCTTATAGACCCATTTACATCCAATAGCTTTAGTACCATTAGGCAACTCAACAAGATCCCAAACTTCATTGGATGCCATGGAATTCATTTCTTCTTTCATAACATTGTACCATATTTCAAATTCTCTGTAACTAATGGCTTGTGAAAATGTCTCAATCTTGTTTTCAATTCCTATGTCATTATTAGACTCTTATAGGTACACAATATAGTCACTAGGAATTATCGACCTCCTTTCCCTAGATCTTCTCAATATTGGGTTAGTATCCTCTTAGGGAGCATGTTTCTCAACTAGTTGCTCAATAGTTTTTAGTAATTGTTCAACAATCGGATCAACTTAATCATGGTCAATTGGTTGTAGATCCTCAATGATTGGTTATTCAATACCCATTTATACCTAAGGAGCATGAATCATAACCAATCTATCACTTGATATGGAAGTTTAAGAACTAAAATAATCACATTTAATGTTTAAATACTGAGTTTAATCACTCTCACTAATCAAGTCACTCTCAAAAAATTTTACATTTCTTGATTCTACAATCCTAGTGTTATGAGATAGACAATAAAATCTATATCCTTTAAACTTTTTAGCATATCCAATGAAGTATCTACTTATGGTCCTTAAGTCTAATTTTTTCTTTTATGGATGGTAAACCCTAACCTCATATGGGCATCCCTAAATGTGCATATATCTTAAACTTGATTTCCAATCTTTCAATAACTTAAATGGTATTTTTTCA
Organism: Sindora glabra; assembly: GCA_020226215.1. NCBI lineage: Eukaryota > Viridiplantae > Streptophyta > Magnoliopsida > Fabales > Fabaceae > Sindora > Sindora glabra. The sequence continues at coordinate 10,990,966 of CM035228.1, read as the reverse complement.
ACAGCCTTCGTTAGAACCCAATTAAGAATATACACATATGTCTTAAGGGCTTCAATTTACAAAAACTAGGAAGTTTAGAGTTATTAAGCATGTTTTGAACAATGTCCAACAATGTTCGATTTCTTCTTTTAGATACACTATTTTAGTCTGGAGACCCAAGCATGGTGTCTTAGGCAACAATCCCATGCTCTTGGAGAAATCTAATAAATGGACCTAATGCTTGTCTATCTTCAGTGTATTTACCATAATACTCATCACCTCTATCTGATCTCACTATCTTAATTTGTTTATCACATTATTTCTTTATTATTGCCTTCAAAACTTAAAAGGCATCAAGTGCCTCATTCTTATTATTCAACAAATAGATATACATGTATTGTGAGTAATCATTAATAAAAGTAATAAAATATTTCGGACTATTAGAGTTCAAATATGAACTACAAATGTCTATATATATGATTTCTAAAATAGTAATACTCCTCTTGGTATCTTTCTTAGTCTTGTTAGTCTGTTTTCCCTTAATGTAGTCTATATAGGTATCAAAGTTAGTAAAATCAAGTGTACTAAGTATTCCACCTTTTACTAACCTTTTTACTCTCTTTATTAAGATATTACTTGACCTACGGTGCCACAACATAGAGGAATCTTCATTAGTAAATCATCTCTTCACGCTTATGCTACTAGAAACATGCATTGAATTATTAAATGTACTATCTTGTAATTGAATTTGGAAAAGACCATCAAAAATTGTACCATTGCTAATAAGATTAGATTTATAAAATAATTTAAACATATTATTTGAAAATTCAAAAGAGAATCCAAAAGGTAAAAATTTCAAAACAAAAATTAAGTTTTTAGAGAAACTTGGTACATAAAATGTCCTTTCCAAAATCAAATTAAAGCTAGTATCTAAAACTAATATACAAAATTCCTATAGTTTTAACTAGTAAGCCCATCTTGTTTCCTAATAGATGTATTACTCACTGCCTATTGGCTTCTTTTAGTTTAAAAAGCCCTACAAGATATCAAAGATATGAATTATAAAACCAAAATCAATCCACTATGTGTTATTACTAACATCTACTGTATTAGATTCATAACAAAAGTGTGATATTGAGATACCTTTCTTTTCAAGTCAAGCCTTGTGTTTGATATAGTCCTTTTTCATGTGTCCTTTCTTTTTACACATGAAACACCTGGACTCCTTCTTTATGTTAGCTTGAATAGGTGTATTGCCCTTTCCTTTTGGTTTGGCTTATTTGTTATTCTTTCCTTGTGTTGCCATATATGCACTTTATCCTATTTCTGCTATAACCCTTCCTTCTCCCTGTACACATATGAATAAAAGTTCATTGATTATTTATTTCTCTTTATGTGTGTTGTAAGAAATCTTGAAAAGTCCATACTGAGGTGACACATAATTCAAGATGTATTGCACAAAGAAAGATTCAAACATCTCAACCTCAAGTATTTTCAATTAAGTCGCTATATCCCTTATCTGCATGATGTATTCTCGCACACCTGTTATGCTAGTAAGCTTCATAGATGATAACCCCATCATTAGGGTGCTTGCCAAAGCCTTGTTTGAGATTTTAAACTATTCATCAATAGCCTTAAGCAAACTTCAAACATTCTAATGCTCTTTGATAGACCCATGAACACTAGCAGATATTTTAGTTTTGATATACATTATGCTAAGGTGATTTGATTGCTCCTAACATTCATAAAGTGCTATTACAAATGCACTGCTAATGTCTGTGGGTTTAGAAGGTTTATCTTTTATAATCACATCATCAACGTCCATCCACCCTAATTGAAGAAGAATTTTCTCCCTCCGTATCTTATAGTTATCACTCGTCAATTTAGGAACTTGAAAATCAAAGATATTCAAAAGTTGAAAAGTTATATAAAATTTACATGTTATGTCAATAATATGAGGCAATTAAATATTCCATCTGACATTTCTTACTAATGCAAAACATATGTATCAAATCATAGTCCTAGTAGCAAATAAAACTATCTATAGGCTTAGTTTTATTTAATTAGGCTCATGTATAAAATTGATGAAACTAGCAAATTATATCTCCTATCTCAGTTCCTATAAGTAAATTAAGGTAAAGGAAAATTTATTATGCCACCCTAATTAATCATGTTAAATATGATAATATTCATATGGAATAATAATTATTATATCAAATATGATTGATTACAATTTAATGCCATTTTATCTTCATATGATTATATCACTTAGTGTATAATTTTACAATGATTAAAGGTGTTATGGCTAAACTCTAATTAAACTAAATTATACTAATCATATGGCATCTTAGTCTTAATTTGATATGCTCGTGTATGAGCAAACATTAATTTATAAATATTATTGTCATAATGAAAATTAAATAAATAATTACACCAAAAACACAAATAAATAATACATTCATAAATTGTATCATCCAAGCATCAAATGAAATTCTGGAACCATAAATGTATATCACAATAATGCTTTTGATATTTCTAGAAAAATGGAACTAAAAGGCTTCAAATATTAAATATGTGGCAATTTATAATAGGAATCATATGGGGAACCAGTGGCCAACGCTACTTCATACTGGCTCATAACAAGGATTTAAAATCCATAAACTACAATCTACCCCATTTTTCTTTTTTTTTTTTTGGTTTTTAGTCATTTTTAACCTCCAGCAAGGTCTGTCTCGACCTAGTTTCAACCCATTTCAGACCTGAAATAAAACACGGCCATTTTCATGCATTTTAAGCACGTTTTCTCCTTTTTTAAAATCACAAAGACAAAGCATATATAAAGCAACCAGAATTTGGCAAATATTCAATTTTTCACATGAACTAGATAGCAAGATAAAGGTTCTATACAACTTTGTGTTAGGATTCGGATCAACACATGCAGCAGAATTTTAAAATTTTAATCCAAAACCTTCCTAGGATCCATGCAAAAGTTATAAAGCAGTATTAGGGTTTTACCTTATTTGTGCTCGTGTTCTTTTTGAACGAATCCTTGAGAGATCGAGATGAATCAAATGCCAGCCGGAAGGTATAGCGGCTCTACAATATCTACACGGAGTGAACAACGACTTCTCCCCTCCACAAAGCTGTTAGGATTCATTTCTCTCACTAGGATTGGGTTTGGATATTTTCTAAAGTGATTTAGGGTTTGATTGAAGCCAATGTGTATTATGTAATGTGCTGCCTTCAAGTCCTTTTATAAAACTAAGGCATATCACAATCCTAGTCCCACTAGGATAATGCTTCAAAAAATCCTAATCACACTAAATAATTATCACCTTTTCCTTATCCTAAAGAGAGTAAGGAGAGATAGAATTTATCTATTAATTATCTAATATTAGATAATAATAATAATATTATCTCATAATATAATTATCTAATATCTAATAATGTAATTATCTAATATTACTTTAATATCATATAATATATAATATATATATTACGTGAATAAATATATATTATCTTAATAATATATATATATGGACAAAAATAAGTCCAATTAATTAAATTTCAGTCTAACTAAAAATTTAATTAATTATTATCTCATTCCTACTCCTTTTGTGTGATCCTCTAGGTTCTTACTACGTTGATAATGACTCATTTTGGGCAATAAACAGTGAGCAGTATCTAGCAATACATCACTGCCACTCAAATAGTAAGAATGTCTATAATTCGATATCTACCTAATATATGATCAATATTTTACATCATAATTCCTTTTGTAACAATATCTAAATCGAACTGGAGGCATGGAGTGTGTCATCCTCATCAATGTTCAATTTATATTTCTTGATACTGAGTAAACTTAAAATAAATTATCAATATCATATATTAATCTAACTAAGCATGGTCATGCATTTCTAAGTCTCACTCAATCAAGGGGTCCAAGGATATTTCTCTTTTATACAAGAGTAACAAAATCCCATCTACATCACTCACTTCCTTCTGCATGATTTATGACATAACCAATCAATGCCCTACTCATCATCCCGATTAAATGTAACATAGAACAACATCAAAGTGAGTAACGCCTCATGTAAGGAACTATAGTGACTTCATATCAAAGGATTATGTGCATTTATAGTCATATGAGAATAACTAATGATACGTCTATCTATACAGTATTCTCACAATAGGTCAGTCTAGTACATTGTTCACTAACAATGTACTCATGTATTGACTTGATATCAAATATCCATGATTCATAATCATCAGTCACTACACATGCTTCTCTCAATGTATTATTACTATCTCTTTCGTAATAATACTTGACTAGGGGCATTTTAGGAATAGCAAAGCTATTCCAAGGATAATTATTATATTTAAGTTATAATTTTTGCAAAATAAAATAAAATATAATAATTATATTGCTAAAATGAAACGTAATACATTGTGTAATATTGCAATCATCTCTATGATTGGCTCCTAGGACACACACTAATACTTGGATACCAAATGAAATACATAAAGATATGCAATAACACAAACATATCCCAAACAAAGTAGAATGCATTAGAATTGTAGAAACTTACCTCCAACCATTGCTTTGCAATTTGAACTTTATGGAATTGCGTTCAACACTTCTATTTGGAGTTGCTTCCAAGCTCTCCTATTACTTTGTATGATGGTGTTTAAGTTTTACACTATATTATCATAATAATGAACTTGGGAAATCCTAAATTTATAGGCAAGTTTTCAACAGCATTTTCCTATCATAAATGTTGTACAGCTAAGCATGGTGGAAGGACATTGGAAACCATAATCCTATGTAATTCAAATAGCAACCACAATCCCTTATTATTCGACCATATTTTGAATGTTACCAACGTTTAGCAAGAGGCAAGGCAACAGAATTAAATTGCAACTTTATATAATTCAAAAACTATTTTATCAGTATGTTTTGATTTCAAGTATAAAATTATTAATTTTTCTAAAGTGAAACTATTAAATTTATAGTAAAAACTAACAACAATGATCCCATTTTCTACCTATATTCATTTTCCTTCCCTCTCCAAGAATAAGAAAGGTAATTATATTTGATTTATACAATTCTTATACATGTACAAAAACATCTTACAAATTGTAATTATGATATAAGTTAAACAATAAAATTAAAAAAAAGAATGATAATTATATAGAAATAATTTAAGTCTATAAATTTATATTACAATAACCTGAGTGGGGTAAGTGAGGACTTGTACTATTATGATTTGAAGTAAATGGAATGAAGCCAATTATAAAAAATTATAAATATGAAAAACCAAGAGAAATATTAAGCATTTTGTAAATTATAAAATAATGCAAGCAAATCCTAATGCTTATTCAAAATAGATGAAAATTGTACGGAGACATTTTAGAACAGTTCTTATGAAATCTTATTTGGAGAAACTTTATACCTTAAGCGGTTAATGATTCAATTAATTTAACTTTTTATTTTTAACTAAAAATGTATAAATTAATTAATTTTGAACTTTGTTTTTATTGGATACAAATTTTGATAAGAAAAACATGGTGGAGAGAAAAGAAGATGGAAAAAAAAATAAAAAGTAAGGTCTTTACTATTAATTTTAAATATAAATTTAATAATTTCATTTTTAAAAAATTTGGTATAGAATTTAAAATTTATATACTATTTTTATCACCATGCCTAATGAGTATTTTCCCTTATAATTTTAAAGGAAAAAAGAAGTGCTGCTAACGGCCGACAGAACTGTGGTCATTAATTACCACCAAGATATTATATTCGGTTAGATATTATTTTATAAATTTATAGGCAATAATGCAAGTTACAACCACACCTCGGCCCTATGGCGTGTGTATGCTCACAATTGCATCACAATTACGTCTTTAAAGTCCTAGGTTTTTGGTGCATGGACATATCAACTAAGGCATATCGAATATGAGAATTATTTTTATTTTTACATAAAATAAATAAATTGCAATTATTAAATTTGATATTAAAAATTAAGGTTAAAATATAAAATTATATAATTTTTTAAATAGTCATTTATGTTTAATTATATTTTAATTTTAATATTAATATAAGGTATCAAAATTATAATTTATTTTTTATCTTTCAAATAAAACCATTATTCTCACTTAATATCTTCCTCTATACACGGCAAATCATATTTAATTATAGATTTAAATTTAATTTATTATTAATATAAAATATTTTATATTTATTAGTGAGTAAAAAAAGTATATTATTAAATAATTATTATTATTATAAATTTTAATAAAATTAAAATAATTTTTATGAAATTTTATTAATAGTACAATGAATAATAATATAAAATTAATTTATTGTAACAATAGATTAAGTACAAACCCTTTAATTATTTTCCTTCTATATTTTTTATTTTATTTTATTTTATTTCCTTCTGACTATTAATATTTCAATAAAAATTGCATCAATTTGCGTATAAAAAATATCGATCGTCGATCTGTCAAGGTAGAGAGGCATATAAAATTGGGACAAGTTCTTGTAGGTACGTGTCTCCATTGATCAAGCTGACAAAGGGGTACAAGACTTTTACTCTTGGAATTTTAGAATTATGAATTAGTATTATTTAATTATAAAAATATTTATATAAATTATTTGATCTCTCAAAAATTTTTAACCTTCAGAATTTTAAATTAAAGTCTGCTGTTGTTTCATCTAATATATAAAGTCAAATGTTTATTTTTGAAATTTTTATTGTTTTAAAAATTTACAAATCATAATTTTTGATAAATAAATAATAAAATTAATAGCCATTTTATTTATTAAATTAAAATAAAAATATACATCATAATCAAAGTATTTATATTTAAGTACATTTAACTTCGATTTTCAATTTTTAAAATTCAAATCATTTTCAGTTTTTTTACTAGATACAAAATCAATTTGAGTGGAGGTTGAAAATCGACTTTCACCTTTCTTGCCCGGTAACAGAAGTGTTATTCTACCGTTTTTTGGTGCAGCGAAATGAAAAAGACGAAAGTGTCATGTGTATTGGGCGAGAGATTCTATGAAAACATTGGTGCATAGATCGGAATCTTGCTGCAGAACCCTACCAATATGCCATTTCGTATGGAAAAGACAAAGTTGGGACAACATAGGCCCGTAAGATTGTCAACCTCCACGGCAGATGAACAACGCCGTATTCACGTTTATATTTATTGTTACTATAAATAAATGAAACATTTTATTTCATTTGGAAAGTAATTGGCACAAAAATAATTAAAAAATCGATATCTATGGACATCAAAAGTCTGGTCTTTCATATATTTTGATGGGAATATCTCAAACAAGCTTTCAATACGGGACCAAATATAATAGCTGTTCGGATATGATTCAATCTCATTAATTGTTTGGATAAAAGATACTTTATTTGTACAGACATTTAACCGTCATTTACATCTCTTACCATATTCATATTCTAATCATAACTTTAACTATTTAATATTCTCTTGTTTTTACTTTTTTTATATTCATTATTAATTTAGTCATCAGAATGATGGTGCTTCCACCATAATAGGTGACTAATGTTCAGAGGAAGAGGAATATTTTAAGAGAAAATTGAAATTATTTTTTATTGAAAATGCTTAGAACCAGATGTATATAAAATTTTTTTGAGTGAATCCTTAACATCTATAATAATTTTAGTCAATAAACCTACCAATAATAATTACATATTTCTATATATATGTACTTTCACATACAAAGTACATTCTCGTATATAATGAACTTAATTAATAATCTAATAGATGAATGAACATAAATTCATAAATATTATAAAGTTATATTTCCAATAGCTAAAATTTGCTTTATTTTGCAAGTCTCTTGATTAGTACTCAAATTTTAAAAAGTTTATCACATTACTATAAAATAACTTATTGATATCGTTGGATAAATGTCAGTGATAATGGTAATCGATATTTATGTTGACATATTGATATTTTTATAATTAGACCAAACTTGCTATATCAATTTTAAATTTGATCGACATTTAAAGTTTAGTATGAAAATTTTTAACATCAATTACATTAAAATTATCATCAAAAAAGTTATTTATAAAGCCTAGTTAAGAAATATTGAAAATTCACATGATGATTTTTTAAATAATTGATATTAAAAGGTATAAAAACTGTTTATTCTTTAAAATTCTAATAACCAATGCCCTTTGTTTATTATACATTTTATAATTTTATTCTCATGTTTTTTGTTTGTGTTCGTGTAATTTTAAGAAATACTTTGAACCTTCATGTAATTCTTGAAATTTTAAAATATTTATCCTATGTAATTTTTTTTTATAAAAAACCATATTTTACTTTCAAAAATTATAATATTTTTATATAAATTCTTAATAAATTCTATCTCAACTTCGTCAACATATTTATTCTAATTTTGCCCTGATCAAAACCAATGCAAATTCGATAAAATGGATGAAGTGATGTATCCGATCTGTTGTATTTTTTTTCAAAAAAGATAAAAATGAAAATTTTAAATTTCACAAATTCCTGATTCTTGATTGTATCAATTAAACTTGTACATCTTTTTATATTATTTCTAATATGAATCATTGTTATGTTACTTATGCTTTATTACATTTTTATTTATATCATTAATTTGGATTGTATTACTTTTCATTTTTATTATGAGTGTGATTATAAATGTATAATATTAATATGTTTGCATAAAATCAAGTTACCCAGTATACAGTTATTGAATCGGTAAGCCAGTAAATTAAATCACCTGCTTTAAACTACACTCCAATTTTATAAATTATGATTTTAATGATAAAATCTTTGTACATAGTACATAGGTAAGATGATCGCCTAAAGATCACTTTTAATTTTTAATGGGAATTCTAAAGGAGTAGTAGTTAATAATGGGCCATGGAAATCAAATGGCCTTATTTTATATCATCACCTGAATAATATATTTTTAAAAAGTTACATGCTCTAATATTTTTATAGAGAATTAATAATGTTATAATCGAAATTATATGATGGTAGCAAAATGACCAGAAAATTGTAACTTCATTCTTAAATAATAACTTTTATATATAATTTTATTATTTGTTTGTATTATTCAGTGATAGAATTGTTTGTATGAATGGACAAAATTGTAAGTGTGAATTATTGTTTATAAATGAAATTGTAATTTTATATAATTTAAGAATTATTTTATTATAATGTCTAACAATTTTAGGAATAAAATTATTAATTTAACATCTTTTTTGACTTCATGTATGATATAACATGGGTTGTCAAGTTGATTCTGTCAACAGTGAATTAGGGACGAATTTAGTTTAGATTATTTCTTCTGTATCTTAAAAAATTATGAAGAGTGTTGGTGCAAGCGACACTATTTCAATTTTGGGGGCATTAAGGATGAATTTTATGGCGTCCTTAGATTTTAAATTTTCGAATGAAATGGCAATTTTATTGTTATATTAAAGTTCTTTAATTATATATATTTAAAAATAAATAATTATAATTAAATTATTTTAATTTAGTAATTTAAAAATCTACTAAATAGTTCCAATTTTAAAAATTCTCCGACAACCATGGCAAGTACCCATGAACTTTTTGCAAGGCGAAGGAATTATCCATCGCATATAGGCAGATTTTGGGTTGAAATTAAGGCCTAACTGCTCCCACCTCCTTTAGGGTCATCAATGGGCTTCAACTGGGAGGCTTGTGAGACACTTCACAATTAGAATGAGGAGTTTGGACTTCGTAGCCCAACTTGGATTTTCCATTTTATGGAGCCACGGCATGATGGAGAATTAAAAGTTAAAACTGGCAAATTATACTTAATTTACATAAAAATTTAACTTAATTATACTAACATATATTTTATTTTTAAACGTATGCACTCAATTCCCTTTTTTTTTTTTAGAAATAGGAATGTGATTGTATATCCAAAATAAATTGAAAGAAAGGTGAGTGTATATGAAAAAAAAATGGCATATATTTCTAAAAATAAAATGAATGAATGTAAATTTCATCTAATCTCAAAGAAAGAATACATGAGCATAATTTTTCCTTTAAACTATTACAAGGTCATGACAAATATTATGCATTGTGGAGTCTACAATGCTTGGGGTTGAAACCCATGCATTGGTGCAATGGCTGACATGGAGCATTAGGAGACATCGGATCCGTAGCTGCGCTATATGTACTGTTTTTTGGAGAATGCATTAGGGGAGAATGGCTAAATTCAAAAAGTGGCCCATATATTTAAAATTTTGCAGTCGGACTTTATGGGAAGAACATCCACTTTGCCCTTGTTTGACAATTACTCCCTCCATTTTTATTTATTTATTACTATTAACCAATTTCACATATATTAAGAAAAATAATTTAATTTACTTATTTTCAGTAAACTTTACAAGATTATCCTTTATGTTCAAAATTTAAAATAATTAAAAATAAAGAAAAAAATATAAAAAAATAAATGCAAGTTGGTTAATACGGTAGAATAATAAAGTATTTATTAATAAAAAAGAATAGTAGATTTGAAAAAAGAACATTTAATACTTTATTAAAATTCTAAAGTGATAAATAAAAAAAAAAAAAATTCTTCAAAATAAACTGATAAAAAGGAATGAAAAGAGTAACTAATAGCTGTAATAATTAGCTGATTTAATTAACTGTTAGCTAATGATTGATTATGTTAGTAGATTTGATTAATTAATTACATTAACTATTTGAATAAGATGTTTACTAAAATCAACTGTTTATGATTAGCTATTTGTATATAAATTAACATATAGAGGTGTGAGTATATTTTATAAATTATTTAAGTATTCTTTTATTTTAATATTTTAGATCCTATATATTATTTGGTAGATTAAATTTTTTTGTAAAAAATATATCATTATAATTTATTATATATTAAATATTTCTTTAAAATTAAAATAACATAATTTTTATAGTAAATAAATGTATCATTAAAAAATCAATAACTACAATTATTTAAATTTTTTGTGTAAGGGAAATCTCATATTTATGTATTACTAATTGAGTGTATTCTAGCTATGAGTATACTAGAATATGGAAAGGAATGAATATACAAAAAATAATCCATATTTTAAAAGTAAAATAAATAATTATAATTTTTAATAAAAAAATTAAAGATCAAAATTTTGTTAAATAATAAATTATAAAAAATAATTTTTTAATTTATAATTATATTTTTAAATTTTTTATTGATAATTATGATTATCCACGTTATATTTTAAAACTAAGCTAATGTTCATTTTTCAAGTTTCATTGAGGGTTTGGATGGTGTGTGTAATAAACGAAGGATTAATGTTTTTTTATAGATCTTGTCGTAATACTATTTTAATTTACGTCGAATCAATAATCAAATGGATAAATAAAAAAATTCAATTTTAGACTGGTTGCAGCCGAACAGGGTATGTCAAGTAAAAACAAGGATATTATGATCTCTTCCTATAAATCAACTCTCACAAAAATGCTTCCCCTGGTAACATTTCTCAAACAGCTGTTTTGAAGGCCATTCAGTTATTTGGAATAACTGATTATCAAATATTGAAATGGCTAGTTCAATAAGTCAAACAATAAAAAATGGTCCAACTAGTTAAAAGTTGTCTAACCAGTCATTCACCAAGTATCACTTTTGTCTTGTCAGCATAAATTGCCAGCTAGGAAGGAGATTGGGGGGACACGGATTGCGTAAGTGGCACTAAACTCCTGAGGCTTTTGTTTGGGCAATTACAGAGGGCAAGGTTGGAAGTTGCCGGGGTGTAGATGAGACGGTGCCAAAGAGTGTGCCGGTAAAGAGGCAAGGGAGTAGCGACGTTGGGAGGAATTGCAGCGGTGGCGTTCGAAGCCCCTGGTGAGGTCAGCAGCGACGGCCGAACCTTTGACATTGTTGCCAAGACCATGTTTGGACGATGTGCAAGCAAGCTCATAGATTACGCTGCATGATCTTGGGGCAAGATGTCTCACTGGCACTCGCAATCCCAGCCTGTGGCTTGACAACAA